>CM075349.1:73695000-76195000 GCA_037693485.1 Kitagawia praeruptora
CTACGCATCCAAAAGCATTAAGATTAACCATACGAGGATATCAAGAATTCACCACACATAAATCTTTAAGGCATGCAAACTACTAAGCTACATAGATAAATCCACTAGGATCCCATGACAACGATTAGTTCATAACTAAACCTTTCGTCACCATGGGATTTGATGAAAACATGGTAAATAACAAGATATGAATAAAAGAAGTAATTATATTAATAAACAAGAGTTTGAGAAAACAAATCTAGAACAAAAGATGAAGTAGATCTAGATCCGTTGCTTGTCACGAGCGTTGAATCCTTCTCTCCTTTTCTCCCTTGCAGATCTAAGCTGGTTACAATAATAAAACTATGATAATGTGTATATCTCTATTACAATGGTAGGATGTGTTTATATAGGCTCTAAAAGTCTTGCCCAGCAAGAAAATACCAAAACAGAATTATAATAGAATTTCTGCAAGATACGTTTATTAAACTGATTCTGTTTTTAAGGAAAATTCGTGGCTGACTTTTTTTCAGTTTTTCTGGAACGTTCCAAACGTAATTGGACCTCTGTACCACCTTAGAATGATAGAGAATCTCGTTATCTTCGCGTGGACTGCTTACGGGCCCCAAACGGAGTTGTAGAACTCAAGATATGACCAAAATAGTAAAAACTGTAATTTTTCAGGGGCAACTTGTAGGGCAACTTGCGCCCAGCAGTCTGTTCTTCGCGCAAATTGCTCCTACCCAGCGCAATTTGCTCCTGGGAATCGTATCCCAAGTTGTAGAAAATCTCCCAGGCTTCGCGTGGGCAGTAAGATCACTGAAAACGGACTTACAGAACTCCAGATATGGCCAAAACAGTGTAAACTGCGCAGCCTTCCCAGAAAATCCGAATTTTAATCAATTAATTCCCAAAAAATTATAGAAGCATCCACCTTAATCAACATTCTCGTAAACCTGCACAAATAAGCAAAACATATCAAAACTATAAGAAACTTGAGTCCAAGACAATCAATTTAAGCCATTTTAGAATGCTCCAAGTGGATATAAAATCCACTTATCAATTTGGTCAATGTATACAATGGATTTGAAGCCAAATTATTTTAAATACAATATGATGGGCACAAAGAGTAGCTCCAACATAGCGCATATGCCGACCAAGAATATTGTGAAAATTGCATTAGCTTCTACCATGTGACTAGTGAAGTTCTTTGCAAGGATGAAAAGTTTGAAGAATGCAAAAAATGATAAACCGGTTTAGACCATTAGCTTCTACCTTTAAAATGATTTGTACTGTCAATTATCATGATATGTAAGAGATCTTAAACAAAAAACTTGCTGCTAGGAAGAGTACGACAAGGATGGATGTGATGAGTGATTACTACAAGTTAATAGCCGAAATCTATATCTTGCTTAACAAGTGAAAGTCTATATTCTAGTGTCATTTGCGATATCATCATGTTATAAAATGTTACCTCTGGAAAAAGAACTTAAATTAGACACAAATTATGCTATCACATGAGGAGCTCAGGACCTGTGTCATTCATTTATAACTCTACAAATTCATGGTTGAAGCAATTTGAGCCAGTATTGTATATGAAACAGGTTTATAATTATTATTATTATTATTGAACTCGTTTTTTAGCTCTTTGCCTCCCCTCATACCTAACCTGAGATATATAATTATTATTCTATTTTACATCTATTAATCTACGAAAGTTCAAATTAATTGATGACTTCCAACATATACATATTGCATATCTGAAGGAAGACTAGAAGCAAATTCTGTATTTAGAGTGCAAACTGAAGATTCATAAGTGATAACATGTTTATCGTCTATTAATTTTTATTTCTTTTTAATTGTTGTTAATTTTTTATTCCTTTAGTTATTGTTGTTAATTTATGAATATGCATGTAGCAAGGGCAGGTTCTTAATCGTTTTGGTCCAAGTGTTGGGCAATGTCCTCTAGGAGTCGATATATAATATTAACTTTGAAACACTTCTTTTTATTTAGCACCATGGTGTCTAGTATTGTTGTTAATGGGTTTAGCAGGTCTAGAACTCTTCATTTGCGTATTGTTTTTGAAGGACAGAATATCGTATTGGTCAGGGGTGTTCCTGGTCCGGATTCTTCATTTTCTAAATCGAACTGGTTACACCGATATGTTAAATTTTAAAAACCAAACCTGTAAAATGTACTATAAATCAAGCCAAATCAATCCACCTAAACGGATTTGTTTAGTTACAAACCACAATTTAACTTTCATTTGGTTTTTTTTTTTGGCCTAGTAACTTTGGTTGGTTTTGATAAGGCCATATTTTATAATTAAATTCATCAATTATGGTTGGCTTTGAGTCGTCCATCAATCGGAAAAAGTGATTGACTAACGTATTGATGTATTCAGTGACATACATGGTAAAAGTGACCGATATACGACATACATACCGACTGACGTAGTGACATACATGTGGAAAAGCGATCGATTTACATATTCAGTGACATACATGTGATTTCTCGGTTGATTTTATGGTCTTTTTTTCTTTTACCTTTTCTTTATGTTTATTACAGAATTAATAAAAGATATAACAAGTACAGTGGAATTCACCTAGACGTTTTTTCGATGGTTAATAATTATCGTAGGATTATATGGGTTATTTTGATCAGTTAAATAAACTATTGTCCCTGTTAAAGAGTAATATTAATGAACCAATCCTTTACAATGTTGGAGCTACAAGTATATTTATAGTGCTCTAATTGGGCCTCTAGTGGGCTTTAGACTATCTTAGTGGGCCTGTGGCCCAACATTCAGTCCCCCTCTAAGTATGAAAAGTATCTTTAGATCTTTTCCTTTTTGTTTCTTTTATCTCCCTCCCTATTTACAAGATTTTTACAAGAAAAATTTACAAGGAGAATTTACAAGAAAAGGAGAGAATAATTTGGGCCCCCCGTGACACACGGTTTCGTGTATGTATATGTTGAGTAGTCTTGTCTCTCCACTACTGTGAACATCCCCTTGATCTCGATAGAGCCCAGTATATCTCTCTCCCTCGAGGCTATAATGCCTTTGCTCCCAATGATAGTGTCCGAATGTGGAGGTCGCCCCGCTCTAATTGTCATGTTATCCCTGATAGGGCTGTAAACGAACCGAGCCGAGCCGAGCTTTGACCGAAACGAGCCGAGCTTTGACCTTAACGAACCGAGCTGAGCTATGATCTTAAAGAACCGAGCTGATTTCTTAACGAACCGAGCCGAGCTTTGACCGAACCGAGCCGAACTCGAGTTGTTCACAAACAGCCTCGAGCCGATCCGAGCTCGAGCTGTTCGCGAACAATTTATTTGGTTGGAGATCTTAGTAGATCACTACCATTCTAACTAGTACTAGTAACTAGTGCTTTGTCACAGATTGTTGTTTCTATTTTTTAAAAAATATTTCTCGACGATCCAACCGTACGGATGTCAAGATATATCTAATTTAGTGATATTCCCAAATTTTCAAAAAATAAAAAATTAATTTGGTTGGAGATCTTAGTAGATCACTACTATTCTAACTAGTACTAGTAACTAGTGCTTTGTCACAGATTGTTGTTTCTATTTTTTTAAAAATATTTCTCGACAATCTAACCATATTGATGTCAAGATATATCTAATTTAGTGATATTCTCAAATTTTCAAAAAATAAAAAATTAATTTGGTTGGAGATCTTAGTAGATCACTACTATTCTAACTAGTACTAGTAACTAGTGCTTTGTCACGAATTGTTGTTTCTATTTTTTTAAATAGAAACAACGTGTTCGAGCTCGTTAAGTAACGAGTCGAACACATATAATTATACATTATATATTCTTAAGAAATATTTTTCATATAAATTTAAGTTTTTTTCCGATTATTTTGGTCAAAATCGACCCAGTCAAACAAGTCCAATCCAGCTCGAATTTAGTTGGCCCAGCCTAATTTCAATACCCAGTCCATATAATTATAAAACCCTAAAATCCTAGCCATTGATCTATAAGATGGATAAATCCTAGCCCTCTATTTTAGAAAATATATGTACACAATTAGATGTGCTTTCAGTACTGTATACGCAGCCCCTTTACAAACCTAAAACCTCTCTCAACTCTCTCTCGCCGCTTCCCTTGTTTCTTGATCAAAAACCCTAATTCTATGAATCTCCTCGGCGAATACACACTAAATTCAGTCTATATATCTATTAAATCAACAGAATTCGAAGTTAATTATCATCGTTTTTCATCATAAAACGATTGATACAACTCGAAATTCAATAGAAATATATATATATATATATATATATATATATATATATATATACTCTCACACTTTGTTAATTACATTTGCTTGTAAAAACCTAACACTAACGGTTGATTTTGAGTATTTTCTTGCAGGATTAATGGAGTCAAACAAATAGTCTTCTCGATTAATGGTGTCATCTCTCTCCATGACCAAAATCTTGATTCCTTTTGGCATGTTAGATATAATTGATATGATCTAATGTCAGTGTTTAAGTGTTACAGGTAAAAAGAGTTTAACTTATTATTGAAAGCAGTCGTAGCAGAGTTTGAGTATACGCTGATAGCTGGAAGCGCAAACGCTGACAGAAGGAAGTGTAAACACTGCTAGCTGAACACAAAGGAGCGCAAACACTGCTGGCTAGGAGAGCATCAGAGTTTGCTAAAGTCTGTCTACTGGAAGCGTCTACAAGTCAACAGAGTTTGAAGATTAATTCAAGATTAATATGGAAGCAATATCTTTGAAGATTGGATAGCTGTCAAAGAGATTGAGTTGACTTAGGAGACGTGTAGCAATCGTAATTGATATCAATTGTATAGCTTAATTATAGGAGAATCAATTAATGATTGTACGTAGCTGTATATCTTATAAATACAGTTAGGTTAACCCTAAAAGGGTAATCCATCGTGAACGAATATCATTCATTGTAACCTAAGCAGCTTTCTGTGATATTTTACATCACTGAGAGAGGAATTGTTAATTCCAAACAGTTTTAAGTACTAAAACGTGTGTTCTTGTTAATTACTCATACAGTACTTGATTATATATATTATGTATTCGACCTAACAAGTGGTATCAGAGCCAATCTGTTACTTTATTACAGTTCAAGATCCAAAACACAATAGTAATCAATGGCAGAGATTCCTCCTCCATCAGGTTCTGAGAAAGCACCTACTACTATTAGTAGATATGAAACGATTAGGGTTCCAATACTCAAGCCATCAGAGTATGCAATCTGGAAGGTAAAGATGACCATGTTTCTGGAAGCCACAGATCCAGAATATCTTGATAGAATTTATGAAGGTCCTCATAAACCTACAAAGTTAACTACTGCTGTTGCTGGTGAGGAATCGAAGGTAATTCCTAAGGAAAAGAAAGATCTAACTGCTGAGGATCTTTCATCTATTGCTAAGGATGCCAAAGTACGACATTTACTTCATAGTGCTCTAGACAATGTTATGTCTAACAAAGTGATTAACTGCACAACTGCAAAGGAAATTTGGGATGCACTTGAGGTTAGATGTCAAGGAACTGCTGCAATCAAGAAGAATAGGAGGAACATACTTACACAGGAATATGAGCATTTTGAGGCAAAGTCTGAAGAAACCATGACAAAAACATTTGACAGATTCTGTAAACTGCTCAATGATCTATCATTGGTTAACAAAGAATACGATCTAGAAGACTCGAATCTCAAGTTTCTTCTCTCTCTTCCTGAAAAGTGGGATGTGAAAGCAACCACTATAAGAGACAACTATGATCTTGCTGATACTGAGATTGATGAAATCTATGGACTACTCAAGACTCATGAATTGGAAATGGAGCAGAGAAACAGAAGATCAAGTAGGAAGTCAAAGTCTGTTGCACTGAAAGTTGAAGAAAAATCTTCAAAGAAAGAAGCATCAAGGAAGAAGGCAAAAGGAAAAGCCTTGATCATTAATTCAGAAAGTGAGTCATCAAACACTGATGTTGACTCAAACACAGATGAATCATCTGATTCTGAAGATGATGAAGAGATGATGCAAATGGCTGCATTGATGGTAAAGACCTTCAAGAAGATGGGTTTCAAGAACTTCAAGAAGGGAAAGAGATTCTCTAAGGATTACTCAAAGTCTGACAGGAAAAATTTCAGAAAATCTGAGGGAAAGGACTTCAAAACTGGCAAGAAAGATAAGTCTGAGATTCAATGCTACAAGTGTAAGGAGATGGGTCACTATGCTCCTGAGTGCAAGAAGGGTAAAACTGAAAAGGCACTATACACCAAAGGCAGAGACTGGGCAGACACCTCAGATTCAGATGAGGAGGTTAACTATGCACTCATGGCCTCTACTCAGAATGAAGATTCTGAACTTAAGGTACCTCCAACTACCTATGCTTATAATACTGATAATATAACTGAATTGAGAATTTATCTTAAAGCATTACATATCAGTTATAGGGATCAGACTTTAGAGAATGAAAGAATCAAAGGTGAGTGTTCTCAACTCAAAGAAAGAAATAAACTTGTTGAAGAACAACTTGAAAAAATGAATAAAATTCAGAAAGAAAGAGATGATGCTGTTTTTATAGAACAGGAGTTGCTAAGTAAGTATAAGCAACTAGAATCTGAATTGGAGGATAAAAAGTACATTATTAAAACTTGGACACACTCTGGAAAAGACACTCAAGAGGTTTTTCAATCAGACACAGTAGATCTAGGTTATTCTGAGGATGATGTACTTAGATTTCAGAATACAGTCAAGATAAGACCACCACTTTCTACTAAGAAATTTGGAACATTTGTTCATGGTACTGTTAAAACTGAACATGGAGCTGTTGAAAGTGAGCCAGTAAAAACCTGTGTCAAATAGGTTAATATTGGTTCAATGACAGATAAGCAATTCAAGCATAAGCTTAAAGAAATAAAATCTGTCAACAAACAGAAAATGCCTAGGAAAAACAGAAATGGAAAGGTAGGCATAACATCAGGAAATAAGCCAATGCTTGCTACATTTGCACCTAGAAAAACTTGTCATAAATGTGGTAGCACTAATCATCTTGCTAGTTTTTGCAGGAAGAACAAAGACATTAATTCTTTACCCTCCAAAACTGGAGTGAAAAAGGATAATGTCAAACCAAGACCACAAACTCTGTGCAAACATTGTGGAAGCACTTGGCACTCAATTTATACTTGCAAGAATTATCATGCTATTTATCATAATTATTATGAACTGAAACCTAATTTGAAATGGGTTAAAGTTGATTCTGCAAGTGCTAAGACTAAAAATGTTAGTTTAAACTCTGATAATGATAAATCCGCTGCAAAAAATAACAGATTCAATAAAGCAAAAGGATCCAAGCAAGTCTGGATCCTTAAAACTAACAATCAGTGATTATTTGTGATTGCAGGGCACCAGGGTAAGTACCCTAGTCGTGGACAGTGGATGTTCAGGACACATGACTGGAAATAAAGCCCTGCTATCAGAGTATGAGGAGAAGGCTGGCCGAAAGGTTTCCTATGGAGATGGCAACATAGGACATACTCTGGGATATGGCAATATTAATCTTGGAAGTGTCATCATCACAAATGTAGCTCTGGTTCCAGGACTCAAGCATGATCTGCTTTCTGTGAGTCAAATCTGTGACAGAGGATACCATGTAGATTTTTAGCCTGAATATTGTCAAGTCATCAGTAAATCTACAGGGAAAGTTGCTCTAGTTGGAAACAGACACAATAACATCTATGAAATAAAATTGTCAACAAACACTGATGGCAAAGCAGTGTGTCTGTCTACAAGGATGTCCAGTGAAGAGAGTTGGAAGTGGCATAAGAAACTCTCTCATTTAAATCTGAACAACATCAATGAGCTAATTAAGAATGATCTTGTGAGAGGACTACCAAAGTCTTTGTTGAATGCAGAAGGCTTGTGTGATTCTTGTCAAAAATCCAAACAGAGAAAGGCCTCTTTCAAAAGCAAATCCGAGTCTTCAATTGTTGATCCTTATCATCTTCTTCATGTTGATCTTTTTGGACCAGTGAATGTGATGTCTCTTGGAAAGAAGAAATATGCTCTAGTCATTGTTGATGAATACACCAGATACACATGGGTGTATTTTCTAGCAAAGAAGGATGAAACAGCATTAACACTGGCAGAACATATAATGCAATTGGACAAAGGGTCAAAGAATCAAGTGAAGATTATCAGAAGTGACAATGGAACTGAATTCAGGAATTCAACAATGGAAGAATTTTGCAAGAATAAAGGGATTAAACAAGAGTTTTCTGCACCTGGTACTCCACAACAGAATGGTGTAGTTGAAAGAAAGAACAGAACCTTGATAGAAGCAGCCAGAACTATGCTTGATGAAGCAAAATTACCAACTTATTTCTGGGCAGAAGCTGTTCAAACTGCTTGTTTTACTCAGAATGCCACTCTGATAAATAAGCATGGAAAAACACCATATGAAATGGTGAGAGAAAAGAAGCCAAACCTGAAATATTTTCATATTTTTGGGTGCAAATGCTTTGTGCTGAAAACTCATCCTGAACAGTTGACCAAATTTGAGTTGAAGGCAGATGAAGGAATTTTTGTTGGCTATCCACTATCAACTAAAGCATTCAGAGTTTATAATCTGAGAACCAGAGTGATCATGGAAACTATTCATGTGTCTTTTGATGACAAGAAAATAACTGGACTTGAAGATGTAACTGAACATGATCAACTGTATTTCGAAAATGAAGATTTAATCTCTGGTGAATTAAACTCTGATGAGTCTGTTCTGACAAACTCTGAACCTCTACTGGTAAATAAAGAAGAGACCTTTCAGCCAGAAACAAGAGAAGAACCAGTTGAGGGGGAGCATGAAGAAACTCATCAAAGTGATAACTCAAATTCTGATAATGACTCAGCTGAAAATTCTGAATCAAACTCTGGTGACTCAAACTCTGAAAGTCCAAAATCTGATAGTTCACACACTGAGCAGTCACATTCAGGGGGAGCCTCAGAAAATGAAGAAAGATATCAAGAAAATCAGGAGAACATGGATCAAGGGGGAGGATCCAACTTTGAAAGAAGTCAATTGCCTTCAGCTAGGAAATGGACCAAATCTCACACACCTGATTTGATCATTGGTGATCCAGATGCAAGAGTAAAGACAAGAAGTGCAACAACAAATGAATGTCTGTTTCATGCATTCTTGTCACAAAATGAACCAAAGAAAGTTGAAGAAGCTCTTAAAGATGCTGACTGGATAACAACAATGCAAGAAGAGTTAAATGAATTTGAGAGAAATGAAGTGTGGACACTAGTACCAAGACCAAAGAACAGGTCTATTGTAGGTACTAAGTGGGTTTTTAGAAACAAAACTGATAGTGAAGGGGTTGTTACAAGAAACAAAGCAAGACTTGTGGCAAAAGGCTATTCACAGCAAGAGGGGATAGATTATGATGAGACTTTTGCACCAGTTGCCAGATTGGAGGCAATTAGGATGTTTCTTGCTTATGCTTCTCACAAGAAATTCAAGGTTTTTCAAATGGATGTGAAAAGTGCTTTTCTGAATGGAAAACTTGAAGAAGAAGTGTTTGTTGAACAACCACCTGGTTTTGTAGATCCAAAATATCCAGATCATGTCTACAGGCTAGACAAGGCACTTTATGGACTTAAGCAGGCACCAAGAGCATGGTATGAAACACTGGCTCAGTTTCTTTTAGAAAGTGGATTCAACAGAGGTACAATTGATAAAACTCTGTTTTATTTCAAATCTGGAAGTGACTTGCTTTTAGTTCAGATATATGTTGATGACATCATTTTTGGATCTACTAATGATAAACTCTGTAAGAAGTTTGTCAAGCTCATGTAGTCCAGATATCAAATGAGTATGATGGGAGAGCTAAGTTATTTTCTAGGCTTATAGGTGAAGCAAACAGATGATGGAATCTTTATCAATCAAGCAAAATATACCAGAAATCTTCTCAAGAAATTTGGCATGCTTGACTGCTCATCTGCAACAACTCCCATGGCAACTGCAACAAAATTGGACAAAGATACAGGGTCATCAGTAGATATGACAAGTTACAGAGGAATGATTGGCTCTGTTCTCTATCTAACAGCAAGCAGACCTGATATCATGTATGCAACTTGTCTGTGTGCAAGGTTTCAGGCAGATCCAAGGGAACCACATTTAACAGCTGTGAAGAGGATTTTCAATTATCTCAAGGGCACTGTAACTTTAGGGCTGTGGTACCCAAGAGAATCAGATTTTAAACTACTTGGTTACTCTGATGCAGACTTTGCAGGCTGTAAGATTGACAGAAAAAGCACCAGTGGAAGTTGTCAATTTCTTGGTGACAGACTTGTTTCTTGGTACAGCAAGAAACAGAAATCAATATCAACGTCTACAGCTGAAGCAGAGTATATTGCTGCTGGTAGCTGCTGTGCACAGATTCTATGGATGAAGAATCAATTGCTGGATTATGGATTGAGGTATAGCAAAATACCTATTTTCTGTGATAAACAAAGTGCTATTGCAATGACAGGTAATCCAGTACAACACTCAATGACCAAGCACATCAGCATAAGGTATCACTTTATCAGAGAGCATGTAGAGGAAGGCAACATTGAGCTTCACTTTGTACCTACAGATCAACAACTTGCAGATGTCTTCACCAAGCCTTTGAGTGAAGTAGCATTTACAAGGCTGGTCAATGAACTAGGAATGGTCTCTGGTTTTGACTAAACATGTTGGTTAGACTCAAAATTTTTTTTTATAAAATGTGTTGCTCATATTTCTGTGAATTGTTAAGTGCTATGTGAACTTTGTTGATTAAACTCTGTTGTGCAAACTCTATTCACATGTTTTTGTTCACACACAGTTAAACTCTGTCAGCATGTCTTTCTGTCTTACACTGTTAATATGTTTGTTAAACACTGTTGGTCCCGGAATGTATTGCAGAAGGGGGGTTGAATGCAATACTAATAAATTTCAAAAACTATTTCAACAACTTAAATAGAGTTTGTAATTTACTAGTAGAAGAAATGCAATCACAAGTAATATTTAACAAGATGTTTCACAAAATAATTGTTTTATTTATTTTGCAAAGTTTTGCTACAACCTTGAGAACAAAATAATTCTCAAGCTTCAAATACTCAAGAGATAAAAGTTGTAGTGTATTACATTGTTGTATAAATAGAGTGCTCTATTTATAGTGTGATAGTCTACTGTACTACCACTATCAGCATGGGTTGTTGAGTTGCTGTTATATTCCTTTTGCAGCTCATTCCATGATTTATTTCCATGTGATCATCACAAAGTAACTTTAAGATACTTTCCACATTTGAGCCACCCAGATCTAGCCATATTCAATTTTATCTGCTCTAGACTTTACAGGTTGCTCCATGTGATCTCTCAAGCTTCAGTTATAGACTTTCCAAGCTTGCTGTAAAGGTTGAATATTACAACACGCCTGCTTCTTTTGAACATGTACTCTGTCGCTTACTTTGACTTAGAAGATTCCTAAATCAAGTTGATTCTATATGACAGTGTGTTTGCCACAAGTTTGCTGTCAATGGATTATGCTTTGGTTGACAGAATGACAGTATGAATTTCCCGCAGATATTACTGTCAAGGATTGTGCTTTGATTGACAGCATGTATTTCCCGCAGAGATTGCTGTCAAGAATTCCAAACTTACTGTCGCAAACTATATATTAAAGTTGCTGTCATCAGAATCTCAGTCAATGTTGCTGTCAAGTCGAAACTTGCTGTCGACTCCATGAAACTTGCTGTCGACCTAGGCAACATGTTGTTTCCTTGTAACCTTACTGTCAGGGCTTGACAGTAACTTTTATTCCTTCTGTCGAACTTATGTATTTCTTGAAGCTTGAACATAATCGAACTTCTTCCAAGAATTACACTTATTACATGACAGTATTTATTTAAATTACAAGAATACATTTCAGACTATGACAGTATGTTCTACTTAGCAAAAACTAAGTATACTAATAAAACTAATTAAGTTGTCTATTCTATCACCCATAAATCCCAACAATCTCCCCCAATTTGTTTTTATGGACAATAAGGACAAATTTACAAATATCATGCTGACAACTTAACTAACATAGATCAGAAAAAAATAAACTCTTCATTTCTAACCAATGATTAAACTGAATTGTTTTCAAACAATGTATCACAAAAGTTTTAAAAAAAATCTTTACTTATCTTGATTTGAACTTTTCATCTTGCTCCTTTTCCCTTAGAGCTCTTCTGAGATTTTCAATTAACTCCTTTTCTTCAGGGGACTGTGCATCATCTTCATTTTCTACAATGTATTTTCTGATCATTGAGGAAGCAGTGTTTAATACATCTCTGAGTTCCATCCAGTAAACATTTTGCTTTACAATTGATCTGAATTTTAGCACATCTCCCTCCATCTTGAATCTCCTGCCAGGAAGCTGATTTAGAGTTTCCCTTCTTTGTTTGTCCAGGCTGGGATCCTCTCCTCTCCTCTGATCAAAAATCATATCAAGCTCCCAAGAACACAGTGTTTCAAGACTGTTAGTTGATCCAACCACTTGCCAGTATAATTCTTTTAACACACTGGTCTTCAACTTAGAGAAACTATCTGCATAAATTTCTTCTTTGCCATACTTGATTCTCAAAGGATTGTCCAGTACGCATGGCTGATAGTTGGATTCTTCACTGTTGATCTTATTGATTTTACTGTAGCTTTCCTTCATTTGAGCTTCAATCTCATCTTCTATCTGTTGACGAGATTTTTTTCTTGATGCTAATTCTTCTCTGAATCTCTGCTCTGCTTCATACATCTTCATTTCATGTTCTGAATAAGGTTTCTCCATTTCTTTCCAGTTATACTCAGGAATAGGATTGTCTTCTTCATACTCCAAACCAAGGATTTGATAGACATCATCATCATTGTGAAGTGTCCAATCACCAAACTTCTCAATAAATTCAACATGCCTGGCTTCATAGTACTTGAGAACTTGGTCCATGATCTTCTTTGAAACATTATCATAGGTTTGCAGTAGCTCAACCATCCTTTCCAGATTGAAGAAATCAATTCTTCGTTTTACTGTTTCAGAAGTTTGAATGAATTTCTTGGAGATCACCTTTGATTTTGTTATCTGAGTGAAGTCAGATTCCACTGTAATCAACCTTTCATTGTTTTGCCATAGAATGTATCTTGCAACTTCTTCTTTTGACTCATCAAATTCTATGGATACTGAGGTGATTATATTTTTGGCCTTCAGCTGCATCATTTCAAAGCTATTCATTCTTCTTCTCATGAGAGGTTTATTGAGTCCTAACCCTGTAGCTTTTCCTTCTCCTTTGTAGACAGTCTTTCCCTTTGTTGGCCTTTTTGATTTTCTCTTGATTCTTACTGTCTTGGAGGTTTTGACAGTAGGATCGTTGACAGTATCTTTTATAGGGCTTCTGACAGTGTCTTCTGTGACAGCATCTTTAATGACAGTGACTTCATCCTGTCTGACAGCATCTTTGTTGACATCCTTGACAGCATCTTTGTTGACAGTATCTTTTTCAAGTTGTATACTGTCAATTTCCATTTCTTCTTGATTACCTTTCAATGCTTCAAGTACTTCTTCCTCTTTCTTTTCATCAACTTTCTTGCTTGTCTTAGAATTTTCAGAGGTTTCCTTTGATTCTGCTTCTTTGACTTGAGTTTGCTCTTTTGAAGAATTTCTCAGTTCTGTTTTCTTAGATTCTCCAGCTTCACCTCCATCTTGATTGTCATCACCATCTTTTTCCAAGGTGTCATCAAAAGTGCAGTTTCCACCTTGAACATTTCTGCTTGAATTTGCTTTGGCAATGAGCTTTTTAATTTTGGCACTGTATTCCATATCTCTCTTTGCCATTATCTTGTGGATATCTTTAACTGCCTGAATCCTTTCCTTGGTGATGGGTGCTTTCAGCAATAACTTAAGTACATCCATGATGACTTTGCTTTGTAGAGATGTTTTGCCTTCAAGAGTTAAGAATCCAAGACCTTTAGTTCCTTTGGCTGTTGTCTGTTTAAAACTTACACCATATGGCTGGAGACTTACTTCTGGAAGTTTGATGTTAACCATTGTGCCCAGTTGCATATATAGACTTTCATCAAAGATGGTAGAGTTTTTCTTCACTAGCATCCCAAGAATGTATTGCACACTGGCAGAGAAAGTTTCCAGCAGTTGAGTTGTTATGAATATTGAATGTCCATTCTTCAGGTACACTTCAACTGCCCACCTCTTCTCTGAGCTAATCTTCACAGAAAGATTTACAATCTTTTCTTTCAAAGCTTTTGCCAATTTAGCAGGTTTTCCTTTAGATTCTGTGATTGCTCCATTCACCAGATTGTTGAATTCCTCATCCTTATTGTTCAAGGTGCTCTCCATATGACTTACTGTTATAGAATCAGCTTCTTCTTGAGAATATGTGCTTCCATCAGTCCAAGTGATAAATTCTGAAGAAATCACATATTCAGGCAACTTGCCTTTGCCTTTACCCATCCTATTTGATTCCTCCTTTTCTCTCCATAGCCTCTCCAGTGTGGATTCTTTCTTCTCAGGAACTGGTTCACTGATTTTGATAGAGGATGCTTGATTTCCTTGTATCTGTCTTAATACCTCCTTAGATACTAACATTGGTTCCCCATCTACTTCAGTTTCAAAAAGCTCCTCAGTTCCAGAGGCTATTGCAGTTTTTACTTCTTGCTCTTGCTCCCCCTTACTCCTTTGCTCCCCCTGTCTTTCAGCTTCCCCTTGTAACTCCATCTTTCTTTCTGGTTGCTCAGCCTCTTTCTGATCTATTACTTTCTCCCCCTTAGTTAAGTTTGCAGCATGAATCAAGGAAGAAAGTGACAGTAGTGTGGCTTGAATTTCAGCAAAACCAGTCTTCACAGTAGATGACAGGGTGTCCAGCTTGCTTTCCATTGTATAGCACATCGATTTTCAAGAGCTTGGAGCCTGTCATTTGTGGATGCAGAAAGACCACCAGACCTAAGCCTTTTAGGAGGTAAGGGATAAGTCTGGGGCATGGAGGCTGTTGGGGTTCTCACACTCTCAGTGTTTTTATAGATGATCTCATCATCTCTCACAAAAATTCCCTCAAGGCCTAATGCCTTTTGTTGACTGGCTCCCTCAAGTTCACTCTGGACATGCTCAAGTCCCTCTCCTTTTGCCAGCACATTTGGCTGCCTCTCATTTTTAGACTCACTTCTCTTTTCTTTTATCTCTCTTTTCTTTTTCTCTCCCTCACTCATCCTAGATGCATGAGTATGAGCAGTACTAGCATGCAATGAAGAAAAAGATGACTTAGATTTTACTTTAAAAGCCTTGGAGAGTGGCATGTCATCATCAGAGATGTCTTCAATTAGTCCTTCCTGGAGTTGTGATTGAGCAGTGATGACAGCATCTTTTGGAAGACTTTTGACAGTATCTTTTGTCAGAATGGTACTGTCACTTGATTGTTTGACAGCACCTTCTGTTTTGTCATTGACAGCATCTTTGGCTGTGACAGCAACTTTCCTTGGGTAAGATGCTTTGAGAGATTCAATCAAGATGTTAGCTGTTTCAATTTCTGACTGATTTACACCTTGATCTAGCTCAGTGTTTGATGGAGTGGTGTCCATTTCACTTTGAGAAATGGGTTCTTGTGGACCACTAGATGGGGGCTCATCCATGATTTGAGATGGATGATCAAAACCTGAGGGGTTGGTGCTGTCCCCCTCTCTAGGTTGTTCAGAAGAAACAACAGATATAGGAATGAAAGAAGAAGATTGAAGTTCAGATTGAATAGTTGGCTGTTCCACAGAAGAAGATTGTGGAACATCAATAGTATGAATGAATTCCTCACTGTGCTCTATGTCTATATGTGTATCTTCAAATACAGGTTCCTCAAGCGTGAGTTCTTGAGTTTGTGCAGACTCTTTACAAGATACCTTGGGAGACAGGCCAATTTCAATAGATGTCCCTTGTTGAGAAGAGACACCTAGAGGTGAGTTTATTTCCCTATCATCCTCTACAGTCTTTTGGGAAACTGTAGGGTGGCTGACAGTAACCTTGGCCCTTCTAGCTCTCTTCTTCTTAGGCTCAGAAGGGGCTACTGTGAGTTCTATTTCACTACCAACCTTATTTGCTGCACTAGGTGCAGTGACTCCCTCTTGACTCTCAACTTGTTCACCAGTTGCACTCTCTAGGGTCCTTTTCTTGGATTCCTGTTTGGCCATTTTAAGGGCTTTTGGTAGTCTAGAGTCCCTAGGTGGAATGTATGGTGTAGAATGTGGGTTAACTGAATTTGGGTCTAATTCAGCTTCATTCTCAATTGTGAAAATAGTGTAATCTGTTGGAAATGGAAAACCAAGGTTGGGCACTTGATTTACCATGTGTTGTGTGAAACATAGTGGAATATGTGTATTTAAATTTTGTGTATTGAGAGAAGTGTGTGTGTTTTTCTTTAAAACAGGACATTCTTCAAAATCGGAATTATCCTCAACATTTCCACAAATATTATTATTACACATAGTTAAAAAGCGAGGATAGATGGATACCTTCTTGCCTATTGCGCTTTTCAACTGTGCCATGATCAGTTTTCCAATGTTCACCTTGTATCCATGGACTAATGAATGAGTGAGCTTCTTGATATATGATGGTATTCCATTCCAGCCTGTAGTCTTGGTAGAGAACACCTTCACCATTACATCAAAAATCATACTCCACTCTTTTCTCAGAAATTTCCTGTCCATTTCTCCTGTTTGATACCACTTATCAGATGTTTCTTCAAGTTTAGAGCCAGAGTACCCAATCTTCAGAAAGAACCTTTTTAGAGTATCATCAGTGGCTAATTCCTTAAAGTTTTCTCCACTGGCTAGCACAATACCCAATGCCTCATTGATAATCTTTACTGAAAGAGAGTGACTTGCATCATCTATTTTGAACTTAATTTCTTCATCTTCTCCAGTTCCTTGAACACTTGCAGATTTCCAGAATTTTTCAATTCTAACAGTATCAATTTTGGGGGTAGAGGTTACTGCATGACCTAGGTAAGATTTATTTATGAACGAATTAAGTCCTTTGAAGTTTTCACCAGCATCACTAGGAGAAAAGATACCGGCAAAGTTGGTTTGAGCAACACTTTGTTTAGGTGCCATTGTTGAATGCTTTGAAAAATTAGAGAGAAAATGCGGTTTTTGGATGCAGAAGGTTGAAAGGTTTTTGCAAATGAAAGTGATAGTAGATTAAACGGTAGATTCAGTTTATAATATGAATCGATTTAACCTCTCTTAATTGAACGTGTGATAATCATTAACTCCACTTGCTATATTACGTGGCAGTTGCTATTAAATCGTGGATTGGTGGAAAAAAAATATATGTGTATATATATATATAAATTAATGTATATATATATATCTCTCCACTATCTTTGACAGCAACTACCCGTGACAGCAACTTTCATTAACAGTAACCTGTGCGCTTTTCTTTCTCTACCAATTTTGACAGCAATTTCTTGTGACAGCAACTTTTATTGACAGCAACCTGTGTGCTAACAACATTTCTGTCAATCAGCTTCATGAGTGACAGTAAGTTTTATCTGACAGTAAACTTATCACAAAGTCATGCTGTCACTGTTCATACATAACTTAAGTTAAGGACACATGATTTCTTAAAATCATTTTAAGACAGACATGTAAAACTATTTTAGCATAGTCATAGCAAGCATGATATCTAAAAATCCTTTTAGCATAGTCATAGCAAACATGATATCTAAAAATCCTTTTAGCATAGTCATAGCAAACATGATATCTAAAAATCCTTTTAGCATAGTCATAGCAAACATGCTGTCTGAACAAATAGCACATAGTACCTTAACTTCTCATGACAGTACCTTCTAGTGACAGTACCTTTAAAGTTTCTGTCATGAGCTGCGAATCGAGAATTGATAAACCAGTTAGATAATCATACCTGATTTAGCATTCCTAATTCACTCACCAACCTGATAAATGTTGCTTCATCCAATGGCTTGGTGAATATATCTGCAAGTTGCTTATCTGTTGGAACATAAACCAATTTTACATCTCCCTTTTCAACATGCTCCCTGATGAAATGATGCCTTATATCAATGTGCTTTGTTCTGGAGTGTTGAACTGGATTGTCTGATATGGCTATGGCACTAGTGTTGTCACAGTAGATAGGAATATTTGACAACTCTAGTCCATAATCCATTAATTGATTCTTCATCCAAAGTATTTGTGCACAGCAACTTCCAGCTGCAATATATTCAGCTTCTGCAGTTGATGTAGAAACTGAGTGTTGCTTTTTACTGAACCATGACACCAATCTCCCCCCAAGAAATTGACAGCTTCCTGTAGTACTTTTTCTGTCAATCTTGCATCCAGCATAGTCTGAATCAGAATATCCAATTAGATCAAATCCAGTTTCCTTAGGGTACCAAAGACCTAGATTTGGGGTGCCTTTGAGATATCTAAAGATTCTTTTAATTGCAACTAAGTGTGATTCTTTTGGATCAGCCTGAAACCTTGCACAGAGACATGTAGCAAACATTATGTCTGGCCTGCTTGCTGTTAAATAAAGCAATGATCCAACCATGCCTCTGTAGATACTAGAATCCACCTTCTTGCCTTTAGGATCTAACTCTAATTTGGTGGCTGTTGAGATAGGTGTCTTGGCAGGTGATGAATCTTCTAAGTTAAACTTCTTGAGAAGTTCTTTGACATACTTAGATTGACAGATGAAGATTCCTTCCTTCTTCTGATAGATTTGAAGACCAAGAAAGAATGCTAATTCTCCCATCATGCTCATTTCATACTTGTTTCTCATTAGAGATGAGAACTTTTCACACAATTTTTCGTTTGTTGAGCCAAAGATTATGTCATCAACATATATCTGCACAAGAATGATGTCTTTGCCATGGTATTTATAGAATAAAGTTTTATCCACCATACCTCTTATAAATTGATTTTCCAGAAGAAAAGTGGATAATGTGTCATACCAGGCTCTTGGTGCTTGCTTTAAGCCATATAGAGCCTTGAACAGCTTGTAGACAAAATTATGCAGTTTGTCATTTTCAAATCCAGGAGGCTGTTCAACATACACTTCTTCTTCTAATTCTCCATTTAGAAAGGCACTTTTGACATCCATTTGAAATACTTTGAATTTGCAGTGTGCAGCAAAGGCTAAGAAAATTCTTATGGCTTCAAGTCTGGCAACAGGTGCAAATGTTTCATCATAATCTATCCCTTCCTATTGACAGTAACCTTTGGCCACTAGCCTTGCCTTATTTCTTGTCACATTTCCACTTTCATCTATCTTGTTTCTGAAAACCCATTTTGTCTCAATGACTGATTTTCCTTTTGGCCTTGGAACCAGTTTCCAAACATTGTTTCTTTCAAATTGATTGAGCTCCTCCTGCATGGCCATCACCCAATCAGAATCCAACAATGCTTCTTCAACTATTTTTGGTTCCATTTGAGACAAGAAACATGAAAACATGCTTTCAGCAGAGATATTCCTCATTGTCCTTACACCAGTATTAGGATCTCCAATAATTAGATTACTGGTATGATCTCTATTCCACTTTGTTGATTGAGGCAAGCTACTTGTTTGATGAGATTGTCTTTCATTAATATGAGAATTTGATTCTCCACCATTTTCATTGTTTTGCTCATTTAGCTCAAATTCTCCAGTCTCACAGTCTTGTTGATTGATGCCTGAAATTGTTTGTGATTGGGCTGAGGTTTGATTTAGATTATGAGTATTGACAGATTCTTTCTCATATCCCATTGATTGAGTGAGACTTGGTTCTTCATCAACATATTCTTCTTTTTCCAAGTATCCTTGATTCTCAAATCTGAAGGGTTGCATTTGACCATCCTCATGTAACCCTGGAAACTGGGTTTCATCAAACGTGACATTGACACTTTCTTCAATTGTCTTGTGCTCCATGATATAGACTCTGTAGGCAGTCCTTTCTATCCCATATCCCATGAAGATGCCTTCATATGCTTTAGTGTCAAACTTGCCTTTTGTTTCATGGTTGTCTTTCATCAAAAAACACTTGCTTCCAAAAATATGAAAGTACTTGACAGTAGGTTTCTTTCCTGTCAAAAGATAGTAAGGAGTATTGCCATGAGCCTTGTTGATTAGTGTCCTGTTCTGTGTGTAACAAGCAGTGTTGATGGCTTCTGCCCAGAAATATGTTGGTAATTTAGCATTGCTCAACATAGTCCTTGCAGCTTCAATAAGTGTCCTATTTTTCCTTTCTACAACTCCATTTTGCTGTGGAGTTCTTGCAGCAGAGAATTGTTGAACAATCCCTTGATCTTTGCAGAAGTTTCCAAGTGTAGCATTTCTGAATTCAGTTCCATTGTCACTTCTTAGAAATTGAACTTTTGCTTCAGGGGTCCTGTTAAGTACCCTTATGTGATCAATGATTTCTTGAGCAGCTTCATCTTTTGATTCTAAAAATTTTACCCAAGTGTACCTAGAATAGTCATCTATCATGACCAGTGCATATCTCTTTCTGGATAGTGATTGAACATTCACTGGTCCAAAAAGATCCATGTGAATCAACTTGAGTGCTTCAGTGTTAGTGTTGACTTGCTTTGATTTATGCATTGCTTTCCTCAGTTTTCCCATTTGACAATCTTCACACAGTCCTTCTTGATAGAATTCCTGTTGAGGTAGTCCTCTCACCAATTCCTTCTTCATTAGCATGTTCATTGTTTTGAAGTTGAGATGGGAAAGTTTCTTGTGCCAAAGCATGCTATCTCCAACACTTGCTTTGCTGTAGAAGCAAAATATTCTTTCCTCATTTGTTGAGTTTAAGTCTGCAACAAATAGGCTTCCTTTCCTTACTCCTTTCAGAGATAGGCTTCTATCCTTCTTGTGGTGGATTGTGCATTCCATCATGCCAAAGTTAACTTTGAATCCTTTGTCAGTGAATTGACTTACACTGAGCAGATTATGCTTCAAACCTTCCACAAGAGAGATTTCTTCAATGACAACATTTCCAGCTTTTAAACAGCCATATCCTACAGTGTAACCTTTGCTGTTGTCTCCAAAGGTTATTGTTGGGCCAGCCTTCTCAACATATTGTGATAGCAGGGATATATCACCAGTCATGTGTTTGGAACATCCACTGTCAATTATCCACATGACCTGTTTACCTTTCTTTCCCTGCAAGACAGAATGAGTTTAATTTGCATTTGGTACCCAAATCTTGTTGGGTCCTGCATACTCAGTATCATCAGAAACCTTATCAATATTTGAAACAATATTATCAGAAGATGGTTCCTTGACTTCTTTTATTACCCACTTAGTTTTTGACTTAGACTTTTTCTTAGTGAGAGCAGACTTCTCACTTTCTTTAGTAGATTCAGAAGTCTTTGCAGTTTGCATATAAGAACATAATTCATTAGATGAAATTTGCAAATTAAAACATGTACTCATGGCAGTAATTTTGCATGGCATACAGTCAATGTTATTACAAGCTACCAATTCTCTTTGCATAATGGGGGTTCTGTGTAAGTTCCCTTTCAACTCTGTTGCATTAGATATGCTACTAGTTGATTTCTTACAAACATGAGTTAAATGATGTGAGGAGCCATAATTATTGCAAAGTTTCCTGGGTGCCTGCTTAACATACGCATAATTATTCTTTTTATCAATGCCTAGCTTCCCATTTCTGTTTTTGGACTTGGAGACAACTGTCTTGACAATCTGTTCAGAAGATGCTGTCGAGCTATTTTTGACAGCATCTTTTGTACTTGCTGTCTTGACAGTAGGTTTGAAAGTTACTGTCTTGGTTGACTTCTTGACAGTATCTTTTGAACACTTGGTTGGGCTGTTTAATACTGTTTCTGTCATAGTTATTTTAACAGAATCTTTTTCTTTCTTAGATACACTGTCAACCCTCTCATCTTCATCACAGAGTTCTTGATTAATAACTAGGGAATTTTCATTAACCTCAAACTCTGTACTTTTGAAGATTGGATTGCTCACATTTTTGAGGATGTGAGGTCTTACAGTTTTGTCATCATCATTGTTCTGTATAACAGCCTCTTTACCAGGTCTCCTACTATAATCATAGCCTATGCCTATCTTCTTACTTTCAGTATGTTTCTCATGATATTCTTGAACTATTTTAGAGGAATTTCTAAATGCCTTTAGCTTAAATTCATTTTCAGAAATTTCTTTTCTTAGATATTCCTCTATCTCTTTAGCACAGATTAAATCATTTTTTAATCTTTCGTTTTCCTGGGTTAAAGAATCAATAGAACTGGTCTTAAGCAACAACACATCATTGTTGGATCTGAGTACTTCATTTTCTTTAGTTAATCTAGCAATTTCTTCATTTGCAGCAGATAAACTAGTATGAATATTAAACATTTCAGTACTCATTTCCTCAATGGTTTGTTTATAGTCATTTAAAGACATATCTAGTAATACTAGAGATGGTACCTGACTTGTCGAGGTTGATGCTTCTTCATCCCCTCTAGCCATCAAGGCTAGATTCACAAATTCCTCTTCTTCTTCATTATCAGATTCATCCCAGCATTTTCCTTCAGCCACATAGGCTTTTACTTGTCCTTTCTTAAATTGACTTCCAGTTCCTCTCTCCATTCTTTGTATTTGTTTTGGTCTTTTGCATTCAGTAGCAAAGTGACCAAGTTCATTGCAATTGTAGCATCTAAACTTTGACCTATCTACCATTCCTGTTTTGTATCCTCCCTTGGTGCTAGTAGCAGGTTTTGATGAGCTTCCTTGGTTATATTTTGGAAATTGACCTTGAGGCTTATATGGTTTGTTCCTCCTGAACCTTATATTTTTGAATTTTCTTGCCATAAAAGCCATGGTTGGATTATCCATTTTCTCCATTTCTTCTAGAGTGAAAAATTCTTCATCTTCAACATCTTCTAGTTGAAGAACAACCTTTTCTTCATCTTCAACCACCTCTTCAATTTTCACAGATGAAAATTGAGGCTGTTGATCATTTTGAATTTGCTCACTTGCTTGAAAATATGATGGTCCTTGAGCAACTAGAGCACCAGCCATGTTTGCCATCAATCCTTTGGATCCACTTTGTATGGCTTTCTTTTGATAATATTCAAGTTCATAAGATTTTAGAACTCCATACAATGTTTCAAGAGAAACAGAGTTTAAATCTCTTCATTCTCTTATGGCTGTTACTCTATGCTCAAGATGTTCTGGAAGAGTTAGCAGAAACTTGATATTGACTTCCTTCTTTTCATAAAACTTTCCATGAATCTGGAGCTCAGCTATTAGTTTGCTAAATCTTTCAAACATGTGAGTTAACTCTTCTCCATGCTTGCCCATAAACGCTTCATATTGTGACACCAGTATTTGTTTTTGATTTTCTCTGACCTCTTCACTTCCTTCACATAACAGTTCTATCTTTTTCCACATATCCCTGGCAGAGTTGCATGCTATTATATTTCCACTCATAGCTTTGTCCAGGGTAAGTGCATCTAGTAGAATGAGTTGCAGATGGTCATCCAGTGCTACCTTTTCTTTTTCTGAGTCATTATACTCAGAAGGCTTCTTAGCAACCCATTGAGCTGGGATTACTACATCATTAACTGTAGCAGATGGAATTTCCTTTTGAGGAACGAAGGGGCCATTTTCCAGAATACCTAGGAATAGTGGATTCTGAGCTTTGATAAATAACATAATTTTCTTTTTCCATATGTTGTAGTTTTCTTTATCAAAAGCTGGAATCTTGATATTACTTGACCTTTGAATACTTGCCATTTGGATCTCAGATATGTGTATTAATCTGAAAGCTCTGATACCAGTTGTTGGTCCCGGAATGTATTGCAGAAGGGGGGTTGAATGCAATACTAATAAATTTCAAAAACTATTTCAACAACTTAAATAGAGTTTGTAATTTACTAGTAGAAGAAATGCAATCACAAGTAATATTTAACAAGATGTTTCACAAAATAATTGTTTTATTTATTTTGCAAAGTTTTGCTACAACCTTGAGAACAAAATAATTCTCAAGCTTCAAATACTCAAGAGATAAAAGTTGTAGTGTATTACATTGTTGTATAAATAGAGTGCTCTATTTATAGTGTGATAGTCTACTGTACTACCACTATCAGCATGGGTTGTTGAGTTGCTGTTATATTCCTTTTGCAGCTCATTCCATGATTTATTTCCATGTGATCATCACAAAGTAACTTTAAGATACTTTCCACATTTGAGCCACCCAGATCTAGCCATATTCAATTTTATCTGCTCTAGACTTTACAGGTTGCTCCATGTGATCTCTCAAGCTTCAGTTATAGACTTTCCAAGCTTGCTGTAAAGGTTGAATATTACAACACGCCTGCTTCTTTTGAACATGTACTCTGTCGCTTACTTTGACTTAGAAGATTCCTAAATCAAGTTGATTCTATATGACAGTGTGTTTGCCACAAGTTTGCTGTCAATGGATTATGCTTTGGTTGACAGAATGACAGTATGAATTTCCCGCAGATATTACTGTCAAGGATTGTGCTTTGATTGACAGCATGTATTTCCCGCAGAGATTGCTGTCAAGAATTCCAAACTTACTGTCGCAAACTATATATTAAAGTTGCTGTCATCAGAATCTCAGTCAATGTTGCTGTCAAGTCGAAACTTGCTGTCGACTCCATGAAACTTGCTGTCGACCTAGGCAACATGTTGTTTCCTTGTAACCTTACTGTCAGGGCTTGACAGTAACTTTTATTCCTTCTGTCGAACTTATGTATTTCTTGAGGCTTGAACATAATCTAACTTCTTCCAAGAATTACACTTATTACATGACAGTATTTATTTAAATTACAAGAATACATTTCAGACTATGACAGTATGTTCTACTTAGCAAAAACTAAGTATACTAATAAAACTAATTAAGTTGTCTATTCTATCACCCATAAATCCCAACAAACACTGTGAATTCTGAATTGATTTTTGTCTGGATGAAAACACCAATGAAGAAATATGTATGTAGCATGATTCTCAGTGAATAAATCAAGACTCTTTCTGAGTCACTGTGATCTAATCAGAATCTGTGCAGTAAGTTAACACAGCATGATACTGTTTTATATTTAGAGCATCTCCTAGTTTATTTGGTCCTAAACTCTGAGTCTATGAATACTGTGTGTATTGCCTCTCATGAATAATTCTGATATTGATGAACTCTAAACTCTGATTAGTAACACTCTGTTCCTAAGACATACATAGTTCTTGATGATTCCTTGTTTGTACTTGTGAAAATTTTAAAACTTGAGATGTGTCATTGTTTAGTTTGGTGAGAAATAATACATGTCTGCACCCTGTGAGATTTTGAGCCAAATAAGTGATTGATACATTTTATATCGATCAGATTTTATTGATGTGTGATGTTCATCAGTGAGTATGTTGCTCCAGAACTTGTATCAAACCATTTTGAGACTACATGATATGTGTGTGCATGAAAATGATAAAGGCACTAGGATTTATCATCCTTCTTCAAACACTGTTCATAAAATACTACCCTTAGTAAACCCTTTTGAGCCTTATTAACTGCTCATTTTTTTTAACTCTGTCGTATAAAGAGCAGTTATATTCTTTTGGAAAATCAAATGCAAGCAGGTGAGTGTTTCTCAAGAAAAGGAAAGTTTTCTCAGTATATATAAAAAAAAAGTATATATACTGATCATCTTTTACAAATATGTACTAACAGTGTGACTGAACACTTTGGTCTGTTAAATTGTTCATTTCAAAATTTATTCATTTTAAACATCTCTTCTCACCTGTTTGATATTACTAAATTCCAACCCTGATAAAGTCCTTTTGATTTGTGCATATATGTAATCAAAGTAGTGTAGATTTGGTGAAAATTCAAGCCTATGGTAGTATCTGCTTTTACTGATTGAATTTGAGAGAAAATACTTCACCTAAACACTTGTGTGCTTTGAGAGTTTGTGAGGAAATCCTTGACATGTTACTCACTGAATGATGCTTTGATGACTATCTCTTGATCTTTTTGTCTATAAGGACTGTGTGCTTACTTGGATAATCATGAACATCAATGGGAATAGGGTTAATTCAGATTTCTGTATTTAAGGAACTACAGAGTTTAGCATTCATCACATACTCCGTGTTTAATATGAGAGTTTGTGCATTCAGTGTTTATTGATTTGATTTATGGATTTTATGAAATATTAGATGCTATAAAAATTGATTTGGTAACCTCTGCTACACACACACATATATTCACGACTGTGCAATTTTTGAAAGGGTTTCAGTGATAAAGTTGGAAAATTTGACAAACACTGATGGATTGTGTTCCGTACTCTAAGGTAAATTTTCATTAAGATAATTTGAAAATTTTGGAGTAAATAGAGTGGTTGACAACTGTTAATGAGTGTAATTGTGGTAAATTGTCTTGATAATCGGGAAGACAGCAGTAATAATTGTTTTTACTGCGCGTGATTAAGTGATTTGCTGCATGTTTGACACGTGTCCCACTCACTCATCATTGTGTCCCACTTTCACACTATTCTAGGGACAGTTGCGTTTTTTCAATGTAAAAATGTTTGAGTTTAATTTTTAATTACTACTCAAATCACTTTTTGTTACAATCACTTCTCATCCACTCATATTCACTTTACCAAAACACAGACCTCCTTTGTTTTTTTTTCACTTCGACATTTTCACAAACACCTTTCATACACATCATTTTCACTGTTATTTCTTGATTATTTCTTGATCTAATGGCAACAAAACCTTTTACTTCGTTTGGTCTTCGTTTTGTGCCTAACAATTTTGCAGCTCTACTTGAGAACGACCGTGCTCCAGAAGCATTTCACCTTATGCAAAATTTTCTTCGTGACTCTGAAATTGGGCAGGCACTGATTGAACCTGCTGTTCTATCTGCATCTCAGATAGTCAATTTCTGGCAAAACTCAAGGCATGTAGATGGAGGAGAGAATGGGACTCCAACTATCATCTTCACTCATGATGAACAAGAGTTTGTGATTACTCCACAAACTGTTCGCGAGACCATGGACTTCGACACACATACCTCGTATGCTGTTGTCTCTGAGCAAAATCTCCGGGACATGTTAATAGAAATTGGATACATGGATTCTCTGGCAAAGCTTGGTAGTGTCAAACGACCGAATCTTAGAAAGGAATGGAATTTTTTCTTCGACTGTATCACCAGGACATTCCAGAAGAAAGTCACCAACTGGGATGCCATTCCAATGGATAGTCTGCAAATTGGGTACTCTCTACTCTATGGCAGTAATTTTGATTATGGTCGATATGTCTTAATGAATTTAGGTGATAAATTGTCAGAGTCTAGTACAGTCTATTTTGCTAGATTTTGTCAACTTTTGTTCAATGCCTGTGTACCTGGTTTAGACATAGATGCAGCTGATGTGATTCAACCTTTTCGAGTCAATAAGAGAATATTCTCTGATATGACAAATAAAGATGCTGGTAAAGATGCTCCTGAACTTGTTTTGCCACTAGCCCTGCAAAACTTTCTAAATCAACCACAAGATTCCCAATCACCACCACAAGAACCACAACAGCCACAACAATCAGACACACATCAAATGCCTGAACCTTTAGCCACTGACCACACTGAAACTATACACTCTCATCCTGTATCATCACCCGAGCCAAAACCAACAAACATTGTACCTACTACATCACCACACTCACAATCTGAAGCAATAAATCCTGAGCCTGTCACTAATACTCAACCTCAATCAACATTTAAACCAAAAAGGAAAAAGCATATTGCCCTCAACACAAAACATTCCAAGGCTAAACAGACATCTCCTAGAGCTGTTTATTCCAGAAGAATCATTAAAAGGGTAAATAGGCCTTCGTTACCACCAGTTGAGGACAGTTCTAGTGAAGAAGAAGAAATGATTGAAGTGCCTCAAGCAAAGAGGAGGAGGCTGATTCTTACAGACTCTGATGATGAGCAAGTTGTTGAGGCTCAAGAGAAAATTTCTAAGGATATTCCTACTGGTGAGACAGAGGTTATCATAGAACCTACTGTAGAAGAATCAGGTTTCCAGATTGCTGAACCAGAACTTGCTACGGTTCAGACTGCTAATGATGATAGAGATGCATTACCTACAATGGAAGAGTTTGATGAAACTCCATTTTCTTTTGACAATGAAGCATCCACTCCAACACCCATGGTGGTTACAAACTCTGTTGATACTGGTGTTGCAGATGGACCTACTGTTGTCCTAGAGGACACTGAGGTTACTTCCCACACAGAATTAAAATCTGATGCACATCATGTTTCTGATCATGGTGAAGAGATTGATCAACCAGAGAAAGTTGTTTCTTCAGAGCATCCACAAGGTGATAGAGGAAAACAGGTTGCTCAAGAACCTGTTGCTGCTCAAGATGAAGACATTGCTTCAGTTGCACCTATTGATGTGTCAGTTAGTGATTCATTTGAAGACAAGAGAAAAAGAGCTGCAAATGAACAATTTTAAACTGATGGTCAGAAAACAGGAGAAAAACCAGACTTTGCTGGACCTTCTGTTAATGAGATTGATGATAATTATTTGACCCAACAAACTGCAGATTGGTACAAGTCAGATTGTATTTTTCCTCATGGCAGAGCAGCTATGTTTCTCAAGGCAAATTCTTCAAAGATTTCAAATCCTGATATTTTCACTTGTCTACAAGGAACAGTGATTCAGATCAAGTCTTTGAATCATATGTTTGATGATACTCAGAAAGCAATTGTTGATCTTCGAACAGAGGTTGCTACTCATGAGGAGAAATCTCAAAGAGCTAATTCTAAGCTTTTTCAACAATTTTCAAAAGCTCAAGAGAATTTAAATGACAGATTGAGCAAAGTTGAAAAGAATCAGCTTTTGCTGACTGAGAAGGTTGATTCTATTGCAAACTCTCTTGAGTTAATCACCTCTATTCTGATTCCAGATGGTGATGATGTCAAAAAGGGGGAGAGAATTGCTAAAACTAAGTGTAAGCAAACTCAAACTCTGTTAAAGAAGGATCATCTGGATGAAGAAGGTGCAAATGCTGATAAGGGGTTAAGAAGTGCAAATCCTAGACATGGACATGGAAGGTCTACAAGGTCAAAGCCAAATTTGGTGACAGATACAAATATTCAGAGTACTTCTACTTCAAGGCAAAAGGATTTGTCATTCACTGACAATCCACAAACAGATGAAGAGTTGGCTGCTAAGATCTTTCGTGAGGAAAATGCTGAGGCTACACTTGAAGACATACAGGCCGAAGAGAAGCTATTGCAAAAAGAACATTTAAAAGCACTGAAGTCCAAGAAAGGAAAGAAGACTGTCAAAGTTTCAAAGCCTGCAATGAAAGGGATTGAAATCAAAGAGAATTTATCTGGTATTCAAGAAGAAGAAGAAGAAGAAGAAGAAGGAAAGTTGATAAGAAAGTCTTCTCTTGATGCCAAGTTAAAGCTAAAAGGGGTGATGGGTGAAGAGAGCAAAGGCAAAATGATAGTTACAACCTCTGTTGCCACACAAGTTGTACAGATTCAAAGAAAACCTTTACCTGGGTTTTCTAGGCCAAAGATTCCAGTTCAAGAACAAACAGGAGTGACTGGTGGTTATCAACACAATGTTGCTTGTTCAGGAAAGCCACCAGGCAGGAATACTTCTGGCTTAGGTTCAAGAAGAGATTTGAGAGTTAGTAACAGTCCAAGAGATCCCTCTGCACTTGTCTCTCTTGGTTCTGGTATTACTCAAGAAAATCTAGACAAGTTGGAATCAGTTTAGCTAGTTCATCAAAGGAGCTTAGATATTCACTTTCTGTTATACTTTATGATAGATGGAACAGTGTATAGAGTGAATGAAGAAGCAATCAAATTAAAGCTGTTTGAAGAACTTCAGTATGTTCTGCATATATTCAGAGTCAGAAACAGACGAACAGAGCTTATTGCTAATTCTATAAGGGAATATATGCTGAAAGCCAAAGTCTTTACAGGATCGAAGACTTCTGAAGAGTATGTTCCTAGATACAGAGATTGGAATGGAAATCTTGTAGAGATGAAGAAAGGAACTGCTAAATTAAAGACTGATCTAGGGATTACAGTTCTTGATTTTAATTCTCAATAAGAAGAAGTCAAGTTCATTAGACTGGGTAATGAGATGAGGAGAAATAAAATCTATGATCTAAGAGCTGCTATCTGTCAAATTGATGAGAATGATCCAGAATTAAGAGAGATCAAGGAAGCTATGCAGAGAGAACTTGAAAATGCTGAGAGAAGATTGTTGATAGACTATCTCAGAACAACTCCAGATCTTGAGGAGGTTAGGTAGACAGAATCTGTAAGTAACTTGAATTTTCTGTAAATTTTGTTAAGTGAAGATTAAACTCTGATTATATGTTAAACACTGTGTTTTTATTTGATTGTTTTGACATCATCAATTACTGTGAACTTGTACATTTTTCTAATGAACAAGTTGGGGGAGATTGTTAGATATAATTGATATGATCTAATGTCAGTGTTTAAGTGTTACAGGTAAAAAGAGTTTAACTTATTATTGAAAGCAGTCGTAGCAGAGTTTGAGTATACGCTGATAGCTGGAAGAGCAAACGCTGACAGAAGGAAGTGTAAACACTGCTAGCTGAACACAAAGGAGCGCAAACACTGCTGGCTAGGAGAGCATCAGAGTTTGCTAAAGTCTGTCTACTGGAAGCATCTACAAGTCAACAGAGTTTGAAGATTAATTCAAGATTAATATGGAAGCAATATCTTTGAAGATTGGATAGCTGTCAAAGAGATTGAGTTGACTTAGGAGACGTGTAGCAATCGTAATTGATATCAATTGTATAGCTTAATTATAGGAGAATCAATTAACGATTGTACGTAGCTGTATATCTTATAAATACAGTTAGGTTAACCCTAAAAGGGTAATCCATCGTGAACGAATATCATTCATTGTAACCTAAGCAGCTCTCTGTGATATTTTACATCACTGAGAGAGGAATTGTTAATTCCAAACAGTTTTAAGTACTAAAACGTGTGTTCTTGTTAATTACTCATACAGTACTTGATTATATATATTGTGTATTCGACCTAACATGGCAGTACCCCTCTCCCTCTCTCCCTCTCTCCCCCTTTCTCTCTCTCTCTCTCTCTCTCTCTCTCTCTCTCCCTCTCCCTCCTCTCTCTGTATATTTTAATTGCATCTGTGTATGTGTTGCTTGTTTTGATTTCAGATCAGATGGTGCTCAGCCTCATCTTGTTAATATTCAGTTTGAAAAGAAAGTTAAACTCCACTACTCCAGGTTAATATCTTACTATGTTAACTATTTTGTTTAATTTCTTTTTTTTTTGTTTATATTCCAAAGTTTGAATTGGTTTTTACATTCTAGTTAGTTGTTCTATACGTTGATTACAATCTGGACGAGAGCTACACTCCAAGTAAGATAGCTATACGTGCTGGTGATGGCTTTCATAACTTGAATGTAGTTTTACATTTTTCCAGATTCTTAATTATGAATTGCTTTCTGATTTTGATTATATATATTTAGGAGATCGAAATTGTGGAACTTGATAAGACAACTGGTTTGGTGTACATTTCTTTGTCTGGAAACGATCCACGGTAAGCGCGTTGCCTGTTCATGCTCTGTATCCGCATTGTGCTTTAAAATGTGTTCAATTTGAATATCTTGTGTCACTACTAGTCAATACTGCAAAACTGCATTGTGAGTAGACTGTATGACTTGAACATGATTTAAATAGTATAACTAAATTATATAAAAGCTTTGTTGCAACTAGACATGCCAAGAAAACCAATGGAGTTGTAATACCAGAATAAATGAAGTTCAGCTGGTTATAGAGTCGAGCCAGTATCTGGTAGAGAATTTTTATTTTTATTTTTATTTTTAGTTGGGATAAGTAATCAGTATTTATTTGTTGCTGATGGATGACGTAAGATCATTTTGTTTTTTATTTTCATATTTTGAGTTCATGAGCAAGTTTCGAGAAACCAAATTGTGTTCTATTTGTTGCTGATTGAAAAATTATATGAATTTACATACATACTTGTCATGTTGTCCAATAATCAGTCATTCATGTACTCTGTAGTGGCCTTTCTTGTTGGCATTTGATTTTAAAATCAGTTGATTGTTCTAACTGTCTACTTGGCATTTGATGTACTTTGTAAATGCTCTCGTGTCTACTTGTTCTAACTATATGCTTATATGTACATTCATACATCATAGGCAGCTAGATTTAAATATGCTCCATTTGCATTTGCATTCATACCAAGCAATGCTTATACCAGTAAGTCAGTAACACAGTTTTCGATTAAAATCCCAGAAATATTTTTCCATCTAAATTTCTGATATGCATTTTGCTATTTTGATAACCATCCTTGATATGCATTGTGGACTTGTGGATTGTGGTTAAGGTAACTGCAATGCAATTGCTTTTTTTTTTCTAGAACTGAACATTTTGCATTTTATTGAACAAGTGGAATGGTGGATCAACGTTTTGCATTTTGCATTTTATTGAACATGTCGGATATGGATGGCAGGATGGGAACTCTAGAAACCAGAACCTTTAAAGTTTGAACCTTTTAAGATGTAATCTTTGAAAGAATTTGTAATAGATTTATTATTTATGATTATGATATTATGTGCCCAGTACCCACTGCCCAGTACCTTGAATTATGGTTATTGTAACTTTTAAATTAAAAATGTTCCTAGTATATTATATAATTTATAATATAGAAAATATTGTAAAATTTGAAATTTTTTCGAGCTTAACGAGCCGAGCTCGAGCCGAACGATCTCGAGTCGAGCTCGAGCTGCACAAGGCAAAAGTTCGGCTCGATCTAGTTTGTTTAACGAGCAGAAAATCGTGTTCGAGCTCGAGCTAGTTTAGCAAACGAACCGAGCCGAACGATCTCTTAATGAGCCGAGCTCGAGCTTGTTCCCGAACAGCTCGGTTCGTTTACAGCCCTAATCCCTGATATATACTTTGAATACGGTCTTAGGTTGCCTTTGCACCCCTTTTTCTGTTTTGTTCTCCAAGTCCTTGGCTGTGGTTTAAGCCAATTAGTACCTAATGCAGTACTTCAAATCAATGGGGTTATCGCGAGATGCTCTGAGTTGGGTCAGTTTCCTAGCCTTGATTTGTTTTTTTCCATTTTCCGCTTTAAGAGCAATGGAGTTCAGTTTTATCTTGATAAAAAAGAAGGTTGTAAAAAGTTGGTTGAGGCACCTGTGTCGAACTCTGGATGTCATAAGATGTGGTCGTGGTATGAGGGCCCTGGGTTAGAGGTCATTGAACCTTGGCAGGTTCACTCCCCGGGGCAGATGAAGTCTGCTAACCGATTGGGGTCTATGACCTCTGCAGATTTGGAGAGTTTTTTAGGGCCTGTTGTGAGATACCTGCCTGAGGAGTTTCTAGATACTCTATTTTTGAATGACCATTGTTGTAAGCTTTTCCCCTTTTGTGCTCCTTCTTTTCTTTTGACAACATGGTTTTAACTGTTCTGTTTCTTTTGTTTTGCAGTGTGTGGAGCCAAGCTAATTCAGGTGGTCGAGATATTTGCCGACATGCCGACTGAAGAATTTCTAGCTCGCCTGGTTAAGAGTAAGGCTGCAGGAGCTTCTACTTTGTTAGCCAATGTTGGTGTGGAGAGTGGTCCCGAAGTGGTTTCACGGAGCCTTGTGCCTTGTACTACTATGACCGGAGTTGGTGCTTCTGAGACCACCCTTGTCAAAGATCGAGAGAAGAAGAGGCACCGAGATGGGCATTCCTCTAAGAGCCATGCGTCTAAGAGGCTGAAAGAGCCCTTGAGCTGTCCTAGTTCTAGTAAGATGGATTTGCCTTCTGACGATGTTCTGGAGCTTTCTCCCCAGGATCATTCTAAAGATGGGGCTTCTGATATTGCTGCTGGCGGAGATCTTCGTGTCTGTAAGAGTTTAGTTGATAAGGTATTCTCTTTTCATTTCCTACCTCTCACCTTTTTATAGATATTTCTTTACTGTCTCTTTTTGTTGACTACTTTTCCTTTCGTAGCTTTCCTTGGAATTGGGGAAGTTGATGAAGCTTGAAGATGTTGTTGATCCTTCCGAAGTGAAAACTCTTCGTGAGGAAGTGAAATACTTGAAGGAGATGAACAAGAAATTGGAAAGGTCCTCTAAGGACTTGGCTAAAGAGAACAAAGTTTCTGTTGACAAGCTCTTTGCTGCATTGACTGAAAAGTCTGAGTTGATTACTGAATGCGATGGTCTGACCGAACAGGTGAAGTCTTTAAAAGTGGATATCCAGGAGCTGAATGAGGCGGTGGCGATTTCGGAGAAGAACCTTGTCAAAGGAGAAGATTCTTGGGTGGTTGAGAAGGCGGAATTAGTTGGGAAGCTTGATGGCCTGAGTGCCCAGCTGTCAAAATGCCAGGCGGAGGCTTTGTCTTCATTCGAAGAAGGATATGGAGAAAGTGTTGCTCGGCTCACCCGATTTGGGTTTGATATGAAAGGTCATGGCTTTGGTGCCTATCTTTCCGACTTGGAGAAGAAGAATGGGGTTGGAAAGACAGATTCTTCTGAAGCGGTTCATGCTCCTTAAGAGTTTTTTCTTCCACCTGGGGTATGCCCCTACAGGTGTTATGTAACTTTAATTCTCTGTGTTTATGTTCTCGAACTTTGCTGGTGGATTTCTTGGTAGTATGCTCGAACATTGACGTTTTCTTCAGTAGTATTCCTTATGCCATCAACTTTACCTTTGTCTTGTATTATGATTGGCTTTGAATGTATTCCAACATCTTCCTTACCTTTGTAGTAATCATAGTTGGTGTGTTGACGTCTCTCGTATTTTGTTTTTGCCTTGCGTATAAAATGGAGATTTTGTTGGTGTGTCATGGTGTGCATTACCTTTCTTTTTCTAGTTGGTGTAACTTTTGCCTTCTCTTTTTGGTCGTGGCGTGTTTGGAGGTATTGCTAAACATGAAATACTTCTTTCATGGTCTATTTGTTTTTATTTTACTGGCGAACTGTACCTTTGTTTGTTTATTCATGGCGAACTCTGATATATTCAAGGAGATTGTTGAGCTCTTTGAACTGTTTGGTGTGATCGAAGTGTTTATGGAGATAAAATTTACCAATCTAATATATGGTTGTGGCGCATATTACCTTTCTCTTTGTGCATGGCGTATTTTGGAGTTATTTCATCGATTTCGATTGCATATTATCTTTTTTCTTTACCTTTTTCATGTCGTTTAGGATAAGTCCAAATGTTTCCATGGAGACGTTTAGCTGTTTGAAGTAGTCGGAGTGTTATGGAGTGATGTATCTTAGCTTTTCATTATTCTGATGGTGGAGATAAGCAAGGCGTTTATTTTTTCATCTTCTTGGAGTAGCTTACCCGTGTTTTTATGAGTGACGAATTTTGATCCGTTCGCGCTTGTATTTTTATTTCGGTGGTGAGCATTACCTTTTCAGCAAGCCTGGAGCATTCCTTTTAATGTTTTTGTTTCTATTTTGATGTCAAACTTTTACCTTTATTTGTTGTTTATGGCGAATTCGGGTGTGTCCGAGGAGAGTTCGAGTTCTTTGAACTGTTTTGAAGTGAACGAAGTAACTGATGTTTGGCGAACTTTACCTTTTCCAGTATTTTATCATCGGAGATATTCTTGGAGCGCTTTACCTTCTTGATATTCTAGCACTTTGTAAATTGAAAATTTAAGGCATGCGTATGAATTCTAATCAAGTAGAAAATAATGGAGCATTCTACGATTGGAAGTACAACAAGTTGAAGATTTTGCCCCAACTGTAGTTTTCATTCATAAAACTTAAACAAGTGTCGACTTAAATCGTAATCCATTCCTAAGCAGGATGGATCATGAAAGGAACTTGATTACAGAAGAAATTCAGAAACTACTTCGTACCTTAATTTAAATAACTTAGAAGAGTGGATGATTTCTGATTGGACTCCTACGGGTAAATTTTTTTTAGATGAATGGCATTCCAGGCATTTGTCACTAGCGTTCCATCGAGGTGAGAGAGGCGATAGGAGCCTGAGCTGTTGACCTTCGTGATCTTGTAAGGCCCTTCCCATGGTGGAGACATTTTACTTTGTTTTGAGGGCATCGAGGTCGCTGCTTCTCTCAAAACGAGGTCGTTGACTTGGAAGCTCCTTGGTTTGACCTTTGAATTGTACAATTTTGCCACCTTTTCCTGGTACTTGGAGACATTGGCCTGCGTGGAGTGCCTGAGCTCCTCGAGGAAATCGATGTTCAGTTTTAGACCTTCCTCTGATGACTTGGGATCGAACTTCTCGATCCTTAGAGACTTAGAGCTTATCTCAACTGGCAGGACTGCTTCAGTTCCATAAGCCATTCTGAACGGTGTTTCTCCTGTAGCAGCTTTCGGAGTGGTTCGCAGACTCCACAGCACATTGGGTAGTTCATCCACCCAGTTTCTGTTAGCTTTACATAGCCTTTTCTTCAATCCTTGCAAGATTGCCTTGTTGGTGATTTCCACCTGGCCATTCGCTTGTGGGTACGCAACCGAGGCTTTGAGATGTTGAATTTCGAGCTCATTCATTGCATTGACCTATTTTTCTCCGGTAAATTGAGTGCCATTATCTGTAATGACCACTCTGGGTACCCCAAATCTGAAAACTATTTGCTCCCTGAAGAAATGAACTGCCTCAATCTCTCTTATCCTTGCTAAGGGCCTGGCCTCTATCCATTTTGTAAATTAATCAACTGCCACAATTATGTATTGGCATTGTTTGGAGCTTTTTGGCAAAGGACCTACAAGGTCGATGCCCCACATAAAGAATGGGCATGGAGTCGTTGTTGGATTGAACGGAACTGAGGGTCGATGGCTCACGAACCCATATTTCTGGCACGGTTCACACCGCTTAAAGAAGTCCTCACACTCTTGGCGCATCGTGGGCCAATAAATTCCATGCCTCATGATTTTTAAAGCCATGTTTTTTCCAGCTAGGTGGTCTCCACATATCCCTGAATGCACCTCGATCATAGCCATTTTTGCTTCATCTTGGTTAACACATTTGAGTAATGGCTCAACCAGGGCTCTCCTGAATAGCTTATCGTCTACTAGACAATAATGTTTTACCTTTATCTCTATCTTCCTTGTTTCTTGCTTGTCTAACTCATCATGAGTTCATTGAATGAATTTAATTATGGGAATTCTCCAATCGTCCTGAGCTGATATACAAAGTATCTCTTTTCGAACTATTGATTGCTCATGCAGCTCTTTGAAATATATGGGCTCTGATGTACTTGAGGTGTTTGAAGTGGCCAGCTTTGACAAAGCATCTGCCCATTGATTGTTGGACCTGTCAATGTTGTTGATGGTCCACGACGTGAATTTTTGCAGTAATTCTGTGGTGATTTGTCTGTATGTTGCCATTCTTTCATTCAAAGTTTTGAACTCCCCCAAGACTTGTTTTACTACGAGCTGTGAATCACTGAATATATCTATGACTGATGCTTCCAAATGGCGAGCCAATACCAAGCCTGCTATAAGGCCTTCATACTCCGATTCATTGTTGGTCGTGGAGAATTTGAAGTTGACGACCTGTCGAACCGTGAAGCCCTCAGGGCTTGTGAGGATGACTCCGGCTCCACCAGCTTGTGAAGTAGACGACCCATCCGTGAAGAAAGTCCAAACCTTATCCTTTGGTTCTGAGATTATTTCTCCTGGCTCAAGGGAGGAAAAGTACATTCTGAGATAAAATATGCTAAATCCTGAGATTTCATGGCGGTTCTTGGCTGTAATTCTAAGTGGAATTGAATTAATTCCACCGTCCATGAAGCCAACCGCCCTGTCATGTCGGGTTTGTGAAGTACCCGACGTAGAGGCTGATTTTTCATCACAATGATTGTTCTTCCTTGAAAGTATTGTCTCAGTTTTTTGCTGGCCATGATCAAGGCGTATGCAAGTTTTTCTATGTTTGAATACCGAGTTTCAGCATCCTTGAGTATGTGGCTTGTATAGTATACGGGCCTTTGGTCCGCATCTACCTCTTTAACCAGCACTACATCCAAGGTCAAGTCTGATGCCGATAAATATAGCTTTAGTGGTTCGCATTGGAAAGGCTTAGCCATGATTGGTGTAGATACAAGAAGATTTTTGATTCCTTGTAGATTTTCCTCACACTCTTTTGTCCAGATAAAAGTTTTACTTTTCGAGGCTTCCTTGATTGCTTCATACATCGGCAAACATTTCTTTGAAGATTGAGGTATGAAATGTCTGAGAGCTGCAATAGACCCTGCGAGGGCTTGGAGCTCTTTGAGGCACTTTGGAGCTGTAACGTTTTGAATGGCTTTTACTTGGTTTGGATCCGCTTCAATACCTCTCTGTGTGAGGAGGAAGCCCAAAAATCGACCTCCACTTAGGCCGAAAGAACACTTTCCTGGGTTTAACCTCATGGAGCTAGCCCTTATCCTTGTGAAGGTCTCCCTGAGGTCCTTGACGTGCTCCGAGGCTGTCGGTGATATTGCTATAATGTCATCAACATAAACCTGGATATTCCTTCCAATTTGGGGAGCGAATATTTTGTCCATTGTGTGCTGAAACGTTGCTCCTGCGTTCAAAAGACCAAAGGGAGTAACTTTGAACCCGAACACCCCTTTATGAGTTATAAATGTTGTGTCATCTTGATCTTGCTCGGCCAGTTTTATCTGATTATATCCCGAAAATGCATCCATAAAAGACAGTAATTCATTCCCTGCTGTGGAGTCAATGAGCTGGTCGATGTTGGGCAATGGGTAAAAATCTTTTGGACAAGCTTTGTTGAGATCCGAATAGTCTATGCACATTCTCCATTTACCATTGCTTTTCTTGACTAATACTGGATTTGCAATCCACTTTGGGAACTGTACGGGCTTGATGAAGTCCGCTTCCAACAATCTGTCGATCTCTTTTTCAATAGCCTCTTGTTTCTCTTTGGAAAAGATACGCCTCTTCTGTTTTACCTCTTAAGCCCCTGGTTTTATGTTGAGATGATGTAGAGCTAGCTCGGCTGGGATTCCCGGCATATCTTTGGGAGTCCAAGCAAAGATGTCCGCGAACTCTCTTAATGTTTGGATGAGACCCTCACAGAGCTCGGTTGATAATTTTGTCCCTATCTTCACGACCTTTTCGGGGTCATTGAGGTATATTGGGATTTCCTCAACCGGCTCGTGACTGGGTGGTTTGGGGAGATCAATGATATCTCTTGGATCCATTTCAACCACCTGATTCACTGAGGTTGTTGAACTGGCCGAACTCTTTGGGAGACCTGAACTAACATAGCATTGTCGAGCTAATTTATGGTCTCCACACACCTCACCAACTCCAAAATCTGTGGGAAATTTCATTTTTAGATGAGGTATGGAAACTATACCTTTCAAGGCTGCAATAGTCGACCTTCCTAGAATGGCATTATAACTTGAAATGGCATTTACTATATGAAATTTAACTATGAGCCATTTTTGGCAAGGTGGAGATCCGAACAACACCGGCATATCAATAACTCCCACCGTCTTGACTTCATTGCCAGTGAATCCATATAAGGGCACATCCTTAGCACTATTGATTTTCCTATCGCCCAAATTCATTCTCGAAAAGGCGCCTTGGTATAATATATCGACCGAACTACCATCATCAATCATAATTTTCTTGACCATGTTCGATCCGATCCTGGTAGTAATCATTAATTCATCCTGATGATCTTCCATTATCCTATCTCCAAAGTCCTCATCCGAAAATGATATTACCAGAGACGGATTTTTCCTTGGCTTCTTATTGTCCACCCGAAATACCTCTCTTGCATAGGCCTTCTTAGCTCTATTTGATGAACCTCCCGAGGTGCGTCCACCGGATATAGTGTATGTGACCCTTTCTTGTTCATCTCTTTGCTGTATTTCATTTCCCTTTTCCATAAAATGGGAAAGTTCTCCTTTCAGGATTTTATCCTCAATCAGATTTTTCAATTGGTAGCACCTCTCCGTATCATGGCATGTATCCTCGTGATAGTGACAAAATTTATTGCTTGACGGTCTGTTTGGATTCATCGGCCTTGGAGGTACATATGCTGGATCAGCTTTAAGAATTCCCAGTATTGCAATTCTATCAGCATTAAGCTTTGTGAAGTCTCGATCACTTCGTGGTCTTTGAAGCCACAGACGTTGACTTGGTGAAGACGCCTGTGACGTCGGTGATGTATGTGATGTGCATGAGGCAACATTCTCTTTTCTTGTTTGAACTGGTGATCTTGCCTGTGACCTTCGCGTTCCTCGAACACCTTGGTCACCTCGGCGATATTCCCATTGAGAGGTTTGTTCAACAAACCTGTTCATCCTTGACCTTGGAGACCTGGAAGATTGGATGCTGCCAACAGCTTCATGGAGAGTTAGTCTTCGTTCGAATAGCTGAATAGCTGCTTGAAGTGATTGAAGCTCCTTCTTAAAGTATTCCTCGAGAACTGAATTGTGTCTGGTTCTATCAATTCCTGTTGCTAAGTATGTCATTTCCAGGTTCTCTACCAAGTCTGGGATTTGAATCATCTCCGCTCTAAAACGGTTCAGATATTCCCTTAAATTTTCGTTTGACCTTTGGCGAATGTTCACAAGAGAGGCAAACTTTTTCCCTTTTTTGTTAGTAGAAAACCTCGACTTAAATTTTTCCTTCAAACTAGTCCATGACTTGATCGACCTAGCTGGCAAATTATTGAACCACATAAGTGTTGTGCCCTTCAAGCACGTCGGGAAGAACTGGCACTTCGCCACTTCACTGTGTCCAAAAAAGGACATCCGTCCGTCGAAGAGGTTGACGAAGTCGAAGGGGTCTGTGGAGCCCTCAAACTGATCGATTGGTGGTACCTTAAGATCCCTGTTTATTTTAGCTCTTTCGATGTTTTTTGCTAACGGACTCTCCGAGGAGACCTCAATCTCCCCCGATTGCGTCCTGATGAACTCTTTGAACTTCAATATGTCATTAGTCGACAGACCAGCTGTACTTGATTCCTCTTTTTCATAATCTTCATTTTCTGAATATTCCTTTTCCTCATTTCTTATTTTGCGCTTCCTCGATGAAAGCGAACCAGAAGACACATTTGTCTTAGAGTACTTACTTCCCATAGAAGTCCTCCAAGAGGACTCGTAATCCTCTGTTTGATAATCTAATGAAACATTGCCTTCGGAGACCTCCTAGAGCTCTTTCTGCAATCTAACTATCTCTTTTTTCCTCTTTACCTTCTCAGCCAATATTTGTCTTTCTAGATCCAATCGGAGAAGTTCATCGTCGATAACAACATCATCTCGAGCCACAGATTGTTGCTATCTCTGTCGTTTAAGTTTTAACAGATGTAAACGAGCGTCGCTCGTTAAAACATGTTTGCCTTGAGGGGTTAGAACTAGCTGCCGATTGTCCTTTTTCATTACACGAGATCCATTTAATGGATCTGACAGACTAGGCCTTGGCGGAGATGTAAATAACGTCTTAGGAGCCAACGAAACATTGAACTTTCCAGGTTGCTTTGTACTCGTTATTTCGCGGGTATTCAAAGCTAACTGTTTACTCGCATCGTGATTTTCATCGGCCATTCTTTGTCAGGACAAAGAATTGAGGTCGATTTAAAAATACTAAAGATCGATCTGTAAATATGGTGTATAAATTTTATGTAGCTGCTGTTTTTAGTTGTTTGTTAGGAGGAGATAAGAACTCCTTCTAGCGCCATTGTTAAAGAGTAATATTAATGAACCAATCCTTTACAATGTTAGAGCTACAAGTATATTTATAGTGCTCTAATTGGGTCTCTAGTGGGCTTTAGACTATCTTAGTGGGCCTGTGGCCCAACAGTCGCATTATATAAGGTATTAGAGCTATCCAAGAGACTCTCTACTCAAGCTCTTACCTTATTTCTAAGAGCCACTAGTAGTTCTTAACTTGTATTATAATAATAAAATATATATGTCCGTCAATTCTTGCATAACTTTTAATTATAGTGGGATTAAATTATAAATAAAGAGTTAATATAAAGAGGATTGTTGTGGTTTGACACATAAACCAATGTAATAACTTACTAAGAACCATTTATTTACATTATTGTAAAAAGTGAATTTAGGAGTCTGGAGATGCTCTTAGTTTCTGGTACTATCATTAATTATTCTCTTACTCTTAGGTAGGGGTGAGCAAAACCGGATATCCGGTCCGGTTTTAAAATTCGGATCGGATATCCGATTTTTCGGATCATGAAAAATCTATTCCGGTTCCGGTTCCAGTTTAACCGAATATCCGGAATTCGGATATCCGTTTAAACCGGATCGGAAATCGGATAATCCGGATCCGAATTAATTAAGTAAAATTTAGTTAAGTTTGTATAAGTAAATGAATTTTATTACATTTTCAATAAGTTATCGTTAACTTTATAAATGAAAAAGTAATTAATAAAATTTTAGATATCATCTTCTCATATTTTAACATTTGTAAATTCATTTTTTTCCTAATTTCATTTTAACCTATCATAAACTACCATTCATTTCTTTAATGAGTTCTTATTAATATTTTTTAAGAGATATTAAAACTCTCTTCGTTCCGTTTATATTCGCCACAAATCCTTTTTTGCATATCCCAAAAGTAGTGGCCACATTTTCTAAATAAAGTAAATTAAGTATTAATAATGTTATGTTTTTCAAAGTATGCAAACAACTGAGAGTAAGTTTGTCACTTGATTGCTCAATACGTGTTTTTTGATGAAATGTCAATATAAACGGGATAGATGGAGTAACACGCTAGCTCTCGAATTCATAATTTTAATTGAAAATTATTACTAAAAGAAATTATTCTTCCATTTGCTTTGTTTTTATTTTTTTAACATCTTAATTTCTTAATCAATCACTTTGGATAAAATGATTAAGTAAGAGAAAATATTTATCAAGGTTAAATTAGGAAAACTTACATGAAGTTCCGAAATTTTCACATACAAATATATGGAGTTGTATTTATAAATTCACACTAAAGTACATCCCTATTTAAATTTTTACACCTAAAATGCTTATAAACTTAGGTGATACACAATAAATTCATTAATTATTAGTAATAATTCATTACTTAATTTAATATGTTCAATGTTGAATTATTTGTCTAAAATAAGTTCATTATTTATTAAATAAAAAAAATTAAATTTTAATAAATAATAAAAACCGGATCGGATCCGGATATCCAGATTTGTAAAAAGTTGTGATCCGGATCCGTATCCGAATTCATAAAAAAAAATCCGGATCGGATATCCGGTCCGGTTTTTTCGGATCGGATATCCTAATTTCCGGATTTTCATAATCGGATATCGGATCGGAAAATCGGATAATCCGATTTCCGAATTTTTTTGCTCACCCCTACTCTTAGGTGAGTACACATAAAAGGAGATGATGAAGAAACACAATTCAAGCTGAAGAGAGTGTGCACAAAGAAAACCATATCTATACAACTACGTTAAAAAAAATGATATTTTTGTTGATTTTTTTTGTACTCCCTCCGTCCCTAATTAGTTGTCCAGTTTCTATTTTTGTTGGTTAAATTGACTCAAATTTAACTGAAATTTATATATATTACATAATGAAAAATATTTTTAAAAAAATTATACCATTGTAAACTACTTCTAATCTATTTTAATGTGTGATTTTCAGTTTTTTAAAATAATAAACGGATTAATTTTAATCTTCAATCAAAACTTAATCAATTTGACCATTGAAAAGTCAAACTGGACAACTAATTTCAAACTGGACAACTAATTAGGGACGTAGGGAGTAACAATTTCGAAAGAAAGGGAGCTAAAATCAGTGCCTTTTCTTCATCTGTCATTCTGTTACTTTACTATCTCAATTATGTTGTGGCAATCTACGGTTCCTGAACCTGTTGAGGAGCACGAAGCAAGACGGGAGATTTCATGATCTGAAAGCTTACATACAAAGAAAACAAGATCTCCACAAGTATGGAAATTTCATTGTATAAATTTATAGAAAAAGATTTCATATAGATTATTTTAATTTTTATTAACTCTTTCTCTGTTCTTCACCATTTATTCTGAACATTTAACATCAGTTGGAGTGAAGAAGTTCTCAAGACGATGAGAGGGGGTTATTCATGGTACATCAAAACAAAGTGGCTTCAAGGTTATTGTCCGTTGATTATTTTGGAGCCAGGTCTACATGTATAAACTTTATTTGTTGATAACAAGGAAGCTGCGTGAAGAAGTTGCTAGGTGGCCTAGGTAGGTCTGGAGTCCGGTTTGTGATTCTTTGTAATGCTGCGTAGTTTAAAAAACACAACCGTATTACTATGAAAGCACAATCGTTTACAAAACACTCATAATTTGTAGTATTAAATGAAACCCCACAAGAACGGACATGACACATATACAATAATACAAAGACGAAGCCTGCAACTGATGAACCTAGCCAGGGTTCCCATCCAGAGCTGCTTATTGTAAATCAAATACAACGTTTACAACACACTAAACACGTACACAGAATAAAGGTCGTGGTTCGAACTATATTTCATCGTTACAATGATTTAAAAACAGACATAAACGATGTAATGGCGTTGCATAACAGGCTATGAAATCAGTGGTGACCACCGGGCAGCTTGTCCTTGATCTTGTTCATTATTCCTTTCTTCTCATGAGTATCCTCTCCAGTAGTAGTAGTTCCATACCCTCCAGTAGTACCGCACGATCCTCCAGTAACGGGAGTAGTAGTCTGAGTCTGCTGCTCCTGCTTGTGCCCACCTGGCAACTTCTCCTTAATCTTTTCCTTGATCCCCTTCTTCCTTCTCCCTCCCATTCCATCATCCTCCGACTACAATCCCGGATACCATTTTTCAACAATTAGTACACACACAGACGCCGAATCAGGATTTAAAACAATCCTAATTTACATTAATTATTCGTACACACAGTATCTTCTAGGAAAAGAAAACGAGATGTGGGTGAAGGGTACTTACAGAGCTAGAGCTAGAGCTACCAGAGCGGTGAAGCTTGGACAGACCATGGTTACCAGTGGACAAGCCAATACCATGTGCCCCTGTTGTAGCACCAGTGCCATGCATCCCATATGTGTTACTGGGACTGTTGTGGAATAAAAACTAGGTTATGATTATGACGGCTAGGGTTTGTCTGTATTTAATGCTAAGGGTGGTTGAGCTTCGAGCTTTAATGGCTGCTTCTGCGTTCGAGACTAAACGGTCCTCACAGAATGCCTACGTATCTCTGTATTAGAGAATCAAGCCAAGAAAACGTAGTTCTGAGGTGAGGGGTCTGACCCTTTATATAGGTTGAGAAGCCTTAGAGTTATGGTAGGGTTAGGTGACTTGGTGGGTACGTCAACCTCGAGGAAAGTTCTAGACCCCTTCCTTGTAGGAGTCTGTTTCCTTGTATGAGTGTATGCCTTGGAGGCTACTCCTTGTAGAGATAATGTTCTTATCTGACACTTATTGCTGAGCTGTTTATTATCCCTAATATTAATTACGAAATTAATATTGTAAATAGGGTTTGGGCCCACCTGGTGGGCCCCACGTTTGGACCATTCCGGGTCTAATTAATGCCACATTAAATGTGTCTTTAGGGCTTATTTTTAGCCCATATCATTTGCCCCCCAACTTTTAGGGAAACTGATCAGGTTTTCCTTGAAGTTTTAACGGCCTTATTCGAGACTTGGGTCAGGGTTTATTGCTCTTACATGAGTATTTTCAACTTATCATCTTAATGTAAAGCGTGGAGCGACCGACGCATTTACGACGATGTTGAATGACACTAAGCGGTGTTAAATGGCACTAGACAGCGCTAATCAGCCTTAAACAATGTTTAAACAGTGTAAAACAATGTCGAATGGCATATAACGGCACTAACGACACTAATCGGCGCTAAACGGTGCTATACCGGCACTAAACGGTGCTAATCGGCACTAAACGGTGCTTAATCGGCACTAAACGGTGCTAGCGGGGGTCCGGGGGCGGCAGCCCCCGGGCGGGGTCCAAGGGGCGGCAGCCCCTGGCGGGGTCCAAGGGGCAGAGCCCCTGGCTGGCGTTTCGACTTATTTTTCTAAAATTTTATCACTAATTTTGCTTCCAAAATTGCATGTTTTTCTTTTTTTTCAGGCCAAATTCGAGCTCAATTTTCGAGCTCAAACTGTCCCAGGTCGTAGCCATTTTCGAGCTCAATTAGTTCATTTTCGACCTGGACATTTTCGAGCTCAATTAATACATTTTCGACCTGGACATTTTCGAGCTCAAAAAACGAGCTCAAATAGGGGCCAAGTCATAACTTTTTTCCAGGAAAATCAGTGTATTTTCGACCTGAAATGGGCGAGCTCAAATAGTGTTAAAACGACCTCAAAATCGTTCAACCTCGACCTCAGTATAGAATAAGAACGACCTCAAAATGAATCCCAGGTCGTGGGGATTTTTTTCATTTCCTAGTTCAAATTCGATCTAAGATTTGCGATCTCAATCCATAATATGACGATCTCAATTGAAGTGGCAGGTCGTGGCCTCATTCTACTTTTTATAAGTCAAAATCGACCTCAAGTGTGCGACCTCATATCTGTTTTGTTCCGACCTCAATTTCAAGGTTGGTTACGACCTCAGAATTAAATTTTCCAGGTCTTCTATCCGAGCTCGTATTTATTCAGGAAAATGAGATCGAATCTCACGACCTCGTGCCTCGTTTTGGCAACTCCAAATCTCATTATGGATTTGAGGCTTCATGGCTAATCTTGGCCTTCATGGCTAATCTTGGCCTTCCACGTCGATGTTCTGGATCAGAGACTCGGGATCCCAAGTACATTTTTCAATTTCCAAATTGAGGTATTAACCTTTCTTGTTAGCTTTTCTGATAAGCGTTCTTAATCAACTACCAAAACATTTATCAAGTTGGGGGTGTTCTGGACCACCAATCACGTGGTTTCAGGTCAATAGGAGGTGTTTGCCATGCCTTGAAAGGTTTCGTGAACCTTGAATTCAAATTACTTGTTTCTTAGTTCTTGCCCCCCTTGCTTCATATGGTGGAGGTCTTGCTTCTCGGTTGATCGTTCAAGAAGTTCCTTTGCCACTCAGCACTTGACTTCAAGTCTGGTGTGCCTTGGCTAGTTGTCACTACTCTATCTTGACTCTAGGTTTCAACTTGACTAACGACTCTTGATTCGAGCCATTAAACTCAGACGACAAGCTCGATTGGAGGCAGACAGCATTGTTGGCCATCAAGGCATTATCAAGGAGCCAACCAGCCTCAAGATGAGCTTTGATAGGGTCTATCCTTCAGCTTCCTTCATCAATTGGTGCTACCAACTATGAGTTAATGGTCGAGGCCTTCAAGATCTGGAAGTAAACACTCCCTGCATAATTCTCTATCTCAGAAGAAGCGAACTTGGACAGGGCATCGGCCGTTATACAAGTTGGTATTCCTCGAATCATACCATACCAACTGTGATTTTACAATTTTCAGATATTTCAACATCATTTCATCTTTGGCTTTTAGAGCTCTACTCACTTGGGCTATCACCAGCCTTGAGTCTCCATAGACTTTAAGATTTTTGGGCCCTCATGGCTAAAGACGAGCCTTGTCCGGCTTTCAAGGCTTTATACTTTGCCTCGTTATTGGTTGTCGAAAAATATTCAACTTCAAGGCACATTCAATCGCGAAGCCATCAGGGCTCTGTAGGACTATACCAGCACCACTTGATTTTGTTTTTGATGCCCTATCAAAATAGAGCTAGAGCACCCAATGTTTCTTCTAAACTTTATAAGTTCTCTCCCTCTTGGGGTGTCTCATCTTGCCCTTACTGGGGTGTTGTGCCTTCCTGCCCCCCGACTTCTTGGTTGTCAATGGTATATTCAACTAAGAAGTCAACGAGTACCTGTGCTTTAATTGCAATTCGAGGATTGTACGCGATATCAAATAATCTGAGTTCTATCGCCCACTTAGCTAGCCTTCGGGTTATGCAATATGTTTCTCAGTTGCTGGTCCGTCAGGGTTTCAATCTTATGTGCCTGGAAGTACGATCATAGCTTTCTCGAGGCTGTTACCAATGCCAAAGCAAACTTCTTAATGGGAGAATAATTTAACTCAGCTGCATGCAACATCTTGCTCATATAGTAGATAGGCTTCTGAACCTTGTTATCCTTTCGAATGAGGATGACACTCAATGCTTGTTCAGATATTTCAATGTTGTCATTCTGGATTGAGGGTCCAAAATTTCAGATTGGTTTTCAAGCTTTGACTTGAAGTTTCAATCATTGGATCTTATATGGAGGTTCATGACCCCTTCAAGTTTGGCCTTCATGGCTAATAACTCGTGTTCCTTATCCTAGGATTCGAGGTTGACGTTTACATGTTCATCGTTGGTGTTCATATGTCGACTACCAAGTATTCACGACCTTTCTTTTGGATTGATGTCAAACTAAAGGTCTTTAGGATCCCTTACTTGACTTCATGTCTTTCACGGCTTGTCTCGAATCTTAGTTCTGATTTCAGGGTTTTCAAACCTATCTTTGCTTCTTGTTTTTTATCCGGGGTCCTTCAAGGACTTAAACTCTTAGTAACTCTCGACCTTTCAGGGTTTTTATTTATGCGTTTGTTTGTTTCCATTCGTGTATTTTTTTATTTTCGGTACTTGGTCATCTTTGACTTACACACATCAGGTGTTAGGTACATAAATAAAATCACATAATCAATGAATGGAAAACAAACTTGCATTAATAACTTGAGTTGGGTTCAACCCTTACATAGAATACTACTGTCCTACTCGGAGCAACATGCTCTGCGATGGTTTTATCGAACCTTATTTCTACTTCTACTAGATAAAATATGAAGCTAAAAACTACTAGGATAATTTGAACCCATCGGGGCTTTGCAAGACTAGGCTTGCACCACTTGATTTTATTTTTGATGCTCCAATAAAATAGAGCACTCACTACTCCTTCTGGTCACCTCATTCTTATTCTGAAGTTCACTTACAGCTTGGGGTACAATCTCCTGCCCCTCGATTTCTTGGTTGCCAATGATGCATTCAACCACGAAGTCAGTTGACGCCTTAGCCTTAATGGCTATCCGAGGTTTATGTGTGATGTCCTCTGCTGGCCTTTCTTGATGTTCCTTATCACTACAAACGTCCATGTCTTCAATCGGAAGGACCTGCCCCCCGACTCCATCAGGCCTTAACGCGGCTACATAACAGCTCCTAGCCATTTTCTGGTCACCTTTTTGTTCTCCTACACCATTCCTGGTTGGAAACTTGATCTTCATGTGATAGGTTGAGGCCACAGCCTTAAAAGCATGGAGTCCAGTCCTCCCGAGGATGGCATTGTAGGTGGAAGACGCTTTGATAACCAAAAAGTTCAGCATCTGAGTGGCCTCTGTTGGCTTCTGTCCGATGGTGACGGGCAACAAAATAGTTCCCTCAACTTTAGTCTCTACTCCGCTGAATCCATATATAGGCATGTTAGATAGGGTCAACTGAGAGTCGTTGTATCCCATTTTCACGAATGCATCATAGAACAAAATGTCCACTGAAGCTCCATTGTCTATCAAGACTCGCTTCACCTCTGAATTCCCAATCATGGGTGTTATGACCAGCGGGTCATCATGGGGGAACTTCACCCCTTCAAGGTCTGAATCATCAAATTCGATTGTTACTTCGGTTTTTGCACGCTTTGGTGTCTCTCCGACAATATGCATCACTTCTCGGGCATAAGCCTTCCGAGAGTTCCTAGTCGTCCCGGCCGCAGTCGGGCCTCCTGAGATCATGTTGATCACTGGCCCTCGGGGCTGTGGGGTGCGATCCCGATCGTCGTCGTTCCTATCATACTCTCTTCTCTGATTACCACGAACTTCACCCTTAGTGAAGTGGCCCAACTTCCCTTTACGGATCAAGAACTCGATCTCATCTTTGAGTTGCTTACAATCATCAGTGTCATGCCCTACATCCTTGTGGAATCTGCAATACTGATTTTTGTTCCTCTTTGTGGGATCACCCCTGAGTGGCTTCGGCCATCGGAAATCCTTATCCTTCTCAATGTCCAATAGGATTCGACTCCTGGGAGTGTTCAACCTTGCATACTCAGTGAACCTTGGTCCTTGGCTCTTCTTAGGGGCAGAGTCGGAGTCCTCACTAGTTCGGGGATACTTGTCCCTAGCATCATATTCCTGGTCATCATACTCCTGGTCTTGCCTTCGCTTCTTGGAGTTCCCGTTGCCTCCATTGCCCAACGTGGCTTCCTTCTTCATGCTATCCTCAGCCTTAATGTACTTATCAGCCCTTCGTTGGAGCTCATCCATGTTCTCAGGGGGATGTTTTGCCAGTGACCTCTTAAAAAAGAGATCCGTGGTTCCATGCTGCAGGGCTACCATAGCCACCTTATTTTCCAAATCAGTGATGTTTAGGGTCTCCTTAGTGAATCGCTTGAGATAATCTCTCAGGTTCTCGTTCTTCCCCTGTACTACATACATAAGGGATGCAGAGCTTTTCTCATGAATTCTTCCGCTAATGAATTGACTGACAAAAGCGGTACTCAATTCCTTAAAAGAGCTAATTGAATTTGGAGGTAGACGGCTGTACCAACGTTGCGCCATGCCTGACAGGGTTTGGGGGAACGCCCTACACTTAAGGGCATCATAAAAGCTTATGATGGGGGATCCCCCGTTCCATCATAAGCTTTTATTGTGGGCATCTTAAACTTTCGGGAGATATGCGCGTTCATCACCTCCTCAGTGAACGGAGGGGTCGGATCATCGAGATCTCCTTGTGGCATCAAGTCTTTGGGGTTACTCTTGGGGAGTTCCACCCTTGTAGTCCCTCTGGTTGGGGCTTCAGCCCTTCGGCGTCTCCTTGAAGACCTCTCCAAATCTATGAAGGGAATCCCTCCTGAAGTCGGAGGAGGTCGAGTCTGATTAGGGTTCTGTCTTTCTTGCTCCCTTGCTTGGTCGTCCTTCAGCTTCTGAATCTCAGCTTCATAAGCCTTAATTCTCTCTGCGATTGTTAAAGGACCATCACGGTTTGCTGGATTCCTTCTCAGAGGTTCCTTACTAGCGCGTCGCCTCCTTGGGGCTTCGTCTCGATCATCGTCTTCAGACGACGAATCGTCAGTATAGGGGCCAGAGTAGTCAAGATACTCTCGATCTCGGATCTGCAAGGCATGACCACTGGGTCCAGGAAGGTAGTTAGGCAGGCCATACATCGGGTTAGTACTCACGGGGAGATCCGTAGTATGGATCTGTACCCCTGGTGGTGGGCGACTGGGATCAACTAGAGGTGAAACCAGCGTCTGGAGGGCGCTGGTTCCTTGACCAGGATGGATGACCAAAGGCAACGTCCCCTCAGCATGGGAATTCGTCCCTAGAGGTTGAGAAACCTGAGTTTGAGTAATCACCCCTGTGGCTGGGGGTATTTGTTCAGTAACAGGCGGAGCAGAGCTTAGAGGTAGAGCCTCGGTAACGATCGGCTCGGTAGTGCTTGGTGCTGTTCTTCGTGTTTGAACCATGGTTGATGTCTTTTTCCCACAGACGGCGCCAAATGTTGTGGAATAAAAACTAGGTTATGATTATGACGGCTAGGGTTTGTCTGTATTTAATGCTAAGGGTGGTTGAGCTTCGAGCTTTAATGGCTGCTTCTGCGTTCGAGACTAAACGGTCCTCACAGAATGCCTACGTATCTCTGTATTAGAGAATCAAGCCAAGAAAACGTAGTTCTGAGGTGAGGGGTCTGACCCTTTATATAGGCTGAGAAGCCTTAGAGTTATGGTAGGGTTAGGTGACTTGGTGGGTAAGTCAACCTCGAGGAAAGTTCTAGACCCCTTCCTTGTAGGAGTCTGTTTCCTTGTATGAGTGTATGCCTTGGAGGCTACTCCTTGTAGAGATAATGTTCTTATCTGACACTTATTGCTGAGCTATTTATTATCCCTAATATTAATTACGAAATTAATATTGTAAATAGGGTTTGGGCCCACCTGGTGGGCCCCACGTTTGGACCATTCCGGGTCTAATTAATGTCACATTAAATGTGTCTTTAGGGCTTATTTTTAGCCCATATCAGGGACCAGCACCAGTTAGTCCACTAGTACCATACTCACCCATGGTTCCTCCAGTAGTGTGCTGAACAGGGTTCCCATACTCGTCTGTCTGACGAATTGGATTACCATATTCATCACTTCCATGATGCTTCTGTCCTCCATATCCTTCTCCATGGCTTGCCATTTTCAAAGTTCTAAAAAAACAGAGTTGCAATATAAGAAAAGCTCAATAAGTACTACGAGTGTTTGTTTGATATCTTGCAGATGAGTTGCAATGGTGCAGAAGCTGGTTGAAGATGTGGGTTTATAAAGACATGGGAAAGTTGTATTGGCTAACAAGATGGTGAATGGTGATGCGTACTAGTAGTAATTTAGTAATTTGTCTTGGAAATTGTGGCTGCATGAAAGCAAGACACGTATGAACAATGTCGGAACAGATAAGATTTCGAGTATTAAATTTAATTTAATAGTGTTGTTAAGACTTTAACAGATTTTATGCTACGTGTATTCCCTCCGTCTTTCAATATATTTCCTGTTTTTCTGGATACATTTGTCAACACACATTTTTAATTATTAGTATCTTCAATTTTATATTAGTATTAAACTAGCCGATAACACGTACGAAACACGGATTGTGATAAATTATCTTAAAGTTCTAATTTTTAATTTTTTTAAATAAATAAAATCTTGAAGCACCAAGTTATATATAATATTATATTCTCGATTTTTAATTCGATTGCTAGTTAATAGGTTCCTAGTATTTAACTTCACTATTAAATTAAATTAATATTTATTATTATTATTTTAATTAATTAAATTTACATAACTTCATTATGGTAATATAAGAGTAGTTATATTATTAATTGTATTTATTATTAATCTAATATAGATACTTTTTAAATATTAATTAAAGGAGTTCTAAGTTTTATGTAATGCTATATTCCTGACATTTATTTTAATTTTTAGTTAATAGACTAATAGTATATAATTTCATTATTATATAATATTATAATTTTAATTATTTTAATTATTTAATATTTAGTGACATACCGTGCATATAATTTCATTATTAAATGAAATTATTATATAATATTATTATTTTAATTATTTTAATTAATTAATATTTAGTGGCATACCGTGCATATCACGATATACTTGGCATATCATTTAAAGGGGTTTATGCTTTTAATAAAGAGTATAGATATAAAAACTTCACTGTTGTATTAAAACACTTATAAATACGAATCTAATAAGATCACTCAAAACTATAATTTATTTTATAAATTATACGTAAATTAATAGTCAACCGCTTATAATAAAAATAATATCCAAAATTAAAACCGGTAACACATAACGAGACAGAGGGAGTATATGTCAACATCTTAAAAGCAGAAGGACACTTCACCGCATATTTGAAGACTCTGTTTAGATAAACATTTAAAGACTGAGATAGAGGAGTCAGTATGTGGCATTTTCATATCGTCATTCTAGATAACTTTATCGATAGATGATCTCTGCTCAATCGTGCCGAGTGTAGACCTGGCAATTCGTTCGTTCCGTATACTTTCGTGTCGTGTACTTTCGTGTTTTGTGTACGTAATGTGAAATCCAAAACCGACCCGTTAAGAATTCGTTTCGTTTCATGTTCGTGTACCTTCGTTTCGTGTACGTTTCGTGTCGTTATGGTCTCTTTTAAAAGTAGTAGCCCGAGTGCCAACTAGTTGCCTGGGCTCTTTTAAAAGTAGTAGCCTAATCGTTATGGTCTTTAGCAATTAGCCCAATTGTCAGCCAGTTATATTTGATCATTTTGGACTTCTCAGTTTAGTCTTGGCTGGTCGGCTGAACCTAGATCATGTATCATGATTCATGATATTTTAATTCACAAGTTTCATACTCCCTCCGTCCATTTCATTTCTTTACACTTTCTATTTTGGGTCGTCCATTCCATTTCTTTACATTACTAAAAATAGTAACTTTTAACAATAAAATACATTATTACATCCACTACTTCACTCCACCTTTTCAACCCTTTACACTATTACACCCACTACTTCACTTATTTTAACAATAAAATTACTATTACACCCACTACTTCATTTATTTTAACAATATTACATCCACTATCTTGGTTTCCGTGCAAAAAGCAAATGTAAAGAACTGAAAAAAACAGAGGGAGTATCACTTAAATTTTAAATTCAGTTGCTACGTGCTCGTTTAAAATAGTAGGTGGGACGAAAATGTGACTTGCCAAGTTCAATGGATATTGGAGCATATGTACCAATGTCAAAAAATAGTAGATTCATTACACGGATCAATATGAATGGACGGAATTTGGTTATGTAAAAAAACCAAACCAAACCAAACATACCCAGTATATCCCGCTCAAAGCAGGGTCTGGGAATGGTAAGATGTACGCATACCATACCCCCTACTTTTTATAGTAGGGAGGCTGTTTCCGTGAAGACCCCCGGCTTAGTGCACCACAACAGTGAGAGAGCTAAAGATGGAGAAAGGACTCATTCGAACCTGAGCCCATGGCATGGACCTCATGGGACTTACCTAAGCGGGAACACCTCTCCTGATTTATGTCGACTCCGCTCTGCGTATCACTCCTATCTGGGAAGACCTCATGCCAAGCTCCCTGCATCTGCAAGAACCAGAAAACAAAAGACAAAATGAAAACGGTAAGCCAAACTTCTAAGATAACGCTAACCGTGAAAACCCAACTCTGAGACTCTCGACAACCGAGCCGCTCCCTAGAAGCGAATCCACGACTCTAATCTGGCGCCTCCAAGAACTCCTATCCGCGATCAAGGTCTCATTCAGGTTTACGGCCTTCAAATCCAACCTGAGCTGCTCTTCCCATGTCCTCCTCGGTCTGCCTCTCCTTCGCACCCCAATCACCGCTAGACTCTCGACCCTCCTCACCGGGGCTTCCGGCAACCTTCTACGGACGTGGCCGAACCATCTCAACCTCCCTTCCCTGACTTTCGCAGAGAGAGGCGCCACCTCCAACTCGCTCCTGAAAACCACATTTGGGATCCTTTCGAGCATCGTGCGGCCACAGGACCACCGCAGCATCCTCATTTCAGCTGCTTCCAACTTGCTTTCGAGAGCCTTCTTCGCCGCCCAACATTCCGACCCATATAACATCGCAGGGCGGATTGCTGCTCTGTAGAACTTCCCTTTCAACTTTAACGGGACTTTCTTATCACACATCACCCCTGACGCTGCCCTCCACCTTAGCCACCCCGCCTTGATGCGATGCGTGACATCATCTTCAATCTCACCTTCCTTCTGGATGATCGATCCCAAATACTTGAACTTATCCGTACGAGGGACGATATGATCTTCGATCCTAACCTCCACCCCTTCTTCGTTGGTCCTTCAATAAAATTAAAGTATATATTATTAAAGTAACATTCTACTCATGAATACATTTTATTTTTTTTTAAATAATTATTCGAATATTTTACATTTTCTAAGATTATTTTAGAAAAATTCGAATTCGAATATACAAAAACGAGTAATTCAATACAATTAAGTCGAACCGAATCAAATACGAACATAAATATAAGAATTTGAGTAGAATTTGAATAAAGAATTAACATTTTAGTTCGAATTCGGACGGGATCCGGACGAGTAACTACAAATTCATGGCGAATCTCATCATATTACTATCGGCACATATTCGGATCGTTTACACACATTCTTTTGGTCTTTTTTAGAATTAATCCAATGATTAATAATTGTTGTCCAAATCCTTTTTTAGTGTTTAGTTCTCTATTAATTCAGATCTTCATATTTTAATAATTTTCTAGTTTATATAATATATTATAATTTAATTAACTTGAATTATAAATTTGAGGTTGTAATTACAATAAAGTTAATTGGATATTAAAAAACCCATATTCTGTAGTCGAAAATTTATCAATAGTTTAGTACAATAATTTTTTCTGTGGATTATTGATAAATTACAAATTTTTGTACATAAATAATTAAAGATGAAAATGGTTAAAAAAATTAGATATTAGAATTGATTTAAGAACGTATTTCATCTTTGCTACACAAACCACTTTCAAAAAAAAAACTCGAGTGCCACAACTACACAAAAGCAAGAAAGAGTTTAAGAAATACAAACTTGATAATTAGCCAAAATAAAAGAAAAAACAAAAAAAAACTTGATAGCCTAACTTTCAGGTAGCACAATTTTCTTCAACCGTTAGATTCCAATAATATGATGTTATGGGTTTGGGTGGTCTAAGATATATATATGGGAAAGATAATAATTGTATGTGTAGATAATTATTATATGGTATGTCTTGATCATTAAGTTGGGAAATTAGGTGCCAAGAATCGAATTGTGTGTAAGTCCCCTAACCTAACAAGTGGTATCAGAGCCAAGGTTTGGGTTTGTGATTAAAGAGGTTGAGGGAAAGTTCGAGAAGGATTTGCTGACAAGGAGATTGCTGCTAAAGCGAGTGGAGACAAAGTTATGTGCGGTTTGGAGGTTGACTTGCACCTTGGATCAATCCTGTGTTCGGGCTCAAGATGGAGGAAGATGGAAGAGGTCATCACAATTGTTTCAATGACTTGATCAACCAGGTGAATTGTTTGGATGATATATGGATTTTCTTCAGGAGACCGAAGGATTGTGAAAGCAAGGATCGAGTGACTCAACATGTGGAAGAGCACTCGTGGTGGTTGATGCACGTGATTTTGTAGATTGGAAACATCGTTATGGTGAAGAACGATGGTTTGGTTTGGAGGGTCACTATATGGGTTTTAGCGACACTGAAGAACAAGAGGAGGTTCTCGTTCAATCCGATGTGGGTATTGGGTTGAAGGGGAGGATTGTTGGGTTTCAACCCAATATGATGGTATGGGTTTGGGTGGTCTAAGATATATATATGGGAAAGATAATAATTGTATGTGTAGACAATTATTATATGGTATGTCTTGATCATTAAGTTGGGAAATTAGGTGCCAAGAATTGGAAGACTTGTATAACAAGTATGGTAAGACTTGTACAACAAGTATGGTAAGTCTTGGTGGCTAAGTTTTAGGATATATACATAGTCATGTTATGTTTTGATATAGAGGTGAAAGCTTAAGAGATGTAGTCTTAAGTATTGTTTGGGAGGTGCTTGAGCATTGTTGGCTCAAGTATCAAGGGGTTGGGACACCGTTAAGGTGTTATTGTTTTGTTGTATTATTGATAATTGTTTTGATTAATAATACGAGTTTGGGGCGTGGGTGTTTCTACGTCAAGTGTATTTGTGTGTTTTTGTTATGCGCTTTGGTAGATCTTGTCAATTATTGGTTATTTGTGAATCTCGAATTGTGTGTAAGTCCCCTAACCTAACATATCCTCTCCATTGACATAGCTCAAGTGTTCAAAAATATCATCAGCAGTTAGTTGTGCTTCAATTGTATCAGTTGGAGTAGCAGGAACTTGCCCAGTGTTTATGTAAGCCAGATTGCTTGTATTTTCATTACACTATATTCCTCCAAGAAAATCAGCTGATCCTTGTTGATTTGGAACCTGCAGGGCACCAGTCACATAACCATTTGTTGGACCATTGTCGGAGTTACTTGACGCCCTTCCATGAATATCTGAGCTCCACTTTCAGTAGCCACTTGACCCCTACTTAAATCACCTGATGCTTCTTGATTTGGAACGTGAAGAGCACCTGTTACATAACCATTTGTCGTGGTCACTTGACCCCCTTCCATGAATAAATATAATCCTCTTTAAGGTCATCTAAAATCTAATTACAAAAAAAAAATCTGAAGCAACTCTACAAAAAGAAACCACATGGTGCACTTTTAATTCCTCAACTTCACCAAATAAGAAGCACATGGTTAGAACCAAAATCCCTTGGGTGTAATAAAAATTAATATGACTTCATAGTTCTATAAATTATATTGACTGAGTATAAAATTACATTAAATTTTAGTTAACTGTGAGATAAAGATATGTTTCGTAAAATATGAGATAAAGGCAATATATGTTGAGAAATAAACACGATGACATTTTTGCGAAATATTATAGCATGTACCAGCTACACTAAAGTAAGTACTCCCTCTGTAGGGCTGTCAAACGGATATTTCGGATACGGATATGTCTATATCCGAAATAACTATCCGAATCCGACGGATATTAGAAAATATCCGACGGATATTTAAAATATTTATTGTGTATTTTAATTCAAAAAAAGAAAATTTTAAAAATAATAATTATAAGTGTCCGATCAAAGTACTTGGATTTGTGTGCAAAAAATCAAGCGTCATATAAAAAAACAGAGGGAGTATATGTTTGAAAGCCTTATCCTAGATAATTAGCTCCTCTACGTACACATTTAGGGCATGTTTGGGAACCCGTTTTACTGTTAACTTATGCCTTATAAGGCCATAAGCACTTATGGGGGTGTTTGCCAAAATAAGTTTTGGCTCAACTTATAACTTATAATCCCATAAGTTGAATGTTAGGAAATCCTAACATTCAACTTATGCTTATAACTTATTTCTCGATATACGCAATATATAATATCCTTCAAATCTTCAAAATCATATATCTCTCGATCCATTCATTAGAAAATTGATATGTATATCTCAAATTTCTCTACTCATCGAGATCTATTCATTGACATCCATTGTTAAATATAAAAAACAAATATTTTGAAAATTATTGAAAAAAGTTAACTTATAAGTTCTGATTTACCCAAACAGTTTACTGATTATAAGTTCTGATTTACCAAACACTTTACTGACTTATAAGTTATGCTTTACTTATCACTTATATGACATAAGTGCTTATAAGTCATAAACTACATTTTTTAAGATACCCCAAACACCCACTTAGTAGCTAAGTATGGGAGCATCTTCTTTAGTGTTAGTTTGTTTGGGGTGATATCGGTCTTCTAACATTGACGGTAAATATTTGTGTAAAATATTGTATCATTAAAGTTGAAGATACTAAAAAATATGTATTGATGAGTTTAACATTTTTCGATGACAACATTGAAAAAGAGAGATTGACAGATCATTTGTGTGATCTTTTTCTAGATCCGGAAAATTGGTTTTGTAGATAAACCAAAGTGATCATGAAGTTTTGAATAGTGAAAATAGGGTGTGATGAGCTTATTATAATGAGTAGTGTTAGGGATCCCAAATTGAGTCCCCAAAAAAGTTCCCAAATGACATGGTATGGATGACTTGGCAAATTGGGTAATTTTAATTGGGGAGATTAATGTGAATCCAGGAGGGTCCATTATGATATGACCAATTAAAAAATGACACATGAAATTTGGGGATTTTTTTGTGATCTAATTTGGGGTATTTAGCATTTTCCTATTATGATACATATAATCTTAAGAGAAAAAAGACCCTGAGATATATCTTAGGGAAATTTTCCTAAAATACATCCTAAATATCCTTTAAATCTTGTTGGGCCCGCAGGACTAATTAAAATTTTTTTGAATTTACTAAAATACCCATCCCATTTTTATATATAAAAACTAACTATCTCATAAATTTACCTGAGATATATCTCAGGCTCCCTACTCTCTAATCTTAATACATACACAATTTATTTGATAATTACTATATAAGGATTCAAACGAAGTTTCTACACACTCACTTACATATTCTCTCCTCGATGATTCTAGAAATATGCACACCTACAATTTACAATAAATTTAAGAAAAATCGATACATACTTCAAGAAAAGTCTGGAAACGCCTAAATACATCTACTAGAATGGTACTCCCTCCGGTCCATTATATACGGCATTTGACTTTTCTGCACGTAATTTTAGGTGCTTTGATTACATAGCTAAAATAGTTATTTTTTAATTTTTCTTTTTTTGAATAAAAATATAATGTTTTAATTTTTATTTAGAAAAAGAAATTTTAAAAAATAATAATTTTAACTATGTATTCAAAGCACCTAAAGTTACGTGCAGAAAAGTCAAATGCCTTATATAATGGATTGGATGGAGTAAAAAGTAAATTTTATACGGAGTATTGTTTATATTGTTCGCGGTATGTGAAAATCAATTACTCAGATTCCTTCGCAGTTTCATTTGAATTTTATAATAAACGTGGACGTATTACTCCCTCCGTCCCAAATTAAGGGCCTGTTTGGCTCCACTTATTCGGGCCAACTTATGGCTTATAAGGCCATAAGCATTTATGGGAGGTGTTTGCCAAAATAAGTTTTAGCTCAACTTATAACTTATAAGCCCATAAGTTGAATGTTAGGAAATCCTAACATTCAACTTATGCTTATAACTTATTTCTCGATATACGCAATATATAATATCCTTCGAATCTTCAAAACCATATATCTCTCGATCCATTCATTAGAAAATTGATATGTATATATCAAATTTCTCTATTTATCGAGATCTATCCATTGATATCCATTGTTATATATAAAAAAACAAATATTTTGAAAATTATAAAAAAAAATTAACTTATAAGTTCTAATTTACCCAAACAGTCTACTGATTATAAGTTCTGATTTACCAAACACTCTACTGGCTTATAATCTCTGCTCTACTTATCACTTATATGACATAAGTGCTTATAAGTCACAAGCTACTTATTTTAAGATACCCCAAACACCCACTAAGTGACCTTGTTTGACTTTCACGGAGATTAAGAAAAAAGTAGTAAAAAAGAGTAAAGTTAGTTGAAAAGTGGGTAAAGTGGTGGAACCTATCAATATTTAATAATAAACTAGCTTATAACCCGTGCGAAGCACGGGTTTCTTTGGATACGTTATAAAATTTATTTAATAAAACATATTATATTTTAATAATATATAATTATAATATATATTATTAAAATATAGAATTATTTATATTATTAATAATTTATATAATATCCTTTTAATTATAATTAAAGACATTATATACCTTTTCAAATATGAATTTTATCTATAATTAAGTAAGGGTAAATAAGTAAAATCAACATGTACCGTACCGACCGACTAAACTCATTTAATATAAAATTATATTATTTATTAAAATTAAACTCATTATAAAATCAACATTATAATTCAAAGGTATATAGCTTTTATAATTATAATCCGAAAATCAAAATTTTTAAAATTTTTCAATGTTTCGCTTTAATATTAATATAATAGTATAGATAGTGACTACCTTTAAGATTTCAGCTTCCTCCGGTAAGTTAATGTTTCAGCTTTAATATTAATATAATAGTATAGATAGTGACTACCTTTAAGATTTCAGCTTCCTCCGGTAAGTCGATGTTTTATAATTGTATAAGTTTTTGTATTTTGTGTGAATATTTTATGTGACTATCATTTATTATTGAATGTTATCAAGATGATGGTACATCCGGTAGATAGATATGCAGTGTTCTTTATCTTTTGATGTGTTAGAGTCCGAGGGGTCTGCCTTCTTTTGTTGCTTATCCCCTTGATGTTTTTTATTATTATTATTATTTTCTTTTTAAATTCTTTTTTTATTGTGGGATAAGCAAAAAAGGGGATAACCAAAAAGAGGGGGTAACCAACTACAAATCATACCCCTTTTTGCTTATCCCTCATTTTTGGTTATCCCTCTTTCACAATCGTTAGATCTTCAAATCAAATAGATCCTGACCGTTAGATTCAACAATACTAAAAGTTGTTATATACAAAGGTCCAAAGTTCGATTCTTGCCAAACAACATATTAATTTATATTTAATACTAAAAATTATTATATACAAAGATGTAAGGTTCAAAAATCTTTCAATAACATGTTAAAATTAATATTTATTTATAAAATTATACAATACTATAAACAAATTATAAAAATTTAAAAGTAACCCGTGCTTTGCACGGGCTATAAGCTAGTATAGTTAAATATCGAATATGCTCGGAATCGAAAATTTTATTCATTAATTAAAATTATTAATTTATTGATGTCAAAAATATATTATTTCTATTATGTTGGGATCGAAAGAAATTATTTATTTAATAAGATTATTCATTTATCGAATATTTATTTATCGAGGTTCTATTGTAGTTATTAATTCCTCTTACATCTTAAATAAAAAAAATCTATTTAACATTTTTTTACGAAAATATTTTATTAAAAAAAAATCATAAAAAGAGTCATAAGAAAATATTAAATAGATTTTTTTATTTAAAATCTTAGAATGCGTGAATACCTTACATTAGAAAAAATTATTAAATCATCATTTTTGGTCCAGCGATTAAGGATTAGTATTCAACTTAATATTCAAGAAGTTATAACATCGGATTTGCTCTGCAATAATATTATATTATGAGAGGTTAGGGTTCGTTTTAAAATTGTAGGATCTTGCCGGTTAATGATTTTTTTTAATCATACCGGTTAACGATTTTTGTTAATACTGATTCGTGCTCAACATGTTTTATTATTATTATTTTTGTTTTATCTTTTTAAATTCTTTTTTTTATTGTGAGATAACCAAAAAAGGGATAACCAAAAAGAGGGGGTAACCAACTACAAATTATACCCTTTTTTGCTTATTATAGTATAGTATAGATTTGAGATAGTGGAGTAAAGTAGTGGGTGTAATAGTGTTTATTTAATAAAAAAAGAGTATAAAATAGAGAGGTAGTGGGTGTAATAGCGAAAAGTAGTGTTAAAAAATAGTAAGTATAGTTGATTCATTCTTTTTGGAACGTCCTAGAAAGGAATAAGGGTCACATAACTGGGACGGAGGGAGTAGTAAGTTTCAAGGTTTTGAATTTCAAAAAATTCTGAAATTAGACTTACATCCATAAATGTTATATACTCAAACCAAAGTCAGAAAATTCAGATCGTCATATATATTAGATTAAAATTTTACTCCTAAATAATACTATACAATTTCAAGTTCATATTTTCATGACCGATATGATTGTTAAAACAAAAGAGTTTATAAAAGTCATCAACATTTTAGTTTTGATAACATCAACATTTTAGTTATCATGCAGGAACGTGGTTCTAAAAATCCCCGATTTAGCCGATTAATCCCCGGGGATTAATCTTCTGTAAGCTAGCCAACCGATTCAATTTTTGAAATCCGATTAATCCTGTAAATTTATTTAAAATGATATGTTTAATTGTAAATTAGACTAATATATTAAATATTATTATAATATCCGATTAATACTCCGATTAATCCTTCCGATTAATCCCCGATTATCCGATTAATCTTAAATCGATAGCTCAAAGATTTATAAACTCTTGCGATTAATCCCCGATTATCCGCTACGTGAATTTCCTAGTTTGTATTAGATTTCCTTTCTGTACTTTGTAATTCTGTACTTGGCCGGGGTCCTTCGGAAACAGCCTCCCTATTGTATAGGGGCATGGTCTGCGTTAGGGGTTTAAATATTATCCGCAAACCGCAATCGCACCGCAAATCACTCGCAATCGCAACCGCAAAAATCGCCAAAATCGAAAAATCGCAAAATCGCAACCGCAATCGCAACCACTCGCATACTTGCGGGTTGGCTGCGGATTTGAATATTGAAAAACCGCAAAATCGCAACCGCAACCGCAAACCGCAATATATATATATTATTAAAAATATATATTTTATATATTATTTATTTTTATAAATATAAATTAATAAATCATATATTATATTATATAATTAGAAGTCTTGGTGCTAATTTTTAGCATTGATGTTCGAGCCTTACATCATATTTCTTTGTATTCTGTTGGTTTACATTTCTTTGTACTCATGACTTTTAGTCTTGAAATATCACCAATTATTTATGAAAATGTTAATCACAAAAAATCATCAAATTTTTTCAATTTGAAAATATATTTTTTATACAAATTTTAATAGGTGGTTGAACCGCAAACCGCACTGCATAACCGCGACTTTAACCGCAACCGCATGTACGGATAATCGCAACCGTAAGTGCGGTTGTGGTTGGAAATTTCAAAAACCGCCAAAATCGAAAAATCGCCATAACCGCCAAAAACCGAACTGCACCGCACCGCTTACACCCCTAGTCTGCGTACATCTACCCTCCTCAGACACCATTTTGAATGGTATTATAACTGAGTAAGTCTTGTTTGTTTTTATGTACCCAAACAAGTGACTCAAATCAAGAAATTTGCTCAATTATTACATTTTTTTCACCCTTATGGGCACAAATGAGGGATCCGTTGTCTAATAATTTATGCAATTTCACCCTTCTAGGCACAAATGAGGGATCCGTCGTCTAATAATTTATGCAAACAGTGTGTAGTACTCCCTCTGTTCCATCCATTTCTTTATAATTTCCTTTTTGGGATGTCCCACTAATTCTTTACATTACTAAAAATAGTAACTTTTAACAATAAAATATATTATTATATTCACTACTTCACTCCACTTTTTCAATACTTTATACTATTACACCCACTACTTCACTTATTTTAACAATAAAATCACTATTACACCCACTACTTCATTTATTTTAACAATATTACATCCACTATCCTTGGTCTCCGTGTCCAACCCCATGTAAAGAAACTATCGGGACAGAGGGATTATCATGCAATGAATCATTTCTTCCTTTCTATATTTCATCACTTTCCCCATTTTTTTCGATTTTTATCCGATTTGTAACGATTTTGACCCATTTTTTTAAAAAACATTTTTTTTCGACGATTTTGAAATAATAGATCAATCACTACCTATCACCAATTAATCGACCGATTTATCGGTGAAATCACTCTACAACCATGAAAAATTCAATTGATGTTATGTTTTTTAAACATTTTAACAAATAATCTTCTTTTTCTTTCATGTCCATCCAAGATAAAAAAAAATCATAATGACCATAATCATAATTGAAGCACTTTGTTGAAAATCTAATCATTAATATAATGAGACCATCTAATTCATTTGAATTAAACGATTATAAAATTCTTTATCAAAATCTAACTCAGAAACTTATTCTAAATAAAGAAAGACACAACTTTTTGTTTTCTTTGTAAATAAAATATCGAGAAATATTTTGAATCAAGTAAGGTACCTTCCACTGTTAAAAAAAAAAAGCAAGGTAAAAAAAAAACAAGGCACCTTCTTTTTCTTCTTAAAAGAAAAGCAAGGCACCTTCTACCGTAAAAAGAAGAGATCATTTGAGTTACGTTTACGTCGAGAAGCAATCCTTCCTTTTTCTTTAGAAAGGGATTTTTTTTTTTTTTTATCAATTTAAAAAGGCATTAAGACGGTTTTTACTAAAAAAAGGAAGCTATTCAAATTACCTTTTTTTTTTGTCAGGGGTATCTATTTCATAGATTAATTGCAAACGAGTACAATATTTGTAAGAAGGTGCTTCTTTCATTAAGAAAGTTTATCATCTAACCGAAAGACACGCATGTTGCCCCCGGACGCTTAGACAATAAAACTTTAATGTCTGAGAAGATGCCACCCAATTGGTAGGTACATTACAAAAAAATGAATACTGGAAAGAAAAAAAGAAGTAAAACTACAAGACCAAACTCCCATAAAGTATCCTGGCCGATCTTCAAAAGTCTCAAACCCCAAAACCACTAAAACCCCAACTTTTCCATCATTTGTCACCATCCTAATGGAAAACGTGCCAATATGCTCATCAACCCAATCAATAGGGGCACCAAGGAAACAAAGAAGGGTCTCGTTAAAAATCCACAAAAGCAAAAACCCTTTGGGAAAAAAATTCAAGTGGGAAAAGAGTGCCCTCCATTAAACCCAATATTATCGAAACACAATTCTCCTTAGCCACCATTTGCCTACAGCTTTGCCTCCAAAAAACTGGTTTTCTGTCTATTCTCCACCCGCCTAAAACAAACTCTTTCCTGAAAATAACAAAACAATTTTCAATATCTGTTCAACATAAACTTTAATAAGAGCTCTGAAAGTAACTCAATACTATACTAACGTCCCAACTAAAGGGAATACCTTTGGTTAGACAGACAACCAGTTTACAAATTTCTCTTAATAAGCCAATAAAAAAGCACATTATTACCTCTTAAAGGCCCAATAAAAGCCACCAATCATGGCCACCCATAAATGGTACAAAAACTTAAAATGTTTTTAAAAAATAATAATTGATATGCCAATTAAACTCAATAAATACAATCTTAAGATTAATCAAAATACCAATCAAATCAAAATCATAAGCACAATCAATAAAACATTGATTAGTCAAAAACCTCAATCAAAAAACAAGAAATCAATTGGCATTAAATAATAAAATTGATTACAATTTTCTAATTAATGCTATTAAACCAAAAACATACTTTACAAAATCGTTGGTTGGTTTTGAAGATCAAACCCACCCTTATGCGCACACACACATGAACAGGTTGAAGAACAGGCCATGAACATCGGAACACCTGCCGGAATAACCAAAAATAAGCCACCGGAAAAACTAGAAATTCCAGAATCCGGCGACTCCTCCCGGATTTCGTCAATTACAACAACCAGCACACATATTTGACTATAACAAATGCATATACTATTTTCTTATATCCACATTCCTAGTTAACACAACTATCATCAAGATTCAACAAAACTCCACCAAAAACTGCTAAATCCATTAACAATTATAAACTCCGATCAAGACCAAAATCTGCAAGAAATTAACACTAAAACATGCATTGGACTCGACTTACAATCAAACTACTCAATTTTAATATCATTTCATTTTCTGCGAACAATCCATAAACACATATATTCGACTAAATAAAATACAACCCAATTACGAATCAAATCCAGTTTGTTGAATAATGAATACAGTAAAAGAATACAGAGGGGGGTGAATGGATTCTTGAACTTTTCTTAGTTCTTGAATCTGTGTAGCAGATAAGTTTTTGTGTGTGCAAATGTATAGGTGCGGATAAAGATAACACAAGACACAATATCACTTTAATCTAATATATTATTAGATAAAGGTTGCTACAATCTGTGAATACAAAGGATAGTATTCTCAGCTTCATTTTTCTCAGAGAGATATGTCTTACAATGTGTATGAAAAACCTTCACATAACTAAAGAAGTGAGATTGTATTCTTATAGAACATGAATACAACTCAGTTACTACAAATAAGGTTACAGGATAAATTACTTTCTTGTATGTCTATCCTTTTTGAGTAAGCATCCAAACGGCTACAGATTTGACTTTGCAAAGTTCTGTTCAGATCCACTTCTTTAGCTCTTTGTCTCTTCTATATCTCTCCAAGCTTCCTTGTAGGCTTTCCAGAGCACGTTACAGATTGTGGTCCATAAAGTGCATTGGCTTGTTGCAGGTTTCAGACTTGTACAATTTCTTCAGCATTTTGTCTCTAAGAATGTATTCGAGAAGTGGCTAAGTGATTGATTCGAGAACTAGGATTAGATAACTCTGAGTTCTCGAATACTGTATGATTGACATATCGAATCACTTCTCGAATAGTACTTTTCTCCAGGATTCCTTGAGTTGTCGAATAGAACACTTGACTTGTCGAATCCTTGAGATATCGAATAGCTTTCTGAGTCCTTGAGATATCGAATGGAACTTTGACTTGTTGACTCTTTGAGTTCTCGAATAGAGTATTTAGACATGTCGAATCTCTGAGATATCGAATGAAATATCGAGCAGTTCATTTAGAGATATCGAACAGTGTCTTCTCAGATATCGAATCTCTGACTTCTCGAATAGATAAATGTACTTCTCGAATTGGTACTTAGGCAAATTCTTTATTTCTTCAAATCCCAACTGTGATTATTTTACAGTCTGTATCTTCTTGCTTGAGGCATGAATCTTGGAACTTCTTTCAAGCATTATTCTTGACTATATAAGTACAGTTGCACAACTAGGATTTGATGCCTATTACAAGTACACAAACAAATCGAAACTCTACAACTAGAGGTTCCCTCAGTTAAGAGGTCATGTAAGTAATGCAAAGCATTACAAACAATTAGGCTTGTTATTAGATGTAAACAGGCATGCCTCTGTGACTAACAATCTCCCCCAAATTGTGAGTGAGACCCTTAGTCACAATTTCATGTCTGATACACTACACCAAATATGGCCTATTGCAACACCGATATGTATAAGTGTTACACAAAGTGTTACAATAGACACAAAACTTGGTAATCTATTGCAACATTTTTTAAAATGTTGCAAGAAATACCAAAAGTGTTGCAAGCAAAAGGATCTTTTTATCAATTGCAATACTTTTGAAAAAGTGTTACAATACACATCATGCTTTTAGTCAAGTTGACCGAATTTTACAGGCGGGAGTTTAAGTTTTTGGCTGGGCGGCTAAAAATTGGCCCCAAAATATTTGGTACCAAAACAAAAACTCACAAAATAAATTTTTATTACACAAAATGCTATATGCTCACTTCAATTCCCTCTCGACCTCTCTCCCCCGTACCTCTCTCTCTCTCTTACTCATCTCTCACACCTCTCCCAAATCCCTAAATCTGCTAGAGTATCCAAAACCCCAAAATTGATTGGAGTTTCAATTAAAATTTCAATTAAAGGTAAAGTATCCATAATTTTTTATTACATATGTATATGTATATGTACAATTTCGATTGTAATTAGGGTTCATTATCCAAAACTCATCAGGTTCGATTAGAGGTATATACACAATATTGTTTGATTATATATGTCATTCGATTAGATTATATGTGTTTACTTTTCTGCAGGTTGAAATTGCTCTTTGGAAATTTCAGTTTATTTAATGTAATTTTGTGTTGGATTAGACATGAGAACGGAGTCCAAGGATAAACACATCAGGTTCGATTTCCATAAAATCTAATAGTTGATTGTAGGAATAATTAAGTTTGTTATCTTGCTATAGGGTGCTTATGGAATAGTTGGCTATATTCTAGATTAATTGCAACTTTACTAAATTCTCTCTCGGTCTCACTGATAATTCTCCTCTATTTTCTCCCATCTATACTTACACATTTCTGTACGTATAGTTTCTCAATTTTTGATTTATTCAATCGTTTTGCAGACGAGGATGAGAAAAACTCTCCTTTTGTTCAGAGACACAAGAATAAGTGAGTCTCTCATGCCTCTCTCTTTCTCTTTTGATTCAATTGGTCAAAACCCTAAGTCAACTCTATTGAAATGTTCAGATCTCAGTTTTGGATTGTGATGTTCTGGATTGTTATAGTTGCGTTATTATCTGTGTATCGGTTGAGATTTGGAAGGTTTTGATAGTTGAAAAGCAAAATGACTTGAACAATTATAAAATGAACTTTAAACAACATGTTGTAGTATTCACATTTGTAAATATAACTGTTAGAATTCATGGTGATGCAACTGTAGCCTACTCCTTCTCTACTCATTTTCCACGAAAAGGATTTTTGACAACTGAAATATTTATCCAATGCAATCGCTTTGCAACTTTTGAAGAAAGTTTTATAAACACCTCTATAAACCTCCCATCCCTTTTAAGAATTTTCAGTTTTCAAGAAGATATAGTTGTGATTCAGTAAAAATTATACCCATCAAGCAATATGAATAGATATTTAGACAGAATATTAATATATAAAGCTCTAATTTATTTGTTACTTCTACTTCTATGTTATTTTTTTTATTATAACTTTTTTTTGATAATTTTTATTATCATATTTCAAGCATTGATATCTATTTTTTTTCCCTTACTATTAAAGGCTTCCTGTGAAGACTCTTCAATTAGAACAATTGGCAGTATATGGCTGTGCTGAGGAGCCTTCAGTATCTGACCACTTATGTATCGATGCAGGTACCCTAAAATGATAGAAGATGATTTTGCCAGGTTCTGCCCTGTTTGTCAAGTTAATTGTAACTGCAAAAGTTGCTTGTGTTTACAAGTACTGAAAAAGGTTTTATCTTTGGTCCATCACACTTAAAATTAGTTATTCATGGAGTTCTTTTTGTAAAGCTCACATATTTCTCTTTTAAAATATATTTCTAGGACAAGGAAAGGTTTAATTTGAAGTTCACTATCGAAGAAAGAATTCAGTACTGCAAGTATATTATTCCGATTCTTCTCCCGTTCCTGACACAATTTAATAAGGAACAGATGAGGGAGAAGCAGATAGAAGCTGAAATTCAGGGTACATTCATTGCCTTCGATGTTGTTTATTGCAACTCATCCTTTCTGGCATACACATTGACAAAGCGCTTCCTTCAGGTTTGATTACAGATTGCTATGAAATGTCTAGATACCTATATAAATTTAGTTATTCTGAAGATTATAACAAATGATTTTATATGGGGTAAAAGTCTTTCTATGTCTTATGGTTATGAATCAATAGTGGTGGTAATAGTACCAAGATCAATCTTGTCAATCAGGGATGGTGAGTATGGAATTGAATTAACTTCAAATTCGAAAGTAATGCATGTTATTCATTTAATGTACAAACTAGAGATTACAGTGGTTGGCGAGATAGCACCCCTTATAGTAACATAAAATGTAGGTAGTAATGTATGCATTTAAACAGAGTTGCATATAGATATGATATATTTGCAGTACATGAGTTTGGCCACCATATGGTCTTGTCATTATAGATCATACTTTAAGGTACTAACAGTAGCATGAAAAGAAAGAAGATACTCTGATAACTATGTTGTTGGGACTCAGGTAGGAAGTGTTTGCCACTTTGTGGTTTTTAAACAATGGTTTACTTTAGTTTTGAAACTTCATAGAGAACATATTTGAGTAGCATATGTAAGCAAGAGGCATCACTACACTCGACAGTCATAGGTAGACTTTAAGAACAAATGCATATTTTTGTGGTGATCATATTAGAATATGCCATCTCCAGAACTTGGTAAGTTACTGTTTACTGCATTCTTATCTTACTGCAGGTCTTGTGTCTCTAGAAGTCTACTTTTCACATTAATCGAGTACAATTGTGGTTGCTAGCACTTTTAATTGAAGTAAAAATATCTTGTAGGCATCTCAAAAAATGCTCCTTAAAGGGATTATTCCTTGGAAGATTCAGCGGCTTCAAGGATTTTCAATGCCTTCACTTCTATCTCTATCATTGCTGCCATATATGGAAACGGAATACTTTCTGAAATTCAAGTAATTTCATATCCTTAGACCTTACTTAAACATCTGATTATATTACTGAATTGCAAGTGAGTAACCGAAGAATATTTTGAACAAGTCTTTGTTTTATATCAAGAGGTTTTATGAACCTCAAGATTTTATTTAAGCCTTTGATGGCATATCGAATGATGCATCTGCACAACTTTCTTTTTTGGTACTACGAATTTCTCTTAGTGTTTATGTATTTCTTATGAATAATTAGGCCACGAACTCAAATTGTAAATCTGTCCAGGCAACTTTGGCTCCACCGACCACTGGAAAGATGGTGAAAGGCCTAACAATACAAAGTTCCTCCAATTTGGTGGTGGCACGATGCTAACCTGCATTTCAATTTGCTGAATTTGCAAGCTTAGCGTTCCTGATGTTTCCAAGGGAAGACAAAGTGTATGTACAATATGTTAGGAAAATAGTTGTAAGTTGTTGTTTTGATAGGAAAGACTTAGTTTAATTTAGAATTGTGGTGTAAGTCGATATGTTTTTCGACTTTAGATTAAGTACTGGATGTGGATGTAAGATGATATTGTGATAAAAGCTGATTATGTTTAGGCTTTATTGACATATGTTTTCTGGTTTGGTATATGCTTTTGTGCATAGTATATTAAATTTTTTGATATGTCATTGCAATTTGGAGAAATAATAAGTGTTGCAAATAAGTGTTGCCAATGAAATCTAAAAAACCAAAAAGTATTGCAAAAGGTACCAAAATGTTGCAGATAATTGTTGCAAAAAAAACCCAAAAGTATTGTAAAATGCATCAAAATGTTGCATAGAAATGTTGCAATAAACTCATTTTGTAACATTTTAAGTCAATAAATGTTGCATATTAGTCTGTTGTAACACATAAAAAATGTTGCTAAAACATGTAAAAGTGTTACAACAAACTACAAAAACTCTTATTGTAACACTTTTACCAAGTGTTGCAATACGTCCGAAAAGCGTTGCTATAGAAGGCATAGGCAACGCCGACAAATGCAACGCCGAGTTTTAGCAAAAGCGTTGCATAAACATCTATTGTAACACTTTTGGGGCCTAATATTACACTTTTTTGGTGTTGCAACTGCCCATATTTTGGTGTAGTGATAACAAGCCTAACATACATAAAGATAAAACTTGAAAAAGTACAGGTATGTAGATTGATTGAAGAAAATACATAGAAGTATTCTTACAAGTTATGAGGAACTACTAGCCATATCCTTTTGGATTCATCTCTTGAGCTTTGGCTTGCAGATTCTCATTTTTCATCTTCTCTTCAGCTTCTTTAGATTTCTTCTTTGCATTTTCTTCCATGGCAAGAATAATGTCTTCTATTGCAGTGAGTTCTTCAATTAGAGGGGAGCCAAATCCTTGAGAACTTCGTTCAGCGGTTTCTCAGAATAGGAACTGATGTAGTCCATTCTAATCTTTACATTTCTACCATACTTCTTGTACTCAATGATGTAAGGATTAAACTTGACTTTACACAGACCCATAGCCCTCAATTCATCAGCCTTAGCTTCCATTGCAGCAAACTCCTCCTCTCTTTTCTTTAGTAGCTCTTCACTGTTCTTTTTCATTTCTGCCTGGTGATCTCTCCTCATTTTGACAAAGTCGATTAACTCCAGTTTCCATACCCTTTCCACTCTGTCTTCAGAATCCAACATTGCAATTATCCTTTCTATGTCATATAGCCTGCCCCAGTGCTGACATGTTCCTTATCTGAATTTCTTCTGTCTTCCATCAATATATTTAATTTCAAGAAAATCATCAACAATGGCAACATGATAAATTCTTTGAGCCCATTGGAACTGCAGTTGGTCTTCATCATACACTAGTACAAAAAGGACCTAAGGCGTCGGTCAAATGGACCTAAGGCGTCGGTCAAATGGCGTAGCATATGCAGGGGACGCTATAGGTATAGGCCTATAGCGTCGGTTAAAATGACGACGTTGAAGTCTACTTTAGGCATCGGTCATTTAAATGACCGACGCTATAGGTATATCTTATAGCGTCGCCCTTTCAAATGACCGACGCTATAGGTTAAATTTTTTTTTTTTGAAAAAACCTATAGCGTCGCCCTTTTAAATGACCGACGCTATAGGTATAGCTTATAGCGTCGCCCTTTCAAATGACCGACGCTATAGGTTAAATTTTATTTTTTTTGAAAAAATCTATAGCGTCGCCCTTTCAAATGACCGACGCTATAGGTCAATTTTTTTTTAAAAAAAAAATAATTTCAATTAATGGAAATATTACAAAACTAAAATATTACAATTTTTTTAATTTCAATGGAAATAATTAATGGAAATATTAAAAAAAAAATAATTTCAATTTTTTTAAATAAACCATTCAATACAACCAAAATATTACAAAACAAACCACCAAAAATTATACAATTAATGGAAACATTTACATCACCAAAAATGTAATTTTTTTAAGATCATTCCCTGAAGCGAATTCGTTTAAGGTATCGAATTCAGGATAACCTCTTTGTCCTTTCTTGAAGGTGGGGGAGCCCGTGCAAGGCTTGCATTGCTTATAAGCACCCGAAAATTTCACTGCTATATCTTTGATCTGCAAATGATCAGAAGGAAATTAAAATTTAAAATGTATCCACTATCCAGTGCTTTTTTAAACAAATATTAATTGCAACTTAAGAGAAAACAAACTTTGTGTACTTCCATGGTATATTAATTGTAACAAATTAAGAACCATGCCATTTTAGACATGTGGCCCTAGTACTATGGTTTCCTCAAAGCCTTCCACATTTTTACACTACAAAATAACCAAAAATCTATTGATACAATTTGCACCCAATGACACAGTTCTGTCAGAATCTAATGATATTTTACGCCTGTATTGAGACCACAGTTTTGCAACACTTTGACTAAAATCAACATGTATTCTTCTATCATCAATCAAAGCATTATCCATCTGCCACCAAATATATAGAAAGTATTGAAATTCTATTTTGTTATAAATCAGAGATGAAAATTTTCTAATCAGACATTCCTATCAGTTTCGACGTGCCTCACTCCAGGGCCTCTAAAAGTCTAACTCTTGCTGAGCTTACTCAATTCCCTTAATTATATTTCCTGGGTAAATTAGACAGTCCAGTTTACAACATATCAAAATTTACCTTGATCATATGAAATTTACAATTTTTGGCATAATTATAAAGTCTGCCTTGCTGCATTTTCAAAAACAGCTCAGCTACCTCTAGTAATTCATCTATAAGAGAAAATATACAAATCTGGTAGCTGAAATATTTTATAGAAGTAACCTCAAGACTTAAAACCTATAACTTTGATTTTCTGACACTTAACCAATTCTGCATACAAGGCCAAGAAAAACAGCCTCAAAATCAACCGAAATTTCTGAAACTGCTGAATATGAGAAGTCCAAGCTAGTTCTACGGATGAAATTCTCTACCTTTAAAAGTTACCACATGCTACAGGGTCGTTAAGGACATCATTGTGAACGACTTCCATGTTATATACCTGGTCCTTTTTGTTGTTTAACTAAACGTAAATGTCTCTATAAAACTGGGCAGATTTGAGAATTCAGAACGCTTAATTCATGTTCCTATATACTTGGTGTTGGTATCATATGAATTAAACTAGTGTTATAGTTGTAGTTAAAAAGTACATGGGATCAATTAACATACTATGTGAAATAGTTCTGTCAGAATTCTTACGTCTCCAAGAAACATAGCTGATAAGACAACAGAGAATGCTCCATAGCTTTTATAACATTAGTAAATGAGACCAAAATTTGACCTAGGCTCATATTAGTGAAGAGGTTTCCTAATGTGTGCACCACTGCCATCGGAAGAATTGCTATAAGCTACAAGCAAATGTCATGGTCAGAGTCAGAACAAGAAGTCAAATTGAAACCCAAATAACAAATTGCAGAATTTGAAAATACCTGTGCGCTTGTAATTTTAGGATGCTTGTAAATATTGGATGTCCACATTAGGATAACGAAAATTGTTCCGACAACAAACTGAGCTGCTGTGATAGTCACTGGATATGGAAAAACTTTGAGTACCTGTTCAAATTGAAATCATAACATATTTACCCATTGTACATCATAAACTGCCTGTGTTCATTTTTTACTGTTATTTTGATCTATGGTACCTAAATCTACTTGAACTAACATAAATACGAACCACATAAAAACAAGATAGAAGCAGGATGCATCTATGGTACCTATAAACCACATGAACTAATAAAAAATATATTACTGCAAATGCATATATGATACATGGATAGATAGATACACACACAAACATTATTGTACTAGTTTGAGGTTGAGTTATTAAAGTGCCACCATAAACAAACTAAATGAACATGATACAATGAAGTGGGCTAGCTTATATATATTTGGAAAATATATTGTAAGTATAAGAGTGGTGGATTCTTACCGGATGGCGAGTCTCCGGGAAGTGAAATTGAGACAGCTTTTAGCTTACCAGATGGTCCAGATTGACCTATAACAAATTAAATACCAAATTAGAATAGTGGAGAACTGGAAAAAAGTAATTAAATACGTAATTAACCAGTGAACTAGTGAAGGACCTTATAATATAGCATGATTGAATCCGAATCCATTCTACAGCCCTTTGTTAAAAAAGAAAAAGAGAAAACAAACACAAGCTTCCAATTGTTATTTCTCAGCCCTCTCTTGCTCTGCAATTCACACAACACACTCATGGACAACATCACAATTCCCTACTCTTTCTCCCTCAACCTTTCAATTCTCTTCTCCCCTATTTTACTCTCGGAACACACACCACACAGACACACAGTTCACTACTCCCTTCCCTCTTTCTCTTTCCGTCACATAATAACCACCACCGCCACTGGTGTCTCCCCGCCCTTGTTCGTCACACACGCCCCCCATCACAACCGCACCACACATACACCTGATTCACCCCATAACTCACGCTAATCAACCGAACCCAACTCATATTCAAAACAATTAAACAATATATGTAGTTCGTATGAATTTGTTTAGCTTGAGAGAGAGAGAGAGAGAGAGAGAGAGAGAGACGGGGAGAGACTTGAGAGGCGTAAGATGAGAGTGAGAGGCGTGAGATGAAAGTGAATGAATTAGGTTAGGTTATTAGTCTTATGACAAATGGGCCAAATATAAATGGGCCTATAACTATAAGTGTATGTATAAAAATATATAAATGGGCTTATAACTATAAATGGGTTTAAAATATATAATTATATATTATATATATTTAAAATATATTTAAAATATATTTAAAATATATTATATATAATTACTTTCGGATACGGATATTTTCGGATACGGATGCGCCTATATCCATATCCATATCCTAAACAATCGGATTCAGATACGGATAATATTCGGTTGACTCCGGATACGATTAATATCCGTTTATTTTCAAAAATTGCCATTTTTCCAATTTTTATTTATTTTTTTATTTATTTGACAAACTAGTTAAAAATGGGGGAAAAATAAAAAAAATGAAAAATTAGTGAAAGTTGGGTAACATTCATCACACAAATAGTGAGTATGACTAATTTGGTGTGTATGAATTTATTTTCAAAAATTGGAATTTTTCCTATTTTTATTTAATTTTTTGATTTATTTGAAAAACTAGTTAAAAATGGGTAAAAATAAAAAAAATGGAAAATTAAGGAAAGTAGGGTAACATTCATCACACAAATAGCGAGTATGACTACTTCGGTGTGTATGAATTAATTTTCAAAAAGTGGCATTTTTCCTATTTTTATTTTATTTTTTGATTTCTTTTACAAACTAGTTAAAAATGGGGAAAAATAAAAAAAATGAAAAATTAGGGAAAGTAGGGTAAATTAATCATACAAATTGTCAGTATCACTAATTTGTTGTGTATGAATTTATTTTCAAAAATTGGCATTTTTCCTATTTTTATTTAATTTTTTGATTTCTTTGACAAACTAGTTTAAAAATGGGGAAAAATTAAAAAAAAAGAAAATTATTGAAAGTAGGGTAACATTAATGAGTAAAACTAGTTAATATTTTGGTTGTATTGAATGGTTTATTTTGTAATGGGATTAAAATTGTGTTTAGACTTGTTTGGTGTTCTTGGATTATATTTTGTAATGGTGAAATTCCACTTTTGAAATAATTATTTTTTTAAAAAAAATTGACCTATAGCGTCGGTCATTTGAATGGGCGACGCTATAGGCTCTTTTTTAAAAAAACATTAACCTATAGCGTCGGCATTTTAGGGGGCGATGCTATAGGTATAGCTTATAGCGTCGTCCTTGAAAAGGGCGACGCTATAGGTATAGCCTATAGCGTCGCCCCTTAAAAGGGCGACGCTATAGGCTATACCTATAGCGTCGGTTAATGCAAACAACCGACGCAATAGCTTCTGGGTATAGCCTATAGCATCGCCCCTTAAAAGGGCGACGCTATAGGGTATACCTATAGCGTCGGTTAATGCAAACAACCGACGCAATAGCTTCTCGTAGATGACCTAAGGCGTCGGTTACTACAAACAACCGACGCAATAGGTAAAGTGGCGACGCTATAGGTCAATAACCGACGCTATAGGTGGCGACGCTATAGGTGTGTTCTGTACTAGTGATAGTTTTCATCCAGAGGTTGTAGGTTTAATCCTGGAATTATTGTCAGTGCCTTTGACTTGGATAACTTCACCCTTCTTGCAGCATGCTTGAATTTAATCCTTTTTACATGGTTGCTAGGCAGAAACTTATGACCCTTGCTTGTAGACCATTGTAGTATTCCATTAGCAGTTTGCTTATGGAAACATACAGATGGCTTCTTGACTTGAATCTTCTTCTCTTCTTGAGGTGGCAAAACAGTTACAGAAGCCATAGATGTAGATTTTGCTAGGCCACTACTAACAGTATTCACCCTAGACTTAGAGTCTTGTGTTGTGGTGAGGTTACTGCTAGCAATGCCTAAGGCTTGCTATTTTCCAATCTTCCTCTCATAGACTTTGACTTGATCATCATCATTTTTCTTATCCTTGTTATCCTTCTTCTTCTTCTTCTTCTTATCTTCAGCACCCTTATCACTCCTGTGATGTCTTCTCCTTCCATCACCTTTATCTTCATCTTCATCATCCTTATTTCTCCTAGGTTGAGCCATTTATGGAATTGCACCAGTTGCTATGAAAGATCTGAGGATATGTAGTGCTTCTATTTCTTCAGCATTTTTGGCTCCAACTTTCTTCTGTAGTTGATCAATGATAGCAATGACCAGTCTGTGATTTCGAGGAGTGATATCATTGGGAATGACCAATTATTTGATGTCTTCAATTTTGGTGCCAGACTGAAAGATGATTGTCCATGGCCTCTTGATTACTTCTGGCAGCCTTGAAGGTTGGCCATTCCTCAGGTCATCATACAGACTTTTGTTGTTCTCATTTCTCTTCTAAATAAGCTCAAGTAGTGCATCTATCTCTAAGTGTTTTAGAGCTTGTAGAGTCTTGTAGGTTAGATGCCATATCTTTGAGTTGGATACCATCATTATCTCCTTGAACCATGAGTTGTTGATTTTCCTGGGTATGACAGTGAGGTAGTCAATCTACTCCTTCAACTTTCTCAGATAGAACTGAGTGTCACCAGCCTGTTCCCTTGTGGCTTTCTGAAACTCCAAGAAGGCTTTATCATGATAGACATTTGAATTAGCAACTTCTAGTAGCTTGGCCTCAGTAATGACTTTAACTTCTTCAGGCTTGGCACTTTCAGATATGCAAGATGGAGGTTTGTCAGATGGCATACTCCCTGCCACTACTGTGGTTGTGATGGATTGCTTCTGGCCACCGGGAGTAATGACATGCACAGTTGGTAGAGTAACAACTGGCAGTGAGGTAGGAGGCTCATCAACTTTAGATTTCCCTTTTCCTGGCACATGAGTTGTGGATTTAGAAGCCCTTTGGTGACCACCCTCATTTAGCTTTATGCCTTTGGCTTGAGGTTTCTCCCCCTTTGGATTTGAATGCCTTGATCTCCTCTTCTCCCCCTTAGGCTTGTTGTCAGGCACAGAGACTGTAGGAGTGACCTTTGGGATTGAAGATTCTTCAGGTAGAGGGAGACCCATGTGCTTCATCATTGCAGAAGGCATCTGTTGTTGATTGAGAAGAACCTCAGCATGAGCAGTAGCTTGAGTGTTCAACTTTTCATTCAGAAGATTGACAAATTCTTTCAGCTCAGCATTGAAGACTTTTTGGTCAAACACTTCCTTTTCCAATTTCTCCATTGATTCCTTGAGATGTTCAACTCTGAAAGAGGAGAGTGATTGTTTCTGGAGCCTTTCCACTTCATACTTGCTCATGTTGTGCACAGGTACCTCAGAGATGACTTTGTCACCATATTGATTCTGCCACATAACCTTGAGTAGGGCATTGGCATCCTGAGTCTGAGATGATAGAGTGGCCATTTCACTTGTGAGCTTTGTGAGGCTGTCTTCCAAGGAAGGTAGCTCATGGTCCACAGAGGTGCAAGTCTTTTTACATTCCCTTATCTCTCTGAGTGTGGATGCTAGGGGAGGGAATTCAGTTGTGAATTTACTTTTGAGCTCACTCAATTCCTTGGTTGTATCTCTGCAGATATTGGCAAGTTCAGTTTTCATCCCTTTTCCAAGATAGTGAATGGCTTTTAGACTTCCCTTGTATGATTCATTCATGTCTTCATGGACATCAATAGGTGAGAGAGTTCGAGCATTTGAACCAAGAGTAGTTATATATTCTTCTCTCAAGTACTGCAGAGCCTCAGCCAGGGTGCATTCTTTGGTGGTGCTCATCCATGCATCTATATTTCCATCTCTCTCAGCCTCATCTGCTATTTTCTCTTGTTGATTTTCAACATCTTCTTTGTGATAGAGCAAAATAGCTTCATAGTTGGCATTTGATAGATTTGTTGTGAGGAGATGTTGAGCTATTTTAGAGATCTCATCAAGCTGTTCCACATTTAAGCAATGAAGTGCTTCATCCGTCAATAGTGGTGGAACAGTTGATGATCCTGAGACACTTTCATGTTGCACAGGCCTCAGCCATTCTGACAAGGTGGCCTGATCCAAGTTAGTGCTAGAGCTAGGCAAGCTAGACTCCTCAGTTACAGATGCAACTTCTGCAACCGGATGGAATGACTCTACTATTGTTGTCTCCACAGGAGTGAGATGAGTTACAACAGTAGTTGACACAGGCACAGAGTCTCTAGTAAAAACTAGTGAATCCTCTGTGTTGGTGATGGTGTCATCAGGATATGCCCCAGCTAGCATTCCCTCACCATCTGAATGTGGTTTCTGGGTGGTGAGCAAAGTGTCATGCACTAAGTCACTTGAATCCATTGGCTCACCAAGAGGAAAGAATTCCTGGTGATCAATGCCTTGTTCTTCAATTTCTTGAAGTACAGGCTCCAAAGAAATTTGAGATGTAGATTCTGGAAGAGAAGTGTCTTGTAGAATGGATTTTGGCAACTCCCCCTGAGAGATAGAGGGAGTTTCAAATATGATGTGCTCTCCACTCAGTGTTGTGCCAGCCTTATCACTCCTAGGTGCTGACTCTTTACAGATAGGTGCATTGGGGAGGATGCTTGATTCTATAGATGCACCCTGTTGAGAGGATACACCTAGTGAACTGTTTACCCCTGATTTTACAACTTTAGCCATTTGTGTGACTGAAGAGGTGGTTTTAGATTTCTTCTTCTTTGGTCTGATTAAGGGTGACTCAGGTTCCTCACTTTCTAAACCTAATTCAACAGCCAGTGCTGCTTCTGATAATATGGTCAAAGGTGCAGAAGCAACCTGTTTTCTCTTCTTCTCCTTTTTACTAACATCACCCTTTTGAGAGGATGATGCAGTTGGCTCAGTGTTTAGTAGAGTATTTGGTTGAGAGGGTTGGTTAGCAGACCCTGGGTTAGCATTGTGTTCTACTTGCTTGGGCTGTGCTAACTGTGATTTTGAATCAAATGTTGGCATGTTGTGGGGGTAAGTCTTAAACAAACCCTCCATATGGGGAGTTATACATCCACATCATTCCTAGTCTCCAAATTACCAAAAATGAGTTTGGTCATGGATTTAGGATAGCCTATTTGATTTCTATCTATCCCAGGTAATTCAATCAATTTAGCATTTTTAAAATTAAGTACAGTTTGAATAAAGCAAGGGAAGAAAATGTCAGTACCTCTCTTGGTTGTGTTCTTACCAAGTCTCCCATACAACTCTTGGAGAATGATTTGTCCAACATCTATCTTCCTCCCATAAGTCAAGGCATAGCCAATCTGCTGCGTAGGTGCACTGATTTGATCAAAACTAGATTTCCTGGCAGTGAAGACTTGAAGAAGTGTTGCAAACACATAGCTCCACTCCTTCCTCAAATTCTTCCTGTTCAACTTTCCAAGATTGATCCCATCTGAGTAGTTGATAAATTCAAAGAATTTTTCTAACTCTACATTTGTGGCCAGTATGTCATTTGTCTCTTGTTGTAGGCCCAGTGCTTGATTCATGTCTGCAGGTGATAGTGATTTCCTTGTCCTGAATCTTGCAGTAGATTATATATGACGTTATTGCGCTTTCTAGGGCTACAACTTCCACAATAGCGGTTCCCCAAAACTGTTCCAGAATGTCTAGATACAGAGTTGGGTTGGCAAAGAGTGCATCCTTGATGTATGACTCAGACATCCACTTCACAAAGCATTTGAAGTTCGCATTGGGTGCTTCGTCATCACTGGTTAGGGCGATAAAGTTGGTGTTGAATTTCACGGTTGCCATTGATACAGAGAGAAGAGAGGGAAGAGTAAAGGTTGAAGAAGAAATTTAGCTTTTGGCAGTTCGGGTTTTCAGAGGTTTTGGGAGTTTAGATGCTTGAGTAGTTGAATGAAATGAATCGAATTGATGTAGGATTGTATAAGTATGAAGTACTTGAATTGTCGATTAGATATATGTTTTGTATCGACAAGTCAGGCATTCGAGAAGTAGAAAACAACTATTCGATAAGTCAAGAAAGGCTTATTCGATAACTCAAGCAGATGGTAACTCACAGCTGGCATTTATCTAACTTAGAAATAATTCTAAATTAAATAAAATGTTTTTATGAGTGAATTAAAATTTTAGACAAAAATCCAAAATCGGTTGAGATTTAGCGAGAATTCAGCATTTTCAAATGATTCGAGAACTCAAATATAGTATTCGAGAACTCAGTCATTAGAGAACTCAATTACCATATTCCAGAAGTCAAGAATACCTCTATTCGATATCTCTAAAAGACTCTATTCGAGAACTCGAGAGTGCTCTAATGAGACTTATTAGAGATGTCGAATAGTGAACCATTCGAGAAGTCTGACTTATCGAAATATACTCTTCACTCACAAAAAATTAATTTTGACTATCTTTTAAAATTTACCAGTCATATTCAATGAAGAATATTCTAGCAAATTAAACAGTGATTTTCTCAAAATTTTATAGAAATTTCAAGTTAATAAAATACGATTTTTCAACATATGCAACAGATTTGAAATATTTATAAATCATATTTCAGCCAACACTTACTCCAAAAATATTGAGAATTTAGATAAAGTAAGTGTTTACTGCTGCAACAATCTAGATGATATATTCACTTAGCCAGAATCCGAAGAATTCAGCATTCCAATCTCACTAACCAACCTTGTCAAGGTGGCTTCATCTAATGGCTTAGTGAATATGTCAGCTAGTTGTTTATCTGTAGAGACATAATGCAACTCAATGGTTCCATTAGTTGCATGTTCTCTAATGAAATAATATCTGATGTCAATGTGCTTTGTTTTAGAATGATTGACAGGATTGGCAACTATAGAGATTGCACTTGTGTTGTCACACATGATTGGAATTCTTTCCAACACAAGTCCATAATCTCTAAGTTGACTTCTAATCCAAAGCACTTGAGCACAGCAACTTCCAGCAGCTATGTATTCAGCCTCAGCTATAGAAGTTGACACAGATTGTTGTTTCTTGCTATACCAAGAGACTAACCTTTGTCCAAGAAACTGGCAGCTACCTGAGGTGCTTTTCCTATCCACTCTGCATCCAGCATAATCAGCATCAGAATAACCAACTAGATTGAATCATGTGTCCTTAGGATACCATAAACCCAAGTTTGGAGTGCCCTTCAGATATCTAAAGATCCTTTTTATAGCAATCAAATGTGATTCTTTTGGATTTGATTGAAACCTTGCACACAAACATGTAGCAAACATGATGTCTGGCCTACTTGCAGTGAGGTAGAGTAGAGAACCAACCATGCCTCTGTAGACTGAGATATCTACTTTCTTGCCTTTAGCATCTTCATCTAATTTAGTGGCAGTGGCCATGGGTGTCTTTGCAGGTGAGCAGTCTTCTAAGTCAAACTTCTTCAATAAATCCTTGATGTACTTGGTTTTTCTGATAAAGATACCATCCTTCCTTTGACTGACTTGCAACCCAAGAAAGAATGTGAACTCTCCCATCATACTCATCTCATATCTGCTCTGCATGAGTTTAGAGATTTTCTCACACAGCTTCTCATTTGTAGACCCAAATATGATATCATCCACATAGATCTGAACTAGGATAATATCATCACCATGCTTCTTGTAAAACAGTGTTTTGTCCAATGTGCCTCTAGTGAATTGATTTTCAAGGAGAAATTGTGATAGAGTATCATACCATGCCCTTGGAGCCTGCTTAAGTCCATACAATGCCTTAAGCAATCTGTAGACAAATTCTGGGAAGTGTGGATCCTCAAAGACAGGTGGTTGTTGCACATAAACTTCTTCTTCCAACTCTCCATTCATAAATGCACTCTTGACATCCATTTGATAAACTTTAAAGTTTGAATGAGCAGCAAATGCCAAGAATATTCTGATGGCTTCCAATCTAGCAACAGGGGCAAATGTCTCATCATAATCAATGCCTTCCTGTTGAGAGTATCCTTTTGCAAACAACCTTGCTTTGTTTCTTATTATTACACCATCTTCATCCATCTTATTCTTCAGAACCCATTTTGTTCCAACAATGGCTCTACTCTTTGGTGCAGGCACAAGTTCCCATACTTTGTTTCTTTCAAATTGATTCAGCTCCTCTTGCATGGCAATAATCCAATCTGGATCCAACAGTACATCATCAAGTTTCTTAGGCTCAACCTGAGATAGAAAACAACCATAGAGGCACTCATTCTGAGTTGCTCTCCTAGTCCTTGCTCCTGCATTAGGATCTCCAATAATTTGCTCTGCAGTGTATGATCTATCCCATTTCCTTGAATACTCACTCTGATTTCTCATTCTTGATGTTGCTTCATCATCCAAGTCATGATCATTCTCATTTCCTCCCCCTGTGAGGTTGCCACTATTCACAGGTGTGTCTTGGATGCTTGTTTCTCCACTATTGATTGGCACAAATTCTTCTCTTGTATCATCATTCACTTGAGTTTGTTGAACTTGAGTTTTAACTCCAGTTTCAATCTCTTCATCAGAATCATCTAGATTATCAAACTTTAATGGATCTTTATCTTCATCGTTGGCTTCTTCTAATCCAGGTAGTTTGCTGTCATCAAATGTCACATTTGTGCTTTCCATAATTTTTTTTGACTGATGACATAAACTTTGTATGCAATTCTTTCCATAGAGTAGCCAAGAAAAATTCCTTCAAATGCCTTTGCATCGAATTTCCCAACATATTCTGAATTTTCCTTCAATACAAAGCATTTGCTTCCAAAAGTATGAACATACTTTAAAGTAGGCTTCTTTCCAGTCATAAAATTGTAAGGTGTTTTTCCAGTGTTTTTGTTGATGAGGGTTCTGTTCTGGATATAGCATGCAGTGCTCACAGCCTCAGCCCAAAAACATGTTGGCATCTTTGCATCAAGTAACATTGTTCTAGCAGCCTTAATTAGAGTTCTATTCTTTCTCTCAACAACTCCATTTTGTTGTGGAGTCCTTGGAGCTGAGAATTACTGAGAAATTCCATTCTCTTTGCAGAATGCTTCAAGTATGGCATTTCTGAACTCTGTTCCATTATCACTTCTCAATGTTATCACACTTGCATTGTTGGCCTTTACTTCCTTGTCAACTCTCTTTATGTGCTCAATGATTACTTGTGGAGCCTCATCTTTTGATGCCAGAAATTCCACCCATGTATACCTTGTAAAGTCATCAACCATCACCAAGGCATACTTCTTTCTTCCTAGTGACATAATATTGATAGGCCCAAACAAGTCCATATGGATGAGTTGTAGGGGCTTGGTTATTGATGTCACTGTCTTTGACTTGTGGCTTGATCTTTTCATTTTTCCTCTTTGACAAGCCTCACACACTCCTTCTTGACAGAATTCAAGTGTGGGCATGCCTCTCACTAACTCTCTTTTGACTAGAGAATTAATGGCTTTAAAGTTCAGGTATGATAATTTTTTGTGCCACAGCCAACAATCTTCATTTGATGCTTTTGAGTAAAAGCAACAAATTTTGTCCTTGTTTGTAGAGTCCATATTGGCTACAAACAGGCTTCCTTTCCTTACTCCAGATAGAGCAAAATCACCAGTCTTCTTGTGGGTGATCAAACATTAATCCTTGTCAAAATCCACTTTGAATCCTCTATCAGTAAACTGACCAACACTTAGCAGATTATGCTTGAGTCCCTTGACTAGTGCTACATCTTCAATGATGACATTACCAACTTTCAACTTGCCATATCCCAATGTGTTACCCATGCTGTCATCTCCAAAAGCAACCATTGGGTCAACCTTCTCCTCATACTGTGATCGTAGGGCCATATCACCAGTCATATGATTTGAGCATCCATTGTCCAAAATCCACACGACCTTCTTTTCACTTTCTTTGCCCTGCAAACACAAAGGTATTACTTCTCCTTTGGTACCCAAACAAGTTTGGGTCCATGTGACTTAGAAACATTTTTATCATAAACAACATGCTTATCAACTTTCTTGGTGTTAGTCTTCTTGTCACTGTTAGAAGTCTTAGAACCTGAGGTTTTAGACTTAGGTGACAGAGGTACCTTCCTAGCTTTAGGAGGACTTGAAGACTTTGACCTTGTGTAGTGTGTGTGAGAATTGTGACTGATACAATAATCAATGAATTGCCTTCTCAAATTGAAACAACTATTCATCACATTAATGTTGCATGGCATACAGTCAAATTTATCACAAAATGGAGCATCTCTATGTCTTAGAGGCACAGAGCAATCATATAAAGGTTTGGGCACACTACCAACAGGTTTGTTGCATGCATGTGTTAAATGATTGGTACCGAAACAATTCTGACAAGTTTTCCTAGGGGCATTAGGCATATAAGCATAGTTGTTATCTTTGTTAATCCCTAACTTGCCATTTCTGTTCTGTTTCTTCTTAGTCACTTTCTTCTCAGATTCACTATTCCCAGCTGAAACAAACTTAACAAACTTCTTAGGTCTTGACCTATCACCTACTGGCTCCTTGGCTTTTGACTTGACACTCTCACTCTTAGAGGATGCTTGTTGTTCACTGGATTGTGCCTCATCCTCATCATTCAACATTTGCTTGATGAGTAAGACATCCTCATCAATTTCAAATGTTGATTCTTTAAAAATTGGAGTCTCAGCCTTTTTCAAAATGTGAGGCACTTCCATCTGAACAACAATGTCTTCTTCAATGAAAGCATAGCCTTTCCTATGTTTAAGAGTGTCATAGTCGAGTCCAATGGCAGCCTTGGGTTTAGCTTGAATTTTCTCACAGTAGGATTGCACTAGACCAGATGATTTCTTAAAAGCTTTCAGTTTGAATTCATTTTCAGCTAGTTCATCCCTAAGAGCCTTTTCCACTTGACTAGCACATAGAACCTTATTCCGTAGATATTCAACTTCTTTCTTAAGATTTTCTACTTGCATAGCAGTTAGCTCAAGTTCCTCATTCTTTTTTATTAACATTTCATTTCTAGTAGACAGTTTAGCAATCTCCTCATTAGCATCAGTCATACTAGTATGAATATTAAACATCTCAACAGATAGTTGTTCAATCAAACATTTGTACTCAGAAACAGACATGTCTATAGTAGTGAGAGATGGTACCTGAGAGTCTGATGAAGATGTGTCATCCTTGGAATTGGCCATTAAGGCATAGTTGCAAAATTCTTGCTCTTCTCCATCACTATCAGAGTCATCCCAACACTTCCCTTCTGTGACAGCCCCAAATCCGGGGTCATAATCCGGGCCATCACGGACCAATTTCCATTCAATATCAATATCTCTTGGGTCTTTTTTTTATAACAATTAATACTTATGCAATTGACCCCGCAATAATACACACACCCACACCAGTCATATGCTCAGAGAACAACATTCATCATAATAAAAGTTTAGAGTTAACAATTATTACAACCCAGGATCATACTTAGATACGTTGTTGAATAATACTTCGACATGAAGCATTTCAACAATCAAAAGTTATTACACCAACTTACACATTCGACATGAAGCATTTCAACAATCAAAAGTTATTACACCAACTTACACACTTAATGTACATAATCTATCAATACCCAACCGTCCGATAGCTACCTCGGGAATCGTTGCCAACACTCTCTCAAAAGTTCGTCTTTCCCGTACCCTCTTGCGGGGTGTAGCGCGGAGTATCGGCATACCTAGCTGTCGTAATACATAAATAGCAAGAATGAGCTAAAATAGCTCAGCAAGATAATTTCTATCAACTAGCATCAAAGGGAAATAAATCATCATATATATATATATTAAACAAAACAATTTTCAGTTATTATGGAAAGAAATTTTATTTTCGTTCAAGACATATACCTTCCAATTATCTTTGTACGAAAAGAAATATATAATATTATAATCTCAGTCTCTCTTCTAATATCATATAATATCAGTTCCTCTTCTTAATTGCTATAACAATCAAAATACCATCTCAGTGTACTCTTCCAAGATAATATGAAAACCTGAACAAATCTTTCACTATCATCTTCTCATTTCCTTCTTATGCAACAATTATATTAATATAAAATCAGTTTCTCTTCATCTATAACAATAATTCCATTATTTCATATCATTTTTCTGTTTTCAGTATAAAAATCTGAAAACCATTTTTTTTCAATTCTTTCCTTTATAGAAAACGTTGAGGATTTCCACTGTTGCCGAATACGTAAGGACGATGATCAGTCGCCCTCCGTACCCGTCCCTTTTTACTACCGGTAGAAGGAAAGAAGGCTCTAACTGCTAACATCATCCCTGGAGGAAGGCTCTAACTGCTACATCCTCCTTCGGCAACTCTTGGGCCGTAATAATAATTTTGGGAGGAAGGCTCAAACTGCTACATCCCCCTTCGGCAACTCTTGGGCCGTAATAACATTCTGGAGGAAGGCTCAAACTGCTACATCCTCCTTTTTATAACCATTATTCCATTTATCACATCATTCCACATTTTTCTTTCAATTTACATTTCCGTTTACATTCACATATGTCATTACTCTTAAAGCTTATGCCATAATACTCTGATTATGACTCAGACATCTTTTCTGCATTCACTAAAATTCAGCTCCCATATACATATATATACTATTCCATCTACTTTTAGAATAGTAGATAATAATCAAATAATACTTATTAAATCACAATGTTTTAAAAGAATATCTTTAGCAAAATATTATAAATCACATAACCCTAGATAACAACTGATACCATTCTTTTATTTACTTTAGATAACAGCTGATACCATTCTTTCATTTACCCTTAATCATAACGCATGTTCACTTCATGCATAATCATCTCTATGTATATCAATATCCATCTTATACTCATATTCACATCCATATTCATATACATCTTTGTATACCTCTCCTTTTACTATCAATAATCAAGGAAAACAATTTCTTAACAATATAGTAACACTGGCATCACATATATATATGTTCCATGAAATCAAGTTTCTTTGAATATAAATAATTTCCAAGTAGGGACAGAAAAGATCTTTCCTCGGTTTCGGAATCCTGCAGACGGTATGGCTCGTGGCTCTTCTGGAGTTTCTATAAACACAAAAGGACCGTCGTTAGAATACCACATCTCTTACTCACTACACTCTTGTATAACATTACCCTTGACACTTTAATATATGTTTAACGTATCACTATTACCCCAAAGGTTCAAGAACTTAACCATTTATAAGTTCAATCGAAGTTTCAAGGGTTTTTCACCATTTCCCCTAACGACCACACTTAACTGTAAAAATTCTCAGAAAATATGGATTTCGAATTTTACCATAAGGCCAACTGGTAATGCTTCTTTGACTACCCTACTACCATATTCGAAAATTTTATAATTTTTAAAAATGTCTAAGTATGGTAGTTATAGCCTCAAAGTTAACACAATTACGGTTTCTCAGTTTTCGAACGTCTTTCACTAAAACTGACTTTTCTCCTAAACCGTTTATCAGATTTTAACGCACTTTATATCAAAACGATCTATGAACCAAGATATATCTCCTCATGGTCACTTGGGGGTCTGGACAGTAACCTACCGTACGGGTATAGTGTCCAAAAACAGGGCAGTTTATGATTCTAATGAAAATCGGACATTATAATGGCTATATTTTCATACTTTCCAAAATCAAACTCCTCCAAATCAATCATCCACCTTATACACCATCACCTACACCATGTGGTCATCTTACCAACCATGGTTACAAGCACATACTCCTTCCATATTCAACTTTAATCACTTACAAACACATGGATCATCATAATCTTAACATTTACACCACTTAATCACTAAACCAAACAATATCTATCATAAATATAAAAGGGAAAGCATAATTATACCTTCTTGAAGCTTTAACAACACTTAAAAAAGGCTTGTAGTCCTTGAGAAGCCTTGATATAGCCTTATAACACCTTAAACTAACAAGAAACATCAAGAACATACTTAGAATTTTCGGAGTTTCCAAAACCCAGTTGAAAGAACATGAAAAACGAGCCCCTTACCTTGCTTTTCTGGAAGAATCTTGTGAAATACGAGTTGTAGATTATCTCATGGGCTTTCTAAAAAGCTATAGAACGCAAAATTTGGCTGAGAAACGAAGGAGTTATGCTCGTTTTACTGAGCTGATGCCTATTTACCCGAATTGTTCTTAATGGATGGAGATGATAAGATTTTTGTGTTGGTTGGTGTTATCTTGAGAAGTCTAGAGTTTTGTGGAGTTTTATGGATACTTACTTGGCAAAATTACTAATTAATCCTTGGTGGAAGTAAGTGGAAGCTTGCCTAATTTGATGATATAAGCAGTGATGTCATGGATGATGTCACAACACTAATTCCTTAATCTTGTTCTTGATTTTTCTTAAGTAAAATGTTAATTACCTTGGTGGATTATAATGTAATATATATCCTTGTTGTATCACTAATTTGGGTTGTTTGGTTTCCATACTCGTCTAATTGTGGTTCGTTTCGAATGTACCTCATTATCTCAGTGGTTTTTAAAATCATTTACAAATCCAATTTCCTTTGGTACTCTCTTAACTTAATAATCCCTTGGTTTAATCTAAATTAACTAATCCCTCAATGTATAATTCTTATAATATTTCCATGCTCCTTAATATCCAATAGAAGCTTATTCGAAATCAAAATCCTCAAAATCCATATTCAGGAATTTCTGAAATCTATCGCCATTTTGAGTCACTTATTTTCAATGTACAATACTAATATGGTTTGTGTTTATTCATTTTCTGTTTCCCTTATAGAGTACTTATATACCATTTCTCTAAATCCTCGGAATTTACTATTCATGTGATCACTGTAGCTTTGCTAAAGTTAAGGTTATTACACCTTCAGCTATGTAGGCCTTACCTTGTGTCTGCTTTCTCAGAAGGGCCTCATACTTAGCTTCAAGCTCTAGAAACTCTTTATCCTTCTTTTTAGGCTTCTTGCATTCACTGGCAAAATGCCCTAGGTCATTGCATCTGTAACATCTTACAGATGACCTATCCACATGGCTGTTTTAAATTTATTCTTGTTTGGTTTCACAAGTGCTTTGCTCTTGTTGAATGAATGGTTTTGGGTTTTAGGTTTGAAAGGTTGGTTCCTCTTGAATCTGATATTTGGAAATTTTCTATCCATGAAAGCATATGAAGTGTTTTCCATTCCATCTAGTTCTTCAAGAGAATAGAACTCTTCTTCCTCCTTCTCCTCAGCAGGTTCACTTACCTCAGCTTCAGTTTCTTCATCATCTACTATCTCCTCTATCCTTAGCTGACTTGTAGATGCTTCTAGGTCTTGAATAGATTTATTGACAATCAAGGCACATGATGTGTTTATCATTCTGCCTTGGTTGGCTTGGATAGCCCTTTTCTGAAGCAACTCAAGCTCATGAGTTTTTAAAACCCCATAGAGCACATCATATGTGATTTTGTTCAAATCTCTTTCCCTTAAAGAAATGACCCTCTGCTCTAGGTGGTTTGGTGAAGATAGTAGAAACTTCATGTTCAACCCCTTGGTGCTGTAAACCTTGCCATTCATCTGCAACTCAGTAACTAGCTTGTAAAATCTCTCAAACATCTCAGTGATGCTTTCCTTAGGCTGTGCCATGAAAGCTTCATACTGTGTGACCAATATCTGTTTCTTGTTTTCCTTGACCTCATCAGTTCCTTCACATAACACCTCAATGTGATCCCACATTTCTTTGGCAGATGTGCACGATGCAAGGTTTGCAAACATTGACATATCCATGGAATCAATAATTAGCAACATGAGGTGACTGTCAAGAGCAACCATCTCCTTTTCTGATTCTATCCATTTGGATGGTTCCTTGGCCACATAAGATCTTGGAACAGTTATGGTTCCAACAGTATTTTCAGGTATTTTCTATCCATTTGGATGGTTCCTTGGCCACATAAGAATCTCAGGATATAAAGGATGAGAGGCTTTGATGAACAACATCATTTTTATCTTCCAGAGGTTGTAATTTTCTTTGTCAAACTTAGGGACTTTCACAGTTCCTGTGGTCTTTGGTGTATTCGAACTCATGATCATTTTTCTGTTTTTGAATAAACAGCCCGCTCTGATACCACTTATTGAGTATTGAATACAGTAAAAGAATACAGAGGGGGGTGAATGGATTCTTGAACTTTTCTTAGTTCTTGAATCTGTGTAGCAGATAAGTGTTTGTGTGTGCAAATGTATAGGTGCGGATAAAGATAACACAAGACACAATATCACTTTAATCTAATATATTATTAGATAAAGGTTGCTACAATCTGTGAATACAAATGATAGTATTCTCAGCTTCGTTTTTCTCATAGAGATATGTCTTACAATGTGTATGAAAAACCTTCACATAACTAAAGAAATGAGATTATATTCTTGTAGAACATGAATACAACTCAGTTACTACAAATAAGGTTACAAGATAAATTACTTTCTTGTATGTCTATCCTTTTTGAGTAAGCATCCAAATGGCTACAGATTTGACTTTGCAAAGTTCTGTTCAGATCCACTTCTTTAGCTCTTTGTCTCTTCTATATCTCTCCAAGATTCCTTGTAGGCTTTCCAGAGCACGTTACAGATTGTGGTCCATAAAGTGCATTGGCTTGTTGCAGGTTTCAAACTTGTACAATTTCTTCAATATTTTGTCTCCAAGAATGTATTCGAGAACTAGGATTAGATAACTCTGAGTTCTCGAATACTGTATGATTGACATATCGAATCACTTCTCGAATAGTACTTTTCTCCAGGATTCCTTGAGTTGTCGAATAGAACACTTGACTTGTCGAATCCTTGAGATATCGAATAGCTTTCTGAGTCCTTGAGAAATCGAATGGAACTTTGACTTGTTGACTCTTTGAGTTCTCGAATAGAGTATTTAGACATGTCGAATCTCTGAGATATCGAACAGTTCATTTAGAGATATCGAACAGTGTCTTCTCAGATATCGAATCTCTGACTTCTCGAATGCTAGACTTCTCGAATAGACAAATGTACTTCTCGAATTGGTACTTAGGCAAATTCTTCATTTCTTCAAATCCCAGCTGTGATTATTTGACAGTCTGTATCTTCTTGCTTGAGGCATGAACCTTGGAACTTCTTTCAAGCATTATTCTAGACTATATAAGTACAGTTGTACAACTAGGATTTGATGCCTATTACAAGTACACAAACAAATCGAATCTCTACAACTAGAGGTTCCCTCAGTTAAGAGGTCATGTAAGTAATGCAAAGCATTACAAACAATTAGGCTTGTTATTATATGTAAACAGGCATGCCTCTGTGACTAACACAGTTCGTACTCGAATTAATAGCATGCAAACTAAATAATAAATCCACATAATTAATTTGTAATAGAAGTAACTACCTTGGAGGATCACTGTTCTCTGCACAAGGAGAATCTGAAACCCTTGTACAAATGATAATTGAAAGTTATGGTGAATAGAAGTACCATGCTTCTCATTCTAAATCGGCTACTTACCTTTGTCGAGCCAAGAAACAGAGTAAGCGCAAGAAACAGAGTAAGCGTAAGAATATTTGATTTAACTCTTACTTATATATATATATACCAGTGTTCCAGAAAGCGCTAGGCGGGTCTAGGCGGTGAACCTACCTTCTAGCGATTAATCGGCTAGGCGGCGATTAATCGGAGATTAATCGGAAAATTAATCGGATGTATTTTAATATTATTTTTTATATTAAAAAATAATAATTTTCATGTTAATAAATAATTTTGCATCCCTTTGATTTAACATAATTGCACTTAAGGTTCGTTTGTTTTAGTTTATGCACTTTACATCCCATAATTTTGAGTACCCTCGCAATTTTCACCCCATTGTTGATTTTCCGTTAAATTTGACCATTACTATTAGTTAAAATGAGGGAATTTTAGTCAATTATTATTATATCAAACAAAAAGTTTTTAAAAGAGAAAAGAATTAAATTTAAAAATTGAAAAAAAAATGAAAAAAATACCGCCTAGGCGCCGCCTAGACAGAGTATTGACATTACATATATGTATATAGAAGTATTGACATTAGTAAATATCGATATCCTATGTCTTGCAGGGTCTCCAACTACAAGTGTGCAAATTATCATGACGCTGGATACTAGTTGGTAGGGGTGAGCAAAAAAATCCGAAAATCGGATATCCTTATTTTTAATCTGATATTCGATTAAAAAAATCAGAAAAGTAGGATATCCGATCCGAAAAATTTGGACCGGATATCCGATCCGATTTTTTTTAATAAGTATGGATACGGATCCGGATCACAAATTTACAAGATAGCGGATATCCAGATCCGATCCGATTTTGTTATATGTAATAAAAAAAAATTAATTATATATAATATATATTTATATATAACACTGACACCTAATGAAATTTTAAAACAAAAAAAATTAAGAGTATGACTCTTCACCAAAAAATAAATAGCCTTGTGTTTTTTGTTAGTTTTTTTATGCATGATGCAGGTTCCAGGATTGGTTTGGTCGCTCTCGCTCAGATGCTAAGATGTTTTAAATTTGGTTGTGAAAGATGGCCTAACCGACCTTGAAATTGTTACATGAAGAATACAAAGTGTACCGGTGTCCAGTAGTCCAGTAACATGAAACATTTTAATTTTATACAGCATCAATATACATTACATTTCACAATTTTGTTTTATTTTGGTAAAAAAATAGAAATTAAAAGATGTGTAAAAACTCACATTAAAGCATTAGTTGGTAAAATGAGTCATAAATGGAGTTATTTTGCTGACTAAAAAGTATGCTTGAATTGGATCCGAATAATCCGATTTCCGATCCGATATAAGTGGATATTCAAATATTCGGATATCCGGATAAACCGAAATGAAATTTTAGCTATCCAAAAAATCGGATATTCGATCCAAATATCAAAACCGGACCGGATATCCGATTTTGTTCACCCCTACTAGTTGGATGCTCTTGCCCTTGAGGATCAACGATAGCACGCATCAATTTTTGACTTCAACATAATTTGAATACAATCAGTTTTACATATTTTACTTTGAAAAGTACTATTTCCTCTATCCCTCTCATTTCTTTACACTTTCCTCTTTACATTACTGAAAATAATAACTTTTAACAATAAAATACATTATTACATCCACTATTTCTTTCCATTTTTTTAACACTTTATACTATTACATCCACCACTTCAATTATTTGAAATTTAAATGGAGTATCATTTTTAAAGAATGTTAAAAATCCAGTCAGCAATTTTCGCTTCCCAAAATGCAAATTTGTTTCATTTTTTGATATAATTGATTTTAATGTTAATTAATGTTGCATAAACCGTCTTTTTTATTACAACTTGAATCAATTTTGTAAAATTCAAAAATAAAATTATATTTTAGATTACAAAAGTTGCACACCGTAGTTTATAAGTTTTAAATTTGTTTATAAAATAGCAGCATTTCTTTGGCTCTTAGGCTTGGAGAAAATGGGTGAAATGGCTTGGCTATTTATAGGCTTAAAAAGGGACAATAACCACTAAACAAGAGCAAGCAACCAATGAACAATAAGCAAATGAGTTATTACCCAACTTGATCACCAAGTTACTTAAAATATTCAGTATCACATGTGGGAATAACAATAATAAAATATAGGAAGCTTCTCTTGGTTCGTAAATAGCTAATAAATACGATACTACGCGACAAACCCATTTCGTTCGATTTTATTCAAAACAATTTAAAAAAATATGAGACCAATGCCAAAAGTCTTCAAATATTATATGAAAAATATGGTTAAGGAATACCCAAAAGTTTCTATTGTGCCCAAAATCTCCATGGGCTAGATTTAGGCCCATTAGGCTTAAGGATCCAATCCGTATGAGTAATATGGGTTATGATTGAGGTCCCTTAAGTTAAATGGGGCTAAATAGCATGTGAAATGGATCTGGATAGGTTCAGGTTCCCGAGAGACAGCTTCCCGAGAGACAGCTTCCTGCAGACAGCTTCCCGAGAAACAGGTTCCTGCAGACAGGTTCCTGAGAGACAGCTTCCTATGCGAAAATAGATTTATTCCAGCAGATTTATAGTACGATAAAGCCTCCTATTCTTTAGGAGCAAGTCATGAACATCAACTCCTTATTGGAATGTATTCCTTGGGCGCAGCTGATCCTTGAATACATCTAATAGGACGAGAACTTGTAAACATACTCCTAGTCGGACTAGAACTCGAGTTCTATTCGACTTAGGTCGCCTATTCGTGGCTGAAATCTGGAGAAAAGGAGTTCCCCACGAATTAGGAACCTAGTTTATTGCTGCCTAACCAGACTTCTAGTCTAAAAAGAACTACGTAAACTTGATCCCTATATATACAAGGGTACGTAGGCACCTTGAGGAACACGGTTGCAAGCCTCGCAATACACCTACGAGATTCTTGAGAACACACGACACAAGCCTCAAAGGAACTCGCGAGATTCTTGTAAACGCTCTCGAGCTCAGTTCAACCCCTACAAAAAAACCTCCATTCTCCATAGATTAGTTGATCGTTAGCCTTTACAACTCACCATAAACCTCTCAAAAGTTGTTACGAAATCCACTCATCAACATTGGCGCTAGAAGGAGGGCAGAGTTATCATCTTAAGAGTGGAAAGATGGCAGGCAGTTCTACTAGCGAAGCAACACAATCTGTAGAGAAAGATCAAACCCCGAAAGCGAAGAAGATTACTCCTGCTGACGTCCTAGAGCATCTAAAGTCGATTGAAGAAAGGCTTACAACCCTCGAACAAATAACACCAAAGAAGAAGAAGAAGAAGTCGAAGTTAGCAGCTGGTAAGAAGGGTAAAAAAACTAAGATTAATCCCAAGCAGTTAGGCGTCGATGAAGAAGAACGTGAAGAAAAGGCCGAGGAGGAGATCGAAGACCCAAAGAAAGATACTCAAGGTGAAGAAGATGGTGAACCGAAGGATAAACAACCTTCTGTTAAGGAACCTTCCATCGAGATAATTAAAGATGATTCAAGTTCAGTCGAGATCGCGAACGATTCGTGTATAGCAGATTCACAGGAAGTCGATGATAAAGATAAGGAAGCAAAGGATGGTGGAGCTGGTGATTTGAATGCTGAAGACATCAAGAAGATTCTAGTGAAACTCAAGGAAGAAAAGCAGTCAATAACAGGTGCGATGACCTCATCTTCATTCACCAAGAAGGTTAGAAAATCCCCGTTACCTAAATCCTATCGTATGTCAAACGAGTTTAAATTTGATGGCACTACGGATCCTATGGAGTATCTGGGTCGTTTCAATACAGAGATGGATGTTTATCAAGTTAAGAAGCCAACAAGGTGTAGATTATTAGCTGCAACCCTTTATGGTGGAGCTCATCAGTGGTTTAAGAGGTTACCATCAGATTCTATAAATTCCTGGGAGAATATGGGGAAACTCTTCGTTACTCAGTTTAGAGCTTCCATCACTTTTGCACCCCCAACCAATACCTTGGCCAACATCAAACAGAGAGCAGATGAGACCTTGACAGAGTACCTCAAACGTTTCGATGCAGAGGTTCCTAGAGTTAAGAAAGCTCCTGACGAGGTCATTATGAGCTTCCTAATTGCTGGAGTAAGAGCTGGTTCAGACTTCTGGAAGGAGCTACAAGTACGTGAACCTGGTACACTAGCTGAATTCTATAAACAAGCTGAACTATATAAATGTGTGGAAGAATCCTTGTTGAAGTTGAGAGAAACAGAAGATCTTGGAGATGAAGCTAGTCACAAAGGAAGCAAGCGAGAGAGGTCTCCAAGCCCGCAAGCATATGTTATTGGGGATCGAGCTTCCTCCAAAAGAAGTAAAGCAAATTTGAAGACAAAGTGCGATAGTTATACCTCTTTGGTTGCTCCAGTGGACCACATCTTCACGGTTTATGGGAAAGAAGGAATATTTGTAAAGCCTGCACCTTTACCAATAGGAGCAAGGAAAGATCTAAAGAAATATTGTGACTTCCATGAGGATAATTGCCATGATACTTCCGAATGCAGAGCATTGAAAGACCAAATTGAGGAATTGATTGAAGCCGGGAAGCTCGCGGAATGGATAGCTCGAGGTGACCAGTAGTTGAAAGTTTGAGAGCTTCCTTAAAGTATAGTTGAGAGACCTTTATTTATATATGTATTTCCTTCTTAGAACTGGGGGGTAGTGCATGTATACCTTCCTAGCAAGTAAACCTATTTCTTTCGAGTAGTTTTCAACGAAATTATGAGTAGTTCTTTTCCTTGTATTACGTCATACATGAGCTTATATTTAGCTTGTAAAACAAGGAACATACCTCATTCAATTCAGTGACCTGCGAGAAATACCTCACAAGTAATTTCTTTAAGTATCTCTTGTTTCTTACAATGAGTTAGCTCGCGTAAGCTTAGAGGTACTGTATTGGGATATTTGTATAGAGGTTCATTCTCAGCATGTTTCGTAAGAAGATAAAGAAGAAAGGAGAAGACATGTTAAAGCTACAAGCAAGAATGATGTGAAGAGGTTATAGTATTTATTCGAGCGTTAAAGAAAATTCGACATAGTTGAAGATTTTGATGAAGAGTAGCTACAAGAATCTGATAGAGCAGTTTGAAGAAAATACACAGTACTCAACTTCCTGGATGAATATTCAATGACTTGTTAGAGATTAACGAAGAATTGTGAAGCTTCTCGGAGTTAGTTCTTCATCAAAGACAAGCTTCCCTGAAGAACTGGGGGGTAGTATAATTACTATTGGACATGGTAAATTGAAGATTTCAAACTTTTGAGAATTCAGGTCCAGGAACTGATTTGGTCTAGGAACCTCACGATCAGTTCCATGAAGCTCACAATTTGGTCTAGGAACCTCACGATCAGGTCCAGGAAGCTCACAATTTGGTTCAAGAACCTTACGGATTGATTTAGTTGAGCATCTTGAAGAACAGCACGCTTACATCATGAACACGTCAATGAGTTTTCAAATCTTAGCGAAGGTTTCCACTTCACATCTGATCAGTCTACAGAAAGATCCAGGTGATACCTCTCCTTTTATGCTTACATATTAGTAGAAAACCTCCCACGTACGCTCAACAAACTCTTACTATACCTAAAGCATGCTTAGACATCTATGATATTGTGGTCGTATATGCGATAAAGTTATGATTATGTCTTGATTATGTTTCTAGATGTTAGAATGCACATGTACCTAACATATTACAGGTTCCTTGATATTTACCTGTAGCTTACAGGTTCCATGTATTTACCTTTAGTTAACAGGTTTTGTATTACTCACCTGAAGCTCATAGGTAACAGCTTCTAGGTCTAGTTGCATTTACCTGTAGTTGCAGGTTCATTATTATATACCTGAAGCTTGTATGTAACAGCTTCCAGGTTCATTAACATTTGTTAGAAGCCAATTGTTAGTTTCTGATTAGCAGCTTCTTGCATGAAGTTCCCAGCCAGCCGATACCTGAATAGAAGAAAGTGTGCTTACAGCAAGAGCTCCATGCCTGTATAGGATTAATCTAGTGCCCTTCTGGATTCTCTTTGTGCTCCATCCAAGGATTCACTTAGAGCCTAGAAGGACTCACCAGGTTCCCTAAGCATATCCATGTATTCACCTAGTGCCCTTATGGATTCTCTATGTGCCCATATAGGTTCACTTAGAGCCCAAAAGGATTCACTTGGTGCTGCATGCATCCACGCGTATTTGTTTGGTATCTTAATGGATTCTCTTTATACCCTTTTAGGGATTCATTTGGTGCCCAATTGGTTACGGTTTTTGTCCTAAGCAGAGGTTCAAATAAACAACTAGTTGGATTCACCTTATGCCCTTATAAGGATTTGCATAGAGCCCAGAAAGATTCACTTTGAAAGCCCTGTCATCTACAGGCACTCGATAGCCAGAAAAGATTTGCAAGCATGAAAGATTCATCTCGAAAAGCCCTATGAATCGTAGGCACACATTAAAAATTCCCATAAGCATGTGGGCACCTAATTAAAGGTTTTGGGAACCTAAGCATGGTAACCTAACCTAGAGTTTGATTGTACTTGAAAAGCCTTGAAAGGGATTCACCTTGTGCCCGTACGGATTCATTTGGTGCCCCTAGCATTTGAAGGGATTCACCTTGTGCCCTTACTTGGTGCCCCTAGAATTTGAAATGATTCATCATGTGCCCTATAGATTCTCTTTGTGCCCTCTTCAGGATTCACTTAGAGCCTATAAGGATTCACTTGATGCCACAAAGGAATTCACTTAGTGCCCAACCGGATTCTCTTCGTGCTCTTGCCATGATTCACCTAGAGCCCGGATGGATTCACTTCGTGCTCCCTAAAGCCAAAAGGATTCATTTGATGCCCAGTCGAATTCTTCAAGTGCCCTTCTCAGGATTCACTTAAAGCTCAACTGGATTCGTCTTATGCCCTACTAAGGATTCACTTAGCGCCCAATTGAATTCTCTAGGTGCCCTTCCCAGGATTCACCTAGAGCTCAATTGGATTCGTTTTGTGCCCTCATCGAAGCGATACGTAGATGAATTATCCCACTTATAAAGCTTGTATATGATTGAAAGAGCTTTCAGTCAACCGCTTCAACAAGCTATAGGAGGTTCACGCATCATGACGGCTCGGGGGGTAGCTCAATTCCCCTACGTTTGCACCGAGAAGAGCTTCCATCTTCCAGGTTCAGTAACGGAACCTCAATCCAAACCGGCACAATGAAGCACAGATAAGTTCTACTTTCATGCCTTTATATTCTTAACTATCATGCATATTTTATGTCAATGCGAGCTTATATTCTGTCATGCTTAGATACATATTGCTTCTAAATGTGCATATTCCATGATCTTTAGAAATGAAATTTATGTGAACTTGTACTTAGGATGTTATCATGCCCTATAGGTTTACAGTTTACGCAACATATATGCTTAGTTTATGATCTCGAACATGTTAGTTGAAACAACCTGTTAGATAATTGATATGCCACTTAAGAAGGTAGCGACATATATAACGTAGATAATCATGCATACATGCATCACTTATATGTGAGCTTTTCAGCTCGTATTACTAATCCATTTTTTCTAGTTTTCTTAGTATTGTGCCCAAAATACCATGGGCTAGATTTAAGACCTATTAAGTCGTAGGTTTCAATCAATAAGTAGTGTACGAGTCAAGAGGCAGATCCAGTACTAGATATAAAGACCAAACGCAGAGAAATGAGCACTAGCTGAGAAGACAGTCAAGAGATTATGAGTATCGAGACGTTCTTGATGAACCAGTAGTTGAGCAGATTACGAACGAACCAGTTTTCTCTCCGCAGAAGAGCCCGAATCAGCCTAGCAACAGAAATGAGGACAGTAAGAAGTACATGGGAACCACAAAAAGGCTCCCCAGACTAACAAATTTGTTATTTGTGCAGGTACAGTCTCCTGTAATGAGGTTCCTGAGAACCAGATTTCGAGACATAGGTTCCTGAGCACCGGGTTCCTGAGCATAGACAACAGAGAGAGCAAAAAGCAGCTTAGAAAATGAAGCAACGTCTCGAGCAAGTTATGATTTTCAAGGTTAACCTCGTGCCCTTCTAAGGATTCACCCAGTGCCTTATTTGGATTCGTTTCGTGCCCTCAGCATAGGTTCACATAACGCCCATCTAGGTTCACTTGATGCCCTTATTTGGATTCAAGTAGTTCCCTTGACAATCTTAAGATTCACCTTGTCCCTTTTAAGGATTCATCTAGTGCCCTATTGGATTCGTTTTGTGCCCTCGGCATAGGTTCACATAACGCCCAATTAGGTTCACTTTATGCCCTTATTTGGATTCACGTGGTTCCCTTAACATTCTTAAGGTTCACTTAGTGCCCAATTAGATTCGCTTTGTGCCCTTGTCAAAGGATTCACTCAGCGCCTAATTGGATTCACTTTGTGCCCTTATCACGATTCAAGCAAGAAGATAAAGACCTGCATGGTTCACTCAGAAGAAACATGGGAGCACTGAAGGGATTGGACCTTAAAATATCAAGCTATTTAGGTTCCTCTCGCATCCTATGACTTCGAGGAACCGGGGGGTACTTGTTGTGTCCAAAATCTCCATGGGCTAGATTTAGGCCCATTAGGCTTAAGGATCCAATCCGTATGAGTAATATGGGTTATGATTGAGGTCCCTTAAGTTAAATGGGGCTAAATAGCATGTGAAATGGATCTGGACAGGTTCAGGTTCCCGAGAGACAGCTTCCTGCAGACAGCTTCCCGAGAAACAGGTTCCTGCAGACAGGTTCCTGAGAGACAGCTTCCTATGCGAAAATAGATTTATTCCAGCAGATTTATAGTACGATAAAGCCTCCTATTCTTTAGGAGCAAGTCATGAACATCAACTCCTTATTGGAATGTATTCCTTGGGCGCAGCTGATCCTTGAATACATCTAATAGGACGAGAACTTGTAAACATACTCCTAGTCGGACTAGAACTCGAGTTCTATTCGACTTAGGTCGCCTATTCGTGGCTGAAATCTGGAGAAAAGGAGTTCCCCACGAATTAGGAACCTAGTTTATTGCTGCCTAACCAGACTTCTAGTCTAAAAAGAACTACGTGAACTTGATCCCTATATATACAAGGGTACGTAGGCACCTTGAGGAACACGGTTGCAAGCCTCGCAATACACCTACGAGATTCTTGAGAACACACGACACAAGCCTCAAAGGAACTCGCGAGATTCTTGTAAACGCTCTCGAGCTCAGTTCAACCCCTACAAAAAAACCTCCATTCTCCATAGATTAGTTGATCGTTAGCCTTTACAACTCACCATAAACCTCTCAAAAGTTGTTACGAAATCCACTCATCAACAGTTTCCATATATTTGGATGACTTTTAGCGAACCCTAAATAAAAATCGAAGCGATTTTAGGGGGTTCTGGAAAAATGTTCTCATATAATCATGAAACTTTTTCTAAAATTATTTTTAAATATTCTAGTGACATTCCCAAAGTTTCAAGTCAAAATAACATGTTTAGGTATTTTATTCAAAAATATTTTGGTGAAAAACCCTTACGCGACGGAATAAAATACATTAGCCGTTTATCGTAACTTGTCGACGTTTTGGCTAAAGTTTTGACTTGAAATATATTCAAACATAATATTACTCAAATAATAATGACCATGAAGTCCTCGGAATATTTATTTTGAATATTTTACGATTTTATCTAATTAAATGAAAAACTATTAGGGGTTCGGGATAAAATTCGTTTTTGATCTTTCGGCAAGTCAATAAATAAGGCACTTCTGAAAGTAATCTTTTGGAAAATATATCAAATATATTTGAGGATAAAACATTTGAAATGAACATTGTTTGAATAAAACCCTCATTTTTAGTACGTGAAATCAGTGTTCGGAAATATATCGATATTTGTGCCGACTTGACTTTGCCTTTAAAATGTAACATATAAAATCTAGACTAGGATATATCATAGCACGGATATACCTTATCTAAATCAAATGATTAGGGTACGAGAAATTGTTTTTGTCAAATTGACTCGTTATTCGGAAATGTCACATCGAATAATCCTAGGGGAGGAATTACTATATTAGCTAGTAACTTCCTAGACCTAATTTAATTTTCATTTTCGTACTTTGACAAATCACCAAAACCTAAAAGAAAAAGACTGTCTCACAATCTTCCTCTTTTTGGTATTTGTCAAAACTACTCACGAAAATTAAATATGTGTGTGCACCTATTTCTAGTGTATGCATGAAAAACGTTTTATTCATTTAAATGCCTAATTAAACACCTTCCCTTAAAGTGATGAAAACTCTTTGTTCATTTTACGCGAAAACACATAGGCATATATGCATATAAAAGCACACAATATAAGGCACATAAGTATATCACATAAAGATGATAACGATTAAGTGTAAGTGATATACCTTTTCTCGATAGGTCGGATTCTGCAAAACAAATCTGTTAGAGCACATGTATAGATAAGCAATCAAATAAAGCGATATAAGTGATCTAGCTTATCTAGTACATTCCGTTTATAGAAACAGAATCTACTTAGAGATTAGTAAACTTACCTCTTTTGTATCAAAAAAAATATGATACAAGTGCTTTCCACTTGAAGATTATATGTTGGTTTTAGTTTTTGAAAAATGACTTCCCCTTGCTATAAGAACCCATAAAAATATTCGAACACAAGATTTTAAACTATTGAGCATAGTTCGAATTTTGAAATTTTTGAAAAATTTTGCAAGGGTCCATCTCTTTGTCAAGCCAAAACCAAACATATATCTTCAACTTCCCTTTAAAAAACAATTCTTCTTCCCCTATAACATAATCAATCATATAAAGCACACATATTTGAATTTTTCTTCTTCCCCTTTTTGATAAAAACCAAAAAGAAAGAAAAGTAAAATCCAAGGGAGATTAGGGGGGGGATCATTCATCCATGCAAACCATGCAAATAGGGGGGATGAGATGGGGATGATATCTAAGCTATTACAAACAATATTCCACTGATCCACCTTATATCTCCAATAGTCCTTACTCCATAAATCTTCACATTTTATGGACTATTTTTAAGTTACAAACCAACAGAATCCTATCCAAATTACAAGTCTAATTCTCCCAAATCAAGACATAAATAAATTACAATGTAGTAATGTGTCTTAGAGATTGCAAACCTATTCTCAGCATGGCAAGGATCAGAGCTGGACATGATCAAGTCGAAGGCTTAAGTCCAGAATCAGAGTTGAGAGTGATCAAGTCAACGACTTGAAATGGGTACCTGCAATGTTGGTTCTCAACAAACAATGTCAGTCAAACTTTAATCATACGAATCAAGAACAATGCAAGTGCAGAAAGACATGGTTGATAGAGCATAGGGCTTGAGACAGAGTTAAGAACAGGGTTTGTATCTGAGTTAAGCATAATTTTTGTATCAGAGAGAAGGAGAGAGGTTTGCATAAGAGGTTCAGAGTTAAAGAATATTGCACTAAAGGCTCAAGAAATTTTCAAGAAGAGGTCAGAGCTTGTGATGGTGTGAGTATATCTGAGCTAAAGAAAATGTGTAGAAGTTTTATTTGTCACATGGATCAAATTTGGCTAAGGCATCAGAATTTAAAGTTCACAAATTCGATCAAGGCTTAAAACATTTGTATGCTCAGAGTACAACTCAAAAACTCAGACATTGGAACCTGCAAGTTAGTACTCAAATAACAATGTCAATAATAATTCGTGTAATACAATGTAAAAGCAGAATTGACATAGCTTAAGTCAAGGGATACAATACAGTGATTTCCAGTGCAATGCTTAGTGAGATTGAGTCCAAGGCACCTGTTAACACTTAAGACTGATACCATGCAACTATATGACCTATGGGTGACCAGTTTCCCTTAGGTTCAGATAAAAGAGATCTCTAAGGCATCTCAATGCAGTCCATAGGTACAGTGGTTTGTGTGTGCTCAGTTTCTAAACATGCAAATGTACTACTTCGAATTTAAACAAGTTCTAATTAATAGAGACTGCAAATTCATTCATCAGAAGCAAAAGTACATCATCTTAATTTCTAAATCCAACTAACAGGTGAAAACAGTTGGAGATAGAATCATCACACACATCACTAGTATATAGAGCCAACATAGGGCTACATCAAGCATTAATCAGAAAGACATAAGCTAGAGCAAAACAGATAGCAACTAGCACAATACAAGCATACATAAATAAGCAAGCATACAAAGTCCAACAACAACTCAGTTTTCCAGCAACCAACATCACTACCACTCAAAACCAACTAATCCACCTTATCATTGTCAACTACATCATCAATAGTGTTCTCACAATCCATACCCTCGTCACCATTCTCTTTGATAGGCTCAAGTTTCACATTAACATCCACCATAGTCACATTCTCATTGTTATCAAGATCATCAATCTCAATAACCTCAGTAGAGCTAGGAATAACTGAAGCAACAGGAATACCTAAGGCAAGGTTGCTAGGGATTGAGCCACTATGCATATTGATCTGAAACTGGATAATCTGAGCTAGAGTGTTCTCAAGTAGGGTCATCCTAGACATAACAGTATTGAGATACCCTTGCACAGTCTCTAGCTTAGTTATAACCCTATCATAGTTCTCAACAAGAATGTCCAAAGTGGACTTCAAAGCAACACAATCAGTCTTAAACTTATCTAGGTCTGTAGTCATAGTCCTAATGGTCTCATAGGGCACCTTGACAAGAAGCTCAGTAGGCTTAGGTTTCACAACAACAGGAGCCTCTTCAACAAGGGGATCAACATGAATATTAAGAGGCAACACAGATCTAGATTTGTACTCAGTTATCTTAGCAGTGACATGAAAAAGAGGTGGAGTATTGATGTTGTATTTAAGAAACTCAAAGATTCTAGTCAAGAGAAGGCCATATGGGTTAAGACCTTGCTTAGAGGCAGAATGCATCCTAAGCATAATCATATGAGGAATGCTGAAATTGAGTCTGTTTGTGGCTATCCTATGCATGATTTTTATCTCAAGAAAGGATACAAGCTTCTCATCAGTAAGAAAGAAGTTGTGTTTGACAAACAAGGCAAGATTCGGATAAATGGGAGTGAAATGGTCATACCTAAGACCTCTATCATTAGAAAAGACATTAGGAGGTGCCTCTACACCACAGAAGAGAGAGATAAAATTCCTATACTCATTTCTTTCAAAAACAAAAGTCTTAGAGATGTCAATGTGATCAAAAGCATTGAGAGTAGGATGGAGATTAAGAGCTTTAACAAGGACCTCTTGGTCAACAAGACATGGAATGCCATTCACAATGGAAGTGAGAAAGACAGTTCCACTAGGACCAGGGTTAAGAGTGAGGTTATTATAGAAATCAGTAACTAAGCTCATAAGAACCCTCTTAGTAGGATAGATGAGAAATGGTTCTAGATTAGCTCTAGTGAGAACTCTGTGAAGATCTGAGTCATGAAATAACTCGACCAACTGACCAGGCACAAGCTTGCCCTTTACAAGCTTAGCAAGGCCATGCTTAGACATAAACAAGGCATTTCCATGCTTAGCTTTCTTCTTCTTGTTTCTGGAACTCGAAGAAGATGGCTTAGTGTGAGTGTTGGTGTTGGTTTGTGTGCTGGGAAACAAGGACAGAGTTGTGTTTAATGGAGTCAAAGGGATTGAGCAATTAAGACAATCAGGACCCATGTTTAAGTGTATGAAGACAAACGAAATGAATGCAAGAATGAAGAATAAATGCAGCAAACACTTCTCTTAAATACACAGAACTTGCAAGGTTTAAGCATGTAAAGATGTGCAGCACAGTGCAAGAACAGTGAACATAGTACTAGTACAGTATCAAGGATAGAGAAGTACATATAAAGATATGATATGGTGCAGAGAAGTAAGGCTTCTTATCAGTATAGTACTAACTAATTCGGCTAAAAGCAAGCATGCCACCTTATTTATAGCATTTAACAGCAAATGGCAATAAATGCAATTTAAGGTAGTTGACATCCAAGAATACACTTTTAGCAAAAATACTAATACAAAAGCATAAGTCCCATATCTCAACAGCTGTTCTGTGCAAAAACAAAGTCTCACACATACACATATAAACAGGCTTCTGAGCATGCATGAAAATAAATATAGAAAGCACACATACTCTCACACAGAATGCACATACATTCATAAAATTAATTATGAACTCTAAGAATAGGAGTGCAGAGCTAGAACTTAGGAAATGACATGTATCAAATCACAAAAGATATCCTAACCAAGCTGGTAACTAGATGCACAAAGATTTACACACAGAGAGCACAATCTAGTTTAGAACAACAAAAAAATCTAACCAACTTAGTTCAAGCAACTGGAAGTATGCACAGATATTTGTCTAAGGATAAGATCGATCAAAACAAATTCATTGCACTTAGACACAAAACATACAATCTGCAAGCTAATAAACAAATAGATTCTAGAAGCATAGGATAGTAAAATAAGTCTAGCACAGATATTAGGACTGAGGTCTAATAAACAAAATAATTCTTTAAATCTCATCAGTTCCTAAGTGATTCATAGAATCCAATTTTATTCATATTAATTCTAAGTGATCACATAATCAGTGATCAGAGAAAACAATTATTCAAGAAGGTTTCATTTTATTCATCTAGAAATCCCTAAGTGATCAGATATAAAACTCATATAAATGAATATATAAATTTTATAAATATTTTGCAACCTACTTAGATGCACACAGAGATAATGAACTCATGTGAGCAAGCATGTAGTTGCAGTTACATATAGCACTTAGAGTTAGATGGCACATTAGCAAAGACCAATCTTTTGCAAGATTATGCTAACTGCAAGATAAATAACTCTATTCTATTTGACACTGCCACTTAGCACATAAGCACACTGTAAGTAAAAATAAGCAAATTAGACAAAGCACAGAGAGTGCACACTGCAGGTAAGAGTTAAACAAATTAGGCAAGGCACAATTATGAGCATACTAAGGCTGGTACAGGGCATATTCAATTAACACAATTCCATAAGTACAAAGCATACTTTCATTACAATCATCTCAGGACATCATTATTATCTCAATCAACTCAAGCAATTAATAAGCACACTTAAGACAATCAAAATCAAAGTGCAAGAGTTTGAGAAATGAGTACCATGGTCATGGTGGTAATACACATGACAATATCCAAAACTTACACTATCACTTACTTAGACAATCACAGTGTCAAGTCCTCACAGATGCATACAAGTGCTTACCAAGGCAGTGGCAGATATCACACAAACACAATTACCAAAACATTAGGGTTAGCACAGATATTCAGTAAAATCAATAAAGCAAAATAGTAAAAGTATGATCACCACAACTGTAATCAAACAACAATGTATTGAGGTGCCTCCTAGTTAGGCAGAAAACTTATACTCATACAATCAAGAATTTCAAAATTTTCTAACTAACTAGGAAAACCTCATTACATGATCATTGAGATATTGCAATCTAAGCACAAAAGTCTCTAAATCATCATCAAGGCACTACGATTTTTACTTATGTGCACAGAGATTATCAACATAGAGGCAACTATCCTTGTCCACATAGTAAAAATCTCAGTATCATGACAATGGATTAGTGATACAATTCTAGGCAGGAACATCCTTGAAATCATTATCAGGGCACTACGACTTCTATTTGTGCGACCAAAGATTATTAACAAGGAGCCAACTACCCTTGTGCGCAAAATAAAAGTCTCAGTACCACAACAATGGATAAAGATACACAAAATCAAGGGCATATGATCATCATAGCACTGCAATTTTTATCTCTGCGCCCAGAGGTTATCGAACACATGACTAACCACCTCTGTCCACAGGATAAAAATCATAATACAATGATAATTAATCATGAGATACGCACTCGAATACATACAATCATCATATGATCGATTTCACCGGATCAGACAAGTCATGGCGCTCCAAAATATTAATCAAATAAATTTGTTAAAAACCTCAAAGTGCCATGCCTGACTGACCCGATTAAATGGATCATATAAACACGAACAAATCGATTAATCGATTTGTTTGAAGGCTTTTTGTTAAACCTATATCAAACTCAAATTTGGGGAAAAACAATATAGGATAGATACTTGAGAGTTTGATATTGGTGTGTATGTATTTCGATTTGAGGAACACGAATCTGGGGTTGGATTTTCAATCGGTGACAGGTGTGGCCGGAATTTGAGTTTTGAAAACTAGGGTTTCAGAAATATTCTTAATCGAGTAAGAATAAACAGGAGGGAGAAGAGAGAGTTTGATATTTTTCTGTTTTTAGAAAATATTTAATAAAACTTTCAACGGACCAGATTAAAACAGACCTTTGAATACACGGTCCGGATCTTCTCGCGCCTTTTCGATGCTTGACCAGCTGACTGTTGACTGCCAAACCACATATACGCATTTCACATACACGCATCAGCCCCTGTTTGATTTATTTTTGAATTTTACATGATTTAATTTAGTTTAAAAACTGTTTTCGAAAGATCATATAAAATAGTAAATAAATCAGAAAAATTCTCCAAAAATTTCTGCGCCACCAGAAAAACAACTGTTTTATTATAGAATAATAAAATGCACAAAGTTCCAAATTTTCGAAAATAAATAAATTCTTGGCTAATAAAAATAATATGGAACTTATTCAAATTAATTTGCAAAAATTAAACAAACCATATACTTCTTTTGGTTTAATTATTTACAGCTCACAACATTGTCGAAGAAATCTGAACGTTCAAGTCCCGCTTGAAAATCCGCTTAAACAATGCTCTAAGTTGTAAAATAATTAAAATAAAGTAATATATACTTTGAATAAAATTTGACAAATTAATTCGGGCACTCCATCATTCATAAATCAAACCGCAATTTAGAGAATCTTTCGGAGCTTAAAGGTTTCGGGAAAATATCCGCGATATTAATTTCGGTATCGATATGAACCAACTTAATATCACCTTTATTAACATGATCACGAAGAAAATGATGTCGAATATCTATGTGTTTAGATCTCGAATGCAATACCGGATTTTTACTCAAATCAATTGCACTCGTATTATCACACAAAATAGATACCACATCGAATTTAATAACATAATCGGCTAATGTTTGCTTCATCCACAAGATTTGAGCACAACATTTCGCGACCGCTATATATTCCGCTTCGGTGGTAGAAATTGAAACGGGGTTTTGTTTCTTCGAAAACCAAGAAACTAAACATCCACCGAGAAATTGACAAGTACCACTAGTGCTTTTTCTATCGATTAAATGCCCGGCATAATCCGAATCAGAAAAACACACTAAATCAAACGGATGTCCTTTAGGATACCAAAGACCTAAATCCGTAGTACCTTTAAGATATCTAAATATCCGTTTAACCGCGGATAAATGAGATTCTTTCGGATCCGCTTGAAAGCGAGCGCATTTACCAACGCTAAATTGTATATCCGGTCTACTAGCCGTGATATAAAGTAAACTTCCTATCATCCCTCGATATTTCTTAATATCTACCGAAACACCGTCTTCATCAATAGATAATTTATCGGAGATTGACATAGGAGTACTAATAGGCTTTGCATTTTCCATCTCAAATTTCTTTAACATTTCCTTACAATACTTCGATTATGAAATGTGAATACCATCTCGAGATTGTTTAATTTACAAACCTAGGAAGAAATTTAATTCTCCCATCATGCTCATTTCGAATTCTTTACTCATCTTTTCCGAGAATTCGTTACATAGTGATTCTTTGGTTGCACCAAAAATAATATCATCCACGTAAATTTGAACGAGCAAGATATCATCACCTTCATACTTAGTAAATAGAGTAGTATCCGCAATTCCCATTTTAAAACCATTATCGGTTAGGAATTTAGTTAACCGCTCATACCAAGCTCTCGGAGCTTGTTTTAATCCGTATAAGGCTTGGTACAACTTGTACACATAATTAGGATGCTTATGATCTTCGAATCCCGGTGGTTATCTTACATACACTTCTTCTTCTAAGAAACCATTTAGGAATGCCGATTTAACATCCACTTGATAGACTTTGAAACCTCTATAGCAAGCGTAAGCTAAAAACATTCGAATAGACTCGATTCTAGCTACGGGAGCATAAGTTTCATTTAAATCTATACCTTCCATTTGAGTATAGCCTTGAGCAACTAATCTTGCTTTATTTCTTACCACTTCTCCACCTTCGTCAAGTTTATTACGAAAGACCCATCTCGTTCCAATAATGGAAGTATCGGGTGGTGGAGGCACGAGTTCCCAAACTTTATTTCGAGTAAATTGATTTAGCTCATCTTGCATGGCATCAATCCAATCCTTGTCTAATATAGCTTCTTTGGCCGATTTGGGCTCGATTTGTGATAGAAACGCTATATTACTCATAATGTTTTGAACTTGAGCTCGAGTTTGGACGCCTTTACTAAGTTCACCTAAGACATTGTCTATCGGGTGATTCTTAATTAATGGAATCTCCGGAGGCAATCGAACTTCGGTCTCAAATGTTTCGAGAGGATTAGTAGGAATTTTAGTTCCTAGATCCATGGTTCCCATTTGACGAATAATATTTTCCACTTCGGCACTAGAACCATTTTTAGGATCATTCGAATCATCATCCTCTTCGACCAAATCTTTAAACTTAGCAAGTGGTTTTGACTCATCAAATACAACATTCAATGTTTCTTCCACTACTAACGTTCCAAGATTAAATACTCGATAAGCTTTGCTAGTATTCGAATAACCAAGAAATACACCCTCACACGACTTGGGGTCGAATTTCATTAGATAATCTTTTGAATTCAAAATATAGCACTTACTCCCAAAAACCTTGAAGTAGCTTATCTTTGGAGTTTTACCAAAATAAAGTTCATAAGGAGTCTTCATTTTGATTGGACGTTGTAAAACCCTATTTAGAACGTAGCAAGCCATAGACATAGCTTCGGCCCAAAACTACTTTGGCCTACGATATTCATTCAACATCGTATTTGCCATTTCTTGTAACGTTCTATTCTTTCTTTCAACAACTCCGTTAGATTGAGGTGTATACGGAGCCGAGAAATTATGAGTAATACCACATTCTTCACAAAAGTTAACAAAATCCAAATTGTCAAATTCTCTACCATGATCGGTCCTTATATAGACGATCGTCTTATTTTGTTGATTTTGTATTCTTTTGCAAAGTGCAACAAACGATTCAAATGCATCGCTTTTTGCTTTTAGGAATTCCGTCCACGTAAAGCGAGAGTAGTCATCAACTACTACAAGAGCGTAAGAACACCCTCCTAGGCTTTGTACGGGAACCGGTCCTATTAGATCTATATGCAAAAGCTCAAGTGGTCTAGTAGTAGACACCATGAATTTGGCTTTATGAGATGAACGAATTTGTTTGCCAATTTCACAAGCTTCACACACATGATCTTTTACGAAACTTAGTTTAGGTAATCCTCGAACATGTTCTTTCGAACAAATGTTCTTAATGAGTTTCATGTTAATATGACCCAATCTACGGTGCCATAACCATGGATCCTCATTCATGGATACTAAACAAACGTTATCGTAATCATTTAAGTCACACGAATAAACATTCTTATTCCGTGGACACTTAAGAATCAATTTCCACTCTTTGTCATAAATAGCACAATGAGATGGAAAGAAAATCACCTTGCAACCATTATCGCAAAATTGACTAATCGAAAGCAAGTTGTACTTTAGTCCCGTGACTAACTGTACATTTGAAATTTTAACGCTTTTATTACCAATATCACCAATACCAACAATATTACCTTGACTGCTATCACCAAAGATTACACTTCCAACGATTACCTTTTTAATGTTGTTCATCAAAGATCTATTTCCCGTCATGTGCCGTGAACAACCACTATCAAGATACCATACATTCTTCTTAGCAATAAGGCATACCTACATGAATGATTAGTAGAAACGATTGGTACCCTTTTTACTTAAGGGTCCGGTTGTTAGCACATCATAAGATACATGAGTACTTTCATAAATAAATCTAGGCATAGGATAATCATTCACATAGACAATATCATTTCTAGATGCTTGATTCCTATTAGATGCATGATAAGGATTTCTCCTTGGCATATATTTAGAACTACCACGAAAAGCATGACCATTACTACGGGGAAATATAGTAGAATCTCTAGAATGATTATTGGCATGATAATTTACATGATTATTTCGGACATGACCATTGTAATGTCTAGGATATGCATGATGACTCACATTACCATGTTGACTCGATCAAACGTTACAATGACTTACATTTCTAGGCATATAAGCATTTTGATTCCGAATATAAGCATTATTATTCGAACTTTGAGCAACAAAATTTCTTCTAGGAACATTCGGTTGTCTAGTGTTGTTAGTACTAGAACTTGAAACATTTTTAGAGTTCCTTGGTTGAAATTTAATCGGCTCTTGACGATAAGAATGTCTCGGTTGTTTGTTGTTGTTTTTAACCGAATTCTTTTGAGCATTGTTGGTTCCTTTAGGCATCCACTTATACTTCCCCTTACTTACACCTTCCTTAGCTTTGCAAAATAGACTTTCATGTCCATTTTTGTTACAAAACGTGCATAGCTTTATAGGTGCTTTAGGAGAAACAGTTTTAGCGGGAGTAGGAATATGTGCTTCTCTTTTAGGAGGTTGATTCGCATCATATCCTAAACCTTCTTTCTTAGAAGATACCTTTGGATTGTATATCATATTTTCCAACATAGTATTGCTCTTAGTGAATTTCTTGACTATAGAATCAAGATTGTGCTTTTCTTGCATTAATACATTGATCTTGTTGTTTAACACATTTTCTTGATCTATAACTTGAGCCATGAGCTTAGCATTCTCGTTCTTGAGTCTTTGACCTTCCAAGATACTTGATTTCATTTCCGAAACCAAATATTCTTTTTCAACAACCTCATCATCGAATTGCTCTTTTAACTTAGCTAATTCGTCGTTCTTTTCGGATAAGGTTATTTGGTAGTCAAGATCCAAATCATTTATGGCTTGTCTAAGCTCTTCTTCTTTGTCACCCGTTAAAGATTGTACAAGTTCATTTATACGATTATCTCGTGTAGCAATTTCACTTGCTAAAGCTTCATTTCGAATTTTTAAATTCAAAATCTTAACATGAAGCTCACGATTTTTGTCGTTGACTTGTAACAAATCTTTTTCATTTTCTTCGGCTTGAATAACTAGAGAACCATTCTCTACTTCGAGATTTCGAATATTTTCATTCTTTTCATTGATCTCGACTTTCAAGCGCACATTTTGTGAAGAAATGGAATCGGAATATTCTTTGTCGTTAACATGAATATCCTTCAAACGAGCAACTTCTTTTTGAAGCTCACTATTTGTCTCACGATATTTATTCCTTTCGGAACTCATCGTAAGAAATTTGCAATTCATATCATCGAGACTCGATTTTAACGAGTTTACCAAATTAACAAGTTCGGAAGAGTCCAAACTAGAATAATCCATACTTGACAAATGCACATTTAAATAATCACTACTACATGACGCAACATTTAAATTTGAAGTAGAGTTTTGGGTTACCTCATGGTTAGTAGTCGATTTGTCCGTTGATGTAGATTCGTCGGAGAGAGCCATTAAGCAAAGATTAACAATTTCTTCAGTTTCTTCCGGTGCTTCTTCGTCTTCACTTAAATCCCAACCGCTCTCCGCGACAAGACCTCGACCCTTAGGTAACTTTGGACATTCACGTCTATAGTGACCCGGTTGTTTGCATTCAAAACAAACATCTTGAGTTTTCTCAACTATTGGCTCCTTTTGCTTAGGTGCCGAATAGTTCTTTGCATAATTCGAATTGTTGTGCGAATTATTACCTTGAGGTGCGCCTTGAGTTTTAACAAAATTCGTATAAGGGGAGTTATACGAATTAGGAGCACCTTGATTTTTAGCATAGCTCGTAGTCGGAGAATTATTTCGATAATTCGGCCTTTCTTTCGAATTAAATACTCGATTTTGATTGTTCGATTTTAGGAAGCCTTTTCCGAATCTTTGAGCTTTACTTTGTAAAACACGACGAAGTTGTCTCGATAATAAAGCGATCTCATGTTCATCGAGATTTTCCAATTCTTCGTTATGTTAAATATGGATACGGATCCGGATCACAAATTTACAAGATAGCGGATATCCAGATCCGATCCGGTTTTGTTAAATTTAATAAAAAAAATTAATTATATATAATATATATTTATATATAACACTGACACCTATGAAATAAAAAAAAATTAAGAGTATGACTCTTCACTAAAAAATAAATAGCCTTGTGTATTCTGCAAGTACTTAGTTTTTTTATGCATGATGCAGGTTCCAAGATTGGTTTGGTCGCTCTCGCTCAGATGCTAAGATGTTTTAAATTTGGTTGTGAAAGATGGCCTAACCGACCTTGAAATTGTTACAGGAAGAATACAAAGTGTACCGGTGTCCAGTAGTCCAGTAACATGAAACATTTTAATTTTATACAGCATCAATATACATTACATTTCACAATTTTGTTTTATTTTGGTAAAAAAAATAGAAATTAAAAGATGTGTAAAAACTCGCATTAAAGCATTAGTTGGTAAAATGAGTCATAAATGGAGTTATTTTGCTGACTAAAAAGTATGCTTGAATTGGATCCGAATAATCCGATTTCCGATCCGATATAAGTGGATATTCAAATATTCGGATATCCGGATAAACCGGAATGAAATTTTAGCTATCCGAAAAACTGGATATTCGATCCAAATATCAAAACTGGACCGGATATCCGGTTTTGTTCACCCCTACTAGTTGGATGCTCTTGCCCTTGAGGATCAAAACGATAGCACGCATCAATTTTTGACTTCAACATAATTTGAATACAAACAGTTTTACATATTTTACTTTGAAAAGTACTATTTCCTCTATCCCTCTCTTTCTTTACACTTTTCTCTTTACATTACTGAAAATAATAACTTTTAACAAAAAAATACATTAATACATCCACTATTTCTTTCCATTTATTTAACACTTTATACTATTACATCCACTACTTCGCTTATTTGAAATTTAAAGGGAGTATCATTTTTAAAGAATGTTAAAAATTCAGTCAGCAATTTTCGCTTCCTAAATTGCAAATTTGTTTCATTTTTTGATATAATTGATTTTAAAGTTAATTAATGTTGCATAAACCGTCTTTTTTATTACAACTTGAATCAATTTTGTAAAATTCAAAAATAAAATAATATTTTAGATTACAAAAGTTGCATACCATAGTTTATAAGTTTTAAACTTAAAAAATTTGATTTAGCAAAAAAAAAAAAACTTAAAAAATTTGTTTTTAATACAAAATTGTATTCTTGAAAAAAATAAAAAAAAAACATATTAATACTGTTAACTTGCAATCAGGGGCGGCTTCAGACTTTTTGAGGCCTAAAACCTAAGGAAAACTTGAGGCCTTCTAAATATTAATAAATTTTTTTTACAAAAAATATATTATTATAAAAAAAATCAACTCTTTTTCTACACAAATGATATAATCATAACATTAAAATTGTTTTCATATTTTTCAAATAATTCGAAAAAGCAGGTTTAAATTACGTCTTATAATTAAATTTAATTGTTAATTTTTTCTAAAATGCGAGCAAAAATTTATCAAAGTAAAATAGAGTAAAAAAACTAGCATTTAATTGTTTGATTGGTATTGAATCAAGTGTTAGAAATGAAAAGAATTGAAAATTAGGATCAAACCTATTAAATTATTAAAATAATATATATTAAATATCTGAACAAACATGTCAATATATATATATATATATATATATATATATATGTATGTATGATAGGTCCCGAATGTGGGTAAAATAAGCTAGAAGGGGGGTTGAATAGCTTATTACCTTTTTAAAATTTGAGCTTGGCGTTTTTAAATTTTCTTCTCTTTTAAAATTAATTACTTATAAATAAGTAATGTAAAGTGCAGAAAATAAAAGAGAGAAATGAGACACGATCGATTTATCCTGATTCGCGATGCCGCAATCCCCTAACGGATTCGAACACCCCTACTCCAGTCCCCGAGCTCCTCCCCGGACTCGGGATTTCTTCCACTATAAGTAAACTCCTTATAGTAGGTGGAGAAACCCTTACAAAAAGAATTACAACTATATATTTATCTTGAAGCGTAACTGCCCGTTACCTTCTTAAAATATAATCTACCCCGCTATATATTTATTTTGGAGCGTAACTCCCCGCTACCTCCTCAAAATATAAAGCAAACCACTAATTATTTATCTTGGAGCGTAACTCCCCGTTACCTCCTCAAAATAAATAGTAAACCACTAAAATATTTATCTTAGAGCGTAACTCCAAGTTACCTCTTCAAAATATTTTAGCAAACCCTACGTAGCCTTGGTGCTACCTTTGTAGGTCTTGGATCTTAGGTCTTAGGTCTTGGGTCTTTCCTCCTCCTCACGGTGCGAAGACACCCAACTCCCCGTCAGCGTGTCTAAGACTTGGGTCTTAGAGCGAAGATCACCTCACTTCACTTCACCTCACTACAAAGATACAACAACAAGCTACAAACAAACAATTAAGTGAGATATAATATAATAAGGGTCGTGCAAAACTAGTATGTTACGGTACTAGCCACGGGGACGCTATTACGCGTTAAAATAATTGATTCGTTATTAATTAAAGTCGAGCGAGTCACGACGCCAATCAGACGAGCTATGGAACTTTAGTGGTGTGTGTAAGAGTGCTTAATTATTCAACTCACAAGTGTTAGGACGAAATAAAAATTTCAACTCGCAAGTGCGAGGACCGTTAAGAAAAATGCTTAATTAACGTTAGCGATTTGCGTAGTGCGGAAAATAGTAAATAACGGTACGGGATAAGTCACACGAGGGACTTGTCACACGAGCGGTGATGCAAGACAATAAATTAAACGTGCAACAATTATATCCGTGAATGCAACACACACTAAACACGCAACATGCACAACACACACAATAAGAAATTTAACTAGTTTATGACCTTTGGCTTTATTCGACGGCTTGGTTGCTTAAAGCAAAGAATTCTCAAATAAGAGGTATTCTGAAAGGATACGAACTAGGTTCCGGGACTAGTATATGTAGATGTACACACACCAAACAAAAATTAACTAACTTAGAACCATTTGAAGTCTAGAAAGAAATCAAGCAAAACAAGCTAGGATCGAAGCCTAAAACATCACAAACTAATGGCCGAAATGAGCACCAAATGAAGGATATTCAAGGGGTTATCAAAGGTGACTCAAGACACAATAAAGAACACTTAAAGGGCAGTAGGATTCGAGCTAAGAGGCTGCCTAAAAGGGTTTGGCCGAATGGTGTAGAATAAGAGCAAGAAACACCCGAAAATCACCAAGAAAAGCTACCAAAATAAGGCCACCAAGATCAATCAATGAAAGACAATTTAAGGGGGACTCAAGGATCCTTAAACCTCTTCCAAATCACTTCAAGAACCCACTTTAACCGAGCTAAAGTTTTGTCTTCGAAGTGGTCTTGGATAGAATTATTTTAGAACAAGAAATGGTGATAAAAACACAACCTAAGTGACCTAGTTTGAGCACCAACACAAAGATATGCAAGGGGTGATTAAAGGTGACTCAAAGACACTTGAAAGAACACTCCTAGGGCTGATGAAAACGTGCTAAAGGGCTGCCTAAGAGGGTGTTGCCGAGTGGTGTGTTTATGGGTGAGAAATGTGCTAAAAACAAGCTTAAAAGGTGTATAAAAGATGAAGAACAAAGCTTGTTTATCTAGATACTTTTGAAGCAAATAAAATCTGGAATATGGTGTGTATCTAGAGAGAAAATAGCAGCATTTCTTTGGCTCTTAGGCTTGGAGAAAATGGGTGAAATGGCTTGGCTATTTATAGGCTTAAAAAGGGACAATAACCACTAAACAAGAGCAAGCAAGCAATGAACAATAAACAAATGAGTTATTACCCAACTTGATCACCAAGTTACTTAAAATATTCAGCAGCACATGTGGGAATAACAATAATAAAATATAGAAAGCTTCTCTTGGTTCGTAAATAGCTAATAAATATGATACTACGCGACAAACCCATTTCGTTCGATTTTATTCAAAACAATTTAAAACAATATGAGACCAATGCCAAAAGTCTTCAAATATTATATGAAAAATATGGTCAAGGACGACCCAAAAGTTTCCATATATTTGGACGACCTTTAGCGAACCCTAAATAAAAATCGAAGCGATTTTAGGGGGTTCTGGAAAACTGTTCTCATATAATCATGAAACTTTTTCTAAAATTATTTTTAAATATTCTAGTGAAATTCCCAAAGTTTCAAGTCAAAAAAACATGTTCAGGTATTTTATTCAAAAATATTTTGGTGAAAAACCCTTACACGACGGAATAAAATACATTAGCCGTTTGTCGTAACTTGTCGACGTTTTGGCTAAAGTTTTAACTTGAAATATATTCAAACATAATATTCCTCAAATAATAATGACCATGAAGTCCTCGGAATATTTATTTTGAATATTTTACGATTTTATCCAATTAAATGAAAAACTATTAGGGGTTCGGGATAAAATTCGTTTTTGATCTTTTGGCAAGTCAATAAATAAGGCACTTCTGAAAGTAATCTTTTGGAAAATATATCAAATATATTTGAGGATAAAACATTTGAAATGAACACTGTTTGAATAAAACCCTCATTTTTAGTACGTAAAATCAGTGTTTGGAAATATATCGATATTTGTGCCGACTTGACTTTGCCTTTAAAATGTACCATATAAAATCTAGACTAGGATATATCATAGCACGGATATACCTTATTTAAATCAAATGATTAGGGTACGAGAAAACGTTTTTGTCAAATTGACTCGTTATTCGAAAATGTCACATCGAATAATCTTAGGGGAGGAATTACTATATTGGCTAGTAACTTCCTAGATCTAATTTAATTTTCATTTTCGTACTTTGACAAATCACCAAAACCTAAAAGAAAAAGACTGTCTCACAATATATAGGGTAAGGTTCTAGGGAGAACCTTCTTATCAAGAGAACCAGAGAACTCAATCATGGCCATTCAAAATGAAGATCTTTGAAAAAATCAAATAAAAAGGTATGTAATGGCAGTGATGTAAATACTATCAATAAGCAATGTTATTTTCTTTGTATAAATCTTACAAAATACGGCCTAGACTTATTTATTTATGGAATCTGTACATCATAAAATATTTGATTGAACATATGGATCATTTTAACTTTGGAAACGAATCCTTGATTGACTTTAATTTTCTACAATGCTTTACGACAAACACTGATTGATTTTTACGACATTATCAAACCTCTAAAACTATATAGACAGAAAAGCATACAAGATTAAAGAAAAACCTTGGAGAACGCACAGAACATTGAAATCTTAAGGTATGTAGTTTTGATTTCTGATTTATACCATTTGTTGATTTTTAAAGAACACTAAGTAGATTCTTGTAGGTGTTCTGTTCTGATCCAATCTAACAAATTTAACAGAATCTTGATTCTTGTATGTGCTCTGTTCAGGATGAACCTTACTGAGAATGAACCCTATATTTTTGACTGAGATGTTATCATCTACTTTGATGTCAAATCATATGATACTTTAAGTTCTGCTATGTGTTTTTTGCAAAGTACTAATTGAGAAAAACGGGGGTTGCAAGTACGTGATTTGTGTGTGTGGGTATAAGTTTTGTTGGACTAGTTTTGGCTCAGTTACGGGTTATCAAGGATGTTGTTAAGCACGATAAAAATGCCAAGGAGAGGGTCAGAAACAGGTTTAAGGGTTGTAACATGAGCTACATTTATTATTTTGAGAAGTGGGATGCCAATCACAAAGCACAAGATAATCACAAATCACAAGAGAAAGAATTAGCAGTGTAACATAAAAGAGAATCTTGTGGCAGTACTTAAGGAAAAACATTGTTGCAAGCCAGAAGGATTTAATTTTATAACCGAAGCCTGAAAACAAATTGTTGAATGTAGGCGATTGTTGAATTCGATGTACGTATATGGATATTACATACCCAAGGAAGCATATTCGAAGACAACATAATTTGAGTACTTACAAGGTGAAGCTGAGATGGCTTTCAAAAGGTTTCATGATTGTGCAGAGAATACACTTAACCTATGCTTAAAGGTTGATGACACTACAACAAATTTGAAACTCTTGAAGTCGAACTTATAGATCGGACTGCAGTCACTCGAAAACATTTTAAGAACTTTTTGCAATGAGTTTCAAATGGTCTACTAGAAGTCTAAGGCAATCTGAGATTAAAATGGGGATGGTAATAAAAGCATAGCATCCAAGCACAGTGGAGGAACCACCAGGCTGGAAATTTGTTAAGAGGCTCAGCCAGCAGTACTTTTATGTTCTTAAAAGTCATATTGAATTGATGGATAATTAAGAGTTGCTATTGATTTTTGCTAAACGAACACCACCTAAGAGAATCTTGGTGGCTTACATAATATTTTTATACATTTAAAAAACAGAAAACTATACATTTCTTTTGAAATTAAGTTACGTATATAAATATCATATAATACATCAAGAATCTCTTATGTGTTTCAAATAATTATATCAATTTATTTCCTTTTATTATATTTTTAGATTCATTTGAGAATTATTTTAAAAAACATGCTATCAAAAAAAATAATTCTAATTCAAAAAAAATATCTGCAGATTTTCTTAAATGTTCGATGAATTATTTCTAATAAAATAAAATTCTAATTTTAAATTTATTGACAAAATACCTAGGAGAATCTTGGTGGATTACATAATATTTTCATACAATAAAAAAAAATTATGCATTTCCTTTAAAAATTAAGTTGCTTATAAAAGTATCATATAATATATCAAGGTTTCTTACGTGTTTCAAATCATTATATCAGTTTATTTCCTTTTATTATCTTTTTAAGATTCATTCGAGAATTATTTTAAAAGACATGCTATAAATTTTTTTAATTCTAATTCGAAAAAAAATTCTGTAGATTTTCTTAAATGTTTGATGAATTATTTATAGTGTTGTACTTGTGCGTAATTATATTCGAAATTTATTTCAAATCAATATTATATTTAGTAGAAATTTAATATAATTATCAAATAAAGTAGTATAATGATTTCAAAGTAATTACAAAACACTTAATAGAATCTTGGTGTATTATATAAAATTTATAAATGTTTCCTTTTTTTAAAAAAAATATACATTTCTTCTAAAATATTTGAAACTTATTTTGGATTAATAAAATATTGAGTAGAATCTTAATATAATTTTTTAATAAAATAATATTATAATTTTAAAATAATTAACAAAACAACTAAGAGAATCTTAGTATATTACATAATATTTTTATACATTTTCTAAAAAAAGAACTATACAATTCTTTTAAATTAATTTACATATAAAAATATTATTTAATACATCAAGATTCATATCATTTTATTTTCTTTTACTATATTTTTGAGATTTCTTAAAGAATTATTTTAGTAGACATGCAATAAAAAAATTGAATTCTAATTTGAAAAAAAAAAATTCTATAGACTGTTCGATAAATTATTTATAATGTGCTTGTACATAACTATATTCAAAACTTCTTTTAGATCACTAAAATATTTAGTAGAATTTTAATATAAAAATTTAATAAAGTAATGTTACAATTTCAAAGTTATTAACAAGAAATCTAAGTGAATCTTGGTGCATTATATAATATTTCTATATGTTAGTTAATTTTAGAAGAGAGGTGTTGCCAATTAATATATAATTTGTTATTATTTATTTTATTTTTAAAATTAATTTATTTTTAGGAATCTTTCATTATTTTTTTGACCTTTTTGGATATTTTTAAAACCAGTATCAAAGTTTTCAGTCTGCATTAAGTGTTTTGGATTCACATTTTATTTATTTTATTTTAACCACAAACTTTTTTTATCAAAAAATTTACTACTAAGATTACCTTACCTTAGGGCTTAGGTGTTCTTAGGTGTTGCACATTGATATTTAAGTTGTTATATCTTTTATAGTGTTAACATTACAATCTTTTTTTGTGTATTTTTAAATTTAATTTTTAAAATTTCAATCTAAGATTCCATTCAATGTTTGGTAACAAATATTAATTATTTTATTTACTTCTTAATTTTTTTCAAAAAATTATAAATTGTAATATTCTATTATAGATGGCATGGTGATAAATTATTTATTATTATAGTTTGTAATGTTAGTATTTATATATTTTTGGGATTCTTTTATTTATTTTACATTTTAATGAGTTTTTAATCAAATTTTATTTTTCTGTTTAAATTTCATTTTGTGTTTTGTAACTATGTATTAATTATTTTTTTCTCCTCCATTTTTTTAAAAATATTTATAAATTCCAATATTCTATTTATGTGTAGCACATTAATAAATTATTTGTTATTATTAATTCTAATATTATTCTATTTATCTCGTCAAATTTTATTTTAAAAAAATTATAAATTATGAGATCATGTTAGATGTTGCACATTAAGATTCTACTATATGTTTAATGAATTTCACTATAAGTCTAAAAATTACAAAAAATGAAATGAATTTTCCCAAATAAATTTCAAAATATATGAGTGCTTTTATAAAAACAATCGTCAAGTGTTTCAATAAATATTTTTTAATTATGACGGATCAATCAAATAATTATTTTGAAGATTCCGTTATGTGTTTTAATAAAATATTTACAAATTCGCCATATATCTAAAAATTACAAATTCACCATATTCCGTTAAGTGTTTTTTTAATGTGCATTATATACAGTTTAATGCACTTCACCATATATCTAAAAATTGCAAAAAAAATGAAATTTTTTTATAAGAATATTTAGAAGGATATGAGTACTTTTCTTAAAAAAAATTATTTTATTAATACTTTTAAGGAAATTTTTCCACATGTTTTCAAAAAAAAAAGATTTTGTTAATGGTTTTTCAAAAAGAAAAAATTACAACGAAATTTTCATATACACTATTTGTCAACGTCTAACAAATATTTTTTTTATTATCGAAGTTTATAAATCTTCTTATGAGTCTATAGAATCTTAGAATATTAGTGTTCTTTAGAAAATCTTATCTCATCTTAAAAATGATACATGAATGCTTTTTTATATAATTTTTAAAAAAATATTTAAGAGAAAGTGTAGACTTATTTTTAGATTCAATAAAACACTTAAGAAAATCTATGTAAAAATACATATTAAAAATACTTATTTTTATATTCTATAAAAACACTTAAGAGAATCCATGGAACAGTCATTGTGCCAATAGATTGTTGGCCTCGGCAAGATACAAGCCTTAATATACACTCAAACAAAGATTGGGACAGACAGTAGATCATCTCCAAAGAAACCAACAGCAACGCTTAATTTAAAGTTGAAAACCAAACAGCAGCAACAGTTTAATACAAAGTCAATAAGCATGATCCCTCTAAATACTAAAGACTTCAGGACTCGACAATAGACAAGATACTAACGCATCAAATAACGTTGTCAAAAGTTCAAACAATGAATGAAAGTCAGGGGCTAGACAGTAGATCATCTCCAATGAAACCAACAACAAGCTTTGTTCCCAAATTTTCAAAAGCTTTCTCAATCTCTGTCATCTTCTGCATACGAAGAGTTTTGGCCTCATCAACACGAGCCTGCAGATCTTGTACTTTACTTTTAGCATCATTAGTACAACAGTCAATTGCATGAAGCTCGGGAGTCGGGGGATTTGAGAACCAGAGCTGTTCTATATAGTTAAGGCGGTTCACCACCCAACTTACATTGAATCCCTGATTCTGCAAGTATGCATATACATCCTTGTACGGAATAATCATTTTAGAATCAACCTCAGTCATAGATACTACAATAAGTCATTCAGTGAGGTGCACAACATATTCAGACTCATTGTACATAGTTTCTTGCTTTTTGCGCCCAAGTGCTCAAAGGTTTCCGGGTACTTAAGCATAATATTATCTAGTAGGCATACGAACTCGGAGTTAACCTCGTGGCCCCGCCACATTCCAAAATCTTTATCCTTTCTAGAGGAGTTGCCTGGATCGCTACTTTTCCCTTCAACTAAGGAACCAATTTGTCGAACCCGAGAATTCTCCACCACATGATGTCTTGCACCACCATGTCCACAGTGTCAAAGCACAAAGTTTTATTTGTATATTGACAATCAACCAGCTCCTTGCTTGCAGTTGCCAAAGGCTCTTCTACTATCTTAATTGTAGCTGTCATGTAAACTGCTGCCGTTTGAGGAATCATGTTATACCGAAAAAAATTAATAACTTCAGTGATATATCTCTGACATAAGAAAATGGTATCTATATAAGATAGATGGAACTTTGGATTTTCATTATTCTCAATACAATCGACGACTAAACTATCGAGTATCCACTTAAATATGGGGCAAAAACAAGGGGATTCAATTTCTCTACTAGGACATGATGCAGGCGATTAAACATGATGCAGGCAATAGCAGGACTTGAAAATTGCAGTAGCACTAAGACCACTGTTGCAGCCCCATTGTGGGTAATGCTACAATTACTTGGGTTACTACGACGTGACGAGGAGACAACATCAATGGCACTACCTATTGGCCAGGCTGCTTCAACTAGAGAAGTCTGCCGATACTCGAAATCTCATCAATAACCTCTCTCAACCCTTGATTAGAATCATGATTCAAACACTTTCCCAAAACCACCTACTCCAATAACCGAATCTTTAGAAAATCCATAAGGAACAATAATACATAAGCAAAATCCCACTAATACATAAGGAACAAAAACATGTAAGAAAAATAACAGAACACAAATCAGCAAAATTCAATACGATTCACATTGATATTGTTGGGGAATTGGGTGATAACTTGGATTTTTCTGAAGTCGTGTAATCACTTTCAGATTGAAGATATTTGTGGTTCACCCAAATAATTCAATCGGATAAAGTCAGAAAATCTGCAAGAAGAGAGAATGTATATTGCTGTGTATTTCAAAAAATGAACCTCTTTTTAAAATGATCAATGCCACACCTATTTATAGATGTCAACAGATGTGTCTATTGCCAATAGACACACCTCAAGATGTGTCTTTTCCAATAGACACATCTCATTTCCAACAGTCATGTCCAATGCCAATAGACACACCTCAAGGTGTGTCTTTTCCAATAGACACATCTCATTTCCAACAGATGTGTTTGATGCCAATAGACATGTCTCATAAGCAATAATTCTGAAATCATAACGAACTCGAACAGAGCATGCACTCCACATTCTCCCGACTTGTTCGATGTAACATTACGATTACATTGATCAACTAGCCAATCCAATTACACTAAAATATCCAACAATCCTCCCCCATTTTAGCGTAATCCATGATTAACTAAACAAAATCACAACAAACGACAAACTTAAGCATAAATGAAATATCGTGACGATTGAATTTCACATTAGTATATTACACATTCCAAATATTCGAATACCAAGGTATCACTATGGATTGAACCTTTACTATTCATATTGAATACATGAAGATAATATACACATAAATTTACATTCTCAAATGTTCTTACTTGACACTATCTTTTACTAGCCTAGTGTCCTAATCCTTCATAAGCATATCAAAGCCAAGTCCTAGCTTCTTGAAGCGGCTAAACTTCATGCTCATATAGGTAGTTCTTTTATTCTCGCACCTGCATATGCAATTTTTCAAAAGAACTATTAAGAAGACAAACTTCAACCTCCTTAACTTGCAGGGCTGAAGACATACCTTGGGATGATGCTTTAATGTGTTCCAATCTCTAAATGTTAAGCTTTCCACATTGAATTCAGCACCTAATGTCATATTAGATGAGAATTGGGTATCTCAACATGAGAGGTTATTCGATGGACTTTAATCCCATCCCCACAGCCGATTTGTGCACAAGATCTCTACTCAACCCTTTGGTTAGATGATCGGCTAAATTATGTTGAGTTCTTATAAACTCCACTGATATAACACCATGCGTGATTAGCTCACGAATCATGCTGTGTCTAACACCTAAGTGTCTAGACTTGCCTTTGAACACTTGTCTATAAGCATTAGACAAGGCAGATTCACTATCACACCTGATAGATATGGGAGATATCGGTTTAGGCCACAATGGAATCTCGTAAATCAGATTTCTTAGCCATTCAGCTTCTTTACCAGCCGCTGATAATGCCACAAATTCAGATTCCATCGTTGAATCAGTAATGCAACTTTGTTTCTTTGATGCCCAAGAGATAGCACCTCCCCCAAGAAGGAATACCCATCCACTTGTGGAAGAATGATCCTCCTTATTGGAAATCCAACTTGCATCTGAATGACCTTCAATAACCGAAGGAAATCCAGTATATGTCAAACCATAATCCATGGTTCCTTTCAAGTATTTGAACACTCGGCTTAAGGCTTGCCAATGATGTGTGCTTGGCTTGCTAGTATACCTACTAAGCTTTCCAACAGCATAGGCAATATCTGGCCTAGTGCTTATCATGGCATACATGAGACTACCAATAGCCCTTGAGTATTCAAGTTGAGATACTGCAACACCTGTATTAGGTAGGAGTTTAATACTAGGATCAAGAGGAGTGCTAACAGGAGAACAATCCTTAAAGTTAAATCTTTTAAGAATCTTCTCAATATAATGAGATTGAGAAATTGAAATGCCATTGTTCTCTCGCTTGATCCTTATACCAAGAATCACCTCAGCCTCCCCCATGTCTTTCATATCAAAATTAGATGACAAGAACTTCTTGGTTTTATCCACTTGATTTTCGTCAGTCCCAAAAATCAACATGTCATCCACATATAAACAAATTATAACTCCTTTACCAGAAGCATCAAATTTGCTATATACACACTTGTCTGCTTGGTTAAGAAAATAACCGTTAGACAAGACCACAGTATCAAATTTATCATGCCAATCCTTTGGTGCTTGTTTCAGACCATAAATTGATTTCTTCAATTTACACACCTTGTTCTCACAACCAGGCATAACAAACCCTTCGGGTTGTTTCATATAAATCTCTTCATCTAATTCACCATTCAAGAATGCAGTTTTCACATCCATTTGGTGAATGACAAGGTTGTGTATAGCAGCAAGTGCTATTAACAACCTAATAGTGGAGGTTCTAGCAACAGGAGCATAAGTATCAAAATAGTCAATCCCTTCTTTTTGTCTAAAACCTTGGATCACCAATCTGGCTTTAAACTTATCTATGGTACCGTCCACCTTCATTTTCCTTTTGAAGATCCATCTATTTCCCAATGCTTTACAGCCAGGGGGCAGATCACTCAATTCCCAAGTATTATTATTCATGATAGAATCCATTTCATCTTGGATAGCTTCTTTCCAGAATGCAACATCCCTAGATTTCATAGCTTCGCTAAAAGTATTTGGATCCTCCTCAATAAGAAAACAATATTGGTATTGATATTCAATTTCATCTCTAGAGCCTTCTACTAGATAAAGATGAAAATCATCTCCAAAAGTCTTTGCCTTTCTAGCTCTAGTGCTTCTCCTTGGTTCAGACGGTCCATTCACATCTTCAGTAGAAACCGAGTTCCTACTAGAAGAAATCTGAAGCATGTCCCTTGGTCTAGGTATAGATGTAAATCTATTTTCATCAAAAATAGCATCTCTTGACTCGATAATCGAGTTCACAGATACATAGTCATTAGATTCTAACACATAGAATCTATATGCTATAGAATGCTCAGCATAACCAACAAATATGCAATCTATACCTCGTTCACCCAAGTTTCTTCTTTTGGGTTCAGTGAGTCTTACAACTGCTCTACATCCCCAAACTCTCAGAAAACTCAATTTTGGTGACTCTTTATACCAAAGTTCATAAGGGGTAATCTTATTCCTCTTACTAGGAATTCGATTCAATAAGTAACAGGCTGTCAACATAGCCTCACCCTAAAATCCCTCACTCAAACCCGAGTAGGATAACAAGGAATTAACCATTTCTTTCAAAGTCCTATTCTTTCGCTCTGCCACACCATTTTGCTGTGGTGTATAAGGAGCCGTGGTTTGATGTATTATACCAGTAGATCGAAAATAAACCGGATCATAATACTCACCTCCTCTATCAGTACGTAGATTTTTAATCATGGTACTCTGATGTAGCTCTACTTCTTCTTTAAAAATTTTAAAGAAGTCAAGAGCTTCATCCTTAGCATGCAATAAATATACATAGCAATATCTAGTAGCATCATCAATAAAAGTAACTACATACTTTTATTTCCTAATGATGGTGTAGAATGGAAATCACACAAATCACTATGTATTAATTCTAAAAATTCAGACACCCTATTAACCTCCTTAAAGGGCTTTCTTGTTATCTTTGTCAACATGCATGTTTTGCATTTTTCATTGTCTAAATCAATAGCAGGTATGAGACTCATTTTAGACATATCCTTTATTCTTTTGTAATGTACATGTCCTAGTCTAGCATGCCATAATTCTGGTTTGTTCAAATTATTGCTAGTACTAGTAGAAGCCATGCAAGCAGATTCATCAATAAATGGAGTATTAACATTCAACATAAACATGCCATTACACAAATAGCCAAAGCCAACAAAAGAGCCATGTTTTGACAATATATATTTGTCACTTTCATAAACTTGTTTATATCCACAATTGTTCAATACAACACCAGACAAGAGATTCTTACGAATCCCAGGAACATACAACACTTTATTTAATAATATACATTTGCCAGAAGTAAAAACTATCTTGACATTTCCTAGTCCTTTGATCGGTTCAGTTGCAACATTTCCCATCTTTAAGATAGATCCATCTTCGATTGGTTGAAAGTCTATGAACCAACGAAGATCTTTGCATACATGACTCGTTGCTCCTGAATCAATCCACCAAGCAACATTGTCATCCTGCACATAAAATGCCTCAGATATTAGTGACACATAATTCTGACTAGAATTACAATTTTGCATTAAAATCTGACCTTGTTGCAATTCTGGATCCTTGGATCCACTTGGACCAGCATTTTGCTTTTCTTGCTTGCCTTTACCAACCCGACAATCCTTCTTGAAATGTCCAGGTTTGCCACACTTCCAACATGCCATCTTAGGCTTTTTGTTGGAAGAATTGTTGTTGTTTCCTTTAAACTTTCGTTTATCACCCTTGCCATACTTAGAATTCTTTGAAGATCCACCATCTTCAACCATATTCACAGAAGAGTTACTGACTTGGTTCTTGCCCTTAGGATTATTCTCAATTTCTTGAGTCCTCAAAGCCTCTTCAATTCTGAAGTGACTTCCAAGTTGAACCAGAGTCATATCCTCTTTGTTATGTTTCAAGGAGTGTTTAAAATCCTTCCATGATGGTGGTAGTTTGTCTATAACACCAGAAACTGAGATAGATTCATCCATCTTCAGATTGTGTTGGGCAAACTGTCCCAGAATTCTCAACAATTCATTGTATTGTTCCATCACAGGTCTAGAATCGACCATTTTGTAATTCATAAAATTACTGACCAGAAACTTCTTACTAGAAGCATCTTCTGCCATGTATTTGGATTCAAGAGAATCCCACAATTCTTTTGCTGACTCAACATTTTGATATACATCGAAAAGGGAATCAGACATACCGTTTAAGATGTGACCGCGGCAGATGTAATCAGCGTTTTCCCATTTGCAACGCCTCCTTGTTTGTTCAGCGGTTTCATCCTCAACCACTTCTGGAATGGGGGTACTCAGAACATATACAACCTTCAGCGTTGTCAATAGAAAATGCATCTTCTTTTGCCATCTTCTAAAATCTTGACCCTCAAACTTGTCCAACTTTGCAAACTTGCTTGTCATGTCTCTTGCAGATTCTGAGTTTGCCATCTTCAGAAAATAGATATCTTCAATCTTTGTTGGGGAATTGGGTGATAACTTGGATATTTCTGAAGTCGTGTAATCACTTTCAGATTGAAGATATTTGTGGTTCACCCAAATAATTCAATCGGATAAAGTCAGAAAATCTGCAAGAAGAGAGAATGTATATTGCTGTGTATTTCAAAAAATGAACCTCTTTTTAAAATGATCAATGCCACACCTATTTATAGATGTCAACAGATGTGTCTATTACCAATAGACACACCTCAAGATGTGTCTTTTCCAATAGACACATCTCATTTCCAACAGTCATGTCCAATGCCAATAGACACACCTCAAGGTGTGTCTTTTCCAATAGACACATCTCATTTCCAACAGATGTGTTTGATGCCAATAGACATGTCTCATAAGCAATAATTCTGAAATCATAACGAACTCGAACAGAGCATGCACTCCACATTCTCCCGACTTGTTCGATGTAACATTACGATTACATTGATCAACTAGCCAATCCAATTACACTAAAATATCCAACAATCCTCCCCCATTTTAGCGTAATCCATGATTAACTAAACAAAATCACAACAAACGACAAACTTAAGCATAAATGAAATATCGTGACGATTGAATTTCACATTAGTATATTACACATTCCAAATATTCGAATACCAAGGTATCACTATGGATTGAACCTTTATTATTCATATTGAATACATGAAGATAATATACACATAAATTTACATTCTCAAATGTTCTTACTTGACACTATCTTTTACTAGCCTAGTGTCCTAATCCTTCATAAGCATATCAAAGCCAAGTCCTAGCTTCTTGAAGCGGCTAAACTTCATGCTCATATAGGTAGTTCTTTTATTCTCGCACCTGCATATGCAATTTTTCAAAAGAACTATTAAGAAGACAAACTTCAACCTCCTTAACTTGCAGGGCTGAACACATACCTTGGGATGATGCTTTAATGTGTTCCAATCTCTAAATGTTAAGCTTTCCACATTGAATTCAGCACCTAATGTCATATTAGATGAGAATTGGGTATCTCAACATGAGAGGTTATTCGATGGACTTTAATCCCATCCCCACAGCCGATTTGTGCACAAGATCTCTACTCAACCCTTTGGTTAGATGATCGGCTAAATTATGTTGAGTTCTTATAAACTCCACTGATATAACACCATGCGTGATTAGCTCACGAATCATGCTGTGTCTAACACCTAAGTGTCTAGACTTGCCTTTGAACACTTGTCTATAAGCATTAGACAAGGCAGATTCACTATCACACCTGATAGATATGGGAGATATCGGTTTAGGCCACAATGGAATCTCGTAAATCAGATTTCTTAGCCATTCAGCTTCTTTACCAGCCGCTGATAATGCCACAAATTCAGATTCCATCGTTGAATCAGTAATGCAACTTTGTTTCTTTGATGCCCAAGAGATAGCACCTCCCCCAAGAAGGAATACCCATCCACTTGTGGAAGAATGATCCTCCTTATTGGAAATCCAACTTGCATCTGAATGACCTTCAATAACCGAAGGAAATCCAGTATATGTCAAACCATAATCCATGGTTCCTTTCAAGTATTTGAACACTCGGCTTAAGGCTTGCCAATGATGTGTGCTTGGCTTGCTAGTATACCTACTAAGCTTTCCAACAGCATAGGCAATATCTGGCCTAGTGCTTATCATGGCATACATGAGACTACCAATAGCCCTTGAGTATTCAAGTTGAGATACTGCAACACCTGTATTAGGTAGGAGTTTAATACTAGGATCAAGAGGAGTGCTAACAGGAGAACAATCCTTAAAGTTAAATCTTTTAAGAATCTTCTCAATATAATGAGATTGAGAAATTGAAATGCCATTGTTCTCTCGCTTGATCCTTATACCAAGAATCACCTCAGCCTCCCCCATGTCTTTCATATCAAAATTAGATGACAAGAACTTCTTGGTTTTATCCACTTGATTTTCGTCAGTCCCAAAAATCAACATGTCATCCACATATAAACAAATTATAACTCCTTTACCAGAAGCATCAAATTTGCTATATACACACTTGTCTGCTTGGTTAAGAAAATAACCGTTAGACAAGACCACAGTATCAAATTTATCATGCCAATCCTTTGGTGCTTGTTTCAGACCATAAATTGATTTCTTCAATTTACACACCTTGTTCTCACAACCAGGCATAACAAACCCTTCGGGTTGTTTCATATAAATCTCTTCATCTAATTCACCATTCAAGAATGCAGTTTTCACATCCATTTGGTGAATGACAAGGTTGTGTATAGCAGCAAGTGCTATTAACAACCTAATAGTGGAGGTTCTAGCAACAGGAGCATAAGTATCAAAATAGTCAATCCCTTCTTTTTGTCTAAAACCTTGGATCACCAATCTGGCTTTAAACTTATCTATGGTACCGTCCACCTTCATTTTCCTTTTGAAGATCCATCTATTTCCCAATGCTTTACAGCCAGGGGGCAGATCACTCAATTCCCAAGTATTATTATTCATGATAGAATCCATTTCATCTTGGATAGCTTCTTTCCAGAATGCAACATCCCTAGATTTCATAGCTTCGCTAAAAGTATTTGGATCCTCCTCAATAAGAAAACAATATTGGTATTGATATTCAATTTCATCTCTAGAGCCTTCTACTAGATAAAGATGAAAATCATCTCCAAAAGTCTTTGCCTTTCTAGCTCTAGTGCTTCTCCTTGGTTCAGACGGTCCATTCACATCTTCAGTAGAAACCGAGTTCCTACTAGAAGAAATCTGAAGCATGTCCCTTGGTCTAGGTATAGATGTAAATCTATTTTCATCAAAAATAGCATCTCTTGACTCGATAATCGAGTTCACAGATACATAGTCATTAGATTCTAACACATAGAATCTATATGCTATAGAATGCTCAGCATAACCAACAAATATGCAATCTATACCTCGTTCACCCAAGTTTCTTCTTTTGGGTTCAGTGAGTCTTACAACTGCTCTACATCCCCAAACTCTCAGAAAACTCAATTTTGGTGACTCTTTATACCAAAGTTCATAAGGGGTAATCTTATTCCTCTTACTAGGAATTCGATTCAATAAGTAACAGGCTGTCAACATAGCCTCACCCCAAAATCCCTCACTCAAACCCGAGTAGGATAACAAGGAATTAACCATTTCTTTCAAAGTCCTATTCTTTCGCTCTGCCACACCATTTTGCTGTGGTGTATAAGGAGCCGTGGTTTGATGTATTATACCAGTAGATCGAAAATAAACCGGATCATAATACTCACCTCCTCTATCAGTACGTAGATTTTTAATCATGGTACTCTGATGTAGCTCTACTTCTTCTTTAAAAATTTTAAAGAAGTCAAGAGCTTCATCCTTAGCATGCAATAAATATACATAGCAATATCTAGTAGCATCATCAATAAAAGTAACTACATACTTTTATTTCCTAATGATGGTGTAGAATGGAAATCACACAAATCACTATGTATTAATTCTAAAAATTCAGACACCCTATTAACCTCCTTAAAGGGCTTTCTTGTTATCTTTGTCAACATGCATGTTTTGCATTTTTCATTGTCTAAATCAATAGCAGGTATGAGACTCATTTTAGACATATCCTTTATTCTTTTGTAATGTACATGTCCTAGTCTAGCATGCCATAATTCTGGTTTGTTCAAATTATTGCTAGTACTAGTAGAAGCCATGCAAGCAGATTCATCAATAAATGGAGTATTAACATTCAACATAAACATGCCATTACACAAATAGCCAAAGCCAACAAAAGAGCCATGTTTTGACAATATATATTTGTCACTTTCATAAACTTGTTTATATCCACAATTGTTCAATACAACACCAGACAAGAGATTCTTACGAATCCCAGGAACATACAACACTTTATTTAATAATATACATTTGCCAGAAGTAAAAACTATCTTGACATTTCCTAGTCCTTTGATCGGTTCAGTTGCAACATTTCCCATCTTTAAGATAGATCCATCTTCGATTGGTTGAAAGTCTATGAACCAACGAAGATCTTTGCATACATGACTCGTTGCTCCTGAATCAATCCACCAAGCAACATTGTCATCCTGCACATAAAATGCCTCAGATATTAGTGACACATAATTCTGACTAGAATTACAATTTTGCATTAAAATCTGACCTTGTTGCAATTCTGGATCCTTGGATCCACTTGGACCAGCATTTTGCTTTTCTTGCTTGCCTTTACCAACCCGACAATCCTTCTTGAAATGTCCAGGTTTGCCACACTTCCAACATGCCATCTTAGGCTTTTTGTTGGAAGAATTGTTGTTGTTTCCTTTAAACTTTCGTTTATCACCCTTGCCATACTTAGAATTCTTTGAAGATCCACCATCTTCAACCATATTCACAGAAGAGTTACTGACTTAGTTCTTGCCCTTAGGATTATTCTCAATTTCTTGAGTCCTCAAAGCCTCTTCAATTCTGAAGTGACTTCCAAGTTGAACCAGAGTCATATCCTCTTTGTTATGTTTCAAGGAGTGTTTAAAATCCTTCCATGATGGTGGTAGTTTGTCTATAACACCAGAAACTGAGATAGATTCATCCATCTTCAGATTGTGTTGGGCAAACTGTCCCAGAATTCTCAACAATTCATTGTATTGTTCCATCACAGGTCTAGAATCGACCATTTTGTAATTCATAAAATTACTGACCAGAAACTTCTTACTAGAAGCATCTTCTGCCATGTATTTGGATTCAAGAGAATCCCACAATTCTTTTGCTGACTCAACATTTTGATATACATCGAAAAGGGAATCAGACATACCGTTTAAGATGTGACCGTGGCAGATGTAATCAGCGTTTTCCCATTTGCAACGCCTCCTTGTTTGTTCAGCGGTTTCATCCTCAACCACTTCTGGAATGGGGGTACTCAGAACATATACAACCTTCAGCGTTGTCAATAGAAAATGCATCTTCTTTTGCCATCTTCTAAAATCTTGACCCTCAAACTTGTCCAACTTTGCAAACTTGCTTGTCATGTCTCTTGCAGATTCTGAGTTTGCCATCTTCAGAAAATAGATATCTTCAATCTTTGTTGGGGAATTGGGTGATAACTTGGATTTTTCTGAAGTCGTGTAATCACTTTCAGATTGAAGATATTTGTGGTTCACCCAAATAATTCAATCGGATAAAGTCAGAAAATCTGCAAGAAGAGAGAATGTATATTGCTGTGTATTTCAAAAAATGAACCTCTTTTTAAAATGATCAATGCCACACCTATTTATAGATGTCAACAGATGTGTCTATTGCCAATAGACACACCTCAAGATGTGTCTTTTCCAATAGACACATCTCATTTCCAACAGTCATGTCCAATGCCAATAGACACACCTCAAGGTGTGTCTTTTCCAATAGACACATCTCATTTCCAACAGATGTGTTTGATGCCAATAGACATGTCTCATAAGCAATAATTCTGAAATCATAACGAACTCGAACAGAGCATGCACTCCACATTCTCCCGACTTGTTCGATGTAACATTACGATTACATTGATCAACTAGCCAATCCAATTACACTAAAATATCCAACAGATATACTGAAGACCATATCAAAAGAATAATAAATTATAGCAAAAAATACATATATTTGAGGGACATAGAACTCAGACCTGATGTGTTTCTCATGTTATTCTCTATCGACAATCTGAAACCCAGTTTTACATGATGAATACAAGAAAAGTATAACAACGACTAATCTGCAAACATGAAAAGTATAATTGATTACATAAAAGCAATCAATTATATATCAATTACATACCATAACTGAAAAACACACATATGGCTAGTAGAGAGTTAATCGTGCACAATATTTCACGAGATCTTCACAAACATGGTAATAATATTGTGTAATACGTATGTTTAATGTATATATAAGTGTATTTTCAGCTTTCAAGATACTACCCTTTTAGTGATACATAAGTGAAATATAATTTATTTTGTATAAAATCTAGACCGCAAGATTAAAAGGAAATCAACGGTAATTATCATGGTTCTCTAGTTCTCTCACTAAGGAGGATTTTCTTTTGAAACTCCTCATATATATATATATATATAGGGAGGTGCTCAAATGAGACCCCTCTTATAATGAGACTCTCTCTTATAATGAGTCTCCCTCATATTTTATCTATTCTAAAGGGCCCCGCCAGGGGCACCCAATACAAAAAAATCTTATAAGTATACCCTCTATTCATTCATCAAAAAAAATTAAAAATTAAAAAAAATGAAAAAATGAAAAAAAACTGCTACCACGTCATCATTCTTTTTCAAAAAAAAAATATTTTTTTTTCTTTTCATAAATGGATAGAGGGTAGAATTATAACTCATTTTCGTATTGGATGCCCCTGGCGGGGCCCTCTAAAATACAAGAAATATGAGGGGGGACTCATTATAAGAGAGGGTCTCATTATAAGAGGGGTCTCATTTGAGCAGCCCCTATATATATATATATATGCTAGCATTCAAATAGAAACCAACCTTAGAATAGAAACTAGAAACCTACACTAAATAAATTATATTTCATTTATTTTAATGGCCCCGCTAGGGGCACCTTCACAAAAAACTTATAAAATTCTTGGCTCTATTCAACAAAAATATAAAAAAAAAATTAAAAAAAAAGTTATTGTTCATGTGCCACGTCATCACGTGAACAGTAACTTTTTTTTAAATTTTTTTAATTTTTTTGTTGAATAGAGCCAATAATTTTAAACGTTTTTTGTATTGGGGTATCCCTAATTTGGTAATTAGATTAGCTTGAAATATTTAATTTAGGTTTAGTTTCTAGTTTCTATTATAAGTTAGTTTCTATTAGAATAAGACCATATATATATATATATATATATATATATATATATATATATATATATATATATCTGTGTGTGTGTGTGTGCCCTTCCATAGCCACCGTTGGTTGAAAAAATGCCCACAACCACCAACTCGTACACTGCCGCAAGTGTTCATTGCGGCAGGAAAAAAGACACCTGCCGCAATGAAGGGTTGAGGCGGCGTATTTAACTTAAAAAAACTTTATTTTATGTAGAGTCGATCTCAGGTCCTTTACCAGAGATAACAACAACTTAACCACTACACCAAACAAACATATTTGTAATTTTCTTCAAAACAAAACACTATTAAATATTATTTATACTTTTATTTTTATTATTTATTAAAATTAATAAAAAAAAATGGCAAATTAATACTTTATAAAATATAGAAATGTTTATAAAATTTGAATTATTACATAAAATTTTAAATAAATTATTATATTTTTATATTTAATAAAAGTAATAAAAAATAATAAATTAATAAAAGCTGTTAATTTGAAATATAGAAACAAGTAAAAATATGAAATTAAATTTTCTCCCTCCAAATTGCTGCAGCAATGATACATAGCGGAGAAACGAAAATCTGAAATTACTTTTTTACCCTTATTATTGCCGCAATGAAACATTGCGGATGCATAAATAGATTGCTCACCCATCATTCCGGCAGGAGAGAGTGCAGTAGCCTTTCTCTCTCCTCCCCTGTTTTCCCCTGTTCTGGTCTGTTCTCATTTTTTTTCACAATTTTTTTTGTAATATTTTTTATCATATCATATAATTCATTTTTAATTAAATTATGGATTCAATATTTTAATAAATAGTAATAAATTATTCAATTAATCTAATTTATTCATTTGTTTTAATTATTATTATTATTACTAGTACAAATGCATGGATTGCATATTAATACCTTACATTGAAAATTAAGATTATAATTAATAAAAATAGTTTCAAATATTACATAATACAATTGAAACTAACTACCAGGACAATTTCTTCTATCATGGTTTGCTCCTACCAACCCACATTTTCCGCACTTTCGTTGCTTGGTTGTTGAAGTTGACGTTTCAATACCACTTTTATATCTTGCCGCTTTCTTTCGTCCCTTAGTTTGTGACCTCGGATCATGATCCCAATCTTCTTGAGAAAACGACTCGTTCATTTTTTCGGTCTTATCTTCTTGTGGAAAAGCATTTTCCACGTGACACCTCTCTCGCTCAATCAAGTTCATCACGTAATTGAAACCTGGGACGGAACAACTACCAACAGCGCCCAAATTTTGAAATGATTTGCACAATGCACTATACCTTGATGCTTATGATTTACCAACATTACCAAGAACGGGAGGGGTATAAGGTAGAGGTCCGACAATTTTGTTGTCATTTTTTGTCCACCTAGACATGATGTAATCATTCGGTATACGTATTTTTTGTTTCTTGTCTAGGTAACGGATCATGTGTTTACAAATCATCACGGAATGTTCAAATTGCCTACAAACACATTCAATCTTTACATTAATATGGGCAGTCAACCGATAACTTCTTCTACGATCCTCCGGCACGGTAGACTTCTCAACCAAGTACATTTTAAATAAATGACATCCATCTTTAGCTTTCGTCACGACATAAGATGTACTTTTCAGAAGCTCCTTTTGAAAACGCCTAAACATCTCTTTCGTGTAAATTTCGGATGCATGAATTTCCAAGGATGATTGCAATACTAGTCTCCTTTCCCTTTCTTCGCTCTCGTAGTCACTTTTAACCTCCCTAAGATATTGTGCCTCCAAAGACTTTTGGGAATTCTTAATGATTTCTTTCAAACCGGTAGATGCTTGCACATATTCATCAAAAAATGCATTCATTGATTCGCTTCTAGAGGTAGTGGTCATACCGGCGGTAAAATGCAACTTTGTGTAAGCACCAATCCATTGATGTCTAATTAGATACATTTTATTTAACCAAAAATGATCCTCAAGTTTGTGCTTCTTGACAAATTCCTCCCATCTACCTTCAAATTCCGTGAGTGACAACGACTTGTACACACATGCATTAAAATCCGTTTTGAATTCCGGATATTTGGTGTACAAACTAGATAACTTCTCGGGAAATTTACTACTTATATGCCATGTACAATATAAGTGTTTTGTTTCGGGCATAACCGTGGCAATAGCATTTCCCAAAGCAATGTCTTGATCGGTAATTATTGTAGTGGGAGGTTTGTTGTCAATGGCTTCCAACCAAGTTTCTAAAACCCATTGATAAGAAGTCTCGGTCTCATCTCTCATGAGTGCAAATCCAAACAAAATATTTTGGTAATGGTGGTTCACCCCCGTAATAGGTATGAAAGGCATACAATACCTATTCGTTCGATAAGTTGAGTCGAACGTCACCACATCACCAAAATTCTTGTAAGCGTTCATGCATCGAGGATCAACCCACACCAAACCTTTAACATGATTCTCGTTATCCACATCCACTCGATAGAAGAAATGACCAAACGTATTCTCTTGTTGTAACTTTCGTAACAAGACCAAGCCACACTCCGTATCACCGGAATCAAACACTTGGTACCGAATATCCCGTATGACATTGTGTACATCTTGATTTGAAAACCCTAAATTTTCAATGCCTCCACATGTCTTACCAAGATATTTCATCACTTTACTCGTCTCGATCCCCGATTTGTTAAATAACTCAATCAATGATCGGGTGATGGGATCGATGTGCGCGATGTTTGAAAAAATTGTCTCTTATCCGGTGTTACCATGGCATGATTGTGTTTCAAATCAACCAAAGTTACCTTCCATTTGTTTACATTCACTAGGTGACATACGTACATTCGAGCACGACAATTCGTTCGTGGATCTACATCCCTAATGCGTCATTTTCCTTTATCATGATAATCCGATTCCAGTGCTACTCTTCCACCCTTCTTACAAATAAACAAACGGGATGATGGATCATGACTCCGTTGATGTTTATGAGTATTCCTAATTGTTATCTCGAATCCGACATTTCGACCATAATTTCTATAAAAACTTTCCGCCTCATCTAATGTATCGAAAATCATTCCAACACAAGGCACAACCTTATTAACATCCGCAAATGTAAAATCACAATTTTCGTTTCCAATATCCTCATCATCATCATTTTGTCCCATCCTAACATCCTCATCATCATCAATTTTTTCCATCCTAATATCCCCATCTCCTTCATCATCATTTTTTCCCATCCCAAATTTCTCATCTTTTTCATCATCACCATCACTAATAATTATCTTGTTTTTACCCTTTCCACCATCATTTTTTTCCCCACCAACATCATCAACATTCATTTTATCAATATGAACATTGTAATTCACTCTACGTTTATGAACACTACTATAATAAATATCAATATCTACATCATCAACGAATAATTTACGAGAAACATGATTATTTTTAACGGGCGGCGTAACATAATCATCACCATTACATTCACTAGATGAACTAGAAGAGCTAAATAAAAATGAAGCCATTGAATAGAGTGTTGTGGGAGGAATTTGTCACAACAAAATAGGAGGCCTCGTGCTGGAATATCACTAGTAAACACGGAATCGTCCAACCACCCAGAAAGGCTCGTAGTTGGAGATCAATAGCTAGCCACCCGGAAAGGCTCACGACTAGGGGTTCCCGAATAACACGGGATGTGGTTCCTCGGAAGGATCAGACTGAATCTACAGGATTAGAGCTCAAGGACCGTGCAATGATGATGCGTTGGTCAGCCAAGAACCCTAATAATGATGTGTCATACAAGAGTTTACGTGCTCTATATTTACTCAAGGTATCAAAGTGTCTAAGCGATCCCGTAAACTGCCTACATACCACTATTTATAGTGGATCAAGCCCATATGTAGTTCTCGATTGATATGATCATTTGTTTATGGTGAGTTATCCTCTCTCCAGTGGGATAATGACTATTATTACTGATATAAATCGAGTATGATGTATATTTTCAGGTTACCAAGCTGTTATGGTAATTGTAGGATGATTATCCTTTGTATTTATCATGATTTTGTATCATTTATCAAGTATATATGACATATATCCTCAAATAACTGAATGTATATCTGTTTGGGAGTGTTTTTAGGTGATATAGACGTGTTCCTAAAAAGTAGGAGGTCTGCCTTATCTGATTTGGCAGCCTAACCAGGCTTCCGGCGGAAACTAGGGGTACCTCCCGGTAGCCTGGCTCCGGTACCCCCTCCGGTAAACCCACTATGGAAGCTACTCTGGAAGCCCTACCGGATGACTGGTATTGGTTGCAGGTTACCCATAAGGGGATGCCCTTGGGACCCTAAGCCACACATTTCCTTGCTGCCATGTACATGGTAACCCCTAAGGTTGCCATGGGCCTTTGGAAGCCTAACAGATTACTTATTTTTCTCATGAATCTGGACCTTAATCCTCTAGTGGTCCTAAATCTAACCCATGCAAGATTTTGGTCACAACTACCCCCCGGTTCCCTGAAGTACTGTGTGCAAGGGGAACCTATTATTCGCAGGGTACCGCTTTCTAGAAAAATTCATTCTTTTGCTATCTTGCCAAATCAATACAACATGAGATGCCAATATTGGAGATTCTCAATCGTAAACATCTGAATTAATATTAGTATTTATTTGAAAAATCCTTCGTAAATGTGCTATGGAAGCCTGAATTATGAATCTACTAATGAGTAGAAGTCTCATAATTTATCCGATTTAATTCTAGATTAATAAGTTTTATTTTCCAGAAATAAAAATGATAACTATTGAGGAGGGAATAATGTGCTTGGACTCTACCGCTTCTTTAGAAGTGGTTCATTTCCAAGGGAAGCACATTTCCCAATTAGCCTCATTTTCTGTGCCATATACATTAACCAAAGGGACACGCCTCTTCCCCCTGTGTTTGTAAATATCCACTCACTCAGCCTTTCGTATTTCTTTTTATTTTTTTACCATATTCTCTCTCAAGCATATACGGATTGTACAAGAGTTTCCGACGAGGTTTCCGGTGAAGGCTAAAGCGTTCAAACTCCCGTCTCTCCATCTTTATTCAGGTACGTCCTCGATTTCTTGTAACTCGTTTGCCTGTTTTGCTTTGTGATAACATCTGTATGTGTCTTTTGATTTTGATAATGTTTGATTTTTAGTGTTTATCCTTGCCTTTTGAATCGGTATTTGAATCAACATTCTAATGGGTATTGCATGCTACTTGCCTTGGTTTGCCTAAATCTGACATATTTTGCCATAGGCGCTTTTTAACATTGTCAATTCCTTAACCCTGTTTAGGTTAAATCCACACGTTTGAATCTCAATAGGAGAATGCATGTATAAGTTCTCGCCTGTAAAGTATGTAATATGAATCTTGGGGTGGTTTGTGTTCCGGCTACCCCCTTGACAGTTGTTTAATATGTTTATAATGTGTTTGATATTTGTTCTCTATGAAATCAGTTTACTTTTAAACTTGTTTTGCTAAGTAAATGTCTGTAGTTAATCGATTTGGGTGTGTTCCTAGTACCCTGGGTATGATATTTCCTTTCCTAATCCTCTTGGATAACCTTAATTCCACCTCGTTAGATCACTATGTTGACCGTCATCCTTTGAACCTTGGTCCTTTCGTCTTACCTACCATTTTACTCTCTTGGTACCCCTCAATTCTATATTGGAGCCTTCATTTTAATTGACTATTCCACCAATATTAATCTGCTTCCCCTTTGTGATTATAGATGTCAATCTCATCCGTCTCTGGGGGTTCATCTCAACACCCCGGTACCCTATCTCCCATTTCGGGGAAGCCGTCAGAATCTTGGTCAACCCATCTCAATGATGTGCTTCTTCATCAGCCTTTGGTGCAGTCCAAGCCATCCATTAGCTCTCGAACTCGCTCGCGAGTTGAGGTAATCAACCCCCTCGAAGCTGAGATCGTACGTCGGCGTCTCGACCCCTCCTTGGAGGCTGGCTCGTCGAACTTTGATAGTGGGGATGTTGATAGGATTTATCTAAGTTCGAACAGGGATGAAGAAGAGAAGTTGGCTAAGGTATCTTGGAATGAGGCTGGACATCCATTTTTTGATAATGATGATTTGATAGATGAGGGAGAGGATACCGAGGTTGGACAGGTGGTAGAGGTGGAGCGAAAGCTACACACCCCTACAAGTTTCGTTCCATCCTGTGAAGATTTGGATTCTTTGATGATTGTGGATAGACTTGGGAGGTTACTAGAGTCATGCGATCCGGGATGCAACCTAGTGGTACCTAGTGCTGGTGAGAGGTGCCATAGATTCAATCACTTTGAGCCTGATCAGTCCATACCGAATGCCGTGCTATTAGCATCCTTCTTCAAGTTGGGATTTTCTATGCCAATGCATCCATTTTTTGTTGATGTGCTGGATTTTTATGATATTGCTTCAATGCAGTTGTCTCCTAACTCCTTTAGGGTGGCAGCTTGCATGTATATTCTCTACGATTAGACCTTCTCTACTCCCCTCACTGCTAGGGAGCTGGGGTATTTTTACCAACTGAAAGATGTGGGAAGGAAGGTGGGTATTTTTATCTTACTTCCTGGAATAATAGACAAGGTAGGTGTATAAAGGGGAATAAACGGGGAATGTATGACTGGTTGGAGATGTTTCTATATTGTTATGACTGTGAGGAAGTGAGAAAAGAATGGAACCTGACTCCGGGTAAGCATGCGGTACCCCTCCATATTACTGTAACCCTAGTCGATTCACCTTCTTTTTTGACTCGACCTTCATTTTTCTTGTTGTATTGTTTAGGGATCCCAACACAAACATCCCTATAGGGGATCGAAGAGAAACGGGATAGGAAAATCATGAAGTTGGCAGGCTCTCTGAGAGACGGGGAGAGTTTTCTGACTCTAGAGACTTTGGTGAGATTGGGGTTCTCAAGACCTGTGGCTCCCCCATCTCCTGCTCAAGAGATGGAGGTTGAGGAGGAGTTGGGGAGAGAGCCTAAGATTCAGGGTACCAACAAGAAGCATGAGAGGAAAGGTGGGGCTACCACTGGCACCCCTTCCGGTACCCCGAGCTGCCACTTCATATACTCCTTATTTGCACATACGTTTTCACCCAACATGTCATGTTCTTCTGTTTATAGATACTCATTATTATTAGCATCTTTGTAGGCTTTCTTATGTATATGCTTTCAAACTATGTAATATTTATTGCTTTTCTCGTACTCATATATTCATCTGTATTCGGAAGCCTGGCTCTGGTAGCCCTATCGGTAGCCTGAGATTTCTTCATATAGATATGTGTTATGGTTACTGATATCTCCCATGTTTCATCATTTCAGGTATGTTAGGATCCGTGTCGTCCTTTATTAAACCCACTAATAAGTATGAGGATCTATTTCCCGAAGATGAGTTGACTATGTTGGAGACCTCTATTGCCGCTACTCCAGTTTCTTGGTTCCCTGCCTCTCTGTCCGTCAAGGCCGAGCTTTCCGCTACTGAAAAGCGAAGACTCTCTCAGGTTGCTGGGGCTTCAAAATCCACCCCTAAAACCAGATCCTCGAAGAAAGCTAAGGTGTCTCAGTAGGGTACCCCCATGGGCGATGTGGAGCAGTTTTATCAGATGTATGGTGGACAGATACCCATGGAAACAATAGCAGGATGGGTTAAACAAAAGACTTCCGATGCTGCAAGGTCTATGCTGTTCTCCGCGGGTGAGAGTTTCTTCCATCAGCTTAGGCTTTCCAATCAGCTTGCCTTGGCCACCCGAGGTGACATGCGGCTCCGTGAAGAGATGAAACAATTGAAGATTGATATGCAGGCTATGGAGGAGGAGAAGAAGAAGCTTTTGGATGCCGCGAAGAAGATGAAGGGTGATGTTTCTACGCTGTCTAAGAAGAAAGACAGGCTGAATAAAGTGGTTTCTGCCTAGGAGAGGGAAAAGAAAGAGCTGAAAACAGCCCATGATGCTGTAAATAACGAGTTAAAGCTGCAGGTTGATACGCTTCAGGCTTCAGTGAAAAAGCTCAAAGAGGCCCTCCCAGACAGGTATAAAACTGGTTTCTCTAAAGGAGTCAATGACTACATGAAGGCTACCTGGAAGGTAATGCCAAATCTGGACTGGTCCCTTCTCGGTGAGGATGCCATGAAGCAAGTGGAAGGTTTCAAGGCTGAGGCTGCCAAGTCCCAGGTCCCCGCCACCAAACTGGTCTCCAAGCCATTAGTTATCCAACAATATGATATCGAAGATGCTCAGGCTACCAGGGTTGAGGCTCCCACGAACGTGGTTGAGGTTACTCCAGGCGATTCCACCAAAAAGGTTGACCCTGTCGAGGATTCCCCTGGCTCTGAGGCTACCAAAGAACCTTCCGTTTCTCAGTAACTTCTTCTTTGGTTATGAAAAATTTTATCCAGTTGGTTTTATGAACTTATGGTTTTAATTAAGGGGGTGGGCTCCTATAACGCTCCACACGTGTACTCTTGGATTCGTAGCTTAACTGTTTTATGGCCATGGGGCCCTGGTACTTTTGATTTGGTTTCATCAGCTTAATGCATGTTTGCTTTATTATCTGGTTTTTCTGTGGTAGGTATAGTTATCGTATCATTATTGATTATGCCCTATGTATCTCTTTATAAGGGTTCGGTAACGGATGCTTGCAGGTTACCACAACTAATATACCATGCTCCTCTAACTTAGTCGTACCTGAACTACTTACTGACTATTCAACGAGAACTAATTCATAATTAATAATTCTCACTCATCGAACCCTAATCTCACTCATACTCTAGGGTATTAACTTGCAAAGTAAGAAAGGTATTACTATAACTTAAAACAATTTATAACTAAACGCAACCATCGAATTCTATCGGGTAAAATGAATCTCATGACAAATCCTAAAACAAGTTCATACAAGTTCTTAGAAGATATATGTCATATTTACGTTGATTAAATAGATATTAGATCATGATTCAAGAATTGAATGAGAGAATGGTAACGCGATATGGAAATGTATTTTAGTAGTTATGGCAACACATACCTGGATAGGTAGCCACAAAAATGATAAACTACTTGTACTTTTGTCTGCTTGGTTACCACTGTGGGTGTGGGGGTACCGTTCGGTAGCCCTATAGTATCTGGGAGCCCGAAAAATGGGAACCTGACTCCGGGAGCCCCTTGGCCGGTAGCCTGGGTGTCGAAGGCTCAGCCTGGAAACCTTTGTTCCGGGAGCCCTAGTCATTTAATGAATCACATGTGGTGATGCCATGTAGGCCATTCCTGCAAAACTGTGTTAGTTAAATTTTTGATGAACCATACGAGTTAACTCTGGTAACCCCGTAGGTTGATGATTAAAAGATCGATGTATGCCAATCGCGGTTCCATACATGATTAATAACAAAGGGGGCTATGTATGCCAATCAGGGTTCCATATGTGCCCTAGTAACCAAGTAAGCCATGCGAACCACTCAAGCTTCCTTACATGTCTAGTATCAAAGGGATCCAAGTGTGCCAATCAGGGTTCCATACAAGCCCGAAAAGTGAAGGGAGTCATGTATGCCGATCAGGGTTCCATACACGCCCTAGTGACCAAGTAAGCCATGTGAGTCAGTCAAGGCTATGCACATGTCTGGTAGTGGAGGGATCCATGTGTGCCAATCAGGGTTCCACACAAGCCCAGAAAATGCAGGGTGTCATGTATGCCGATCAGGGTTCCATACATGCCCTAGTGACCAAGTAAGCCATGTGAACCACTCAAGGTTCCACACATGTCTGGTAGTGGAGGGATCCAATGTGTGCCAATCAGGGTTCCACACAAGCCCAAAAAATGCAGGGAGTCATGTATGCCGATCAGGGTTCCATACATGCCCTAGTGACCAAGTAAGCCATGTGAACCACTCAAGGTTCCACACATGTCTGGTAGTGGAGGGATCCATGTGTGCCAATCAGGGTTCCACACAAGCCCAAAAAATGCAGGGAGTCATGTATGCCGATCAGGGTTCCATACATGCCCTAGTGACCAAGTAAGCCATGTGAGTTAGTCAAGGCTATGCACATGCCTGGTAGTGGAGGGATCCATGTGTGCCAATCAGGGTTCCACACAAGCCCAAAAAATGCAGGGAGTCATGTATGCCGATCAGGGTTCCATACATGCCCTAGTGACCAAGTAACCATGTGAACCACTCAAGGTTCCACACATGTCTGGTAGTGACCATGAAAAGTTTAAAATTCTGATAATTTCAACCTATTAAGCTAAGAGGTGTATTCCCTACTACCCCCTAGTTCTGGATGGTAGCCTGGCTGCCATGTAGAACTATGCTTATAGGTATTCCATATCTTTCTTTTCTCAGATATTTATATGTTAGGTCGAATACACAATAAGCAATCAAATACTGTATGAGTAACTTAACAAGAACACACTGTTTAACAATTAAAAATTGTTTGGAATTAATAATTCCTCTCTCGGTGATGTAAATATCACAGAGAGCTGCTTAGGTTACAATCAATAGATTTCTCAATGTTCGATTACCCTTCTAGGGTTAACCTAACTGTATTTATAGAACATACAGCTTCGTACAATCAGTAATTGATTCTCCTATAATTAAGCTATACAATTGATATCAATCACGATTGCTCCAGTCTTCCAAGTCAACTCAATCTCTTTGACAGCTTTTACAATCTTCAAAGATATTGCTTCCATATTTATCAATCTTCAAACACTGTTGACTCTTCAGACAATATCGCTACAGAGTTTAACAAACTCTGTTTGCGCTTCCAGTCAGTGTTTAACCAAACTCTGACTGCTTCCAGCTAAACTCTGTTTTCTGACTTTAGCTTCCAAACACTGTTTCCATCAATCATTTCTAACAATCTCCCCCAACTTGTCCATTAGCAAGAATGTACAAGTTTACAGTAAATGATGATGTCAAAACAAATACAAAGTTTACAGTGTTTAACATACAAACAGAGTTTAAGCTTTTACTTAACAAATTCTACAGAAAATAAGTAAATTCTTACAGACTTTAATTTCTAATCTCTTGCAGATCAGGCATTGTTCTGAGATAGTCTATAAGCAACCTTCTTTCAGCATTTTCAAGCTCTATCTGCATAGCTTCTTTGATTTCTCTCAACTGAGGATTATCCTCATCAGTTTGATAGATAGCAGCTCTAAGATCGTAGATTTTGTTTCTTCTCATCTCATTTCCCAACCTGATGTATTTCACCTCTTCAGATTTTACATTGAAATCCAGAACAGTAATTCCAAGATCTATTTTCAGCTTTGTAGTCCCCTTCTCCATTTCAATCAGATTGCCATTCCAATCTCTGTATTTAGGAACATACTTGCTGTTGAATTTCATTTGCCTTCTTGCAAGATTTTGAATCATTCTTTGTTGAATCACATTTGCAACTGACTGAGCTCTTTGATTTCTCACTCTGAAAATATATAGGACATATTCAAGTTCTTCAGCATACTTTAATTCAATATCTTTTTCAGAGACTTTAAATACTGTTCCATCAGCCATGAAATATAGCAAGAAATCCTTTTCTAGACTCTTCTGATATACAAGCTGTACTGACTCCAGTTTGTCCAAACTCTCTTGAGTGACACCACGACCTGGAACAGACAGTGAAGAAGGATCTCTAGGACCAACATATTGCCTTTTATCTCTGTGTGAGCCTATGCCTTCTTTGTTGTATCCAACTTTACCAGATAAAGCTCTACCATCAGTAAAATCCATTGGAATTGTAGCTTCTAGTCTTGGATCATGAGGAGCACCCCTCTTAAATGTTGATTTCAACTGAGAAGACAATAATGGTGTGGTCACAACTTGTGCAGCAACAGAGGTTGTGTCTTCATTCTTCTGTACAACATGTGTATCAACAGAGGTTGTAACTATACTTTTCAGCTTTTGCTTGGCTTCTGCATCTGTTGGTTTTCTGAATATTTGCATTCTTTGATTTGTACCAACAGGTTCTTTGATTTGAATGCCTTTAAGAACAGGCTTTGCAGCTTCAGCAACTTTCACATTCTTCTTTGCTTTTACAGACTTTAGAGCTTTCAGATGCTTTTCTTGTAAACTCTTCTCTTCAGCTTTAGCATCTTCTATGGTCACTCCTTCTGCATTCTCTTCCATAAAAAGCTTAACAGCTAACTCCTCATCAGTCTTTGGGTTTGATGTTAATTCCAAACTCTTGGTCTTTGAAGTACCTTGAGTTTCAGTGTATATTCCAACAGACTTTGATTTAAAAGATTTGCCAGATCTCAGAGTTTGCTTTTCAGAGTTTAAGACCTTGCTCTTTTCACTTGCCCCTCCATCTCCAGCATCATCCTTTTGAGTCAGAGTTTGAGAAACTTTGCAGCTAGACTTAGCCACTCTCTCCCCCTTTTTGACATCATCAGGAATAAGGATTGATGTAATGAGCTCCAAAGAATTAGCAATGGAATCAACCTTAGCAAATAAAGCAGTCTGATTGTCTTCAACTTTTCCTAGCCTGGCAAAGAGAGTGTCTTGAACTTTAGACAGCTGAACAGCTTTAATTTTAGACTCTCTTTCCATCTTCAATTCTCTTGACTGAATCTCAGTCTTCAAGGAAGCAATTTCTTGTTTAGTTTCAGCAAAATTTCCTTCCAGAGTCTTGACTTGTACTACAGTTGCCTTTAAACAGGATAGGATTTCTGGATTTGAAATTTGCTTTGCAGTTTGCTTAACAAACTCAGATGCTCTCCCTTTTGGAAAAATGCAATCTTGTTTATACCAGTTTTCAGCAGACTTAGCAAGATGCTCTACTTCAACTGCATGAGATGGACAAGGCTGATCAAAAGGTGTATGTTTATTATCTGTCTGTGCAGGTGCACTCATAAAAGAGTCAGAGTTTGCACTACTAGCAGATTCATCTTCAGCACTTGCATTCTTAGATTGATCATCTTTTAAAGAACCACTGTGCTGAACAGTGTCAGCCACAGTTTCTTCAATAACTGCTGCAACCTTTTCAATAATCACCTCATGCTGCACAGGCTCTGCAACAGAGTTTGTCTTTGTAGCTTCAACAGGCATGAATTCAGAAATTATCTTTGTTGCCTGATCAACTTCATCACCTTTGTCTTGAATTTGAGAAGATACTAGCTCTGTGGGTGATGCTTCAGCTTCAGGAACTTTTGCTGCAAGCTCATCAGCTACATCAGGAGCTTCAGTATGAACAAAAGGTGAGATAGGATCAGAGAATGGTTCAAATGAGTCAAAAATATTATCCCTTGGTGAAAAACCATCTCTGTTATCCTCATCTACAGGCATTTTATCCTCTGTAGGTAATTCAACTTTGTCAGTCATAATATCCTCTGCAGGCATTTTAACCTCTGCAGGTATAGCAACATTCACTGTAACCTCAACAGTATGTGATTGCTGTGAAACCACCTCTGGAGTTTCAACAAGATTATCTTCATCTGAATCAGAAAGAATTAATCTCCTTTTCTTGATTGGAGGCACCACATTCTCCTCTTCATCTTCACATGAGCTCTCTCTTGGTGGTGAAAGTGAAGGTCTGTTTGCTTTCTGTTTCTTCCTTCTTGTATAAACAGCTTCAGGTGTTGTTTGTTTAGCCTTTGAGTGTTTAGTGTTTTGGGCGGTGTGTTTCTTTCTTTTTGGCTTGGTTTTGGGTTGTTCAGTAGGTGTTGGCTCAGGGTTTAAGGTTTCAGTGTTTAAGGTGTCAGTGTTTAATGGTTCAGTGTTTAAGTTTTCAGTGTTTGAGGGTTCAGTGTTTAAGGGTGTTGAATTTATTGGTGGAGAGTTTAAGGTTTCTGGTTGTGGTTGATGAGATGTAGTAGGTACAGTGGGTGTTGTAGATGTTGGTTCAGTGTTTATGATGTCTATTGGTTCAGGCATTTGTTGTGGTGATTGAGGATCTTGTGGTTGGTTTACATAGTTTTGTAAGGCTAAAGGCATAAACATATCTGGTATTTGCTGTTTAGTGATATCTTTGTTTGTCAAATCAGAAAACATTCTCTTAGCAACTTGAAAAGGCTGAATAACATCAGCTTCATCAATTGGAATGTTAGGCACACAGGCAGTAAATAGCAGTTGACAAAAACGAGCAAAATAAACAGTAGTAAACTCAGACAATCGCTCTCCCAAGTTCATTAGTACTAGTCTACCAAAATCGAAGTTACCTCCATATAGTAGAGCATGACCAATTTGGAGAGTATCCAGAGGAAGTGCATCCCAGTTTGTTGTCTTCTTTCCAAAAGCCCTTGTTATGCAATCGAAAAAGAAACTCCATTCTTTTCTCAAACTTGGCCGTCTCAAAGACCCTATCTTATTCAAGTTTCCTGCACATCCAATTTGTTCCAACATTGTCCTCAATCGATCATGACCAACAACACTGTAAGAAGTGTGTGTCTCAAAGTCCAAAGCATCCCTAACAGTAGTTGGAGTAATAATATACTCTGATTCATCATGAGTGAAAGTGATTGTAGGAGTGCCAGACTCTTCTCCATCATCATATACAGAGTTTGTCCAGAAAGCAGCAATTTGCGAAGCAGATAGTGTAGGTGGTGCTGTTAGAGCTTTCCCTATCTCAGAATCGTTCAAGAAATTTTGGAACAAATGAAATGCCTGTGGAGCATTTGCATTCTCCAATGGTGCTGCATAGTTACTAGGGAGAAAAACTAACCCTGCTGCATCAAACGCTTTAGTTGCCATTAGTAACAAGATACGAAGATATTCAGAGAAAAGATGTGTATGCACTGTAAGTGTTTATCAAAATGTGAAGGAGAGTATATGAAAAGTGTGAAAATGAATGAGTATGTAAGTAATTATGAGTGGGTGAATGTGAATAGATGTGAGGTGAGAGAATAAAAACGATTAGAGTAAACTAAAACTCAATCGTTTATGCAGTAAAGGCGCGAGTAATGTGTGAGTGGGACATCATCATGGGACACGTGTCAAACAACCAATGGAGCACTTAATAATTACCGCTGTCATTACTATAATCACGAGACTTAGACATATTAACACTAATTAACAGTTGTCAACTACCCCAATTACTCCAAAATAGTCAAATCATCTCAATGAGACTTTACCTCAGAGTACTTAACACAACTCAACAGTGTTTATCAATTTTTCAACTTTATCACTAAAAACCCTTTCAAAAATTGCACAGTTGTGAATTGAGTGTGTGTGAAGCAGAGTTTACCATAATCAATTTTTAAAGCATCTAATATTTCATAAAATCCATAACAAACAGTTAATAAACACTGAATGCACAAACTCTCATATTAAACACTGATTGTTTGATGAATGCTAAACTCTGTAGTTACTGTAATACAGAAATCTGAAAACGTCTATTCCCTTTGATGTCCATGATTATCCAAGTAAGCACACAGTCGTTAAAGACAAAAAGATCAAGAGATAGAAATCAGAGTTTCATTCAGTGAATAACAGTCATGAACTGGATATTCTCACAAACTCTCATTGCACACAAGTGTTTAGGTGAAGTGTTTACACTCACATTCAATCAGAAATAGCAGAATCTACCATATGCTTGAATGTCCACCAATTCTACACTACTTTGAGTACATGTATTCACAAATCAAAAGGACTTTATTCAGGGTTTAAATGGAGTAAGATCAAACAGATGAAAAGAGATGTTTTATTCATGAGTGACTTCAAGTGTTTAGTCACAGTATATATTTGTATAAGATCAGTATATATGCTCTTTTTCTTTTCTTTTTTTTTTTTTTTTTTATTTATTTATTTAGCATATATACTGAATAAACTTTTCTTTTCTTGAGAAATACTCATCTGTTTAAAAAAAAAAAATATAACTGCTCAGAGTATAAGAAAAATGAGCAGTTAATAAGGCTCAAAGGGGTTTACTAAGGATGGAATTTATGAACAGTGTTTATACAGTGTTTGTATAATGTTCAAAAGAATTTTGAACAGTGTTTGAAAGAATGGTAAATCCTATTGCCTTTATCATTTTCATGCACACACATATCATGTAGTCTCAAAATGGTTTAATACAAGTTCTAGAGAAACATACTACCTGATGAATATCACACAACAATAAATACTGATTGATAGAAAATGTATCAATCACTGATTTGGCTCAAACTCTCACAGGTTGTAGACATGAATCTGAACTCACCAAACTAATCAATGACACATCTCAAGTTTTATGGTTTTCACAAGTACAAACAAGGAATCATCATGAACCATACCTTTGGAAACAGAATGTCACTTATCAGAGTTTAGAGTTCATCAATAACCAAAATTATTTATGAGAGGCAATGCACACAATATTCATAGACTCAGAGTTTAGGACTGAATAAACTAAGAGATGCTATAAATATGAAACAGTATCATGCTGTGTTGATTTTCTGCACAAAGTCTGATTAGATTACAGTGACTCAGAAAGAATCATGATTTATTTACTGAGAATCATGCTTCATACAATTTTCTTCATTGGTGTTTCATTCAGACAATAATCAATTCTGAATTCACTGAGTGTATCTAACATGTTAACAGTGTTTAACAGATAGACATGCTGACAGAGTTTAAAAAGTTTTAAACATAAGCATGCATAACAGAGTTTAATACTGAGGTTCACATAGCACTTAACAATTTGCAGAAACATGAGCAACATATTTTAGAAATAAGTTTTTGAGTCTAACCAACATCTCTAGTCAAAACTAGAGACCATTCCTAGTTCATTGACCAGTCTTGTAAATGTAGCTTCACTCAATGGCTTGGTGAAGATATCTGCAAGTTGTTGTTCTGTAGACACAAAGTGAAGCTCAATGTTCCCTTCCTCTACATGCTCTCTGATGAAGTGATACCTTATGCTGATGTGCTTTGTCATTGAATGTTGTACTGGATTACCTGTCATTGCAATAGCACTTTGATTATCACAGTAAATAGGTATCTTGGTATACCTTAATCCATAATCCAGCAGTTGATTCTTCATCCATAAAATCTGTGCACAGCAGCTACCAGCAGCAATATACTCTGCTTTAGCTGTAGATGTAGATATTGACTTCTGTTTCTTGCTGTACCAGGAAACAAGTCTGTCACCCAGAAATTGACAACTTCCACTGGTGCTTTTTCTGTCTATCTTACATCCAGCAAAGTCTGCATCAGAGTAACCAAGAAGTTTAAACTCTGATTCTCTTGGATACCACAGCCCCAAAGTCATAGTGCCCTTGAGGTACTTGAATATCCTCTTTACTGCTGTTAAATGTGGTTCTCTTGGATCTGCCTGGAACCTTGCACACAAACAAGTTGCATACATGATATCAGGTCTGCTAGCTGTCAAATAGAGCAAAGAACCAATCATTCCTCTGTAACTTGTCATATCTACTGATGACCCTGCATCTTTGTCCAACTTTGTTGCAGTTGCCATGGGAGTTGTTGCAGATGAACAGTCAAGCATACCAAATTTCTTGAGAAGGTTTCTGGTATATTTTGCTTGATTTATAAAAATTCCATCATCTGTTTGCTTCACCTGCAGGCCTAGAAAATAACTAAGCTCTCCCATCATACTCATTTGATATCTTGACTGCATGAGTTTGGCAAACTTCTTGCAGAGTTTATCATTAGTAGACCCAAAAATAATGTCATCCACATATATCTGAACTAAAAGCAAGTCACTACCATTTTGGAAGTAAAACAGAGTTTTGTCAATAGTACCTCTGTGAAATCCACTTTCTAGTAGAAATTTGGCAAGGGTTTCATACCATGCCCTTGGTGCTTGCTTAAGTCCATAGAGTGCCTTGTCTAACCTGTAGACATAATCTGGATATTTTGGATCTACAAACCCTGGTGGTTGTTCCACAAACACTTCTTCTTCAAGTTTTCCATTCAAAAATGCACTTTTTACATCCATTTGAAATACTTTGAATTTCATGTGAGAGGCATATGCAAGAAAGATTCTGATTGCCTCCAATCTAGCCACTGGAGCAAATGTTTCATCATAGTCTATTCCTTCCTGTTGTGAGTAGCCTTTTGCAACCAGTCTTGCCTTGTTCCTTGTGATAACACCCTCACTGTCAGTTTTATTCCTGAAGACCCATTTAGTACCAACAATGGATCTGTTCTTGGGCCTTGGTACAAGTGTCCACACTTCATTTCTTTCAAATTCATTTAGCTCTTCTTGCATTGCTGTTATCCAGTCAGCATCTTTAAGAGCTTCTTCCACTTTCTTTGGCTCAGATTGTGACAAGAATGCATGAAACAGGCATTCATTTGTTGTTGCACTTCTTGTCCTTACTTTTGCATCTGGATCACCAATGATCAAATCAGGTGTGTGAGATTTAGTCCATTTTCTTGCAGAAGGCAGATTGCTTCTGTCATCATGTGATCCTCCCCCTTGATCCATGCTCTCCTGATTTTCTTGGTGCTTTTCATCATTTTCTGATGCTCCCCCTGAATGTGACTTCTCAGAATCATCAACAGAGTTTGAATCAACAGAGTTTGATTCAGAATCATCAATTGAGTCATTTTCAGTGTTTGACTTGTCACTTTGATGTGATTCTTCATGCTCCCCCTCAACTGGTTCTTCCCTTGTTTCTGATTGAAGAGTTTCTTCAGTGTTTACCAGTAGAGGTTCAGAGTTTAGATGAACAGAGTTTGTCAAATCAGTCTGATCAGAGTTTACTTTTTCAGAGAATAATTCTTCATTTTCAAAGTGCAATTGATCATGTTCATTTACATCTTCAAGTCCAGTTATTTTCTTGTCATCAAATGACACATGAATTGATTCCATGATCACTCTAGTTCTCAAATTATAAACTCTGAATGCCTTTGTTGACAGTGGATAGCCAACAAAAATTCCTTCATCTGCCTTTAGGTCAAACTTGGTCAACTGTTCAGGATGAGTCTTCAACACAAAGCATTTGCATCCAAAAATATGAAAATATTTTAGATTTGGCTTTTTCTTCTTCACCATTTCATATGGTGTTTTACCATGCTTGTTGATCAGTGTTGCATTTTGAGTAAAACAAGCAGTTTGAACTGCTTCTGCCCAGAAATATGTTGGCAACTTTGCTTCATCTAGCATGGTTCTGGCAGCTTCTATCAAGGTTCTGTTCTTCCTCTCCACTACACCATTTTGTTGTGGAGTACCAGGTGCAGAAAACTCTTGTTTTATCCCTTTACTCTTGCAAAATTCTTCCATTGATGAATTCCTAAACTCAGTTCCATTGTCACTTCTGATTATCTTCACTTGATGCTCTAACCCTTTTTCCAGTTGAATTACATGTTCTGCCAGTGTTAATGCAGTTTCATCCTTCTTTGCAAGAAAATATACCCATGTAAATCTGGTATATTCATCAACAATGACTAATGCATATTTCTTCTTTCCAAGAGACATCACATTCACTGGACCAAAAAGATCAACATGTAGTAGATGATAAGGATCAACAATTGAAGACTCAGTTTTGCTTTTGAAGGAGACTTTTCTCTGTTTAGCCTTTTGACAAGAATCACACAGTCCTTCTACATTCAACAAGGACTTTGGTAGACCTTTTACAAGATCATTCTTGATTAGCTCATTGATGTAGTTCAGGTTCAAATGAGAGAGTTTCTTGTGCCATTTCCAACTCTCTTCACTGGACATTCTTGTAGACAGACACACTGCTTTGCCATCAGTGTTTGTTGACAATTTGATTTCATAGATGTTATTGTGTCTGTTTCCAACTAGAGCAACTTTCCCTGTAGATTTACTGATCACTTGACAATATTCAGGCTGAAAATCCACATGATATCCTCTGTCACAGATTTGACTCACAGATAGCAGATCATGCTTGAGTCCTGGAACCAGAGCTACATTTGTGATGATGACATTTCCAAGATTAATATTGCCATATCCCAGTGTATGTCCTATGTTGCCATCTCCATAGGAAACTTCTGGGCCAGCCTTCTCCTCAAACTCTGATAGCAGAGCTTTATTTCCTGTCATGTGTCCTGAACATCCACTGTCCACGACTAGGGTACTAACCCTGGTGCCCTGCAATCACAAACAATCAATGATTATTAGTTTTAAGGATCCAGACTTGCTTGGATCCTTTGGCTTTCTTAAATCTGTTAGCTTTTGCAGCGGAATTTTCATTAACAGAGTTTAAGCTAACTTTTTCAGAGTTTACATTTGCAGAGTTTACTTTAACCCATTTCAAATTTGGCTTGGGTTCATAGTAATTATAGTAAATAGCATGATAATCTCTGCAAGTGTAAATAGAATGCCAAGTACTTCCACAGTGTTTGCATAAAGTCTGTGGTCTAGTTCTCACATAATCATTCTTTACTGCAGTTTTAGAAGGCAAAGAATTAATGTTCTTATTCTTACTGCAGTAACTAGCAAGATGATTAGTGCTACCACAATTAAAGCATGTTTTTCTAGGAGCTAATGAAGCAAGCATTGGCTTAATTCCTGATGTGATGCCTACTTTTCCATTTTTATTCTTCTTAGGCAATCTCTGTTTGTTGACAGATTTTATCTCCTTAAGCTTCTGCTTGAGTTGTTTATCTGTCATTAAACCAATGTTAGCCTCTTTAACAAAAGTTTTAGCATATGACTCTTTAACAGCCTTTTTCTGTGCTTCAGTCTTAGGTCCACCTGTTCCCATGACATTACCCTCAGATGAACAATGTGGTCTAACCTTTACCTGATTTTCAAATCTAAGTTCATCTCCTACAGAGTAACCTAGACCTACTGTATCTGACTGAAACACTTCTTGAGTGTCTTTACCAGAGTGTGTCCAAGTTTTAATGATGTGTTTAGTATCCTCCAATTCAGATTCTAGTTGCTTATACTTACCTAGCAACTCCTGTTCAATAAACACTGCATCATCTCTCTCTTTTTGAATTTTATTCATGTTCTCTAGCTGTTCCTCAACAAGTTTATTTCTTTCTTTGAGTTGAGAACACTCAGACTTTATCCTTTCATTTTCTAAAGTCTGATCCCTATAACTGATATGCAATGCTTTAAGATAAATTCTCAATTCAGTTATATTATCTGTGTTATAAGCATAAGTAGTTGGAGGTACCTCGAGATCATCATTTTCAGTCTGAGTAGTAGCCATGAGAGCATAGTTGACTTCCTCATCTGAATCTGAAGTGTCTGCCCAATCTCTGCCTTTGGTGTAGAGTGCCTTTTCAGTTTTACCCTTCTTGCACTCAGGAGCATAGTGACCCATCTCCTTACACTTGTAGCATTGAATCTCAGACTTATCTTTCTTTCCAGATTTGAAGTCCTTTCCCTCAGCTTTCTTGAAATTCTTCTTGTCAGACTTTGAATAGTCCCTGGAGAATCTCTTTCCCTTCTTGAAGTTCTTGTATCCCATCTTCTTGAAGGTCTTTACCATCAATGCAGCCATTTGCATCATCTCTTCATCATCTTCAGAATCAGATGATCCATCAGTGTTTGAGTCAACATCAGTGTTTGATGACTCATTCTCTGAATGTATGACTAAGGCTTTTCCTTTTGCTTTTCTCCTTGATGCCTCCTTCTTTGATGGTTTCTCCTCAACCTTGAGTGCAACAGACTTTGACTTTCTACTTGATCTTTTATTTCTCTGCTCCAATTCCAATTCATGGGTTTTGAGCAGTCCATAAATTTCATCAATCTCTGTTTCACCAAGTTCATAATTATCTCTTATAGTGGTTGTTTTCACATCCCACTTTTCAGGTAGAGAAAGAAGAAACTTGAGATTTGAGTCTTCTAAATCATACTCTTTGTTAACCAATGACAAATCATTGAGCAGTTTACAGAATCTGTCAAATGTTTCTGTCATGGTTTCATCAGACTTTGCCTCAAAGTGCTCATACTCCTGAGTGAGTATGTTTCTTCTGTTTTTCTTGATTGCAGGAGTTCCTTGACACCTAACCTCAAGTGCATCCCATATTTCCTTTGCAGTTGTGCAATTAATCACTTTATTAGACATAACATTGTCTAATGCACTGTGAAGTAAATGTCTCACTTTTGCATCCTTTGCAATAGATGAAAGATCCTCAGCAGTTAGATCTTTCTTTTCCTTTGGAATGACCTTTGATTCCTCACCAGCAGCAGCAGCAGATAATTTTGTTGGTTTGTGAGGACCTTCATAAATTCTATCAAGGTATTCTGGATCTGTAGCCTCCAGAAACATGGTCATTTTCACCTTCCAAATTGCATACTCTGATGGCCTAAGTATAGGAACCCTTATTGTTTCATACCTACTAACAGTAGTAGGAGCTTTCTCATTTGGTGGAGGTATCTCTGCCATTGATTACTATTGTGTTTGGATCTTTAGTTGTAATAAAATAACAGATTTGTCTCTGATACCACTTGTTAGGTCGAATACACAATAAGCAATCAAATACTGTATGAGTAACTTAACAAGAACACACTGTTTAACAATTAAAAATTGTTTGGAATTAATAATTCCTCTCTCGGTGATGTAAATATCACAGAGAGCTGCTTAGGTTACAATCAATAGATTTCTCAATGTTCGATTACCCTTCTAGGGTTAACCTAACTGTATTTATAGAACATACAGCTTCGTACAATCAGTAATTGATTCTCCTATAATTAAGCTATACAATTGATATCAATCACGATTGCTCCAGTCTTCCAAGTCAACTCAATCTCTTTGACAGCTTTTACAATCTTCAAAGATATTGCTTCCATATTTATCAATCTTCAAACACTGTTGACTCTTCAGACAATATCGCTACAGAGTTTAACAAACTCTGTTTGCGCTTCCAGTCAGTGTTTAACCAAACTCTGACTGCTTCCAGCTAAACTCTGTTTTCTGACTTTAGCTTCCAAACACTGTTTCCATCAATCATTTCTAACATTATAAGTAGTAAATGTAAAAGGAAACAATCAACTTCTACTTTTACTGAAAATCAAATAGTACGATTACATCAAATTTCATCCAGACAGGGGTGTGCATCCACTACCCCCCGGGCATCTACTGAAAATCATGAAATCCTAAGAACTGAAAAGGAAATGACACGACCATAACTAGTAGGTTGCCTTTATTCATCCTAAGCCTCAAAGAGGCCTACATTTGCTTTGAAAAGAGTCTTACTGATAGTACTTCTTAAGGTGCTCAGCATTCCAAGCACGGGGAATAGTGTTCCCATCCATGTCTTCAAGGTGGTAGGTGCCTTCCCAAAAGATAGACTTTATTTTGTAAGGCCCTTCCCAATTTGCTCCAAAGGCTCCGTGTCCGGGAACCCGCATATTGGGCATCATTCTTCTCAGCACTAGGTCGCCAACCTTCAGAGGTCGAGGGCGTACCCTGTTCTTGTAGTATTTGCGGGTCCTCTGTTGGTATGCCGCAAATTTCAGCTGGGCGATAGCCCGTGCTTCTTCCACAAGGTCAAGTGCCAGTCTTTGATTTATTTCATTCAATTCTTGATTGAAATTGTCCCTCTGGTAGGACCCTACCCCCACTTCCACAGGAACCATAGCCTCATAGCCATAGGCTAGCACAAAAGGGGACTCCCCGATTGTGGACCTGGGAGTAGTGTTGTAAGACCACAAGACCATTGGAAGCTCCTCTGGCCAATTTCCCTTTTTGTCTTCCAACTTGGCTTTTAAAGTATGTTTGATGATTTTGTTCACAGCTTCTGTTTGCCCATTGCTTTGGGGATGGCAAACGGCTGAAAAATCCTTCTTTATTTCCAAGTCCTTACATAGACTTCTCATTTCCTTACTATCAAATTGCTTGTCATTGTCTGAAATTAACTTGTACGGTACCCCGTATCTACATATAATGGCTCGTTTGACAAATTCTTTCAGCTTGCCGGCAGTGATGGTAGCCAGGGGTTCCGCCTCTACCCACTTGGTAAAGTAGTCAACAGCTACCACAACATATTTCACACCACCTCTGCCTTTAGGAAGCTCCCCAATCAGGTCAATTCCCCATATTGCAAAGGGCCAGGGGCTTCCAATGGGCCTTAGTTCCACAGCTGGGTTGCTATTGAAGTTAGCAAACCTTTGGCAAAGTCATATGCATCAGCCTTCATGGTAGGCCAGTAGTAGCCTTGCCGAAGCACCTTATGGGCAAGGGAGGTACCCCCCGAGTGATTGCCACAGATGCCTTCATGAATTTCCCTTAGGATGTATTCACATTCATTTCCAGATATGCATTTGAGTAGAGGCTGATTAAAACCCCTCTTATATAGGATGCCATCGTAGATCACATAGCGGGTAGCCTTGTATTTGAGTTTCTGGGCTTCATCTTTATCTTCTGGAAGCACCCCCTTGGTGATGTAATCGCGTATTGGGGTTGTCCATTGGCTTTCCACAGAACATTCTATCTCCATAACCTCCTCTCGATGGATACTTGGCTGGAGTTGAACTTCAAGGGGAATCACCCCTAACAAAACGGTTTCTTTTTGGGATCCCAATTTGGCAAGGGCATCGGCATTGGCATTTTCCACCTGTGGGATTTGATTTAGATTCAATAACTTGAACTTACTAATGAGTTCTTGGGCATACCTCATGTAGAGTTCAGTGCGGGGACCCCGACTTTGGAAGCTCCCTTTGATTTGCCACACAATCAGCATAGAGTCACTAAACACATTCAAGTATTCTACCTTCATTTCCAGAGCTAGTTTCAACCCAACAATCAGGGCCTCATACTCTGCATTATTGTTGGTAGCCTTGAAACCAAAGTGTATGGCGCTCTGAATTCGGTGCCCTTCTGGGGTTACCAACTCTATTCCAACACCTACCCCATGGTTGTTCACTGCTCCATCAACGTATAAGTTCCATCATAGATGAGGGCCTTCTGCCTCCCCCTCTGTTGCCGGGGGTACCGGTAGGCATTCCTCTCCGGTAACCTCAAAATTTGGGGGAAACTCCAATAAGAAATCAGCCAATGCTTGGCCTTTGATAGCAGTTCGGGGCTTGTAATCTATTTCAAACTGTCCTAGCTCGACGGCCCATTTCATCATTCTACCGGAGGCTTCCGGCTTGTGCATCACTTGCCTTAGCGGGAAGGATGCTCTAACTTCAATTTTATGGGCCTGGAAGTAAGGCCTTAGCTTCCTGGAAGCCAATATTAGAGCATATGCCAGCTTTTCTATGCTGGGATACCGGGTTTCCGTATCCAACAACCTTTTGCTCAAATAGTATACCGGGTATTGAACTTGCTCTTCCTCCCGGATCAACACACCACTTCCGGAATAGTCAGAAACAGCTAGATATAGAATGAGTACCTCACCTTCCAGGGGTTTGGAGAGCAATGGTGGGCTTCCCAACTGTTCTTTTAACTTTTTGAAGGCTTCCTCACATTCCGGGGTCCATTCAAAGTTTTGACCCTTCTTGATAGCCTTAAAGAACTCTTTGCATTTGTCGGATGACCGAGACACAAATCTGTTTAGGGCTGCCACCCTTTCGGTAAGCCCTTCTACTTCCCTAACATTCCTTGGGGACCTGAGTTCCAGTAATGCCCTGATTTTGGCAGGGTTTGCCTTAATCCCTCTGTGGTTCACAATGAATCCAAGGAACTTTCCAGATTCCACAACAAAAACACATTTTTGGGGATTTAATTTCATCTGGTACTTCCTTAGGATATCAAACATCTCAGATAGGTGTAACACATGGTCGGCTGCTACCTTTGACTTGACCAACATATCATCAACATAGACTTCCATAGTCTTTCCAATCTGTTCTTTAAACATTATGTTCACCAGCCTTTGGTAGGTTGCCCCGGCATTCAGCAGCCCAAACGGCATCCCCACATAGCAATACAACCCTCTATCGGTTATGAAGCTGGTATGCTCCTGGTCAGGCTCATACATCGGTATCTGGTTATACCCAGAGTAGGCATCCATAAAACTTAGCAGAGCATGGCCTGCTGTAGCATCCACTAGTTGATCAATTCTTGGTAGGGGGAAGCTATCCTTAGGGCATGCCTTATTTAGATCAGTAAAATCAACACACGTCCTCCACTTCCATTGGGCTTCCGGACCAGTACCGGGTTTGCCAGCCATGTTGGGTAGGAGGATTCTTTAATTAAGCCAGCCTTTAGTAACCGGTCTACCTCTTTCTGGAGGGAGGTAGCCCTTTCACCACTAACAGGCCTTCTTTTCTGCCGGATACCCCTTCTCTCAGGGTCAATATTCAGGTGGTGGCTGTTATGCTAAACTCACGCAAGCGCACGTGGTCACAAGTAATATATAAGGTTAAGTCCAAATTCGTTCCCACAGGGATCAAGTTATGGTTCTATTCAATAAATATGCCTATGCAACAATGTATGGTTTTAATTCACTGCTAAGAAAAATAACAAATATGGGATTGATTACCTAAATTAAACTAAAGTGCAAATTTATAAACTAAGAATTAAACAATTAACGAGAATAACAATCGAATTACTTATATGAGAATAAACATGGAATCCTAGTTTCATTATCTACTTCACTTAGAGTTGCAGCCTTTAATTAAAACATGCGATGGTTTTGATACCTGATCGAATAACACGAAAAGAGTAAAAGTTACCTCTCGGTATACTAGTACCAATCTACGCATACATCCACAAAAGATAGAAGATGAATAGGCACCTATTATGTTTAGACCCTATATCTCTATAGAATTTGAAAACATAAAGGTTGAAGCACAAGTTATCCACTTAGATCACATAGGGTAGCATAATATCTCTATTCATGCCACAAATCATGATGCTTAACATCAACCTATCCTATGCTAGCATGGCAAGTTCTAAATCTCAAGATCCACTCTCGTTTAGCAAGAGATTAACTATTCAATTTAGATGTTAGCTACGCATCTAAAAGCATTAAGATTAACCATACGAGGATATCAAGAATTCACCACACATAAATCTTTAAGGCATGCAAAATACTAACCTACATAGATAAATCCACTAGGATCCCACGATAACGATTAGTTCATAATCGAACCTTTCGTCACCATGGGATTTGACGAAATCATGGTAGTAAACAAGATAATAAAGATGAATAAATCAATAATGAGATAAGGTTTAGTGAACAAATCCGGAAAAGTAACAAGCATCCAAAAGATACGCCTCCACAAAGGAATACAAGAAAAACTAAATCTAGATCTTCTTGTCGTCACGATCCTCGCCTTGGCTTCTCTCTCTCGTGCTCTGAACGAAATCAGTGTGTAGATTATGTAGATGATTGTGTAGGTGATGATTTTTTCTGTGCCCCAAGGTGTGTATTTATAGCCCCAAGTGCCTCCTTGACCAAGCAATTACCGTAATTGAAATAGGATAGAATTCCGGTAATTTTCCTTCTTTGATTGAAATAGAATTGCAATTCCCATGTTTAAACTGACTTCCAGAAGCTTCTAATCGTCCCAATTGATTGCTATCTTGATTAGGAGAAGAAAACAGCAATTTCCCCAATTAAAATCAGATTCCAGGAAGTTTCAGCCGGACTTCCGCGCGGCCGCGCGCATCACAAGCCTAATCCAGCGCGCCTGGTGGAATGCTGTGGTCCAGTTGAGCGCGCCCGCGCGCAATGATAGTACAATTGGAGCGCGCCCGCGCCTGGTGTTTCTGCACAGATTGATTTCTTGCTCCTTAAGCTTATTTCTCCTCCGCTCTCAGCTGCAACTTCCCAACACTTGCTCTATTGAACTTCAATCACCAAATAGCTACTGGGAACTCCATTTCTACACCTAAACATAATTCCTGCACAATTCTCATAAAAACGGATTAAAACACACCAATACTTGAGATACAAAACACCAATTTAAGCCGAAATGGAACGATCCAAGTGGATATAAATCCACTTATCAGTGGCACATGACTTTTGGGTCAATCCCCACCATATCAGAGTGACACCATGCAAACACATCTAGGTTGCTTTTAAGGAAAGTGGTCAACCGTTCCCTTGTCTTTTTATCCAGCTGTTGTCCAATTTTCAGAACTTTACTAGGATCTTCAGCATCCACCAGTATGGGGATAGTATCCTCGGCAACCCTAGCTTTTTCCAGGGTACCAGGCATCCTGGGATCAATATCAATTTCAACCGGGAGCCCTTCCTGGTTTTCATTCTCTAGCAATGCTTCATCTAAATCATCATCTGAGGCATCTTTCACTATGCCTTCCACTGGAATGTTTTGAATTTCATCATTTTTCTCGGCAGCTTCCAACAGCAAACTTTGTGGTGGTACTACCCCCCGAAAAACAGGAACCTCTTCAGTAGGTTCCTCCGGTAGCTCCACTATCATGATGGCATTGCATAATGCCTTTTCGAACTTTTGTGGCTCAAGTCCATGGCTTCTCATTAGGGCTTCCCCCTCAGCCTTTTCTTTAGCTAACATAGATTTATCTGCCTTCTCGGAAGCCTGCACAGCTTTGTTATAGCATTCCCTTGATTCATGTTGACATCCTTTCACACATCCAATGCCATTTGGTGTAGGGAACTTCATTAAAAAGTGGTAGATTGAGGTTACCACTCTCATGTCCTTCAGTACCGATCTCCCAAGAATTACATTATGAGAGATGTCTTCATCTACTACCATGAATTCAGCCATTTGAGTGGCCTTGCAGGAATCCACACCCAATGTCAACGGTAGTTTGATCTTTCCCATGATTTGAACAGGGTTACCGGTAAACCCATATAGCTCATTATTGGTAGGCAGTAACTCTTTATCCAGGAGTCCCAATTTCTGGAACATAGTGTATGCCAAGATATTCACTGAACTTCCATTGTCAACCAGTACTCTATGCACATTCATTCCACCAATACTCACGGTTACCACCAAAGCATCATTATTAGGGTGGTGAACCCACTTGGCATCCTCCTCGGTAAAGGAAATATCAGCGGTTTCCCCTTTAAACAACTTAGGGGGCCTTTCTGCAAGGTGGAAAACATTTGTTAGGGGTTTCCCCTGGCTTCCCGGGCATACCTATCTCTGGCATTCCGACTGGCACCCCCCAACTAAGGGCCACCAAAGATGGTGTGGATGCTAGGAGCTCGGGTAGTCCTATCCTGGTTTCCCGAAGATTTACCTTTGTTATCTCTTCCTTCCTTATACTTCTTAGCTTCTTGAGCTACAAATTCAGTCAGGTATCCATTTCTGATCAATTCTTCAATCTGATCTTTTAAGTGCCTGCAATCGGCAGTCTCATGACCATTTGCTTCATGGAAAGCACAGTACTTCCCTTGGTCCTTCTTTCCCGGAGGAACAGATAGGGCCTGTGCAATAGCCCACTTTTTTCATTTACTTCAAGAATGTGGCCAATGGACACAGTCAAAGGAGTGTATTCTGAATATTTCTGAAAATTAGTCCTTGGAGTGAGTCTGTCCTTGACAGAAACTCTATCCTTAGTTGTATTAACAGCAATAGGGGTAGTCTTGTCATCATACCGAGGGGCTCCCACACCAGCGGTACCACTCCCGGAAGCCCGCTTATTGGAATCCCTTTTAGGACTGTAGGAACGATTTCTCTTGTTTCTGTTCCAACCCCTAGAATTGGAATCTTTGGATAACTTTGTCATTGACTCCTCAATCACTTTGTGGCATTCCACCTGTTGGTAGAACTCTGCCAGGGTTCCGAGCTCCTCAGTTTGCAACTCATTCCAAAATTCGGTTCCTGGCCTAACCCCGGCTATAACGCCTTAGAAAATTCGTAATTATAAATATTATTATTAAATAATAAATATGGATTATATGAGGTGAATTTTTTTTTATGATTGAATATATGTGTCATGTAGGCCCGTGCATTTTTTTTTTTTGAATTTTTGTGATTTTAAAATATATTTAAATTATGTATTATTGATCTTTGAAATTTTATAAAATCGTCAGAGTTATTAAAAATCATAAAATCTTTTGTAATATTATCTTTGTATAATTAGTTGGTTTTTAAAAATTATTGGAAGAATTATTTTGGGATGTTTATATATTTTAAAATGATTTTAAGAGTTATATTGCTTTTAAATGATCAAAACTTGTAAAAATTATATTTAATCCGTTTTTTTATCCAAACAATATTTTAAAAATACGGGGGAGAAGGTAATGTTATGACCTCTATTTTAAAAATATGAAAATAATTTTTTTAAAAGAAATTTCAAGATTTGATTATTATTATTCAAGTGTTAGTTTAAAAAAAAGTACAAAACAAAAATTTTGTTCAACAAAAAAAATCACCCTTTCCCCTCTGTTCCAGAAAAGTCGAGAGACCCATTTCTCTTCTTGAATGCTCTCGACTGTCTCTCCTTTCAATCTATCTCTCTCGTTAAGTCTCACTTTCTCTCTCGCCAATTTCTCTTCTCTCTCCCTTCCTCTCTACCTCTCTCTCTGCTGTCTTTCTCCCCTCTCCATATCTCTCTACTGGAGCTCTCCTCCGCCATTGATTCCGGCTATGAGCTTTTCAAGCTCTTTTTTCCGAGTCCTGAAACTCTGTACAAGCTCTATTAACTGTATGCGTGTGGGTATGTAGCAGGTCCTATGTGTATGTATATGTTTCTGTGCGTGTATACGTAAATAAGCTGTGTGTTGCGGTGTGTAACGGATTGGCCAGCAAGCTAATTTCTCTATTGGGCCACAACATCATTGGTGCCTTAATTAGTAAGTCACAAGCCCATGTAAAAGACAGCAAGAGTATCGTCCGGAAGAGTCCAGAATATGTCACAGTGTGACTATATAAACGAAGTCAGCTCACAGAGAATATTATCGAAGAAGAAAACAGTTTTATTTATATTGCTTATCCATTCAGCTTTACATTTCTCTGTACCTTCTTTTGATCAATTCAATTCTGTAATTTACTTTCAGTATTGTATTTCCATTTCCAGTTTTTCAATACAGTTTATCATCTTCATTTATCATTTCGTTATGTCTTTTCCGTTTTACTTTCCGGTTGTTCAGTCCTCCCTTGTTCAGAGCCCCATTTCTATTGATAATAACCAAGAGGTTGGTTACAAGTGGTATCAGAGTTGTCCTTCCTCGGATGTGATGGTTGCGTCTCCGTGCTCTTGCGGTTGTCAAACACCATGTCTCCAATCTCCGGTTAGTAACCCTTATAATTACTATCCGGTTGAGTATAAACCACCCGATCCACCACCATTGTCACCTTATCTATACACTCCTCAGTTTTGTGCACCTCCGAGTTATCCGTACTTCTCTCCTTATCACCTGCCAATACCCCCAACCACCCCACAATCATACCAGCCTTTTACTACTCTACCACCCGAGATATATGCTTCCCAAATGCGTCCTGAATTACCCGAGACACCGAAGTTGAATTTTGATACTTCTAATGATTATTCCCAAGCCACAACTCCTGAGTTACTTAGTCGACTTGAGAGGCTGATGGAGGACACTACAGAATTATTCCAGAAACATAAGGAGATCTCCTCAACGTCGGGGGAAGTGTTTGTAGAGGCAGTGGAAATTGAGCCTCATGTGTTTTATAAATTACCAGAGAGAAAATCTGACCCCCGTGATGAAGAAGTGTGTGGAGATGCTGTTATTTTTTCGAGTTCATTAGGTGTTAACGATAATGGGAGTGGTGCTGATTCTGTTTTGACAAGTGTTGGTGATGGTAGTGCAGGGGTGGAAAAGGCTGTTACAATACAACAGGAATTGGTTCTAGATGAAGTAGTAGTTGCGGCTCAAGTGTGTGATGGCAGTCCTAGCAGCGGGTCAACTTTCAGAATTCAAGCCCCAAGTCCCATTACTGGTAATGTTTTTATTTCTCTCAATTCCACTACTAGGGTGTCACATGAGTTACTTAGTTTTGATGGTACTAATCCAAGGGGTTGGATATTGCAAGTTGGAAAATATATAAATGGTAGTGATGTAGAGAAAATTGTGTTAGCTGGTAGTTATATTAGCGGCAAAGCTAGAGCTTGGTATCATTTGTTTTATGAAACAAGCAAGGAAGAAGTCACTTGGAAGAAATTTTTACATGATCTCTTAATTCGTTTTGACAATTATGATTTGGATAGTCCTTGTTATCTGATAAATCCCTTGGGTATCCAGCAACATAGTTCAGTTGGTGTGTATGAGATGACTTTTATACAAATTAAGGAAATATCGGAGTTTGTATATGAGTTCGTATTCACCGAACAAATGTTGGTTCATAATTTCGTCACCGGCCTCAGGAAAGATATTCGTGAGTATGTAAGCTTGTTGTGTCCTACAACCTTACTAGAGGCAATCAATTGGGCAAAACTTAAGGAGTTACAAATTGAGGATGTAACGGAAGAAAACGTAGTGGCGAATGATGATGACGATGCAAGCTTTTCTGCATCTACTGTGTATGATGAAAAGGAAGCCGTGGATCTGGATTATATTGATAAGAAGCTGGAATTGTGCATGAATAATGGGAGTGCAGCAAGGCTAAATGCTTTGGAAGAGGCTTTTGAAGCACAGGGAAGAATGACTGTTGATGCTGTAGAAGTTGAGCCTCACGTGCTCGATAAAAGTCCGGTGGGAAACTCGGAGTTGGATGTTGAAACTGTGAGCAAGAAGGATTTGAGTAATGCTCGTAATGTCAGTCATGATGAAGGACGTTCAGCTGTGGTTATTGAGGATGAAATTAGCTGTAACACATTAACAAATGATTTTGCTGAACATTTCAGAGTGGAGAAACAAGATCGTGGGGAGGGGATGGCTCAAAATAAGTCTGTTGCTATTGATTCCTTGCTGATCCATACCAAGTTGAGTGTGCGCACTCCGAAATCAAGTTCTGCCTATGAACTTACTAAACTAAATAGGCGTGTTTACAACCTACCTGGAAATGAAATTGTTAGTAGCGATGGGACTCAACTACTAGCGACGGCAGGGAAGACTTCTGGAATTGAAAGCTTGTTCAACAAGGAGGAAAAAAGGGTGGAATGGGTTGCTAATTCCCTGGCACCATATCAAAGGTTGGTATTCAAATTAATTCCTGTGTGTCTTTGTGTGATGCATATAATTCAAATGCTCCCAACGACTAGAATTGCCTTCATTTTGGATGCTAATGGTATGGACGTTAGTGAATCAAATTTCCTTGTCTTTGATCCCGGTGGTCAGGAGCTAAAACTGTATCCTTGTGATCTCTTGGCACCATGTCAAACAGAGGTGATTATTCGGAACTTGATGGCGTATGGGATTTATAAGTCAGGCAATTTTGAGTTTGGCTTCCAAGACTTTATTGAGATGCCAGAATGGCCTGTTTTTTCTGTGAAAGGGATGCCATTTATTGTGGCACAAGGTGGACGGGCAAGTGGGGTGGAACTTTTCATGGCTTGCTTTCGTTCAGGACCGCTATCCAGTGCCATAGAAATTACAGGCGATAAAACCAACATTCAGCTCAAAGGTTTCCAGAGAAAAACAGTGGCGCATCATGAAATTCAGCAGCTAAAACCAGAAATGTGTGACTCCATGTTGAATGTTGATCCATGTTGCTACACAAAGACAACATTTCTAAATGTTTTCTGGATCACAACTGCTCTTCACTTTCACAAGCAACCACCTCGACTATGGACTCAGAAATTTCAGCGTCCTAATATTCGTGGAGCAACAATCATGCCACTTCCATGGAGTCTACTATGGAAGGAATCGTCATTAGCTATTGTCGTGATGAGGTTCCTTGCATGGTATTGGAATGCTTTATGTCTAGTATTTGATCCGGGAGTTTGTGAATTCTTGCAGTATTCTCAGAATTTATCATTCTTGAGGACAAGAATGTTTTTAAGGGGAATGGATTGTAACGGATTGGCCAGCAAGCTTATTTCTCTATTGGGCCACAACATCATTGGTGCCTTAATTAGTCAGTCACAAGCCCATGTAAAAGACAGCACGAGTATCGTCCGGAAGAGACCAGAATATGTCACAGTGTGACTATATAAACGAAGTCAGCTCACAGAGAATATTATCGAAGAAGAAAACAGTTTTATTTATATTGCTTATCCATTCAGCTTTACATTTCTCTGTACCTTCTTTTGATCAATTCAATTCTGTAATTTACTTTCAGTATTATATTTCCATTTCCAGTTTTTCAATACAGTTTATCGTCTTCATTTATCATTTCGTTATGTCTTTTCTGTTTTACTTTCCGGTTGTTCAGTCCTCCCTTGTTCAGAGCCCCATTTCTATTGATAATAACCAAGAGGTTGGTTACACGGTGTGTGTAGCGAGAACGAAATGGGTTCTTTGAATTCCTGTAATAACCGAGTTCAATCAAGCTGTTGTAGTGATGATTACTGCGGTGTGTCACTGGTAGTTGTATATATGCGCTTATACATGGCTTGTTGTTTGTTCTTTGAATTCTTGATAATTGCAAGTTGTTAAATTGCTGTTAATTGAGTTTTTGTGCAGAATTTTGGTTGGGTCGAATTGTATGTTAAATTAAATTTGGATTTTGATGTGCGTTTAGTAGTTTTAATGTTAGTAATGCCATACCCGTGCTAGTATGAGTTTAAGGCTTATGTTATATGAATTTTGTTGTGAGAAGTGAGTGTGGTCGAAGTTTGGGTTTGTGGTCGCCGGAATCTGAGTTTAATGGCCGGATTTTGCTGTGGTTTTAATCGAGAAATTCAGTGGAGCTGTGTAGTTGATGACTCAGTCTGTTGGTGATATCCTCGTGATTTTACAGCTGGTTTAAGTAATTTAAGTACTGATTGTTGGTTGTAAGAGACTACAAGTGTAATCTGATTATGTGAATTAGTATGATGTTCGAGTTAAATTATTTTTAATTAGGATTGTTGCTTGTAGAAGTGGAGATATTGATTGTGTTAGTGGTATAAAGGTCGAGTTTCCTGAAAATTTTCTGTGAATTTTCGTGAATAATTTGCCTTGGTCGAGTGGTTGCCAAAGTGTGAACCTCCGGTGATGATACATTGGGTTCAATGGTATGTTAAAGCGTCATATTGCTGTTCAAATGAAGTGCCGAGTTAAATGAACAAGTCAGATTGATAGTGTATGGGGAATTGTGAGTTGTAAGTACTATAAGATTGAGTTAATAATTAATTTTAAGATTGTTTGATTGATGATTTGGGTCGGTTGTACTCTAACAGGTTAGGTCCTTTTATAAATGAGGTGCTGTCCAATTTTATTTATTTATTTATTTATTTTACTAGAATTATTATGTAATTCGTACAACAATTAGAAAAGAGTATTTGCAAATAAATATGATACATGTGGTATCAGGTGTAAGTATAAGTTAAAAATCTGTGCTAAGTGTTCTGTGATTTACGTGATTATATATTTATTATTATTTTGGGAATATGATCTATATGAGCTATATGTGATAAATTATAAAGCGTTATAGGATGCGTTTGGGTAGAATAAAAATAACCGATTAAGGTTATAAGAGTACTGAAGTAGTACTTTATTTTTATATAGGTACCAGTGAGAGGTCAGTTGGGAGCCAATACGAGTATAAAAGGGAAATTTGGAGAGAAAGGAAAAGCTTCGGAGTTGACGAGTATTATCGAGAAAAGGCCATTGTATAAAGAAGTAGGGATGGATGTAAAGTGATAAGGAGTTGAAGTATTGGAAATGGAAATCCTGTATATTGAGGCAAGTTTACTATACCTCACTTATTGTTCAAGTGATGTGAAACCTTTTGTGTTATTTATTTATTCTTTCGAAATCCTTTCTTGCTAGCCATTATATTCTTCATATTTATTCTGGACAATTGTGAACCTGTGCTTTTATTTATACAATGTTCCTTTCAGATCTTTTACTAGTGCCTATACCTTTCATTTTTATTTCCAGTGACATTTTTCGTCTATTAATTTACAATCCTCTTTCTCAAATTATCCTGTCATTGTTTATTTTCTCACCTATTGTTCAGGTGTTGAATTCTTTTAAAAATTAATTTATTTCAATATTTCCTCGTCTTTATTAATATTTTTTCTAAGATCATTTTTTCTTCAAATTATTGTAAACTAATTCAAGGTTTATACTGTTGTTGAGTCATGTGTTGCTCAATGACGGTTAAAATCGAGAATGAATTGAGATCTTCTTAATTATTCAAACTCATTATTGTCATGCCGGTTCTGGCAGCTAAAGCCTATGAGTGCTTAGCCGACAGGAGTGAGACCTTGGGTAATAGAGAATTTCTTAAATCTTCATTTTAGTCTATTCAAATCTATTCTGTTTGTTCAAATTTTATAGTGTAATTTCATAAATTGAAAATCTTTGAAATAAGTGGTTATATCCAGTGCAGTGACTTAAATCTTCTGTTGAACTTCGAACTTTCTTTATTCCCTGCTTTCTTTATATGCTGTTCCATTTCTAGATTCTAAATAAGTGCTCAGTTATTTAATTTATCATGTTTCCTTGTTGATATATGATTCTATCCTGCTGAATCCTGCCATGTTTAGTATAATCTTATTGCTTTACTGTTTATGAATCCTTATATTACATGTTTCCCTTGAAACTTAACCTTATTGTTGTTGTTCATGATTCTGCATACCAATTGCTTCCCTAAACCTTAGTCTGTTATAATTGAAAATGAAAATGGATTAATTAATTAAAGATGTTTTTGAAATTCCTTATACTGGGCTGATCTGTTATCAGTGAGTATAAAGGACTTAAAAATGAAATGTTTTAAATTATTAATAAACGGTTATAAATTGGAAAGCGTAAGAGGCTAGGGGTGGTTCCCCTAGTCCAGCACTTTTATTTAGCGTAAGAGGCTAGGGGTGGTTCCCCTGGTCCAGCATTAAAGGCCAATGTGTTGCCTAATTGGGAACCCAATTTCAAAGGAATGGGGACTTTACGTGGCTGATCACCCGTATTGTCCGTAATCAGGAAAATAATAAAAATACACTTAAATGTTTTTAAAAGTTTTATGAAAAGTATGTTTTGATGATAGAATGGTTCAAAGGAAAGAAATGTTTTGAGAAAATTTATGGTTTAAAGAATTGGAAAGTTTTATTTTATGAAGAGTATTGATTTATTCCCTTGAGATAGTTTGATCATTGATATTGTTCATCAATGAAATATTCATAAATTGTTGTTCACTATATTATATACTTGCTGAGCGCTCTTTGGCTCACTCTTGCTTTTTTTTTTACCTAACCCTTTGTAGTTAGGTTTAAGGATGATCTACTTATATTTTTAAATGCGAATGAGAGCGAAGAGGATCCTATTCGGAATAGATTTCAGAGCTAACGCGGGCGAGCACAATTTTGGATTAAGCTTCAGATTAGACGGTATAGTGATTTGTTTTTAGAGTTGAGATAGAAGTTGTAATAATTTGTATTAGTTAGATTCTTGTTTCATACCATAACCTGGAATCGATCCTCGGAGAGGAATCGTTGGTGTATTAAGTTTTATTTGTGTTCATTAATTGGAAATTTGGTTGGGTTGAATTAAAGGTGGATAGTCCGAATTACGAATACTTCATGTTAAAATTTTCTAAAATTCCCCTGTATCAAAGTCTATTTTATTATAAAAAGTATATTTTCAGTATTGAGAAGTCGGGGCGTTACACCGGCTATCAGGAAATTCTTCAGGGTTCCATCAGAAGCCTTCTTCACCTTAGGCAATTGTTCATTAAATCTTTTGAAATATTGCCTTAGAGTCTCACATTCCTCTTGCTTAATATTAGCTAGAGTGTTAACCGGTGGGGCGTAAGCCACGGTAGCCCTAAACTGAGAGATAAAGTGGTCTCCCATCTTTCTCCAAGATTTAATGGAACCTTCAGCCAGCCTTTTGAACCATTGGTGGGCATTCCCACTCAGAGTGGAGGCTAGTACCCTGCACCTGGCCAAGTCTTCCACTTGGTACACATCCATTTCAGTATTAAAACGGCTCAAGTACTCAACAGGATCCGAGTTACCATTAAACTTCAAATCAGTATTCATCTTAAAGAACCTTGGCGAGGGTGCCTTCTTTACTTTCTCAAAGAATGGGGAGCCGGAAATGGCTCCAGATTTGAACTTTTTCTCCTCCTTAATTTTCTCCAAGGCTTTCTTCCAATCAGACATTTTAAACTATCCATTCTCATCATCTGAGTTCATGTCACTTCCAGAATCATCATCTTCATAAGCTGTCTTACTTCTCCGGGGAACCGAACTTTGGTGTGAGCTGGAATCCCGACCAGTATCCTCGTCGATAGGGACCCTGGTAGAGCATGATTTCCTGCTCCTATGTCCAGAGGAGTGACCACTTTGTCTGTAACTTCTCTTACCATCAGACCTGGACCTTCTGGAATTGCTCCTTGGGGGTACCGAGTGAGATTTCTCTCTGTACTCCCGGGAACCCCTAATGTAGGAATCCCCATTGCCATCTCTTCGGTCTTTACTCCCAGTATTTACAAGTCTATGGCGAAGATCCTTATTAGTTAGCCTTCTACCAATTCTGTCAAAAACACTTAGGCGCCCTCGGTACCCTGGGTTTCCATATCACCAGGTTGGTCATCCTCATCCCTCTCAGCCTCTTCTTCATCAGATGGGACATGATCAGTATTGTCCTCAGCATCTTTGTCAGATTCAAAGTCTAGCCTCGTAGGAGTCACATTCTTTTTGGCCTTCGACTTTTGATTTTTACGCCACCTTTTCATCTTCTCGGAATTCTTCTCCAAATGGTCAATTCTTTCAGACATAGCGACCACATGGTCGAAGATGTCTTTGTTGGAAACATCACCATTGTTTCCCTTGTTTCGTCCATTGCCATCCTGAGACGGTGTCTTATCACTATCAGAATCATTACTCGCCATATCTCCTCCAAACGACGATTTTTTGAGGCCCCTCCTTCGGGCGCCAATTATTGTGGGAGGAATTTGTCACAACAAAATAGGAGGCCTCGTGCTGTAATAGCGCCAATAAACATGGAATCGTCCAACCACCCAGAAAGGCTCGTAGTTGGAGATCAATATCTAGCCGCCCGGAAAGGCTAACGACTAGGGGTTCCCGAAGAACACGGGATGTGGTTCCTCGGAAGGATCGGACTGAATCTACGGGATTAGAGCTCAAGGACCGTGCAATGATGATGCGTTGGTCAGCCAAGAACCCTAATAATGATGTGTCACACAAGAGTTTACGTGCTCTATATTTACTCAAGGTGTCAAAGTGTCTAAGCGATCCCGTAAACTGCCTACATACCACTATTTATAGTGGATCAAGCCCGTATGTAGTTCTCGATTGATATGATCGTTTGATCATGGTGAGTTATCATCTCTCTAGTGGGATAATGATTGTTATTACTGTAATAAATTGAGTATGATGTACATTTTCAGGTTACCAAGCTGTTATGGTAATTGTAGGATGACTATCCTTTGTATTTATCATGATTTTGTATCATTTATCAAGTATATATGACATATATCCTTAAATAACTGAATGTATATCTATTTGGGAGTGTTTTTAGGTGATATAGACGTGTTCCTAAAAAGTAGGAGTTCTGCCTTATCTGATTTGGCAGCCTGACCAGGCTTCTGGCGGAAACTGGGGTACCGCCCGGTAGCCTGGCTCCGGTACCCCCTCCGGTAACCCCACTATGGAAGTTACTCTGGAAACCCTACCGGATGACTGGTATTGGTTGCAGGTTACCCACAAGGGGATGCCCTTGGGACCCTAAGCCACACATTTCCTTGCTGCCATGTACATGGTAACCCCTAAGGCTACCATGGGCCTTTGGAAGCCTGACAGATTACTTATTTTTCTCATGGATCTGGACCCTAATCCTCTAGTGGGCCTAAATCTAACCCATGCAAGATTTTGGTCACAACATAGAGCACTAACCTTAATTTTGGATGAATTTTTTAGCTCCAAACCCTTGAAATTCGTTGGTGTTTTTTGTTGTTTGAAAAAAGGAAATTGAAGAAGAAGACAAATTCTGTAACCTTAAAGGAGGCAGATTTCACGCCTACCGCATTGTTTCATTGCGGCAGGAAGCCTTAAATGCGAACTGCCGCAATGAAACATTGCTGCAGGTGGTTCATTTATTACCAGCCACCAACCATAATTAATGCCGTAAAATTTTTCTGAGCCACAACTAAACATTGCGGTAGAAAAAACTACTGCAATGGCTCATTGCGGCAGTAATTTAAGATTTTTTTTTTGTTTTATTTTTAAATCTTCAAATATGCATCCAAATAATAAACTATATTAATTTTAACTTTAAAGTATCTTTAATAATGTATTATGGATATTTTTTACATGTTATGTAGTTTAAATAATGATGGATTGAGTACATCCCAATCTTAGATAACTGTTGAAAAATAAATCAGGATGGTAACATTTTTTGTTATTTTTTCTATTTAAAATATGTTTTATAAATTTTTTCTTAACGCTTTCATTCATTTTAACTTACATTAATGTTTTATGCTATTTTTTTCATTTTTAAGAATATAATAATATATATTATCATTATTTTCAAGTTTTGACTTTACATAACATTTTTTTTCCTAAATTTATTTTAAAAATTAATTAATGAATAATTTAAATGTGTCATGGTTGGAAGTCATCCCCATGTTCATTAACCCGTCTATACACATTTTATATGTTATTATCTATTAATTTACTATTTTTTCATTAATTTTATAAATATATATATCAAATTACAATAATGTAAAATAATATGTAAGATAATTTTGCTTAAACTTGCAAGAGTACAAGTTGATGAAATAGCAAAATGTTTGTTTTATTTGGAAAATGTCAAGAGTTCGAATCCAGAAGAATGGAAAAGGTTTGTTTTAATTTACTAGTTTTTATTAATTTTATAAATAAATATATATCAAATTAATAATGTAAAATAATATGTAAGGTAATTTTTCTTAAATTACAAGAGTACAAGTTGGTGGTGCGACAAAATGTTTGTTTCATTTGGAAAAGGTCAAGAGTTCGAATCCAAACGAATGGTTTTAATTTACAATTTTTTTAATTTTATAAATAAATATATATCAAATTAATAATTATTAAATAATACATAAGAGAATACTGTTTAAATTACTAGAGTACAAGTTGGTGGAGTGGGAAAAGTTTTATATAATTTGTAAAAGGTCAAGAGTTCGAATCCAAACTTATGCTATGTTTTTTTAATTAAATAACTAATAAATACTGCCGCAATGAAGGGTTGCGACAGTTCTACTACTGCCGCATTGAAGGATTCTGGCAGTGCTGCAGCAATGAAGAGTTGCGGCAGTACTGGTGGCTGTTCCAACCAACGGTGGTTGTGGACCAAACCTATATATATATATATATATATATATATATATATATATATATATATATATATATATATATATATATATATATATATATATATATATATATAGGCAAGTGCTCAAATACAAACCACTCTTAAAATACAAACCTACAAACCAACACTAAATTAATTATATTTCATTTATTCTAAGGTTCCCGCCAAGGGTACCTTCACAAAAAATGCTTAAAATAATTGGCTCTATCCATTAAAAAAAAAAAAAAAAAAACTTTCCGTGGAAATGCGAAGCATTTAAGACAGTAAACGGATGAGTTAGGTAGTCATGAGGGCCGAAGGCTCTCGACACACCCGTCAATCGTCTATTGCCTTTACCATTGATTGTCATTCCTTACAACTTTAGAATGATAAAGGCGCGAAGCGCCGTACAAGAAGGTGCGAAGCACCGTTAACCAGTGAAATCCACTGCCACGTCATCACGTGAACAATGATTTTTATTTTTATTTTTTTTATTTTTTATTTTTTTTGTTGGATAGAGCCAATTATTTTAAGCATTTTTTGTATTGGGGTACCCCTAGTTTGGTCATTAGATTAGCTTGAAATATTATATTATGCTTGGTTTGTAGGTTTGTATTTTAAGGAGGTTTGTATTGGAGTAGCCCCCTATATATATATATATATATATATATATATATATATATATGGAGCTGCTCAAATGAGACCCCTCTTATAATGAGATCCTCTCTTATAATGAGTCCCCCTCATATTTTATCTATTCTAAAGGGCCCCGCTAGGGGCACCCAATACAAAAAAATCTTATAATTATACCCTCTATTCATTCATCAAAAAAAAAATTAAAAATTTAAAAAAAAAATGAAAAAAAACTGCTACCAGGTCATCATTTTTTTTCAAAAAAAAATTATATTTTTTATTTTTTTTCTTTTCATAAATGGATAGAGGGTAGAATTATAAGTCTTTTTCGTATTGGATGCTCCTGGCGGGGCCCTTTAAATACAAGAAATATGATGGGGACTCATTATAAGAGAGGGTCTCATTATAAGAGGGGTCTCATTTGAGCAGCCCCTATATATATATATTGAGACCTTTATGATCATGAGGCCTAAAGCAATTGTTTTACTTGCCTTATGGTTGAGCCGCCCCTGCTTGCAATTTTACTCGTACTAGCATAATAGCCCGTGCAAGGCATGGGCCATTTCTAACATTATTGAACATCGCGAAGATTTGTATTATTTGAACGATTTGGTGATATTTTATACATTAAAAATATATGAAACAAATTTGGAGCATGTATGTGAGGAATGCACGATCACCAAAAGTGTGGAAGGATACCGTTGTGGCTTCTGATGCCAAAGCAACTTCTTCCACGACCACCAATAGGCAAGTATATGTCTTTGCAAGCATTTAAAGGAAAATGACCATGTAACAAATTATTGAATGCTTTCATGTTTGAAATTTTAGACATTTTACAATACATTTTAAAGATTTGTAACATACAAGTTCTTACTTATTAAAGTTAAAGTATGAGGTACTCCCTTTGTTCTCCTATTATATATAGAAGAAGATACACTGTTATATATTACTATATACATAATATTAATTATAGTATCGTCTCATAACTCAACGATATATTTATTTAGCCGACATGGAATACAAATCTCATATATATATATAGGCTAGCGTTCAAATAGAAACCAAACTTAGAATAGAAACTAGAAACCTACACTAAATAAATTATATTTCATTTATTTTAATGGCCCCGCTAGGGGCACCTTCACAAAAAACTTATAAAATTATTGGCTCTATTCAACAAAAATATAAAAAAAATTAAAAAACAATTTAAAAAAAAGTTATTGTTCACGTGCCACGTCATCACGTGAACAGTAACTTTTTTTTATTTTTTTATTTTTTTTTATATTTTTGTTGAATAGAGCCAATAATTTTAAACGTTTTTTGTATTGGAGTACCCCTAATTTGGTCATTAGACTAGCTTGAAATATTTAATTTATGTTTAGTTTCTAGTTTCTATTCTAATTTAGTTTCTATTAGAACAAGACCCTATATATATATATATATATATATATATATATATATATATATATATATATATATATATATATATATATATATATATATATATATGTTTCAAATTTCATTTCAAAACTTCATATCTTTCTTATTTCGTTAATTAATTTGCTATATTTTGTATAGTATTTATCATACCGTTTTATAAATAAACTATATATTATATGTTATTATTAACCAATAATCGATATGTAATCCAAATCGCATTTGTATATTTTTTTTTTATAAATTTTCTTAAAATTCATATTTTTAGTATGCCTATAGTTTAATTAATTCTAATTTGACCAACCAATTTTAATTTATTGCATTTTTTATTAAATTTCACAACAAAATTAACCACGAGCACATCATATGTGATATTATTAATAAAATAGTTGATATCAAAGAATATATAAGATAAAATAATTATCTTATATATATATAGAATCCAAAAATGAGGTTGAAAATGACAACTGAAAAATGGAACCTGAAATCAGCAACTGAATGCAACCACATTCAACTAAATTTCTGATTTTAGTTGTATTCAGTTGAATATTGCCCCTGGCGGGGCCTTGCAACCCAAAGCCACCAAAATCACCCTACCTTTTTTTAAAAAGAAGTTGAATGTGGTTGCATTCAGTTGAATGTGGTTGCATTCAGTTGAATGTGGTTGCATTTAGTTGAATATTGCCCCTGGCGGGGCCTTGCATCCCAAAGCCACCAAAATCACCCTACCTTTTTTAAAAAAAATTCAGTTGAATGTGGTTGCATTCAGTTGAATATTTCCCCTGGCGGGGCCTTGCAACCCAAAGCCACCAAAATCACCCTACCTTTTTTAAAAAAAAAGAAGTTGAATGTGGTTGCATTCAGTTGAATATTGCCCCTGGCGGGGCCTTGCAACCCAAAGCCACCAAAATCACCCTACCTTTTTTTAAAAAAAAGAAGTTGAATGTGGTTGCATTCAGTTGAATATTGCCCCTGACGGGGCCTTGCAACCCAAATCCACCAAAATAACCCCACCTTTTAAAAAAAATTGCATTTGGTTGCATTTAGTTGAATGTGGTTGCATTGAGTTGCAAACCAAAATCCACCAAAATAGCCCCCATCTTAAAAATAAGAGTACAGCAGTCGGCGGCGGCTGATGATCAGGGAGGGAGGAGAGAGGAATTGAGGGAGGAGGGGGGACCTAGTATTTTTGCAATTTTGAAACCTTGTTTGGTAAAATTGCAATTTATTAAGGAAGGTGGTATTTTTGCAAAAAGAAACTTTAAATCTAGTATTTTTGGTAAATATCCTTTAATTAATTCTAATTTGACCAACCAATTTTAATTTAGTGCATTTTTTATTAAATTTCACAACAAAATTAACCACGAGCACTTCATATGTGATATTATTAATAAAATAGTTGATCTCAATGAATAATTATCTTATCTATGCATTTCATATATGAGATTATGAACAAAACAATTTATCTCAAAATAATAATTATTTTCTCCATTTCAAAAATATAAGAAATTTTTTGTAAAATTTATTTAGATGGGTAGGTCTATAAATAATTATAAAAAATAATGCGCACAAGTTATAATATAAATAATTTTATCATCTGAGATAATGTGGAACTATCTAGGGTAATATTCTTATTATCATTGTGCACGCTTGATCTTTTGGATATTTTTTTAATCAAATGTTGAATGCAGGTTCGGATACATTAATAAAGCTATGTATTCTAGTTTGTTAGAATTTAAGGTTTAGTAGGATTCATTTCAGCATTAGTAAAATTTATTTCTATTTTAATAAATTTTGGGTTCAAGATTATGTTTGAATAGTTTTGTTGGTAAAGAAAAAAATAAATGTGATTATGGTGAATTTTTTTGGGAAACAGATATTGTAGGATGATGGCATTAACGGTGAAAAGTGATAACATACGATGGTGTTTTCAATGTAGTTTTGTTTTCAAAAAAACCTTCGTCTCATAAGTCAAAGATATATTTTATTTAGTTATTTAATCGATAACTGATAACCGACATGGAGTACAAATCTCATATATATATATATATATTTCAAATTTTCTTTCAAAACTTCATATCTTTCTTATTTCACTAATTAATTTGCTATATTTTGTATAATATTTATCATACCGTCTTATAAATGAACTATATATTATATGTAATTATTAACCAATGATCGATATGTAATCCAAAGCGCATTTGTATATTTTTTTATAAATCTTCTTAAAATTCATATTTTTAGTATATCTATAGTTTAATTGATTCTAATTTGACCAACCAATTTTAATTTCGTGCATTTTTTATTAAATTTCACAACAAAATTAACCACGAGCACTTCATATGTGATATTGTTAACAAAATAGTTGATCTCAAAGAATAATTATTTTATCTATGCATTTCATATATGAGATTATGAACAAAACAATTTATCTCAAAATAATAATTATTTTCTCCATTTCAAAAATATAAGAAATTTTCTGTAAAATTTATTTAGATGGGTAGGTCTATAAATAATTATAAAAAAAATAATGCGCACAAGTTATAATATAAGTAATTTTATTTTAAATGAATAGTTTAATATATATTAAACATGATATAACCCAAAAAACATTTATGTATGTGGTTAATGAATTCCATTATCATTATAAATGTCCATCTAGCCTAATTGGTTGGTGAGTTTAGTTTAATTATGAGAGGTCATGAGTTCAACTTCTTAGAACAACATTATTTTTTAAATATTATAATTGAGTTAGGTTTGGGAACTAATTTATTTACTCAAGATGCAGGTTTGACAAGTACATGTTCTCCTATTATATATAGAAAGATAGTAGAGCTTCAATTAATAAATAATATTTATTTAAGATAAATTATTTTCGTAACTAAAGAATGCTAGTATAAACGCGTAAATTAATTAACAAATCTTTCGCAATAAACTAAATGGAAGCAGCCAGTAATTAGCACCACATATACTTCATATAGGAGTATATCACAGCATTGCTGGTAATACAGACAATATTGCACATCTTTTAAGTTTTAACCAAACTAATAATATATTAGCCTAAAACCCGTGCGATGGACGGATTTTTTTATATTATATAAAAAATTTCATTAATTAAAATTATTTTTTTCAAAACATGAATTTTGGAGGCTTACTTTTTTATATGAGATGATTTGATAATAATTATATAAATGTTATTCGTGATATTTCTAGAAAAGTAGGGAGTTAGTTAGAAAATATAGAAAAGATGATAGGTTTTAGTTAAAAAGAATAATCAATTAGTTTAGAAAAAAGAATAATCAATTAATTATTAGTAATTATAAAATTATTACTTCATTTTATTAAATAGAGTGTCCTTGGTATGATTAAAAAAAATAGAGAATTTAGTTAGTTAAAATTAAAAAGATTATATGTTTTAGGTGAAAAAGGTAATTGATTAGTTTATAGTTATTATAATTGAATTACGTTATTTTACTAAATACAATTGCTCGTAATGTTTTTAGAAAATGAGAAAATAATATTGTCCGTGATATTTCTATTATAAAAGGGATTTTAGTTAGAAAATATAGAAAAGATGATATGTTTTAGCTGAAAAAGGTAATCGGTTAATTAAAAATATTATAATATTATTAGTTTATTTTATTAAATAGAACCGTCCGTGATATAATTAAAAAAAATAGTTAGAGAAAATAGATGGTAACTTGCATGATTTATGTGGAAAAAGTAATTGATTAGTTTATAGTAATTATAATTTAATTATGTTATTTTACGAAATAAAATTGTTTATAGGTTTTAGAAAATGAGAAATTAACGCTACCGGTTATATTTCTAGTAAAAAAGGGAATATAATTAGAAAAAATAGAAAAGATGATATATTTTAGCTGAAAAAGTAATCAGTTAATTATTAGTATTATAATATTATTATTTTATTTGTATTAAATAGAAACGCAAATAATATAATTAGAAAAATGGAGGTTTTAGTAAGAAGAAAGAAAAAAGGTAACGTGTTTTGCTGAAAAAAGGTAATCGTCCATGATATAATTGGAAAAATAGAGATTTTAGTTAGAGAAAAGAGAAAAGGTAACGTGTTTTGACTGAAAAAGGTAATTGATTAGTTAATAATAATTATATGTAATTATGTTATTTTTTAGCTGAAATGGTAATTGGTTAATTATTAGTATTATAATATTATTATTTTTTATTATTAAATAGAAACGCCTGTAATATAATTAGAAAAATGGAGGTTTTAGTAAGAAGAAAGAAAAAAGGTAATGTGTTTTGCTTAAAAAGGTAACCATCCATAATATAATTGGAAAAAGAGATATTTTAGTTAGAGAAAAAAGAAAAGATAACGTGTTTTGACCGAAAAAGGTAATTGATTAGTTAATAGCAATTATATATAATTAAGTTATTTTTTTTAAGGAAATTATTTAGTTATTGAAAAATAGAAAAGGTTATATGTTTAAACTGAAAAAGGAAATTGATTAATAAATGAGAATTTTAGTTAGATAAAATATAAAATATATTGTATTTTACTTAGAAAAGAAAATTATTTAGTTCTTGAAAATAGAAAATATAATATGCGTAACCTGAAAAATGAAATTGATTAGTTAATAGATCTGTAATTGAGTAAGGGTAACTAGGTAAATTCAATAGGTACCGTTAAACCAAACTTTTAATGTTTTCTTTTAATATTTTATGATTTTTTTTATTAATTTGAATTCCTTTTTTTAAAATATGAATTTTGGAGGCTTAAATTTTTAAATGAGATGATTTGATAATAATTATATAAATGTTAACCGTGATATTTCTAGGAAAAGAGAGATTTTAGTTAGAAAATATTGAAAAGATGATACATTTTAGTTGAAAAAGGTAATCGGTTAATTATAAGTACTTATAAAAATATTATTTAATATTATTAAATATAATGTCATGATTTACTGGAAAAAGAGAGGTCTTAGTTAGTGAATATTAAAAAGGAAACATGTTTTAGGTAAAAAAAGGTAAATGATTAGTATATAGTAATTATAATTTCAGTTATGTTATTTTACTAAATAAAATTGCTCGTAATGTTTTAAGAAAAGGAAAAATTAATGTTGTCCGTGATATTTTTAGAAAAAAAGGGATTTTAGTTAGAAAATATAGAAAAGATGATACATTTTAACTGAAAAACTTAATGTTAATTATTAATATTATAATATTGTTAATTTATTTTATTAAATAGAACCGTCCGTGATATAATTAAAGAAAAATAGATTTTAGTTAGATAAAATAGAAAAGGTAATGTAAAAATTAAAAAGGTGACATGTTTTAGGTGAAAAGGGTAATTGATTAGTTTACAGTAATTATAATTTAATTTATGTTATTTGACTAAATTAAATTGCTCATAGTGTCTTTAGATAGTGAGAAATTAATGTTGCCCGTGATATTTTTAGAAAAAAGGAATTTTGATTATGAAAATATGGAAAACATGATACGTTTTAGCTGAAAAAGTAATCGATAATTATTAATATTACGGAGTATAATATTATTATTTTATTAATTAGAACCACCCCTGATATAATTGAAAAAAGAGATATTTTAGTTACAGAATAGAGAAAAGGTAACATGTTCGGCTAAAAAATGAAATTTATTAGTTAATAGTAATTATAATAAATTTATGTTATTTTATTAAACAAAATTGCTCGTAGTGTTTATAAGAAAGGAGAAATTTTAGTTAGATACAATATAAAAGATATTGTGTTTAACTTGAAAAGGAAAATTAATTAGTTAGTGAAAAATAGAAAAGGTAATATATTTAATTTGAAAAAGGAAATTAATTAGTTAATAGGATGGATTTTATATGTAATTAAGTAAGGGTAAATAAGTAAATTCAAAAAAAAAAAAAGTAAATTCAATAGGTACCGACCAACCAAACTTTTAATGTTTCGGCTTTAATATAATAGTACTAGCTTATAACCCGTGCAATGCACGGGTTTCTTTTAATATGTTATTTAAATTTTATTTTATGCTATAATTATATTTTTATATAATCATTATTTTGTAAAAATTATTTCAATATTATTTTAATATAATTTAATATAAATTTGGTTAATCATGATTTAAAATTTACAATATTATAGGATTTTAAGTTAAATATGTCGTTGACGGGATTCGAAACTTGTATTTTTAGTAAAATACTTTAATCATAAAATATATCTTATAATTACATTTAACGGTTCTTATTAATTACTAAAAATCTAACAGTAAAATGGTTTAATATTTTTCGGTATACATTAATGATTGCAAATTATTGGTTTAAAATTTATATTATAATTTTTTTTTAAAAAATATGTCTGACAGAATTCGAACCTTGAAATTTTAGTAAATTAATTTAAACATATAATATATCTAATCATTAGATCTAATGGTTCTGATTTTTTACTAAAAATATAACGGTCATTATTCGTTATATATATATATATATATATATATATATATATATATATATATATATATGTCTATTATATTATCTTTTGTTAGTGATTAGACAATATAGTGTTATTTTATTGGGTACATATTAATTATTGTAAGATTATATTTTAAAATAAAAGTTAACGTGTTTTATTTAGAAAGAAATATTATTGATGGGAAGATATGATATCTTAGGTGTTTATAAAAGGTAATATCATCAATCAATTGAAAGTAAACCTCTTTTAATTAAAAAAAGGCAATCAACTAATTATCACTAATTATATTATTTTACTATTTATTTTAATAGTTAGGATGACCGTGCTGAAAATCGAACGGACAAACTTTCAATGCCCGTGTGATGCACAGGTTTCTTTTATTATATTATATAAATTTTATTTAATATTACAATTATGTTTTTATACAATCATTATTTTTAATATTTTTTTTAATTTTAATTTAATTTAATTTAATATTCTCATGTTTACGGATTATACTAATGTTTCCTTATTATAAACAATGTATACGGATTTTTAATATATTTTATTAAATAGTGATATAATTGGGAAAAAACATTTTAGTTAGAGAAAAGATAAAAGATAAAAAATTAATTTATTAGTTAATAGTAATTATAATTTGTTTTTTAATTAGAAAAAATATAAAATATATTATATTTTACTTGAAAAAGGAAACTGTTTAGTTATTAAAAAAAAGGTAACATGTTGAACTTGAAAAAGTAGATTGATTAGTAAAGTAAAAATTTTAATTAAATAAAATATAAAAGAAGATTTTTAAAAGGTAACCCGTGATATAATTGAAAAAAAGATATTTTAGTTAGAGAAAAGTGAAAAGATAATTTGAATGAAAAAATTAATTAATTAGTTAATAGTAATTATAATATGCTTTTTAGTTAGATAAAATATAAAAGATATAATATTTTACCTGAAAAAGGAAACTGCTTAGTTATTAAAAAGAAAAGAAAAGGTAACATGTTTAACCTGAAAAAGGAAATTGATTAGTAAAGCAAAAAATTTAGTTAGATAAAATAAAAAAAAAATATTTTATCTATAATTAAGTAAGGGTAAATTAGTAAAACCAATAGGTACCAACCAACCAAACTTTTAATGTTTCGGCTTTTATATACTCCCTCCGTCCATTTCATTTCTTTACACTTTCTATTTTGGGCCGTCCATTCCATTTCTTTACATTACTAAAAATAGTAACTTTTAACAATAAAATACATTATTACATCCACTACCTCACTCCACCTTTTCAACCCTTTACACTATTACACCCACTACTTCACTTATTTTAACAATAAAATTACTATTACACCCACTACTACATTTATTTTAACAATATTACATCCACTATCTTGGTTTCCGTGTAAAAAGAAAACGTAAAGAAATCAAAAAACGGAGGGAGTAATAGTTAGTAAAATACTTTAATCATAAAATATATCTTATAATTACATCTAACGGTTCTTATTAATTACTAAAAATCTAACAGTAAAATGATTTAATATTTTTCGGTATACATTAATGATTGCAAAATTATTGGTTTAAAATTTATATTATAATTTTTTATAAAAAAAATATGTCTGACAGAATTCGAACCTTAAAATTTTAGTAAATTAATTTAAACATATAATATATCTAATCATTAGATCTAATGGTTCTGATTTTTTACTAAAAATATAACGGTCATTATACGTTGCATATATATGTCTATTATCTTTTGTTAGTGATTAGACAATATAATGTTATTTTTTTGGGTATATATTAATTATTGTAAGATTATATTTTAAAATAAAAGTTAACGTGTTTTATTTAGAAAGAAATATTATTGATTGGAAGATATGATATCTTAGGTGTTTATAAAAGTTAATATCATCAATCAATTAAAAGTAAACCTCTTTTAATTAAAAAAAGGCAATCGACTAATTATCACTTATTATATTATTTTACTATTTATTTTAATAGTTAGGATGACCGTGCTGAAGATCGAACGGACAAACTTTCAATGCCCGTGTGATGCACAGGTTTCTTTTATTATATTATATAAATTTTATTTAATATTACAATTATGTTTTTATATAATCATTATTTTTAGTATTTTTTAATTTTAATTTAATATAATTTAATATTCTCATGTTTACAGATTATACTAATGTTTCCTTATTATAAAAAATGTATACGGATTTTTAATATATTTTATTAAATAGTGATATAATTGGGAAAAAAACATTTTAGTTAGAGAAAAGAGAAAAAATTAATTTATTATTTAACAGTAATTATAATTTGTTTTTTAATTAGAAAAAATATATAAGATATTATATTTTATTTGAAAAAGGAAACTGTTTAGTTATTAAAAAAAAAGGTAACATGTTTAACCTGAAAAAATAGATTGATTAGTAAAGTAAAAATTTTAGTTAAATAAAATATAAAAGAAGATTTTTAAAAGGTAACCCGTGATATAATTGGAAAAAGAGATATTTTAGTTAGAGGAAAGAGAAAAGATAATTTGAATAAAAAAATTAATTAATTAATTAATAGTAATTATAATATGCTTTTTAGTTAGATAAAATATAAAAGATATTATATTTTACCTGAAAAAGGAAACTGCTTAGTTATTAAAAAAAAGAAAATGTAACATGTTTAACCTGAAAAAGGAAATTGATTAGTAAAACAAAAATTTTAGTTAGATAAAATATAAAAAAAAAATATTTTATCTATAATTAAGTAAGGGTAAATTAGTAAAATCAATAGGTACCAACCAACCAAACTTTTAATGTTTCGACTTTAATATAATAGAATAGATAGATAGATATAGTATAGATTTAAATGTAAAGTCTTCTTCCTGACAAAAATAAATAAATAAATGTAAAACTCTTCTTACCAATAGTAGTTGTAAGGGTATTCATCGAGCAATATTAATATTTTATTAAAGAGTTTTGATTCATGGCAGTGGTTATATAATAAAAGGAAATAAATAATACTACTAGGTAAGGTAACATGGTAGCATAGTATTAATTAATTATGTTTAGCTAAATTCAAGGGTCAATGACCTTTGGGTCAATGTTAAAATATCACAAATAATTGAATTGAGAAATGTTACCGTACCCAAAATCATTACCAAAATGATAAGTGTTTGTTGTAAGTGTCGTTGTTTGATAACAAATTTTTGTACTAATTTGATATCTTTAGTATTACTCTTTTTCAAATATAATAAAATAAAATATTGTTGTAGATTTTGAGTTTTTAATATTCAACTAAATAACTAAATGATATAACTAGAACGAATTTCGTTATTTTAGTATAAAAATCATATGTAGAAAGAATGAAAGTTATAAAGCACGAAATTATGAATATTCTATAAATTTATTTTACTAACGCCTTCGTTTACAAATTTTACTAAGTAAGCTATTGATAAACATTACTCCCTCCGTCTCATCCAAATGTTTACATTTGGGTTGGACACGGATACCAAGAAAATATATAAAAAAAGAGGAGAGAAGGAGGAAAAATGAGTAAAGTGATGGGATCCATCACTATATAATATATAAAATGAGTTAGTGGAGGAGAGCAATGAATGTAGTTAATTTTTATATTATACTGTAAAACTTTACTATTTTGAGAAAGTTTAGAAATGTAAATAAATGAGTGGGGCGGTCCAAAATGGAAAGGGTAAATAAATAGATGGGATAGATACAAATTTTAAATAAGTTTAGCAAGTTTTCTTGAGTAAGAGCATCTCTAATGGCATTGGCTAAAATGGTTGGCTAAAATTATATAAAATAACGATTATGTAAAATTTGTTGAATTTGTAAGGAATTATACTTCAATGGAGTTGGCTATAATGATTGGCTATATTTTAAAAATAGTATATTATAAATATTTTAGTTGTTAAATATAGAATATATTTTTTCAAATATGGTAATAGATGATGTGGAGTTTTCTTACAGGTCTCTAGCGATTCGACAAATATAGTCAATATGTAGGGGTTATTTATAATTTTAGATAACAAGAATGTATCATTGGAGATGTAATTATTTTACATATTCTTTAAAATATTTAATTATGGTATGTAATACACATTTTTAGCTAAGGGTTTTCAATGATCGGAGATGTTCTAAGTTTGATAAGTCTTCTTTAGGAAGTTTTATAAATTTTCTTGACTAAGAGCATCTCCAATGGCGTTAGCTAAAAATGATTGGCTAAATTACATAAAATATTGATTATGTAAAATTTGTCGAATCTGTAAGACATTGTGTTCCGAGGGTATTGGCTATAATGATTGGCTATATTTTAAAAATGGTATGTTATTAATATTTCAAGTTGTTATTAATGGAATATATAATTTTAATATAGAAATAAGTGATGTGGCAATTCACTACAGGTCTCTAGAGGTTCGACAAATATAGCCAACATCAAGAGATTATCTATAATTATAGATAACAGTATTGTCCCATTGGAGTGTATTTTTTTTACACATTCTTTATAATTCTTATTTATGGTAATTAATTTTAAAATTTAGCTAAGGGATCTCTCCCATTGGAGATGCTCTAAGTTTTGTGAATCTTCTTGAAAAAACTTTCAAAATCACTTTATATTTATTTATATAGAGTCTTGCTCAAATGAGAACCCCATTTATGGTGAGATATGAGATCTAATCCTAACCACACAATTTTTATATCTAAATTAAATCTTAACCCCACAATTTGTATTTAAAATTTCATTTTTTTATTATCAATTTAATTCAACATCATCTTCCACCCTCATCTTCTTTCTCACCCTAACCATTAACTCCGGTCACCATTTCCGGTGACCAATTCCGGCCAACCAGAAAATCACCACCGGTAAACAGAAAAACACCGCACTGCCGCCACCTCCGACCACCACGCTGCCGCCGCCACCAACAAAAATCACCACTGCTTAACAGAAAATCACCACATCAAAACCATCACATCGCCACCACCACCTCCGGCCACCACCAACAAACCACCATCGGAGCCCAAAAATCACCACAAACGAACTGAAAATCACCATAAACATCATGATTCTACGTAAATTGCAATCGTAAACTAAAATCAAATTAACAATTAAAAACCTCTCTATCCTTCATTATTTTTCTCTCTCTCTCTATCCTTTCTCTCCCTTTCTCTATCCCTCCCGTCTCCCGTCTCCTGCACCTTCACCGGCGGGGCTTCCACCGGTTTTTCCGGTGGAAAGCCCCAAATTCTTTCTTTTATTTTGTTTGATCTATCTTTTTTCAATAATCTCCCTTTTTGGGCAAGAGTTTCTTTGCTCTTGATTTGCGTTGGATTGCTTTTTTAGATCTACACTACGGGAGCTTCCGGCCATCTTTCTTCTTCGATTCGAGCGGGGATTTTGAGAGTTAGCCGCATTTCAGTGGTTTCGGTTGTCAGATCTAAGTTTTTGGATTTTTTTTGTATTTTCAGTTTTTTTTTTTTTTTTTTGGTTTTGGTTTGTATTTTTCGGATTTGATCTCTCCTTTGTGAGAGTTTGGATTTCTCTCCTTCGTGAGAGTTTTGTTTTTCGCTCCTTGTTTGTGAGCGGGGGTCTCGATTTAGTGATGAAATTTTGTATGGGATTGCAGTTCTGGTCGATAGCTCAAACGATAGCTCCAACGGGGCATGCTGAAGTGGGTATCGGTAATCCAACGAGGATGCACGAAGTGGGTACCTGTATTTGTATATACATTATCTTCAAAATATCGTTTAACTGTCTCTTCATGAGAACAGGCGATTGCAATTTACTGTTTGTTCGACTCGATCATTGGTGTAGATGCCGTATGGCTTTTTATTATTGAATTAACACCTTTGTTCTTCAAAAAAAAAAACAATTAAAAACCTCAATCAACAATCAATCACCAATACGAACCACCATATCACCGCCACCACCTCCTACCACCACTAAAAATTACCACCGGCATCTCGAAAATCACCGTAAAATCCACAACAACAATCACAAAAAATCACCAAAATATTATACAAACTAGTCTCAATCGGAGCAAGCTCAATTCCATAACGAGATAATAAAGTTGTATCCACGGTGGTGCTGGTGGTTGTGAATTAAGAGGAGAAGAGTGATGAATAATTAGTGTCAGATCTGGTTTCTGGTTGTTCTTGTGAGTAGGTGATGGCCGCGAGATGGCAAGGCAGTGGGGCGGTGGCGCGGCACGACTGGGGCTGGGGCTGGGTTGTGTGCAGTGTGTGTATACGTGTATGATGTGTGTGTAGCGTGCGTGTGTGATGTGTGTAGCGCGTGTGTGCGTGAGTTAGTGGGTGTGGTGTGTGCAATAAAAGGAAAGGTTGAGATTAAAAGGTTTAATAAAAAAATAGAGGTCTGAGATTAGATCTCATATCTCATTTTAATTTGGGGTTCTCATTTGAGCAAAAATCTATTTATATATTATAACAAATACTTTGTAGTTTTACTTTGAAATAGTCTGTCTATATATACATGAAAAGTCATCTGGTTTTGAAATCTCTTAAAAATTCAAGGCAAATATTAGCAAAAGAAGAGAAAAGAAAACATGGAAAACCCAAAGGTTTTTATGGATATTGAGATAGCTGGTGTATCAGCTGGTCGGATTGTTTTCGAACTCTTTGCTGACACAACTCCGAAAACTGCTGAAAATTTCCGTGCACTTTGCACGGGCGAAAAGGGAATAGGAAAGTCAGGCAAGCCTCTGCACTATAAAGGATTGAGTTTTGACGGTGTGCAACCAGGGGAGTATGTTTATGCCCTCGGCAATCAAGAGTCAATTTATGGTGCTGAGTTTGATTTCGAGAACTCTGTGAACAAGCACAAGGGACCGGGAATGTTGTCAATGGGCAATTATGGAGTGAAAGATTATAACAACTCGAAGTTCTTTATTTGCACCTCCGCGCTGCAGTACCTGGATGGCAAGTGTGTTGTGTTTGGACAAGTTGTACAGGGCATGAATGTTGTCCACGCTATTGCAAAGGTTGGGCAAAAGCGTATTAAACATGTGACTATTGCTAACTGTGGTCAGCAGTATGACAATTATGTCGAGCCATATTTGAGAAACATAGCAAATCCAAAGGTGTTCTTGGATATCGAGATCTCTGGTGCTTCAGCTGGTCGCATTGTTTTTGAGCTCTTCACTGACACGACTCCTATAACAGCTGAGAATTTCCGTGCACTTTGCACTGGTGAAAAAGGAATAGGAAAGTCAGGCAAGGCTCTGCACTACAAGGGATTGAGTTTTGATGGTGTCTATCCAGGAGAGTATGTTTATGCCCTTGGCAATCAAGAGTCAATTTATGGGTCGGAATTTGATAATGAGAACTCCTTGAGAAAGCACAACGGACCAGGAATTTTGTCAATGGGAAATTATGGAGTGAAAGATAATAACAACTCCAAGTTCTTCATTTGCACCTCCGCAATGAACCACCTGGATTCATCCAATGTTGTGTTTGGACAAGTTGTACAGGGAATGAATGTGGTTCAGGCTATTGAAAATGTTGGACAAGTACATATCAAACATGTGACTATTGTTGATTGTGGTCAGCATCAGGAGTGTGACTGTGTTCCTGTCGAGCCATATTAGATTGTCCGATTCCGATTATGAGTATGTTTATCTGTTTATATCTATATTATGTTCCGTGTGCCTGTACCAGTACTTCTGGTTTAAATTATACTACTGTGTATGTGTTTCATTGTTGACTTTGTCAAGATGAAAATTACATTCAATAATAGACATCGCTTTTAGAGGGTGTTTGGCAAGAGCTCCTTAAAGGAATTTTTTGACTTACGTTTTATGATTTATGGAATTTTTTTTTTCACGATTCTTGTAAAGTTTAAATATTATGAATTTAAAAAAAATTTAAGTCAAATTTCACTTTAAGTCAAAATTATTAAACCCCCATTTAATTTTAAGTAAAATTACCCAAACACATTCATTCAATTTAAAGTAAACAACTTTATTTTCTCATTTAAATTAAAAACATCTCCATTAAATTAAAAGTACGGAGTAAATTATTTTAAGAAATGTCAAACACCCTCTTAATCACTATCCAACAAGTTTACTTATGCATTCAATTTTAAGTTTATCAGATTTTTATATTCTCTAGACAGACTGTTGCTTTAATGTTCATATCTCAAAATCTTTTGTCCGAAACTTGGGTCCGTGCCTTCATAAATTCTTTGGACAGTGTTGTAGGATTAAAGAACTACTGTAGTATAAATGATCTGAGCTCAATCTAAACACGAAGTCACTAATTATCCGCATAAATGTTAGCTTTGTTATAAAATTTGAATTTGTTGACTTAATAATTTTTTAACCCCCGCCACAGCAATCTAATTCATTGAGAGTGGTCAGAGATAACTTGAGGTGTTATTTGTAAGATTTTTTTTCATTGGGCTTGCGGTAAGGGATAATTATGTATGGAGTTTCAAGCATGTGGATGGTTCAGCACCGGGCAGAGATCATAGAGCAAGATTGGACATGTCGCAAAGCAAATGGGATCTATACCTTGAAACTCGTCCACAGTAACGCCAAGGTAAAGATGCATCGATACCTTGATTGGAAGCTCGTCCAGGATCGTGGCATGCTTTGACACTGTAAAAAGCATGAGTGTTGGGTTATATGGCGTCTTTAATTAGAATCAAACCAGAGAGTAACACACGGATGCCAACTTATGATTAAAATTAATTTGAAATAGACAGAGGAAGTGATGGGTCACTGACTCACTGGTCACTTTATTAGCACTTCGTTTTTTATTTGGTTTAATGACCTTTTAGTCCTTAAAGTTTCCTCCGAAATATTCACCAGTCATCAATGTTTCAAAACGTACTTTTTAACCCTTGAAGTATCCGTAAAGGTCCTATTAGCCCGTATAACGGTACAAAAATTGTAACGGTACATATCGGATGGGCAAAATAGACATTACATGTGTTCGTTACAATTTTTTTTAAATTTATACCGGTATAAGGGTTAATAGGTACTTTCCGGATACCTCAAGGGCTAAAAGGTACAACGTATTAAACTTGAGGGTTTGATGGGTACAACACATAAGTGAAATAATCTACAATTGCATTACTCCTCTCCCTCCCGCATGCAGTGATTTTTAGCCAGAAGTCATAACAAGAAACACAAATTGGGTTATATTAAACCAACACAAACTGGATTACATCATCCGAACAAGCTTGAAAACACACAATCAGGAGAGACATAGATAGAAACATAGATAAAGATAGTTATAGATAGATAAAACTCTAGTTCAACTAGAGTGATCACATCTCATCTGCAGCAAGGATGGGCTGGAGGAAAGCAGGGACCACATGCAGGTCCACCAGTCCACCATCACCATTGAGGTAGTGTTCCGCCAAAGCTGTTGTTGCTGCATTGCTGGTATTGGGCACATGAACCACCACACAAGAGACCCAATCCTCATTCATGATGTTATTGATCATGACAACAATATCAGCCAACCAAAAACCAGGGTCTGGATTGTTGACCTCACGCACAACCTCCTCACAATCACTTTCGATGAAAACAGACTTCACATCCCCCTTCTCCCAAGCCATTTTGAGCCCATAGAATATGGACCATAACTCGGCAACCACTACCCATCATTCCAGCATTCCCCCTAACCCATCGGCCTCTATGGTTTCTCATGACACACGCAACAGAACCATTCAGCAGCCTCTTGTAGTTCACCTTGAAGACATTTGATGAAGAAGGCTTGCTCCAAGGCTTGCTCCACCCGGCCATGATCAAAAGAAGAAGAATATTTAGACTAAAATTACTAAAGAATAATATTGATTTGTGAAGAAACTAGCATCCAATGGTGGTGTTTATATAGTAGATTATGCATTAAATTCAAGCTCAGCACCCTCAACATGCATTGGTCATAACAGTCAATAGTACATTTTCAAGTTATTCAAAGTTTTAACTACCAAGATAGTTTCAAAGATCTATAAAGATAAGACAATGCTAAAATGAAAAACATTTGGCCTCTGCTGAATAAAAGGTATTCAAACTGATTGCATGGAAATTATACTAATATGCACCAAGCATGTACACTCCAAAAATTTCTCAATTTCTACTACATCATTTTCAATTTAATTTTCACAGCCTCCATGGCCTAATACCCATTCATGCCTTCCTTGCATTGGCCTCTGCTTCGATCTGCTTGTAGGATGTAGCATTATGAATTCCCTATATTTATTTTCGTAATGGTAAGCAAAGAGAGAAGAGTTAAACTAGCAGATATAGTAATGACCTTTTGTACCCATCAAACCCTCAAGTTTAATGCGTTGTACCTTTTAGCCCCTGAGATATTCGGAAAGGTCCTATTAACCCATATACCGGTACAAATGTAAAAAAAAAATGTAACGAACACATGCAATGTCTATTTTGCCCATCCGATATGTACCGTTACAATTTTTGTACCGTTATAAGGGCTAATATGACCTTTACGGATACTTCAAGGGCTAAAAGGTACGTTTTGAAACATTGATGGCTAATGGGTATTTCGTAGGAAACTTAAAGGGCTAAAAGGTCATTAAGCCTTTTTATTTTACCATTTGCTGTGAAAGTAACATGCATTCAACTGACTGTAACACGCGGATGCCATATTAATACCACGGTAAAGCCACAACGATATATTGATTTGATGCTCCTCTAGCTTCCGATTAAATTTAAATATGAGGCAAATGAAAGATAAAGGTAAGAAAAAATTGTTTGTATATATGTGTTTGAGAATGGATAAAAAGAAAAATATAATTTGGGAGTTCCGGAATAGTATTGAACAAGCTGCTCTTCCTTTCTTATGAGTGCTTAGTTCTCTTGGAATAATCCACTATATATAGGCAAATTCTATACCATTCTTCCACCCAAAATATGTAACCGCCTAATAACCATTAATATATAATTAATATAGACGTTACATAAGAATGTAACTCCCACATTTATCAAGTATGTAACTCCATAATATTACACAAATTGTAACTTATAAATCAATAATTACACAATGAATATATCTATTAAATATATTATTCATGTATCAATTCTTTTATTATATTTGACAAAATAAGTCAAATACAACATCTCCCACTTGACGATTTTATCAAATTCTTTCCAAGACTCCCACTTTTTGTAGGATTTATAACAATTTAATCTTTCTCAAATACGCGCTCTTATTATTTGTCATATTGCACTAATATTTTCACAACTTACACATTACAATATCCAATCAAACCAACATCTTCCATTTGACGTCTTTGCCAAATATTTCTAGTGACCATCACATTCAATCAATCTAAGTTGCCACTTTTATCCTTTCCAACACATTTAATTAAGTTTCTTAATCTTCCAACTTCAACTCCACAAAAATTAAATAAGTGTAACAAGGTTGAATTCTTGTCACCAATATCACTTTCGATACTTATTTCGCAATAAACAATAACTCCAGACACGTCTGTCTGATGTACCAGTTTAAATAACATACACTTCAACTACTTGATCATGATCCTCTTTACAGCCTCTCATCAGGCTCAAGCAAAAATTGCTTCACAATCCACTTACAAAACTAACAAAAAAATGTCAAGTGAAGTCAATCGATTACACAACATAAAATATATCGAACTTCTGACTACTTGCACATAATACATTCAGTGGTTCCTTTTCTGAATTAATCATTTTCCCATTACTAATAGGATTGCCACCGGACTGCAGTTCTGCATCCTAAAACAATTAAACATATTACTCAAATACCTTTTCTGGCTCATATTCAATATTCAAATTATTTTCCTTAAATTTGGTTTCTATGAACTTCTTAAATTTCACAAACATTTATATAATCTTAACGTCTTACTAAGTTCCAACTTAGTTATGTTCTTTATCAATTTCAGCAAACATATTATCCACATACACCAATAATATTACTAATCAAGCTCCCACTTTTCAAATTACAGACATAATTGTCTACTTCCAATTATCGAATTTCATAAAATCTTTACAACTAGGCAAATATCAAAATTTATTAAATATACCAACAACATTATTTTCTTTTTCAAAATTCATTTATAACCAATGAATTTTCTATATTCTGGTAGATCACACAACTTCCACTTTTATTCATTTCCATGAACTCAAATTCTTTCAATTACATTTCAAAAATTTTAATTTTGTACTCGCTATTCTGAGTATAAAAAAAAAACACCTTTTCCTTTTCACTCTCTATTCTAAGAGCCACTATAATCTCTTCAATCACAATGCTGTCTTCTTCAACAACGATTTCCAATTATCACATATACCAACGGGTTCCAATCAAACAAATTATTTTAAACAAACACACACATTTTCTAGTTCACAAGATATATCAACTCAACCACACCTTGCTAGGCGTTATTTTTCAAAGTACTTTTAAACCCTTATTCTAATAAAACCAATAAATTCTTGTTTATTCAATTCTGGACACTTGTCCCAATTTTTCTATAAAAAAAATTGAATTATTTCAAAAATAATCATTCATTTATGTTCATCATAAATTTTCATTTTTTTTTCATTTTTATATGCTCTTTATTCTAAGCATCATAAAAATATTTCTTACAAAAAAATCTTTTTAAACTGATATATTTTTAGATCCAAACAATCTTTATTTCCCCTTTTGGCTCTGCTTAATAAAATATTAAACACAATTGTTTCCATACATTTTCATTTCCGCTCCCCTTTCGAAGAGCCATAAAAATTTTCTCAAACAAAATATTATCTATTTTAACGATAAATTTTAAATTGCATATAAATAATTATTTCTTATTTACCGGCTCCATTCAATATAATTTGAGACATTCAATTTCTCAAAAACAATTCAGTTTCCACTTTTTGACTCCAAATAACATAATTTGGTGTCATTCAATTTTCAAAAAACAACTAATTTAAATAGAATTTTCGAAATTCCCAATATAAATCTTCTCACAAGATTTAAAAAAAAACAAAAATCTAATTCATCCAACAAAGGATCAAAATAAAATAAAACTTAAAATATGAAGCACACAATTAGTAGCACCTCAAAGGAGATAAAATGAATGAACCCAAACAAATACCAATCTAGAGACAAAAAGAACAATTATGCTAGGCCAGAAAAATAAACCTATCAACTAATTTTAAAACATAAAAAAATATATAGGCAAATAAGCATATACGCAAAACTTCCATTCAATCGAAAAACTTGCCCTACTACACAAAAGCAAAATTGTAAACCAGAACAAAAATGCAAGGATTAATAAAAAAAATACACTTAATGAAATCATTAATACAAAGAATGAAACACGTAAATCTAATAACAATTTAAATTTAATATGCAAGAACAAGCATGAAACCCATGAAACATTGTAGCTAATAATATATATATATATATATATATATATTAGCTACAATGTTTCATGGTAGCTCTGATACCAATGAAAGATAAAGGTAAGAAAAATTTGTTTGTATGTGTTTGAGAATGGATAAAAAGAAACATATAATTTTGGAGTTCCGGAATAGTATTGAACAAGCTGCTCTTCCTTTCTTATGAGTGCTTAGTTCTCTTGGAATAATCCACTATATATAGGCAAATTCTATACCATTCCTCCACCCAAAATATGTAACCGCCTAATAACCATTAATATATAATTAATATAGACGTTACATAAGAATGTAACTCCCACATTTATCAAGTATGTAACTCCATAATATTACACAAATTGTAACTTATAAATCAATAATTATACAATGAATATATCTACTAAATACATTATTCGTGTATCAATTCTTTTATTATATTTGACAAAATAAGTCAAATACAACAGCAAAGACCTTACAACTATATACTTCGGTCACTGTTTTAGGAGGGGAAAGTTATATCTATTTCTAGCAATTTGTTGCTGATTCTGTTATTCAAAATGGATGCTGGTAGCTTCAACCGTCTTATCACTTTCGAGACGTCCATTCGAGGGACTTATTGACCAGGTTCCTACATGAGACCGAAATGCAATTTTATGGGATGGGTTACAGTCTTCTAAAGTCGGAATTTCAACAATTTGGCAAATAGTCAAGAGCACTTTCCGACGTTTCCGGGCTGTAGTATGGTACTCGATTCTTTGGCATCCTCTGCATTTTCCTAAATTTCTTTTTTGTACTTGGTTAGTTGGTTGGATCTAGAAATTTGGCCCAATGCCTTCTTTGTCAAGTAGAAGAGAAGCCCATGGTCCATAGAATTTTTTAGCGTTCTTTTACAAGGAGTATAATTTGCCCATGCCCTTCTTCTGTTCCAACTTCCATCTAGTATTATCAGGTTTTTGATGGTTGTAGCTGTTTCCCAACCTAGAAGTTCAGTTAGTGAAGCTCTATATTGTTGCTGCTATTTAGCACATATGGCAAACAAAGGAATGCAAGACAGCATGATGCCACTAATACCCTATCTGCAGCTCGAAAAACCATGTTAATTAATAAGGAATTAGAAACCTTGTTAATTAAGAAGGTATTAAAGTGTTTTTAAGAGCCACTAAAAATCTGTTGAAGCAACATTTTTGTTCTCTCTCCTCAATTTTTGAGTTAAGAACCAGACTAGACAGGCGGTTGGAGATGCCCTAAGAATACAATAAATATAATTTTTTTTTATCTTCATCATTTAGTGTGAACACTGACGTTCACTCAAGTGATGGTATGTTTCTAGCAAATCATATGGCACCTGTTATGTTGACATGATATTGATTTCTCTATTTTCTCTTTTGCTAGGTTGTTGTGCTTCCCTACTTTCCATGCATCGCAGGCCGAAAACAAAAGGTTATATGGTTCTTTCATTTTTGTTTTGTTCTAGCTTGTGATAAAGCTTAAGGCACAACCCTGGCCCATCAGGTGTAGGGAATAGGTAGAGATTTTATTAGAATAAGCCATAAGGTCATGCATGATACAACACCGATACAAATTTTCATTAAACTACTAATGATACAGCTTCCCACCGAACATACTACCATTGAAGTCTGGTCTTCAAAATAACTATTGCTGAACACACTTCCACTGAATTTGGTCTTCAATTTTAGTAATGCCAAACATCGAAGGAGCAATTCCAGGATCACTGTTCAGAACATAGTTGGTTTCTAGACCGCATCAATCACGATAACGATCTGAATACACTATAAAAAAAACTATAGCACCCAAGTTCTATATATAGTTGGTTTCTAGATCACTTCAATCACGATTAATGATATATAGACACTATACTAATTTAGAACCCAGGTTTTATTAATAGGCTGTTTGTATATCAAATAAGTCCAGAATGACAATCTAAAGACACTGTATATAGGTTTAGAACCAGAGTTCTAATTATAGTTGGTTTTTAGGTCGCATAATACTACTGAATGTTATGAATCACTAAAAATGACCTAAAGACATTATAAAAATTAGAACCTGAATTCTATCTATAGTTGGTTTTTAGATCGCATCAATCATTATTACTGATCTATGGACACTATAAAGGCTTATAGTTGGTTTCTAGATCGCATTTATCAAGAATGACGCTCTAAAACCACTATAGATTAAGAACCAGGGTTCTAATTATAGTTGGTTTGTAGAACGCATCAATGAAGATTGACGATCTAAAGACACTATAAAAGTTTTGAACCTGCAATCCCTTGTTGCTTTTCGCATCTGCCAACAATCTCCCTATCTACCTCTGATGCTTCTACGGAAACTGCTTGATCCTTAAATGATGAACCACTGTTATTCCTAGCAAAAAGGCCTCGTTAAAACTCCACAAGAGTAAAATCTAATGGGAAAAAAACTCCAAGGGGAAAAAGAGTACCCTCTCGCCGAAATACTGATTAACATCACTTTTCTTATTACCAAATATGGAATAAATGAAGATATTTGGCTTCAATGTTCTGCACTGACTCGTTCTGACTCGATCCCCCGAATCCCTCCGAGTAATACCCGAACTCCACTAGAAATTTGTAAACAAATGCCACCGAGTTGAATGCTAGACTCCGATTCGGAACTGGAAACCCCCGTAAACTTGTAAATCGCAATTGTTTATACAAAACTAGTTTAGTCCAGGTTGAATAGCCTCCGAGTTGTCACCACCAAGTTAACCTCTCTCCTCTCTGACCCAAGGTGAGATCAATCTGCAACAATAATTAATCATCAAACAAATAACAACAAATATACATAGAGATATACTTACATGGGAAGGATGACGATATTCCGGGATAATACATGAAATATCTTCAATGTATATTTGCGGTAAACTTACCAGTGCCCGTGACAAAATACCCGGAAAATTTCCCAATACAAACCCATCAATCATACCCCTTTCTTTCCCTGATGACTCGTTTTCTCAATCGTCGCAAGTCTCGCTGTCGACGAAATGTCACCGAAAGAAAACCGCTGAGTCTATGGACAACACCTATGAATTCATTTTCCATAGTGTGAATGACCTTGGGAGAAATGGCATAGATGATGCCCGGTTGACAAGTCTCCGACGGCGGCTGTTTCGGCAGTTTTGGCCGCTGATGATGGGTGGTTCCTTAATTTTACGAGAATCTTTGTTGGCTTTAAGTGGAGAAGGACGAGGACATTGGAGTTGACGTCTGATCGGAGACCATTGCTATTCGTCGGAAGCTTAGTTCCTTTCTTGAAGTACTCATTTGACTTTTGGCATCGACCCTTTGAACATTGCTTTCTTCAACAAGAATTTCCATGACTTTATGACAAAGTGACTTGACCTTTGACTCACTCGGAGGTTCATACTTCTTGACGCGGCATTCTCAAGTGATGAAGGTGGAGTGTCGGTGGCGACCCGTGAAAGTACTAGATTGAAATATATGAAAGTATCTATGCACGCGCCGGCGCTTTTGATGCGTGGAGACATAAAAATTGAGCCTACTAAGTAAAAAATAACAAAAACTGAATTTTGAATTAAATTAAAATTTGATTTTATTTACAAAAAGTTTTAATAAAAATTTCACATGGAGTGTTCGTAAATTTAACTAGCCAAAAACTTAAGGAAACACAAAAAAAAACGAAACCATACGAACAACTAGGGGTGTAATCGAGCCGAGTCGAACACTGTCAAGCTCAAGTTTGAGCTCGGTTAAAAAGTTTGGGCTCGAGTTCGACCGAGCCTTCCATTTCAAGCTCGAAACTCAGCTCGTAGAAAGTTTGATATGTTCGAGTTTGGCTCGAAAGCTCGAATCAATTTCATCAAATATTGACAAAAACTCGAATATGATTGGTTCGGCTCGAGTTCGGCTCAAGTTCAACTCGAGTTCGACTTGATTAAATATATTAAATATATATAAATATTAAGTATTTGAATAAAAATATTGGCATAATATATAAAAAATTAAAAATAATAAAGGCTCGTTTAGGCTCACGAACCATACGAGCCGAGTAATTTGAAGTACGAGCTCGGCTCGGTAAAGTATTCGAATAGCTCGAGCTCGACTTCGAATATTTTATGAGCCAATCTCGAGTAGCTCACGAATTTGACTCGTTTACACCCCAACGAACAACCAAGATACAACGACCTCAACTGTAAACTCATAAATCCAGGAATTGAATGGACTAAAAATCTACTCAGTTGCAATAATCGATTTACAAAACCAAAATAAAACTCAGGCAGCAAACGCAGAACAATAGCTCGACAACTCAGCATTTTAACATTCATAACAAAAAGTAGCTTTAAATCTACAATAAATCATGACTCAAAAACGAATAAACAGCAAACACGAACAGCAAACTCAAACACCAACAATAAACACGAGTCAATTCACGAATTCGCTAAACAGAAACGATTTGACTCGGTAACTTAGCTAACAGATTAAACATGACTCGGCATAGTAACTCAGCAACTCAGTGAAGAACAGCAAAAAACCAACAACAAAATTCATCGCAAAATGACTTAGAACTGGAAACCCAGCGAACAAAACTTAACCACATAAACGAGAGTTAAAGAGATTGTAGACGACAGAAACATAAACATAAAACTTGGACTACACAACTCAGCAGCTCAAACACAAAGCAACTTAGAACTCAGAACTGTAAAAATCGACTAAACTCAGAATTCGACAATCTCAACTCAGTAAAACAAACAAAAAAAATCGAGAACTCAGAACTCGACAAGAAACTTAACTAAAAACTAAATTTATACTTATAAACATAAAAAACAAGAATTAAAAACTAAATTATTCTAACACATGAAATCAATCATCAAAATTAGATCTACAACTACAAATCACCAAACCCACAATAAAATTGAGATTTAAAGGGGCTCAAACCAAATATACTTAAAAATTATAACTAAGAACAAGAATGTAAAATGCTCCTCTCAACCCAAATTAGGTAGCATTACGCTACTTGGGGAATTACGAAAGTTCATAGCGAAAAAGAGGCAATATAAACGAGAGAGCAAGACAAGAAAATAAAGGAAACTTGAAATTGCATTAATCTTAAAAAGGAGTGTTTACAAAATTTAACTAGAAAACAAGAAAAAGAAATGAAATCTATACTATACTAAAACTATACTAAAATCTAGCTCATGATTAAAAGGGGGTATGTGAGTATATATAGGATGAGAATTAGGGCTAAGGGGTGTGTTGGGAGAATCTCCACCATACACATGTGGAGTGTGGTGGAGAAATCCTAGCCATCCAAATGATTACTTCCTCCTTAAGTATTCCCTTTTGCACTAAGCTCCTAATTCATTTCCCTTCTTTCATTTTAGTCTTTTTTTCTTCCTCTTTTGCGCTTCCTTCCTCTTTATTTCTTTATTTTGCCATTTCTTTTTTTTTTTTCTCGAATTTCCTGAAATGTAACAAAATAATTTATTAAAATACGAGTTCAAGCTGAAAGGATATCTTCGATATAATATTTATTTTGGTATTTGTACAATTTAACATAAAATTTAAATACACGTAGAATCCTCTCCGCTAGGTCATTTATTTAATTGATTCGGTCAAAAGTCAAATGGTTAATTCTAGCAATATGTATCATCTTCTATCCTATTTTAAAATTATAAGATATATTCCATTTTCGCTGAAAAATCAAAATATGTTTTACGGAATATATCTCTACACCAAGGCAATAAGATCGAACAAGAAATATCGAGGATTGATATTTTTTAGATCTCAGTTGCAATATTAATAAGGCAACAGGCTCGAACAAAGAATATTCGAGATTTAATATTCTTTAGAGAACTCGTGCTAAATTTAAAAACGATCAGTTTTATTCGAAAAATATTCTGTCTTCACACTCAAAATATTTTCTCATCTTAGAAAAGACTTGTTATCCTCAAGAATATTTTCCTCTCACTCCAAGAATATTTAAAGTAATTTTTCTCCCGGTTCATAATTGTTTCATATTTCGGAAAAAATTATTTTATTCACTCAAAAATATTTCCTACACTCTCAAAATGTTTTATATATTAGGAAATATATTCTAAGTATTTATTCTTGTCAAAACATTGGTCAAAAGATTTATTTAATTCAAGGAAAGACCAATCATATTTTATTCGGAACCGAAAGCTGATTTAATCGTTTTAAATCCAAATAAAATACTTTCACTAGCTAGAATGACTTGAAACTTGAGATTAATCATTTAAATACTATTTTCTATGCATGATTAAAGTTTCGTAATTTTTCGGTAATTTTGGTCCGGGCACGAAAATCGAGACAATTAGTCAACAGTTGACCACGTTTGACCAAGTCAACCTTGACCAAAATTGACCAAACTTTCCAGAATATTATTTTTTTAATATTCTTAAGTGCTCCATAATTTTAGAATTATTTATTGGGTGTTTTCGTATTTATCGGGTATTTAATTAACGATACTTGGTTCGTATTTATTCGTTAATTAGAACGAATGGTATATTATATTATAAATTCAAAAGGGTGCTGGAATATTTAGTTCATCCACTTGTAAAGCTACTTTACATGTTGGCAATCCAAGTGAAAGCCAAGTCAGCAATCCAAGTGAAATCAATCTCAACCACTCCCTTACATCTAAATCTCCACCATTCATTCCACCCAACTCCTTCTATAAATACCCCCCTCTACACACCAATTTAAACACAAGCTAAGAGCCATAGAATTGCTGGGATTTTTGAAGTAGACTCTCTCTTTTAATATTCAAACACTCTCTTCATCTACTTCATCTAAAAAACCTTCTCTCTCCTAAATATATATCCATATATACAAGGTTTATGATACACCAAGCTTAGTTCCACCCAACCAAGCTTTATCCCACCAAGCAAGCTCATCTACTACCACTTTCCGGCCTCCCGAAGGGCTGCCCGAAGTTCGACCACGTCCAAAATCCGGCCGAACCTCCGGCGAACTTTTCCGATCGTTTTTTTAAAGGTGGTAAGTTTTAGCTTCGTCTTTGTGTCTTAACCGACCATATTTATATTTGAGATTTGCGCTTAACTTCTATACTTCATCTTAATCTCTATTCTTGGATCTATAAGATTCCAAAGGTCTCTTTATTAAAAGAGAAAGAAATTATCCGACAAAAGTCGAGGTTGTAACGATTAAGTATTTTTACGGATTCCCAACTAGCATCTTTAGTGCTCCGTGGGATATTCTTTAAAGAAATACTTCGTTCAACAAATACTTCTTTTAGCACAAGTTTAGCCACTTGTTTATCACAAGTACTTTTTATTTGTTAGTGGCTATAACTAATCTAGTGCAAGAAGTAAAAGAAGATTATACTTTGACACTCGTATTTAGTCAAAAGAAAGTATACATCTTAAAAGCCTTAAGGATATTAGCTTAAAGGACTTTATATATCATCAAACTCCGAGATCTATATTTTTCTCATCTTACCAGAGTATTGATATTTGACATAAGTCAAGTTATAACAAAAAGTATTTATACGAAATCCTAACTAGCATCTACAGTGCTCTCCGTGGGACATTCTTTAAGAAATACTTCGTACAACATAAACTTCTATTAAGCACAACCTAGCCACTTGCTTTTATTACAATTACGTTTAGTAATTGTAGTGGTACATGCAAGAAGTTATCCTTATATCTTGACATTATATTTGTCCAAGAAAGATATACATATCGAAGCCTTAAAGCACTATAGCTTTTAATAAGGTCTTCCAAAATTACTCCATTCATCTTTATATTTATTTGGAGTAATTAAAAGTATACTTTGATTATAAATTAATATCAAAGGAAGTATACTTAAATCATAAACAATACAACTTAATATTCTTATACGAATATTAAAGTTAACTTTGGATCTAGTACCGTAACATACTAATCCAAACTTTATATATATCATTCATCATATTTGTTTCGTAGATATTGTTTGTCTAACTTTTGTAGTGAGGTGAAGTTGAAGTGAGGTGATTCTCGTTCTAAGACCCAAGTCCTAGACGTACTAGCGGGGAGTTAGTAGTCTTCGCATCGTGAAGAAGAGGAAAGACCCGAGACCTTTCATCTAAGACCCAAGACCGACAAAAGCCAAGAATCAATAGTCTACACCAAAGGTTCTACATCAACTTTGAAGAAATAGCGGGGAGTTATTGTCTAAGATAAGTTGTGTAGGTTTGTACAACAACTTTGAGGTGGTGACGGGTAGTTACGCACCAAGACGAGTCTTGTATTTGTTTGCATTTATTTTGAGGTGGTAACGGGTAGTTACGCACCAAGACAAATATTTGTAGGGTTGTAAAGGCTTCTCCGCCTACTAAAGGAGCGAGTTTATTTTTAAAGGAAAATCTCGAGTCCGGAGAGGAGCTCGGGGACTGGAGTAGGGGTGAGCGAATCCATTAGGGGTTGCGCCATCGCGAACCAGGATAAAATCTCATGTGTGGTATTTTCTTTACTTGTCGTTTATTTTCCGCACTTATAAACTTCTAACGACTCGGTAAAATATTTTAAAACGCCATAATAATTTTTAAATTAGATATTAACTATTCAACCCCCCTTCTAGCTTAAAATAGCCCTCTTACGGGACCTAACACAAGCAACAAATAGGTAACAAAAATATGCACTTATCAATTACAATAGTCAAAGTCTAGCAGGCTTGTTACATCATTCCTTGTCTTCATATGATGCAAATTTGTCTGATTGTATTTGACAAATTTTCCTTCAGATTATCATCCAATTTGCTTATATTAAAAATGAATGTTTCTTTTTCTTATTCTTCGTTTCCAGTACTAGCCACCATGCTCTTTTGAAGTCCATCAACCCATGTGATCTATCAACCATGTCTAGTCACTATCAACTGCTAAGATCATGACATTATTTGTTGAAGTGATTATCCGTTGATGCTGGCATCCATTGATGAGTTGATTGCTATGCATTGATGTGCATATCCATTGTTGTAGCTTCTTTATCCATTGAAATACCATTTTACTTATGCAGAAGTACAAAGCACAACCTATTTACAATTAGGTAACCTATTCTGCATATCTGTTGATAGTCAACATGACTTTGAAAACTATCAACTATGTCATCAACTAATAGCTTTTCCCTTGAGCTTATCCGTTGAGACTTACAGTGCATGTTACAACACTTATCCGTTGATAAGCTAACTCATGGACGGATGTTGATAAGCATGTCATCCGTTGATGAGTTACAAAAATACTTAGACAAAATATGTTTTAGGTCTTTTGCAATATCATCAAGGACAACATAATTCCTAACACTTTCCTTAGTTATTTTTTACACAGTTTCCTTTATTTTGGTACACATTTATTTTGTAATAATTGCGGGAAATTATATGTTATAAAAAAATAACAATATAACAGTTCCTAATAACTAATCAATTACGCTTTTCAACTAAAGCACATTACCTTTTCTAACTAAAACCTCTTCTTTTCCAAAATATCACGGGTTGTTTTTGTTTAATGAAATAAACTAATAGTATTATACTCCCTCTGTCCTAAATCTTTTGGCTGATTTGACTTTTGTACATATATTAAGAAAATTTTACTTTAGCTAGAATTGGACTAAAATGACCTTCATTTTTGTCACAGTGCTTATTTTTGTTAATGAATGCATCTCTTTTATCACAGCGTTTAACTGTTCCAGTAAATGATCCATAGGAACTTCCATTTGACTCATAAAAAAGAGTGAAAATTTTAAATGCAGGTGGTTGCTTTCTTGGCCTATATAAACCCACTTTGAGACTCCATATATTTTCATTTTTTCTTGCTTTTGATACATACTCCAAATGGAACTAAGAAAAAAAATCTTTTTGATTTGAATGAATCATCTGAGATATCAAAAATGGATGAGATCAATGAACTCAAAAAAAATTATTTTTTTTATCACAATGAGCCACCTCAAATACCAAAAATGGTTGATGTCAATGAACTAGAGCCACCTGAAAATATGTCCATTGATAAACAACAATTTATGATGAAGATGCTAAGTATATTTATCACTTGCTATGATTGTAAGTTTTTTTTTTTACTTTTCAACAAATGTATGATATACCATAAAATAATTCATATCCTTGAATTTTTTCAGGTCGCTATTAGAAAATGTTTGGTGAGATCATCATTGTAAGTTTTTTTTTACTTTTCAATAAATGTATGAGATATCATAACATAATTCATATCCTTGAATTTATTTTTTCAGGTTGCTATTAGAGGATGTTTGATGAGATCGTCATATCATATCATGAACAAAGTGAAGACGTTGGCCATTTAAATTTGAAAATTTGATGTAATAAAAAGTTTAAAAAATCATAATTTTCATATGTATTGAGTAAATATTAGTGTTATCCTGTCTTTTTCTGTCTAATTATGCATAATGATAAATTTATGTACTCCGTTTATTAATTTTGAAGATATTAAATTATTGAAAATTGTTTTTGCAAAAACAATTGACAATCAAATTTAAAAATGTAACCAATGAATTATAAAAAAAAAATTAATTTTAATTATGTAAAGAAATATCTTAGTTTTTCTTTAAATAAATAAACGCACATATTTTATGTCTAGAATAAAAGAAAAAGTTTTTCACCAATTTTGTATTTTACTTTAACAATTCTTTTTAACCTCACAACAACATAAACATTAAATTAAAATTTTTAAAACTACACAAAAAAATTTAATTCTAAAAATACACAATCAAACTAAATTAATAACTTTGAAACAAAATATTAAAATAAGTATTGAAATTAAAATTCAATGCTTTAAAATCCATTCAAAACAACTTGACTGATAAAATTACATTTAGAAAAAAATGTCTCATTTGCTAATTAGAACAAGATAACTGGTTGTTAACAACGTTGATAAGTTCTTCATCACATGTTAAATGGAGAGGAATTGATCCATTTGGGCACTGATTGTTATCAAAGTGAGGTTGTCTAAAGTTGTTGCCACCAGAAATTTTCATTATCTCTATCATATGCAACTGTAGTGTCAAAAAAATCTTGTCAAGCTTTTCATAATGCAATTCTTCAAAGCTATTTCAACAACTGCAACAAGTTCATCAATACTCTTAGGCACATGTTCATGCTGCAAAGTTTGTATTGCTCTAAAAAAATCCCAAATCAAGCACATTTAGGTCGGGACAATTAGGAGGTTGGAAACGTAATTTGATATCAAAATCATTACTTTGAATAGTTTCCACAAACTTTGGGTCATTAACATCATTATGGGGTTTTGCATTGTCCTATTGGACAAAGATGATAATACCACTTGAATTTCCTCCTGGCCACATGGATTTGATTGCCGGAACAGTTTTGTGTATCATCATTCTTCTTGTCACGTCTTTGGTTATAGGATTTATAGGTTTAGTCACCAATATTCTTGCTGGCATGTTCTTACTTTTTCTCTTTGTAGGTTCCTTTGTAATAAAGGAAAATATACCAATCTTCCCTTTAAACATGGTGTTTCGAGAAATATCAAATCTAGGACGTGTAACCACACATGATTTTATCAATAAAAGTTGAACTTTTACAAGAGCGCAATGGGGGGTTCTCATCAGGAAGAGGATAGTACCTTTGACATTTTTTTGTCATACTAAACCATTTTTTATCTATGTGAATGCAATTTAACGTGCTTGAAAATAACGAAACATTTAAATTAATGTCATGAGTAATCATAGATAAAAAAATCTTAAACGAGCTTTCTTGTTCTCCTCCGTCAAAAGTGGCTTCACGGGGTTGGTATGTGGACGAAAGAACCATTCACCAACATGGCGATGAATTGTTAACTTTGATATATTAATGGCACATGACAGTGAACGAATATTTGTTCTTCTCCCTAAAGGTATCTCTTTCACCATATTCACATCAATTTCTATTCTCTTTCTTCCTGCTTTTTCAAATGACTTGCTTGTAAAATTAATTTCATTAGCAATATTATGCTTACCAAGTGACCATATTCTTGTAATGGTACGAGTTGAGATGGAGAACTTTGCGGCAGCTATTTTTGAAACCCTTCTTTACATTCATATTTTTTAGAATTTGGGAGTAAATAATCAAAAATGATTCTATTTTGATCCGTTGTCCATGATAACCTAAAAGGAAGATTAAATATTTGGTCTGAAGTTCTGAAATTTAAATGAAAAAATTGCTAGATTTGCTATCTTTTTTATAGGCAAGATATGGAGGGAATTTTTGTGAAATTTGAATTTTTGTTTAAAATTTTGGAACAAATGTTATTTTTAATGGAGCCAAATTTTAATTTAAGAGTAAAAAAGAAAGAGGGAAAATGTTGGAGGGTGATTTTTGTTTAAAATTTTTGGAACAAATGTTATTTTTAATGGAGCCAAATTTCAACTTAAAGTAAAAAAGAAAGAGGAAAAATGTTGGAATGTGATTTTTATTTAAAATTTTGGAACAAAGGTTGTTTTTAATGGAGCCAAATTTCAACTTAAGAGTAAAAAAGAAAGAGAAAAATCGTTGAAGGGTGATTTTTGTTTAAATTTTTGGAACAAATGTTATTTTTAATGGAGCCAAATTTCAACTTAAGAGTAAAAAAGAAAGAGGGAAAATGTTGAAGGGAGATTTTTGTTTAAAATTTTGGAATAAAGATGATTTTTAATGGAGCCAGATTTCAACTTAAGAATAGAAAAGAAAGAGGGAAAATTTTGGAGGATGATTTTTGTTTTAAATGAAAAAATTGCTAGATTTTCCAACTATATTAATCTACAATTCTAATAAAACATTGAAAATTAACAGATGTCACATAACCATTTTCTAAATGAAATTTTTTATGCTTAATTAGTTGGAATAAATTATATTTTGATATTAATAACAAGTACTTAAATAGTTTTTGTAATTTTATTTTGAATAAATACTATACTTTAAAATATTTTTATTTCAAAAGAATATTTTACATTTACTTAATTAATTGTCTTCGTAATTATTTTAATTGACGTTACAAATAACAAGTGTGACAATTTCAATTAATTTTTAAATTAATTTTTTTTTCTAAACTAATGTTGAAAATAAGTAATTTATATTAGTTTTAGAAACAATACAAAATTGTAGCCATGAAATTTTTAATTTACTTTAATTTTAGAAAAAAAGAATAAAGAGAAACTAGTTTTAAGATGATCAATGAGTGATGTATGTTCATAGGAGGGAAAAGAAAAAAAGATTAGTATCCCGCCAACATATTATGTTTTTTTTTTACAAACAAAGGAATTTTATAAACTTGCATCAACTCAAATCACGGTCAGGATAAACCCCTGAACTGACACTACAATCTGAATGAAAACAAATAAACGATCTAAACACATAGCCGCTTATGTTTTCAGTCTGTTTAACATCATGAATTTCGAAATTCTTTAAATTAAAAAAGATTAAAATGGCTTTCCGATCAATCAATCCTGCACCAATCCTAGAACCAGTAATATCACAAATGACCTTCACGTACGCACCACCTGTAGTCCAATGTTCAGAAACACCCTAGCTACATGCCGAAAATCAGCTATTGACATGCCGAAAGTGAAAGATCTTATAAGATTAACAAATTTTAGTTGTGAAAAGTAAGCTCTTGCAATATCCAACACCAGCCCAAATCCAATGCACGAATTACAGATCTCCCACAAAACCGCATGAATCATTTTCAAAGTAGCCAGGAACAAAACACATACCAACATCAAAAAAACATACCATAACATCCCAATAAAAAGGGTAACACACGCCAAAAGGCGAGACTAAAACCAAAAATTCAAAGACCTCGGAATGACATCAAATTTTGGTATGATGTTAAGTAGGATAATTTGAATCTAAAGGTATTTTTTATTTACGAGATCGGACTCAAAACCAATATAGATCTGAGAAATAAATTCTAGATGTTTAGCTTTGGTTCGATTTTTATTGAAAAAGATTGAAACAAAAACAAAAGAGTGGGGATTAGATGATTGGGAGGAGAATTGAAGGATTGATTGATGGGGGAAACGAAGCTGTGATGAAGAAAAGGGGCGACGACTATGGTGATGGAGAGTCGACTCTCATGCAGGTTTTTTTCTATAAAAATAAACAAAAGGATTGCCAACATATTATGTTAATTAAGCTCGATAGACGATAGGTTATAGGTAACAAAATGAGATTATCAATGTAGATTTTAATGAGTGTATTGTTGGAATTAAATTTACAAAAGAGGAAAGTCGGACAATTTTTTGGAATAACTTAAAATGGCAATTCTGTCAAAAGATTAGGGACGAACGGAGTTATTACTAATAACTATATGGATTATTTTTTTCATAAAACATATTACCTTTTCTATCTTTTTAACAAATTAAAACCTCTCTTTTTCCAAAAATATCACGGATCATTTCATTTAATATAATAAATTAATAATATTATAATTACTAATAACTAACTGATTATCTTTCTTAGCAAACGTTAAAATGTAATATATTTTCTATATTTTTTAAATAAAATATATTCTTTTCCAAAAATATCATGGACAATATATATAAAAATATTATAATTAAATCATATCAGTTAAAAGTTTTAAAACTACAAAATCATAGCTTAAATTTTTTTATGACAAATCAAATAAATATAATATTATATTATAAAAATCCTTACATCGCATGGATTTTAAACTTATAATTAACTAAAGGTAATTAAATAAAAAATAAAATATCATACTGTATCGTATCGTACCAACCAAACTTTTAATATTTCACTTATTATAAAAAGAGTAAATTTCAAAGTGGTGGCCAGATTTTACACTCATTTTCAAAAAAATGGCCAGACTTTCAATTTTGCAAAATGGTGGCCAGACTTGCCTTTTTCTTTTCAAAAAAGTGGCTACAGGCGATTTTCAGCTTTTTGGCAGGGGTAAAATAGGAAAAAAAATGCTAGAGATCCCAAAAATTGTCCACAAAAATTCCCAAATTAATATGTATCACCATATGATTGGTTATATTCGTAATAATAATAATAATAATGCCCCCCATGTATGCACATCAATTCACCAAAAAATCCACAAATATGAGTTGTCAAGATTTAATTAGTCAATTTATGTGCATGCATGTGGGACAATATTATTATTATTATTATTACGAATATAACCAATCATATGGTGATACATATTAATTTGGGGATTTTTTGGTTAATTTTTGGTATTTTTAGCATTTTTTTTAGTAAAATAACATATTTTCCCATTTTACCCCTGCCAAATAAGCTGAAAATCATCTCCAGCCACTTTTTTGAAAGGAAAAAGACAAGTCTGGCCACCATTTTACAAAATTAAAAGTCTGACCACTTTTTTAAAAATGAGTGTAAAATCTGGCCACCTTTTTGCAATTAACTCTTATAAAAATCGTGACGACTTTGATCAACAAAAAAAAGAAGTCGTGAGGGACTGGAGTAGTGTAAAATAGCTGTGGAATACAACGACATCTATCTACCATAAAGTGGTGATTTGGATTAATTCATTCAACGGAACGAAAGTAATACGGAGTAATAACTAGGGTGCATGGTTGTTTTCAAATTTTTAAATTATATATTATTAGTGAAATTTTAAGTTGTATAAATATTTTTCTAAATTTCATCAATTTGAATGATATTATAATTTTTTATTTTAATTGTTACTTTAAAGTACATACATAGATATCAAAATCTTACATAAAAGTATTTATTCTTAACTTTATTTAGTATAAAGAGCCAAATTTATTTAATTATGTAGACCTTTTTTCGATTTTTATACAAATTTTTTTAAATTATAAGTGTTTTTCATATTTTATGTAACTTTTAACTATAACTTATAAGTAGTGTGATGTATGGATGTTTTTATTAAATTTTTTGGTCTTATTACCCATATTTTCATACGTACTTTTTAATTAATAGAAATTTTTTATAGAAAATAATAACACATTATGATACATGTTTGATAGTACTTTAATGATAGTGTTTTAATTTTTAACTATAATATGTTGTTGACGGAAATTTTTTAGAGTACGTTATATGATAATATAAATGTGTAATAATAGTTTATTGAAAAAAGTAACAAATTTTTTTGAGTATAATTTGTTGCCATGAATTGAACCTTAAACAAAAATTATAGAAGATAATAAAATATTATGATACATGTTAGATAATATTTTAAACGACAGTATTTCATTTTGTAATTATAATATGTTGTTGACTGCAATTTTTTAGAGTAGTTTATAGGATAATATAAATGTATAATTGTTTACTGAAAAAAGATAATAATTTTTTTTAAATATGACGTGTTATTCACGGGAATTGAACCTTAAACTCATGGGAGTAATTTATAAAACAATATATATGTTTAATAAAGATATGTTATTAGTGGAATTCGAACCTTGAACTTATAAAAGTATTTTAAATATGAGAAAAATAATTATTTTTTTTAGTATTAAATCCAATGATTTCTCATTTATCTACTCTAAAATCTAACGGTTATTATTTAATGTACCAAATTTAGTGTACCAAACTACCAATCAACCAAAAGGAGACTAGTTTGCTTATATTATTATAGTATAGATATGTTTTTGATGGTAATTGAACCTTAGACATATATTATAGAAGATGATAAAATATTACTGTATGATACATGTTTGATAGTGCCGGTCCAGGGAAATTGCAAGCCCCAAGTGACTCAAAATTTTGTGCCCCAACAATTATGCAAATTAAATACATGTAATTTATTATTTTTGAAAATTATTTTTCTAATAACTTTGCTAGCAAAATCATTTATAAGAATATTTCATATATTTATATCCTAACTTGTTTTTGTGCCCCTACATAGTGTACTTTTTTTATTTTACAATTTAATGAAAATTGAAAAATGTGCCCCTAAAATTTAATTTGTTGCGGTACCCCATTCGAGAGCATAAGCGGCTTGGTTTCAGGGCCGGCTCTGACGATAGTGTTTTAATTTGTAATTATAATATGTTGTTGCAATTTTTGGAAATAGTTTATAGTATAATGTAAATGTATAATAATAGTTTACTAAAAATAGATAATAAAATTTTTTGACTATGATATGTTGTTAAAAGTTAAAACCTTTAACTCAGGGGAGTAGTTTATAAAACAATATATATGTTTAATAAAGATATGTTGTTGGTGAAATTCAAACCTTGAACTTATGATTATAAGTGTATTTTAAATATTAGATTAGGAATATTTCTTTAGTATAAGATCAAACGATTATTATTTATCTGTTTTAAAATCTAATGATTATTATTAAATATATCAAATTTGGTGTACCAAACGACCAACCAAGGATTAATTTACTTATAATAGTATAATATAGATAGATTAGTCGGCGAGATGTATTACTAAGATAAATCTTTCTTGATTTGGTTAGTTAAATTAGTGGTTCGTAGCTAGACATTTAGAGAAAATATGTTCCTCATGCTTTTGAAAAAAATTGTTTTCCAATTTTTTTGGGAAATAGTTACTGATTTCAACATTAAAATTTACAAAATATTATTTTTAATTATACTCAAAACATGCAAATATCAATAATATTACCAAATAATTATGTAATATTTGCAACGACACTTATGTCACAAACATTTTTTTCAACGATACAAGAATTCCAAACAAAACCTAGCACCAAAGATGAACAACATTATGGGTGTAGTAATCTAGGTGTTAAGAAATTTGATAAAGTAAAAATTATTGTCATCGGTTATTAAATTGAGGGAGACATTGAAGTGCTTCATTAGAGCAAGTTCAACAAACTATCTATATAACCTCTTAAAGTGAAATATAAGAAATGAGTAAGAAAATGTTAGTCCAATAATTTTCTATTTATTCCTTAAAAGGTTTAGAACTTTTCTATCTCCCATCTTCAAGGTAGGTTGAGCCACCCCTTATATAATTTTAATCAATAAATATTTACCTTTCTTCTTTTCTTACTTTTCTTTAATGACATGAAAGTAGGTGAAATTCTAATTAAATATTGTAATAATGATTAGGAAGGCATTTCCTATTTAATTTAAATTTTCATTGGAATTTATAATATCCAAGAAGTGTGAATTTGTGTTTAGTAGAAATGTACGAAGTAAATTTTTACAGGAAGTGTAAATTAACAAGTAGGAGGTGGGTAAGCAACTTCCCCCATTTTGTAGGTATTTCCACCAACATTTTAGCTAGAGATCCTAATGACAGCCGACTCTCCATAAGCCAGCCGCCTCATTTTTTCAGATCCTCCCCTTTCTTCATCATTTCAACCCCTCTATATCCCATCATCTCATCTAAACCCCTTTCTTGTTTTAATCGTGTTTTTTATTTAATAAAATCGAGCTTTGCTCTCAAAAGGTCGAAAAACCCATCCAAGTTCTTCATTTTGATTCTCAGATCTGATTTGATTTGGAGTTATTTGGGTCTATGTTGTCCCCCAATTGTTTGGATTTTCATGTTTTGTTATGTTTGGATCGTAATGCTTTATGCAAGTGCTTGTTGATTTGTTGCTTTGAGATTGATTTACATGGTGTATTGGGGGATCTGCAAAGCATGTATCGAGACTAGAGTGGTAACGAATATTGCAAAAACTCAACTTTCACAATGAAAGATTGTTCATGGTAGGAGAACATATGCATGCTTCTTCTGAATTTTTTGAACATCGGACTATCAATAGATTTTATTGAGGGAAGGTCAATTGTGATGTTACTGCTTTCAGGGATGATGTAGATTGAATTTCTCGAGAAGCCTTCTATTTAAGAGAATGTTTCATATTTGTATGTTACATTTTTGTTTGTTAAGTCATTTATTAATTAAGTTTTTCAACATTTGGTGTGAGTCTCTTGATTGTCCCGCTGATTGCATTGATGTAATGTTGCTTAATTTTTAATAAAATTACTCATTTATAATGAAAAAAAAACATTTTAAAATCTCACTTAACAAGTATTCGAACTTCCTAGATATTTGAGGATCAACCTGTTAGAATATTTGAATAAATTTGAATTGTACATTATTATTTTATTTTGTAACCTCTATATTTTAATGATTTTGTAACTCCTATTTTAATGATATAAGTTACAAAATTAAATATGGAAGTTACAAATCTTTTTACTCCTATATAAGGAGACTTGTGCTTCTTGGTTTTGGAGTGAATAACAATCCCTCAAAATATTCATCATCTTCCTTAGAGAGCTCTAGGTTCAATTATGTGTGATAGAGCAATATTTGTTTGGTTCGTAGAAGGTGGGTTTGTAAGTGCTTCAAATCATCTTTATTCGTTGTATCCTGGGAGACGGAAGCCAACACACCTTCAAGTACCACGAGGAAGGGGCTTATATGTTTTAAGGACAGCGTGGTTTTCACGTGTCTCGAATAATCTGTCGATATTTTTTTATTGTTATCTTAATTTCAGGTACAATCTCTCTTTGTACTTCCTACAAGCTTAAAACCGATAACATAATTCATATGAGTTGGTTTAGTCGATGAACTGATTTGTTTGTTTGTTTTTCCGGGAGTGTGGAGATTTTGTCCCTCTCTGGTATAGTATTGTATTAGTAATATATGCATGTTTTGTTCATCTTTATTAGAGATGCACTGTGACAGCCCCAAATCCGGGGTTATAAATCTGGGCCATCACGTACCAATTTCCATTCAATATCAATATCTCTTGGGTCTCTTTTTTTTTTATAACAATTAATACTTATGCAGTTGACCCCGCAATAATAAACACACACACCACTCCAGTCATATGCTCAGAGAACAACATTCACCATAATAAGGTTTAGAATTTAACAGTTATTACAAACCCAGAATCATCCTTAAATACATTGATGAATAATACTTCGACATGAAGCATTTCAACAACCAAAAGTTATTACACCAACTTACACACTTAATGTACATAATCTATCAATACCCAACCGTCCGATAGCTACCTCGGGAATCGTTGCCAACACTCTCTCAAAAGTTCGTCTTTCCCGTACCCTCTTGCAGGGTGTAGTACGGAGTATCGGCGTACCTAGCTGTTGAATACATAAATAGCAAGAATGAGCTAAAATAGCTCAGCAAGATAAATTCTATCTACTAACATCAAAGGAAAATAAACCATTATATATATATATAATAGATAAAAGCAACTTCAGTTATTATGGAAGAATTTTATTTCCATTCAATATGTATATACACTTTCCAATTATCCTTGTACGAAAGAAATATATAGTATCATTCCATCAGTCTCGCTTCTAACATCATATAATATCAGTTCCTCTTCTTGAATATTATAACCATCAATATACCATTTCAGTATAATCTTTCAAGATAATATAAAAACTTGAACAAATCTCTCGCTATAATCTTCTCATTTCTGTCTTATGCAACAATCATATAAATTAATATAAAATCAGTTTCTCTTCGTTTGTAACAATAATTCCATCATTCCATATCACTTTTCTGTTTTCAGTTATAGAAATCTGAAAACCATTTTCAATTCTTTCTTTCAAGTTTTAGGGATCTCTGCTGGCGCCAGATACGTAGGACGATGATCAGTCGCCTGACCGTATCCGCTCTCTGTTTACTACTAGTAGAAGGGATATCATCGCGATTTAAATTTCCCTCTATATTTCTTACTTCAACTAAGAGAAACAGCCCAATATGTATACACAAGGACGATCTGTCTGTGTGATTGAAAGTCGGAGGGGACGCCCTCACTTGTGTTACGTACGGGTTCTTCCATAATATTGATTTCTTAAATATCCTTTTGTTTCAAATAAAAGTTATTTAAAACTCTTAATTTATAAATTGTTGTGGGACCCTTGCTTGTTTCTGGGTCCGTTTCAATTCAAAGTTTCTTAAATTCTATTAATTGTTTCGAATATAGAAGATTTCATTAATGGATGGGAAAATGGAAGCAAAGTTTAGAGTATACGTGATTATACGAGGAAACTCGATATTTCAAGGGAAATTTCAAGAAGAGATAATTAGAGTTAGAAGCGTTTCGATATAAAAGAGGAAGGAATTTCATGAGATGAAATGGGTATATTTGATGATTAGTAAGATAAAAGAATGTGAGGAATTTTAAGGTATAATTGAGATTTACTATTGAGAGTAAGGTGTATTTTGAGGATAGAGTCAGAATAAGGATAAACAAAGGAAGTGGGGATAATTAATGAAGGATTTCGAGGTGCAATAACTATTAATGGGGGAAGGCCAATAGTGTGACTAATACCCTAAGTAGCAGAGAGAGATTAAAGATGTTAAGTATTCAAAGGATTAATCCAAAAGGTGTGAATGAGTAAAACTTGAGGTAAAGATTTTGATGAGATTAATAAAGGGAAATTTCAGAGGTGGAATAGATAGTATATCATGAAGGAACTAAGGTGGATCAGCAAGATGTAAAGAGCGTATAGTGAATAATAGACATATGGGATAAGGTATCCGGAGGAAATTGCAGGTACGGTCTAATTTAACCTCTTAAGTGTAAATGTTTGGTTAGGGATTGACTAAGTCAATGAATGGTGTAAATGGACTGATAATATAGATAAGAATAATCTATCTGTGAGAAAGTAAACTATGGTGATATAAGAAAGTGTGTTATTCTCGTGTCATCCAAATCAATATCTGTTAAGAGTCAAAGAACTCTATAAAAAGGAGATTAAGAGTATTGGGGAAAGCGTGAGAATATTTTCAAGGATGAAAGGAAAGTATATGTTTGTATAAGTATGAACAGGAAATATATATTATAGATAATATTTTCTTATAATTGTTTCAAGGAATATATTATTATAACTTATTTTCTGGAAAATTTTACAGAGGTGATATATAAAAATGTTGGAGTATTAATATTTTATGTCATGATAGAGATCAAAACTTAGTTAAACCATAGTGAGATACACTACCATGTAGGAAAGGCCAATATGGTGACAAAGAGAGACAATGAAAAAGGACTGCTATTGATAAGCTAAATGACATGTTGATGAATGACAAGCAAGTTTATGTTGGTGTATTTTTGCGCAAACAAGATAGAGATACTATGAAGGAAAAAGGATGGAGAAAGTGGTATAGAAGTTAGAAGATGTGGATGAAAAAGGTATCTATGGACATTTTCAACGTGATTCCGGGACGGAATCCTTTTAAGGGGGGAAGGATGTAATAACCCTAACTCTAGCAATACTACAGTGATCCCATGAATAGTAATTTTGAGGATTTAGAGAAATGGTATGTAGGTACTCTGCAATGGAAACAGAAAATGAATAAACAGAAACCATACTAGTAATGTACACTGAAATTAAGTGACTCGAAATGACGATGGATTTCAGAAATTCCTAAATATGGATTTTTGAGGATTTTGATTTCAAATGAGCTTCTATTGGATATTAAGGAGCATGGAAATATTAAAAGAATTATATATCGAGGAAATAGTGAATTTAGGTTAAACCAGGGGATTATTAAGTCAAGAGAATACCAAAGGAATTTGGATTGTTAAATGATTTTAGAACCACTTGGATAATGAGGTATATTCGAAATGAATTTTAATTAGACGAATATGGAGATTTAGCAACCAAGATTAGTAATACAATAAGGATACATACCACATTACCAAGATTTCTAGCATTATACTTAGAAAAGAAAAATCAAGAAAAGAGATGATGAGATCATCTAAGTTACATCATCTTCCACTAACTTGTTTTAAGGGTAGATTAGTCATTTTTCATGAGGACTTTTCTATAATCTCCACCACAAATCTACAAGACTCTAGAAACAACAAGATTAAGCCAAGATAAAGATCAAAATCAACAAAATATCATCTTCATCCTCATCAAAAAGCTCTCCATCTCATTCTCCCAAAACTGTCCAGCAGAACCAAGCTCAAGAAGAAAAATTATATCTCCAATTCTATCCATGATAAAATCACCAAATATTAACCACAACCTCTCCACTCCATGGGCATGATTCGCTCCAAATTTCATAGCAATCCAAGTAGTATAGCCTAGTCAAATCCATGCTCAAAGTTGGAGAACCCAATCTGTCCAGTTTCTGTCCAGTTTCTGTCCAGCGGAAAGATGGAGCTCAAAACCATAGCTAGGAAGCTTTGTTTTTGGTGATCTATAGTTCAAATCAAAGCTTATACAGAGGCCAAGATGTGGTAAAAATTTGAGAGCCAAACTCTTATTTTTCGATTTGTTATGATTTTTACAAAAGTGATGATGAATAGTAACCCTTAGAAACTAACTTTGTTTTTATGGTTTCTTTAGTTGATCCAAGCTAGTATAAGGTTGATTAAGCATATCTCAAGGCTTATTAAGTGTTGTTAAAGCTTCAAGGAAGGTATAATCTCTTCACCCCTCTTGAGTTTATGATGAATATTGGTGGTATTAGTGGTTAAGTGGTTATAAGTGATGAAATCATGATTATATATGTGTTTAAAAGTGTTTTTATTGTATATGAAAGGAGTATGTGCTTGTAACCATGGTTGGTAAGATGACCACATGGTGTAGGTGATGGTGTATAAGGGGGATGATTGATTTGGAGGAGTTGGATTTTGGAAAGTATGAAAATATAGCCGTTATAATGCCCGATTTTCGTTAAACCAAAAGATGCCCTGTTTTTGGCACCCATATTCACATGGTAGGTTCCTGTACAGAGCACCAACTGATCATGAATGGCTAGATATTGGTTCATAGATCGTTTTGATATAAGGTGCGTAAAAATCTGATGAACGGTTTAGGAGAAAAGTCAGTTTTAGTGAAAGACATTCGAAAACCGAGAAAACGTAATTGTATCAACTTTGAGGCTAAAGTTACCATACTTAGATATTTTTATAAGTCACGAAATTTTGGGATAGTGTAGTAGGGTTGTCAGAGGACCCTTTACAGTTGATCTTGCATTAAAATTCGAAATCTATATTTTCTGAGAATTTTTACAGTCGAATGTGGTTATTAAGGGGAATGGTGGAATATGTTAAAACTTAGATCGAGTTTAAAAATGGTTAAGTGCATGTAAACTTTTGGTGCATAAAAACCATGTTAAACTTATAATATGAGTTAAGGGTGTTATGGTGTAGAGATTAAGTGATTAAGTGGGATATATACTAATGGTGATCCTTTCGTTCCTCTAGAAACGGGAGACGAACTCAGGATTCCACATACTCGCTTTAGAGATCCAGGCAAGATCTTTTCTATCCCTACTTGGAAATTATTTATCTTCAAAGAAACTTGATTTCATGAAATATATATATGTGATGCTATTGTTACTATATTGTTAAGAAATGGTTTTCCTCGATTATTGATGTAAAAAGGGAAGGTATATGAGTATGATATGAATATGGATATGAGTATGAGTATGAGATGGATATGAATATACATAGAGATGATTATGCATGAAGTGAACATGCCTTATGATTAAGGGAATATGAAGGAATGGTATCAGTTGTTATATAGAGTTATATATAAAGGAATGGTATCAGTTGTTATCTAAAGATATATAAAGGAATGGTATCAGTTGTTATCTAAAGATATATAAAGAAATGGAATCAGTTATTATCTAGGGTTATATGATTTATAATATTATATTCTTTCTAAGCATTGTGATTTAATAAATATTATTGAATGGTATTTAATACTTTTGAGATAAATGGAATACTCTACGTATATAAAAGCATATTGATTTCATTGAATACAGAGGAGATGTCTGAGTCATAATCAAAGTATTATGACATATATAATTTTTAAAGGTGATGATAAATGGAAATGGAAATGATATATGTGAAAGGAAATGTGAATGGAAATGTGAATGGAAATGGAAAATGTGAAATGGTATTTGATGATTTGAAAAGGGGGGGATTGCAACAGTAAGCGTAAGAGGCTGTGTGGTAGTGGCACAGTCCAGCATCCAATATTTTATTTCGGCACGAAGATGCCAAGGGAGGATGTAGCAGGTAGCCTTCCTCCAGGGTTGATTACCAGGTAGGGATCATCCCTTCTACTAGTAGTAAACAGAGAGCGGATACGGTCAGGCGACTGATCATCGTCCTACGTATCTGGCGCCAGCAGAGATCCCCAAAACTTGAAAGAAAGAATTGAAAATGGTTTTCAGATTTCTATAACTGAAAACAGAAAAGTGATATGGAATGATGGAATTATTGTTACAAACGAAGAGAAACTGATTTTATATTAATTTATATGATTGTTGCATAAGACGGAAATGAGAAGATTATAGCGAGAGATTTGTTCAAGTTTTTATATTATCTTGAAAGATTACACTGAAATGGTATATTGATGGTTATAATATTCAAGAAGAGGAACTGATATTATATGATGTTAGAAGCGAGACTGATGGAATGATACTATATATTTCTTTCGTACAAGGATAATTGGAAAGTGTATATACATATTGAATGGAAATAAAATTCTTCCATAATAACTGAAGTTGCTTTTATCTATTATATATATATATATAATGGTTTATTTTCCTTTGATGTTAGTAGATAGAATTTATCTTGCTGAGCTATTTTAGATCATTCTTGCTATTTATGTATTCAACAGCTAGGTACGCCGATACTCCGTACTACACCCTGCAAGAGGGTACGGGAAAGACGAACTTTTGAGAGAGTGTTGGCAACGATTCCCGAGGTAGCTATCGGACGGTTGGGTATTGATAGATTATGTACATTAAGTGTGTAAGTTGGTATAATAACTTTTGGTTGTTGAAATGCTTCATGTCGAAGTATTATTCATCAATGTATTTAAGGATGATTCTGGGTTTGTAATAACTGTTAAATTCTAAACCTTATTATGGTGAATGTTGTTCTCTGAGCATATGACTGGTGTGTGTGTATTTATTATTGCGGGGTCAACTGCATAAGTATTAATTGTTATAAAAAAAAGAGACCCAGGAGATATTGATATTGAATGGAAATTGGTCCGTGATGGCCCAGATTTATGACCCCGGATTTGGGGCTGTCACATGCACTAGTTAGTAATTTTGCTATCTGACTTGACTCATGTGCCATATTTTTGTATAATTGTTTCCCCTGCTATTACTTTACGGTGGTGTCACTTTTATGCATAGATTTTATTAAATGGCACTTATTATTGTAACAAGCCAAATGAGTTTCTGTTAAATGTGTGTAGATTAATTTGTTTTTAAAGTCTTGCTTGTTGCTAATTTGATTCATAATATATGATTAATTGTATGATGTTAGTCTTGAGCATGTTATGTATTAGACACTAATTTTATTAAAATATTAATTTGATTCATGTCTTAACCAAACAGTGACAACGTCTTGGTGAAGAAATACCTGTTTTAAAGGCTTATTATATGATTTATATAATTTCTGGCTAAGACAATTTCTTTGGATCATTGACTTACAAAAATTATTTGTAAATAATTTGTGTTTGTACCAAAATCTATGTGATCTGTTGTAAAAAAAAAAAAAAAAATTGGTGTCAAGCATGGAGCACATTGATGATTTTCCTTTTGGTAATTATTCTGATTAAAATTGCTTGTTTCTGTAACTGGAGGGTTTAACTTGGAATTTGCATGCTTATTCCGAGTTAGAGATCCTGTTTGATGGACCATTACTTGCTGTAATTTATAACTCCTATCACTTTTTAATTGGTTGATTGTGTAACCGTTGCTATCAAAATGTATTAGATCAACTTATAAAGGTTGGTGGACAAGAACATTAATTTTAAAATGCTTTCATTTTTTTATAATAATTTGTTGAATGGTTGAATGTTCATCGATTTTGTTACTAATGTGAGTTACATGTTTTACCTGTAATGTTTTTTTTATGCATATTATTGATATGTTTAAAAAAAAACATGTAAGTCTTGATTAGTATTTACGTGGTGGTTGAACAGTAACATTCTAATTGCTTAAATGGGTTTTTTTGGTGCATAACCATGTGTTCGTTAGTTAAATAATAATTATAAATAAAAGTTAGGACAAGGTGATATGGATTTTACTTCTGTGCTTGATTAATTCCAAAATGTGTTGTGCGGTTGTGCCTCACTTCTGGATTTGTAATATTTTAGAGTTCTTATCTTGCACTAACAGGAATACACGAGACATGTAAGTTAGCTTTTATATCGAATTATTTAGCTATCTTGTTAATATTATGATTGGGCTGAGATATTAATTTATGACATGTATGACTCGTCGTGGAAATGTACCAAGATATATGTAGAATTAAATAATTACGATTATTAATTATTTAAATCATTGTGACGGTTGTGCAAATTAAGTAAGAATTTTTAATTGCAAAAATTATTCGCTTAATTATATTTTAATCATTTGTTGATTGTTTGCAAGGAAATTTTTCTAGAAAGATCAATTTTGGTTGAATGGTTCGAGACATTAAAAACCTAACGAATCTTGTACTTATGGAGTACGGGTTGTGGGTCAGCATGAGATTTATATTTTTCATCCGAAAAAATTATTAAATCTCATGTTGGTGTCGGTCTGCTGTGGCAGTGACACACATGCCTATTATGGTGATCTGCGTGATACCTAATACAACATTGTGGTCAGCTCTGTATGCTGAAATTTGGAAAAATTCTGAATATTGTTAACCCTAACACATTAGTTGATCAAAGATCAATGAATGTGGGTTTTTCGGAAGTGTATGTTCTTCCTCGGGCCTCTTCTAGTTGTACCAGTTGGTGAGCCAGAAAATAAGGTTCTCTTGTGAACCAAATTGAAATTTGAGGAGAAAAAAAAAATTCAACAGCTGGATTTTTCAAGAACAGGAAAGTTGTTTGAACATGACATTAAAACCTGAGAGGGTTTTAATGAACGACGTGAAACCTGCTCTAGTGAGAGGTTGTAACACGTTGTGTGATTATTTTATAGTACTCGTTAAAGAGTATAAAATGAAGCATTATAGCAAAGAAATATTCTATAAGCTTGAGGTAGAAAACCAACTTAATACAGAAAATTAAGATGGTAATTATTGAGACTTTGGTGGTGAATGTTTACTGGGTAAATTTTGAGAGGCCACTGCACTTTACTCGCATTAGATGAATGGAGTAGCTGCAGGTATAAGTTGCATTCGAACGGGAGATGCAAAAATGATTGTGATGAGTTGAGACTATCACTGAATAGGAGGATATTAGTTATGAAGATACTAATCATTCCTTAAACAAGATACCATGCAAGAAAATAATTGGTTCCTATTAGTTTTGGAATGTATTTTTCTTAGAAATATTCGAAATGTGGGGGTATCTTGAAGATGTCATGACCTATTAAGGTATAATGGAATAAAAAATCAATTGAGGAATTTGGGATGGATATATAGACAACGTTTGAGTCTAATGATATCTTGTAGCATGTAGATGATTCTAATTTGTGAGATCATTAAAATGCAATTACGGAATCTAGGAATGCTTCTTTGATGAGCTAGTAGTTCCTTGTAAATCTGAAATGAGGTTGAACCTAGAAAGAGCAAAAGATTGGGAAAAATTTCTATGTCCAAAATTGTCTGAAAATTCGCTTAAAGGTACAACCCAAAAGTTTGGGAGAAGCTATGAGAATTCTCTGGTGATCCAACGAGGAAAAGGATATCAATAAAGAAGTTGACTAGAGTTAAGACGTCAATAAATCAAGATTTCTAACACAATGTTAAGAAACGGATGGTGACATTTTTCAAATAAAAATGATCTCTCTATGTCCTTCGTGGGGGGAAAAAGGATGTTAAGAAATAGTGAAAAGAGATTCTTTGTGACAGAATCGTGTAAAAAAAAGAGACTGATAATTAGAGATTACAGTCAAAAGTAAAGACTTGACGTACTTTATGATTATTCTTGAGTTATAAGAGTATGGTTCATCTAGATGTTACTTAAATTGTCGGCATTGTGAAATTTGAAGTACAACAATGAACATTGAGGCAGTTTTTCTAAATGAAGAATTGAAGGAAATCTACGTGAGATAACTTTAGGGTTTATTTGTGAAGGCAAGCTTAGAAAGACAGTGATTCGGTGATTATGTTGAGTGAAACAACATAAACGCAAATGCAATGGCTTCATAATAAATAAGAGCTGCCATTTTGAGGACGCTCAAATTTGGTAGTTAGGTGAATGAGTATTGTCAATTTAGGGACACTTAATCTTGACAATATGATAAATTGATGTTACTAATCTTTGGAACGCTAAAAATTGGTAATGTCAATAACGAATGGAAGCCTTGGCTGATGAATGGTAAAGTGATTACCAATAGGTGACATATGCCAAATTTAAGATGCACGAGTATAGTGAAAAAGATGGTAATGGAATGTCGAAACATCTTTGTCGTCGACACAATTCCGTTAGACAACTACTCTCAACTGGAGTTATCACTATTGATCATATTAGGTCAAAAGGTAAAACTGCGGATCCGCTAACCAAAGGGTTAACAAGAGAGTTAGTTGAAAAATCATCGAAAGGAATGAGACTAAAGCTCATAACAAAAGTCGATACAAAGGAAACCCAACCTTGTTGACTGGAGATCCCAAGATCTTGGTTCAATGGGACAACCTAACTGTAAAGACTTAGTGAGATCATTGTGGGGGTTTTACTCCCAGGTCCATTCCTGTGATGAAAAACAGTTATAAAATTTCGGAAAGGCTAAGCTATGCTTTTAATGATCCTTATGAGTCGATATGTTGAACAAATAATGCTTTTTATTGTTCAAGAGATCACCTATGTGAGTGAAGTGGGGTCGCTTCAAGAAGGAATTGTGGGGGCTAATTCTGGGAAAAACTCACAGAACCCGGCTAAAACTCAGGACCAAAATGGGCTTAATGTTGGGACAATCAGATCGTGGCTCTGCGATTTATGATACAATAAATTAACGAGTACGAACATAAAATTAACCTTAATCGCTACGGCGCAAGCGATTCAAGTCCACGTCTTCTGCTGTATTCCTCGATTCCCCTTGAGCAAAGTGTGGCCTTCGTGCTCCCAAGTTTTGCCTCACTTCTTGCTTCAAGGTGGCTGCCTCAAAAAACCCTAATGTTTTTTCGACCAACCTCAGCAAGAAGAGAATAGGAATATATATAGGCTACAGCAGGGATCATGGATAATTAGGTTAGGCCTCCCAATGACATTCCGAGCCTAGCCCAATGTCATTAAATATTAATTCAATCCACTAAAGAATTAATATTTGCACTACCTTTCCTAATACCGTAATTTAATTAATTAATTCGGTTCCAATATTATTTGCTTATTAAATTCCCATGTTTAAATATCGCATGTCCATTAATTAAATAAATTACTGATAATTTATTTAATTAATACTCCCTTCGTCCCACCCAATAGTTAACATTGGGGGACGGGGTTCGGCACACATTTTAAGGTGGATTTTAAGGATAGTTTCATAACTTATTTTTGAAATTTTCTTTTTTTGTATAAAAATAGAACAATCCTATTTTTATACAAAAAAGAAAATTTTAAAAATAAGTTATGGAACTATACTTTATAAGAGCCTTAAAATGCGTGCCACGCAAGTGAAAAATTTATGTTAAGAAATGGATGGGACGGAGGAAGTATCTTTTATCCTTGATCATCCACTCAACCTTTATTTAATTATGCCGGAATAAATTCACCTGCAGGGTTTCACATAATTAAATCTTTTTGAGCTTTCAAGGGGACATCATTAACCCGAATATTATCAGGACATGGATTCCTTTTATAAATAATATTCACCATGTATATAATTCCATCACCCAAAATATATTGATATAATTCAAAAGAATTATTTCATATATAAATCAAAGCATGTAAATAATATACACGTGTCAGTTACTATATCGGGATTAAGAACCTAAGCATTAATAATAACTTAGAATATTAGTTTTCCTTCTTAATCAGTATAAGGGAACAATTCTAAATTTGATCCTGTTCAATATACACAAAGTATACTAGTATTATTTAGAGTAAAGTGCACTTTGTGTGCCTGAACTTTGGCGAAGACACCACTTCGCATACCATAGTTTCAAATTTGCCACGGGCAATACCAAACAAGCTAACTACTTAAAGTTTGTGTACTGCCGTCTAATTTCCTCTAACGGCGTCAAATGCTCAGGGGTATTGTTGTCTTTTCCAATAGCAATTAAAACAACAATAAACTCACAAACTTTAAGTCAAAATATTTTAAAGAATATTTAAAACAGAAAATTTATTAACCATTTTTGGTTCAAGCAACATCTGGATTGATCATGTTTCCATGGAAAAATGTTCCGATGGCCTCATTGATGCTATCGAGGGATCAACAGCTATTACAATCTCCAACTACAAATTCAACAACCATGAGTCCATGATCATGTATTTGATACCCCACCTTACAATAAGAAATAATTAAACTTAAATTCCTGTTTGTTTAAAAATATTCCATATGAATAATGTATGATATACTTATGCAGGTGATGTTGTTGGGAGGAAGTGATTCATACGTGGAAGACAAAATAATGCAAGTAACAGTTGCATTTAACAGATTTGGAAAGGGATTAATCCATAGGATGCCCAGGGCTCGATTTGGGTTCTTCCACGTGGTTAACAATGATTATAATAGATGGCAAATGTACGCCATTGACTATGATCTGTAGAAACAACTCGATTTTCGGCCAAAAACCGATCAAACTCCGGCCAAATTCGTTTTTCGTCATTTCTTAACCAAACTTAGCGATTAAGGTGTCAAATCGAAGCTTAAAGCACATATAATCTACCCATAACAATTATACATACGAACGATTAACACAAGCTATGAAAGAATCAATTTTATAATTGGCCAAAACTTTCAAATTCGTTTATCACATAATCGGGAACATTTTATGCAATTAACTACGTATATGAGTTGAATATATCCTCTAGAATCTATACAATCCATCAGAATCATCAAACAATCACTGAAAATAAAAGCCCAAATTTTAACCCCAAGAACCCTAATTTCCCAGATTTGAAATATAATTCATGTAAATTTAAGAATCAAAAGTAAAAGACAACAATACCCCTGGGCATTTGACGCCGTTAGAGGAAATTAGACGGCAATACATAAACTTTAAGTAGTTAGCTTGTTTGGTATTGCCCGTGGCCGATTTGAAACTATGGTATGCGAAGTGGTGTCTTCGCCAAAGTTCAGGTACATAAAGTGCACTTTACTCTATTATTTATTAGTCAATATAAACTAATCTAAATAATACTACAGCCATACCAGTGGATTGTCAAACACCACCTATGCTGTGAACCTTATTATATTATATAAACTGTATTTAACAATCTAATATTCTGTATCCCATTTGATACTAGATTGTCCATAATATATAATATTAGACAGTATGTAAACAAAATGATTCTCAATAAAACTGGCCAGAAATAAATGTATATAATTCAAATAAATATTTTCAGTATACACTAACAATCTCCCACTTATACTCAAAATATTCTATGAGTATATTAGTGTTTATTTAATCCACTATTACACAAAAAACTATGTGTCCATCCATCTGACTCATATCGCTTCCACATGCCTGTCAGAAACCTTGGCTGGCAAGCTCTTTGTGAAAGGATCTGCCTGGTTGTCTTCTGATGATGTGTGAGCCACAACTATGTCTCCTCGCTTTACGATTCCTCGTATGAGATGATACTTACGTTCAATATGTTTAGCTGCTTTGTGGTCTCACGGTTCCTTCAAATTTGCCACAGCTCCAGTGTTATCACAATACGCTATCAGGCAAATTAGGTACCACATCCAAGTCCAAAAGGAAGTTCCTGAACCATACAGCCTCCTTTGCAGCCTCAGAGGCCGCCACGTACTCGGCTTCCATGGTGGAGTCTGTAATGCATTTCTGCTTTACACTCCTCCATATAACGGCTCCACCTTCCAAAGTAAAAATATATCCTGAGGTTGATTTCCTCTTATCCCTATCTGATTGAAAATCTGAATCAGTAAATCCCAAAGGAAATAGATCTGAGGCCTTGTAAATTAACATATACTCCTTAGTCCTTCTCAGGTACTTGAGTATAGTTTTTACTACACTCCAATGTTCTTGACCTAGGTTCGACTGATATCTACTAACCATGCCTACAGCAAAGCAGATGTCAGGCCTCGTACATAACATAACATACATTAAGCTTCCACATGCCGAAGCATAAAGAACTGCTTTCATGCTCTCTATATCCTTAGGTGTCGAAGGACACTGCTTCTTAGATAGAGCAACTCCATGCTTAAAAGGTAGAAAACCTTTCTTGGAGTTCTGCATGTTAAAACGAGCTAATACTTCATCAATGTAAGGCTCTTGAGATAAAGCCAACATCCTTTTCTTGCGATCCCTTATTACTTTGATCCCAAGGATGTATGCCGCTTCACCTAAGTCCTTCATGTCAAATTGTTTGAACAACCATGCATTTACTGATGACAACATCTTAACATTGTTTCCAATGAGTAAAATGTCATCTACATATAGTACTAGAAAAACCACTACATTACCTTCACTTCTCTTATACACACATGATTCGCTTGGACTTTGATCAAATCCATATGACTGGACTGACTGATCAAAACGAATATTCCAGTCTCTAGAAGCTTGTTTTAGTCCATAAATAGACCTCTTAAGCTTACATACCAGATGCTCTTGGCCTTCCATAATGAATCCTTTTGGTTGCTGCATATAGATGGTTTCCTCAAGACTTCCATTAAGGAAAGCTGTCTTGACATCCATTTGCCAAATCTCATAATCGAGATGAGCTGCTATAGATAAAAGAATCCGGATCGACTTAAGCATAACAACCGGCGAAAAGGTTTCGTCATAATCGATCCTTTCTTTCTGAGTATACCCTTTCGCAACAAGTCATGCTTTCCAGACTTTCACCTTTTTGTCAGATCCTCTTTTCTTCTTGTAGATCCACCTACATCCAACGGGTTTTACACCTTTGGGTGGTTCCACGAGCTCCCAAACTTGATTGGAATACATAGATTCCATCTCAGATTCCATTGCCTTTTGTCATAGATCTGCATCTTTATCTAGAATTGCCTCTTTGTATGTCCTAGGATCCTCATCATGTTCACCAGAGACCAAGTCCAAGGACTTTCCCAAAAACATGAATCTTTCAGGTTGTCGAACAACCCTCCCACTACGACGAGGCACTGGTGCAGTATTAGTATCAAGTTGTGCATTTTCTTGTGGTTGTTCTGCTTATACTATTGGCACTTGGGGATTATCTGTCCCTCCCACTAATTCCTCTAAAACAACACTACTCATGGGTTTGTGGTTCATTATATAGTCTTCCTCTAAGAATCTAGCATTGGTGCTAACAATGATATCTCGATCCATAGGACTATAAAATGAATAACCTTTCGTTCACATGGGATAGCCTACAAACAACCTTACTTCTATACGAGATTCTAGTTTGGTCGCGTTCTTGTTTAGCACATGTGCTGGACAACCCCAATTCCGAATATGTCTTAGACTTGGTTTGTTACCAGTCCACAATTCTATTGGAGTCTTGGGAACCGACTTAGAAGGTACTAAGTTCAGAAGGTAAGCCGCTGTTTCTATAGCATATCCCCAGAACGACTTGGGTAAATCTGAATAACTCATCATCGATCTAACACTCTCTAAAAGAGTCTGATTCCTTCTCTCTGCTACACCATTCTGCTGAGGTGTGCCAGGTGCAGACAACTGGGATGTAATCCCATTTTCTGATAAATATTCCCTAAATTCTCCAAGCAAGTATTCGCCACCACGATCTGATCGTAATGACTTGATACAAATCCAAGATGTCGCTTCTCCGCACTTGCTTTGTACTCTTTGAATTTTTCAAAGCACTCAGACTTACGGCACAACAAATAAATGTACCCATATCTAGAATAATCGTCAATGAAGGTGACAAAATACTGATAATTTATTTAATTAATATATTTTATCCTTGATCATCCACTCAACCTTTATTTAATTATGCCGGAATAAATCCACCTGCAGGGTTTCACATAATTAAATCTTTTTGAGCTTTCAAGGGGACATCATTAACCCGAATATTATCAGGACATGGATTCCTTTTATAAATAATATTCACCATGTATATAATTCCATCACCCAAAATATATTGATATAATTCAAAAGAATTATTTAATATATAAATCAAAGCATGTAAATAATATACACGTGTCAATTACTATATCGGGATTAAGAACCTAAGCATTAATAATAACTTAGAATCTTAGTTTTCCTTCTTAATCAGTATAAGGGAACAATTCTAAATTTGATCATGTTCAATATACACAAAGTATACTAGTATTATTTATTAGTCAATATAAACTAATCTAAATAATACTACAGCCATACCGATGGATTGTCAAACACCACCTGTGCTGTGAACCTTATTATATTGTATGAACCGTATTTAATAATCTAATATTCTCTATCCCATTTAATACTAGATTGTCCACAATATATAATATTAGACAGTATGTAAACAAAATGATTCTCAATAAAACTGGCCAGAAATAAATGTATATACTTCAACTAAATATTTTCAGTATACACTAACACTTAATAGTGAGAACTGAACAAATATAAGGAAAGACTCCAGTGGGGGATGTATCATCATTTCACAAAACAGAAGGGCGGTTCAAGGTCAACGCGACTACTGAAATTCTAGAAATGTAAATATGTTCTTACAAGGGAAGGTTCAAGGGTGTACGCCTACCTATACTATGTTGGTTTCTACCGTGCGCTCTATCTCCGTGTCAAATAGTCGTTTTGCAATGTCAAATTTTATTCATGTGGGGAATTGTTAGAATATTTGAATAAATTTGAATTGTACATTATTATTTTATTTTGTAACCTCTATATTTTAATGATTTTGTAACTCCTATTTTAATGATATAAGTTACAAAATTAATTATGTAAGTTACAAATCTTTTTACTCCTATATAAGGAGACTTGTGCTTCTTGGTTTTGGAGTGAATAACAATCCCTCAAAATATTCATCATCTTCCTTAGAGAGCTCTAAGTTCAATTCCGTGTGATAGATCAATATTTGTTTGGTTCGTAGAAGGTGGGTTTGTAAGCGCTTCAAATAACCTTTATTCGTTGTATTCTGGAAGACGGAAGCCAACATACCTTCAAGCACCACGAGGAAGGAGTTTATCTATTTTAAGGACAGCGTGGTTTTCACGTGCCTCGAATAATCTGTCGATATTTTTTTTATTGTTATCTTGATTATCTCTCTTTATACTTCCTACCCAACCTAACAAACTCTAATATTATTAAAGTTTCCCACATTCTATTTTTTACAAAATTTTAACTATTCCTTATTTTATTTTCTTTACTAACGAATATAGTGATTGTTCTCCAACTTGGAGATGCGATGTATAAACAGAGGTCGTGACTCCTGAGGGATATTAAAATAAACAGTCGTGACTAAAACGACATTTACCTGCTTCTATAAAGTGAAAATTTGGATTTATTCATTAAAATGGTAGTGAAAATTAATGGTCGGCGTTGTGTATTAGTAGCAAAAAATCTTATCTTAGATTTTTGCAGGTGGAGCGAAATTAGGGGTTTGTGATCGGGACTTGGGAAGAAAATATGTTAATGTCAGGGTTCTAAAAATCGCCGAGTCAGCCGAGTACTCATTCCGAGTACTCGGTTTTAACCCCTCGTCCGATCCGAGTTCCGAGTTCCGAGTTTCGGAATCAAATCGAATTACATTTATTCGTATTTTTAATGTTTATCTATTGGTTTTAATATTATTAAATAATTATTATTAGTATATATATATATATATATAATATATATTACCGTTAAATTCCAAATTTTAACACATGTACATTAAAATATTAATGAATGGATTTAATATATGAGAAAAAAATCCTATTTGTTCTCCGAGTACTCTCCGAGTTTCCGAGTACTCAATTTTTCGGAACAAAACCGAGTCGGACCCGAGTTCCGATTTTTACAACCTTGGTTAATGTAGGTTCGTTTACACTTTAATTGAAGAAGTTAGTGTACATAACTTGGATTTTTAATCTTCTGAGTCGTCGCAAAATCAAACAGTCAAAGAGTAATAGTTTGATTCCACCGACTTCACTCACTTACCTATTTCAAACACCATGCACTAAATCCATCACAGGAAAATATATACCAGCAAATTACAAAATAAATTTTGAAACTATATTCGAATAAAATTCACTTTTCACTTTTTTGAAATATGCGTGATGTATCTATATTATATTGTATAAAAACCGAAACATTAAAAATTTGGTTGGTCGATACGGTATCTGTTGATTTTACTTATTTACCCTTACTTAATTATAGATAAAATCTTTCCTTCCTACTAACTAATTAATTTCTTTTTTCTGATTAAACATATTACGTTTTCTTATTTTCACTAATTAATTAATTTTCTTTTTCAGGTAAAACACAATATCTTTTATATTGTATCTAACTAAAATCATCATTTTTCTAAAAATATCACGGACAACATTAATTTTTCCTTTTCTTAAAACATTACAAACAATTTAATTTAGTGAAATCACATAATTGAATTATAACTACTATAAACTAATCAATTACTTTTTTCTCCTGAAACATGTTTCCTTTTTAATTTTCTCTAACTAAGACCTCTCTTTTTCCAGTTAAATCACGGCATTCTATAATTACTACTCCCTCCGTCCCCCTCATTTGTTTACGTTGGAGGGGGACACAAAGACCAAGACAGGTTAGACAGTGCATAAAAAATAAGTAAAGTTAGATGAAAAGTAGATAAAGTGGTGGTATCTATCAATATTTAATAATAGATTTGAGATAGTAAGGGAAAGTAGTGGGTGTAATAGTATTTTTTTATTATTAAATATGAGATAGTGAGGGAAAGTAGTGTGTGTAATAGTGAAAAAACTTACTATTTATGGAACGTAAAGAAATGAGAGGGATATCCCAAAATAGTAACTGTAAAGAAATGAGATGGACAGAGGGAGTATTAACTAATTAATTACCTTTTTCAGCCAAGACATGTTACCTTTTTTTTTATTCTGTAACTAATAAAATATCTCTTTTTCCAATTATATCATGGGCGATTCTATTTAATAAAATTACAATATTATAATATTAATACTTAATCGATTAAGTTTTTCAGCTAAAATGTATCATCATTTCTATATTTTCTAAGTAAAATCACTCTTTTTCTAAAAATATCACGGGCAACAATAATTTTTCCTTTTCTTAAAGCATTACGAGCAATTTTATTTAGTAAAATAACATAATTGAATTATAATTACTATATACTAATCAATTACCCTTTTTATCTAAAACATGTTTCCTTTTTAATTTTTTCTAACTAAGAGCTTTCTTTTTTTTCCAGTTAAATCACGGCATTCTATTTAATAAAATTAAATAAAAAAATTATAAGTACTTATAATTAACTGATTACAGTTTTCAACTAAAATGTATTTTTTCAATATTTTCTAACTAAAATCCCTCTTTTCCTAAAATATCACGGATAACATTTATATAATTATTATCAAATCGTCTCATTTAAAAATTTAAGCCTCCAAAATTCATAATTTAAAAAATGTAATTCAAATTAATAAAAAAAATTATATAATATTAAAAGAAATTCGTGCATCGCACGTAGGACTGACAATTTTGGGTTTCGGGTCGGGTCAACAGACTCGGTCGTATTTTTGACCCAACCCGAACCCGACCCAAAAATTTAATGGGTACAGGTGCTCAACCCGAACCCGACACGAATGGGTTTCAGATCGGTTTTGGGTAACCCAACCCAAAAATTTAATTTTTTTAAATTTAAATAATATATATATGTATAAAATAATATATATATATATTAAGGATAATATATATTAAAAATAATATAAATTATATATATATATTAAAAATAATTATATATATATTCGGGTTAGTTTCGGGTAACCCGAACCCAACCCAAATCCAACCCGATTTTTTCGGGTCAAGTTAGGGTAAACTCGAAATCGACCCGAACCCGAAAAATATAAACCCGAAATCGACCCATGTGGATTGGGTTCGGGTCGGGTTCGTGTCGCGGGTCTAAAATTGCTAACCCTAATCGCAAGGGTTTTAAGCTAGTATTTAAATAAATCACCGGTGTGGGTTTATTGCATTGATATGATATATTGAAATGAAATACTGAGTTTTTACTTTTGGTGTATCTGTTGATCGATTAGTACCCCATTTTATATATTTTAAAATTTTATTTTAATAAACTTATTCATATTTTTAAAAATTATTTTAATTAAAAAAGAGAAAATATCCTAAAAATCCGTATTTGAAACTATATTAATGAGGAAATGGTTGAAATTATATTAATGAGGAATAACACATCCTTATTCTATCAAATTAAAAATTTAAAAGAAGTAACTAACTTAATTATTATCTTTTTACTTCTTAAAGAATACTTATCAAAATTTCAAATACATTTACACTATAAAACGTTCAAAATCAATTTTTGACTTAAATGTCAATTTTGACTAGAAAGTAAAGTTGCCAAACCTATGAGAAATTGAGCGTCTCTTTCACACACTTGCTAAAGATATACGTACACAGTACACACTATATGGAGTATATATATGTGGCATTTTTATTTATGGTATAAAACTTAGCTTACTCAGTTATAATACCACTCAAAGTGGTGTCTGAGGAGGGTAGCTGTACGCAGACCATGCCCCTATACAATAGGGAGGCTGTTTCCGAAGGACCCCCGGCCAAATACAAATACAAATACAAAGAAAGGAAACTAATACAAACTAAACTCACACACACCCAGGGATCGAACCCTTGACCTCCTACAAAGGAGACAAGGGTTCAACCCACTGCACCAACATGTTGTTGGCTAATTTTTATTTATGGTATGTGAATGGAATTCAATAAGCGGCCAAGAACATTGTCCCCTTTTTCAATAAAAAGGTACTCCCTCCGTCTCTTAAAACGTTTCCTGTTTATTAAATCGGGACTATCAAAATACTCTTTTCCTTTCTATTTTAAGCCATAAAAAATAATATTCAATACCCACTACTCCACCCACTACTCCTTAAAAATAATATTCAATACCCACTACTCCACCCACTAATCATTATAAATAATATTCAACACCCACTATTCCACCCACTACTCCAAAAAAATAATATTCAATACCTACTATTACACCCACTACTCCTTAAAAATAATATTCAATACCCACTACTCCAAAAAAACAATATTCAATATCCACTACTCTTTAAAAACAATATTCAATACCCACTACTTCTTACAAATAATATTTAATATCCATTTTTTCTTAAAACCCGTGTTTTTAGTCAAACGGGAAATGTTTAGTGAGACGGAGGGAGTACAACTTGAGCGGGACACCCCCACCGCCACTTTTCTTCCGAACTTTTTATCTTCTCCCTTTTTTCTTTTGTACATACATATGAACTTTGGACTTTATACATGCAAAAGGGTCAAAATTTGATATATATTTTGAGTGGATTGCATGGTGTAAGATTTTAATAGGGTTAGGTGAGTGGAAAATAGGATTTGTATGTATTTTTGGATTTAAATGTATTTTGTTTAACAAATTATTCAAAAGATTGAAACTTATATATAATTCAAAGGGTTATTAAGAGGTTGGCTCTCAAAGTTTACCCGAAAGTACAGAGGAACCCTCAAAGTACAAAAACGTATCTTTTGGTCACTGAAGTATGTCCAATGTACATCCGACCATTTTTCCGTTCAAAGTTATTATTATTATTAAATCAGTTGAGGGGTAACTTTGTCATTTCCATTGCTTTATAACGTTACATAAAAATAATATGAACGTGCTGGCCCTTAAAGTATCGATTATTGTACACCTTCACACATCCAGTAAAAAAATATGTACTGTTAAGTATACTTATCATTTTCGGATCTTTAAATAACATAGTTTTGCAATATATATTTTCGAGTTTTTTGACTTGCACCATATTTTCTAGTTTTTTAAAAACATATTACGAGCACTATTTAATTTATACCATATTTTTTAATTATGTGGAAAATAAGAAAAAAATCGAAAAAAAATCGAAATCAACAAACGGTAAACCGAACCGAAAAGAATTGTTCCGAACGGTTCGGTTATGGTAAATAGGTAGAAACCGAACCGAACCGACATGTACGGTTTGGTAACGATTTTCGGTAAAAACCGAGCCGAACCGACCCGTGCACACCCCTACTTAATATAACATAGTTTTTTACTTTATTTTTTTTTCGAGTTTTTAGGTTTGTACCAAAGTAGGATTTTTAAATTTTTATACAAAATAAAATAATTAATATTTAAAAATATAATTTATGCCAAAAAAATAAGCAAAATTGAATTATTTTGCCATTTTCTATAACTTAGCAATATTAATATATCGACCCTTAAAGTATACACATTTGTACACATTAACACATATGTTCTGATATTACCCGTATGCCAAACGACCGATATGTAATTTTTATCTCCAATTGTCGGAAAAAGGGTCGATACATACAAAAGTCATACTTCAGTGGTCCAGAGGTACGTTTTTATACTTTAAGGATTCATGTGTATTTTCGGGCAAACTTTGAGGGTCAACCTCTTAATAACCATAATTCAAAAGATTGCTTAAAAATAAGAATAATATCAAATGATTTCATATCTTTATGTTAATATATTTAAAAAATGAGTCAAACATCACTCATTTTTATGCATTACGTACTAAACCGGGGGTCTGCACGGAAACAGCTTCCCTACTTTCAGGATAGGGGCATGGTTTGCGTACAATCTACCCTCCCCAAACCCCGTTCTAAACTGGATATACTGGGTATGTTTTGTTTGGTTTATAGTCAATTCTTTCTTAATTGGGACAAAAAAAAAAGATTAACGAATTCAAAAATTTTAGCATAATATTAAGAAATCGAAAATATGAAATGTATCATGAAAAAATTCGGAGTTTATATCAAAATGACCACCAATTGCACTCGAACGTAAGTAGGTCATCCATTCAAAAACGATATTATTTGAATAATTAAAATCATAATAAATATCAAATAAATACCTCTATCTATGTATTTGGGAAGTAAAAATAATTTTGAATCGAGTTCTACACTTTTTTTTAAATACTACTGTAATCAAATAAAAGTTTATGAATTCTAGTATTTTTGATATGTTATTTAGAATTTAAAAAGTTTATTTACTATTTATTTTTAATTAAAACAAGGAAAATGATAATAAAATTAAAAATAAATAGTAAATGAATTTTTAAAAATCTAAATATATTATCAGAAATACTAGAATTATTAACATTTAGTTTGGTTATGGAAGTATTCAAGAAAAATGTGTAGAACTCAATGAAAAATAATTTTTACTTCTCGAGTACATTTTGAAGGTATCCATTTGATATTTATTATAAACTTAATGATTCAAATGATATCATTTTTGAATGGATGATCTACTTAATACATTCGAGTGCAATGGATGGTAACTTTGATATAAAGCCCGAAAAAAATTCAATACGACAATAACACCGTTCATAATATTCGAAACTAAAAAAATTTGCAGTTAAGATATCACTAACATTCTCCTGCCTTCTCTCTCTCTATTCTCTCATGAGAGTCGGCCGGTAAACATCCCATTCCCCTCCTCCCTCCTTCTTCCCCCTCCTTCTCCAACCAAGCATTCACCCACCTTCACAATCCCCCTTCATTTCCTCCATAAATTGAAATTTTTTCCTAAAAATTTCAAAAAATCCATTCGAGTTTTTTCAGATCTGTTTTGATTTAGAACTCGAAATATCAAATAAACACATTTCTTAGATTCAAAATCTTCTGCTTAACATCATATCAAAATTTGGTGTCAATCCGAGATCTTTGACTTTTCGAATTGTTATGTCTCTCCTTTTGGAGTGTTTGTTTGTCTCTCCTTTTGGAGTGTTTGTTTTGTTTTTGATTAATTATGTTTGGTTACGGGCTACTTTGAAAAGGATTTTTGTGGTTTGGTAGGAGATCTGTAATTCACGCTTTGATTTTGGGCTGGTGTTGGATATTGCAAGAGTTTACTTTTCACAACTAAATTTTGTTCATCTTATGAGATATTTCACTTTCGGCATGTCTATAGCTGGTTTTCGGCATGTAGATAGCTGGGGTGTTTCTGAATATTGGGCTACAGGTGATGCGTATATGAAGGTCATTTGCGATATTACTAGCTTCAGGATTGGTGCAGATGGGATTGATCGGGAAGCTACTCGAATCTTTTTTATTTCGAAGAATTGAAAATTCATGTTGTAAAACAATCTGCAAACATAAACAGCTATTTAGTTAGCTGTTCAGTTGTTTCCTTTCAGATTGTAGTGTCAGTTCAGGGTTTTGTCCTGACTCTGATTTGGTTATTTCAAGTTAATATAATTTATTGTTCGTCAAAAAAAAATTGCAGTTCGGCAAGAAAGTGAAGGTAAACTAAGTGATTTTAAGTGAATTAACTAATAACTAATTATAACTAGATTTAGAATTAAATTCTATGATTATCAAAATTTTAGAAATTTTAGTGGAGATCGGAGATCATATATTAATCAAAACATTATAAAAATTTATTCATTAAAAAATTATGTTTTTTGAAAATCACTTTTTCATTTATTCTATTGTAAATCTTGAAATTCATATATGTTTAACATGCAAATTTCATTAAAAATCCTGAAAATCGTGTATCATCTGCAAACAAAAGGTATTTTTCTCCAAAAATATGTTCTACTTGCAAATCATATTTGATTTTTAAGATTTTAAATAAAATCATAATGTTTATCGAACATTTTTTGCAAACATATATACTATGCAATGTATGTTTTGAGTGCATAATATATATGATCTCCACGATATTCATTCAAATATTGGTCTCCATAGAAACTAACTCACTAAATTTATACATACAAATGAATTATTAATTTATTATATAAATTTTTAATTTCTTTTGGAAAATTTTACTTTCAGAGCTATTTTTCCATTTTCAGAACTACTTATAAAATTTTATATCATAATATGTAAAATTTTGGGAATGCAGAATACATATACTACAATACTACAAATATTGGTTTAAAAATAAAAAAAAAACAGTTCTAAAAATAACATTTTCCTTTCTTTTTAGTTTTTAGAATACTGCCATTTTGTAAAAGCAAAATAACCATTTCTTGTTGGTCGCAGTCTTGCAGATAAGCTTTGTGATACTCATAAATACTACCAGTAGTCGTGGTTGTAAAAATCGGTAATCGGTATAAATCGGTTGAGTTACCGATTTAAGATTAATCGGATAATCGGGGATTAATCGGAAGGATTAATCGGAGTATTAATCGGATATTATAATAATATTTAATATATTAGTCTAATTTACAATTAAACATATCATTTTGAATAAATTCACAGGATTAATCGGATTTCAAAAATCGAATCGGTTGGATGCCTTATAGAAGATTAATCGGGGATTAATCGGCTAAATCGGGGATTTTTAGAACCATGCCAGTAGTTAAAAATATAGCAGCTCATCAACCATTATGTAACCCCATCCCCCCACTCTCTTTATATCTCTACATTTCCAAGAACCAATAATTATTACTCGTAGGAGTACTAGTTACTACCACCATACAGTATTTCTCTCTTTCTGATATTTCTAAAATCTCCTTTAGCCAGCTAAATATATTACTAGCCATTCTTTTTTAATGAACCTACTATATAGTACTCCTCTTCTTACTCTCTTTGGGTCCTGTTGAATTTCAGATAAAAAGAGGTGAATCGTTTCTCTCTGGATTCTGTACTTTGTATATGCTTAACTCTATTCTTTGTACTTTAATGTATGTGTGTGTGAGACACGCACAATCATTTGTGAGTTGTGTGTTTAGTAGTAATAAACAAGACATGGTTCTTGCAAGAAAAAGATTGAACTTTTTACAGCCAGATCTATATTTTGGCAGGCTAGTGAACACTAATAGTAATAACTCATTATTTTTATGTGCAGGATTGAAGAAGGATATTAGAGTTTTCATTTCATTGGTTTAGCTTGAAATGGGTATTTGCTTTAGTTCTAGAATCAAAGCTGAGAGCCCATTTCACACAGGTATCTACTCTACTGGTGCCATTCTCTGTTTTGATAATTGTAGTCAAAAGTTGGAACATCAATATTTTTTTTTTGAAATAAGTTGGAACATCATTTAATTGTATAATCTGATCGATATCTTTACAGTTTCATGCATGTATATGTGTTTGTTTGTATAATTGTATGGAAGTGTTGATGTTTTCAGAGTTTTGATATGTTAAGTTACCGATTGATACCATGTTAAGTTACCGCTAAACTATGCTAGGAGGACTTGATTGGATATTTGGATCATAACATGTATTAATAAATTACAATAATATGTTAAGAGTAGTGCTAGAGGTACCAAATTAGGTACCAAATTTTGTTACAAAATGACATGGCACTAACTACTTGTCATTTTGAAATGTTTTAATTGGTTGGCCCTGGCGGGCCCATTATAATTATAGCCAATCAATGTCATGTCATTTGGTAATAATTTTTGGTACCCCAATTTGGTACCTCTAGCATTTTTCATATGTTAAATCTTCACTTAGTTGATACTCCCTCCGTCCCATTTTAGATGTCCCTTTTCTAAAAAACACATATTAAGATAAAGGTTATTTGGATAATATTTTCCAACTACTATCCTTAATTAATACATTGGAAAATGAGAATAGTGTTAAGTTTGAAAAAAGTCAAATTTTATATACAATAAATGTAGGGATAGTTTTGGAAAATTACCTTAAATTTGCATTGAAAAAAAAAGGGACATGTAAAATGAGACAAATTCATTTATCAAAATGGACATGTATTTTGGGACGAGTATTGTATATTCCCCTCAGTGGTTTGTTGGTCCCAACCAAGGGTGTAATACTTCCTCTCCTACTTTATTAATGTCATTGATCCGTTTAGGGTTAACCGTTCCTTAATATGAACCACCCATGTGTATCTGTATACATATTTTTTTTTCTCCATGCTAGCTCTACATGATTCGTACATTAGATGGAGTACACAATACACTATCATTTAATCCTTGAATCGTAATTAATAATTTGAAAGAGCTGGGCCATTGTTCCATGGAGAACCATCTTACGTGGAGAACCGTGGAGAACCACTTAAAATGCATTAAAATTACTTTATATATAAGGGCCCCGTAGGGCACCTTCACAAAAAAGTCTTATAATTCTATCCTCTATCTATTTATAAAAAAAAGTTTACAAAAAAAAAGTTTTTTTAAAATTTTCAAAAAATGATGACGTGGCAATAGTTTTTAAAATTTTTAATTTTTGTTTTTAAAATTTGTTTTTTTTGATGAATGGATAGAGTGTAGAATTATAATACTTTTTTATAAAGGGGCCGGGGGCCTTATATAAAGGACAATTTTAATGCATTTTAAATGGTTCTCCACGGTTCTCCACATAAGATGGTTCTCCATATAGTGAGACTCTTGAAAGCTATTATGTGAGGATTGAGCGTTGAGCTATGGCGTTGGGCATTGGCCGTTGGGTATTTTCTTATTTTGGTCATGACGATGGCAATTTAATCTCTAACACTACTTTCATATTTATCGTATGAATGCTAATCTAATTAAAGTCAACATATTGAATTCCAAAATCATTTAATATACGTTTTTTACGTACATGTCTAGATCCCTTATAAATATAAATATATAAGGTGTAGATTTTTTGATATTTTTTTGTAACGCATCATTTTATGTGGTTGATGTATCAAGTAAAAGTAATTCTAGTGTTCTTTCTTGCTAGATAATTTTACCACTAACATAAACTATATATTATCCAGGCCTTAGTTTTATTTATTATATATTGTAATTTTTTTTTTTTGGGAAAGGTTAATTACAAGAAAGTTAAATACTCTGGTTTCAAAAAAAAAGTTAAATGCTCATGCACTGAGCCAGTGTGCCTCCACTCAAACCCTCGACCTTGGTAAACCAAGGAAAAAGGGATATCCGCCAGGCTAATCCTTGCGGATTAGTTTTAGTTTTTCTATTTGAGGATGAGAGAGTCTTATGTAGACAAGACATTGACTTTCAGGGGTGAATTCAAGAAGAGTTAGCTCAGATGGAAATGGACCGAACAGTTCAAGCATCAAGTTCTCATCTATATCAGTGCCACCAACACCGAGGAGCGAGGATGAAATTTTACAATCTTCTAATTTAAAGAGCTTCAGTTTCGCAGATCTCAAAACTGCCACCAGGAACTTTCGTCCTGATAGTGTGCTAGGAGAAGGAGGCTTTGGCGCAGTTTTTAAGGGTTGGATTGATGAACAATCACTTTTGGCTGCAAAACCTGGGACAGGCTTGGTTATTGCTGTAAAGAGGCTTAATCAAGAAAGTTTTCAAGGGCACAAGGAGTGGTTGGTAAGTTGCTTACTTATAGTTAACTAGAGATAGACTTAGTTGTACTTGCTCCTTTATGAAGATAATCTAGATATATATATACTGAAAGTACTCTGTTCGATCATCCTAGATTTTCTATTGGAGTTCTATTGATTCTTTAACTTGCATTAATATTCTTATTTCTCTGGTCATGTAGGCAGAAGTAAATTACTTGGGGCAGCTCTATCATCCTCACCTTGTGAAACTGATTGGATATTGCTTGGAGGATGAACACCGTCTTTTGGTGTATGAATTCATGCCCCGAGGCAGCTTAGAAAATCATTTGTTTAGGAGTGAGTTCTTATGTCCTAATTGCATATTTATATTAAGTACCCCTTGGACGGATGTATAATTTACTGAGCGGGATGAGAAGATTTTGATGGACTACAAACAAAATGAAGTTAATTTTGTTACTAACTTTTTTAATTTAAAATGTTGTAGCTATATATTACCATATTAAAATATTTAGTGTTCCACATTATTTACGAAATTATTCAAACACATTATTTGAATGCAAATGTATCTATATAAATTCATCAATTCAACTTTTTGAGAGGGAAATAACCATACACCTATAAATTATGCATCCTAAAAGAATAGCATTCTATTTTAAATTCTGTTGATATGCCTGGTTTCGGAGGTGCAGCCATCCCCTGTTCACCCTGCTTCCTACTTTGAGGAAGGAGCCAAATTATTTGTGAATTGACTGGGAGTATTTGTTGACAGGAGGGTCATACTTCCAACCTTTATCTTGGAATCTTCGTATGAAGGTTGCTCTTGGTGCCGCGGAGGGGCTTGCTTTTCTTCATAGTGCAAAAACGAAAGTGATATACCGGGACTTCAAAACTGCCAACATATTACTTGATTCAGTACGTGGCATTTGATTTAGCAAATATATTTACTTTGAACTGTCTTTTGATCATGTTTTGTACTAGAAATCTTTATAATATTCTTTGTGGTTCTGTTAACATTTTTGTGCTAATATAATTACAGGACTACAATGCAAAGCTTTCTGACTTTGGGTTGGCCAAGGATGGGCCAAACGGTGATGAAAGCCATGTCTCTACCAGGGTGATGGGAACTTACGGATATGCAGCCCCTGAATATTTGGCCACTGGTACAGTCTTATAAATCATTACTTTCTTCTGGTCCTTTTAAATGTTATGCAGACACAGCTTGTGCATATACTGTTAATGCAAACATTGTTTTAGTCAACATGTACCCAACTCTAATCATTTTGCTGGTTTGTCTGTATATCATGAGAGAAGTACAATTTCCAGTGTGATTTGTTGGCAAGTAACTAACTCCAATTCTTAAAAAAATGTCCTAGGTCATTTGACTGCTAAAAGTGATGTATATAGTTTCGGTGTGGTACTTCTTGAGATGATAACTGGCCGACGAGCTATTGACAAGAATAGGCCATCTGGAGAGCATAATCTAGTGGAGTGGGCTAAGCCTTACCTTGCCAACAAACGTAAAATCTTCCGCATTATCGACAATCGTCTTCAGGGCCAATTCTCTTTGGATGTAGCCCATAAGGCGGCCATCATTGGCTTAAGATGCATATCAACAGACCCAAAGTTTAGGCCGCACATGAATGAGGTGGTAAAAGAGTTGGAGCATCTTCAGAATTCAAAGGCAACAGAAAAAACTCAAAGAAGTCCAAACAGCCAGCAGAGGTATCGTAGACGAAGTACTGGGGATTCTACAGATGCAAAAGCCGTCGCATATCCCAGGCCATCAGCTTCTCCCCTTTATAGCAAGTAATCAACTGCTTAATTACCCTCATGTTTTCCTTAATGAACATATTGTACTTGGCAATTTTCAGAGGAATGCGGATATTTACATGTATTTTATTTAACTGTACAGTTGTATTACTATAATGTTCACTTAAATAGGAGTTCTGCACATTTGTTTTCCATATCTTTGTTATTCACCCTGTTTTGATAAGCAGTGGAAGCTCACTCCTTAGGCATTCTAAGTTCTTGTAGTCATGACTATTAACTAACTAGAGACCTTAAACTTGGTATTCACCACAACAGAGTCCAAGGAGTAGAGCTGTTCACTAATGGTTGCCAAAATTTCAGAGGCCTTTTTCATCACTTCTTTCCAGTCGTAGGTGTGTTACAATTCTAATGATTTGATACTAAACGTACCCGGTAATCTGAAAGTAATCATCCTCAACAGACATGGTGATGAATGCTTTATATACATATGTAGTCACTTTTCATTTTCATTTAAACCTTCTTAAGCAACTATGAACATTAGCAAATGCATACAGTATTAGTATAATAGGAACTCGTTTTGTTTTTTTTGAACTGCCGATATATTAGATAAGGCTAGCCAAAGGCTTGCATAAGAACCTGTGCAGAGTTGCATGCAGGGGAAAATCTAAACAGCGTACGAAAGAAAAAACATAGATAGCTACTAGCCTATTAGTTATTACTGCTAAAAGGGAGAGTGAACTGAAGTCTAAAATGACGATCGAAGGCTTCATTTCTCTCCCAAAATTCAAATTTAAATCCATGCTGAGATAGTTTTGTGCAAGCCACTACCATTTTTTGCCAAAAAATCGGCTTCTCTGACTACATCTCTGTCACATTTAATGATTGAGAGATTTAGGGGCAGATTTGGTAGAGCATTTTGCTGAGTAACCCAAGATTCTAGATCTTTGATGAGCCAATAACAGTCTATGCATAAGACTATTCTTTCTTTGCTGGCCCTTTTTGAGGAGATGAAGTTATTAAGTAGGAATAGGCTTGCTTCCTTTTCCGCTTCTAATGGAGTGATTGCATTTGATGGACCAGAAAAGATGAAGACAATTTCTCTTTGGTTATCTAGAATTAGACCACCTATCCCAGCGCGAATGCTCCTAGTTGAAGTGTTAGTTAGTTCAGTCCATGACCCATCTGTGAATGCCACTAAGTCGTAACTTGAGAACAACCAATTTAGGAACCTGTCCTTTTTGTTGACCCTTTGGATTTTGAGCAACCCAACTGGATTGAGTTCCCAAATATTATGCATTCCTTGGAAAGGAAAAGACATCCATCTTGCATTCCTCGACCATTTGTATGCATGACTTTTAAGACTATAACTTATGCTAGCTCGATCTTTTTTGACACCCTGAAATCTGGATTCATTCCTGGTCTTCCAGATTGTCCATAAAGACACAGAAGCAAAAATCCCCCAGAAGGCATCACATTCCTTGCCAATTTTTGATTTGAATAGCTTTTCGAGATCAAAATCTTCATGTAGAATTCTATCAAGGCTTATGTTTAACCACTCTTCTAATATTGACCAAACTAAAATTGCGAGATGTCAATTACGAAATAAATGATCAATGTTTTCAATTGTACCATTGCACCAACTGCATATTTGGCTGATTGACATACCTCTACGAGACAAGAAGCACTTGGTTGGTAAGATTTTGTGTTTGATTTTCCACAAGAAGATTTTTATTGAAGGTGGAACTTTGCATTTCCAAATCCATGACCAGTTTCCGCTCGTGTTTGTAGGGGCTGAGAGAATCTTGTTACCCAAGCTAGCTTTGTACTGACCCATGTTAGCCTTCCAAAGGATTTGATCCTTCCTGGTAGAAGGATGAAAGTTTGCTATTAAATCAAAGATCTTATTTCCTTCTTCAATTTCCCATCCCCTTAAAGGCCGTCTCCAAATCCTGGGATCATCGTTTTGTCGACCTGAAGACCAAATTGCTTTGAGCCTAGAAATTGAAGCATTCTTGAAGGTGCTTAACGCATACAGTCTTGGGAACTTGTCTCGTAAGGGCTCATCCAAGATCCAGTGATCCTCCCAGAATTTTGTCGCTTCACCGTTTCCCACTTTCCAGTAGAAGTCCTGAGTAGTGAACAGTTTGAGTGATGCGTTTCTGGCAATTGAAACTATGCTGCCCATCATAGGAGATAGTTTATTCTGACTTAGCAATTGTGATTCCCATGCTCCATATTTTTGCTCTAGGATTTGTTGCCAGAGACTATCCTTTTCTGTCTTTTTTCTCCACCACCATTTGGCTAATAAAGATAAGTTTTTATGTAGTAAGGAAGTGATCCCCAGGCCTCCTTCTTGTTTGTTTGTGCAGATTATTTCCCATCTTAACCCATGCATTTTCCTTGCATGAGAGTGCAATCCGTTCCATAGGAAATCTCGTCTGATTTTCTCGATTCTTTTAATCACCTCGCTAGGAACTTTGTATAGACTTAGCCAATAAACTGGGATGCTGTCCAACACAGATTTGAGTATGACTATCCTTCCTGCCATATCCGTGGTTGATTTCCATCCTTGCAATTTCTTGTTGAATTTTTGGATTAATGGAAGCCAGAAGTCTATTCTTTTTGGTGATTTACCAATTGATGCTCCCAGGTACTTGAGTGGCCAGGTTCCCACATTGCATTCTAAGATGTTAGCCCATAGTTGCAAATTTGCTTGGTTTGCTGATGAGCCATACACGTAGCTTTTGCTGAAATTAATTTGTAGCCCAGACATTATCTCAAAGATTTTCAGAACGACTTTAATTTCCCTAATAGATTGAACATCATCCTTGATGAAGAGAATTGTGTCATCTGCAAACTGCAAATGTGAGATATTGTAGTTGTTGTTTAGATTAATGCCTTCAAAGATTCCAGATTTTGTGGCTGACTTAAGTAATTTGTGGAGCATTTCTCCCACCAAATTGAACAACAGTGGTGACAAAGGGTCGCCCTGTCTCAAGCCTCTCTCCATATTAAATTCTTTGGTGGGCGAACCATTGATCAAGATGGAAGGCCTTGCTGACTCAAAGATTGCCTTTAACCAATTAATCCATTTATCCTTGAAATTCATGCTTTTCAAAGCATTGAAGAGGAAATTCCAGCTCACTGTGTCAAAGGCTTTTGCAAAATAAATTTTAGTATCACTCCTCTGCATGAATTTTTTAAGATACTATCTGCCACTTCGTTAGTGATGAGAATGCCTTCGGAGATACTTCTTCCTTTGATAAAAGCAGTTTGGTTTGCAGAGACCAATCTATTCATGACTTTACTCAATCTTGACGCTAAAGTTTTAAGAATTAGCTTCATGGTGAAGTTTATTAGACTGATCGGCCTGTACTCTACCATTGATTGAGGTGACTCCGTTTTAGGAATGAGAGTAATAAAGGACGAGTTTAATCCCCTGGGGAGCACTAGATTTTCTTGAAAGTCTTTTATCATTGCCATGAAGTCCTTTTGTAGAAAGTGCCATACCTCCTTTATGAATCTGCCATTCAACCCATCGGGGCCTGGCGCTTTTGAATGATTAAGGTCCTTGAGAGATTCTTCTATTTCCTCCGCAGTAAAGTTAGAAACAAGCATGGCGCTATCACCTTGACTTAGGGTTCTGGGTTGCAAGTTGTTAAGATTAAAGATGGCACTGACTAAATCCTTCTTACCAAACAGCTTCCTGTAGTAGTTAAGGAAAGAGTCTCTTACTGCCCCTGGGTCTGAAATCCAAAATCCCATCATTCCAAATGCCATAGATAGAGTTCTTTCTTATTTTGAATTGTATGAATTGATGAAAGAACTTTGAATTTATATTGCCTTCCAGGTCCCACTTCATTCTAGCTTTTTGTTTGAGCTCTGCGTCCCTTATCTCATATGATTTGTGTAGATCTTCCATAAGCTTCAAGCGACCTATCTGGGGACTAGTACTGCTGTCCAAGACCTTTAATTCTTCCTCTAAAATGTTGATGTGCTTGTTGATGTCTTGCCTCCTAATTCTGCTCCAATTTTTAATCAGAGTTTTGACTGTCCTCTAGGATCCAAAGTTTGTGGATTCATTGGTAGTGACTAGATTTTCTGAGAGCCATGATTTTAGAGAATCATTGTCTAACCAAGAATTGAATGCCTTAAAGGGTGTAGGACCCCAGTCTTGAGCCTTAGAGAAAAGAAGCAAAGGAATGTGGTCTGAGGACTTTCTGTTTAGACCTTTTAGAGACCAGGAAATTTCCATATGCCAATGATTGTTTACTAAGGCTCTATCGATCCTACTTTTCCTTTCCGCCGCCCCAAACCAGGTGAACTTGTGGTCTTGTAGAGGGATATCCCACAGGTTGTTTTCAGTGATAAAAGAGTTAAAATCTCTCGTATCTTTTGACCTATAGATGCAACTAGATCTTTCTGATTGGTTTCTGATGCAGTTAAAATCTCCCATAATACAGAAGGCTTCATTTGAGAAGTGTTGGAGCAGGACTTTGAGTTGCAACCAAATAGTTTTTTTATCATCGTCATCTTGGGGTGCGTACACGTTGACAAAGTTGAAAATTCCTTGGTTTGCAATAAGGGAGCACCTTTTCCAGATCCAATTTTTCTCGACTAGTTTGTTTAGCAAGCTGAAAAGAGTCTCATCCCAGGATGATAGTAGACCTCCTGACAAACCATTAGCTGGAGATTCAATCCATCCATGGCCTTTAACAGGCCATAATGAGTCTTTGGATATATTTGTCCATGTTTTACACTTTGTTTCCTGTATGAACAGAATATTTGGGGATGTGGATTGAATTAGGTCTCTAATATTTCTCCGAGCTATTTAGTTACAAGCTCCTCTAACATTCCAAGAAAGGATGGAAATTGTATTCATTGACAAACTTGAGATGTACATAGATAGGAGTTGAATCGCTGAAATTTAGCTTGACAGGCTTTTGCTAATTAGCTCCGCAGCCTGGGCTTTTTCTACTGGATCTATAAGTCCCATCATTTCTCCTACTTCCACTATTTGACTTACCAGTTGATTTTGGTCTTTCTCGATATGGAGGGTTAGAGGACTTGTAAAGGGAACTAGAGGTAGGTTCAATGGGTTTGATTGAAGAGAGAAGAGAGGCTCTGCTCTTCCCTTTCTTGTCTGATTCTTCATATTTATTTTCTTCTTACCTCCTCTGAATTCAAAGAAATAGTTAATTTTGGGAACCTTACGTGGTCTACCCCTTCTGCCTCCCAGGTTGATTTTGTTCCATTTGATATCAATCTCCTCTTCCCGGCTCAAATCTATGTCACTATCTGCAATAGAAGTTTTACTCTGGGCTGTCAAGCTTTCTTCTATGGTTGAGTTATGTGCCTTTTCGTCCCTGGGCTCCCAAATATCATTTTCTGGGAATGGTCTAACACTATTCACTTCCTCATTAGACTCTACTTTGGTGTTGAAATCTTCAAAATCTATCTGGGTGGCACTATGCGTCTTTGCCTCATGTGCTTGTCTTTTCACTGGCTCCATGGGGATGTGTTCTGATCCCTCTGTATGAGTATGAAGCCTATTATCTTCCTGGAGTGCCGACTCAAGGGCTTCATTTACTATTACCCAGTATCCTTTATCTCCGAAAAGAAATTTGAAAGTTTCTTTTATTTTCTTGACTGAGCAGGTGTTAATACAGAGTAGGGGTGTGGTGAGCATGCCTTCCTTAGACTTGATAGGTTCTACATGAGAGAACTCTCCCCATTCTTTTGCTATTAGCCTCCAGTTGGATATGTTCTAGAGACTCAGTGGTAAGCCATCACACTTTAGCCAAGTTTTTCTAGGAAGTCGTAGATCTTCATGGCTTACATCATAAAATGATGCGAACCATGGATCTAGCCAGCCCAGATCCCTCTTGTCTTTCTCTTGATGAGACTCAAAAGTTAGTAGGTACTTATTTTTTGTTAACCCTTGAATCTTGATGCCCTTGATGTTTTCTGCCTTTAGTTTTTTGGCCAGCATGGTGGACGATTCCTCTTGTCTGGAATAAGCAATGAGGCTTCTTTCTAGTTCCTCTCTGGTCTCTTCCTCTAGAGAAACCCTTATGACTCTATGATTTAGATTTGCTTTCGAGTCAGTGTAGACCTCTTCTGGTTTTTTGATGAATGGTTGTTCATCATAACGAGTAAATTTGGGGTCTTTCTTAACAGTTTCCTTCCTGTAGGTTTTAGGCAAGGCTTGGCCAAAAACCTTTTTGTCTCTCGAGCCTATTCCCTTGGCCAACGCAAGTTTGACAAAGAGTGTTCTCCCTGAGAAGGTGGCTTGGTTGCTTCTCTCAATGATGATTTTTGCTGCTGCACTGCTGGAGGGAATGACAAAACCATACCTTATATTCTTTTTGTCTTTGCTCCTGGGTAGTATGATGTCTTTTATCGCCCCCTTGGATTTGAAGAAAGCCCAAATTTCTTTCGTAGTAGCTTGATCAGGAAGATTGTGTACAAAGATCGAAGAAGGGTTATTTTTGTCGCTTGCTTTTGAGGTTTTTTGGTTGCTATTTTTGGTATCCATGGAGCCCTTCTTATGTGACTCTGCATCTCCACCCTGAACTTGCTCCGTTAAAATCTCCTTGTAAGACTTAAGGGGGTGCGACTGTGATCCCACCTTCTTTGGCAGAGGCTGATGCTTCTCTTCTTGAATATACTGAGTTTTGCCTCTAACTCTTTGGACTGTATACCAAGCCTGGTCATTTTTGTCCCATCCTCCTGAGCGTTCCTTGATCTGGATGCCTCCTCCCCTATTGGCTTTGAACTGCACTTGCTCTGTTGCAGTTGATGCCAATTTCTTCTTGTCTTCTCTTGGAAGACTACTCTGATGGATTTGCATTAATGCTTCTGTGATCGCCTTGTCATTGCCTAGGTTAACCATTCGTAGTATCTCATTGTCTACTAAATCGTCATTGCTGGTAATGAAACCCCTGAGAATGCCATCCTTGTCTCTACCATTACCTCTCTTACCTTTCTCCATTGTTTTGTACTAATTAAGCTTGTACGAGTTGCTTGAACTAATTAAGCACCCAATTTCTATCAGACATTTCATCAAACACCTTTCGCGCACATTTCACTTCCTTTCTTCTCTTATTGAAAACTCTTTAACGACGACTTGCTCACTTCTGGCCGCCTTCGAATTCCATGTTAGCCTTCCAAAGGATTTGATCCTTCCTGTGATAGAACTATAATTCAACAAAAGCTTCTTCTTTTCATATCCGGGATGGGCTACTTTTTCTTCCCTTTCATTTCCTTTTCTTTGGAAGGAAATAATGTAGCACAAACACCCTTTCTGGGGAAAGAGGGTCGGTGGATGGGCTAGTTACAAATTCCGAGATAATTTGTGAAAAAAACAATACACAAGTCTCCAAGTTAAGTCGAAGACACTTTCACGATCTGTCAAAAATATTGATATTTCCCCGCCCCATATTACATGTCCCTTTTCTAAAAAATACACATATTGAGGTAAAGGTTAGTTGCATACTCCCTCCGTCCCAATTTACATGTTCCTTTTGAAAAAAATACGCATATTAAGAAAAAGGTTGGTTGGATAAGGTTTTTCGATAAATAACCTTAATAAATGCATTTAAAAATGAGAATAGAGTTAAGTCTTAAAAGAAGTCAAGCATTGAAAATACAAATATAGTGGTAATTTGGGAAAATTAGACTTAAATTTATATAGAAAGAAGAGATATTTGTATGGAAAGAAGAGGTGGACATGTAAGGTGGACATGTAATTTGGGACAATTTTTTTTACAAAAGGGACATGTATTTTGGGACGGAGGGAGTAATATTTTCCAACTAATACCCTTAATTAATACATTGGAAAATGAGAATAGTGTTAAGTTTGAAAAAAGTCAAATTTTATATACAATAGATGTAGGGATATTTTTGAAAATCAAATTAAATTTGTATCGAAAAAAGAAAAGGAACATGTAAAATGGGACAAATTCATTTTTCAAAAGGACATGTATTTTGGAACGGAGGGAGTAAGCAACTTGTGTTCCAATTGGACTAAACTTATATCGCTTCATTACTTATTTTCAACGTCAATTATATCATACGATCTCAGACAAGTATAACGTTAATTATCATACGATCCATCGCATTCCTCTGCCAGAAACCCAGACTATCTAAAGAAGTTGGATGATCCCCTAACACTAAATTGAACCATTTGTCACTCTTTTCAAGTGAGGGAAGAATGACTCAAACTTCTTACGAGTCTGATATCATTGGCAAGTTTTTCGGAAGGAACTAAAAAATGATTTGTTTGAAGCATCCGTATTCACCACAAGAGTTGCCACTGTCAGTTCATGTGCCTGGACAATCGGATCATCAAGCTAACATCTAATCAAAGAAGCCATGGTAATTGTTCCATGTGATGATGATTGTGGATAATTAGAGGGAAATGTTATTTCCAGAACTCTTTTTTTTTTTTATTTCTATAGCTGTGTTTGTAGCATATCTCACAAAGTGTTACATACAATACAATATGCTACAAATAGTAGTGTTACATATTATGATACAATATGCTGAAAATAAAAAAAACTCTCAAAATAACATTTCCCTAATGAGTAAATAGGCAAAATCATCACTGTATTATACTGAAATTTTCAGTTGAATCATCCGTCCAAAAAAGCTTTCCGTCAAAAGATTTAAACTAACAAAAACTTTCATATTGGTTTCTGCCATTACTTTCCTTAAAATTTTTAACCAAAAACTGAGATGGATGCTAACATGGCACCCTGAAATGAAGTTTAATAGATAATTTAACACTCAACTTTGAATCAATTTTCAATTAGGACATCAACTAATTTTGTTTTTTTAATTAATTAATAAAAAAACAAACATTTAAGGATATCTTTTTCAAAAAAAACAAACAAATAAAATTAATTAATTAATCCAAACAAACAAACATGTAACGGTCGATTAAAAATAAACCCATCTTCTACACATGCACTCTCTGGTATATACATACACTTAATTATCTCTATTTAGGTATGGGCGTCGGGACACTTCGGGGCCGGGGAGTGCTATCCCCGTCCCCATCCCCGAATTCAAATTCGATCCCCTTCCCCGACCCGATTTTAGTCGGGGACTATTTTTCAATCCCCGTCCCCGGCCCAAACAGGTAACGAGGATCCCCGTGGGGAATCAAGAAATTTTATTTAAAACAAAAAATAATATTAAACAATTTTAAACACTAACTAGTGAGTTCAAATGCACTAAATTAAGATAAAAAGTATTACTAGCTTAAAGAAACAATTATAAATAACATGGAAATGAAGTTATCTATCTATCTATCTATTACTATATATAATAAGAGAACACAAGGGTAAAAATTGCTAATAAAATGACTGTGAAATATCCATTTTACCCTTTCAAGTTAAAAAATTATAAAAGTGCCACCATTTTATAATTTATACTAAAAACATGTTACTTTGTGTATTCAATGAGAATCGAACCTTTAACCTCCGCTCAAGAATCTCATGTCATAACCAAGTGTGTTGCATCAATTCTTAAGTTTACTTCAAAAATCTTACTAGATTAATCACATCTTCTTCTTCTCTCCTATTTAATTTTTTTGTTATAACTTTTGAATAAATAAAATATTTGTTTACATTATTTATGTAATTTCGTTTTTTCCCAATTTCCGTAATTTTATATATAACTATATAAAATGTTGGGTTATATTTTTATATAACTCCCTCTTTCTATTTTGTGTATATAATATAACTATACATTTAGTCATTATTATAATTTTTTAATATTTTGTAGTTTTTTACAAAAAAATGGATATCAATTATGTTATAATTGTTATATTTTATATTTTTAAATAAAATTATATCTCTTATTAAATTTAATACAAAAACGCAAACAAGAATCACATTCTCGATGTCGAACACAAATCTATAATAATTAGGTCAACTGAATATATCGAACTCGCAGAAGTTAAAGATACAACAAATCTATTATCTATTAACTAGCTTCAATTCCCGTGCAAGGCACGGGATTGCTCTATTTTATACTGTAATTGTTATTTTTTTTCTCGTTATGTTTTGATATTAATATTAGCAATTGATATTGTGATGTCTAAAATTCTTTTCAGTTTATCGCATTTTTTTTAACCAACATTAATTTTGTCCCCTTTTCAAGATCTCCCATTTTGATTAAAACATTCAGATGTGCTTTTTATTTTTCCAAAGTGCTTAAATCATGTATATGTTGTATTTGATATTACAGATTGTCAAGTAATGCACCGGAGCCAAGAAAGCATAAAAAAAATATTGTATTAGACACATTTCTATAAAGTAAAAATACTAAATTACAGTACACAAAATTAATTTATTCTTAATTTATTCTGTAAATTGTATAGCAAAAATATATATGCTGTTAGCAATCTGAAGTTAATGTTCCAATATTATTTCTTCAATAATGTTAGATCACTTATAATGAGTTGTAAGGCTCTTTACTCGTGCGACACACAAATTTCTTCGAATGGTTAGTTAATTGCAACATAACAAAAGTGTTATAATTAAGTAGATAGTATTAAATGATGTATAATAATGAATATACATATTAAATACGAATTTTAATTGATGTGCATTAATGAATGCAGAGGGTCAAAATAGTAATTTAAGTTGGATTAAAATGGTACATGTTGTGGCATTATATATATAATAGAGGGTCATTAATATTATTTTATTAAATCGAATAATTTCAAAATATCTAGTTTCACTAAATACCATATATCACTCATTTATACTAAACTATAACATAATAAAATATAAATATGTAAATGTAAAACGAAGAAAAATGATTAAAATATCTTAGAAATCAAAATACCAAAGATTCTTCATTCATCACCCAACATACATAGCATATTTTATGACTTATAACACATGTGATGTGTTAGCCTAGTGGTAAGGTGATGTGCAAATGAACCTAAAGACCTAGGTTCGATTCTTATGAGCAACAATTTTTTGAAAAAAATTTAATCCATAGAGGGTCAAAATAATAATTTAAGTTGGATTAAAATGGTACATGTTGTGGCATTATATATATAATAGATTCTATCTGTCTATCGCTAAGATTGTGTCTCAATAAATATTTATATTCTATTTATAAAATCAAACACAATTATAAGTTGATCATATAATTTTAGGTTTAAAAAAATTTAAAAAAGTGAGTTAAATTAGAGATTTTTGGTCGACCAATCATTTAAGCTTTGAACGATTTAATATATAATTGATATAAGAAAGATAAAAATTTAAAAATGTAGAAAAACTTTTGAATTTATGTTTAAAAAGAAGAACTTTAAAAATAAGATCTATGTTGTTTATAAAACATAACGTGATAAATATGTAATGTTAGATGAAAATAAGATATGATTTTTTAGATCATAAATATTATAAAATTATTAGTTATTATTGGTAATAACCCGTCGTATTATTACTTGACTATAAATTATGATAATACATATTTTATATAACACATTAAAATGATGCGTTATGTCATATAATTTAGATTGATAAATGAAACTTTAAATATATAGACACTACTTAACATTTTAAAAATTATCATTTGTAATCTTGTACATTACTTTTATATAACTTTTAATTATGAAAAATAGTATATTTGTCCATATATGTTATAGTCAATTTATAAATAATTAGTCGGTATTGTGAAATTATTAAATTATATTAAGTAATATACATTAATTTTCTAAAAACATATAAAATAATTGAATTTTAATCAAAAATGAGTTTTCATAATTTAACATTTCAATAATATGTAATGATTGAGTTATAATATATATTTAGATAAATGTAAGATGAAATCAAAAAGTATAATTTTATATATTGCATAAATACAAAAGTCATTAATATCGTCTATTCCCACGATTAAATTTTTTGGAATTAATTTAAATTTGAGTTAAAAAATAATTCTTAATTATAATATAAAAATCTAATTAGACTTTTAGCGAATTAAATGTATGATTGGCCTAAAAACATAAATATTTAAAAACATAAGAAAAAAAATTGAATTTATGTTAAAAATATGAGAACTCAAAAAATAGGATCTATGTTATGTATAAAAAAATAACGGAATTAATATTCAATATTAAGTTGAAAAAGATATAATTTTTAAAATTATAAACATTACAAAAATGTAATAATTATTAAAAATGACGAGTTAGATTATAAGTCGACTATAAAGTATAATAATATGAATTTTTATATAACATAGTAAATTGATCCATATAATCTATAATAGTTGAATTATAACATGTAATATATCAATATACGTAATACAATGAAACCAAAAAAATTGATCATAAATCTATACTATTATATAAATTCCGAAACATTGAAAGTTTTGGTACCTGTTTTTTGGTACTAAGTGAATTTACTTATTTACCCTTTATTATAAAAAAAAATGATATCTATACTATTAAAACTTCTAAAATAAATAATAACATAATATAAATTAATGGTAAGTAGTCAATTGTCTTTTTTCGCATTTACTTTTAATTGAAGATATTATCTTTTATTAACTCCTAAAAACATCAATCGTATCATATCTTCCAATCATTAATATTTTCTTCCAAATCTATACTATTATATAAATTCCGAAACATTGAAAGTTTTGGTACCTATTTTTTGGTACTAAGTGAATTTACTTATTTACCCTTTATTAAAAAAAACATATATGATATCTATACTATTAAAACTTCCATATAAATAAAAACATAATATAAATTAATGGTAAGTAGTCAATTGACTTTTTTTCGCATTTACTTTTAATTGAAGATATTACCTTTTATTAACTCCTAAAAACATCAATCGTATCATATCTTCCAATCATTAATATTTTCTTCCAAATTAAAACATGTTACCCTTTTAATTTAAAACTAATCTTATAATCATTAATATATTAAAAGTATGACTTCGAGTGGGTTTTTGATGGTTTTGAAACATTGAAAGTTTTGGTACCTGTTTTTTGGTACTAAGTGAATTTACTTATTTACCCTTTATTAGATGTTAGATATTGATTCGAGTGATATCAGGATCTGGATTGTTACTGATCAAGATACTGATGCTGACGTCATCAGTAATACGATGTCAGTATGAAGGTATTGTCAGTATTAGAAGCTAGTCAGGATTACGTGAAGATTCCCATTAGACCAGAGATCAAGGAAGATTGATATGTCGGTTCCTAATTTGTAGGAAGGCAGCTATCATACAAGATATGTATTCAGAGTTATATGTAATTGATTTATAATATCTTGTAATTGATAGTGTAGCTGTGTATGCTATATAAACACAGTTTAGGTTTTACATAATTGTAATCGCTTATACGAGTTATCTTGTAACCTAGCAGCTCTTAAGAATATTAGAATTTCTTAAGAGAGTTTTGTAACAGTTTTATATCAGAATTAATAAAGCTGTTATTGATTCATACTTGTGTTATTTCTGTTTAAGTCGAAAATCTTATACAATTGTATTCAACCCCCCTTCTACAATTGTTAATTACTGGGCAACAATTGGTATCAGAGCGCAACTGATTAATAGTAATCAGAAACGATCTTAAGATGTCGACAAGCAGGTATGAAAGCATTAAGATTCCCATTCTCAAGAAAACTGAGTATCCAACATGGAAGGTGAAGATGTTAATGTATCTGGACGCTACTGATCCTGACTATCTTGACAGGATCCATGCTGGACCATTTCTTCCAACAAGATTAGTTGCAAGAACTGAATATGATCTTAAGATGCTGTCTCTTGATGAAGTCTATGGGATGCTAAGAACCTACGATCTTGAGGTTCAACAGAGAAAGAACAAGAAAAATGTTAAAGCAAAATCTGTTGCTTTGAATGTTGAATCAAAATCAAAAGGAAAAGCTGAAGAAGGTTCTTCAAGAAAAAGTAGAGTTGTGGAGTCAATTCCTGATGACTCATCATCAGATACTGATGCTAAGTCTGATTATGATACTGATGATGACTCTACTGATTCTGATATGATGGAGATGGTTGCTATGATAGTCAAGGGCTTCAAGAAGATGAAGTTCAGAAAGGCTAGGAATCAAGGAAAGTTCCAGAAGAAAACCTTCAATGCTGATAAAGACAGGTACAAGAAGAAAGAAGATAAAAGCAGCAAATTTGACAAATCAAAAGTCAGATGCTACAACTGTGATGGAATGGGTCATTTTGCAACTGAGTGCAAAAAGGCAAAGACCAAAGCTCTTATCTCATCAAGCAAATATTGGATGGACTCTTCCTCAGAATCTGAAGAAGAAGAAGAGGTGAATTATGCACTAATGGCTAATACTGATGAGACTGTTGCTGCTGCTGAAACTAAGGTATCTGAAACCTTGTTTGATTTTGATACAAATAATGTCTCTGAGTTAAGGTCTTTTCTTAAGTCTCTGCATATCAGCTTTAGGAGTCAATCTCTTGAAAATACTAGAATAAAATCTCAGATGGCAGAGGTAACTAAAAGAAATGATCATTTAGAAGCTGAGTTAATTTTCTTGCAGGAAGTTCAAACAGAATGTGATAATGTTAAACACATGAAACTTGAAATAGAGTTTAAATATAAAGAACTTGAAATGCAAGTTAAGGATGCTAATGAAAGACTTAGAACTTGGACACACTCTGGAACAAAAACTCACGAGATAATTACAGATAAAAACTGGAAAGAGTGTCTAGGTTATAAGCCAGAAAATGAGAAAAAGAACAAGGAAAAGGTTGTTTCATCAAATCCAGGAAGAGTTGTTATTAATGACTGGACAAATCCAAAAACCTATAGATATGTTACAGACAGTACGAAGACTAAATTAAAGCCTGTGAATTATGTGTATCCAGAAAATTCCAAATCAATTACTGAAGAGGGATCCACTTCTGCACAGAATTCTAAATCAAAGTCTGTCCAAAACAAGAATGTAGGTCTTTTGTCAAAGAAACAACTGAGAGATAAAATCTGTGATGTGATAGATAAGAAGAGAGTCTCTACTGTCAAAAGAAACAGGAATGGTAAAGTTGGAATAAACAAGGAGAATAATTATAAGTATATTCCAAATGCACCAAGAAAGACATGTTTTAATTGTGGTAACTCTAATCATCTTGCTATTGACTGCAGGAGGAGTAAGAAGAAGACTACTGTTATTCCTAAGTCTGACATTAGGAATAGGACAGTATTTTATAAACCACAAAATCCTTGTTTTCATTGTGGTAGTAAATGGCATTCTATTTATATGTGTGAAGAATATCATAATTTGTACTACAATGTTTATGAGCCATTGCCTAAGTTCAATAAAAGTACAAATTCTGGCAAAACAAAGAATGTGAATTCTAAGCATGCATCTGTTAATTCTGATAACAACAAAATAAATTCTAAAGGAGGTAATCCTAAAGGAAAAATTCTTGTTAAGAAATCTTCTGTTGCTAAAAATGTTAAACTGCATGCTAAAAGAACCCAACAAGTGTGGGTTCTTAAAAATTCTAACTGAATTCTTTGTGATTCTGATTGCAGGGCAAAAAGAAAAATGTGTTAGTCATGGATAGTGGATGTTCTGTGCACATGACTGGAGACAAAACCTTGCTATCAGAATTTGAGGAAAAGGCTGGCCCAACTGTGTCTTATGGAGATGGCAACATTGGACAAACTTTGGGATATGGCAGTATTATCATTGGAAATGTCATTATTGAAAAAGTAGCTCTGCTGAAAGGACTCAAACACAATCTGCTTAGTGTTAGTCAAATCACTAACAGAGGTTATCATGTCAACTTCTATGATACTCATTTTGAAGTAATCAGCAAATCTTCAAGGAAGGTTGCTTTAACTGGACAAAGACATGGTAATATTTATGAAGCTAACATCTATACCAATACTGATGGACATTCTACATGCCTCATCAGTAAAGCAACTGTAGATGAAAGTTGGAGTTGGCACAAGAAGCTTTCTCATCTCAACTTCAACAATATAAATGAATTGGTAAAGAAAGACTTAGTGAGAGGATTATTTAAGGTATTGTATACTCCAGATGGACTTTGTGATGCTTGTCAGAAGGCTAAACAAAGAAGGACATCTTTTAAGAGCAAAACAGAATCCTCAATTGATGAACCATATCACATGCTTCATCTTGACTTGTTTGGACCAGTAAACATAATGTCCATCAGTAAGAAAAGATATACTCTAGTAATTGTTGATGAATATACTAGATATACATGGGTGTACTTTCTACACAGAAAGGACGAAACAGCTGAGATACTTTTGGACCATGTGAGACTCTTTGAGACTGGCACAAAGTATAAAGTCAAGATTTTAAGAAGTGATAATGGAACTGAATTCAGGAATTCAGCAATGGAAGAGTTCTGCAAATACAAAGGAATAGTTCAACAATTCTCTGCTCCAGGCACACCCCAGCAAAATGGAGTAGTTGAAAGAAAGAACAAGATTCTTATTGAAGCAGGCAGAACTATGTTAGAGGAAGCTAAACTTCCTACATATTTCTGGGCAGAAGCAGTCAACACAGCATGCTACACTCAGAATATTACATTGATTAACAGACATGGTGTAACTCCTTATCAGATGATCAAGGAAAAGAAGCCAAGTCTGAAGCATTTGCATGTATTTGGCTGTAAGTGCTTTGTTCTAAGACCTCATCCTGAACAACTTGGAAAATTTGAAACTAAAGCTGATGAGGGCATCTTTATTGGCTATCCATCATCAAGAGCCTTTAAAGTCTACAATCTAAGAACAAAGACAATCATAGAGTCAATAAATGTATCTTTTGATGATAAGTAGATTACAGGAATTTCTGAAGACTTACATGATGATTTAATTTTTGCAAATGAAGCCTCCAAGAATTCTGGGGAAATCTTGTCAGATACTGAAAATTCATCAAATACTGATGAACCTATTATTACTGATGAAATACAGATTACTGATGGAAATGCAAATGTTGAGAAGGAACAACATCAAGAGACCATCAACAATGAAACAAATCAAACATCAGGAAGAGATTCATCAGAAATAGATTCAAGTGACAATTCTGACAGCAGATCAGAAACAGATAGAAATATCCCAGGGGGAGCTTCTAAAAACATTGGTTCTTTTGAAGATAACACCAATCCTGGGGGAGCATCAAATTCAAGGAATGATCTACCACCAGCAAGGAAATGGACTAAAAGTCATACTCCTGATTTAATTATTGGGAATCCTGAAGTCGGTGTTAGAACCAGAAGTGCAACTCAAAATGAATGTCTTTATCATAACTTTCTGTCAAAGGAGGAACCTAAGAAAGTTGAAGATGCACTAAAGGATGCTGATTGGGTTATTGCTATGCAAGAAGAACTAAATGAGTTTGAAAGAAATGATGTTTGGAAACTTGTACCAAGGCCTAAAGGAAGGTCCATTGTAGGTACAAAGTGGGTGTTCAGAAACAAGACAGATTCAGATGGCACTATCATCAGAAATAAAGCAAGACTAGTTGCAAAAGGATATTCTCAACAAGAAGGAATAGACTATGATGAGACATTTGCTCCTGTTGCAAGACTGGAGGCTATCAGAATTTTTCTTGCATATGCAGCTCACAAGAAATTTAAAGTTTTCCAGATGGATGTGAAAAGTGCTTTTCTCAATGGAGAATTAGAAGAGGAAGTTTATGTTGAACAACCTCCTGGCTTCGTTGATTCAAAACATCCAGATTATGTCTACAGACTGGATAAAGCACTTTATGGACTAAAGCAAGCTCCAAGAGCCTGGTATGAGACATTGGCTCAATTCCTACTGGAAAATGGATTCAAAAGAGTTTTCAAAGCTAATGCAGTCTAGATATCAAATGAGCATGATGGGAGAGATGAGCTATTTCTTAGGTCTACAAGTTAAACAGACTGATGATGGGATTTTTATCAATCAGTCAAAATACACAAAGAACCTATTAAAAAAGTTTAACATGCAAGACAGCACTGCATCAACTCCCATAGCTACAGCTACCAAGCTTGATCCTAATCAAGGTACTGAGGTGGATGTAACTAGTTACAGAGGTATGATTGGCTCACTGTTGTATCTAACTGCTAGTAGACTAGATATCATGTATGCAACCTGTCTATGTGCAAGATTTCAGGCAGAACCCAGAGAACCACATCTTATAGCTGTTAAAAGGATTTTCAGATACTTGAAAGGCACACCATCTCTTGGCCTTTGGTATGCTAGGGAATCTGATTTTAATTTATGTGGTTACTCAGATGCTGATTTTGCAGGCTGTAAAATAGACAGAAAAAGTACTTCAGGCAGTTGTCAGTTTCTTGGAGGAAGACTTGTTTCTTGGTTTAGTAAAAAGGAAAAGTCTATCTCTACATCAACTGCAGAAGCTGAGTACATTGCTGCAGGAAGCTGTTGTACTTAGATCATGTGGATGAGAAATCAACTATTGGACTATGGTTTGTCATATTCAAAAATACCTATTTATTGTGATAACCAAAGTGCTATTGCTATGACAGGAAATCCAGTACAGCATTCTCTTACTAAGCATATCAGTATCAGATATCATTTCATAAGAGAGCAAGTAATGGAAGGGACAATTGAGTTACACTTTGTTCCTACTGATCAACAACTAGCTGATATATTCACCAAGCCACTTCTTGAAGCTACGTTTACAAAGTTGGTGAATGAACTGGGAATGGTAAACTACGATAGTTTCTGAGAACAGAGAAATATCAAATACTGATGCTCATCGAAACCTGATGAATCTCGAATACTGATGAAAAGTCAATCCTGACATCAGTCAAACATTGAATACTGATGCGACGTTTCACTTATCAGTAATGTATTTCAGTATTCTGTTTTATGTTCTGTTTTCCTGATATACTTGTGGCTTTTGAACTTGTTAATAAAGTGATTACTTTAATTAGTTTTCATGTTTATTTCTTTGATTTAGTTATATGAAGAACAAGTTCAATGCAGAAAACAATGAATAAGATTAGAGAAACAAAAATTTCATTGACAATAAGAAAGAGAGTACATTCATAGATTACATCTTTTTGTTCTCTATCTTCTAATCTATTCAACAGGAAAAGGAAGTCCAAACCACTCCATTGTTAGCAGCTATCCCAGATCCCATCTTTGCCACTTTGTTTGGGTGGAGGTTGATAGGGATAAGGTTATTTTTGGTGACATATTCATTAACAATGGTTGATGGAGTTGGATGAGGATGCCTTAGATGAAAGCCATGCTAATGTTGCTTGAAGGGCAGCATCGATGTCAATCACTTTTGCAGGTTTTTCTTTCTCGATTTCCTCGAGACCTGCATCCATCTGCAACCAGAGAGTCTCAAGTTGTCTTTTCCAGTTGAAAGCATTAAAATCTTCACGAGTATAACTGAAGATATCTCTTTTCTCGACGAGATGAAGATTCTTTTCTTTGATGGTAAGATTTTCCATCTCTGTACTAAGATATTTTGTGAGAAAAGCTTTTGATTTTCAGGAGAGAAGAAGAAGTAGAAGGGGTTAAAAAGTAAGTGGACAAGTCTCTAGGATTAAATAGAGAAGAGTGGAACGAGAATATGAAACGATTCATATTTCTGGTGTTAGTACCAGGTATTTTTTGATTGTGATGTTTTAATTTCATTAATTAAAACAAATTACCTTGTTTTATTTTTATCACAATCTTATTTCTTAAATAATACGGGCACGTGTATTGTACTCACTTGAGTATACATACAGTTTGTAAATCGTGTCGCACGTAATTTTGTCCATTACCTATGTGTGCACAAGTAGATTGCTGACATCTGTCTTTGAGAAATCATTAGTTTTGTTTATAATCAATTTAGTTTTCTAAATTGATTCATTTATTCTCAAAGTATCAGTATTGTATCTTCTCTATCACTTTGTGCGAACACAAACCCTAAATTGAAAATCACAAATTCCTTCTCATTCGACTTAAAAATGTCTTCGTCTGCATTCATAAACAATAAAGTTGTAATTCATGGTGTTACTTTTGCTCCTAACAACTTTACTGCAGTTCTTGATCATCAGGAACTAGATAATGATTTTCAAATCATTCAGGATCTTTTGGCCTCAAGTCCAATCAATTATGCTCTAACTCAACCTGCCAAAGTTTCTTTTAAGAGTGTTATGCAGGTGTGGAGTACTGCTGTTTTTGGTGAGTGTATGCCATCAGGAAAGCCGAATATGAGTTTTGAATACAATGGTGTTACACATCAAGTCACTCCAGATGTTGTTTGTAAAGCTCTTCAACTACCATCTCTAAATGGTGAGACTCCAGAAAAGTTTACTGATGCTTTTCTTTTGGAGTTTGCTTTAAAGTTGGGCTACAATGGACAACCAAAGAAATTTGGAGATTTATTCAGAACCAAGCTAAAGAAGGAATGGAATTTCTTCTTTGATACCATTAGTAGGTGTTTCTTGAATAAGGTGTCTAACTTTGATGCCTTACCTACTGCTTCAGTTCACATTGGGTACTCTCTAATCTATGAAACTCCTTTTGATTATGGGTCTTTCATATTGCGAGCATTAACTGCTAGAAAGAAAGATAAATGTGGTTTTGTCTGCTATATTAGATTTATTCAGTTAATATTCTTGTACCTATGTCCCAATGTTGAATTTGCTGATGATACAGATTTATCTATCTTTAAGATTTCTGCTAACAACATCAGTTCTCTGCTTAAGAGTGATAAGGCAAATGGTTTTGAAGGTATAACTGCATACATTCCTAATGAGGTCAGGCTTCTTTTAACCAAGAGAATGCCTACTCATTATGGATCGATTACTGATGGTCAAGGACCTGGTGCTATGAGACAGGACACTACCAATCCTGTTTCTGACCAAAGCACTCAACTCAAACACTCTACCAAACAGTCATCCACCTCTGGTGTCTCACAAAAGGCATCAGTTATAATATCAAAGAAATTGGCTAGGTCTGATGTGTCTGGCAGACAATCAGGATCAAAGAATTTCTCCATTCAAACTCACTCTCAAAAGAAGTCACAAGGGGGTGAACAAGGGGTCCTGGCTAAGGAGAAATCTGTGCTTAAAGTTGATCAATCTTTGATTGACATAGGGGTGTACAAGGAAACAGGAAAAAAAAGGAAATTTAGTCAGAAAATTGATTCTGAGTCTGATTATGATTCCGATGATGACAAAGTTCCTTTATCTGTTGCTTTGAAGAAAAAGGAAGTCATTACTGTAGCTCCCAAAGAAATGGCTGTTTCTGAAAAGCCAAAGAAAAGAAGGAGATTACATAAAAAGAGTCCATACTTTATTCCTCTAGAGATACAGAATCTTGATGATAATATAGAAGATGATCAGAATCCGGTTGCATCATCAGTTCCTGACTCAACTACTAATCTTAATGTCTCTACTCCTGATACTTCGCCTGTGAAGACTGTTGAAATCTCTGATTCTCCAGTCTCTACATCATCACAGAAGAGGACATTTGATATGTCACTGGACAAGATTGTTGGCATTGCTGTCAAACTTGGACAAAAGCCACCACCTCTCTATATGCAACAACAAACTACATCAAAAGTTTTTAAACGACAAAAGAAACAGAGGACATCATCACCTCTGAAAGGATCTAGCCCACAAGAACCTGAACTTCAAAGTAGTTCAGCAGCTATTGCAGATCCAGTCACACAAGAACCATCCATTCAAAGTATAGATGAAGAAATTGCTGAAGGAATAGTCCCACAAGAACCACTTTCTCAAAGGGAAAGTGAAGACAAGAATATTCCTGCCCCACAAGAACCATTTTCTCAAAGTGAAGATGTAGGCAACATCACATCAGCAAAGGAGTTTCCTGACACTGCTCAAGGGGCTTCTGAAATTGAAATTGACTTAGTCCAAAGTCTGGCTGATAAAGCTGCTCATGTCAAGCATATTGCTGAATGTGATGAGATACTGAAGGATACTGCACTTGAGGGAAGCACACAAGAACCTTTAACTCAAAGTGTTGAAGAAGCTTCACAACCTCAGACTACACAAGAATCATCAGTAGTTAATACTGATGCAAGTCATGCTTTAGTTGCAGTTGTCAATCCTGATGCAAGTACTACTGATCCAACTATTCCATTGCTTATCGAGCCAATTTCTGCAAGGCCAATGGACTCATTAACTACTTCGTCAGGTAACACTTCTATTTCTACTTCTCTTAATACTGATAGTATGATTACAGATAGACCTGATACAAGGGATACCTCTATTTGTATGACTTCAGTCCACTGTTCTCAGCCACCTCTTATTTCTTCACAAATAATGAGCCAAAGCTTTTCTAGTGAGGATGAGAGAAAACAATTAGAGAAAAAGAAGAATGATGAGAGGCAGTCTCCTGAACTGGCAAAAGGAGAGGTAGACTTGAGTGAGAAGTTACAAACTTCTAGTGAGGTAGAAGTTGCTATTGAAAGCAACTTAGGTAATGTTGTAAGAAGTGATGAGATCACTTTAAAAGAAAAGAGAGATCTAGGAAATGTTTCTATTGCAGGTCATCAATCACCAACAGTTCCATCTACTGTTGATTTGAAAATGAAAGGAGTTATGAATCCTGAAGATGATGTGGATGATAAACTTCCTGAGGATGATGGTAGCTCAGATGATGATGATAATCATGCTGATGATGATCCTGAGACAATTCAAATGCAAATTGCTCTCAAAGCAAGTCTAGGATCTGCTCATGGATCTTCTAGTAGATATATGCAGTTTGTTACTCAAGACGAATTTAGAGGGGAGTATAGTTCTTTACTTCCTGAACAGATTCAAGCTGCAAGGAGATATGAATGGGATACTGAATGGAATTCTCCGACTAGTGCGATGAATTTTGAAAATGCTCTTTTTCATTCCAGTCATATTACCACAAGGATGTCTACTCCTGAACTTAAGGCACTTATCAAGACTAATGCTCTTCTAGCAAAGGGATTGAAGAGTGAGATTGATTCTATGAAGGATGATAATGCTAAATTTCAAGCGGATATTCATACAACTGTTTCTATATCTGCTACTGCTTCTCAAGCTCGTCTTCTTGCTGATGATGTTAAGGCACTTGAAAAGAAGATGGAGTCAAGAATGGATGTCTTGGAATCGAAAGTTGACAATATTTGTAACACCCCGACTTCCCAATACTAAAAATATACTTTTTATAATAAAATATACTTTGATATATGGGAATTTTATAAAATTCCGGCATGAAGTATTCGTAAATCGGACTATCCACCTGTAATTCAACCCAAACCAAATTCTAATTTATAAATTACAATTAAAACTTTATACACCAACGATTCCTCACCGAGGATCGATTCCAGGTTATGGTATGAAACAAGAATCTAATCCATACAAATTATTACAACTTCTCTCTCAGTTCTAAAAACAAATCATTATACCGTCTAATTTGTAGCGTAATCCAAAACTGTGCTCGCCTGCGTTAGCTCTGAAATCTATTTCGAATAGTATCCTCCTCGCTCATTCGCATTTCAAAATATAGGTAGGTCATCCTTAAACCTAACTGCAAAGGGTTAGGTAAAACAAAGCAAGAGTGAGCCAAAGAACGCTCAGCAAGTTAATAATATAGTGAAACAACGATATTACGATAATTCATTGATGAACAATATCAATGAATACTTTGTCTCAAGAGATCACTCAATTTCAATCATAGAGTAAAACTTTTCCATTTTCTTCAACTATATTGCCTCAGATAAAACTTTGAGAAAAAGAATGTCAAGAAATTCCCCAATCATTATTACTCCACTTTCACGTACAATGTTACTCGCGAAGGGAATAACTGAGAACCTCTATCCATCCTTAATTCCATTATTTTACTGAGTTCCAAATTTTATCAAGTAGAAAACAACTAACTCTGATATCCACAATTTCGAAACTAATGAGCATTTACCTTGAAACATATATATCTTATCAAAAACGTTCCTTTCTTTCAACACTTTTCACTAAAACATTCTTTTCTTTAAAACTCTTTCATCTTTGAAATATTCTATTCGCAAAACCTTTTAAAAACATTTTTACGCTGATTGGAGTTTTTCCCTTAACATCAGACAATACGGGTGATCAGCCACGTAAAGTCCCCAGCCCGGACACTCAATCCGTCTGGACATAAAATTGGGTTCCCAATTAGGCAACACATTGGCCTTTAATGCTGGACTAGGACCACCCTAGCCTCTTACGCTAAATAAAAAAAATGCTGGACTAGGACCACCCTAGCCTCTTACGCCTCCAATCTGAAGGAATCCGTGGAAAACAATTTGACGGAATCCCCCACAATAAAATCTTTAAAACATTTCACTTTTAAGTCCTTTATACTTACTGATAACAGATCAGCCTAGTATAAGGAATTTTAAAAACATCTTTAATTAATTAAACCATTTTAAGGAGCAACATTAAAAGATTAAGGATCAGGGAAACATTCGATATAAAGAATCATGAACAATATAGCAATAAGATTAAGATTCAAGGAAGCATAAGAAATTATAACAACAAGGCAATACGATTTAAACTAAGCATGTTATGGTACAGCAAAGCAGAAACATATATCAACAGGGGGAACATTAATCAATTAATAATTTAAGGAACAAAGCAATTGTTAAGATTTAATAACTTCAACAGCAATTTATAAGGAATCATGGATTAGAGAAAATCTAAAGTTCAAAAGAAGATTGAAGAAATTCTCAATTACACAAAGTCTCACTCTTGTCGGCTAAGCACCCATAGGCTTTAGCTGCCAGAACTGGCCTGACAATAATGAGTTTGAATAATTAAGAAGATCTCAATTCATTCTCGGCTTTAACCGTCATTGAGCAACACATGCCTCAACAACAGTATAAACCTCGAATTAGTTTACATAAATTTGAAAGAAAACATACTTTTGAGAAATATTAGCAGACGAGGAATATTGCAATAAACATGATTTTAAAAGAAGTCACCACCTGAACGATAGGTGAGGAGCATAAACCCTAATAGAATAATTTGAGAATGTATGTTTATAAATTAATATAAGAAGAATGCACTGGAAGTAAAAATAAAGAGTATAGACATTAACAAAAATGATTTGAAAGGAACATCATCTAATTAACAGAAAAGGTTCACATTATTCAAAATGAAATTGAAGGGCACAGATGCTTACAAGAAAAGATTTGAAAGAACGCAGATATAAATAACAGAAACAGTTTCACATCACTTGAACGATAAGTGAGTAATAGTAAATTTGCCTCAATACATGAAGTTTCCAATTCCAATATCTCAATTCTTCACTCACTTTACATTCATCTCTACTTCTTTATAAGCTGGTCTCTACTCGGCTAAACATTCATCTTTCCTTTATAACCAATCTGTCACTCTGCTATTATGCCCGTCAACTCTGCTGTATATCTCCTTTCTCAAAATTTCATCCTTTCGTACTGGTTTGTATCGGCCTCCTACTAGTACCTATATACAGGTAAAGTACTATTATTTCAGTACCCAACCAACCAGAACCTTACTTTATTCTAGTCTACCCATGCAATACCTAATTTGCTTTACACACATAACACATATAACCTATTAGATTGTACTCGAAAAGTACGGATAATCCAAGTAAACACATAGCACATATTGCCAATTACTACTTATAATTTACAATACACATATAATACAGGTAATTCTTATTGAAATACTATAAGAATCGTTTAAAAAAATTTTCACATTACCTACCGAAATACAATTGACCCGATCAACAATAAATCATTCAATCCCAAAATCGAATACAAATTTTTAAGTTATAAGTACAATTTACGACTACTATTCAAATATAACTTGGAATATAACCTTAATTATCCGAGAATTAACAAGCAGCTTTCAGGGCATACCCCTCAAGTAACTTACACATACGACCACTTTTACCTCTAGAACCATATTAACGAATCACGTATAGAATTTGAAAGTAACTATTTGGCTTCTAAATTAGCTTATACATGTACTTTATTTACTAATTGATGTCGTAGATCATGTATAATTTTAATGAAATTCCGATAACACTTCCCCTGAAATTATGCCTTAACCACAAGGCCTGTATACTCAGCACTTACCGATATGTCGCGAATTCTACACTATACACCCTGACCAGCACACACGCACATTTGCAAATACAGAATACCCCTCACACATGACACATACATCACCTTCCCCTGACTCCCTTGTCTCTTCATGTTCATACAATCTAAAAAAAACACATACACGATCTGCACTCATAACACCAACTCTATATTACCCACAAACACACCCATCCGTTCATAATCACTTGGATACCCACAAACACTTTCACACCTTGCCTTCCGCACAACTACACCACCTCTTTCTCTCGGCTTCAATACCTTACAACACAACCCACGACTCCCATACAGCCTCCTCCTCATACCTTTCTCCCTCACTCTTTCCTTCGACCACTCCCTTGCTCTTACACTTCGACCAGTTACACACACCCAAGCATAACCTCATACTAGTATACTTGGTCGGAACACACCTATATTTTCCCACAATCCCCTTCCACAGCCTCTCTAGACCCACTCCCCTACTCGCCCTTGTTCACCGCCAACTGGAAGCATCGAAACCTCACGCCCAGCACCAAAACATCCCCATAAATCATATACATACCACCCATCGCAGTTAATCAAGCCCCAAACATCCTATTAACATCAACAATCGATATTACAATCACTTCCAGCCAAACTCAACCCTCCTAATTTTACAAACCCATCACCGAAACCTACTTTGACTTACACAGCTAGATAACATACCTCGCCCATACAAACTCAAACGACACACCCATAACACTAAGTTTGAGTCTAAGCTTATACAAAGAAGAACAGAGTTTTACGGTGATACAATCGCAAGGAAGCCCCAAATTCATCACAATTCCAGCACACACAACGCGCACAGCAAGTATAAGAAGCAGTGGCAAACGGGGAGAGAGATTTCGAGAGAGTGATTTGAGAGAGAGAGAGATTGAGCAAGAGAGATTGATGGAGAGAGATAAAGGGAGAGAGTTGAGAGAAATCTGGAGAATGTTCGAGAGAAAACAGAGAGTACTGAAGAAGCTGTGGTTTATTGATTAAAAGGTGCAGGGACAAAATAATTTCGTATGCTGAAAAACAAATAAAATCACTTTATATCAATTTCTAAAATCGAAAATTAATCATAAATTAGTAGAAAAATAAATTTAAAATTTGTAAAACATAGTTTACGAAATTAAAAACATCCCCATATTTTTAAATATTTATAGGATCAATAACGAATTAAATATGAATTTTACAAATATAAATCCTTTAAATAATGTTAAACTCTAAAAAAATCATTTTAAAATACTTAAACTCCCAAAATAATTCTCCCAGTAATTTTAAAAACTAAATAATATCATAGAGATTATAACATGAAAGATTTCATAATTTTTAATAACTCCGATGATTTTATAAAATTCTCAAAAGATCAATAATGCATAATTTAAATAGCTTTTAAATCACAAAAATACAAATAAAATTACACAGACACACATTTCCCATATACATCATCATATAAGCATGTAAACATGATGTCACATATATTCAAACCTAAAAAAATTCACCTCAAATAATCCACATTTAATATTAAATAATAATAACTATAAGTACGATATTTCTAGGGCGTTATAATATTGATGAAACACTCAAGCTTATCTTATCTTTCTTTATTGAAGAAGATGCAGATGTAAAAAAGGGGGAGAAGGTAGTCAAAACAAAATGTACACCTAATCCAGTTGTGAGAAAGGATAAGGATGATACTTCTGGAAATGATGGTGGTACTAGTACTCAACAACAACATGGGAAAGGAAAAGGAACCTCTGATGCTGGTTTAGTAAAGGGGAGGAGTTCAACTCAGACTCAAACTAATCAGTCAACTCATGTTTCTGAATCTGGAAAAAGAAGGCAAACTCTTTCTACTATTCTTGAAGGTGATGAAGATATGTTGATTGCTGATGTACAAGATGCTCCTAACCTCTTTGAAGAAATTATCACTGAATCAGGTGGAAGTGAACTTGTTTATCGAAATAGTGATAAGTTTCATCAGTATCATGCTAAAAAGGCACTTGAATTAACTTCTGAAAAAAAATCCTGATATGACTACTGATGAAATTGTAAAGGAACAAAACAGGATTTTTGAGGAGATTGCAAGATAGAAGGAAGCTCCTACTGCAAGAAGAGGAAGAGGCAGATGAGGAAGAAATAGAGGCAGAGGAAGGAAACCTGTTCAAATAAGTACAAGGCAGACAAGGTCTAGTGGAATCAGAATAGAGGAGATTACTGAAGATTTAAAGAAGAAAACTCCTTTATCTCTTGAATATTTTCCATCATCAAGTATCTTTGATGAGCCTGGTACAGAAGAAGAAGAAATTCCTTTAGAGAGAAAGAAAAAGAAAGTTAAAAAAGCAAAGAAGGAAACTGTTGACTTTGATACTGGTAATGTTAGAAGATCTAGAGAAGTCAGAAACAGTGTGAATGATATTGTTGAAAGAGCCAGCAAAGAATATTTCAGAAGGCTGATTAATTCTGAAAAGGATTTATTTATTGATAAATCTATACAAGTGAAAGAAGAAGAAGAAGAACCTAGTGATCCACAAACAAAGAAGAGGAAGAAAAAGTGGGTTGAAGTTGATAAACTAAAATATACTGGACCAGTTGTTTTTAAGTCTGGAAGAGTAATTTCAGAACCTCCAATGTTTCCTGGACTTCAGAAAGCAAAATCTTCTAAACCTGATAAAGGTCCACCAAGGTGGATTGAAATGAGTTCTGATCTGAAGGGACTGGAACCTTATAATAGAGGAGGATTTGGTTCTAGGGATGCAAAGTTCATACCTGTATTTCAAGCAGATCAACATTTTCTTACCAGAAGATTAGGTGAAGAATTAACTGTTGATGATCTTTGGGAACTTGAATCAGTTGCAATTGTTGTATGCAAGATGGATGGAAAAATGATGGAAAAGTTGTTATACTTTATGAAAGACAAAAGTGTCAAGAGACTAAGCATTCATGATGTATTATGCAAGTCAACAAAAGAACTGAAATATGTTCTCTATTTGCTTGAAAATAGAAGCATTCCTGATAGAGAAGCTAGTGTTTACAGAAACTGGTGTACTATGATATTCATGAAAATAAAATCCAGATATGTGGATGGAGGATCAAGATATGATGGTAATTATACTCCCATGTATTTGAATACAGAAGGTCAAGAAGTAGAAATGCAAAAGGGTTCAGCTGTTAAAGAAGTAATTCTGAGGCAAGAACAGTTATCTTTGAATCCTGGTGGAAGAGATCTTGCATATTTACTGTTGGGAGAGTTGAATTTACCAAGAAGCTCAATTCAAAATCTCAGGGCTGGTATTTATCAGATTGACAAGAATAATGAAGAACTCAGAAGTCTGAAGAAAAGACTGATTCAGATTCTAGCAGAGAAGGAAGAAGAATTATTATCAAGCTTCTTGCAGATAAATAATTTCTTTGTAAGGATTTCTGAGATTGAACCTGAAGATTGCTCATAGATTTTTGTTTTGAGTTTTTGACATCTTTGAATCAAATAATTTGTGCTTTATTTCATTAAGTACAAATTGGGGGAGATTGTTAGATATTGATTCGAGTGATATCAGGATCTGGATTGTTACTGATCAAGATACTGATGCTGACGTCATCAGTAATACGATGTCAGTATGAAGGTATTGTCAGTATTAGAAGCTGGTCAGGATTACGTGAAGATTCTCATTAGACCAGAGATCAAGGAAGATTGATATGTCGGTTCCTAATTTGTAGGAAGGCGGCTATCATACAAGATATGTATTCAGAGTTATATGTAATTGATTTAGAATATCTTGTAATTGATAGTGTAGCTATGTATGCTATATAAACACAGTTTAGGTTTTACATAATTGTAATCGCTTATACGAGTTATCTTGTAACCTAGCAGCTCTTAAGAATATAAGAATTTCTTAAGAGAGTTTTGTAACAGTTTTATATCAAAATTAATAAAGCTGTTATTGATTCATACTTGTGTTATTTATGTTTAAGTCGAAAATCTTATACAATTGTATTCAACCCCCCTTCTACAATTGTTAATTACTGGGCAACATTATAAAAAAATATATATGATATCTATACTATTAAAACTTCTAAAATAAATAATAACATAATATAAATTAATGGTAAGTAGTCAATTGCCTTTTTTCGCATTTACTTTTAATTGAAGATATTACCTTTTATTAACTACTAAAAACATCAATCGTATCATATCTTCCAATCATTAATATTTTCTTCCAAATTAAAACACGTTACCCTTTTAATTTAAAACTAATCTTATAATCATTAATATATTAAAAGTATGACTTCGAGTGGGTTTTTGATGGTTTTGATTACATATATGCATAGATTGGTGCATATAAAGATGTTGTGTATATGTATAGATTAATATAATATCATATTTTTCAATTATTAATATAGATTGGTGCATACAAAGATGTTGTGTATATGTATAGATTAATATAATATCATATTTTTCAATTATTAATAAATATATTAAAAATATGTATACGCTGTTTATAATAAGAAAACATTAGCCGAAACATTAAAAATTTCGAAACTTATTTTTTGGTATATGTTTCTTAGTATATCGTGAATTTACTTATTTAACCTTTATTAGAAAGAAAAATATTTACAATATCTATACTATTAAAACACCTAAAATAAATAATAACATAATATAATTACGGTAATTAGTCGATTGTGTTTTTCACATTTACTTTTAGTTGAAGATACTACCTTTTATAAACACCTAAAAACATCAATCATATCATATCTTCCAATCGTATCATATCTAGCAATAATTAATATATACCAAAAAATTTCACATCATATCTTCTAATCATTAACAAAATATAATAAAATCTGTATACTACGAATAATGACCATTAGATTTTTAGTAAAAAATCAAAATCGTTAGATCTAATGATTTAATATATTATATTCAAGTTTCGAATCATATCAACGACATATTTATTTTAAAATTTTTTAATATAAGTTTTAACCATGCATATCATTAATTAAATTTATATTAAATTATTAATATTAAAATTAAAATAAAATATTATAAATAATGATTATATAAAAATATATTTATGACATAAAATAAAATTTGTTACATATCATGTTGAGTATTGAATACAGCAAAAGAATACAGGGGGGTGAATGGATTCTTGAACTTTTTCTTGTTCTTGAATCTGTGTAGCAAGATAAGTATTTGTGTTTGCAAATGTGAAGTGTGGATAAAGAACACAAGACACAATATCACTTTAATCTAATATATTATTAGATAAAGATTTGCTACAATCTGTGAATACAAATGATAGTATTCTCAGCTTCGTTTTTCTCAGAGAGATATATCTTACAATGTGTATGAAAAACTTAATCAACTAAAGAAGTGAGATTGTATTCTTATATAACATGAATACAACTCACTTACTACAAATAAGGTTACAGGATAAATTACTTTCTTGTATGTCTATCCTTTTTGAGTAAGCATCCAAACGGCTACAGATTTGACTTTGCAAAGTTCTGTACAGAACCACTTCTTTAGCTCTTTGTCTCTTCTATATCTCTCCAAGCTTCCTTGTAGGCTTTCCAGAGCACATTACAGATTGTGGTCCATAAAGTGCATTGGCTTGTTGCAGGTTTCTGACTTGTACAATTTCTTCAGTATTTTGTCTCCAATAATGTATTCGAGAAGTGGCTAAGTGATTGATTCGAGAACTAGGATTAGATAACTCTGAGTTCTCGAATACTGTATGATTGACATATCGAATCACTTCTCGAATAACACTTTTCTCCAGGGTTCCTTGAGTTGTCGAATAGAACACTTGACTTGTCGAATCCCTAAGATATCGAATAGCTTTCTGAGCCCTTGAGATATCGAATGGAACTTTGACTTGTTGACTCTTTGAGAACTCGAATACCACTTTGACTTGTTGACTTCTTGAGTTCTCGAATAGAGTATTTAGACATGTCGAATCTCTGAGATATCGAATGAGATATCGAATAGTTCATTCAGAGATATCGAACAGTGTCTTCTTAGATATCGAATCTCTGACTTCTCGAACGCTAGACTTCTCGAATAGACAAATGTACTTCTCGAATTGGTACTTAGGCAAATTCTTCATTTCTTCAAATCCCAACTGTGATTATTTGACAGTCTTTATCTTCTTGCTTGAGCATGAACCTTGGAACTTCTTTCAAGCATTATTCTTGACTTTATAAGTACAGTTACACAACTAGGATTCGATGCCTATTATAAGTATAAAACAAATAAAAACTCTACAACTAGAGGTTCCCTCAGTTAAGAGGTCATGTAGGTAATGCATAGCATTACACATACTTAGGCTTGTTATATTATGAAAACAGGCATGTCTCTGTGACCAACAATCTCGCCCAAATTGTGAGTAAGACCCTTAGTCACAATTTCATGCCTGATAACAAGCCTACCATACATAAAGATAAAACTTTGGCAAGTACAGGTATGTAGATTGATTGAAGAAAATACATAGAAGTATTCTTACAAGTTATGAGGAACTACTAGCCATATCCTTTTGGATTTATCTCTTGAGCTTTGGCTTGCAGATTCTCATTTTTCATCTATTCCTCAGCTTCTTTAGCTTTCTTCTTTGCATTTTCTTCCATAGCAAGAATAATGTCTCCCATTGCAGTGAGTTCTTCAATTAGAGGGGAGCCTGACAAATCCTTGAGTACTTCATTCAGCTATTTCTCAGAGTAGGAACTGATGTAGTCCATTCTAATCTTTACATTTCTACCATATTTCTTGCATTCAATGATGTAAGGATTAAATTTGACTCTACACATGCAGGCCCTTAGCCCTCAGTTCATCAGCCTTAGCTTCCATTGCAGCAAACTCCTCCTCCCTTTTCTTTAGTAGCTCTTCACTGTTCTTTTTCTGTTCTGCCTGGTGATCTCTCTTCATTTTGACAAAGTCAATTAACTCCAACTTCCAAATCCTTTCCACTCTATCTTCAGAGTCCAATAATGCAATAATCCTTTCTATATCATATAGCTTGCCCCAATGCTGACATGTCCTTTGCCTAAATTTCTTCTGTCTCCCATTAGTGTATTTAAATTCAAGACAATCATCAACAATGGCAACATGATAGATTCTTTGAGCTCTTAGGAATTGCAGTTGATCTTCATCAAAGTCTTCATCTAGTGGTGGTAGGTTAACCCTGGAATAATTGTCAGTGCCCTAGACTTGGATAGTTTCACCCTTCTTGCAGCCTGTTTGAATTCGACCTTTTTCACTTGGTGGCTTGGCAGAAACTTGTGACCTTTGCTTGTAGACCATTGTAGTACTCCATTAGCAGTTTGCTTATGGAAACATACACCTGGTTTCTTGATTTGAATCTTCTTCTCTTCTTGAGGTGGCAAAACAGTTGCAGAAGCCATTGAAACAGATTTTGGTAGGTCATTACTAACAGTATTCACCCTAGACTTAGAGTCTTGTGTTGTGGTGAGTTACTGCTAGCAATGCCTGAGGCTTTCTATTTTCCAATTTTCCTCTCATAGACTTTGCCTTGGTCATCACCATCTTTCTTATTCTTGCTATCTTTCTTCTTATTCTTATCTTCATCACCCTTATTACTCCTGTGATGGATTCTTCTCCCATCACTCTTGTCTTCATCTTTATCATCCTTATCCCTCATGATTCTGGCCATTTCTGGAAGTGCACCAGTTGCACTGAATGTTCTGAGGATGTGTAGTGCTTCCAACTCTTTAGCAGTTCTGACTCCATCCTTCTTTTGTAGCTGATCAGTGACAGCAATGATGAGTCTGTGGTTTTGAGGGGTGAGATCACTGGGAATAACCAACTGATTAACATCTTGAATTTTTGTACCAGACTGATAGAAGATGGTTCTTGGTTTGATGCATACTTCAGGAAGTCTAGCTTGTTGACCATTTCTCAGTTCAGTATACAGACTCTTGTTGTTCTCCCCTTTCTGCTCAATTAGTTCCAAGATAACATCAATCTCAGTGAATTTTAGGGCTTTCAAGGTGTCAATCGATAGGTGCCATATCTTGCCATTGGTCACCATCATAATTTCCTTGAGAAAGATTTGATTTAGCTTTCTTGGAATAACTGTTAGATATTTGATTTGATCTTTAAGGCTTCTTCTATATAGCAAAGTATCTCCTCCAACCTTTGCCTTTGAGGCTTGCAGAAACTTCAAAAATGCAGCATCATGATAAATATCTGAATTTGCTACTTCTATCAGCTTGGCCTCTATAATCACATTAACTTCCACTGGATCATCTTCATGTCTGAAGGCTTGGACTAGATCACTTGGCATGGAACCTGCCACCACTATAGTAGTGACAGTTTGCTTTTGGCCACTTAGAGTAGTGATGTGCACAGGTGGTAGAGTGACCACTAGCAAAGAGGATGAAGGCTCATCAACTTTAGATTTTCCTTTGCCTGCCACATGGGTTATAGATTTTGAAGCCCTTTGATGACCACCCTCATTTATCTTGATGCCTTTAGCTTGAGATTTTTCCCCCTTTCGATTTGAATTCCTTAATGTCCTCTTCTCCCCCTTGGGCTTGTTGTCAGGCACAGAGGCTGTAGGAGTGACCTTTGGGGTTAAATATTCTTCAGGTAGAGGGAGACCCATGTGCTTCATCATTGCAGACAACATCAATTGTTGATGCAGAAGAACCTCAGCTGTGGTGGTGGCTTGAGTGCTCAACTGCTCAGTTAGAGTCGCAACTTTGTCTGCTCAACTTTGGATTCTTTGAGAGAAACTACCTCCTTTTCAAAAGTATCCACTTTAGTGAATAGCTCATTGGCCTTAAAACCAGAGAGGGATTGATCTTTCAGTCTCTTCACTTCATACTTGGTCATCTCATGCACAGGGACCTCAGTGACCAGCTTGTCTCCATATTGATTTGCAAAGAGGGTCTTGAGCATGGCATTTGCATCAGTTGTCTGATCAGAAAGAGTTTGAAATTTATGCCCCAGACCTGTGACTATATCTTTCAGGAGAGCTAGACCATTATCCATCTTGGTGCAGGTGGTGTTGCAGTGTTTGAGATCCTTGAAGACATTGTCTAGCTGAGGGAATTTTGCATCAAAGACCCTCTTGATTTCCTCCACTGAGGTGGCTGTTTTAACACACACTTTGTTGACTTCAGTTTTGACTCCCTTTCCAAGGTAGTGTGCAGCCTTGAGGAACCCTTTGTGAGAATCATTTATAGCCTCATACACTTCACCAGGAGTCAAAGATTTGGCATTGGAGCCCAGTGAAGTGATGTATTCCTCTCTGAGATATTGAAGAGCTTCATCAAGAGTAATGTCATATTTTCCTTGCAATCAGGCATCTACATTGCCATCTCTCTCAGCATCATCAATTATCTTTGTCTTTTGCATCTCCACATCATCTCTTTGGCAGAGCAAAATTGCTTCATAGTCTGGATTTAGCATATTGGAGGTGACCAAGTTCTGAGTTATTTTTACAAACTTAGGAATCTAATCCACAACTAAGCTTTGAAGTGCTTCAACCGTCAATTGTGGTGGAACAGATCCTGATCCTGAAGCACTGTCATGTTGCACAGGCTTCAGCCATTGTGACATAAAATCAGAGCTAGAGCTAGGCTAGCTAGACTCCTCAGTTACAGATGCAACTTCTGTAACCGGATGGATTGACTCTACTACTATCGTCTCCACAAGAGTGGGATGAGTTACAACAGTAGTTGACACAAGCACAGAGTCTCTACTGAAAACTAGTGAATCCTCTATGTTTGTGATGGTGTCATCAGGATATGCCCCAGCATGCATTCCCTCACCATCTAAATGTGGTACCTGGGTGGTGAGCAAAGTGTCATGCACTAAGTCACTTGAGTCCATTGGCTCACCAAGAGAAAAGAATTCTTGGTGATCAATGCCTTGCTCTTCAATTTCTTGAATTACAGGCTCCAAAGAAATTTGAGATGTAGATTCTGGAAGAGAAGTGTCTTTTAGAATGGATTTTGGCAACTCCCCCTGAGAAATAGAGGGAGTTTCAAGTGTGATGTGCTCTCCACTCAGTGTTGTGCCAGCCTTATCACTCCCAGGTGCTGACTCTTTACAAATAGGTGCATTGGGGAGGATGCTTGATTCTATAGATGCACCCTGTTGAGAGGATACATCTAGTGAACTGTGTGCCCCTGTTTTTACAACTTCAGCCATTTGTGTGATTAAAGAGGTGGTTTTAGATTTCTTTTTCTTCTTTGGCCTTAGTAAGGGTGACTCAGGTTCCTCACTTTCTAAACCTAATTCGACAGCCAGAGCTGCTTCAGTCAATATTTGCAATGGTTCTGAAGTTATCTCCTTTCTCTTCTTTTTACTGACATCACCCTTTTGAGAGGATGATGCAGTTGGCTCACTGTTTGGTAGAGTGTTTGGTTGAGGTGGTTGGTTAGCAAACCCTGGGTTAGCATTTTGTTCTACTTGCTTGGGCTGTGCTAACTGTGACTTTGAATCAAATATTGGCATGTTGTGGGGGTAAGTCCTAAATAGACTCTCCATATGGGGAGTTATTTTGAGTCTTACATCCACATCATTCCTAGTCTCCAAGTTACCAAAAATGAGTTTGGTCATGGATCTAGGGTAGCCTATTCTAGTTTTATCTAATCCTGGCAATTCAATCAATTTATTATCTACAAAATTGAGTGCAGATTGAATAAAGCGAGGAAAGAAAATTTCAGTACCTCTCTTGGCTGTGTTCTTACCAAGTCTCCCATACAGTTCCTGTAGAATGATCTGTCCAACATCTATCTTTCTGCCATAGGCCAAGGCATAGCCAATTTGTTCTGCAAGCGCACTGATTTGGTCAAAGCTAGACTTCCTGGCAGTGAAGACTTGAAGAAGAGTTACAAACACATAGCTCCACTCCTTTCTTAGATTCTTCCTGTTCAACTTGCCAAGATTAATCACATCTGAGTAGTTGATAAATTCAAAGAATTCTTCTAACTCTGCATTTGTGGCCAGTGTGTCATATGCCTCTTGTTGTAAGTCCAGCGCTTCATTCATGTCTGATGTAGAGATAGTGATATCCTTTCCTTGAATTTTGCAATAGACTACATATGAAGTTATAGCATTCTCAAGAGCAATGACTTCTACAGTGGCAGTCCTCCAAAACTGTTCTAGTACGTCCAGATACAGAGTTGGGTTGGCTGAGAGTGCATCCTTGATGTATGACTCGGACATCCATCGAACAAAGCACTTGAAGTTTGCATTTGGTGCTTCCACATCGTTTGTTATAGAAATGAAATTGGTTTGAGTGGGTATGGTGAGTTGAGTGTTTGCCATTTGTATAAAGAGAGAAAGGGAATGAAGGTTGAAGAAGAAATTAAACTTTTGCAGTTAGGGTTTTCAGCGGGTTTGGGAGTTTAGATGCTTGAGAAATCGAATGAAATGGATCGAATAGATGTAGGATTGTATAAGTATGAAGTACTTGAATTGTCAATTAAATATATGTTTTGTATCGACAAGTCAAGCATTCGAGAAGTAGAAAACAACTATTCGAGAAGTCAAGAAAGGATTAATCGATATCTCAAGCAGATTGAAAACTCACAGCTGGCAGTTATCTAACTTAGAATAAATTCTAAATTAGGTAAAATATGTTTTTAAGAGTGATTTAAAAATTCTGAATAAAAATCCAAAAACGGTTAAGATTCAGCAAGAATTCAGCCTTTTCAAATGATTCGAGAACTCAAACATAGTATTCGAGAACTCAGTCATTAGAGAACTAAAATACTCTATTCGAGAACTCAAGCATTTCTCTTTTCGATTTCTCTAAAGACTCTATTCGAGAACTCAAGAGTGTCTTAAATAGACTTGTTAGAGAAGTCGAGCATAAGTAAGAAATGAATCATTCGAGAAGTCTGACTTATCGAAACTTTCTTTTCACTCATAAAAATTCAATTTTCACTATCTTTAAAAATTCACCAGACATATTCTATAAAGAATATTCTAACAAATTAAATAGTGATATTCTCAAAATTTCATAGAAATTTTAAGTTGAAAAAAATATGATTTTCCAACATATGCAACAAATTTGAAATATTTATAAATAATATTTCAGCCAACACTTACTCCAAAAATATTGAGAATTTAGATAATGTAAGTGTTTACTGCTGCAACAATCTAGGTGATATACTCACTTAGCCAGAATCTGAAGAATTCAGCATTCCAATCTCACTAACCAACCTTGTGAAGGTGGCTTCATCTAATGGCTTAGTGAATATGTCAGCTAGTTATTTATCTGTAAAGACATAGTGTAACTCAATGGTTCCATTAGTTGCATGTTCTCTAATAAAATGATATCTGATGTCAATGTGCTTTGTTCTAGAATGATTGACAGGATTGGCAACTATAGAGATTGCACTTGTGTTGTCACACATGATTGGAATTCTTCCCAACACAAGTCCATAATCTCTAAGTTGATTTCTAATCCAAAGCACTTGAGCACAGCAACTTCCAGCAGCTATGTATTCAGCCTCAGCTGTAGAAGTTGACACAGATTGTTGTTTATTGCTATACCAAGAGACTAACCTTTGTCCAAGAAACTGGTAGCTACCTGAGGTGCTTTTCCTATCCACTCTGCATCCAGCATAATCAGCATCAGAATAACCAACCAGATTGAACCCTGTGTCCTTAGGATACCATAAACCCAAGTTTGGAGTGCCATTCAGATATCTAAAGATCCTTTTTATAGCAATCAAATGTGACTCTTTTGGATTTGATTGAAACCTTGCACACAAGCATGTAGCAAACATGATGTCTGGCCTACTTGCAATAAGATAGAGTAGAGAACCAACCATGCCTCTGTAGACTGAGATATCTACTTTCTTGCCTTTAGCATCTTCATCCAATTTAGTGGCAGTGGCCATGGGTGTCTTTGCAGGTGAGCAATCTTCTAAGTCAAACTTCTTCAATAAATCCTTGATGTACTTGGTTTGACTGATAAAAATGCCATCCTTCCTTTGACTAACTTGCAATCCAAGAAAGAATGTTAACTCTCCCATCATACTCATCTCATATCTGCTCTGCATGAGCTTAGAGAATTTCTCACACAGCTTCTCATTTGTAGAGCCAAATATAATATCATCCACATAGATCTGAACTAGGATAATATCATCACCATGTTTCTTGTAAAATAGTGTCTTGTCCAATGTGCCTCTAGTGAATTGATTTTCAAGGAGAAATTGTGATAAAGTATCATACCATGCCCTTGGAGCCTGCTTAAGTCCATACAATGCCTTAAGCAATCTGTAGACGAATTCTGGAAAATGTGGATCCTCAAATCCAGGTGGTTGTTGCACATAAACTTCTTCCTCCAACTCTCCATTCAGAAATGCAGTCTTGACATCCATTTGATAAACTTTAAAGTTTGAATGAGCAGCAAATGTCAAGAATATTCTGATGGCTTCCAATTTAGCAACAGGGGCAAATGTCTCATCATAATCAATGCCTTCATGTTGAGAGTATCCTTTTGCAACCAACCTTGCTTTGTTTCTTACTATTACACCATCTTCATCCATCTTATTCTTAAGAACCCATTTTGTTCCAATAATGGTTCTATTCTTTGGTGCAGGCACGAGTTCCCATACTTTATTTTTTTCAACAATGGATCCAACAGTGCATCATCAAGTTTCTTAGGCTCAATCTGAGATAGAAAACAGCCATAGAGGCACTCATTTTGAGTTGCTCTCCTAGTCCTCACTCCTGCATTTGGATCTCCAATAATTTGCTCTGCAGTGTGTGATCTATCCCATTTCCTTGAATGCTCAGTCTGATTTCTCATTCTTGATGTTGCTTCATCATCCAAGTCATGATCATTCTCATTTCCTCCCCCTGTGAGGCTGCCACTATTCACATGTGTGTCTTGGATGCTTGTTTCTCCACTATTGATTGGCACAAATTCTTCTCTTGTATCATCATTCACTTGAGTTTGTTGAACTTGAGTTTCAACTCTAGTTTCAATCTCTTCATCAGAATTATCTAGATTATCAAACTTTAATGGATCTTTATCTTCACCATTGGCTTCTTCTAATCCAGGTAGTTTGCTATCATCAAATGTCACATCTGTGCTTTCCATAATTTTCTTTTGACTGATGACATAAACTTTGTATGCAATTCTTTCCATAGAGTAGCCAAGAAAAATTCCTTCAAATGCCTTTGCATCAAACTTTCCAACATATTCTGAATTATCCTTCAATACAAAGCATTTGCTTCCAAAAGTATGAACATACTTTAGGGTAGGCTTCTTTCCAGTCATCAAATTGTAAGGTGTCTTTCCAGTGTTTTTGTTGATGAGGGTTCTGTTCTGGATATAGCATGTAGTGCTCACAGCCTCAGCCCAAAAACACGTAGGCATCTTTGCATCAAGCAACATTGTTCTAGCAGCCTCAATTAGAGTTCTATTCTTTCTCTCAACAACTCCATTTTGTTGTGGAGTCCTTGGAGCTGAGAATTGCTGAGAAATACCATTCTCTTTGCAGAATGCTTCAAGCATGTCATTTCGGAACTCTGTTCCATTATCACTTCTTAATGCAATCACACTTGCATTGTTGGCCTTTGCTTCCTTGTCAACTTTCTTTATGTGCTCAATGATTACTTGTGGAGCCTCATCTTTTGATGCCAGAAATTCCACCCATGTATACCTTGTAAAGTCATCAACCATCACCAAGGCATACTTCTTTCTTCCTAGTGACATAATATTGACAAGCCCAAACAAATCCATATGAATGAGTTGCAGGGGCTTGGTTATTGATGTCACTATCTTTGACTTGTGGCTTGATCTTTTCATCTTTCCTCTTTGACAAGCCTCACACACTCCTTCTTGACAGAATTCAAGTGTGGGCATGCCTCTCACTAACTCTCTTTTGACTAGAGAATTAATGGCTTTGAAGTTCAAGTGTGATAACCTCTTGTGCCACAGCCAACAATCTTCATTTGATGCTTTTGAGTAGAAGCAACAAATTTTGTCCTTGTTTGCAGAGTCCATATTGGCTACAAACAGGCTTCCTTTCCTTACTCCAGATAGGGCAAAATCACCAGTATTCTTGTGGGTGATCAAACATTCATCTTTATCAAAGTCCACTTTGAATCCTCTATCAGTAAACTGACCAACACTTAGCAGATTATGCTTGAGTCCTTTGACTAGTGCTACATCTTCAATGATGACATTACCAACTTTTAACTTGCCATATCCCAATGTGTTACCCATGCTGTCATCTCCAAAAGCAACCATTGGGCCAGCTTTCTCCTCATACTGTGATAGCAAGGCGTAGTTGCAGAATCCTTGCTCTTCTTCATCACTGTCAGTATCATCCAAACACTTCTGTTTGCACTAAATCATGCAAGCGTACGTGGTCACAAGTAATATATGAATAAGTCAAGTTCGTTCCCACAGAGATCTGGTAATGGTTTTAATTCAGTAGATGTACCTATGCAACAATGTATGATTATTATTCACTGCTAAGACAATTAACAAATTTGGGTTTTGATTATCTAAATTAACTAAGAAATAAATTAACAACTAAGAATTAATTATCTAATGAAAATTAGAATCGAATTACTTCTGCAAGAGGAAACATGGGATATTAAATTCATTAAATACTTTGCTTAGATCTGACGCCTTTAATCACTATATGTAATGGTTATGATATCTGATCAGACAACACGAAACAAGTACACGCTACTTCTCAGTATACGAATACCAAACTAAACATACATCCACAAAAGAGATAGAAGATGAATAGACACCAATTATGCTTAGATCCTATATGTCTATAGAATTTGAAAACATAACGGTTGAAGAGCAAGTTATCCATTAAGATCACATAGGGCAATATAAGTATTCACATCTCATACTACGAATCATGTTGATAAACAATCATGAACCTATGCTAGCATGACAAGTTCTAAATCTCAAGATCCACTTTCACTTCACAAGAGATTAACAAATTAGATGTTAGCTACACATCTAACAATTAAGCATAACCATACGAGGATATCAATTATACACCACACACAGATATTTAAAGCATCAAGATACTAAAGCTCCATAAATAAATCCGTTAGAATCCCATGATAACGATTAGCTCATAATTGAACCGCTCATCATCATGGGATCTTATGAAACCATGATAATAAACAAGATATGGAAAAAAGAAGCAATAATATTATTATAATAAAGAGTTGAGAAAAAAAATCTATAATCCAGAGTAACACAAAAAATGAAGTAGATCTAGATCCGTTGCTTGTCACGAGCGTTGAATCCTTCTCTCCTTTTCTCCCTTGCAGATCTAAGCTATGTTACAATAATAAAAACTGATGATAGGAATTACAATGCTAAGATGTGTTTAAATAGGCTCTAGATTTCTTACCCAGCAAGAAATTACCTTCTATTACAATTAGAATTCAATTAAGGTACTAAAACTGTCAAAAATACAATTAGAACTTGAAAAGGGCAAAATAGTAATTTCCCTGCTCCCAACAGTCTGCTTGTCAAGCTGCCTGCTCTCACCACGCGCAGACTACTCGTGTAAGACCTGTTCCATGTTATAGAAAATCTCTCAGGCTTCGCGTGGGCAGTAAGATCGCTGAAAACGGACTTATAGAACTCCAGATATGGCCAAAACAGTGTAGACTGCGCAACTTTCCCGGAAAATCCGAATTTTAACCAATTAATCCTCCAAAAACGACAGAAGCATCCACCATAATCAACATTCTTGCAAACCTGCACAACTACATAAAACACATCAAAACTAAAAGAAACTTGAGTCCAAGACAATCAATTTAAGCCGATATGGAACGCTCCAAATGGATATAAAATCCATTTATCACACCCCCAAACTTAAACCGATGCTTGTCCTCAAGCATAAACAACTAAAACTACCTAATTAGTACCACTTCCGTAGGTGATCACGGTTGCATTTGGCATATGCAACAAGCCCTTTAAACCCCTAGGCAGCCCTAGTGGACGAGTAAGGTCTCGTGAGGGCCTATAGCGAATGTACCCACAAAATCCATTTAACCTAATACAATGCAATGCATGAATGCAACTAATATGAAAAATGCAACGATCCCCTTCAAACTCACCAAAACCAACTAACAAGCAAACATCTCAAAGAATGCAATTAAATCCAAATAGAGCTCGACTAAGTCCCCGTATACTAACAATACATGAACAGAAACGTGCGTGTGTGCGATGCTCATCAGAAATACTCCCAAACCTAGGTCAAAAATCATACATGTCCTTCGCCAAGACAATCACAGGTTTATAAATAGAATAGACTGTAGACACTTCATAACCTAGGAACACCTCCATCCTTATCTAAGGTAGACAAGAATCCATGCTTTATTACTAACAACTACGACACATAATACTATATACAATCATGCTTATTTAACCGTGCAATGAATGAGACCCCAAAAGGCTTATACAATAAAACCCATGTAGCGAGTGTTAGGTCAGCAATCCCAAACCACAAGGGCTTTAAGTTACTAGGACTAAGTCCCCTCAGACTTAATTACTCGAGTATTAAAGAGCTCACCCGTGGTTAGTTTTGCATTTAACAATTGAAACTATTGACTCTTTTTTTTTCTTTTTTTTTCTCTTTCTTTTTTTCTTTTTTTTTTATGCAATCTGGAATGAGCCTTTCTCATTTCCAACCCTAGACTACTCATATAAATATGAGCCGGCTACTAGCCATTTAACACCTAGCCATTATTTGACAAATAATTACAACTAGCATGAAATCCCTGGTTCCCCCCAAACTTAGACTTTAGTGCTCCTACGCCATCAAGGGAATAACGAAAATTCTAAATATAATCAAGTGATTAAATCTCAAAACATCCAAACAAGCATGACCCTAACCTAGCCCAAAAGCACCCAATGAGACTGTGTAAAAGTTTTGTTCCCATAACATGCAAGTAAATTTCATAAGGACTATAAATCAACCCTCTACTCATCATCACCACACTCAATTAAACATCTACCTATCAATCAGAATCAGCTCGTCCTAAGGGATCATGAAATATGCATGCCATGAAAATGCAACTAAAATGAACTCACATGGTATATGAAACAAAATAACAAAATGTCCTATATGAAACAAACGTAGATAACACGAACATAAATGCAAAAATTACCACTACTATGCAAAACATGATATCTATATGAACACAATGACTCACATAATCACAACTAACTACATATACATTACTTATCCCCCAACCACCCCCAAACTTAAAAGATTCAATGTCTGCATTGAATTGAAGGTAATACAAGGGATAGTAGGAAACATACCTAAAAATACCGAAACACGTGGGTTGCCTTCCATGAAGCGCTGTCATTAACGTCATTTAGCCGGAAAAGTATGATTTAAATCATGGTGGCTCGAAGATCGCATTCGACTTGTCCTTAGCAGAAGGACCATTCACCCATTGTTTGACAACCTTCTTGCTATCTTCCCACATCTGTTCTAAATCAAACTTCACTTTGACTCTTCCTCCAATCGATTTTTTCTTTTTCTTCTTCACACCTCTAAGGTGTTTATGCTTCAGAGTTGATTGATACGAACACTCTTCTACATCATCATCCATGATCCACCTTCTTAACACATTATCTGGACACACTTTAAAAATAACCAACTCATCATTCAGAAGGACATACTTCAAATGGGATGGAAGTTTTCCGAGCTTGACATTCGAGAGATCTCGAACTGAAGAAGTGTTAATGGAATCACTAATGTAATGCTTTAGCATGTGTGTGTCCGACTTTTCACTCAACAACCGATCAAACTTCTTTCTCTGACTCGTATTAACCATTTCTACACTGAAACACTCTTGATCCTCTGTCAGAAATTTCATGGCCTTGAACACATTAAAGGTGACATTCTGATCTTGCACCCTCATTGTAAGCTCTCCTTTTTGCACGTCGATCAAAGTATGACCCGTAGCTAGAAAAGGCCTTCCCAAGATTATGGGAATCTTCTTGTCTTCTTCGAAATCTAGAATCATAAAATCGGCAGGAAATATGAGCTTATCAACCTTCACCAAGACATCCTCTACTATACCCCTCGGATAAGTGATCGACCTATCAGCCAACTGCAAGGAGATGTTGGTTGGCTTCGGTTCCGGTAGACCAAGTTGCTTGAAAATAGACAAGGGCATGAGATTAATACTAGCTCCGAAATCATATAAGCATTTGTCAAAAGACAACTTCCCAATGGTGCATGGAATTGTAAAGCTTCCTGGATCCTTAAGTTTAGGAGGCAATTTCTGTTGCAACACCGCACTGCACTCATCTGTCAATGCCACTGTTTCAAATTCTTCCAACTTTCTCTTCCGTGACAAAATATCCTTCATGAACTTTGCATATCTCGGCATCTGCTCCAATGCTTCAACAAAAGGAATGTTAATGGACAGTTTCTTGAAGACATCCATAAACTTTTGAAACTGTTTTTCTTGATCTTATTTCTACAAACGTTGAGGATATGGAGGAGGAGGATAGATCTGATTTACCAACTTCTGCTTCGGAGGAGAGTGTTCAACAGAATTTTGCTTTTGAAGTCTTTTTGGGAATGGAGGGGGTGGATAGACCTGATTGTTCTCTGTAGACTGCTTTGGAGTAGATTTTTCAGTAAAGGTTTTGCCTTTTTCCACTTCACCATCTAGCTCATCAGCTACTAAGTTAGATTTTTCAATTTCGGGCACTGCTAATTTTCTAATTTGCTGATTCTGCCCTTCTTCATCTTCCACAGCTGCTGATTTTTGATCCCTCGTGACTTTTCCAGATCTTAAAGTAATTGCATTGACCTGCTCTTTACCATCTCTTCTTCCTGGATTAGCCTCCGTTTCGTTAGGAAGAGTTCCTTGTTGCATATTCAGTAAGGCACTTAAAAGCTGCCCCATCTGGTTCTCCAAGGTCTTGAGCGAGACAGCGTTGCTTTTAATCATCAACCTCAATTCATCCATTTCTAATTTTTCATTAGAAGATTGCCCCGCATGAGCCTGGGGCTGTTGCTGCTGAAATCCCGGAGGTTGATATGGTTGCCTTGGAGTATACTGCTACTGATAACCTTGATTGAATGGCCTTGCTTGCTGACCCTGAAACTGCTGCTGATAATGTTGTTGTTGAGCACCTTGATTGTGGCTCCATCTGAAATTGGGATGATTCCGATTATTAGGATGATAAGTGGCTGGAACTGGTGCAGCAAGTCTTTGGAAATTACTCACAAACTGTGTTGATTCAGAAGAGATAGCACACTGATTCATCTCATGTGCGCCCCGCACATAGCTCACAAACACTAGCCAACTGCTGAACTCCATAATTTGCAAGAGAATCCACCTTCATAGTCAAAGTCTTCAACTGAGCTGCAATAGCTGAAGCTGCATCCACTTCAAAAATACCTGCTACCTTGCCATGAGATAGTCTCTGGGTTGGATTCTGATATTCATTAGTAGCCATCGTCTCAATAAGTTCATAAGCTTCATCATAGCTCTTAGCCCATAGAGCTCCACCTAATGCTGCATCTAGCATAGGTCTAGACTGTGCTCCCAACCCATTGTAGAAACTATTGATAACCATCCAATCAGGCATGCCATGATGTGGACACCTACGAAACATTTCCTTGTATCGTTCCCAAGCCTCACACAAAGATTCTCCAGATTGCTGCTGAAATTGAGTTAGCTGGTTCCTTATTGCTGCAGTTTTCGCCATAGGGAAGAATTTAGTAAGAAACTTCTGAGCAAGATCCTCCCATGTAGTAATGGAACCAGGTGGTAGAGAGTGTAACCAACCCTTAGCCTTATCCCTCAGAGAGAATGGGAAAAGTCTCAATTTGATAGCATCATCTGACACACCATTGAACTTGAAAGTGTCACAGATCACGATAAAGTCCCGAATATGCATGTTAGGATCCTCCGTAGAAGCACCCCCAAACTGAACCGAATTCTGTACCATCTGAATAGTGCCCGGCTTGATTTCGAAGTTATTAGCTGTAATGGCCGGCCTGATAATACTAGATTGGATGTCATTGATTTTTGGCTGAGAATATTCCTTCAAAGCCTTAGCTGCTACTGCATCTGCCATCTCTACTGTAGTTTCAAATTCCTCTTTCTTATTCTCTTTATTTTCTACAAGATCGTCTTCTGCCAGTTCTTCCAAACGAGCTTGCAAACATGTTTCCATACAAACTCAAGTACCTGAAACACCACGAAACAAACAAACTAAGTAAGAAATCCGAGTCAGTGAACGCTAACGACCACTATTGACAAGCACATAAACTAAAAATAAAACACCGATGATCCCCGGCAGCGGCGCCAAAAACTTGTTTGCACTAAATCACGCAAGCGTACGTGGTCACAAGTAATATATGAATAAGTCAAGTTCATTCCCACAGAGATCTGGTAATGGTTTTAATTCAGTAGATGTACCTATGCAACAATGTATGATTATTATTCACTGCTAAGACAATTAACAAATTTGGGTTTTGATTATCTAAATTAACTAAGAAATAAATTAACAACTAAGAATTAATTATCTAATGAAAATTAGAATCGAATTACTTCTGCAAGAGGAAACATGGGATCCTAACTTCATTAAATACTTTGCTTAGATCTGACGCCTTTAATCACTATATGTAATGATTATGATATCTGATCAGACAACACGAAACAAGTACACGCTACTTCTCAGTATACGAATACCAAGCTAAACATACATCCACAAAAGAGATAGAAGATGAATAGACACCAATTATGTTTAACCCTATATGTCTATAGAATTTGAAAACATAACAGTTGAAGAGCAAGTTATCCATTAAGATCACACAGGGCAATATAAGTATTCTCATCTCATACTACGAATCATGTTGATAAACAATCATGAACCTATGATAGCATGGCAAGTTCTAAATCTCAAGATCCACTTTCACTTCACAAGAGATTAACAAATTAGATGTTAGCTACGCATCTAACAATTAAGTATAACCATACGAGGATATCAATTATACACCACACACAGATCTTTAAAGCATCAAGATACTAAAGCTCCATAAATAAATCCGTTAGAATCCCATGACAACGATTAGCTCATAATTGAACCCCTCGTCATCATGGGATCTGATGAAACCATGATAATAAACAAGATATGGAAAAAAGAAGCATTAATATTATTAAAATAAAGAGTTGAGAAAACAAATCTATAATCCAAAGTAACACAAAAGATGAAGTAGATCTAGATCCGTTGCTTGTCACGATCGTTGAATCCTTCTCCCCTTTTCTCCCTTGCAGATCTAAGCTATGTTACAATAATAAAAACTGATGATACGAATTACAATGCTAAGATGTGTTTAAATAGGCTCTAGATTTCTTGCCCAGCAAGAAATTACCTTCTATTACAATTAGAATTCAATTAAGGTACTAAAAACTGCCAAAAATACAATTAGAACTTGAAAAGGGCAAAACAGTATTTTCCCTGCTCCCAACAGTCTGCTTGTCGTGCTGCCTGCTCTCACCACGCGCAGACTGCTCATGTAAGACCTTTTCCATGTTATAGAAAATCTCTCAAGCTTCGCGTGGGCAGTAAGATCGCTGAAAACGGACTTATAGAACTCCAGATATGGCCAAAACAGTGTAGACTGCGCAACCTTCCCGGAAAATCCGAATTTTAACCAATTAATCCTCCAAAAACGACAGAAGCATCCACCATAATCAACATTCTTACAAACCTGCACAACTACATAAAACACATCAAAACTACAAGAAACTTGAGTCCAAGACAATCAATTTAAGCCGATATGGAACGCTCCAAATGGATATAAAATCCATTTATCAACTTCCCTTCAGCTATGTAGGCCTTGCCTGGTGTTTGCTTTTTGAGAAGGGCCTCATACTTAGCTTCAAGCCCTAGAAACTCTTTATCCTTCTTTTTAGGCTTCTTGCATTCACTAGTAAAATGCCCTAGGTCATTGCATCTATAACATCTCACAGATGACCTATCCACATAGCCAGTTTTGAATTTACTCTTGTTTGGCTTCACAGGTGCTTTACTCTTGTTGAATGAATGGTTTTGGGTTTTAGGTTTGAAGGGTTGATTCCTCTTGAAAGCATATAAAGTGTTTTCCATTCCATCTAGTTCTGCAAGAGTATAGAACTCTTCTTCCTCCTTCTCCTCAACTGGTTCACTTACCTCAGCTTCAGTTTCTTCATCATCTACTATCTCCTCTATCCTTAGTTGACTTGTAGATGCTTCTAGGTCTTGAATAGATTTGTTGACAATCAAGGCACATGATGTGTTTATCATTCTACCTTGGTTGGCTTGGATAGCCCTTTTTTGAAGCAACTCAAGCTCATGAGTCTTTAAAACCCCATAGAGCACATCATATGTGATTTTGTTTAAATCTCTTTCTCTTAGAGAAATGACCCTTTGCTCTAGATGATTTGGTGAAGACAGTAGAAACTTCATGTTCAACTCCTTGGTGCTGTAAATCTTGTCATTCATCTGCAACTCAGTAACTAGCTTGTGAAATCTCTCAAACATCTCAGTGATGCTTTCCTTGGGCTGTGCCATGAAAGCTTCATAATGTGTGACCAGTATCTGTTTCTTGTTCTCCTTGGCCTCATCTGTTCCTTCACATAGAACCTCAATATGATCCCATATCTTTTTAGCAGATGTACACGATGCAATGTTTGCAAACACTGACATATCCATGGAATCTATAATTAGCAACATGAGGTGACTGTCAAGAGCAACCATCTCCTTTTCTGATTCTGTCCATTTGGATGGTTCCTTAGCCACATAAGTTCTTGGAGTAGTTGTAGTTCCAATATTCTTCTCTTGAATCCTTGTTGTGGAACAAAAGGACCATTCTTGAGAATCTCAGGATACAAAGGATGAGAGGCTTTGATGAACAACATCATTTTTATCTTCCAGAGGTTGTAATTTTCTTTGTCAAACTTAGGGACTTTCACCGTTCCTGTGGTCTCTAGTGTATTCGAACTCATGATCGTTTTTCTATCTTTGAATAAACAGCCTACTCTGATACCACTTGTTGAGTATTAAATACAACAAAAGAATACAGAGGGGGGGTGAATGGATTCTTGAACTTTTTCTTGTTCTTGAATCTGTGTAGCAAGATAAGTATTTGTGTGTGCAAATGTGAAGGTGCGGATAAAGAACACAAGACACAATATCACTTTAATCTAATATATTATTAGATAAAGATTTGCTACAATCTGTGAATACAAATGATAGTATTCTCATCTTCGTTTTTTTCTCAAAGAGATATATCTTACAATGTGTATGAAAAACTTAATCAACTAAAGAAGTGATATTGTATTCTTATAGAACATGAATACAACTCACTTACTACAAATAAGGTTACAGGATAAATTACTTTCTTATATGTCTATCCTTTTTGAGTAAGCATCCAAACGGCTACAGATTTGACTTTGCAAAGTTCTGTTCAGATCCACTTCTTTAGCTCTTTCTCTTTTCTATATCTCTCCAAGCTTCCTTATAGGCTTTCTAGAGCACGTTATAGATTGTGGTCCATAAAGTGCACTGGCTTGTTGCAGGTTTCTGACTTGTACAATTTCTTCAGTATTTTGTCTCCAAGAATGTATTCGAGAAGTGGCTAAGTGATTGATTCGAGAACTAGGATTAGATAACTCTGAGTTCTCGAATACTGTATGATTGACATATCGAATCACTTCTAGAATAACACTTTTCTCCAGGGTTCCTTGAGTTGTCGAATAGAACACTTGACTTGTCGAATACCTGAGATATCGAATAGCTTTCTGAGCCCTTGAGATATCGAATGGAACTTTGACTTGTTGACTCTTTGAGAACTCGAATACCACTTTGACTTGTTGACTTCTTAAGTTCTCTAATAGAGTATTTAGACATGTCAAATCTCTGAGATATCGAATAGTTCATTCAGAGATATCGAACAGTGTCTTCTTAGATATCGAATCTCTGACTTCTCGAACGCTAGACTTCTCGAATAGACAAATGTACTTCTCGAATTGGTACTTAGGCAAATTCTTCATTTCTTCAAATCCCAACTGTGATTATTTGACAGTCTTTATCTTCTTGCTTAAGGCATGAACCTTGGAACTTCTTTCAAGCATTATTCTTGACTTTATAAGTACAGTTACACAACTAGGATTCGATGCCTATTATAAGTACAAAACAAATAGAAACTCTACAACTAGAGGTTCCCTCAGTTAAGAGGTCATGTAGGTAATGCATAGCATTAAACATACTTAGGCTTGTTATATTATGAACACAGGCATGTCTCTGTGACCAGCATCTCAAAAAAAATCTGTGCATCGCACGGGTTATAAGCTAGTATTATATACATGCAAAAGTCATTAAGGTTTTCTAATCATATTTTATGTCAATTGAAATATTAGAGAAAATTTAAAGTTGAGTTAAAAAATAATTTAAACTTATAATATAAAAATGTTTCAATTTACCTAATTTTTAAAACAGGACTCCGATATTTTGTAATAAACTTTAGTCTAAAACTAATTATTTGAGTTTAAAAGCTTATAAATATGCATAGATGGGAAAAAAAATGACGAAGACAATTACAATGATGACTTTCACAAAATATTAAAAGATTTTGTAATATGTCTCTAATTACTTTAAAATCACACGATTTTACGTACGTCTATGTTAAAAAAGGGCAATTTAACTAAAAAAATTATTTATATTATAATCAAATGTTCAATTTGATAAAATTAATACTTTAGCAATTAAAAGCAGCCATGTGATTATTATCGTATAAATGTTTATCCAAATTTTATGTAATCTAATCAAATTAAAAAAATATTTGGTTCATGAAATTGGTATAAAATATTACAAAATTATTATAAAAATGTAAGATAAAAAAGAAATCTTACCATTTATCATATTTCTAACTAAAAAAATATCTCATTATATGAAATCATGTTAGTGTTGGTTATCGAACCACTAATCTTCTCCTATCAATCTCAATGTCAAACCATTGTACTATGCTTATTTTTTAGTTATCTTTAAAAATCTTATTAGATAAAACAAATATTCTCCGCTTATCCCAAATATTTATTGAGTAAATAAAATGTTGTTTAATATTATTTCTAGAATATTGCATAGTATTTAATTAGAAAAAAAATATTTTAATCGATTGAACATAATCTACAATTCTCTTTCACCATTTTAAATGATTGATATAAAAAAAATAGATTAATACTATATAATTTTGTTTTGCCATTTTAAATGATTGATATAAAAAAATAAATTTTTTAATTATACATAAATGTAACCGAGTCCGAGAAAAAAAATATGAATTTATTTACATTCGTTTCCGTGTAGATATTATATTGTTAAAATAAAAAATAAATTTGATTTTAATAAATATGTAAAATTTATTTATCAAATCATACCTAATTAATGATTTTCCCACACAATTTTTAGGTATATAAAATTACAAATATGTGAGTCATCTTAAAAAATTTTGGTCTACAAATTGTTTAAAATTTTGAATTTATATATAACATAGTAAATTGATCAAATTAATCTATGATGTTCGAGTTATAACATATACTTATATTAATATACACAATACGATAAAACCAAAAAAATTGATCATAAATATCATATAGATGCACAAGTCATTAAGATCGTCTAATCATATTTTACGTTGATTGAAATATTTGGGAAAATTTAAAGTTGATTTTAAAAAAAATTGAAATCATAATATAAAAAAGTTTAAATTTACCAAAATTTTAAAATAGAACTTTGATACTGTGTAATGAATATTGGACTAAAGCTAAACATTTGAGTTTACAAGTGTATAAATATGCATATATATGAATAAAAAAAATTGAGTGAAACAACTACAATGATGACTTTCACATAATATTAAAGCAATTTTGTAATATATTCTGATTAATTTAAAATCACATTACTTTACATACGCCTAAGTTATAAACAAATAATTTACTAAAGTAACTATTTATATTATACTCAAATGTTTTTGATAAAATTCATTAAACACCATTGAAAATTAAATTAATACTTTAGCAATTAAAGTAGTCATGTGATTATTATCATATAGATATTTATCCAAATTTTATTAATTCTAATCAAATTAAAAAATATTTGTATGGTTCCTTTAATTGGTATACAATTTTACAAAAATTACTATAAAAATACACTACGCCATAGATGGCCTACAACAACGTTTTCAAAATGTTGCAGCAAGCCAAAAAAACGTTGTTGTAGAGCAAAAAAACGAAACGGCAACGCTTTTTCAGCGTTGCATTTGGCACAGCTGCCGTAGGGGTCTACGACAACGCTTTTGTTCACTACGGCAACGCTACTACTTTTGTTACCAGAAACTTCTATGGCAACATTAAACGTAATGTACAACAACACTAAACTAGTGTTGCAGTAGATGTTAAAATTTAGCAAAATTGGGACCCACATGTGGGTCCCGCAACAATTAGTGGCAACATTTTATTAAACCTACCACATGTTCCAAACGAAAATTTACCAAACTCTGTTTTATATATTTGCTTTCCCAAAAATTAAAATATGTATCATTACATCAATACAAAAATTTACCAATACAAGTACATAATTAAAACTAAACACCTTAAATACAAGTACTATAAGTAGCATAATTAAAACTAAACACCTTAAATACAAGTACTATAAGTAATGAAATACAAGTATAGGGCTTTATAACACTGCCACCAGAACCTAGAAGTGGATCGGCTAACCCCGAGTCTGGTGAAGACATTAGGTGTGGCCTGAATTCTAAAGAATAAACTCTTCGCATGCCTGTCGTTACGTAACTTGGCCTTGGTCTTGGAGGACTGACTGGAGGAGTACTGAAAGTCAGAGGCAAATGTCCTGCAGTTTAACAAAGTATGCCACTTGGTGAAATCCATTAATCATATAAGCAGTTGACAATAATAACAACAATAGGGTACTGTTTTTTTTTTTTACATTAAAGGACTTGCGGATTCTGGAAGTCTGCAAATTTATCGTATCCTCACACTTCGAAATCTTTTTTAATTCTCATGTCTTATTGACTTATTTTACATACTGCTTTGCACTGCATGTTTTTCATTTCCGACAACAATTTGACAACATAATGAGCTAATATACATGTAGGGGCTGCACACAAAAATATTTAGGGGTGTCCTCACGTCCTATACCCTTGCCTCATAAACACCTAATTTTTGGACATCAAGTCAACTTCACCAGAGTGAAATATGAATATCAGCTTTACTTGTAAAACCAGTATAAAAGGAACAGATTAGAAAAGGTTATAAAAAGGCAAAATCTGGAAAAACATTATCAGCTGTAAAAAGATGACGAGTTGTTACATACCTACAGCAATCTCAGTCCTGACTAGTGGACTTCCATCTGAAACAACATTCAAAAGGCTCTTTACAATGCTAATTTCAGCCTTAACTTTTGCATCACCATCATCTTCGCACTCTTCATCTCTAGCCGAGTCAAATCCAACATTAGCACGTTCCTTTCTTCTTTATTTTACTCTCTGTTATAACTTGCTAGTTTCATAAAACAGCAAAACTTTTACTAGACTTTATACTCGGTGCCTAGTAGATAATTATTCTTGAATGACTAATATTTAGATTGCTATGAGTAGTATGTACAAAACCAGAGTGTGATAGAATGAAAAGGGATACAAAACAAGATATGCACATTCATGCCAATGCTCCTTCAATACTATGCACAACCACATTCAGCAACAGGAGCATAAAGACTTGGTTAAGAAAGTCTGATGACTTACATACTCCAAAGAAAAAGTATATTCTGGCCAGCGACTAATGATGATACCATAATCATTTAGGATCTCTTGCAAACGATCATACATCTCATCAACAAATGGAGTTGTGGAGTATTGTGTCCTGACTCCATACCATTTTACCTACAAGTAAATACCTTTTCATGAATAAATGCACATGTAGGATGACAACACTTCATGAATATTTAATCATGAATAGACTGTTAATCAGTTTTATGCAAAGATGTCTGGGGAAGAAATAGCAACATACAGCGCATGAGTCACCGACGTGTGATATGAACAACAAATCGTTGTTAATGAACAAAGCAGTGGCTGTCGAACCAGATTCAGTTTCCCCGCCACACATCTCAAGCCTTTACAAAATGAAACAGCATCTAAACCTTCAATGCAATGATAAAAGATACAAAATCATACTGAGACAATATTATATTGCAATATTTTACTAAGACAATGTTAAATTGTAACTGAAGGCTTTAAGATTTTACCAATTGATGAGCTTCTCATCAGCTGTTTGAAATGCATCTTGCAATGCCTTTTTAATGACGTTAAAGTTCTTCCCCGTGAGCAAAATCCCGCCTTGTAAAGCCGTAACGCACTCTCTATATAGCTCATCCCTGTATCAAAATATATCAGTGCACATAAACACAGGCAGTGCACTCAGTATGCCCTAGTTACATAGGAACCTACAGCAAACGAGATTGGTAAATAACAAAACAAACACAGGACTCTAGCAAAGCAAGTCGCTTATCTTGGATCCAGACCATGATGTACAAATGGAACAGTTCTTTTGCATCAACTCCACCTTTGACAGGACTGGTAAATAACGAGATAATTAGTAGCATGTTGTAGGGAAATTAAAGTTTTGAAGAGAGAGTTATGAACAGAACTAGAAGTATAAAATCCAGAATCTGCTTCAAAATCTATCAGATTCTACTAAGGATTTTTTTTTACTAAATCCAGGTGATTTGCCTATCTGTAAGCATGATAATCCATACACAGAGCAATTTTATGAACAGGCCTACTTAGCATAAAATTATAAATGGCTTACATGACTTCCAGAACAAGAGCAGAATGAATGATTATATCATGGTCAACACTGCTCAAAGTAGGAGGCAGACAAGCTAAAAATTCTAAAGTTAAAATAGAACTGCAAAGTTCAGAGGACTCACATCATTGATCACAAGGAGCTTTTTATTAGCAAGAGCCACAACCTATACGAACAAGGTGAGTTAGTAGAGTTCTTGTGCACATAACAAAGGTTCCTAAATTATCAAAAAGTGAGAACCCTTACAGAAAAGGCTTCATTTATCTCATAATCATAATAATCAACCTCAGAGGCCTGCAAACCAGCATTTGTAATAGCTTTTGGAATAGCTAGGGATGGAGCAGTAGAGAATAACTCTCACTTGCTTCAACAACACACTCTCTCAATCTCTCTCAACAACACACTAATCATTTAAATGTAATTAAATTAATTTTACAGATAAATAACATTATCAAAAATCTGCTTAATTACTAATTAAGTAACACACACGGAGAGAGAGAGAGAGAGAGAGAGAGAGAGAGAGAGATGAGGGGGAGAGAGAGAGAGAGAGATACCTGTTTATCCATATTAGGAAACATAGCACGAAGTTGATCAATAACAGACAACGGCGGAGAAGACCACGACGGAGAGGAACAGAAGAACCGGAGCTTCTTGGAGAACGGAGAAGATGAGGGAGAAGTGGGAGAATTAGAATTATCCCCTAATTCAATTCGACCTCAAAATCCCCTAATTCAATTCGACCCCTAAATCCCCAATTCAAACGGAGCCTAACCGAAATCCTAATTGAAGCCCCAAATCGAAGCTATGCAAGCTTGAAGCAACCTCAGATCTTGAAGATTACGGAGTGAGTGAGAGGTGAACCCTAACTTTTGAGTGGGTGGTAAAGAGCGGCGGTAGTGTAGAAGGAGTGAGGTGATCACTACGCCATAAACAGCCTACGGTAACACCACGACTGTGTTACTTTAGACCCTAAAAAACGTTACCAAAGGCCAAAAAAAGGCTAAGGTAACACCTTAGCTGGGATAGTTTTGTTCTATGTAACCTTTGGGGTCTAAGGTTACACCTCGACACACATAAGCTAACATAGGCAAATTCGTTACCATAGACCTATAAGGTAACACACTAAGCAATTCTATAGCAACACCAAATCTATGTTACCTCAGATATTATAATTTTGCAAAATTATTAATTAATTATGTGGGTCCCACATATGGGCCCCACCAAAGTGGGCCCCACATGGGGTCCACTTTGGTGGGGCCCACATGCGGGGTCCGTTTTGGTGGGGCCCACATGTGGGGCCCGCATGTGGGGCCCATAAACTGTGCAGCAGCTTTTAGTCTATGGTAACATATAACAATACCTAAGGTAACACCCTGAGTTCAACATAATAAAAATGTAAAGCATAAATATTGCATTTCCCATTAGAAAAACCAACAAACCAAGTCACATAAACCAACTACATAATCCCAATATCCCATCACAAAATAACCAAACTACATAATCCGATCAAATCCTCCAACACCAAACTACATAATCCGATCAAATCCGCCAACACCAAGATTACAACATTAAAGTGCAGTAGAATAAAATATTAAACACAAGGGAAATGCCAAGACACTAGTTCAAAAGGTTATAGTACGTGGATTTCTATGAGCTAGGACCGTCGGTCACGGGAGTACCATCTGCCACTGTGTCACTAGAAATTGTGCCACAAAGTTCACCCAAATTAATCTGCAGTCCTGGGTTTGCTTCAGCCAATTTTTTTAGGGCAAATGCGATGTTGTCCTGGACCTTCTGATTGACCTTGGCATCCACTTCTTCATTGACCTTCCTTTGTAGTTTCACTTCCATGCGTCAACAAGGTTCTGTCGTATCTTATTGGTCAACTCTTCTATGTATGAATCTGTTGGAGCTGGAGTCTAGGAAGAAGTTTTGATGACCCTCGAGTCATGTCTGCCAATAAGCCAACCAGGACCATGAGATTTTCCACCAGAAATTAGCTCCTCAATACCATCAACTCCTTCGGATGACTCGAGTCTGTTCTTAATCGTTTCCTACAAAACAAAACAACATTGTACATGGAAATAATTAATTGACAGAATAAAGTAAAATATGGATTTAAGGGATTGACAAAAAAATACAGTTACTTACAATTCTGAAGTTCATTACTTCAGGATTAGCCTGGTATTTATGTCCAGGCTTGCGCTTTCGAGTTTTAGAAAAAACTACGGCATCAGTTAGCTCAAGTGCTGGGTTCTTTTTTTCTTAGCAAAAAATCAACAAAACAATATGCAGATCAACATAATATATTTCAAAATTATTTAACAATATGGATTTGGGTTCTTGCACACAGATTATCTAACAATATGAAAGCAATTAAATAATATAATTCAAATTGATTTACCAACAAATAACTTGAATCTACATATTACAGATTTTCTAATATATATATTGGTACAATTTTTATAAAATTTTGTATCTAACAAAACATATTGCAATGTTTGCTAATTGTATCCAGTGGAAAAAATTGAATTAAATTAAATCGATCAACTTAAACCTAATATTTCTCAAGAATAAGTCTATTTTCAACTCACTTATCTAAATAACTACGACCCTAAATTAAATGAAATTAAATTTAAGGAAGTGATTCTCTCAACTATATAATTTACAACTCTAAAAAAGATTGATATATTAATTACTGACAATTCTCTTATTCATTTTTTAGGAACGTACCATCTTGTGTTTAACTTGGGAAAACAGTTTTGGACCTCTAGTGTGTATGTCCTTGTACTCATGACGACTTTTAGTATTTTTCTCGGCCTTCCCCTATAAAAAAACATGAAAAAATTAGCATCAGTTTATGTCACTGGAAATTGACCAAATATCAAACTTGCAGAAAATAGTACCAATTTAAAATTTTACGTATACCTGAACTTCAGGATCTCCCCAATACTATAAGAGCAACTTGAATTCCTCAAGTGGAATTTCCTCAGGCTTATTTTGTATTCTCTCCTCATCAGTTGCAAAAGGCGTATAATGATCCCTCTTAGTTCGACTCTTGTACCCCTTCCAAGCCTGTTGTATTGTCTTCAACGCCCATTTTCGACATTCCTCGGGGATGATAAAGCGTTGCTTACATGGAAATGAAACATAAAAAGGAATAAATAAATCTTTAATGCCAGTTGACCAACATTATTTACGTAGGGATAAATTAAAATTATAGCAAAAAATAAAATAAATTGATTACCTTGGTATAATTCCAAAAGGTGTCTTTTAGGCTTTCCGGAACATGTTCCCATGAAGTATAAGTCAGTGGCACACACCTCTTTAGTGTCCCCAAAAGTTACTCAGTTCAGTAACTCTTTTGCCATCATCTGACACAGGCTAGAACTTCTCGTTTACTGAGATAACAACCCTTTTCTCAAACGGCCTTGTATGTACTTTATCCATCCTCGTTTTCCCTCGTGGTCGTTTAGGAACTTCGACTTTAAGTACCGAGTTTATAACATATACGTGAATAAAGAGTTAGTTAAACCAGTACACTATACAAACATGCATATAGTCGACAGTAATTACTACAAACATAAAATAAAGTAAAAATTCCCGAACCTGCAGGTTCAGCTTCTTCATTTTCGATAAATGGCATATCGGTTTCCAGAACTCTATTAGTTTTAGTTCCACTTCCACTTGCAGCAACATCATTAGCAGCTTGTGTTCGTTTGTGTTCCTGCATAGCAAGGTAATTGGCCATTGTACCAACTCCTTCTACACATGGTAACTGAATTTGTACAGCAGGCTGTACAAGCACTGGATTTGCTGCCTCCTCACTCGTATCATTCTGAGTTGAACCCTTTTCAGTTGAAGTCACAGCACTAGCTCGCAAGCGAGTAGTTGGCACTAGCTCGCAAGCGAGTAGTTGGTCCTGTATGAAGCTCGTTTTTCTTCAATTTTTTGGTTTCCTGAAAAATATATAGAATTAGTACTATCTTCATTTTTTTAGTTATTGTGATTAATTACAAAAATATGTATTTTTGTAATTACGATACACCTTAGGCACAATTTCTGAAGTATCGTCTTCATTTTGTTTATCATTTCGCATCTTTTTTCCCGTTTGTTCTTCATTTCATCTACCAGCCCAGTAGCTAATGTAGGCAAATTTAAAGACTCAAGCTTTTCATTGTTCCTCTGGATATTTCTATATTTAATCAGTTCTTATGCCGTTAACTTTAACGATGTATCCGAAGGTTTTAGTGGAGGTGGAGGTGGTAGGTTTTCAAACTGCACATAATCGAAAGAAACATACGAGTGAACTAGCAAAACATTTGGAACATTGATAAGATCGTGTAATCAAAATATGATTCAAGTCTTCTAACCTGAACGTCATTCTCATCCATTTTTTCAGCTCCATCTCTAGGATTATGTAAATCCAGTTTCCTCCGAACAGTTGCAGACTTAACATTCACATTTTCATCACAAGCTTGTTGATTATTGATCGGTGTCGACTTCCGAGCACCCTTCTTTTCAGTTGACTTAGGCTTTTGCTTGCTTATCAAATCATTGATTTCTGGTCTAGCACTTGTCAGCCGTGCTGACTTCCTTGCACTAGTAACCTCAGTAGTTTCATTTTACTTTCGATGACTCTTGACTTCAGTTGGAATCGTCACTTGTGCATTATTTAGCCATGCAGACTTCCTAGGACTGCATACTTCAGTACACTTCTTATTTCTTTGCTGCTGTTGCAATTGATGAGTGGTCACGAATTGACGTTTCAATACTTTTGTAGCTGCAACAATACATTTAAATCATCAGTACAATTACAAAATCAAAGCAATACATGCATGATCTTGATAAAATTATTTACCAAGAAATAATACACAAAGGACCCCAGCATGTAGTAACAAGTGACTACGTAAAAAAGTTTATACCTTCAAATACATTAGGCCTTGGCCGGATGACTACATGCGGCTGCATTTGCTGTAGTGGCTCACATTTAGTATCGATGACATTGTCAATATAAAAATCCATGTTGTCAGCATTTTTAGTATCTTTAACTACGTCCCCATCATTTACCACCAATTTCCACTCCTCTTCCTCATTGTCACTTCTTTTATAAATTCCCCCAACTTCAGTGTATTTGAGATCATCCTTAATATGTTCCATGAGCACCGAGTAAGAAAACAAGTCAGGATCTACGTTCATGATCAAAGTCTCTTTTCCACCAACATACTGTCCATTCTGAAATTTTCCTATGTGGTGAAATCTGAGATTGAATACCTTTTCTCCCATCCTATAAGAATAGTAGAAAATTACATTAGATAAGATACAAAAAAAACTGAGCTCAAAAATTGCAAAGTAAATACAAAAAGAAGCAGTCCAGTAAGAAAAAACAAGTAAAAGGTGCCCAGTTAAATCACAAGTTCAAAAACATATAAACAATTCTGAACGAGCTTATACATACACAAAAAAGGTAATTAAAGGTAATGATACATAAAGGCAGTTGATAAAATATATTCGATAAGTAATACATTAAAAGGCAATTTTATTGACAAACTTTGACTACTAAAAGGCAACAATACATAAATAATTACTTCTGCATAATACAATAGTTCGGAATTTATGTGAAAACACTAGACAGTTTTCCCGACTACTTTTGGCTTAATTATAACTTTTGTTGGCGGCATGTCTTCTCTAGCCCAATTCATCACATCTCTAACATGACCTCCTATTCCATAACCATGGTGAATATCATGTAAAACCGGATCAGTCCCATCATCCTCATTCCCATTTTCAGTTTCGACATCACACCAGCCCCTTGGTAATCTTTTGATAACGTTATGAAATGTCTTCTCAGTTGGATCTTCTATGTAAAACACCTATTTTACTTGGGAAGCGATAACATATCGATCAGATTTTTGAATTATTCTATTAAAATTCACTCGAGTCAGGCCATACAAATCTTTTTCTGCATGGTACCAGCAACACTTGAATAAAACCACAGTGAAATCTCCCCAGTAGTCAATTTCTAGGATTTCTTCAATTGATCCGTAGTAATCGACATCACCAACCTGTGGATTCTGATCTTTCGAGCTTGCAAAGCTAGTGGTCAAGGAAGACTGAAATACACCACTATTCTGTGTTGTACACTTAGCATCTCTTTCTTTTGTACAAAATCGGAATCCATTAATAACATACCCACTGAACCTCTTAGCTGATGGATTAGGGCCCAATGCGAGAAGTTCTAGTTCCTTCGAAATGAACTCTTTTTTCCCAACCTCTAGCTTCAACCACTTCCAAAAATCTTCCATATGTGCCCTCTCCTTTTTATATCTTTTTGATATTGCATGACCATCCATTAAAGATCGATGTTCCCTACAATAATCACCTAGTTAATATTACCAAGAAAAAACCAATCTAATTCTTATTAAAATAAATTAGACCTTAAAACTTACTCAATTAAACTCTGGATGTCCTTGTTACCACAGTTGAATAAAATATACCGATGACATGCCATCAATTCAGATTCTTCAAGATGTACAGGTTTTCCATCTTTACTTCTTCTTATGCAAACTGGATATTCCATCTTTTCTGGACAACTCTCGAATTTTGGTACTGTGTCACCACTTAAAAATCGAGAGCAGAATGTCAAGCACTCTTCTTCAAGGTATCCTTCAGCGATAGAACCCTCTGGTTTAGACTTGTTACGCGCATAAGATTTCAGCTTACCTAGATAACGCTCAATTGGCCACATGCTTCTCAAGTGTGCAGGTCCCCCATCTTCAACTTCCTTGACCAAATGAACCAACAAGTGAAACATTATGTCAAAGAAAGCTTGTGGAAAAATTGTCTCAAAACTGCAAACAATTTTAACAATTTCTTCTTGTAGTCTCTTCATATCACGTAAATCGACTTCTTTGCTCCAAAGAGCTCTTAGAAATGCACCAAGTCTGATCAAAGGAACAGCAACCTCGGCTTTCAATGTTTTTTTCACTGCAAATTGTAACAAGTATTGAAGAATAAAATGGGCATCGTGGCTCTTATACCCTGAGATTGTCCTTTCCTTCGTGTGAACATATCGACTGACATTAGCTGCACAGCCGTATGGCAGTTAGGCATTCTCCAAAACTAAGCAAAATATTTCTTTTTCTTTTTTTCGTCATGTCAAAGATAGCAGCCTTAATCACATGATATTTTCCATCACTTGATTTAACTCGATGAAGGACCTTCCTGATTCCCAGATCTTTTAAATCAAAACGAGCATTCAAATGGTCTTTCGACTTGCCGCTAATATTCAACAAAGTACCAAGTATATTGTCACATGTGTTTTTTTTTATATGCATAACATCAAGGTTATGCCGCAACAAATTGTGACTCCAATACGGTAAATTGAAAGATATCGACTTTTTTTTGAAAGGGGAATCCCTTTTACGCTTTGTACCTCTTTTGCCCTTTGTCTTGCTGTTGACATTTCCAAATTCATTTTCAAAGCCCGACAATAATTCAAGTATATCTGCTCCGGTTAAAACTGGTGGAGCCTGTCCCATTTCAACTTCACCATTGAATCTTCTTTTGTCAAACCTCCACTTGTGCTCCGGATCTAAAAATTTTCTATGATTCATGTAGCACATTTTTTTACTATGTTTCAAGTATTGTGAAGATGTTTCATAATGGCATATGGGACTGGCCAATTTACCCTTTGTACTCCAACCGGATAACATCGCATATCTTGGAAAATCGCTAATGGTCCATAAAACACTTGCACGTAGCGTAAAATTTTCATCAGTCAACGCATCAAAGGTTTTTATGCCTATATCCCATAATTCTTTCAACTCTTGAATTAGAGGCTGCATATATACATCAATACTATTCTTCGGAGAATCTGGACCGGAGATGATTGTTGATAGAATCAAATTTTCAGGCTTCATGCATAGCCAAGGTGGGAGGTTGTAATTTACCAAAACAATTGGCCATGTTGAGTGAACTGAACTCATTGTACGGTAAGGACTAAATCCATTAGCGGCTACACCAAGTCGGATATTTCTATTTTCTACTGCAAAATCAGGATACCTTGCATCCATCGCCTGCCAAGCCTTGGCATCAGCTGGATGTCTAAGTTTCCCGTCTTTTATTCGTCTGATGTCATGCCATAACATAAGTTTAGCATACTCCTTTGACATATACAACCTTTGCAGCCTTGGTTTCAACGGAAAATAGCGGATAAGTTTTGCGGGGACTTTGCGAATCACCTTCTTTGGATCATTGTCACTGCTGCCTTCCCTTTCCACTACTGCCCATCTTGAAAAACCACAAGTTTCACAAACATCTTTATCTTTATTTTCTGCCCAGTACAACATGCAATCGTTTGGACATGCGTGTATTTTTCGTAACTAAGACCTAAATCTTTAATGATATTCTTTGCGGCATTGAAAGATAAAGGAATGTGGGCCTATGGAAAAGCATCTCTTATCAACTCTAGTAAATCCTCGAATGCAGCCTCCGTAATTCCATGTTCACATTTTAAAGAATAAAACCTAAGGATAAAACTTAATCGCGAATATTTTGAACAGCCTGGATGTAGCGGTTGCTTTCCATCTTCAACATGGCGATGAAATTTATCGTCCTGGGCATCTGTCGTGTCCTCATCTTCACTATTTTGCATACCATGAGTACGATGAAACATGTTGTCTAGATTATCTCCAAAACCTATATTAGCATCACGATCCATATCTTCCTCACAGCTTAGTCGAGAAACCTCACACATCCATTCCATATACAATGGAGATGGACCATTGTATATGAGATGGTCGTATATTGTATCTTGATGAAACCACTTGTCATTTTTACATTTCTTGCAGGGAAATGTTATTTCATCACCTACGGAAAATCTAGAAACTGCATTCCGAATAAAATCTTTTATTCCGCTAAGGTAACCATCACTAAACTTTGGAAGTGTTATCCATGAGTTTCCTTCGTCGTCTATCACTACATTAATATCAAGCACGCTTATATTAACTACACTCACCTAAGCAAACAGCTACCTTTCAAGACCTAACTAAATATACAAATAAGTGGAATATATATACATGAGTTAAAACACCCAAGCAATAATTGTAATATATATATATACTCACTTAGTTCTAAGTCAGTTGGGGAAGCTTTAGTGTTTATTCAAAGATGAAATTGAAGTCTGAGGCATAACATGGCAGTAGCAAACAGAGCACAGCAGCAAACACACATAAATGCAAATTATCGTAGATTTTATGCATACCATACAATACAGATATTATCACACAAACTAACGTATAAATTCAAATTATCGCAGATTTTAATAATATATCATAAATTCGAGAAACACATTGACTTTAGGCATATCATTCAGATTATTACAGATTCAATTTATCACAAAAATGACCCCTTCTCCTCTCATGGGAGATAGACAGAGAGATGGAGAGATGGACGGAGATGGAGAGGGAGAGGGATGGGGAGAGAGAGAGAGGGGGGGGGAGAGAGAGAGAGAGAGAGAGAGAGAGAGCGCGAGAGAGAGGGAGAGAGAGAGAGAGGGAGAGGGAGAAGGAGAGAGGAAGAGAGGGAGAGAGAGAGAGAGAGAGAGAGAGAGAGAGAGAGAGAGAAGGGTGAGAAAGAGATGGAGAGAGACCGAGAGAGAAGGGTGAGAGAGAGAGAGATGGAGAGATAGGGGTCAAAATCGAAGCATGCAACACATATATATATATATACAAATCGAAGCATTAACACATTTATATTTACAGATCGAAGGATAAAAAGAGAGATTTATACCTTAATTGCAAGTGAGAGAGGCTGATTGAGTCCAATTAACCCTTAATCCAACCCTAACCCTAATCCGCAAGTGAGGTAAAGCTTGAGTGAGCGTTAGCGAGATTTAGTGTGAGCTTCAGTGAGCATGAGCGAGCTTGAGTGTGAAATTTGACTGCGAGAGAGAGGCAGAGAGGTGTGTGAGTGAGGTTCGAGAGAGAGCGGTGAGTGAGAGAGAGAGGTGAGTATGTGACCTAATTGACCAATTTTCCCCAATTCTCCCGACTTAACTAAATTTTGAAAGCCCGCTTTCCTTTTTTATTTTTTGATGAAAGCCCGCTTTAATTTTCATTTCCATTTTGTATCAGCCGTCAGCCACAACCAATACACGTACGTTTTTTCCCCAATTTTTCCTTATGTTTTTTTTTTAAAGACCAATTTTTCCATATGTTACTTTTTCTTTCTAATATTACAAAAATAATTATTTTTCTTGTAAAAATTGTATGAAAATAAAGTGTAATATTTCAATTATAGAATAATAATTTAAACATATTATACTCAATAATTATAGAATATTATTTTTATAATAATAAATTCAATGACTTGATTAAAATTATTGAAATTTAAATTTTAATAATTATTAAATCGTTAATTATAAATAAAATTCAAAAATATGTTAATTATACTCTAAGGTAACACAGCTCATGGTGTTACTAAGTTTAACACCTTCCACATCTAAGGTAACATACCTTTAAGGATATGGTAACACCAAAACTAGAGTGTTGTAGTAGCTCCAAAATTTCATAGCTATGGTAACACCGAGAAGGTAACACCCCCCTAAGTGTTGAGGAAAGCCATCTATGGCGTAGTGTGAGAATGTTTTGTGTAACTCTTTTTTGTTATCACTATTGTTTTCACAAGGCGGCAAAATTCCCGCTTTTAACACATTGCAAAAATTCGGAACGCGCCATAGACACAGTCACACAGCTACATTATTTTTTCATTTATTTTAAACTTTTTTATTTAAAAATTTCATCAATTAAAATTTTATAACTGTGTAGTTTTTATATAAATGTCATATTTCACTTCAATAATGAATATAGAATTTTTTTTTTTAACATTAAATTTCATATTTATTCTCAAAATTTATTCATTTTGTGTAAAATTTGTAAAATTCAATTTTTAAAAATAAAATAAAATAAAATTTGGTCTATTTATTAAGTTTTTCTAATAATTTGGTCTATTATCAAATTATGAAAAATGACATTTTATAAAAATGTCAATATTGACTCTAATAACAAACTTTGAAAATCTAATTATATATTTTTTCAAATTAATTAATTTTAATTCACAATAATTATTTTTTTCAATATTTTGTTGGAAACGTAAAGTTATGTTTAAATCATATTAACGGCAACACTTCACAAGGGTTGCAACTTGCTACGTTTCTTTTAGCTACGGCAACACCATGTTTTGTATACAGCAACATCAAATAAAAAACGTTGCAGTAGGCAGAAAGTTTAGAGCTACTACAACATTTTTCAAGGCAACACCAAAAAAAAAAAGTGTTGCTGCAGGCCATCTATGGCGTAGTGAATATGAGATAAAATCGAAATCTTATCATTTATCGTATTTCTAATTAAAAAATAATATCATTATATGAATAGCCTCGGATGAGAACTTAATTCAATGTCCGTGCTTTACACGGGCTTTTATGCTAGTTTAACTATTATAAAGACAAACATATAAAATTAAAACATCATTTTGTTTCCAATATGAAGTATTGGAAATTTGTTTATATTAATATATGGTTACTAATATATATATATATATATATATATATATATATATATATATATAGTAAGGATCTAGGGAAAACCTCGTTTAATGGAAAACTTAGAAAACTAAATCGAAATATAGCATATATTAAAGTGTGGTGAAATTGAGTCGGGATTGAAAATCGGGGCGGGGGTCGGAGATCGGGCCGGGGACACATAAAAACCTGGCCCCGGCCCGTTCTCCGATTTTTTTTTGAAAATTATCCCCCTCACCGGCCCGTACCCGAAAAAATCCCCGAATCCCTGCCCTGTTCGATGCGGGGATCTGATCGGGATCGGGCGGCAGGGATGAATGCCCATCCCTATCTCTATTTTTACAGTAAAATCCATCTTCTTCAAATTAAAACCCCCAAAATCAAAACCCACTTCAATTCTCAATCTTTCTCCCCTAATCAAACCATAATTTCACCCTAATTCAATTAATCTGTTTACAAATATCTGATTTCTAAAATTTATGTGTTCCATGTTTGATTCTTGTGACATTTTGTTTGTTAATTATTTGTTTGATATGTGATGAGGGAGACGACGAGGAGAGAGAGAGACGACGGAAGAGGGTGGGTGACGACGGAAAGAGGGAGACAACGGGAGAAAGTGAGAGAGATAACGAGGGAGAGAGGGAAGAATGAAGAGAGGGAAGATGAACAAAGCTCTTTCTCTGTTTTGGTGTATGTGGTTGTAGGAGGAGAAGATGATGAAGAGCGATGGCAGATAGTGAATGGATGAATTTGTGATTTGATTTTGGAGACGTTGGTGTGATAATATTGGGGCAGTTGCCAGCGACAGTTACCAACGGTGGTGGTAGTTGCAGGTGGTGGTGGCTGTGGCGGCTAGTTAATGTTGAAGAAGGGTGAGAGATAGGGCTGGCAATTTTAGGTATTGGGTCGGATTCGGGTCGGGTTCGGGTCGGGTTGATAGACTCGGATCAGAAATTTGACCCAACCCGAATCCGACCCAAAATTTTAATGGGTCAGAATATCCAACCCGAACTCGACCCGGACTATCCATGGATAACCCGAACCTGACCCAAAATAATAGTAATTCATTAATAAATATATATTTTAAATAATAAATAAATAAATACTATTATAATCTTATAATTTAATTTATATTTATATTAAAATAAAATATTTAATAATTTAAGCAATAGATAAAGCATAAATAATATAAATATTGGTATTTTTTATAATATATAACATTTTATACTATATATATATATATACACATCGGGTAATTTCGGGTCAGTTTCGGGTAACCCGAAATCAACTCGAAAATGACCCGATTTTTACGGGTCAATTTTGGATCAACCCGAACCCGAAAAACTCCAACCTGAATTCGTACTTTGCAGGTCGAATTCGTGTCGGGTTGACGGGTCGGGTCCGATTTTGCCAGCCCTAGTGGGAGATGATGAATTTGGGGTTTCAATTCGCTTTTGATTTTTGATCTTTGATCTTTGTATGTGTAAATTTTGATAATAAGTTTTATGTTAATGGTTTTGTGTTTAAAAGGGTAAGGTTTGAGCTTTTGATGTGGCAAAGACGGGGCGAGTACGTGGCATCAAAGCTGGTTATATTTAACGTCCCTCCGTTAAGTCAATTAAGATTTAACGGACGTGAAATATTTTTAATGTATAATGACCCAATTGAAAGTTATATTGAGTTTGGTAATTCGTTTGAAAGGTTTTTTCGGCTAGTGATTTAACTGAAAGTTTTAGTATAGTACAGTGATGATTTTGCCCATTTACCCTTTCCCTAATTATATACCATTTTTACATGTACTAGCTTATAACTCGTGCTTCTTTTGAATATTAAATAATATCTTTTTATAATAAAATTAAATTTTTATATAATTTTCTAGTTTTATAGTTATTTTAATTTTAATTTAATATGTATTAGTCAAAAGCTCATTTATTGTTTAGAACTAATAATATAAATTCTTAACTTTAATTTGTTGTTAATGAGATTCGAACCTTGGGTATTAGTTAATTAGCACAAATATGGAATATTTCTTAGTGTTAGATCTAACGGTTCTCATCGGTTTAATAAAAATCTAATGATCATTATTATTTGTATGGTTGAACCATTGAACCAAATTACGAACAATTATCCCCTAATTTGCTTATTATAATTTAGTATAGATATTTGTGTGTATACGTGCATGTATTCCTTAGAAGAGAAGAATTGTAAAGAGAAATTAAGAAAGAACTAGCCTTATAACCCGTGCGAGGCACGGGTCATTCTCTAGCATGCTATGTATATTTCGAAAAAAATGGGTTTGAATGTGCAGGTGGTACAAGTTGAATTATCATCTCTGCACGGGTTATGAGGTAGCATGCTATGTATATTTCGAAAAAATGGGTTTGAATGTGCAGGTGGTACAAGTTGAATTATCATCTCTGCACGGTTATGAGGCCGCTTAGAACCCTATTTTCGGGTAAGTGAGATTTTCGCTACATTAGAAAAAAGTGTTTTAAGCGTCTAAAATTTCATTTACATAGTAAAAACAATTGTTCACACAATTGAATCATTATATACGTATTTGACATTCTCTTGTGGATTCTCCTGCGAATTTTTTTTTTGTCAGAACTCTTCTACGAAAGTTGATTATATATACACTACAGTGGTGAACAACGACTGAGTGTGCTAGGCTGTTTGCAAGCTGAAGTAACTCCATGTTCAGATCATTACTCTAATTCCCATGTGAGTTGGCAGAAACATAAACGTTGCTTTGGTGGACTTCCTTACTGCATTATAACCTTCTTGGTAGTATCTGGTTAAGGCATCCAAAGTAACACTTGGCGCAAGTGGCTTCATTTATCAACTCAAATGCCAAGAGAATCGGGTGTCCTGCAAAATCTATAAACAAATAATATCCCATCCAATAAGATACCACATCACCATATCAAGGAAAATAACCACATATTACTATTAAATTGTTGATGATCCAGGTTCAGTACATATAGTTGTGACCTCACTTGGTACGATGTACAATATGTTTATTATAGCAACCATAATTTGTATGTTGGTGTACAATTATAATATGTTTTGGACGATATCTCTTACCTTTGTGGTAGAAAGTCGAATACGACAACAATTTCATATTTTCATCTATATGACCATATTGTAATTCCCGAAGCAAACAGCACAAACAAAAACAACAAAAATATATTATGTACAAAATGACCAATGTTAACTTAGGTTATGACTTATGACTTATGAGATTGGTTATAGATATATTACCTCATAGAACTTTTTAGAGGAAAACTTGCCCCAAGTACCAATATATGTTGTCCATCCAGCAACCACTTGCATCTAATTTAGCCAGCATGAAATGTATTACACAGAAATGCTAAGAGAAATGCTAGGGATCCCGAAAATGATGAGGTGGCAATCATTGATTGGATATTTAATTTAAAAATAAAAAGGCTCTCATGTATGCACATCAATAGCACAAATCAAATCATGCCACTTGGCATTCGGGAACAAATTGGGAACCATTTCGGATCCCTAGCATTGCTCTTTATTACATGTTTGGGTTACCCATGCATCCTGGTAAGACGTCATACAGAATTATAAGTAGATTATATACTAAACAATGCAGCTAACATTAGTGATCAACTGATCATAACTATCTTCAACAAAGTGATCCTCAAAACTAATATATTTTTTCTTTCATACTTAATACCTCTTCAAAAATATAATATGTAGAGTTCTATAATTAAATATTTATATATTATGTTTCTTCTTCGTATTTTCTTGTAAATAATTTACTTATTTGTGATTAATATTATAGAATTGTTTTAAGTAAAAATTTAAATGTGTGAGGAATTTAACGATAACATAATGTGCATATTTTAAGTTTTAAAAGATATTATGTTGTTTATCAATAATGAAATCAATAAAAAAAATTAATTGAAAAAAGTTTAGCATCATATAACCAAGCATAATTACACCGAAAGCTCAAAATAGAACTCTTTCTAAAAAAACTAAGTCAATAATTTTAAAAATATTATCTAAAATTCAGGAAAAAGTTGTAAATATTCTCATAACCCTCGTTTACTTCTAAAAGACCAAAGTATATATTGACAATTAGTATTTCCTCTAGATAGCACTGTATGGACAAAAAAGTTTGAAATTTAATTTGGGAAAAGTACATGTCACTCTAGTTACATACCCTATTATCATTTTTGACAAATGCTAATTTACGGTTATCGTATGACCACTTCAGACCACTGACCTGCCTGAAAATGAACAGAATATGTAAATGGGGGTAATGAAAGAAGATACAAGAAGAGCAAACCAAGCTTAAAAAATACTGGTAAATAACCTCTGACTTGTGTCCGCTTAGTTTACTAACATAGTTCGCCTGAGCACGTATATCACGTTGAAGAATACTTTTATCCCTGCTTCCAGAAGATAGTTGAGATGTAATCTAGGCTGGTCCCAACATGCAGCCGATGGCGTGAACTACTTATTTGCACCTTGGATATCATGGTTGTTATTGCTTCAATCAATACCTTTTTTCACCCCCAAACACTCTGTACTATCTACCACTTTGGTGGATTTTTGTTGTACCTATAGTTGCTTTAGATGTTAAGATTTATGGTCAATGGCTTACGGAAGGTAAGCAATTTTTATCAACTGTGGCGAATCCAGCTAGCCAATTATCTGTAATTGGTAGTAATTTGGTTGGAGCCAGAACAGCTACAGAAATGGGATGGACAGAGAGTTCAATTTGTATATTTTCTTTGGGGATGGTACATTATTTAGTACTCTTTGTTACACTTTATCAAAGATTAGCTGGGAGTGATGGCCTTCCTGCTATGGCCAGCTTAACTTGGATCTCCATCTCCGGAAAATATGACTATTTTTCGAAGATGCTCTTCTTTCTTTCATCGTTTCTCTTCATTTCCCTGGTGAGAATTATACCTAGCTACCTAGTATAAACTATAAAGACAGATTGTCCCTGTATATAAGTCAGAAAAAAGTTACTAAAATATTGCTGGTCTCATATGATTATAGAAGTGTCTGGTTAATCACGGCATCAGATTATTATATAATAGGATTAATTAATAACTAAGCTGTCACTTTTAAGCGTAAACATCAAGTTGACAGAGGGATAATAACAACTTTAGCAGAAGTATGCAAGTGTGCTTTTGCAAACTCAAGAATAGGCATTTTCGTCTTAACAATTATGCAAGATAATAATTGTTACAATAAATCTTTAGAGAAGACCTTGAGAATAGTACAACAGTCAGGTCCCTTATCATTTTGTTTTACTACCATACAAGTTATGTCTATGCAATTGCAACAGAGTACAGGTTAAATCTATATATATTCATCTTCTGAAATTTGTTCAGCAAATAAAAAATAGGTATGCAGGCCATACTTATTCAAGAAATCAATGAGGAAGTTCAACCACTACGCCATAGATGGCCTGCAGCAACGCTTTTTTTCGGTGTTGCAATGAAAAACGTTACAGTAGCTCTAAACTTGATGGCCTGCAGCAACGCTTTGATTTTGTGTTGCTGTATACAAAACATGGTGTTGCGGTAGCTATAAGAAACGTAGCAAGTTGCAACACTTGTGAAGTGTTGCCGTTAATATGATTTAAACACAATCTTTTTAACAAAAATTGAAATAAATAATTATTGTGAACTAAAATTAATTAATTTAGAAAACAAATAATTTAAATTTTCAAAGTTTGTTATTAGAGTCAATAATAGAATTTTTATAAAATAGAACATTTTTTATAATTTGAAAATAGACCAAATTATTAAAAAAAACGTAACAAATTATTTATTTTTTTAAAAAAAAATAATTTTCCATAAAATGAATAAAGTTTGAGAAATAATGTTAAGTTTGATATAAAAAATTTGTATACATTATTGAACTAAAGTATAACATTTTTATGAATAAAAATAACATATTACTTATAAATTTAATTAAATTGAAGAAATTTTCAAATAAAAATTAATAAAACAGAAAAATAAAAAAAATTGTACGCTGCATGTGTTCAGTATTGGAATAGTGGAGTTGGGGCGGTGTCCAAATTATTGGGCTTTTGCTTTTGGCGCTCAGTCCAAATTATTGGACTTGTTAGAGCGCGGCCATTTTGCCGCCTAGTAAAATCAACACTCTCCCTCTTCCCCTCTATTCACTCACTCACTCTTAACCCTAGTCTTTCTACCGCTCACTCTCTATCGCCGCTCTCCCGCTGCTCTGACCTCTCTCTCTCTCTCCCTCTAATTTCACAACCCATCCCTGATTTGATCGAATCCCTAATTAGAACCTGTGAGCCATAGATTTAGAAACTACCACTCAGTTTTCAATCTCCAAAGGTTGATTCACACTCTCTATAATCGGTCTCCATCGATCTCCAACTGATTTGGTATTTTCTTTCTCTCTCTCCTTCCCCCTCGCTACATCTCTCTCTCCCTCGCTCCATCTCTCTCTGTCTCTCTCCCCCTCCCTCCTTCGCTCCCCCTCTCTCTTTGCAATATTGAGTTTTAGTTGGTTCATTTGCTGTATTTTCTCTTCCATTTGATTTATTTTTAGAATTTTTTAGATGTTAATTAGTAATCTGAATTGTTCAATTTGGACAGTTCTGAATTGTTAGAACTCTTTGTAAAGCAGAGCTAACGCCCAAGTCACATCTTTCTCCTCCTGGTTGTCATATCAATTATGTTTCTGGCATCGTTTAAGTACTTCATATTTTAAGATTTTTTTTCTTTCTTTCAGTCAATACAGATGCAAAGACATCAAAAAATGTTGTTGGTTCAATGTCGCTGACTGCAAATTTGAAAGAGTTCAATTTAATTGATCTGGAAAGAGCTACAAGTAACTTCGAAGAGGTATTAGGCAGGGGATGGTCTGGAAAGGTGTTTAAAGGTTGGGTCAATGAGAACACATATGAGCCCAGAACTATAGCAGGTAACTTTAATCTGTAGCAGGCCAGTAGTAGTGTGGTATTTCAGTTTGTTTGTACCACAATCATAAGAATTCTTAAAATTCCGTTTTCCAATGTCTATGAAGAAAAGTGACAAGAAATACACATGTCATGCCCAGGAATTAAAAAAAAATTGCGGATGAAATTCAACTACAATAGTTCTGTCACTAAATTAATATACATATTCATCATGTATGTCATATGTGTGACTGCTATAATGTCTCTTGAACTGTGTTATGTACTTTTGTTAATAGTAAGGTATTTATTCTTTTTGGTGCAGATGGAATAAGGTCTTAAGAATATTGTTAAGCAAACAAAACAGAAAATGTGAGATATGAATAGGTCTGGAATCACACAATTGCTGACATGAGCCTGCTGGCATTTGGGACTAGTTTCCCCCAAAATCTCTCTAGCTATTATTAATGCAATACATAATCTTGGGAACTTTTAGCTGGAGGTTGGATTAATATCTATTTTACCCTCTCCACATTGCATCTGAATACTAGATGCATATATTTTTCATCTTATAATAATGAATTAAGTATCAAGCGACTGCTTACCTAATCTAAATACTCACAACTCTTTTTAAATCCTTTTGTTGTATATTGGAGGCATGCTAAAAACATATGAATAATATTTTGTAGATATTTTGTTTCTATTATAATTTGAACCATATTAAAACAACCAAGATAATGGGTAGCTTTTATAGGGAATGCAATACATCATGTATATGTCAAAAAAATTATAAACATCTGAAGTCGGTCTGGGCCCTGGGACTGGGACACTTGTTGGTTTGGCTGCATTTGACCTATTTCACCTCTATGTTGTTTGTGTTGTGGTTCTGCAAGCTGGAGAACTGAAAAAGATATCAGATTTAGGAGCTTGGCTCTTAAAGCTGTTTTGGTCTCCTGCTTTTATGTTGGGCTATGCATTATTTTAGAGGCAGATGATCCGCTCTCTCTTTTTTTTTGCTCTTTTTTGTTTGAGATTATACTTTCAATTGTAATATTTTTTATACAGAAAGGTCTCAGCAATAAGTGTGCAAGTAAATACTATTAGTTCGTTATTCCCTAATGTTGTACTTTTGAAATGTATCGACTAAACATTTTCATTAATTTCCTCTTTGTTACATGGACTAAATATGATCATTTTCTCTTATTGGTGCAGATGGAATAAGGTCTGTATTATATATACCTTCAGCTGTGTTTGTTTCCGTGTCTTAATAGTATGGATCTCTAACTGATTTGGTACTCAGAGTCTGGCAGTTTTTTTCTTCTTTATTTTGTTTATTTGTTAGAACTTAGAATATGTGTTTGGCGTCTTCTTGTTTACTGAGATTCATTAATATATTGGAACAGTACAAGAGGGATTGATTTTTGGAATGGTACATCATTGGAAAGGGAGATTAATTAAAATGATGTGAGTTGCTTCTTATTTACTCTGTCTCACCTTATTTAAGTAGTGATATCAGCATAATGCTTGCATCGAATTAAACATATATTGTTTAATTACTACATTAATGCTAAGGCCTGTAAGGTACAATTGTTCTATTTGGTTCTAAGATTCCTTCTTAATATTGTGGATGCTGTCATGATTGTGGATACTGTACATTGCCTCTGAATCTTAGACCACACAAAAAAACATCAGAAAATGGCTACAAGTTTATCTTGAGGTGTTTATCTTGCTTTATTAGGTAATGGCTACAAGTTGTAATGGCAGAGAATGATATCATAATTGTTTTAATTTTACATGATTAAATCTGGAGAATTGTTCAACATCATTTCTTGAAAATCTAAAACTATAATTTAATTGTTTGTTCAGAGACACAAACTAGCTATGTTGTCTCGTCCAGAAATGAAGAGGTCATATTAGGTAGTGCACGTGATAATCGTTTAGATCGTGGAATGCAGCCATGCAATACTTCTAGTTTTTGCTTAGCTCCTGAACTTCCTGCTTCTCTTGAGAACTTCACCTATGGGGAATTCACTTCAGACACGGCTGGGTATTTTCAAGTTAAGGATAAATTCTTTGAAATTGAGGATTGATATATACCCTTCTTCACTAATGATTTATGATATTACACATCTTACTGATCGTGTTGTTTGGCATATTGACTTAATGCAGGAGGGAAATACTTCTCCTTTCCTGGAAACTCAAAATATTATCACTGAGTTTACTTCTATATCTGGTGTGCAACATACTTGTTCTTTATTTACATGATTTTTTAAGTTTTTTACTTGCTTTCGGTTCTTTATGGACTTCAACTCATTGATGAGCCTGAGGAACAGGATCTTGAAACTGGTCAAGTTACAGTTGAATATCCTAAAGGTTCCGCTGTAAATGAGGATAACCATACTGACAAAGATTATCAACTGGAAGACGATCGTCCAAATAAAAAGGCACGAGGAAAGTCCAGGAAATCTGTTGCTCAGAAAGGGAAAATAGTTCGAAAGCGTAAGAAATCAAACGAGGCATCAGAATAGTCAAATAAAAAAATAACAAAGAAGTTCTCCCACTCAACTCGGAGACGTGGAAGATTTGGTACGTGATGGTTGGGTATGACATTATGGCATGTTGAAAATTTTTATCTAATTCTATTTCCTCATTCTATTCTTTGTACAGATAAGGATTGGCTTAAAACCCCAGAGGATGAGCTTGAAATCTCTGACTTGTCACTTAAGGATATAATTCTTCTCGGGGAGTACCGAGAGTGGATAGCGGTATGAATTAAAGTACACTTAATAGCATATTGCTTTTCTTGCCTGGCAATTCTATTTTCTCGAATTGTAGATACCAGTACATATTTTGGGGGTAGTAAATTAAATGAAAATTTGTGTGGTTTCTAATATTTTTTGTTGTCTATCTTTGCATTTTGTCCTGGAAAAAATCCAGAGGCATCACAAACGCCAGTAGGTAATCAGAAGTATTTATAATATTGTGTTACATATTTTCATTTTGCTAAGAGCATTAATTTAGATATAGTTTGATTGAACGTTAAGAATATACAATGCATGCACTTATAATCTTCAGTTTACACAATAAATGCACGAGGCCAGGCATGTGGCCACTGCATGATCGAGTGGTTGGTGGTTGAGCGTTCAACATTCGGGGCCTCTTTCTTGTTAGAAACTCTATGTTCTCAGCTCTGTTATTCGGGGAATATAATCTTATATATTAGTGTCTGTATATTAGCTGGAAATAGAGGTGAAGGGAATTTCCTTTATGTATCCAGCTTGTACAGAAATGAAGCTACTGATCTTATATAGGAAAACATAAAGAAATTACCTGTGTAAACTTGCTATAACATATGGATAATATGATACACAAATATTTTTTTTGATATTAAACAATACCTGAGTGAAGTTTATAGTAGATAAGAGTTCACAATGAATAGATAAAATCAATAGCCAATACATTCAATTTTACCATAAATTCTATTTGATCTGGGTTATGAGTCATAAAGGCTTTCACTGCTTTCAAGTTGCTATGGTTATGTAGCAAATAAAATATTTCTGATATTTTGTTTACTGAATTTACTCTGTACTTGAGCACGTTTGGTTTACATTGTTTATGTGATTTTAATTGACTAGAATCCCTTGACATTCAGAGTTCCTCCATTTGTGATCAATGTGATGTCCTTATCCTGGCTTATTTTAAGTTGCAGGTGCAGAGGAGGATGTGAATTAAGCAACTGCAGAGTCCTCAGTAAAAAAGAGCAAGAAAAAAGAAATCTGCATATATTGATATGGATAAGGATTTTATTTATTTTCTTGTAGTATAGGATTGTAATTTTTTTTTTGGGTTAAGGGTTATGAAGCCCATTAACTTGTATTGATGAATTTTGGTATTGGTGTAATAAAACAAGTTTTCAATTTTTAGGAAATGCATATATATATATATACAAATTGTTCCTCTTAATTTATTATTATAAAAGTTTTGTAGGTCATCAATTGCTCAAAATTTGTTTATGTGGGGCCCACTTGAAAATCCATGGGAGGGGCTCACATGTGGATTTTGCAAAATTTTAACATCTACTGCAACACTAGTTTAGTGTTGCTGTACATTATGTTTAATGTTGCCATAGAAGTTTCTGGTAACAAAAGTAGTAGTGTTGCCGTAGTGAACAAAAGCGTTGCCGTAGACACCTACGGTAGATGTGCCAAATGCAACGCTGAAAAAGCGTTGCCGTTTCTTTTTTTTGCTCTACAGCAACGTTTTTTTGGCTTGCTGCAACATTTTGAAAACGTTGCTGCAAGTCATCTATGGCGTAGTGAACGTTGCATGGTGGGCTTACTTTTATCCAATAACGATACTGGCACTATCTTCCACTGAGCACACGCATGAAGTAAAAAGCTTCATAGCTTACATGCTGATGATGATCCTTGTTCTGTTCTTGTTATTCTTGTCTTAATGGTGTTTAATGCTATCAATGCTGATCTAGTTTTAAGACCATGCGACGATCTAATTCCTCCTACTTCTAGTTTCGCAACTGAATGACTAAAGATTCACAATAATGCATCTATTTCTTGTGATGGTTACCTAGCAGGTGTGTTTGTTAACCATGGATCTGTAGTTATTAAAATAAAGTTAAGGCTTACACATCATGACACTTTTCCTTACCCTGCCAATGGCGAGCTAGGTTGTGCAATTGGAACTGTTATTTTTTTTCTTAAATATTTGTAATTGTCATCTATTTTGTGTTTCTTCTGTGTAGTTAGAGAATGTTGTTATAAGGCCCTTGTGATATAAAATTAGTATCATTACACGTAGGCAACATGTCTAGTCCCAGATTACTTGTCAGTACTAAATAAATAAGCCCTGCTCTAAGATTAGGCCCTTATTCCTTAAACAATACACATTTAAAAATGCTACAAATAATGACTTAAACAAAAAGGCACCAAAAAATACTTTTTAGGGCATCAAAAGCCCGTATTCTTAAGTCAAAATGGATCTATTTGTTATATTGGTCAACTGGACTCTTTCTACTATAGATAGTATGTACACAATACAACATTTTTTAAAAGAGTATATTGCACGGTTCTAACTATAGAAATTTCCACTTGACAGTTGCGAGACCCTTGGTATGCATTGGGGACGGAGGGATCACACCATTTGTTGGAAGGATTCCAAGTAAACCACACATAAGGATCCTCCAATAAAATTAAATTCTTTCTACTTAGCCAGCTGAGATGCTACACTATGGTCAAAGCAGTAAAGCTCCGTTATCATTGTTACATGAACAAAAGCTTCAATTATATAAAGAATGTGCATATTCATCATTTTAACATTTAAGATTAAGTTTTAGTCATGTTAGTATGAAGAAAAATAACTCGGTATCTAAGCTTCAAGTATTTAACCATACCTTTTGATCATAGTCCGATTGTCATATGCACTAGGCAACCATAGATTTGTGCATATTCATCATTTTAACATTTAAGATTAAGTTTTAGTCATGTTAGTATGAAGAAAAATAACTCGGTATCTAAGCTTCAAGTATTTAACCATACCTTTTGATCATAGTCCGATTGTCATATGCACCAGGCAACCATAGATTTGGGCTGAAGAGTCATCGTCGAATCCCTTTTGAAACACTTGCACTGGGTATATAGGAAATATATGTCCAAACTAAAACCAAAAATGGCACACCATAGTCGACAATAAGACCTCTTATCCAACCTGTATCAAAGCCAAAAATGGCAGTTGGAAAGTGATTTAGGCCCTGTTTGTTTTAGCTTATGTCTGTGGACTTATGGCTTATAAGGCCATAAGTCCTTATGGGGGGTGTTTGCCAAAATAAGTTTTAGCTAAACTTATAACTTATAAGTTCATAAGTTGAATGTTAAGAATTCTTAACTTTCAACTTATAACTTATAACTTATTCTCGATATACGCATCCTTCAAATCTTCAAAACCATATATCTCTCGATCCATTCATTAGAAAATTGATATGTATATATCAAATTTCCCTATTCGTTGAGATCTATCCATTGATATCCATTGTTATATATAAAAAACAAATATTTTGAAAATTATAAAAAAAAGTTAATTTATAAGTTCTGATTTATCCAAACAGTCTACTAATTATAAGTTCTGATTTACCAAACACTCTAATCACTACTCTACTTATCACTTATATGACATAAGTGCTTATAAGTCATAAGCTACTTATTTTAAGATACCCCAAACATACACTTAATATAAATAAAACAAAAGTAAAAGGTAACCATTTAATAACTCTTTCATGATTGTTTCCCAGATTCATAAAGCCATGACCTTATTTTCTGTTGCATAATGTAGTGAGCAAATGCCCCATCACAGAATCAGGGCAAACATTAAAACTGAGGTAAACTCTGTACAGGTTAGTTCCTCTCATTTTGGAATACGAAACTCATCTATCAATAAGATACTGTATAACATGAACATTTTGCACATCCAATTTTTAATTAGGCAACTAAGTTTATAATTCTCCGAGCATCTTTAAATATAAATATTACACATATAGTTGTAAATATAGAGTGACAAGAGACACATAAAAGCAGCTAATTACAAAAGGAGTGAGTCTTTTATAATTTAATACACTGAGGCAAACAACTTGTCATTCACTTGAATTAAATACGAAAGGCAAGCTTACCAAATATGTAACAGACAAAAGAAAATTAAATCATTTGATACCTGCGGATAATGGCCATTAGATGTCGTGAGCCCTATTTTTGGATCTTCTGTTAATTCAGTGTCTTCCAAATGGCAAAGGTAGTGAAAGTGTTCCGGTTGCTAGCTAAAATTTGATTGGCAACCAAAGCTGATCCGCCAAATGGTTCAACAGACAAGTACTTGCCTGGCTTACTGGACTTGAGCTGCAGTTGGTTTTTGTCCTACAAAAGTAAAAATTATAGCTTGAAATCATGATTCGGAAAAGAAATCTGCACTTCTCAGACCCTTTTTTAATGAATATTTGCAGGAAATACATTGGAATAAAGTGTTTTAGATTTTTTTTAATGTGCCCCTATAATGTTTGCAATTATATTATAATTACAAACGACCAGCACCCTGTAAAATGTGTTGTGCCCCGCGCTAGGTAATACTCAGTTCCTATTATTTTACATTATTTGTACACGGGAAAGCCTGAAATTTTTAGCAACCTCAACTCAAATGCTCATTAGGTGTAGCTTATATTTAGAATCTAGGAGCTGAGGAACTACTTAGTATCCTAAGAATGAATTTCTATAATAAATGTCAGTATTTACTGGTTGTGGGTTAACAGTAACACCCTCTTTAGAATCCAATCCAACGTCTGTTTGCAATTCTATTCAAATAACGGGAGGGAACAAAAGTAGTGGTTCACTGTATGCCTAATCAAGGGTAATATAATTAAGCCAACATTGCTATTCAATCAAAGTTAAGGAACCCTAACCAAATAAACCACGACCAACAACATACCCTAAGATGCGGTATGAAAAAGGCAAATTATACGAATAAAGAAGAAGAAGAATGTCAGATCACAGAATTACCTCGGAGTAGCGTAGAATCTGCTCAGCCATATATACCACCAAGAACCCTAAGCCTTCAAATTTTAAGCATAGGAACAGTAGCCTGGTGATTGCTCGGTGGTGTTCTGGTACAATCCCAAACTAAAAAGAGAAAGGGCGATCAAAGTAATTTCGGGAGGCAGAACATAAAACCATCGTTTGCAAGCAACGGATGGGAAGTGATGGGGAATCCGGGTAAATATATTAGGCATACAAAGAGGAATAAAATGTCCCCATGATTTTTTTGTAAAAAGGGGTAAAAAAGTCTTTTCAAGTGCATTAAAATGTCTCATATTTTTTATCCCTTGTTGGTCTATTATATATATAATAGAAGAGAGAGACTGACTTCTCTTTTTAGAGAGTCTATATTACGTTTGGGTTTTTAATTTCTTTTTAATGTCAAACCGTTTGTTTTATTTAATGTGGATGGTTGAACCGGACACTTTTAACTTTAATGATTGATGTGTATAATCGTGCAAATATCAATGGCTAAAAGGTAAACAAGCCTTATACTCTGGAGCAAATATAGTTAGCACTAGTATTTGTTAGTTGCAAAGACATGCCTGTACATCAATTATAACAAGCCTACTAGTTTGTAATGCTCTGCATTAATTACTTGACCTCTCAACAGAGGGATCCCTTTGTCCACCAAAGGTTCTTCATTTGTATTTAGTTCAGATGTAAAACTCAATTTATGTAACCTCAAATAAGACATTGAATGTAACTTGGAAGAAGATCTATGGATCATGCCTCAAGACTTTTTGAAAATAATTTAAAGAATAAGGATGGTGCTGAATTGAAGTTTGAAATTTGGCTAAGTCAGAATACGAGAAGTGCAGAATGAGGTGAATTCGAGAAGTGCAGAAACAACTGATTAGAGAAGTCACCAATTCGATATGTACAACAATGAAGATTCGAGAAGTCTCAATTAGTGAAGTCCGAGAACACTGATTCGAGAAGTCTCAATTAGTGAAATCTAAGAATGCTGATTCGAGAAGTTAGTGGAATTGATTTGAGAAGTCAAGATATCGAATCAGCTGTTTCAGAGATATCTCATAGTTGTCGAATGTGAGACTTGAAGTTTTTCAACACAATAATAGTCAAGATTCTGCAAAGATTTGGGGACAGAGAATCTACACAAATCAAGGCACCTAAAATGACATATCAATTGCAGTGTGCACATAGAAAGTCTACAAAGAACCTTAAAGAGATATTCAAGGGAACAAGTAGCTGAGGAAAGTAAATCTGGCTAGCATGAAAAAAAGGTTATATCACATGATGTCCAAACTTGCACCAAAATAGTATAGACAAGATAAAAAGTAAATTTGTCTGTTACCAGTTTTGTAACAAGTGTACTGTTCACAAGTTCTATAAGTGCTCAACCTCACTTTCTTATCATTTAAGTTTTTCACAGAGAAGGTCTTTCATAGAAAACATTTTTAAAAAATCTCTTAGAGAAAAACGAAGTTGAGAATACTTTATTTGTATTCACATGTTGGAGCATACTTCGATCTAATAAAATATTAAATTAAAGTTAATTGTTTGTGTTCTTATTTTTCTACTTAATATCTGATAAATAAGAGATTTGAGAATTTGATCCTTCATTTTTAATTGAGATTAAAGGGTTACAAATGTACAATAGAACCTCTCTAAATTAATATTCTTTAAAATGATAATCTTTTTAAATTGATAAAAAGGCTCGGTCTCAAGTTGGGACCGGTATTAAGATTTAATAATCCCTTTATCGTAATAATTAATATTTTTTAAAAAAATTACAGTGTTATATATATATATATATATATATATATATATATATATATATATATATATATAGGCTAGTGGTCAAATAGAAACCAATCTTAGAATAGAAACTAGAAACCAACACTAAATAAATTATATTTCATTTATTCTAATGGCCCCGCCAGGGGCACCTTCACAAAAAATGTTTAAAATTATTGGCTCCATCCAGCAAAAAAAAAAAAAAAAAAAAATACTGTTCACGCTGACGTCACTGCCACGTCAGCAGTGAACAGTAATTTTTTTTTTTTTTTTTACTGGATGGAGCCTAGAATATTATGAACTTTTTGTATTGGGGTATCCCTAATTTGGTCATTAGATTAGCTTGAAATATTTAATTTAGGTTTAGTTTCTAGTTTCTATTCTAATTTAGTTTCTATTAGAACAAGACACTATATATATATATATATATATATAAAGTGATGTCTTTAAAAAAAAAACTTGACTACATTTTGCAAAAAACAATGGGAAAATAATTGTTTAAAAAACATCAAATTGATGCTTCGAAAATATATGAACAAGTTCAATGGTGTGCAATATATATATCTTTTTCTATGTCTGTATTATAGAACAAAAACTGAAATTTACATGGTGTGCTAAACATTGTGTTAAAATAGCACAATGCTATAATTTGTTCTAAATCTAGAACAAAAGATTAGATGAAGTTATAATTGCCACCTCACCAAAAAGTGTAAAAATGGACGGAAAATGAATAAAATAGTAACATCATTTTTTTTACTTCATCGAAAACATGATTACTCATCTAGTTTATAACAAGATTTAAAACAATGTAGCGGAGATATAGTTCTATTTTAACAACAAAATTTTCTTTTTGGTGCCAAATTATAATAATAATTCCATCTATTTTAGCATAATCATTCTAATAAGACGACAAAATGAATGGCAAGACATTTAATAATAAGTTTATATTTTTTATCTTTTAAAAGTGAACTGACTTTAATTTATTTTAATTTAATTTAATTAATTTAATGGATGAGAGCCGTTCTCCAGATCATAGGAGGTCTCCATCGGCCATTTCTCATATATCAAAAAATAACTATGGGGTGTTTGGCAAATCTGCCAAATAACTTAAAAGTTATTTATTTTGGAAAAAATTTCGTATTTACATAATTTTTTTTAGAAAAAAATGTGTATCGGAAGTTTAATATTCGTTATCTTGTAAAAATAAGTTACTTATTTCAGAAAAAAATACATATTTTCTAACTTTTTTTTAGAATAAGTAATTTATTTCTGAAAAATAAGATTTCTCAAACGGATTATATATGTACTATCAAATTTCATTTAAGCTCATCCCCGTCAAGTCGTCAACCCAACAATAAAGGCATGGGCTGATGGGCAGATGCTACATTGTATCCGAGCCTGTGTTTTAATAAGCAAAATTAAAACTAGCTGGGCAATAGCCCCCCTACACGTTGAATACTTAATCATCCTATTGTACAGTGTATTCGAGCATTTCCATGAAATTTAAGATGAAAAAAATGTACTAACACGCATGTATAGTAATGAGAAGCGGCTAGTCAAGTACAAAAAGAATCCTGCATGAATTTACTTATCAATGGAAGCCTATCACCATGCAACTTAATTTGCAGGTTCTGTAAACATGTGCTGCTATACGTATAGCCTCCTCGTCCTAATTGCTGACACTCTACTGGGTCAGGACGATAAAAAAAAAAAATTGCCTCATTTAGCTAGCCAACTGTATGTATCTCTTTTTCTCTTACGTTGTGTCAATCTCTTTTCTTTTTACAAGAATTCATGGGCACAACCTTTATACGCAAGATTTTATATATGCATATACAAGTAGCATCACGATCAAATACAATTTTTTTTTAAATATAAATTTTCAATTTTTTTTTATTAATTCAACATATTTAAAATTTCGATTCAACATCGGCTGTTCAACATGGGTTATCATATAATCATTAAAATCTTATTAAATATACATAATTAAATTTCTCGATATCCTTATTGGGGTTCACTAATACCACAATAGGGTATAGAATTGTGAATTTTTATTTGTATAATATACGGTGTGTTGAATCGTAGTTAAAAATTTGTTGAATAAATATTATATAATTTTCATCTATCCATCTCCGATTACCAATACCAAATTAGAATATAAAAATATGAAATTTTATTAATTTTATACAATTTTCTTAATTATACCAATGTAAAATTATATTATGTATTTGAATTCAACACAAGTATAACTATTGCTCAATAGATGATGTTGAACGCAAGTTATATGTTGAACACTCATTACAAAAAGTAATTCAGATTTTTGTAAAAAAATGTTACAAATATGTTTTTAATAAATTATAAAATGATATAAATATGTTTTCGTTATGAATTATGTATATAAATAAAATTTAATTTTTATTAAAAAAATGATGTTGAATCAAAATTATATATGTATTGAATATAAAAAATTTATAAATTTGTATTCAATTTTTTTTTACTAAAACTCAAACCTATTTTACGTACACTAATACGTACTCATAGTTGTAATTATAAAGATTTTTTACAAGAAAAACACGAAAGAAGAAAGAGTCGTTTGATCATGCAGTCTGTTTTATATATTGATAATATTCATAACTTTTAATTGATTCTTTTCCATCATTCAGTAATGTTACATGAACCTTGACATAGAGATAAGTGCTATGTCATGTAATTTGCGAATGCGTGAAAATCACGAAATTCTGTCATATATATTCTACCTTAACATATAAATCATTGATTTCTGTGTGTCTCACATATATTTTAAAGTTTAACGTAAATAAACAAAAAACCATCTCATAAAATTACTAAATCATTCTTAAGATAGTGGAGGAGACTAAATGGTATATAAAAATAAGGAAATGCTAAATCCAAAGTTAAATTTTAATTTCCAAAACAATATATAATGTAATTACCATACTATCCTTAACAGTTAACATTAACCTCTCGAACAATATTAATTCCAGAGCTAAAGCAGAATTTTACAAAATTAATAGGTCCAGAACATACAAAACTAACAACACCTGAGCATCACACTTTCTAGGAAGATATATGAATCAACCACTGGTCCAAAATTAATTGTTTTAAATAATTCATAAAAATATTAAAATATCCACATTTATATGATAATATTTTCCGGACAGATGAAATCTTAGATGTAGCATACGCATGTATGTATTTGTATAGTAATGGTGGGAGTAATCTATATTACACATAAGATAAATATTATTTTAAGTATACTTGTACTAATAATATTTTGCTTGAAGATCAAATTATCCTATAGTGAATGAAACTTATGATCAGTATCATCTATATAAATTTTACGAACAATCATAAAATAAGTAGTAGTTGACGATTTTGATTGGTATATTTGAATTAACAAACATAAAATTTAAACTTCGTATGAATCAATAATTCGTCTAAATTGGTATAAATATTATTGACTCGTATGAATCAACAGTCTATTCGGATTTGTGTAAATACTCCCTCCGTCCCTTTTTAGTTGGTACATTCGCAAAAAAACACATATTAAGAAAACTTTAATTATTTAATTTGTTTCCATGTTTACCCTTAATCTTAATATTAAATGATGAATTATGAGTGTGTATACTCCCTCCGTTTCAAAATGTTAGTCCTATTTGTCATTTTCACACATATTAAGGTATCTTAAATGTGTTTATTTTTCTTTTTATTTTCATGTGATTGTAAACCTTGAAAATCAGCTGCATTTAATAAGATTAATTACGTGCTTTGAAAAGTGTATGTATATATACATATAGTGATGTGGTTTTATATAGAACAATGACGTGGCATTAAATATTTATTATAACTGGTCAATTTTGGAAAGACAATTTCAAAGTTAAGTTTTGAAAAGTTGTATTGAAAAAAGAGTAGGACACATATTATGGGATATTTTTTTTTGGCAAATAGGACTAACATTTTGAAACGGAGGGAGTATTAAATATAAAGTCAAACATTGGTACTAGAAATAAAAGGGTATATATGGAAAAATTTGTAAAAAATATATTGGAACAAGGAATGTGACAATTATTTAGGGACAATTTTTTTTTACAAATATGTCAACTAAAAAGGGATGGTGGGAGTATTATGGAGGCAGGAAAATATGCACATATTGCGCTCGGAATGTTAGATTAATTTTGTACTCTTAATTAATCTTATAGTTTTAAGTGAAACTTCCATCCTCCAAGTAAATGTATATTCTCTCTCTGTCCCACTTCAAGTGTCTTATTTAACTTTTCAATAAATAATTATTTTGAATTTTTACCATAATTTACATATATCATATAATTAAAAATAAATATAAAATATATCTCATTGAAAAATATATTTAATTTACTTTAAATATATTTACTGGATTTTTAAAATTATAAATATATAAATTTTAATTATCAGTAAAAGTCGAATAAATTTGACCGTTGAAAAGTCAAATAATCCATTTAAAGTGAAACGGAAGGAGTATGAAACTTATCAACCAATCAGTTAATCATCTACATTTCTACAACCAATAATAAATCTTGTACTTTTTCACTAATCGGTACATAGGGCTGGTTCTTTGGTAAGGCAACCAAGACAAATGTCTAGAATATCATTTGATTAAGGGACATCAAATATTTATATAAATACATATATATTTGTTGTTAGAATAATTTTTATTTTTTGAGTACACAAAATTTTAAAGACCTTAATCTTCATATTTGTTATTAAAATGATTTAAAATTTTAATCATTCGTAACTTTATTATTTGATTTTGTTGATATCTTCTTTTGCTTTTGTTTGAGGTTATTCTTCTTCTCTCTATTGAATGATATACTTGAATTTCCAAGACTTTCCATTTGTTAATAGTTCCGATCCGTTGTTTTGCTATCATACTTGATACCAAATTTACAACTATATAGCTAATTCTAAAAATGGACAAATTTATCTTAAAACAACCGTATAAAAAAGTATCTCTACTAAAATTTTAAAAAAGAATTTAAATAAACAGTACTTATTAGTAATACGTAATTGTTCGAAAAAAGGACAATTTCACAAATTCACGTAGCACCTAAATTTCTAGAACCGGCACTGTTGGTACATTTTAATACATGCTTGCAAGTATAAACATAAAACTTAAAATCAGTATAAATCAACATTTCTCATTAGCTTTTGTGTAATGTGAAAATGAGAAATTTTAAACAAACGAAGAAACCACATTAATATTTTGTGGCAATATTTGGACCAAGTGAACACGAAACCTACGTAGAGTTGTTCACGAACCGAGTTGTTCGCGAATAAGCTCGGCTCGGCTCGAGCTCGTTAAGGGCTCGAGTCGAGCTCGAACAAGATTTTTGTTCGTTAAGATTAACGAGCTCGAGCCGAAAAACCGAGCTCGGCTCGTTAAGGCTCGGTTCGGCTCGGATCGAGCTCGGCTCGTTAAAGCTCGAAAAAAATAAAAAATTTTACTTTTTATTTTTTTTATCTCCAATCAAATTAATTTTTTATTTTTTAAAAATTTGGGAATATCACTAAATTCGATATATCCTGACATCCATACGGTTGGATCGTCGAGAAATATTTTTTAAAAAATAGAAACAACAATTCGTGACAAAGCAACAATTACAAGTACTAGTTAAATTATTAGTGATCTACTAAGATCTCCAACCAAATTAATTTTTTATTTTTTGAAAATTTGGGAATATCACTAAATTAGATATATCTTGACATCCGTAAGGTTGGATCGTCGAAAAATATTTTTTTAAAAATAGAAACAACAATTCTTGACAAAGACTAGTTACTAGTACTAGTTAAATTAGTTGTGACCTACTAAGATCTCCAATCAAATTAATTTTTTATTTTTTGAAAATTTGGGAATATCACTAAATTAGATATATCTTGACATCTGTCCGGTTGGATCGTCGAAAAATATTTTTAAAAAAATAGAAAGAACAATTCGTGACAAAGCACTAGTTACGTACTAGTTAAATTAGTTGTGATCAACTAAGATTTCCAATCAAATTAATTTTTTATTTTTTGAAAATTTGGGAATATCACTAAATTAGATATATCTTGACATCCGTACGGTTGGATCGTCGAGAAATATTTTTTAAAAAATAGAAACAACAATTCATGACAAAGCACTAGTTACTAGTACTAGTTAAATTAGTAGTGATATACTAAGATCTCCAACCAAATTAATTTTTTATTTTTTTTTTTAAATTTGGGAATATCACTAAATTAGGTATATCTTGACATCCGTACGGTTGGGTCGTCGAAAATTATTTTTTAAAAAATAGAAAGAACAATTCGTGACAAAGCACTAGTTACAAGTACTAGTTAAATTAGTTGTGATCTACTAAGATCTCCAATCAAATTAATTTTTTATTTTTTGAAAATTTGGGAATATCACTAAATTATATATATTTTAACATCCGTACGGTTGGATCGTCGATAAATATTTTTTAAAAAATAAAAACAACAATTCATGACAAAGCACTAGTTACTAGTACTAGTTAAATTAGTAGTGATCTACTAAGATCTTCAACCAAATTAATTTTTTATTTTTTGAAAATTTGGGAATATCACTAAATTAGATATATCTTAACATCCGTACGGTTGGGTCGTCGAAAAATATTTTTTAAAAAGTAGAAACAATAATTCGTGACAAAGCACTAGTTACTAGTACTAGTTAAATTAGTAGTGTTCTACTAAGATCTCCAACCAAATTAATTTTTTATTTTTTGAAAATTTGGGAATATCACTAAATTAGATATATCTTGACATCCGTACGGTTGGATCGTCGAGAAATATTTTTTAAGAAATAGAAACAACAATCCGTAACAAAGCACTATCTACTAAGATCTCCAACCAAATTAATTGTTCGCGAACAGCTCGACCTCGAGAGCTCGAGGATGTTCGCGAACAACTCGAGTTCGGCTCGGTTCGGTCAAAACTCGGCTCTGTTTGTTAAGAAATCGGCTCGGTTCGTTAAGATCAAAGCTCGGCTCGATTCGTTAAGGTCAAAGCTTGGCTCGTTTCAATCAAAGCTCGGCTCGGTTCGTGAACAACCCTAAACCTACGTAGCAAATGAAAAGGATGAAGATCGAACTCTACGGTTTTGGTGGTTTCAGTCACAATCAATAAGAGGACATTATAAAGTACGCAAACAGTTAACTCCACAAGAATAATAATTTGAAAATGGTCCAATAAACTGACGTTTCTCTCTTCTCAGAACCTTCACATGCATGCAGTACAGTACCAAACAGTTGATAACAAGTAAGATATCCAACTCCAACTCAATCAGGAAATACATTTGACACCCTTCAAAAAGTTCTGCTACCATACTACACCTTTTAGAAACACGCACATGTGTGTGTTACAATCAACTGCTCAAAATCTTTCGAGTGAATATGTGGGCAAATGCTTATCAAGTCCTCCAAGATTCAATACTCATGTAAGATTCAATACTCTTACACATGGTAAGTAGATTTTCTTGCAGTTTACTTGTCAGCTTTATTGGGTACATTTAGATGAACAATAATGTAAGTATGTTCCATCAATATACATTGAATAAACTGGATGAAAAATTTGGGGGAAATACTATTATTGAACTACCAACAAGTCTTAATTCCAGAATGGTAAGATATAATTTGGCAGAGATAATTATTAGGCTGCATTATTACTTAAGTCCATAATAGTATTATGATATATTGTCCGTTTTGGACCGAGCATACACGAATTTGTTTTTGATTACATTCCAAAAAGTCTTGTACTGATGGAGATTGAAAATTATTGGCTAGTACTCCATTACTAGAGAAAATTATTTCAGTGTGGTACTTGGGTTGATAATACCCAACAACTATACCAACTAAGGTCGTGTGTATGACATTTTACAAGTTCAATTTTCCCTCATGTTTCTAATTTGTACCGTTCTTATAATTCATTTGAATTTAAAAAAAAAACACTAAAACGTACGAGAAGATTAGATTCTTAATTAAATCTTTAATAGAGATAAAGTATTTGCGGTCAATGAAGTCATATGACTATATGAGTGATTGCAACGAGAAGCAAGCTACGCCCCTAGTGCCATTTCTAGATGGCAGTACCCTTGATCTTAAAAACCACAATATCAAAGTCTCATTACATTACTATGAATGACTTTTTGGATTACACATCTGGTGCGAGGAAGCCAAAAATTTCAGAGACCTGTGTAACTAAAAATTCAATCAACTCATAATATATATAGCAATGCTTAATAGTAGACATAAATTAATTTTAGACTTAGTTTACAAATTAGTTAAAAATCGGTTACACTAACTAAGAGTACTGGATGAAGAGCATGTTGCGCCACTGAGATCACGAACTTCAAAGAAGGATCGATTCTTGACAACAATATCATACATATGAATAGACTTAAAGTTAGAAAAGCTTTTAGGCAGAGAAATGAGATGATTCGTATGGTCGGACCTGTGGAACTGGAGCAGCTTCGGCTCAGTAGGGTTGTTGTACCTGGTCCATCCAAGTTCACCTAGTCGAAGCTCCAACTCTGCGTAGGATCGGATGACTTGGTTTGATGGGAGGTAAACGAGAACTCGTGGACGGGCTCCTGGTGCAGTGGCTGTACCAGGGTAAGGTGGCTCTTTTTGCTCAAATGATTCGCGGGTGGGGTTGGAGATGAGACGGGCTACCCCTTTCTTGTCGAATATCCAGACTCCGGACATGGTTGGTTTTGTTGCTAGAGAGGAAGATGAGGACAAGTAATGAAGCTAGTTAATTAGCAGTATTTGTTTAGGGTCTGAGGTGCTACTTATATACACTAGTAATATGAAAGATCAGAAAAATGTGTGTAGTCTGGCTCTGAGGCAGCATGCGAGTGTTTAATGCTTGCTTTTAAAGCCTCTCTTCTTTATACATGGCAGTGTGACACTTATGTATCGTTTTCATGTTGTCCTATTTCACCCTACACTTTATTTAAATAAAAATATTGTGGGAAATGTCAATATTAGAGATATTTATACTCAGCATGACTGCAATCTGAGACTAGCCAAATTGTGTTTCGTATTACTTAGTTGCATCTGTGTTTGCGGTGGCCACTCAAATTTTACAATTAATTCATCACTGCTTTGGGAATGGGATAGCTAAGATCATTGATAAAAAAAAAATTAAAAAAATTCCTGAACTTGAACTAATGATGGCACTTGTGTCTGTTTTCTCTGCACTTGGAGGATTTGAGATTTCTACATTACTAATATTTTTGGAGAATCTTCGATGCCTCCAACACTTTGATGTTGTCAATACGCTACAATCTTCTACTGGAGACATATTAGCTCTCTCAAGTCCATCTAGAGCACAAATTGCTTGAGCACATGTCGATGTGCCTCCTGTAAACACAAAGAATTGTAGCATATTGTCATAGTAACATCCCGGCCTCGTAATGAGAGATGACGCAAAAAGAAGAGAGTGGTAAAGATAACCAAATCAGGAATCCTGCTTGATCCGTTACAGAGCCTTGAAGTCCTCCCAATCCACCACATGACAAAGCCATAGTAAATGGTTATAGCCAATGTAAGAAGCTACATGGCTTTTGTGAAGGGCTTAATGAATAGCCAAGCTCTAGAGGTCATTTTTGATCGGACAGTTACTAATATTGCCAGGGCCAGTGCAATTGATCGGACCGTTACTAATTAGACCATACTACCAGACTTAGTCACTCTGCTCATTGACAGTTAACAGCTACTAAAATGGTGGCAAGATCATCGAGGGAATTGAAAAATTCAGTAATTGCATGTGTTGGTGGCAATCCACATTATCTTTTGTTGGAATTACTTAAATATAATTTATATTTCCGCAAAGCATTTCCATCTCAGCTAGTTATACAGCACATACTAGTTTTTTTTTTTTTTTTTGTCAAAGACAGCACATACTAGTTAGGACTTAGGAATGTAACAAAATTTTCTTTTCTGCAGTATGAGTTAGACTAGAGAGATCAGATATAAAGTGCAAAGCTTGTACATATTTGTTACTGACTTATTGTAATTTTGTTCTTCAATAATGGAAATCTCTTTTTTTCAAGTTGTCGTCTTCTTCATTTTTTCAAGTATAATATCTATTTCCATCATTTTCATCTCTTTCGCTTTCTAAAATAGGTGAATGGCCAATTTTACAGATTTATGAACAACAGAAACTCTACACTGCTGTTCTCTTTGCCTTGTGAGCTCTTTAGACTGTTAGAATATATATGTATTATTGTATTATTTAATTTAAATATTTGTTATTGGTATTGGTATTGGTTATATATGTTGTCGTTGTGTGGTCAATCGGTACGAGACGTATCGTACGATTGAGGGGGAGTGTTGAAGAGTATAAGATCCTGTTGGGGCCTTCCTCTAACACCTCAAGGTTTTAGATGGACTAGTTACTTAACATAGACAATGATGAAGCTATGAAAGATTGGAGGGGTACAAGGTGGCTTGTATTTGCTCCTACTTCTTGTACAGGACTCCATGAGATCAAGGATGACACTGCCAAAGGCAGAATCAGTATCATCTTCATCTATTTTGTATTGTTGACTCAATGCCAATTCCAGGACTGCACAATTGCAGCCACATCTTTCATTTGTGCATCTTGGTTGAATGCTGAGGCTTGAACAAGGAAAGGCCAGCCATCTATGGCCCATATTGGAGTTGAATCAGCAAGTGAGAACGTAGGGATATTACCTTGGTTACTAACTTCTGCAACTCATGATGATGCTTCGTGCCATGTATGTGTGCAATAATGACTTGAACTTCCTTCGCATCAATTAATCTTTTGGCTGCATTGCTTACATGACCATGTGAAACAAAACTTTCTCCGGGTATATGTGTTCTACTATGCCACCAGCTAGAAATATTTTAACAGTAATTGGCGCATGATTATATATCTTCCACATTTTCGTTTAACTTTCATGGATTACATACTTTTTTACGATGAATAATGATCGCTGGCGGAATGATACAATACACTTTAAAATTCCAGTAGTATGATTTATAGTTTCTAGTTCCTTCCTTCCTCATTGTTTATAGCTCAGGTATTTTACAGCTGGTTGTTTTCTCATGAAAAGTTAATACTGCTGTAATTTTGCTCTTTTTATGGCCTCATAAGCTTTATATATTTCAAGGTAGATTACATAGTCGTTTACCTGATAGAGCTGGCTAGGCAGGTCTCCCGTGGGAGTTTGTTATGCATAAGGAACACTAATCTTTGATCGATCTTTCTGCTGATATAATGTAATGAAATCTGCAAGGAAATTTTTGCCTCCTCTTTCACACGAGATGTACCATCTGTGATGGCACCTATAACCACTAAATATCATGTCCATTTTCTTTTGATACACGAGTCTTATTAATTGCGAAAACTTGGAGATCGGTTAAGACCCGAACTCTATTTTAAATCACACTATTCTATTTGTTTCTTGTTGAAGCTTCCAACAAACTGAGTGATGATTTTAGACTTGTATTTGTTTATTTGAGTTATCATTCTGCAAGAACTCAGTTGGGTGTTCCAACTTAAGATGGAGTCATGGTCTACTTTCAACTTGTATCTTTGTATAGTATAAACAATGCATGCAACTGTGTGTCTAAGTAGTAGCTACACATTTCATAACAAGGAAAGTCGAAGTAAACTACGGTTTGAGCATATTTCGCATGCTCAGTTGCATTTTTGTTTACTCATTCAAACAGAGGTGGCCTTGGCTGCGAACAAGTCTTGGGCCTAGGACCCCAAACACTTTAGGGTCTCGAAATCTTCAATTCCCCAATGTAGAAAAGTATAAAATGTGCATCCTATAAAAGGCCCCCTAGACTGATTTCGACTAGGACCTCCCAAGTTTCATGGCCACCCCTGCATTCAAAGTATTTAATGGACTATGGAGTACGTGAAGATCAGTAGGATGGTCAATTGTTGAAAATTGAAAGAAGCTTTGGCTTTTGCCTCATGAGTAGACTCCGATAATTTCGTAAATGACACAAAATTTCAGTATTTGAGTTTGATTACGGTTATATGCATTCATATGCGATACTTGACAATTAACTTGGTAATAAGAGGTCTATGCCGATTATAGGTGTGGCACAAAGCAAAGCTGATGTCTTACTCAAGTGTCAAGAAGGTTATTGAAGAAGTAGAAGTGGATCTGCAGTATTTGAAGTTGGTACGTCGTTGTAAATTTGAAGTCCCTGACAATCACCGAAACTCACTTGCTGCATACTTTACAGTTTACATGTGTGGATTTATAGGTTTACCCTTTAGGTTCTTCCACACTCTCCAACTCTTCCCAGACTAATCTTTTTAGTTTTTCTTTTTCCCATCTCTCCCATTTCAAGTATATGGGCAGTAGTGAGAGTGGAACTCCAGAAATTAAAATCTTGCACCGCGAGACAGAATTAAGGGTGTGTTCACTTGGAAAGAATGGAATGAGGTAGGAATGGAATGAAAATTGTAAACAAAATTTATGAAGAAAGGGGGATGTTGGGGGAAATAATGAACAAATATGAGGGAGAAGAAGTTTTTTATGATGAAGATTGCAAGGAAAATGATGAATATTGGGAATGGAGCATTCCTTCCGAAACATGTGGGTTAGAATTCTAGTTTAAATTATTGGAGAGGAATGAAGCAAGGAATGAAATTTATAAACACTTTCCCCAATCTTCCCCAAATAATAGTATAAATTTCATTCCATTCTCCCCTTATTCCATTCAATCCAAGTGAACATAACCTAAGTGAATTCACACAGTCTGCAACAATACTCTTTCTTTAACTAATTAAGCTTCATTACAATAGGTAAATGGTCCTTTTACGGTCCTAACATCTCCTTACTCTAAGAACAAACAGATTTTAATTACTGTGATCCTGTTTTGCATTGTGTGCTACTCCTATTTCTATTAGTGTCAATGTTAATAATTATACTATATTACAGAATTGTGATTTGAGCATCTTAACTTACGCTTATATTTGGGAAACCAAGGCTTAGTGTTTCTAGTTATTGGGCCTCAGGAGTTGCGTGTATGCACATGACAGAGTCTGTAGTGATTCAACCTGGAGGCATTTCAAAAACTTGGGCCAGTCAGGGGTCATTATTTATTTTTTATGTGGGACTGACACAAATGCTCTTCCAAATAATTGTGTCGCATCTCCTGTCTTGGTTCACCTCCGACCATGGCACACTGTTGGAGTTGAACACACTCTATACAAACATAATCTTGTTCTGTTACTACTATTTAGCAAAAAAAGAAGAATGAATCTTGTTTCGGTGATTAATTTATATGTATGTGCTTAGAAAAACCTTATACGGGTCTTTATAATGTGTATGCAATGGCAATATTCTTTGAGAATATCTATTGATATGATATACTCCCTCCGTCTCCGATAGATTGTTTACGTTTGTTTTTTGCACGGAGACCAAGGATTATGATTAAAATAAGTGAAGTAGTGGGTGTAATATTAATATATTGTTTATTAATATATTGTTAAAATAAGTGAAGTAGTGGGTGTAATAGTGATTTTATTGTTAAAATAAGTGAAGTAGTAGGTGTAATAGTGTAAAGTATTGTTAAAATAAGTGAAGTAGTGGGTGTAATAGTGTTAAAACTTATTATTTTAAAAAATGTAAAGAATTGGTTGGAACGTCCCAAAAAAGAAATTTTAAACAATTGGTTGGGACACAGGGAGTAAGTTGGACAGTAACAAGTCCCCTGTCTGTCTGCCCCTGCCATATAGTGGTTCAGAGTTCAGTTGTCCTCTGTTTGAACACTCCAAATTTCAACAAGGAAAAGGCTGACCATTGTACACTTGATGAAGCATCTTGATCAAGTCAATGCTTGGGAGGGGTGCGAACTTTGACCGTTGTACACTTGATGAATCATCTTGTTGTACTGTCATGGACTTGCTATGTTCCGATTTTGGAAATCTTATTTCTCAAAAATAATTTAGTTATTTTGGAAAAAATTACGTAAATATGTACTTTTTTTTTTAAATAAGTAACTTATTTTTGCAAGATAACGAATATTAAACTCTCCCTACACATTTTTTTCTAGAAAAAAGTATGTAAATACGAATTTTTTTCCAAAATAAGTAACTTATAAGTTAAAATTTGTCAAACGGAACCTATGTTTTATGTATTCGATTAACTTATTACTACTTGGAAGTAAAATTTCAAGTTTTTTTGTTTAGAAAATTTGAAGAATGTTGATCAAGTTATACAACTATTCTTAACTAAGAACAATAACCACTAAAATCTGCCCTTTTTAATGGAGGCCTGTAGGTCTAGTGTCTAAAGCACTGTTCGACCTCAAATGGATAATTGTAAAATTTAACTAGAAAAATGGAGGGACCAAAGTAATATCTTATGTGATAGCATGCATGTGATGAGCAAAAGATGCCATTATTATTATTCCAAACCCTTGTATATCCAAACTATATGATGTGAAAGCTATGAATAAAATTCTCCAAGAGAATTCAAGGTTTTGGAATTTGGATGAACAATGAACAAGGGTATCCAAAGCCTTTACTTTATCTTTGTCCCTTTTTTTCTTCCAATAAAGAAAGGGGATCCAAAGTATTCTAGCCTTCTAGATTGGAGGGAGAAACAATTTGTTGGTAGTTAGTCACTGCCCGCATGTGAAACAACATTTAAATCTCTTTCCCCATCCCCACCTCCACCCTACATATAGTCCCTCCTAGATGAATGGAGTGGAGTGAGTAAAAATGTATGTCTTCAAGTTCTTCATTTTCGAATCAAATTATCTGTGTATATATGTATGCTAAATTTTATTCTTTCTAATGATTTGTGTTCATTCATGTCTCCATCCTACATTTTGTCCTCGTTCCTGCATTCTTTCGACTAGATTTTTAAGATCTCGACTTGTATTTGTTGTATTTAGATCATTTCCGACCCAACTTTAAACGTTTCACATTATATTGTTGCACAAACATGTTCCCAAACAAACTGAACAATTTAATGGGAGGTAGTTCGAAAGAGTCTACTTCAAACAAAATGTATATTATATATATCCATTCATACATTACATGACATTGGCCACCACCATACTAGCTGCGGGCTGCATGTTTTTGCAGCCTCCTCAACCCCATCTCTCCCCCCTCAACTACACACATTTCCCTCTTTCCCTCCCTAAAAAGTAAAAATACACACAACAAAACAAAGTAAAACAATGAACATAAACAAAAACAACCCCCACCAAAACCTAAAAGTCAAAAAGTTACTCCACCGTCCCTCTTTTACTCAACTTTTACATTACCCAATGAACCCACTTAAACAAATTTCCTAGTACAAATTTAAGGGCCAAAAGTTAAGTATCTAAACAATTGGCGCCAATGGTTAAAATATGATTAATATCAAATTAAGGCGGGTAAATTTTTTGAAAAAAGCTTTTAAGATCTTTTGGCCTTTTCTTGAATCTTGGAATTTTTTTCCTTAGACTCTAAAGTTTTTCCCGGCAAAGGTTTGTCCGAATTGCCAGTGAGCCGGAACAATGTTCCATGAGGTGGAAGTCCTTCGATCGCTTCCGGTGACTCTGAAAGAGAGTGATTGTCCAACCAAAACTGCATTCGATTGCCAGTTTTGTCCCCAGTTGCGGCTCATGCTCATCCATCCGGTTCTTGAACCTTTAACACTAACCCTTACAATGTCTCCAGCACCGGCTACGTTGCTGATCAGGACTAGGTTGAAGTAGCGGAATCCATTGATTGCGAATCTTATTCCTCCTCTCTTTCGGCATGGTACTCTGCATAAATAAATTGATAATATTATGACCAATTTGATCAAGATAGACTAGATAGTGTACAAAAACAAGTGTATGTTACATGAGCTAATTGAATTGTAAGAAAGTAATGAAATTATAATTTTCTGCAAACTAAAAAAATAGGGGCATGTCTAGTCTAACTTAAAATTAGAATTTACAAACATAATACATCCCCACAACACAACAAACTAAAACAGTAAAACTACTTGAACAAAATTCCAAACAAAACACAAAATTCCAAACATAACTACAATATGTATTTGGATGCAAACTAACTATAATTTCATGAATAAACAAAGGGCATCAATTTGCACCGTTATAATATTATTTCATATTATTAGTAATGTACAAAAAAAAATATACTTGGACAGCTAAAAACAAATACAAGAACAGAGGAAGGGGAAGTGTGTTACCTGCGGTAAGAGACTGGGACAATTCCAGCACGATACTCGGCAATCTTGAGGAACATGGGCATGGCGAGATCGAAATGGGTTCGGGGAGGGTTGCACCATCCGCCATTGTCACTGGGCTGGGCAAAGTTAGGTGGGCAAAAATTCGTAGCGGTAATGAAAATAGAAGGACTGCCCGGGTGGCACCATTGTGGATCACTCTTGCACTTAATCTCAAAACAGGCACCGCAACTCTGCCCTTTGTTGAACAGCGCCGTGCTTAGCGCTGCTGTGTTTACACCATAGCCTTGGCTGTAGAGGTTTCCATAACCACAAGCTCCACCTAAAAAAAATAAGCAATTATTGCAAGTGCATTTTGCTGGAGACCAAAGTACTACAACAGGGATACAACTAGACAGAATCCGAAATTTACATCGACGCTCGATAACTTGACTATGTTTCGAAAAAGTATGTTTAATTTAAAGAATGTACTTTTCGAAATTTAATTAAATTTAAGAGAAACACGAAATTGACATATTTACACATACATTCGAAAACAAAACATTAGCACACGACAACACGACCCGAAAATTGAAACCGACGGTATAACTAGTTAACTACATTTCACAAAATATATCATACGTAAGCAAGTGAGAGTAGAATTAAGTATAGTAAATGTTACCCATTGTGCCGGAAGCGTCACTGCCTCCATAGAATGTGGCATGAGCACCTTGCCACGCACCGCCAGTGTAAACTCCGGGGATTCTTGCTTCAGCAACTGATATAATAATAAGTAATAATATAATGAGAGAGGCAATGCAGGGGATTTTGAGGAGGATGCCCATTTTGAGGGTGCCTAATACTAATGCAAACAAACTACTAGTAGGAGATTTGTGTGGGAGAGAAAATGAGTGGGAAAAGAGTGGGGGAAGTGTGGACTACTTATTGAAGAGTGCAGGGGCAGGGGCAGGGGCAGAATATGTAATTTTAGTCAACATCTTTATTTAACAGGGTAGATTGTTTTCTGACACATTATTTTTCGATAAAAATATAGTAACAATGTAAAATTAAAATTAAAAAAAAAATAGAAGCATGACAAATTACTATGTGGTTGATAAATGAAGTCGGAAAATTGGCGTGTGTGTGTATAATTCGAATTTTTTGAAATTCGACAAATACGTTGTTACTGAGAATATATGTTAGGAAAGAAAATTTGTGATGGATCGATTGTAATAATGATATTGCGACATTATGTTTTTTATTCTAAAAACATCATAATTTTTAAAGTAAAAGAATAAGGAACATGAATCCCGAAGAATAAAGGTGGATGTACGAGTCGCAAGTTAAGGCGCAACCAGCGGTTGTTATTTTTAACAAACTCCACTTGACAGAGTTGAACCAAAAGCTTGACTCAATCTGGCCCCCAATTTGAGGTGTAATTTCACTTTTGTATTTTGAATATTTTTTAAGCTATTTATACTGGTCAGAGTGTAAAAGATGTTTAAGATTTTCTGACTAATTGATCTATAATGTTTATTGACAATAAAATTATAATTTAATGGAACATTACAGTATCAAGGTATTATTATTAGATTTAGTTATCACTGAACTCAAATATCATCTCCTATAATTACATAATTTATTTTTGTATATATAATTTTTTTGGTTTGAATCCTTATTTATCATACATGATTATACTAATTTCAGGTTCAATTTTCTAAAAATACATTTTGAAATTATATTTAGAAATTATATTTATTTTCAACAATATAAATATTTAATACTTCATATTAACATTTTAATTTCACACGAATAATCAGCGACTAATCAATAAATCTAAAGATGCATTATCAAATTTAACATATACTTCAATGAATGTAGTTGTAACTTGTAAGCTAGTTATGTTAATGAATTAATTCGATACTCACCTTATTGCAGTCTTTTAAAAACTATTGAATCGAATTTTTTAAAGGAAAATACTAGGTACTCCAAATTGGTACCCAAAATAATTCATAAATGCCAATTGTCTTATTTTAATTGGCCATAACAAAATGGACCCCCCTACATTCACACCAATCTCCCCAATCACAATTTTTCAATGTCCCACGTCATCGAAGTCACATCATTTGAGAACAATATTTGGATATCAATTTAGGCTACCTAAGAGCATCTCCAATGGTGTTAGCTAAAAATGATTGGCTAAATCTATACTATTATATAAAAGCCGAAACATTAAAAGTTTGGTTGGTCGGTCGGTCGGTACGGTACCTGTTGATTTTACTTATTTACCCTTATTCAATTACTACTAACTAATCAATTTCTTTTTTCAGATTAAACATATTATCTTTTCTATTTTCAAGAATTAAATAATTTCCTTTTTCAAGTAAAATACAATACCTTTTATATTTTATCTAACTAAAATTTCTCCTTTATGAATCAATTTCTCTTTTCAGGTTAAACATATTACCTTTTCTATTTTTCAATAACTAAATAATTTCCTTTTTCAAGTAAATTAGAATATCTTTTACATTTTATCTAACTAAAATTTCTCTTTTTAAAAATTCTATACTATTATATAAAAGCCGAAACATTAAAAGTTTGGTTGGTCGGTCGGTCGGTACGGTACCTGTTGATTTTACTTATTTACCCTTATTCAATTACTACTAACTAATCAATTTCCTTTTTCAGATTAAACATATTATCTTTTCTATTTTCAAGAATTAAATAATTTCCTTTTTCAAGTAAAATACAATACCTTTTATATTTTATCTAACTAAAATTTCTCCTTTATGTATCAATTTCCCTTTTCAGGTTAAACATATTACCTTTTCTATTTTTCAATAACTAAATAATTTCCTTTTTCAAGTAAATTAGAATATCTTTTACATTTTATCTAACTAAAATTTCTCTTTTTTAAAAACACTACGTGCAATTTTGTTTAATAAAATAACATAATTATATTATAATTACTATTAACTAATCAATTACCTTCAGTCAAAACACGTTACCTTTTCTATTTTCTATAACTAAAATCTTTCTTTTTCCAATTATATTATGGACGGTTACCTTTTTCAGCCAAAACACGTTACCTTTTTTTTTCTCTTACTAAAACCTCTTTTTTTCCAATTATATCACGAGCGTTTCTATTTAATAAAAATAAAATAATAATATTATAATACTAATAATTAACCGATTACCTTTTCAACTAAAATATATCATTTTTTCTATTTTTTCTAATTAAATTCCCTTTTTTCTAGAAATATAACGGGCAACATTAATTTCTCATTTTCTAAAAACTATGAGCAATTTTATATAGTAAAATAACATAATTAAATTATAATTACTATAAACTAATCAATTGCCATTTTCACACAAATCATGTCATCTTCATGTTACCTTTATATTTTCTCTAACTAAAATCTCTCTTTTTCCAATTATATCACCGGCGGTTGTATTTAACACTATTAGCAATTCTGTTTTATAAAATAAAATAAAATATTATAATTACTAATAATTAATCAATTACTTTTTTCAGCTAAAATATGTTACCTTTTATATTTTTCTATTTTTTTCAGTTAATTTTATTTATTTACCCTTATTTAATGGTACATGTTATTTTACGTAATTATCCTTACTTAATTATTTATAAATACTAATAGCTAATAAATTTCCTTTTTCAGGTAAAACATGTTACCTTTTCTATTTTTCAATAACTAATCTTTTTTCACATAAAATATAACAAATTCTTTCCTTTTTCAAGTAAAATATGCTACCTTTTCAATTTTTCAATAGCCAATTTTTCTTTTTACGTAAAATACAGTTTATCTAGCTAAAATTTTTCCTTTTCTAAAAAACTATGAGCAATCATGTTTAATAAAATAAAATATTATAATTACTAATAATTAACCAATTACCTTTTTCAGCTAAAATACATGACCTTTTCTATTTTTTTATTTTATTCCGAAAAACCTATTTGGTTTGCTTTATTTAAGTACAATAAAATAATAACAATATAATAACTAATGACTAATCGATTACGTTTTTCAGCTAAAATATTTCATCTTTTCAATATCTTTTCAATATTTTCAAACTAAAATCCATCATTTTCTAAAAATATCACGGACAACATATATATAATTATATCAGATCATATTTTTAAAAGTTTAATCCAAGAAAATTTATGTCTTAAAATTTTTAATTCAAATTAAAAAAAATTCTGTTATATTAAAGAAAATCCATGCATCGCACGGGTTTTAAGCTATCTATACTATTATATAAAAGCCAAAACATTAAAAATTTGGTTGGTCGATTGGTCGGTCGGTCGGTACGATACCTGTTTAATAAAATGAAATATTATAATTACTAATAATTAATCAATTAACTTTTTCAGCTAAAATATGTCACCTTTTATATTTTTCTATTTTTTTCAGTTAATTTTATTTATTTACCCTTATTTAATGGTACATGTCATTTTACGTAATTATCCTTACTTAATTATTTATAATTACTAATAACTAATAAATTTCCTTTTTCAGGTAAAACATGTTACCTTTTCTATTTTTCAATAACTAATCTTTTTTCACATAAAATATGAGAAATTCTTTCCTTTTTCAAGTAAAACATGCTACCTTTTCTATTTTTCAATAGCCAATTTTTCTTTTTACATAAAATACAGTTTATCTAGCTAAAAATTATCCTTTTCTAAAAAAAACTATGAGCAATTATGTTTAATAAAATATTATAATTACTAATAATTAACCAATTACCTTTTTCAGCTAAAATACATTACCTTTTCTATTTTTTTATTTTTTTTTCAAAAAAACCTATTTGGTTTGCTTTATTTAAGTACAATAAAATAAGAACAATATAATAACTAATAACTAACCGATTACGTTTTTCAGCTAAAATATTTCATCTTTTCAATATTTTCAAACTAAAATCCATCATTTTCTAAAAATATCATGGACAACAAATATATAATTATATCAGATCATGTTTTTTAAAATTGTAAGTCAAGAAAATTTATGTCTTAAAATTTTTAATTCAAATTAAAAAAAATTCTGTTATATTAAAGAACATCTGTGCATCGCACGGGTTTTAACTAGTTACATAAAATATTGATTATGTAAAATTTGTCGAACCTGTAAGACATTGTGTTCCGAGGGTATTGGCTATAATGATTGGCTATATTTTAAAAATGGTATGTTATTAATCTAGCCAACATCAAGAGATTATCTATAATTATAGATAACAGTTTTTTCCCATTGGAGTGTAATTTTTTTTTACACATTCTTTATAATTCTTATTTATGGTATTTAATTTTAAAATTTAGCTAAGGAATCTCTCCCATTGGAGATGCTCTAACATTACTCTTTTTTTAATGATCAAGTTCAGTTTTTATATAAAACAAATCTCATTTTCATATTTCAGTTCATTACAATATTCTCGATAACGTTTCATATAAATTGAGCCGGAACTGCATGGATGATCAAGTCAACTTTCATGAAAAGAATCATATTTTCATATTTAACTTAATTATTGATGAGTTTAATATAATTTCAATAAAACTTATTTTGAGACAATCATAAAAATTTAGGGGTATTTGACAAAAATACCAACTTTTTAAATGATTTTTGCAAAAATACCATCTTTCTAATTAAATTGCAATTATACCATCTTTTCAAAAAGAAAAAAGATTTATTGCAAAAATACCATCTTTCCAATTCCCCTCCACCCTTCCTCCCTCCTTCCTCTCTCCTCCCTCCCTCCGGTCCTGCTTTCAGCGCCTGGTACTTTTTTTTTTTTTTTTTTTTTTTAAGGCGGGATGCTATTTGGGTTTCATGGCCCCCGCCAGGGGCAATATGCAACTGAATTCAACTACATTCAACCATATTCAACTGAATGCAACCACATTCAACTTTTTAAGATTTTGATGGATTTGGGTTGCAAGGCCCCGCCAGGGGCAATATTCAACCAAATGCAACCACATTCAACTTTTTTTAAAGGTGGGTGATTTTGGTGGATTTGGGTTGCAAGGCCCCGCCAGGGGCAATATTCAACCAAATGCAACCACATTCAACTTTTTAAGATTTTGGTGGATTTGGGTTGCAAGGCCCCGCCAGGGGCAATATTCAACCAAATGCAACCACATTCAACTTTTTTAAAGGTGGGTGATTTTGGTGGATTTGGGTTGCAAGGCCCCGCCAGGGGCAATAACCAAATGCAACCACATTCAACTTTTTTAAAGGTGGGTGATTTTGGTGGATTTGGTTTGCAAGGCCCCGCCAGGGGCAATATTCAACCAAATGCAACCACATTCAACTTTTTTTAAAGGTGGGTGATTTTGGTGGATTTGGGTTGCAAGGCCCCGCCAGGGGCAATATTCAACCAAATGCAACCACATTCAACTTTTTTTAAAGGTGGGTGATTTTGGTGGATTTGGGTTGCAGGCCCCGCCAGGAGCAATATTCAACTAAATGCAACCACATTAAAATTTAGTTGAATATGCCCCTGCGGGGCCTTGGAACCCAAAAGCAGTCCACCTTAATTTTGGTGGTTTTGGGTTGCAAGGCCCAGCAGGAGCATATTCAACTGAATTCAGTTACTGATTTCAAGTTCCATTTGTCAGTTGTCATTTTCGACCTCTTTTTTGAAATCTAATATATATATATATATATATATATATTAGAGTTCAAAAAAGAGGTCGAAAATGACAATTGAACAATGGAACTTGAAATCAGAAATTTAGTTGCATTTAGTTGAATGCGGTTGCATTAAGTTGAATATGCCCCTGCGGGGCCATGCAACCCAAAATCATCCCACATTAAAAAAAAAATGGTTTTGAAGTCTGTTGCAGTTGATGTGGTTGAATGTGGTTGAATGTGGTTGCATTCAGTTGCTGATTTCAAGTTCCTTTTTTCAATTGTCATTTTCGACCTCTTTTTTGAACTCTAATATATATATATATATATATATTAGAGTTCAAAAAAGAAGTCGAAAATGACAATTGAACAATGGAACTTGAAATCAGAAATTTAGTTGCATTTGGTTGAATGTGGTTGCATTAAGTTGAATATTTCCCCTGCGGGGCCATCCAACCCAAAATAGCACCCATCTTAAATTAAAAAAAAAAAAAAAAAAAGGACACAAGTCGGCTGCCTTTCCTGGACAGGAGGAGAGAGAAAGTGAGGGAGGAGGGGGGGACTTAGTATTTTTGCAATTTTGAAACTTAGGTTGGTAATATTGCAAATAGCTATTCTTAAAGATAATAAATTTGCAAAAATTTACTTTTTCCTATTTATTTATGAAAAAAGCCCAAAATTTAGGTTATAGATGTGTGAGGTAAACAGGCTAATAAGTTATATCGCAATATCTCGTTAAATTGCAAATCAATTTCTTTATTTGGACAATAAATTTTTGTTTTAAAGATTTTCAAATAACACATATCAATTTTTAATTTATGGAAATATATTAATATATAAAAGATCCAATGCTTTATGAATAATGCTACCTAATATAATTTGACATAAATATATTTTGGAAAAAATCTTGGAATTCCTAATTCTAATTCCCCTTTAGTTTTTTCCCACAGGGTTTGCTCTTTAGGGTTTTTAACGAGATCTTTCTATTGTGGGATTCTTTCTTAAGGTTTTATTGTCTAAACGTCCGGAGGTAATATGCATGCTTTTCGGTTAGATGGTGAATTTTCTTGAATGAATAAATCTCCTTGTACGATTATTGTATTTCGATACAATTCATGTGTTACGATCACCTCATATTGATAAAAAGTCCAGAGAACAATTTGAAATGGAAATAAAGAAATAATTCATGAATGAGAAATTCACTGTGGTCATTTGGTCATTTTACAAAAAAAAAAAAAAAAATATTACGGCATAAATCTTCAAACGACTCGAAATAGTCAAAGTAGAAGCCACAAACGATTTTGTCCATAAAAAAAAGTGTGTATGGTGGAAAAGGGCCCCGATCCTACCCGTAATTATCGGACCACATTGCTGCGCCCCGCTTTCCTTATAGTAGTACTTGTTAGCCTCACGCGCTGCGCCCCGTCGCTTGTTCCTTAACTACGTTTGGCTCAACTTTCCGAATTCCGTCCCTCTATTGGTTTATAAGTTTATTTGAACATAAAAACTAGTACTCATATTTTTTCTTTATACTGTAGATATAAATCTAATTCACTTAATTTTTAAAAAATACTACACTTTTGGGAATTTTTTTTAAAAATATTTTGGATTATAACCTTTTACAATGGTAAACGAGTAGCCGAGTATCGAACCCAGAATCTATGGATCGACTAGAGGTAAGCTCAACCAACTGAGCTACCTCTAGAGTGTATGTAGTAGAAAAGATTTATATTTTGATTAAAAAAAATTATCAAAAATATTCATGTTTTAAACATTTTTTAAGAATACATTAATACAATAAAAATTGAGCGTAGTAGATTGCAATCATTTACATATATGATTGCAATGGTTGTATTTTGAGCATCTCCAACGACAATATGTATAATTGTTAGCTATAACAAGTGTTAGTTAAAATTTGCTGAAGTTGTAACACATTGTACTCCAATGGTGTTAGCAATAATGGTTAGCTATAATTCAAAAATAATATTTTATTACTCCCTCCGTCCCTAATTAGTTGTCCAGTTTCTATTTTTGTTGGTCAAATTGACTCAAATTTGACTGAAATTTATATATATTATATAATGAAAAATATTTAAAAAAATACACCATTGTAAACTACTTCTAATCTATTTTAATATGTGATTTTCAGTTTTTTAAAATAATAAACGGATTAATTTTAATTTTCAATCAAAAGTTAGTCAATTTGACCACTGAAAAGTCAAACTGGACAACTAATTAGGGATGGAGGGAGTATTATTTTGGTTCACATTTATCACTACTTCATCATGGATATAATTTAAATAAGGTGAAAAAGTGATGTGGATATTTTAGATAATGGCTACAGACTCAACAGATATAGAAGATGAAATAAAGGATATCTATAATTTTTGCTAACAGGTCTTGTGGTTGAAGAAGTATATTTTTTAGCTAATATGTATATCGTAGTGCCACCTACACTTTTTACCTAACAGGTGGTGATAGTTGGAGATGCTCTTAGGCTTTTAAATGAGGTCGTACCATATTTTCAAAAAAAATTATTTCTATATTTTAGATGTTTTTAACAAAAATCCTTCAATTAATTGTTAAATAGATAAATTAACCGAGCGTAATAAAATAACACAAATGGTAAGAGTTTATCATTTATCGGTCCGGTTCGATTAAGCCTATTTGTTAAAAAAAAAAAAAAATAGATCAACCTGACGGGCTGACACATTGAGACGAATGATTGATTATTGTTAGGGGATAGTTGACTCGTACTATAGTCATGTCTCCATTCATATTTTTTTCCCCACAAACAAAACAATCGCGAAGATCTTACAATCAATTTGATGAGTTTACAAGTTTTCCCCAAAAATGGAGTAGAATCCAAGCAACAAAGTTGGGACTTGGGAGACAAAATGAGAGCAACAATCTCATGTCTTTCCCTCCTTCACGAGTTCATACCCCACTCATTCATGACAAAATAAGCTTGAAATATTTCCTCCAGTCCATAATGTAAGATAACTAAATATTTTTAGATCTTAAATTACTTAATATTTTTTGACGATTTTTTTCTGAATAAAAGTAGGTTAATTTTTGGAAAAAGCTCATAAAAAATATTAAATAAAACTCATTTTATTTAAGATATTGCGATGTATGTGTTAGGATTTGTCCCACATCTTTTGTGGGAGGGGCAATTTGCTTGTATATAGAGCAACCAGTTAGCTCCATTAGTACGAGGCGTTTTGGGAGTTACCCTAAAACAAATCCGTGCGAGTTTGACATGTTGGAATATATACGTATTATTGTATTAAGGGTATTTTCGGTAATTTATCTTATATAGGTTTACTATATAAGTATTGAGATATGTATTATAAACTTTGGCTTGATTATAATAATAATTGGTTTTTCTCTTTATTCTAACATGGTATCAAGAGCTAGGTTTCGAGGGAGATGATAATCAAATTCATCGCTTGTTGAGGAACAATCATGGGTGTTTAACCGAATCGTTATAGAGGTAGATTTACGCTACAAAAACAAATTTATTTTAAAAATTCGTAGGAATTTTTCTGCCCATAGATATTCTAGTTGTAGTTATTTAGTTTATTTGCTTTAGATTGGTATTGGCTTTGGATTTGGATTCAGAATTGGAATTAGATTTTGGATTTGGATTTGAATTTGGATTTGGATTTGTTTTCGGATTCTATTTTGGATTTGAGAATTGTCTCTTTTTTACTTTGGATTTGGCTTCGGGTTTAGTTTCATACCTGTATTCGATTTTGTTTTCAATAATTTTTTTTGACATGTATGTCTTATCGTCAAAAGGATTTTTATCAACGGGTACTTCAAGTATGTTTTCTTCTTTATGGATTCTGGATTCGGGTGCATCTCATCATATGTCTCCGCGTTGGTCATCTTTCGTTTCATTTTCTGATCATACACCTTTATCCATCATGATTGCTGACTATGCCATTGAAAGGTGTTGGCTCTGTTGTTACTCTAACGGTGTCTCTCTTTGATGTTTATTTTATTTCGGATCTTAAGCTAAATCTTGTTTTGGTTAGTCAATTATGTGAGTCTGGTTACTTTGTTTCTTTTTCTCCTACAACTTATTGTGTTACGGATCCAAGATCTCAAAAGGTTATCGGGAAAGGTCGTACACAAGGAGGACTATATGTTTTGGATGAACTTAATATATTTGCAGTTGGAACTCCTAGTGTTGATTTGCCCTCTTTTTGTTTGAGTGATTCATCTTCTGATTTTTACTTATGGCATGCACGTTTAGGTCATGTTTCTCAGCCTCGCTTAAAGTTTTTGGTCTCAACTGGAGCCTTGGGACAGTTGAAATCTCATGATATTTCTGATTGTAGCGGTTATAAATTAGCAAAATTTTCTACTTTACCTTTTCATAAGAGTGTTACATATTCTCTTGCTCCATTTGATATTGTGCATTCTGATGTGTGGGGACATGCTCCTATGCCTACAAAAGGAGGATCTAGATATTATGTTTCGTTTATTGATAATTTCACTGGTTATACGTGGATTTATCTTATGAAGCGCAGATCTGATTTTTTCTGGATATGTATAAAGATTTAGAGCTCATATAAAAACTCAACACAATGCTGTCATTAAATGTTTTCGTTGTGATTTGGGAGGTGAATACACTTCTAATGCTTTTTGTCGATTGATTGCTTCGGATAGGACCATACGTCAAAGTTCATGTACCGACACTCCTCAACAAAACGGTGTTGCTGAAAGAAAACATCGTCATCTTGTTGAAACAACTCGCTCATTTTTGTTGTCAGCTAATGTTCCTAGTGTATCTTGGGGTGAAGCACTTCTTACGGTTGTTTATATGTTTAACAGAATTACAACTGCTCAAAATTCAGGTATGTCTCCTTTTGAGAAATTATATGAAGAAGTGCCTGATTATGCTTCACTGCGTGTCTTTGGTTGTACCTGTTTTGTTCTCAAGCCACAAGTTGAGCGTACTAAATTGTCTGCTAAATCTGCTTTATGTGTCTTTTTGGGCTACGGTGTAACTCAGAAAGGATATCGTTGTTTTGACCCGGTTAGTCGGAAATTGTATCTTTCTCGACATGTTTACTTTCTGAAGCATATTCCATTTTTCTCTGTTCCTATCACTTCACATCATATGACGAAGGCGGATCATATTCGTATTGATCCTTTTGGCATGGACATTAAAGAAGTTTCAACCATAAATCAACCCAAAGCGGGCAATATCATATTAAAGTGGAGTTAATGATGCTTAACAGCCCAACAAGTGGTATGAGAGCTATGGTTATAACGGTCCGTAACAATATCAATGGGCTCCAGAATGGATCCAGGAAGAGACGGAAGGGCTATCCCAGAATGGGCATAAGGAGTAGCAGGTGGGCCTTCCAGGTATGGGCCTATGGGGAGCCAGATAGCTAGGTGGATTTTCAGTTGGGTCAAGGGAGAGCCAGATCACACAAAAAGGAGGCAGATTTGGCAGGTATCGAGCTCAATGTGTGAAGGGGGGGATTGTTCTTATACCATTAATAATTGATTATCCTTGTAAATGAGGTCAACGACTATGATAGATAAAAATGTTAAAATTCTAACCGTAAAGTCTGTAAAAGGTTACACTTAACTATGAGGCTTTTTGTTATACAAAATTAATTCAAGTCTCGTAAATATTACTACATTTTATTTGAAAAATATTCGACTCGGTATTTGTTATACAAAACTAATTGAAGTCTCATATATATTATTTTATTAAAAAATTATTCGATATGGAAAAATATGTGATGAACAACATTTTTCAAGATCATAGAAATTTCATAAAATCAAGTAAAAGAAAATAAGTCTTGAATTTGAAAATAAAGTACCCCGGACCCTATAAAACTTCCCACCTAAAATATTTCATTCATGATGTGTGCATATGGTTCTATAATGGGGATCCCTACTATTAAATCATCATTCATGCTAACATGTAATTTATTTTTAATCTTTTTTTTTATAGCTAACACACACATTAGGTATCGAACTCTCAGGAATCAAATTTTTGAACTCTCTTAGAAAAAACAAGACCCCGACCACTGCACCTGCTAACATGTAATTTTTCCATTCATTTTTATACTACTATTATCCTCATTTTTATACTACTATTATCTTGGATGTATCTTCATTTCAATATATTCCAAAAATAATAAAATTTTAATAATAAAAAATACTAGTACATCCACTAACTTTCCTACATTATCTAAAATTTATAATATAAAACATTATTACACCCAATATTTTACTCCACAATTTCAAATTTATTATTAAATATTGATAAGTCAAATCACTTTATTCATTTTTCATCTAATTTTATTAATTTAACATATCTTTCTTTAATCTCTGTACCCAAATCTAATATATATAATTCATCGGGACATGAGTATATATAGTTCAAGATTAAATTCAATATATGCCCCTCGGAACCCATAAACATAAATGAAATTGAAAGCAAAATCTATTCCCGGATCCTATATATATTTATGGTTAGCTTTTATCAAATATAATTTGATAAAAGGTAGTATTGATTTATGCACATGTCCAATTTATTCTTGCATATCCTAACCTTCTTTTTTATCAAAATTACCTCAATTTAAACTTTTCTCATTTACTTACTTAGAGGATTAATTACCCTAATCCTACCTGTTGGAGGCCCATCTATCTAACCCATTTGGACCCAAGGTGAAGCCTGATGGCCCGAACGATGCAAGCCCATATAAGGATGAAGGCCCATTTCAGCAACAATAAATTGTAGGCCACTGTAACGCACGATCTCCATCTCCTGGTGGTGGACTCCACGATCTCCTCCATGATCTCCTGGACAAGAGAATAAAAAGAACGGGTTTGGGTATCTATGAGGATAATCACAATATCACACAAAAACCTTCTACGTTCAATATTACCTTATCAAACCAGATTAACTCATTCTCACACCGGAGGTGAATCGGGGGGCACCGCCCTCACATTCTTCTCTTGCAGGTCCGGTCGAAGGAAGGCTTGGTAGAAATCTGGTTCCAACATTTGGCGCCGTCTGTGGGAACGTAGAAGTGATCTTGTTAGTGTGAATCCGCCTCTGATGCAAGCGGGATCCGTGTGCCATCACACGAGGGTGAACCTACTGGTGCTCCTTGACACCCAAACAATTATGGTTTCCACTCCACGTTAACAGTCCTCAAAAGTGCATTTGATATTGCCACAACACAGATACAGGTTGAGCAGCCTCTATCTATGCCTTGAGTGCAGGAGAGTGTTATCCGAAAAGCTTGATAAAAAGGTTGAAGATGTAAACCGAGACATAAAAGCATACGAGGCGTGCCTACTTCCAAAAGTTACAGGAGGCAAGAATCCGAATCAATTCTCCAAAATCTGAGTTTGTCCTAAGGATTTCAACAAAAATGGATGTGGAGTTGGAAGCGACTTTTTCGAATTAAATCGTTGAGAAAAGCTAAGCTTCTGAATTCTTATGTTTTAAGCTTCATCATACATGTATAATTTAATTTAGTAATAATTGTCGTGAACAACCTTTAAGGAATTTCCTTTATGTCATGAGGTTTACTCAAATGTTATTAGATAACATATGTGGCATGCCTATCATATGAATACATATATATGAATAAATTGAATGTGTATATTTGACACACATCACCGTTTGACAAATTTCATAATATGTTTTGTCATGACCAAATAATGATTGAAAGTTATTTACATGGGCAAGAAAAAGGAAAAATTAGCAAGTGAAAGAAGCTGGTTGAAAGCTCTTCTTGGTTACAAGAACAAATTGGAGGCCCCACAGTAAAGATAAAATAATCTTAGAGCTAAAATCATATGTCAATTTACGATGACATGATTTAGCAAAAAAAGATGCAGTAGCAAGGTTCACTCGAAAGTTGGTAAAGCGGAGCAGCGATTGTCCAGCACTGCAGTAGCAACCATCATCTCTTAAAGCTTACTTTCTCTAAAGGAACCAAATGATGCTGGACTTATCACTTCTTGGAAAGTAAAAAAAGTTATGATCTATGAGATGGGGAAAACATTGAAGAACATCTGGTGTCATCACATGACCGAGTAAAAAGGAGCAGAAAAGAATCCTTAGAGCCAACTTCCCAAATCATAACCGAGTCAACGCAAAATCAAGATAAGTGTTATTTTTCGATACTTGCAGATTACTTGTCATGCATAAAAATATCTAATGTTCTTATGCAAAAGTGTATGCTACCAGACTCTTGAAAGAATATTTGGTGTCATTCATAAATTTGCATATTTATTAATACTTGTGTGCTAGAATTGTCAAAAATAGTAGCCAACACAAGACCTATATATATCTTCCAGTTGCTAGAAGGAGTTTGCAAAATAAGAAGGCATACCAACACGATGAAATTGAAAAATATTGAATACTTTGGAAGTTTAAGGCAACCAAAAATCAAAGAGAAAAAATAAAAATGACAATGAAGCAATCATGACAAAGGGTGACACAAACCTGAAATTCTGGAAACTACAAAATGCCTGAGTTTGAAGAATAAACTGCTTTCATTGAGAAAGTTCTGGGCAGCGAATTATATATCAGTAAAAAGAGCTTGGAGTCTAGTTTTTTATGCAACAAACGGTTCGCAAAAAGGACGTCTATGCAGAAAGTTATGGCTATTTTACTGAAGCTTATTGCTGCAGTATTCAGAAAGTCATTAAAACTAACACATGAAAGTTGCAGAAAGTTTCCATCTGGAAATGTCACGAACTTGGTGACAACTGATGCTGAATCACTACAGCAAGTTTGTCAGTCACTTCATGCTCTGTGGCCAGCTCCTTTCCGTATCACCATAGCGCTTGTTCTTCTCTAGCAACAGCTTGGTGTTACTTCACTTCTTGGTCCGCTGCTTCTATTTCTTATGTTTCCCATACAGACATATGTCATAAGCAAAATGCAGAGATTTACCAAGGAGGGACTGCTACGTACTGACAAGAGAATCGGCCTCATGAATGAAATTCTGGTTGTTGCGAACACTGTGAGATGCTATGCATGGGAAAGTAGCTTCCAATCTAAAGTTCAAAATGTTCGTGGCTGTAAATGCAAATGTATCTTTGAAGCGCCTGGAGGAGTTTCTATTGGCGGAGGAAAGAATTCTTTTGCCAAACCCACCTCTAGAACCAGGACTTCCTGCAATCTCAATCAAGAATGGGGTAAAAGCAGTCGGATTCTTGGCGCTAGCCTCGATCCGACCGAAGGTACATTTTCTCGAATTTAGTATGTTATTTTGTTGAAGTGCATTTATTTGAATCAAGTGCATTCATTCGGATTTAGCACATTAACAGAACAAATTATTAAGCAAAGTACCTATCTAGGGGAGTATCCTGAAGAAGATAGGAACTTGCTCTAAAAGATAAGGGGAATGAATATCCCGAAGCAAAATAAAGCTGTAAGACACCCATATCGTGGGTTCTTTTAAGCATTAAGTATTTAAGGCCCTTATAATTTAATTAGGGGCATTGCACCGATCTGCCATAATTACTTAAATCATTGCAACCCTAAAATAATGGGGGAGAATACGCTAAGGTACCGAATACCGAAGATGCGTAAATGCCAAAGAAGCATCATTTAAGAAATTACGCTAAGGCGAAACACTAAATACAAAGCCGAATGAAAGCTGCCCCCTTTATAATTATGTGCCCTTATAATTGTTTAAGTATTTAAGCCACTTGACAAATAATTAAGGCTGGGAGGAAACATTTTTTCACTGACCGAATGAGACCTTAATTACTCTCAAGTCCCTTAAAAACTGGGGGCAGCTAGGCTATGGCCGAAGATGCACAAAATAAAGTAATTATACGAAGGTCAGAAAATATGGCCGAAGACGCATAAAATATATGCTAAGGCAAAAATATGTCCGAAGATGCATAAATAAGCAAGGCCAAGGCCGAAGACTAACGATTAGCTAGGCTACGGCCAAAGATGAAAAATAGCTAGGCTACGGCCGAAGATGAAAAATAGCTAGGCTACGGCCGAAGATGAACAATAGCTAGGCTACAGTCGAAGACGAACAATAGCTAGGCTACGGCCGAAGATGAACAATAGCCAGGCTATAGCCGAAGACGAACAATAGCTAGGCTACGGCCGAAGATGAACAATAGCCAGGATACAGCCGAAGACGAACAATAGCCAGGCTACGGTCGAAGATGAACAATAGCCAGGCTACGGCCGAAGACGAGTGATAAGCTAGGCTAAGGCCGAAGACGAATGATAAGATAGGCTACGGCCGAAAAAATCATGCAGCTTTAGTATTTAAGTTGCTTTGACATAATTAAGGCCGGGAGGAAATATTTTTCACCAACCGAATTAGACCTTAATCATTTGCAAACCCCTTAAATACTGGGGACAACTAGGTTACGACCAAAGATGAATAAGAATGTAACGAATTATGCTAAGGCAACTAATTCAGCCGAAGATGCATAATATAAAATGCTAAGATAATTACGCCAAGCCAAACAAAAGCCGAAAATGCATTAAACCAAACCAGAATTATGCTAAGGCGAAAAAATCGACCGAAGATGCATAAAGATAAAGCCAAAGATGCATAAAATAGAGATGAACGATGCATAGGCAAGCCGAAGCCGAAGGTGCATTGAGCAAAATAAAATTATGCTAAGGCAAATAAATCAGCCGAAGATGCATAAAAACAAAGAAGAAAATAAGCCAAAAGAGAGCCTAAAATGCATAAGTTGAAATTAAAGCCCGAAGGCAACAGAAAGTTGTGCCCGAAAGTCCGAAACAAAAACAATTAATTCCCAAGGAAAAAAATAAATAAATACTAAGATTATGCCCCAGATCCTCCAGCTATGTTCCCAAGGTAATCTTGTAGTCGAGGCTGACCGAATGAGTCGGACAGGGTCCAAGATTGTCCTAGGGAGCCTCCCGAAGATGGACCAAAAAAGGTGGCCTTCATTCTAGCAAAGCCCGATTGAAGCCCGGGGACATGTTGGAGGCCCATCTATCTAACCCATTTGGACCCAAGGTGAAGCCTGATGGCCCGAATGATGCAAGCCCATATAAGGATGAAGGCCCAGTTCAGCAACAATAGATTGTAGGCCACTGGAACGCACGATCTCCATCTCCTGGTGATGGACTCCACGATCTCCTCCATGGACAAGAGAATAAAAAGAACAGGTTTGGGTATCTATGAGGACAATCACAACATCACACAAAAACCTTCTACGTTCAATATTACCTTATCAAACCAGATTAACTCATTCTCACACCGGAGGTGAATCGGGGGGCACCGCCCTCGCATTCTTCTCTTGCAGGTCTGGTCGAAGGAAGGCTTGGCATAAATCTGGTTCCAACACTACCATTCTACAAAATATTTTTATTCATCAATTTTGCAATTAAATTCTAATTGTTAAATTTTTACATGATATTGCTATTATTTATTAATTTTATTAATTTAATATGATATTAATACTTTTCTTAATTTTATTAATTCACTAATATTTATAACTTACTTTAACATGAATCTTCAAATAAAAAAATAATATATATTTAAAAAATTATTAACTATATTTATTATTAATCAAATTAAAAACAATGACATACCCCTTAAGTAGCAATGTATAAAAATAAATTTACTAAATTAAAGTAAAATTTAATTATCCAAAAGGTCATAATAACTTTCATTTATAAAAACAAAAGATCAAAAGATAAAAAAATTAAAAGAAGTCACCTGGCATTTTTCTATAATCGTTTTAAACCAATAATGATATATAAAATGGTTAATCATACTATAACAAAAAAAGTGAGAGATAAGGATATTTTAGTCAAATGAGCAGAGATGGATTTGCATGAATAAATTTTGGTTGTGCATAAATCGAGATCCTTGATAAAAAAAAAAGCATCACGTTCTTCATGATTATAATAAGAGCAATACTAGAGTTTTCGAATTTGTTCCTGAATAATACCAAATGTTCTCTTTTAATTCGTAGAACAAATATATTTACATAGAGGGTTTCTTTATTTCAAAAATACACGTTCAACCAGATGTTACCAACTAAACATTCAGGAATCGTTTTGGAAATACTTTAGGGAAGTCTAGCATTTCACTTATAATAAATCATTTTGATTATTTTTTTGAAAAGACATTTTGTTCCGTGATGTAAGTGATTAGATTTTCTGAAGTACAGTATCTACTCCACGATCATAATTTTAATGAATCTTTTTCATTTAATATGTTCGTTGAATTTCAATTATATTTATAGATATTGTATATATATGGACATTTATTTAGTGAATTATTTTGAATTGAAAAACATCGATTGGTCGAGTGTTTTAATTTAGATAAAAACAATAGGATATATATATATATATATATATATATATATATATATATATATATATATATTGCATTTTCTTTCATGAATAAATAGCAATTAATATATGATCTTCATGATCATTTTTTCTCTACATTTTTAGTTTATTTTGCATGAATTTGAATTTTTATTTAACTAACTTTCATGTTTAATTGTAGGAAAAAGAGATTCCGCGTAATAGAAAGATTGTGGCTGAAATTGCAAAATTTGAAGTAATTCTAGCGAAATTCGGAGTTTTAGATCAGATTGCGTAGTATTCACTATTTTGGCTATTACGTAAACTACAGATGTCGGAATGAGGTGATTCAGGCGCCGTTGGAAATCTTGCGAGAAGATCTTTAATTCAAGTATGGTCTCAAATTTTATTGATGTTCCAAACTGTCTAGATAAAGGCCAGAAGCAATCAACTCGGATTTCTATTTTTAAGAGTTATTTTATGTAGAAAACTTATTTATATTATTATTAAATATATAAAATACTCATATATAGATAGAAGTTAGTTATATTATTATATTGGAGAGGTTAAAATACATGTACACAACAACAAAAGGGAAGGCAACGGTTACTACATACAACAAAGAGACAAAGAAGGGGAAGAACAGAATCATTCAATGAGAAAAGCATAGAATTGGAGGAGAAAGAATTCTGGAGTTTTTCTCTTCTCTTCTTCACTTTTTTTCATTGTAAACTTGATAGCATGTTTTATTTCTTGTATTTAGTGTTCTCTTTTGTGATGTTTAACTAAAAGTCTTTCTGTACCTTTAATGGATATTTGTGTTTATATATAAGAAAATTCTTCAATTCTTTACTTTGGTGTTCATAGCACTTGTTTATATGAATTTGTGTTTAATGCTTTTCAAGTAATGATCATCCTTGAAATTGATTTGGAAAATTAGGTTGACTTGGGAAAAAAACTAATTCAAGGCATAATTTGTATAGCTTGGGATTAGTAAATTGCTAATTTGTGTTTAAGATAGCAATATACTTAAACACCCTAGGTAGTCAATTAAGGTGGAGATTAATGTTGTTCAAAGACTTAAATTTTTCATAGGAATATGGAAATTAGTTGATGAATTAGAATCACTTGAGATTCGGAAAGTTCTTGTGATAAGTTTAAAACCTTAGACTAGTAATTGGAGCACTAACCTAATGATAAAAGAGTAACTTATTGAAGAACACAAGTTCAAATTAAAGGTCTAGTTTCATAAATCTTGGAATATTAATTGTGTTTGCTTAATATTTAGTTCATGTTTTTAAATTACATGTTATTTTGACTTGAATTTAAAGAAAAGTAGGGTATTCTTGACAACTTAGATTTAGTTTTCGCGGTAATGAATTTATATATTATTTGTTACGATCTTTGCACTTGCATTTAAGGTTGTAAAATCGCAAACAACAATATAAAACACTACAAAGTACAAACAAATACTCTCTCCGTCCCGGCTGATTGTTAACATTTCAAAATAGAGTGTTTGGCACACATTTTAAGGATAGTTCCATAAATTATTTTTGAAATTTTCTTCTTTTTTTTGTATAAAAATAGGATTAAAAAAAGAAAATTTTAAAAATAAGGTATGGAACTATTCTTAAAATCCACCTTAAAATGTGTACCAGAAAGTGACAAAAAAAGTGTTAAGAATTGGATGGGACGGAGGGAGTAACAAATATTTCCGCTTTTTTATTTACTAGCTTATAACTTGTGCGATGCATATGAGACGAGATTAAAAACCTTATATTAATGAATTACTGAGAATAAATATAATTAATAAGCATTATTTAAATTTATTTGTAAAGAATTGAATGATAAAGTATTTATTAAATAATACTATTTAATTATATAGTTATAGAGAATTGAACCTGAAGTGGAAATAAACCAAATTATAAATAAATCTTATACAACTATGTAGTTATAAGAAATCGAATTTAATGATAACTAAATTAGATATTTTAATACTTTGGTACTATTTTTATTAAACTTGATGTACAAAATTTGCTGTTTTATCATATTTACTTGTTAGGGGGCCCAATATTATAAGTATCCAAGGCCCAATAAAGCCTTTGGGCTCATTACCTTTGGATCTATTAAGGCCCATTTGATCAGCCCGACCGAAGATTGACAATGAAACCGTCGACCGTTGTCCCTGTAACGCTTTAAACATTTATTACCCTCCATAACTGAGAATCAAGAGAATCATCAACGGTATACTCCTGGACACAATATAAATAGGCACAATTATCAGGTGAAAAACACAATCACACACACTGAAACACATTGGTTTACAAACGCTTTACGTTTACGTTTCCACCACAGTTTACTGATTCTCACACCGGAGGTGAATCGAGGGATAACTCCCTCGCATTCTTCTCTTTGCAGGAGCTACTGAAACTCGCTCTTGGCATACCGAAGGTTGGTGTTGCCGAGGCATATTTTGAGTCCTGACATTTGGCACCGTCTGTGGAAACGTATAACTTCTTTTTGTAAACCATGTTACCAGAGGATCCCAAAAATCTCAATACAGAAACTCCTAACCCCGAAGAAATAAGGAAACTGAAGGAGATAGGGAAAACCATCGAGGCGGAAGGATCCCAAGGAGGAAAGAAACGAGCCTTGCAAAAGAAGGCTGATGAGTTAAGGCTGGAGGCCATAAAACTCCGGCGCGAAGAGATTGAGTTAGAAGAAAAGCTAGCACGAGAGGCCCTTCAAGCTGGAGAAGAGGAGCCCGCAAATGAACCTCAGAGAACCCCTTCTAGAAGTAGGAGAGAAAAGAGGTCCCGACCTCACGGGGAAGAGTCTTCGGAATCTGACACACATTCCTCGCACCCATCCCAAGATCCTTCGGACTTGGAGGAAGAAGAAATAGGCTCTCAATGGAAAGACAAGCTTCGAAGAATGGAAAAATGTATGTTCGGGGATCAGAAGCGGACGCGTCGGGAGCCCGTCGTGACTGAAGAGATCGAGCAGTATAGACCACCCCCAGGTCGATAGTTCCCAAAAATGACCGAATCTAATGGTAAGGGGGACCCAGAAGATCATTGTGAAAAGTATGAAAGTCTAATAACAGGAATGGGCCATGATGATATCATGTTCTGCAAAATGTTTAAAACCTATCTGAAGGGTTCCGTCTCCTTGTGGTATCGATCGATGAGACCTAGATCCATACCTTCTTATGATCGACTAAAGAGCAAGTTCTTAAGGCATTACTCTCACCTTTGCCGAAGAGAGAAGGATACCGAATCACTCATCCATTGTCGCCAAAGATCCGATGAAGAGTTGGGTGACTACCTAGCCCGTTTTAAAGAAGAGGCTGGCATGGTGACCAACCTGGATAAAGTCAGGCAACGGGATTTCTGACGGCTGGCCTCGACTCAATCAAAGGGAGAAAGCTTCGGTCATCATTATATGATGTCCCCCCAAGGTCTCTAAACGACATCTATATTCGAGGAGAGAGTATCAGAAGGAAGATGGAGTCCATAGACGGTTATAAAGAATCGCCCAAAGACAGCCGAAGAAAGGGTGGTCAGGGGAAGAATGACCGAAAGAAAGAAGACAAACAAGATGATGATCGAAGGAATGATAGAAGAAATGATTCTAAAAGAGATAAGGAGACAATGCTGTTTACTCCACTAAACACTCCCATCTCCAAAATTCTAAACGAAATCAAAAGTCGGCCTGATTTCCGAAGGCCAGCGAAGCTGAGGGTACCCGATTATAAGAAGAACGGGAGTAAGTACTGTGATTACCACCAGGACAAAGGCCACAACACTGACGAATGTTTTCATCTGAAGCGATTAATAGAAAGAATGGTAACAACAGGTGACCTAAATCAGTTTGTTAAAGATTTAAGGGACCGTTTGGAGCCCAAGAGAAATGACTCAGGCCCGAAAGGGGCTAGAAATCGGGACGATCGTTTTGTCCCTAATTTTGGGTAAACCTCCCTGCACCATGGAAAAGCAGGTGAAGTTTTATGTCATCCGAGTGGATAGCCCGTACAATGGCATCCTCGGGCGCCCTACATTAATAGCTTTCCAAGCTATAGCTTCGATTCCACATTTGAAGTTAAAGTTCCCTACCGATCACGGCATCGGCGAAATGAAAGAAGACCAAAAAGCAGCCAGAATCATTATGCTAGAAGATCTAGACAGATCTGAAGAAGAAATCGAAGATGAAGGGAAGAAGAAAAGGCGCATGAACGATCAATCTGGAAACGTTCACCATACTATGAACATTGAGCTAGAAAAATTTGGGGACAATCTCTCAAATCCGATAGCCGAACCAGCGGCGGAGACCGAAGAGGTTGAATTATATGTGGTCGTCTCTGGGCGAATGATCCGCATCGGGAAAAACATGAACGAAGACTTGAAAGCAAAGGTGATTGCGGTGATTCGAGAATACCATGACATATTTGCAAGGGGTCCCGAAGACATGCCCGGACTTGACCCGAGCGTCGCCCAACACAGTTTGAATGTGAAAGAAGGAGCTAAGCCAGTCAAACAAAAAAAGAGAAACTTCGCCATGGAAAGGCAAAACGTAATTCAGACAGAGGTAGAAAAACTTTTGGAAGCAGAGTTTATTGAAGAGATAAAATACCCCGAATGGCTAGCCAATGTGGTAGTGGTAAAAAAAGCAAATGGCAAATGGAGGATGTGCGTCGATTACACTGATCTCAATCTCGCCTGCCCGAAAGACCATTATCCGCTTCCCAACATCGACCAACTCATTGATGCTACATCAGGGTACGAAATTCTGAGTTTCTTAGACGCCTTCTCCGATTACCATCAAATCGCGATGAAATCTGAGGACATCCCCAAAACAGCATTCATCACCCCGAAAGGAACATACGCTTTCATTGTTATGCCTTTCGGCTTGAAGAACGCAGGGGCTACCTTTCAGAAGATGATCAATAAGGTTTTTAAGGATGAAATCGGAAGGAACATGGAGTGCTACGTGGATGACATGATAGTGAAGTCCCTGTTTCGGGATCATGCCGATGACTTGAGAGAGTGCTTAGAGACTCTAAGAAGAAACAACATGCGAATCAACCTGAATAAATGCACATTCGGAGTATTCAGCGGCAAATTCTTGGGTTATATGGTGAGTGCTCGAGGCATTGAAGCCAATCCAGAAAAAATAAGAGCAATAATCGATATGGAATCCCCGAAAACAATTCGGGACATTCAGAAACTGACAGGAAGATTGGCTGCCCTAAGAAGATTCATCTCCAAATTGGCCGATAAAGCTTTACCCTTCTTTGAAGTATTGAAAGGTACGAAGACTTTCTCGTGGGGTCCAGAATGTGAAAAAGCCTTCGAAGATATCAAAGAGTATTTGACAAAGGCTCCGTTGTTAATGAGACCGGATCCACAAGAGACGTTACAACTGTACTTGGCTGTGAATGATCGAACGTTGGGGGCTGTCTTAGTCAAGCTACACAATGGAAATCAGTACCCAGTTTTCTACGTCAGCCACATGCTGAAAGAAGCAGAAACTAGATACCCGAATGCTGAAAAATTTGCTTATGGGCTGGTCATGGCCTCAAGAAAACTGTGACATTATTTCCAGGGGGGAACGATACAGGTCACGACCGATCAACCTTTGAAAAAGATATTACAGAGACCGGAGGCTTCGAGCAGAGTCGTTGCATGGGCCATTGAATTGGGACAATTCGATTTGGAGTATGTGCCGAGGACTACGATAAAAGTACAAGCCCTGACAGATTTCATAGTGGAGTGTTCGTTCACTGGTTCCGAAGAGTTGCAAATCGAAGAAAAATTGATACAAAGTCCCGGCAAGTGGAAGTTGTTTGTGGATGGTTCGGTCGCCGGGAGTAAGTATGGAGCAGGTCTAATTCTTACAAGCCCTGAAGGGTTCGAGATATGCCAGGCCATCCGATTCACTTTTTCCCTAACCAACAACGAAGCTGAATACGAAGCACTTCTGGCTGGGATGAACTTGGCAAAAAACCTAGAAGTCGGACATCTTCGGGCATTCAGCGACTCGATGCTAGTGGTGAAACATTTCTCAGGAGAATATGAACAAAGGGACGCCCGAACCAAAGCCTACGCGACCAAGGTAAAGGCAAATTCTCTATTGTTCGAGTCTTTTGAATTGACTACTATAGCCAGAGAAAACAACAGCCGAGCCGATGCATTATCTAGGCTAGCTTCGGCCGAAACCCATAATCTCACGGGTTCAATCTACCTCACTGAAATCAAAACGCCCTCCATCAATAAGAATGTATGTTTTGAGATACATCAAGGGGTAGATTGGATGACCCCGATTCGACTATTCCTAGAGAAAGGGACATTACCATTGGAGAAAGCCGAGGCTCAAAAGGTCAAAAGTCGGGCCACCAAATACACAATTATAGCAGGGAAAATGTATCGAAGATCGGCAACTGAACCACTGTTAAAGTGCCTGGCTCCCGAAGAACAAAAAACAGCTCTGGAAGTCGTTCACGAGGGAATCTGTGGGGAACACGTAGCAGGACGTTCCTTGGCCTTTAAAATCCTAAGGCAGGGATTCTTTTGGCCGACCCTACGGGCCGACGCCATAAGCTATGCAAAGAAATGAAGGCAATGTCAGCTCTTCAACAACATCCTGAAGCAACCACCCGAAGAAATGACTTCGGTCTTAAACCCCATTCCCTTCGCCATGTGGGCCGTGGATATTGTTGGAATCTTACCTACCAGCACCAGACAAGCAAAATATTGCATCGTTGCAATCGATTACATGACCAAGTGGGTAGAAGCACGCCCTTTGTCGTCTATCACCGAAGAAGCTGCCAAGAAATTCATGCTAGAGCAAGTAATCCTCAGATTCGGGATTCCCAAAATTTGTGTATCGGACAATGGGACCCAGTTCATCGGAAAGAAGTTCAAGAATTTTTTAGCCTTCTTCGGAATTCAACAGAAATTCAGTTCGGTCGGTCACCCACAAGGAAATGGGGCAGTGGAAGCCGCAAACAGAATCATCTTTGATGGGATAAAAAAGAGGCTCGGAGAAGCCAAAGGGTTATGGGCTGAAGAGTTACCATATGTACTGTGGGCTTATCGCACCACCCCAAGATCTTCGACCGGAGAAACTCCTTTCAGTCTGGCGTACGGCACCGATGCAATGGTCCTAGTAGAGGTCGGTCTGGAATCATACCGAAGCGAAGTGTTCAACCTCGAAGCAAACGAGTTGGGCCTCCGAGCTAACGTGGACTTGTTGGAAGAGGCAAGAGAAGTGGCACACCTAAGAAATGTCAAGTATCAACAACAAACTGCTCAATACTATGACTCAGGAGTAAAGAAAAGGTCCTTTAAAGTTGGGGATATGGTTCTTCGAGAATTAGCAACCTCTATGCCAAGCAAGCAAGGGAAGCTTCAGCCAAACTGGGAAGGGCCCTATGTGATCATCCAAGTCGTTCGACCAGGGACTTAAAAACTAACTGAACTAGATGGAAGTCCGATCAAAAACACATGGCATGCTTCCCGATTACGCAAATATTACCAGTAAGCTTTTGTAAGAAAAATTCAATTTCGATTATCAATAAAAGCTTGATTTTGCTTGGCCCATTTATATTTCTATTAATTATTTAACCCGAATGGCCGAAGCGTTGCTCGGTCGGGAACGACAAAGAAAAAAAAACCCCGGAACATAAGTCCCACTTCGCCCAAATGGTCTTCGGGAGGCAGGATTCGCCCAAAACCGAAAGAAGAATCCTTTGGCCGAACTGCGACTCGGGGCAACACGAGGCAATGTCCGAAGAGGCTTTGCCCGAAACATCGAACTTCCGAAAATTACTCCAAGTAAAACTTTGAGTATAGGAACGACAAGCCAGAAAACCTCTAAAGAGGATGGCCAAAATAAAAATTTGTCTGAGCAACAGGAAATACAAGTTACTTACAAATCCAAAGATTGCACATGCATAGGAAAAAAAAGGTAACTTAAATCCGAAGAGTGCCCAACAAACAGTATGAAACAAAAAGCGCCCGAAGGCCTTGATTTCATTAATTAAGAAAAGTACAAAGTAGCCTAAAAAGGCGAAAAGAAAAAATTTACAATAAATCAAGGAACTGCACTATGCAGTTCCCCCAGTTGGTTTCGCTCGACCTTTCGGTTTTCCATCCAGTCGAGCAACTCCTCAGTATCGGCCATCATCTTATCATTCTACTGCCATAAAGAACCATTCTCCCGAAGCAGTTCGGCATTTTCGGCTCGAACAGAAGAGAGCTTGGACTTCAGTTCCTTGACTTCCTTTTCCAGCAAAGGAATCTGCTTCCCTTGATGATAAAGAAGGAGATCCTGATCCTTCACCTTCTCGGACACCGAAGCGGCCCAAGGGGTAGCCTGAAAGAAAAAAGAGTGAATTAAAAACCATGTATAAGACGAAAAGTAATTTGGTGAGAAAAACACTCCTTACCAGAGAAAGATGCCCCAAAAGGTTGGTAGTGGCTTCGGCCGTATCAGCCGCATCATAAAGAGGGTGGTCCTTCGGAAGGATGAAGGAATGGCAAAGATCTTCCGCGATCTTCTTTGAAGCTGCCGAAGCAGGAGCTCCAAAGGAATCAGAATCCATCACCGCCCATGAAGGCCGGTGAGAATTTTTATCCATTCCCTCGATGCGACTTTTTTTCTCCGAAATGCTCGGAGGAACATCCTTCGGAAAGGAAGGAGGAACGGAGGAACCAGTTGTTGATACAATCTTGGCGCGTCTTTCTGTCGCTCTCCTTCTCATCTCTGATCGACTCGACACTAGAGCAAAAAAAAAAATTGTTAGCCAAAATCAATTACTTATCAATATGGAAGAAACGAACACCAGAATATACTTACTGATTATTCGCAAGATGAGTTTGAAGAACCTAGTGATTGATGGAAGAACCTAGTGTTTGACGGAAATCAGAGAAAAAATGGAGAAAATTTTGAACAGAGATAAGAGATAGAGTAAAACTGCGAGTGAAAGCATATATTTATAGAAGGAATTAACGTCCCTGATGAAACGCCGCTTGAATAAACGTCTGCCCAAGATCAAGGCACGTGCCTTCCCAAGAAAAGAGCGGTCAAACTACCATTAAATGGGGGGAAATATTAAGAGCCTCCACATTAAAAAAAAACTACCCTTAAGAGGGATATTTGATGAGAAGAAGATATTTACTATGCCACGGGTTACTAAGTCCCAGCTCACCCAAATGGTCTTCGGGAGGCAGGATTCGCCCAAAACCGAAAGAAGAATCCTTTGGCCGAACTGCGACTCGGGGGCAACACGAGGCAATGTCCGAAGAGGCTTCGCCCGAAACATCGAACTTCTGAAAATTACTCCAAGTAAAACTTCGAGTATAGGAACGACCAAGCCAGAAAACTTGACTGTCCGAAGACTTAAGCCTCCGAAAAGCAAAAATTACAAGGATGAGAAATCCCGAAGAGACTTTGGCTGAAGCATTGAATTTTCGAAAAATTACTCCAAAACGGACGATTGGTTGGCAGCAGCGTATACAGTGCCATCCTAAAAAAGCAAAGCGGGAGCATGACCCATTGCATGTCCCGAAGGGCCTGTTTCAGGGTTTGCCATCGAATCTAGAAAAAGCAAGATGAGTCGTTAGTCCGATACTCGGGAACAGAAAGACAAAAGCAAAATAAGAAACTACGGCCGAAAGGAAATCCCCGAGTATGAATAGACCAACGACGAATTGGAAAAAATCAAAAAAAGAGGGGAGGGCCTACGACGAAAGTGGTTCTTATTCTCAGAAATCAGAAAAATAAGTCGAATATTCAAGGAGACTTAAAACATTGTGAAAACTAAGTACATTATCAGAAAGTACTTGCAAAAATAAAAATGTATGTAAATACGGTACAAGAAATGGACTTACTCATTGAAGAGAGTGGTTGACGATGAAAGTTGAAAGCCCGTTGATTGCTCCGAGGTCTCGTACAAAATTAATCCAGAAGGCAAATAGAGTGAAAGGGGTACAAGAACATAAATATATATACAGAAATGAATGGCTATGATGCATAGACGGTTCAATATCCCTGTCCCAGATGATGACACGTGGAGCACCGTTTAAATAAAAGGCTATAAATTGAATACAACTGTCGCCTCAAAAGACGCGCCTTCAAGGGAAAAATACCGATCGACTAAAGTTCTTCGGCTAAGATAGACTTCGATCTCATTTCCAAACCGACCGAAGCCCGGGGACATGTTAGGGGGCCCAATATTATAAGTATCCAAGGCCCAACCCAATAAAGCCTTTGGCCTCATTACCTTTGGATCTATTAAGGCCCATCCGATCAGCCCGGCCGAAGATTGACAATGAAACCGTCGACCGTTGTCCCTGTAACGCTTTAAACATTTATTACCCTCCATAACTGAGAATCAAGAGAATCACCAACGGTATACTCCTGGACACAATATAAATAGACAAAATTATCAGGTGAAAAACGCAATCACACACTCTGAAACACATTGGTTTACATACGCTTTACGTTTACGTTTCCACCACAGTTTACTGATTCTCACACCGGAGGTGAATCGGGGGATAACTCCCTCGCATTTTTCTCTTTGCAGGAGCTACTGAAACTCGCTCTTGGCATACTTGCCGAGACATATTTTGAGTCCTGACATTACTAATACTATGAAGAGGAACAAATTATATTAGAGTAAATTAAAATGACACCTATATTATCGTATGTAATTGGCCAAAACATTTCCATGTTTATGTCCATCGATTAGTTCAAACAGAAGTGCTCTCTCCAATCTGATTATCTTTTCAGTTAGGGCTGTAATTCGGGCCGGGCGAGCCGAGTTTCGAGCCGAACATTAAACGAGCTAGGATTAATCGAGCCGAGCCGGCTCGTTTAACTAATCGAGCCAAAATCTCTGCCCGAACTCGACTCGTTTAGTTTCACGAGTCGAGTCGAGCCGGCAAACGAGCCGGTTTTAACGAATCGGGCGAGCCAGCTCGTTTAATTTTACACTTAATCGAGCCTAAAACTCTACCCGAACTCGGCTCGTTTAATTTCACGAGTCGAGTCGAACCGGCTCGTTTAATTAAACGAGCCGAAACCTCTACCCGAGCTCGACTCGTTTAACTAAACAAGCCGAGTCGAGCCCACTTAAACGAGTTCGAGCCGAGCCAGCTCGCGAGCCGCTCGGCTCGAATTACAGCTCTATTTTCAGTAACTTGTTTGGTAGTAATGCGTCTTGTTTAAACGACCAAATTTTTGGTTTAGAATTTGGATTTACTTTGTATCGTCTTGTACAGGAGAATAAGTGCTGGATGCTATTGCATAAAGTACGTGCATGATATATAATGATGATGAATTCATCAAAATCGTCCACGTTAATTTTGTCTTCTACCTGTGTAATTTTGCGAGTCAAAAAGTAATTTGATTCTTCGTTGACTTATTTTGCATGCCAGCTGCTTCTCGCTTTCTGAATGCGCGGTAAATTTTGATGATATCCGTACTGGAAAGTAGAAAGACGAGCGGGAGTAAGTTTGAAACTTTTTTTTTAGAAATTTTTGACTGGCGGTCTGACGCTAGTTCACTATGAATTCGATCTTATTGAAATTTAGTATACTTCCAACTCAAAATATGTATTTCAGTAAAATTTGAGCTTTTTAGTTTCCTATGAGGATATAATTGGATTACAATTGAACCTCGATGAAGTAATAATAGATAAAGTAATAATCTCGTTATATTAATATTTTCTTCCGATCCCGACATAATGGAAACAATGTATTTTTATTCACGATAAAATAATAAACTCGATAAAGTAATTTTTTTTTCTCGATCCCAAACGTATTACTTTAAAGAGGTTTAACTGTACAATAGCTTTTTAGTTTCCTATATATTTGATTAGTTATTATTTTATTGTATCTTAAAGATCGAAAATAAAGAAATTCATTGAAGTTGCTCTAATAATTATCTTTACCTTTATATAAGCACAAGCAAGGACAGACATTGAAGGGATCTCAACAGATTTCAGCCTACCTCTGATCTATGTAATCTTTTCATTACAGCATTTAAATTGATTATATGTAAAATTTGTTGAACTTGTAGAAGGATGTATTCCAACAGAATTATGTAAAATAATCGATTATAATTTAAAATACAAAAAGATTGATAATGTGTCCAATTTCAAATTTATGTAAAAAATTTAGATATTGACCAAATATAGCTAATCAAGAAAAAATTGGCTAAATATTTAGCTAAGATTTAGACATGGTTGGAGACAATAATATATACATACTCCCTCCGTCCCTTAAAACTCTTCCCATTTCTCTTGGACACGTTTGCCAACGCACACCTTTACTCGTTAATATCTTTAATTTTGTATTAGTATTGAATATAAAAATTTCACTGTATTAAAGTACTCATAAATACGAATCCAACAAGATCACTCATGACTATATTTTGTTTTATAGATTAGACGTAAATTAGTAATTTGTCTCTTGTTATGAACAGTCCCGACATTCTAAACGGGAAGAAAATAAAGGGACAGTGGGAGTATTATATACTAACTTTTTAGTTAAGCGCAAGCATATATTGAAGATACTTTTAGTATAGTACTATAAACTTTGGATATTATTTAAAATTCAGTATACCTATATATGGATATTCTTTTTTAATAACTAAAGCCTCCTCCTACGTGCATTCTTGAATCCGCCATTACAAATAAGATTAACTAAGACAAAGCCAGTACAAATACCTAATCTCATGAAAAACAGAATTAATACACAAAATGATTGCAAATACAGTGGGCTTAAAAATGTAAATCCTAAACGGGAGCATCACAAATTTTGTTGGCCCTAGCTAAACTTGCATCAGCACTTAAAAGGTTGAATGGGACCATACGGAAGAATCTGTAGAAATCCTAAATGATTTTGTTTCAACAACACGCAATTCAAATATTCAATTTTTTGTACTCTCGCAAGGTAGCATCAATAAATCTTTATAACCCACTCCAAAATAATTTTCGTTTATTATAATTGACAATATTTCCAAAACTAAATCGAATTTATTATCACCGTAAAACTAATTGATATTTCAAAATATAAAATAGTTATTGTGACAAAAAGAAAAAGATATATAATCTACTGCTTAACTACATTAAATAATAGTAACTCTCAAGTGAATTAGGAAGAAAAGCAAAAAACCTCACTGCCTTAACTAGGAGGTTTCGGGACCAAGTCCAACTACCGCAACAACCAGCTCAACTAACCAAGATATACAATGAAATGATTAGACACAAGCACACTCAACTACATAATTCGTGAACATCAAAACACAAAAAGGAAAAAGAGCAAATCTTTGCAAGGTTAAGTGGGATATGATTCTGTAGTGAACAATGATGCTCAGATTTAATGTTGCCCTCCACACCACATGCTTACGATTACCGGCACACCAAACGCAAGTTTGGCCCCTTTCTATTGTTTCATCATATACTTGTCTCCTCCCTCTCATGCTTACTACTAGTCTATATATTTCGAGTTCATCTCATGTCAACTTCACCAACAATATATAAGGTGAAATATCACTGGGAAACCTTTGTGCTGGACACAAGTCTTGAATCCTTATATTCGATAAAAAGTTCTTGTCCATGTTACTTATCCACCACCAAGGTTGCAACATGATCAACCGTGTATTGCATGGATAATTTCAAAGTCGTACTTGACGTTATGATCAATTGTTTACTAACTTCTGTTATTATTTTACAAACTTCAAAAAATAACTTGCTAAGTTAGAGGAGTCGGTGTTCTTTGTATAACACACACAAACTGTGTGTCCCTTCAGATTTCATTCCAAAGAAGAGAAGCCATAGGCACACAGATCATATGATTCTCAAGCGAGAAAAAGACAAGATTGACAGAAACAATTTAAACAAAAAAAAACCCAACAATATTTCCATTGCAGTTAATTACAGATTTTTGGTTTGCAGTGGTTATTAATTTATGCTACTAACAACAAATTTGTCATTCGTTTTATAATATAACTCACAGCAATGGCATGGCTGAGATTTTCCCATGAATTCACAGCAATGACATGTGAAGATCTTCCCCACGCGACTTATGTGACTAACATGTCCTGTGTACCTGGGAATTCCCTAACCTTATCGTGACCTAAAATGATTGCGTATTAGTTTCAACGTAATACTATGAACTACAAAAATTATCAGACAGAAATTATGACCCACAAATAGTTTCATTGCCATATGACTGCCACACATATATCTGATGGGACAAACAGTAAATGTCACTTTGGCACAACAATTGGGCACTAGCTTGTGGAGAAGGCTTGACCTCTGTGGAAAATAGATCCACTTTCGGACTACAGACAGACCATCGTCTGGAATAGATCCACTTAAATCATAGACGTAAAGAGCAACTACGATTTATCACACACATCACAATCTTGCTCGTAGCAGACAATTTGCTACATCGAACCCAAAATTAGTTGGTACACATGCATCTCTACGCTCTGAGGCTAAAACTATTTACTTCAAAATAAATTTTTAGTATATACGCATCTCTTCTAAACCAACAACCCCCAAAATCAGATATCTCGTACAAATATCTTAGATATCACTATCTTAGATATCACTACGGTAAGGGGAAAAGCTGTATTGAGGTGGGAGTCCTTTCTATGTTATCAACTGCAATGAAATCTTGTTAGCTCCCCAAGAAGCATCTACACTTGAGGTTTGTGGGCAATCAATACTCCTGGCTGCCCGCCCCAATACTATATCATTATGCTTTGCAGCCAACTATGCCATTTATACATAGTCTCATTCATTAGCTCCTTAAGAAACCTTAATTGGCATGAACTGAAGGTTTTAATGCTCAGAATTAAAACTTGCAAACACATTGACATGAATCATGACCATCTACGCAATGTTTTCATTATCAACAAACCATAAAAAACAAGCATCCAAATAAAAACACCAAAGAAGAAAGTGCAGCATCCACCGAGAGAAGAAAAGAAATAGAGAATTAATATAACAAGTTATTTGGTATCATCTCATTGCCCAACAAGCCAATCCCAGAAGATTCAGGACAACTGTCCCAATAAGTATGACAGAAGACAACATCCTATTATAGAAGAAAAAAGAAATTTTGAAAAAAAACAATAAGTTATTGAAGTGATCGCACTGCCCTACACCAGAAGATTCAAGGACAAGTTGCACAGAAGCATGGGAAAAGGGAAATAAGTTGGCGACACATGACTCGGGATAAATTGTCCACTCAACCATAATCTTCATGTAGGAAGGAGAATTCAACTGAATTCAGAAACTTCACTTTCTACAACCTATATATAGCGAGGCGCAGTTTGCAGAGAACGGTAATCACGCAATCCACCTGCAGAAGAACGATACTCAGTTGCAGGACCCGCCTGATGATATCCGTTTGACAAGCCTGCTGGAGCAAGGTCTTCAGTTGGTAATCCTGCAGCACGGTACTCAGCAAGTAAACTCCTCGAAGCATGGTACTCTTCCCGTAAGGGTCTAGTGGAATGATACTCTGCTGGGAGTTCTGCAGTAGTACGGTACTCAACCTCTCTTCGTGAGGGAATGTACTCAATCTCTCTGCGAGAGGGAAGGTACTCAGAGGGTAAGGTTCCTGGTTGATAATAATCTCGTAGCCCAGAGGTAGCATGGCGCTCAGACTGCCTGCCTGCGGGAAGATAGGCAGCAGGCAGGACTGCGGGAGAATAGTACTCTCGCTCTGATGCCGAAGAATATACTGGTCTACGGAATGAAGGAGCTTCTCTTTCTCTATAAGATATATATGGATCAATGGTTTCAGTCTCATCATGATGCCTTGGTTCCCGATCTACAACCTGAAGACCACGATGCTCTAATACTCGTTCATGTCTGTACGGGATCTCCAAGGTTCTCTCATAAGTATACACCGGAGCAGGTAACTGGTAACCTCCATGCAGAGGTGCTACTTGAGAGTAAGGAACCTCGTTTGCATATATAACAGGTCGCTCATGGTGCCTTAGCTCCCGTCTCAGTGGAGATTTTCTTTCTTCACGTCGACCACGTCGCTTGCGACCCCGCTCTTCATCCCGATCCCGCTGTTTGCGACTACTCCCTTCATCCCGGTCTCGCCGTTTGCGACCCCTCTTTTCTTCACGGCTCTGCTGCTTTAGACCCTCAGATGTACGTCCTACTACAAGACTTTTACTGATCTTCGGGAGAGCAGGGCCTTTGTTAACAGAAACAAATAGCTTGCACAACTTTTTCACCTATTTTAAGAAATATATCATACACCATTATTTGGCACAAACTGATAAAACAACGAGTCCTACACAGACTTAGGTGACATATACTTTTGCACAAGATAATTGAAGAGAATGCAGGAACAAACCTGTTCAGAATTCAGTTGACAATCAAATTTATTCCTAGAGTAGTAGTTCTCTTTGATGGCCTCCTTAAATTTCTCTTCAGCTAATGGCAAGCAGTCCTCCAAAACAGTAAATCGAACCTAGGAAACAACTGAATGTTAAAATCAAAATTTGGATATCAAATAATAAAACAGCTAAAGATTGAATCTATATCTTGGCACGTTCAGCATCACCAATTTATAATTATGTTCACTAATATAATATTAAAATCTTACACATTTGAAGAATGAAGGCAACAGGCTTTGATATATATATTTATAATCTGTAATATGATTGTTTTAAAACTGAAACGGGGACTTGCTGCCAGACACGAGGGTGAAATGGCTTTGTACACTTATGCTACATGCTCCTCTAGTTTCACTCTTCATCATGCAACAGGGTTGTCAGAAAAACCAGCAGAGACAATGAGAGAGTAAGTAGACGGTAACATGCATTAGACTAGAAACCGAAAAATGAATGACCAACAATAATCACCTACTAAAAGACAACACTATCTACAGATCTTGTACAAGGGTATATAAATTTTCCGAGTACTTAAGATTCAAACAATTTAATCAAGAGCTTGAACAAATTTCCGGAGCTAATGTTTAACCGTGCCAGGCCGAAAGGGCACTTACAAAAATATTGGATTAGAACAGGAGCTACAAGTTAAAGCAAAGCAGCCGCTCTAGTCAAACACCATGTGTATATTCCTCAAGTAATAAAAGGCTAGACAATTTCCTGCCTCTAATGCAGAGCACAAGCTACAGGCCAGAAATGCATCATTTTTAAGATCACTCATACTTTCTGTATCAGTACAATGTTAAACACCAACTCCATGAATTCCGAAACGAACTTGGACACTAAAAAAAGTCACACCGAGCCTTTTCAAATGAGCTCGCTAATTATTCAACAGTAGCTCGATTAGTATACCACTATAGAATTTGTACTACCCCTAAATATATAGGACTAAATACAGAACACAATGTACCAAAAAGTAGATGCAAAACTAAAAAAAGCCTATCCTAACAAAGTCCTCTTCGTCAAAAAAATACAGAGAGGAAGAGAGAAACGTTAGTATTCTACTATGAGGGTCTCAGTTCAAAGATAATTAAAATATATGGAGCTTCAATATGTGCACTCTCTTATATCAAGATACCAGGATCTATTTATATAAATTAGTAGTCGACTCGTCGTCTAAAGAAGAGTGCAGAGTCTGTATAGCACCCATATTCCTTCGATACGACCTAAAATCGTACATTCTTTTTGCTGCCGTTTGATTTTATAGCTACTCATTAGCTTATTGACAATATACATCCACGTAGGTATTCCATCATTACTACCTACAATTGTACAATTTAGCTAGCATTTGATGTTATAGCTACTCATTTGCTTATTGACAATAAACAAACACACAGGTATTCCCTCATTACTACCTAAGATTGTACAATTTTTTACTCCCATTTGATTTTATAGCTACTCATTAGCTTATAGACAAAAAACATCCACGTACCTTTACTAATATTATTTTCATGTTAGTGCCAGCACTTTGTGGAGAATAAATACAATAAATAAAAGAAAAACTCTTGACTGACCTGAGATGGGAATGCAGACTTAAAAGCCTTGGGTTCAATGTTAGTACCCCCGGGTGCTGCAGCTTTGTATATCCCATACAGCAACCTCAGATCCAAATCAAACAAAAATAGACGCATTCCTTTATAAATCTTTTCAACAAGTTCTTTCTTTCCGGCAGGCAGCCCAAGCAACTTGTAACGGTAACAATCCTTTTTAGTCTGTGACGTGCACATAAAAATCATCCCCATGCTTTCCACCTTCTTTGAATTCTTTTTCCTTTTTGAAGACTCTGGCTTATCTTCATTTTTGCTTACAACCGTCTTCACAACTTTTTTCTGTGCAGAAGACTCTGGCTTATCCTCATTTTTGCTTACAACCATCTTCACAACCTTTTTCTGTGCAGAAGACTCTGGCTTATCTTCATCTTTGCTTTTCACCTTTGAAACCCCTTGCACAACTTTCTTCTTTCTAATACGTTTCTTTGGCTTTCTGCCTTTCGGGGTTGAGTTGTCATCCACTTTCTTTTGACTATTTTCCGCGCCTTTACCATTGTCAGCAACTTCTATTTTATCGCCCTCTATCTTCTCTATTCCTTCTGCTCCATCATTAGCAGCTTCCATTTTCCCACCTCCTTCCTTTTCTATTCCTTCTGCTCCATCATTAGCAGCTTCCATTTTCCCACCTCCTTCCTTTTCTATTCCTTCTGCTCCATCATTAGCAGCTTCCATTTTCCCACCTCCTTCCTTTTCTATTCCTTCTGCTCCATCATTAACAGCTTCTATTTTCCCACCTTCTTCCTTTTCTATTCCTTCCGCTCCATTATTAGCAGCTTCAATTTCTAAACCTCCTTCCTTTTCTGTCGCCACCACTCCATTTTCTTCACTCTTTTTCTCTTCCTTATCAACCTCTTCCACATCTTTTCCTTTTTCGACACGTTCTTCCACCACCACCAGCTCTTCCTCAACTTCTATACCTTTCCCTCCCTCTTCACCAACCACAAAATCACCGCCATTAATCTCCTCGCTCTCAACTAAAACTATGCCTCCAAAATTATTCCCATTAACAACCACAGTCAATTCCAAATCTTCCTTCTCCAAACCCGACAAACCATCATCACCATCCCTTTTCACATCCACCATCCTCCTCCCTATCCAAACCCAAAATCCCCCTCACCTAATACTCGACAAAACCTACCAAAAATGACAAAAAACTCTCAAAATCCACTTTGACCACCCAAATCAACAATCAATAAAAACCCAATTCACACACAACAAATCAATTTTACACAGAATCACATACAAATTAATCAACAAAATCAATTATACCTTCATCAATTCAATTCAATTATTGTATTCAATTCAATTATTGTATTCAATTCAATTACAATACATACAATCAATCATACAATTCAACAAAATCAACATAAAATCAAAATTAATTGTGAATTAAAAAGCCATAGCTATAGAGATTGCAAGAATTAGCAGCGAACTAACCCGAATGAATGGAATTGGAGAGATGATACGTACAGAAAATATGTATGTATAGGAGGATGAATTGTTGTTATAAGAGATCTGAGGCGGCAGCAGTGGAGATATATTTGATATGGATATTTTTGTTGGTCTCTTTTTTTTTTCCCTTTTTTTTTTCCTGAATTAATTAATAAATATTTAAATCGCAGTTATTTTCCTTTTAACCGACCAGGTGATGGATAAGGTTTTTTTTAGGGTTAAGGAACGAAAAAGCCCTAGTGATATATGTGTGGGAGCAAATCTATACTTACTATTATATAAAATCCGAAACATTGAAAGTTTGGTTGGTTGGTTGGTTGGTAGATCGGTACGGTACCTGTTGATTTTATTTATTTACCCTTATTCAAATAAAATCCATCCTACTAACTAATCAATTTCCTTTTTCAGATTAAACATATTATCTTTTCTATTTTTCAATAACTAAATAATTTCCTTGTCATGTAAAATATAATATCTTTTATATTTTATCTAACTAAAATTTCTCCATTATTAATCAATTTCCTTTTTCAGGTTAAACATATTACCTTTTCTATTTTTCAATAACCTGAAAATACAATATCTTTTACATTTTATCAAACTAAAATTTCTCCTTTTTTTAAAAACACTACAAACAATTTTGTTTAATAAAATAACATAATTACATTATAATTAATATTAACTAATCAATTACCTTTTTCAGCCAAAACACGTTACCTTTTCTATTTTCTCTAACTAAAATCTCTCTTTTTTCAATTATATCATGGACGGTTACCTTTTTCAGCCAATACACGTTACCTTTTTTTCTATTCCTTTACTAAAACATCTCTTTTTCCAATTATATCACGGGAGTTTCTATTTAATAAAAATAAAATAATAATATTATAATACTAATAATTAACCGATTATCCTTTTCAATTAAAACCTATCATCTTTTCTATATTTTCTAACTAAAATCCCTCTTTTTATAAAATATCACATATAAAATTTATATAATTATTATCAAATCATCTTATATAAAAATTTAAGCCTCCACAATTCATGTTTTAAAAAAAATTAATTTAAACTAATAATTTTTTTATATAATATTAAAAAAATCCGTGCATCGCACGGGTTTTAAGCTAGTAAGCCCTTAAGATTTAAAAAGGTTCAAATAACCTCTTGTAATTTAAATTGAAGGTTCGACAAGACCCTTGTGATTAATTTTCTTAACTATGGTTAGAAAAATATTTAAAATAAAAATACTTAAAACTTAACATTACATTAAATGTTTTATAAAATAATAAATATTGTAAATGTTATGATTTCACATATTATTAATTTTTTTATTAATTTAGAAAACTTGTAATGGAACATCTATTATCTTTATCGATTATATTAATTTAGAACATGATAATTTCAAGTTCAATTTCAATTTTTATAATTTAAAATGAAATATCAAGTTTTCTCTCACTTTAAATTATATTTAAATTATAAAAATCGAAATGTGATCATCATTTTCTAGATTAATACTCCTTCCGTCTCTAAATATTATTCCTGTTTTGATTGGACACGTTTGTCAACGCACACTTTTGATCGTTAATATCTTTAATTTTGTATTAGTATTAAATAATAAAACTTCATTGTATTAAAGTACTCATAAATACGAATCCAACAAGATCACTCATGACTATATTTTGTTTTATAAATTATGCGTAAATTAGTAATTTGTCTCATGTTATGAACAATCCCGACATATGAAATGAGAACGATATAAAGAGACTGAGAGAGTAATATTAAGAGTATAATACATCTTCTATTGCTCACAAAAGTAAACTTTAAATTTTTGTTGGATTAAATAATTTTTTTTTAGCCAAATAAATTAGAATTTTAAAACTAAAATTGAATAAAAAAAATTATAAGTTAATGATTAAAATTAAAATATAATATGAATAACTAATAAAATCTACATAAATAATTCCTTACATTACACAAGTTGTAATATAGCCATTATAATATCATCAACAAACAAATTAATAACATGTAAAATCATAACATTTACAATATTAATTATTATATAAAAAATTTAATGTAATGTTAAGTTTTAAGTATTTTTATTTAAATATTTTTCCAACCATAGTTAAGAAAATTAATGACAGAGGTCTTGTCGAACCTTCAATTTAAATTACAGGGGGTTATTTGAACCTTTTTAAATCTTAGGAGCTTATTTGCTCCTACACCTATATCATATGGGATTTTTCGCTCCTTAACCCTTTTTTTATGAGAGGAGATTGATGTTTGTATTTTTCCCAAATACAATAAGTTGAGATTTTTGGACACAGCTAGATTAATATTTTTATCAGTATTTTGAAAAACTCTTTCCATCAAAATAATAAAAATTTTGTATTATTTGATATTCATGCATTAATTTTTATCAATATTATTTTTATCATTTTCTTAGCTTTAAAAATTTTATAATATAAAAAATTATTATTTTGAAACAAAATAATTTTAAAGAGGGAGTTTATGTTTTGTTTTTAGTCAAAACATATTACAATCTTATGAAATATTATTTTTTACTTGTGTAACATAAAAATTTGGAAACCACTAGGATCAAAACTAAACAAGTTGAATGGTAAAATGGTAAAAGAAAGTCCCTCATTTTCAATCAAATTATGGGCCTGTTTGGGATCCCATTACGCTTCCAACTTATGGCTTATAAGTCCATAAGTCTTTATGGGGGTGTTTGCCAAAATAAGTTTTAGCTAAATTTATACTCCCTATGTTCCATCCATTTCTTTACAATTTCCTTTTTGGGACGTCCCACCAATTTTTTACATTACTAAAAATAGTAACTTTTAACAATAAAATACATTATTACATCCACTACTTCACTTTACTTTTTTAACACTTTACACTATTACACCTACTACTTCACTTATTTTAACAATAAAATAACTATTACACCCACTACTTCATTTATTTTAACAATATTACACCCAATATCCTTGGTCTCCGTGCCCAGTCCCCATGTTAAGAATCTGACGGGACAGAGGGAGTAACTTATAAGTCCATAAGTTGAATGTTAAGAATTCTTAACTTTCAACTTATAACTTAGAATTAAATGTATTATGTGTACCTAAAATATCAACTTGCTGCACTTTGTGTACCTAAACTATCAATTAAACACTTTGTGTACTCAAACTATGCAGATTGGTGCATTATGTGTACAACCGTTGAATTCAACTAACGCCGTTAGCTCCAATCCAAGGGGTATTATTGTCTTCTAATCATTTATTATTAAAACTAGTTTATAACCCGTGCAACACATTGTTCCTTTTTTTAATATTTATAATAATATTAATTATTTTAATATTTATATGTTATTAATTTACATATCAAATTGTTATTAAAAATTGATATATATATATATATATATATATATATATATATATATATATATAAGATTTTACACGTTCAATTTAATATTTATGCTCTATCTTGAATTCTTAAAATTTGATTTGGACGACTTTACAGCCCACACGAAATTAACAAAATAATATTTAATTTAGTGATGGATTAACAATTATTTTCCAATTAAAACTACGTAGAAACAAAAGAGAGAATGTTAGGTCGAATACACAATAAGCAATCAAATACTGTATGAATAACTTAACAAGAACACACTGTTTAACAATTAAAAACTGTTTGGAATTAACAATTCCTCTCTCAGTGATGTAAATATCACAGAGAGCTGCTTAGGTTACAATCAATGAATTTTTCAATGTTCGATTACCCTTCTAGGGTTAACCTAACTGTATTTATAGAACATACAGCTTCGTACAATCAGTAACTGATTCTCCTATAATCAAGCTATACAATTGATATCAATCACAATTGCTCCAGTCTTCCAAGTCAACTCAATCTCTTTGACAGCTTTCCAATCTTCAAAGATATTGCTTCCATATTTATCTTGCATCAACCTTTAAACACTGTTGACTCTTCAGACAATACCGCTACAGAGTTTAACAACCTCTGTTGCACTTCCAGTCAGTGTTTAACTAAACTCTGACTGCTTCCAGCTAAACTCTGTTTTGTCACTATAGCTTCCAAACACTGTTCTCATCAATCATTTCTAACAATCTCCCCCAACTTGTCCATTAGCAAGAATGTACAAGTTTACAGTAAATGATGATGTCAAAACAAATACAAAGTTTTACAGTGTTTAACATACAAACAGAGTTTAAACTTTTACTTAACAAACTTACAACTCTTGTCTACCTAACTTCCTCAAGATCAGGAGCTGTTCTGAGATAATCAATCAACAACCTTCTCTCAGCATGTTCAAGTTCAATCTCCATAGCTTCCTTGATCTCTTTCAAATCTGGATCATTCTCATCAGTTTGAAAAATAGCAGCTCTGAGATCATAGATCTTGTTTCTTCTCATCTCATTTCCCAACCTGATGTATTTCACCTCTTCAGATTTTACATTGAAATCCAGAACAGTAATTCCAAGATCTGTTTTCAGATTTGTAGTCCCTTTCTTCATCTCTATCAGATTGCCATTCCAATCTCTGTACTTAGGAACATACTTTTCAGCAGACTTTGTTCCTGTAACAACTTTAGCATTCTGCATATACCTCCTTATAGAATTAGCAATAAGCTGTGTTTGTCGATTTCTGACTCTGAAGATATGTAAGACATACTGAAGTTCCTCAAATAATTTTAGCTTGATTGCTTCTTCATTCACTCTATACACTGACCCATCTGCCATAAAGTATAACAGAAAGTGAATGTCTAAGCTTCTTTGACGAACTAGCTGAACTGACTCCAACTTGTCTAGATTTTCTTGATTAATACCAGAACCAAGAGATACAAGTGTAGAGGGATCTCTTGGACTGTTACTAAATCTCAAATCTCTTGTTGAACCTAATCCAGAAGTATTTCTGCCTGGTGGCTTTCCTGAACATGCAGCATTATGTTGATATCCACCAGTCACTCCTGCTTCTTCTTGCACTAGAATCTTTGGCCTTGAAAAACCAGGTAAGGGTTTACTTTGTGGTTGTACAACTTGTGTGGCAACAGAGGTTGTAACAATCATTTTGCCTTTGTTCTCCTCATTCATTACCCCTTTTAACTTCAATTTAGCATCAAGAGAAGACTTTCTGATCAACTTTTCTTTATCTTCTTCTTCTTTTTCTTCTCCTTCAATGCCAGTTAATTTTTCTTTGATTTCAATGCCTTTAAGAACAGGCTTTGCAGCTTTAGCAACTTTCACATTCTTCTTTGCTTTTTCAGACTTTAGAGCTTTCAAATGCTTTTCTTGTAAACTTTTCTCTTCAGCTTTAGCATCTTCTAAAGTAACTCCCTCTGCATTCTCTTCCATGAAAAGCTTAACAGCTAACTCCTCATCAGTCTTTGGATTTGATATTAATTCCAAACTCTTGGTCTTTGAAGTACCTTGAGTTTCAGTGTTTATTCCAACAGACTGTGATATAACAGATTTGCCAGATCTCAGAGTTTGCCTTTCAGAGTTTAAGATCTTACTCTTATCACTTGCCCCTCCATCTCCAGCATCATCCTTTTGAGTCAGAGTTTGAGAAACTTTGCATTTAGACTTAGCAACTCTCTCCCCCTTTTTGACATCATCAGGAATGAGTATTGATGTAATGAGCTCCAATGAGTTAGCAATGGAATCCACCTTAGAAAATAAAGCAGTTTGATTTTCTTCAACTTTTCCTAGCCTGGCAAAGAGAGTGTCTTGAACTTTATACAGCTGAACAGCTTTTATTTTGGACTCTCTTTCCATCTTCAATTCTCTTGACTGTATCTCAGTCTTTAAAGAAGCAATCTCTTGTTTTGTTTCAGCAAAATTTCCTTCTAGAGTCTTGACTTGTACCACAGTTGCCTTTAAACAGGATAAGATTTCTGGATTTGAAATTTGCTTTGCAGTTTGCTTAACAAACTCAGCTGCTCTCCCTTTTGGAAAAATACAGTCTTGTTTATACCAATTTTCAGCAGATTTAGCAAGATGCTCTACTTCAACTGCATGAGATGGACAAGGCTGATCAAAAGGTGTATGTTTATTATCTGTCTGTGCTGGTGCACTCTCAAAAGAATCAGAGTTTGCACTACTGTCAGACTCATCTTCAGCACTTGCATCTTTAGCTTGATCACCTTTTAACGAACCACTGTGCTGAGCAATGTCAGTCACAGTTTCTTCAAAAACTACTGCAACCTTTTCCATAGTCACCTCATGTTGCACATGCTCTGCAACAGAGTTTGCTTTTGTAGCTTCAACAGGCATAGATCCAGAATTTTCCTTTGTTGCCTGATCAACTTCATCACCTTTGTCTGCAATAGGAGAAGCAGTAGATACCAGCTCTGTGTGTGATGCTGCAGCTTCAGGAACATTTACTGCAGGCTCATCAGCTACACCAGGAGCTTCAACATGATCAACAGGTGAGATAGGATCAAGAATTGAATCAAGAACATCATGCACTGGTGAAAAACCATCTCTGTTATCCTCTTCTACATGCATTTTATCCTCTGTAGGTATTTCAACATTAACAGTATCCTCTGCAGGCATTTCAACCTCTGCAGGTATTTCAACTTTGTCAGCCACAATATCCTCTGCAGGCATTTCAACCTCTGCAGGTATTTCAACATTGTCAGCCACAATATCCTCTGCAGGCATTTCAACCTCTGCAGGTATTTCAACATTCACTGTAACCTCAACAGTAGGTGTTTGCTGGGAAACCACCTCTGGAGCTTCAACAATTTGCTCATCATCAGACTCTGAAAGAACTAATCTCCTTCTCTTGACTTGAGACACTACAGTCTCCTCTTCATCTTCACTGGAGCTCTCTTTAGGTGGTGAAAATGAAGGTCTGTTTGCCTTTTGTTTCATTCTTCTTGTATAAACAGCTCCAGGTTGTGTCTGTTTAGCCTTTGAGTGTTTAGTGTTTTGGGCAGTATGTTTCTTTCTTTTTGGCTTGGTTTTGACTGTTTCAGTAGGTGCTGGCTCAGAGTTTAAGGTTTCAGTGTTTAATGGTTCAGTGTTTAATGGTGGAGAGTTTATTGTTGGAGAGTTTACGGTTTCTGGTTGTGGTTGATGAGATGTAGTAGGTACAGTGGTTGTGGGTGTTGTGGGTGTTGGTTCAGAGTTTATGGTGTCTATTGGTTCAGGCATTTGTTGTGGTGATTGAGAGTCTTGTGGTTGGTGTACATAGTTCTGTAAGGCTAAAGGCATAAACATATCTGGTATTTGCTGTTTAGTAACATCTTTGTTTGTCAAATCAGAAAACATTCTTTTAGCAACTTGAAAAGGCAGAATAACATCAGCTTCATCAATTGGAATGTTAGGCACACAGGCAGTAAATAGCAATTGACAAAAACGAGCAAAATAGACAGTAGTAGTCCCAGACAAACGTTCTCCCAAGTTCATTAGCACTAGTCTACCAAAATCAAAATTACCTCCATATAATAGAGCATGACCAATTTGGAGAGTATCAAGAGGAAGTGCATCCCAGTTTGTTGTCTTCTTTCCAAAAGCTCTTGTGATGCAATCGAAAAAGAAACTCCATTCCTTTCTCAAACTTGGTCGTCTCAAAGACCCTATTTTATTCAAGTTTCCTGCACATCCAATTTGCTCCAACATTGTCCTCAAGCGATCATGACCAACAACACTATAAGAAGTGTGTGTCTCAAAATCCAGAGCATCCCTAACAGTAGTTGGAGTAATGATATACTCTGATTCATCATGAGTGAAAGTAATTGTAGGAGTGCCAGACTCTTCTCCATCATCATATACAGAGTTTGTCCAGAAAGCAGCAATTTGTGATGCAGATAATGTTGGTGGTGCAGTTAAAGCCTTCCCTATTTCAGAATCTTTCAAGAAATTTTGGAACAAATGAAACGCCTCTGGAGCATTTGCATTCTCCAGTGGTGCCGCATAGTTGCTAGGAAGAAAAACTAACCCTGCTGCATCAAACGCTTTAGTTGCCATTAGTAAGATATGATACGAAGATATTTAGAGAAAATATGTGTATGCACTGTAAGTGTTTATCAAAAGGTGAAGGAGAATGAATAAGAATTTTGAATGTGTAAGAGTATGCAAGTAACTGTGAGTGGGTGAATGTGAATCGATATGGAGTGAGAGACTAAAGACGATTAGAGTAAAATTAAAACTCAATCGTTTATTTAGTAAAAGCGCGCAACTGTTGTAGAGTAATGTGTGAGTGGGACACTATTATGGGACACGTGTCAAACAACCAATGGATCACTTAATAATTACCGCTGTCATTCCTATAATCACGACACTTACACTATTTAACAGTTGTCAACTGCCTCAATTACTCCAAAATAGTCAAATCACCTAAATGAAACTGTACCTTAGAGTACTTAACACAACTCAACAGTGTTTATCAATTTTCCAACTTTATCACTAACAACCCTTTCAAAAATTGCACAGTTGTGAGTATGAGTGTGTGTGAAGCAGAGTTTACTAAAATCAATTTTTAGAGCATCTAATATTTCATAAAATCCATAACAAGAATCAATAAACACTGAATGCACAAACTCTCATAGTAAACACTGATTGTTTGATGAATGCTAAACTCTGTAGTTACTGTAATACAGAAATCTGAAAACTTCTATTCCCTTTGATGTCCATGATTATCCAAGTAAGCACACAGTCTTTGAAGACAAGAAGATCAAGAGATAGAAATCAGAGCATCATTCAGTGAATAACAGTCATGATCTGGATAATCTCACAAACTCTCAAACACACAAGTGTTTAGGTGAAGTGTTTACACTCACATTCAATCAGAAATAGCAGAAACTACCATATGCTTGAATGTCAACCAATTCTACACTACTTTGTATACATGTATGCACAAATCAAAAGGACTTTATTCAGGGTTTAAATAGAGTAATATCAAACAGATGAAAAGAGATGTTTTATTCATGAGTGACTTCAAGCTGAACATTTTAATAGAACAAAGTGTTCAGTCACAATGTTAGTACATATTTGTACAAGATCAGTATATATGCCTCTTTTTTTTCTTTCTTTTTTTTATTATTTATTTAGCATATATACTGAGTAAACTTTTCTTTTCTTGAGAAACACTCATCTGCTTGAGAGAAGAAAATATAATTGCTCTTAACACTTCAGAGTATAAGAAAAATGAGCAGTTAATAAGGCTCAAAGGGGTTTACTAAGGATTGAAATTATGAACAGTGTTTATACAGTGTTTGAACAAAGTTCAAAAGAATTTTGAACAGTGTTTGAAGAAATGGTGAATCCTATTGCCTTTATCATTTTCATGCACACACATATCATGTAATCTCAAAATGGTTTAATACAAGTTCTAGAGAAACATACTTCCTGATGAATATCACACAACAATAAATACTGATTGATAGAAAATGTATCAATCACTGATTTGGCTCAAACTCTCACAGGGTATAGACATGATTCTGAACTCACCAAACTAATCAATGACCCATCTCAAGTTTTATGATTTTCACAAGTACAAACAAGGAATCATCAAGAACCATACCTTTGGAAACAGAATGTCACTTATCAGAGTCTAGAGTTCATCAATAACCAAAATTATTTATGAGAGGCAATGCACACAATATTCATAGACTCAGAGTTTAGGACTGAATAAACTAAGAGATGCTATAAATATGAAACAGTATCATGCTGTGTTGATTTACTGCACAAAGTCTGATTAGATTACAGTGACTCAGAAAGAATCATGATTTATTTACTGAGAATCATGCTTCATACATTTTTCTTCATTGGTGTTTTCATTCAGACAATAATCAATTCTGAATTCACTGAGTGTATCCAACATATTAACAGTGTTTAACAGACAGACATGCTGACAGAGTTTAACAAGGTTTAAATATAAGCATGCATAACAGAGTTTAATACTAAGGTTCACATAGCACTTAACAATTTGAATAACATGAGCAATAAGTTTTTGAGTCTAACCAACATCTCTAGTCAAAACTAGAGACCATTCCTAGTTCATTGACCAGTCTTGTAAATGTAGCTTCACTCAATGGCTTGGTGAAGATATCTGCAAGTTGTTGTTCTGTAGACACAAAGTGAAGCTCAATGTTGCCTTCCTCTACATGCTCTCTGATGAAGTGATACCTTATGCTGATGTGCTTTGTCATTGAATGTTGCACTGGATTACCTGTCATTGCAATAGCACTTTGATTATCACAGTAAATAGGTATCTTGGTATACCTTAATCCATAATCCAGCAGTTGATTCTTCATCCATAAAATCTGTGCACAGCAGCTACCAGCAGCAATATACTCTGCTTCAGCTGTAGATGTAGATATTGACTTCTGTTTCTTGCTGTACCAGGAAACAAGTCTGTCACCCAGAAATTGACAACTTCCACTGGTGCTTTTTCTGTCTATCTTACATCCAGCAAAGTCTGCATCAGAGTAACCAAGAAGTTTAAACTCTGATTCTCTTGGATACCACAGCCCCAAAGTCATAGTGCCCTTGAGATACTTAAATATCCTCTTTACTGCTGTTAAATGTGGTTCTCTTGGATCTGCCTGGAACCTTGCACACAAACAAGTTGCATACATGATATCAGGTCTGCTAGCTGTCAAATAGAGTAGAGAACCAATCATTCCTCTGTAACTTGTCATATCTACTGATGACCCTGCATCTTTGTCCAATTTTGTTGCAGTTGCCATGGGAGTTGTTGCAGATGAACAATCAAGCATACCAAATTTCTTGAGAAGGTTTCTGGTATATTTTGCTTGATTGATAAAAATTCCATCATCTGTTTGCTTCACCTGTAGGCCTAGAAAATAACTAAGCTCTCCCATCATACTCATTTGATATCTTGACTGCATGAGTTTGGCAAACTTCTTACAGAATTTATCATTAGTAGATCCAAAAATGATGTCATCTACATATATCTGAACTAAAAGCAAGTCACTACCAGTTTGGAAGTAAAACAGAGTTTTGTCAATAGTACCTCTGTGAAATCCACTTTCTAGTAGAAATTTGGCAAGGGTTTCATACCATGCCCTTGGTGCCTGCTTAAGTCCATAGAATGCCTTGTCTAATCTGTAGACATAGTCTGGATATTTTGGATCTACAAAACCTGGTGGTTGTTCCACAAACACTTCTTCTTCAAGTTTTCCATTCAAAAATGCACTTTTTACATCCATCTGAAACACTTTGAATTTCATGTGAGAGGCATATGCAAGAAAGATTCTGATTGCCTCCAATCTTGCCACTGGAGCAAATGTTTCATCATAGTCTATTCCCTCCTGTTGTGAATAGCCTTTTGCAACCAGTCTTGCCTTGTTCCTTGTGATAACACCCTCACTGTCAGTTTTATTCCTGAAAACCCATTTAGTACCAACAATGGATCTGTTCTTGGGCCTTGGTACAAGTGTCCACACTTCATTTCTTTAAAATTCATTTAGCTCTTCTTGCATTGCTGTTATCCAGTCAGCATCTTTAAGAGCTTCTTCCACTTTCTTTGGCTCAGTTTGTGACAAGAATGCATGAAACAGACATTCATTTGTTGTTGCACTTCTTGTCCTTACTTTTGCATCAGGATCACCAATAATCAAATCAGGTGTGTGAGATTTAGTCCATTTTCTTGCAGAAGGCAGATTGCTTCTGTCATCATGTGATCCTCCCCCTTGATCCATGCTCTCCTGATTTTCTTGGTGCCTTTCTTCATTTTCTGATGCTCCCCCTGAATGTGACTTCTCAGAATTATCAACAGAGTTTGAATCAACAGAGTTTGATTCAGAATCATCAACTGAGTCACTTTCAGTGTTTAAATTATCACTTTGATGTGATTCTTCATGCTCCCCCTCAACTGGTTCTTCCCTTGTTTCTGATTGAAGAGTTTCTTCAGTATTTACCAGTAGAGGTTCAGAGTTTAGATCAACAGAGTTTGTCAAATCAGTCTGATCAGAGTTTACTTTTTCAGAGAATAAATCTTCATTTTCAAAATGCAGTTGATCATGTTCATTTACTTCTTCAAGTCCAGTTATTTTCTTGTCATCAAATGACACATGAATTGATTCCATGATCACTCTGGTTCTCATATTATAAACTCTGAATGCCTTTGTTGACAGTGGATAGCCAACAAAAATTCCTTCATCTGCCTTTAGGTCAAATTTGGTCAACTGTTCAGGATGAGTCTTCAACACAAAACACTTGCATCCAAAAATATGAAAATATTTTAGATTTGGCTTTTTCTTTTTCACCATTTCATATGGTGTTTTACCATGCTTGTTGATCAGTGTTGCATTTTGAGTAAAACAAGCAGTTTGAACTGCTTCTGCCAAGAAATATGTTGGCAACTTTGCTTCATCTAGCATGGTTCTGGCAGCTTCTATCAAGGTTCTGTTCTTCCTCTCCACTACACCATTTTGTTGTGGAGTGCCAGGTGCAGAAAACTCTTGTTTGATTCCTTTACTCTTGCAAAATTCTTCCATTGATGAATTCCTGAACTCAGTTCCATTGTCACTTTTGATTATCTTCACTTGATTTTCTGACCCTTTTTCCAGTTGTAATATATGTTCTGTCAGTGTTAATGCAGTTTCATCCTTCTTTGCAAGAAAATATACCCATGTGTACCTGGTATATTCATCAACAATGACTAGAGCATATTTCTTCTTTCCAAGAGAAATCACATTCACTGGACCAAAAAGATCAACATGTAGGAGATGATAAGGATCAACAATTGAAGACTCAGATTTGCTTTTGAAGGAGGCTTTTCTCTGTTTAGCTTTTTGACAAGAATCACACAGTCCTTCTACATTCAACAAGGACTTTGGTAAACCTCTCACAAGATCATTCTTTATTAGGTCATTGATGTTGTTCAGGTTCAAATGAGAGAGTTTCTTGTGCCACTTCCAACTCTCTTCACTGGACATCCTTGTTGACAGACACACTGCTTTGCCATCAGTGTTTGTTGACAATTTAATTTCATAGATGTTATTGTGTCTGTTTCCAACTAGAGCAACTTTCCCTGTAGATTTGCTGATCACTTGACAATATTCAGGTTGAAAATCTACATGATATCCTCTGTCACAGATTTGACTCACAGATAGCAGATCATGCTTGAGTCCAGGAACCAGAGCTACATTTGTGATGATGACATTTCCAAGATTAATATTTCCATATCCCAGTGTATGTCCTATGTTGCCATCTCCATAGGAAACTTCTGGGCCAGCCTTCTCCTCAAACTCTGATAGCAGGGCTTTATTTCCTGTCATGTGTCCTGAACATCCACTGTCCACGACTAGGGTACTCACCCTGGTGCCCTGCAATCACAAACAATCACTGATTGTTAGTTTTAAGGATCCAGACTTGCTTGGATCCTTTGGCTTTCTTAATTCTGTTAGCTTTTGCAGCGGAATTCACATTAACAGAGTTTAAGCTAACTTTTTCAGAGTTTACATTAGCAGAGTTTACTTTAACCCATTTCAAATTTGGCTTGGGTTCATAGTAATTATAGTAAATAGCATGATAATCTCTGCAAGTGTAAATAGAATGTCATGTACTACCACAGTGTTTACACAAAGTTTGTAGTCTAGTTCTCACATAATCATTATTTACTGCAGTTTTAGAGGGCAAAGAATTAATGTTCTTATTCTTACTGCAGAAACTAGCAAGATGATTAGTGCTTCCACAATTAAAGCATGTTTTTCTAGGAGCTAGTGAAGCAAGCATTTGCTTAATTCCTGAGGTTATGCCTACCTTTCCATTTCTGTTTTTCTTAGGCATTCTCTGTTTGTTGACAGACTTTATTTCCTTAAGCTTATGCTTGAGTTGTTTATCTGTCATTAAACCAATGTTAGCCTCTTTAACAAAAGTTTTAGCATATGACTCTTTAACAGCCTTTTTCTGTGCTTCAGTCTTAGGTCCACCTGTTCCCATGACATTACCTTCAGATGAACGATGTGGTCTAACTTTTACCTGATTTTCAAATCTAAGTTCATCTCCCTCAGAGTAACCTAGACCTACTGTATCTAACTGAAACACTTCTTGAGTGTCTTTACCAGAGTGTGTCCAAGTTTTAATGATGTGTTTAGTATCCTCCAATTCTGATTCTAGTTGCTTATACTTACCTAGCAACTCCTGTTCAATAAACACTGCATCATCTCTCTCTTTTTGAATTTTATTCATGTTCTCTAGCTGTTCCTCTACAAGTTTATTTCTTTCTTTGAGTTGAGAGCACTCAGTCTTTATCCTCTCATTTTCTAAAGTCTGATCCCTATAACTGATATGCAATGCTTTAAGATAGATTCTCAATTCAGTTATATTATCAGTGTTATAAGCATAGGTAGTTGGGGGTACCTTAAGATCATCATTTTCAGTCTGAGTAGTAGCCATGAGAGCATAGTTGACTTCCTCATCTGAATCTGAAGTGTCTGCCCAATCTCTGCCTTTGGTGTAGAGTGCCTTCTCAGTTTTACCCTTCTTGCACTCAGGAGCATAGTGACCCATCTCCTTACACTTGTAGCATTGAATCTCAGACTTATCTTTCTTACCAGATTTGAAGTCCTTTCCCTCAGATTTCTTGAAATTCTTCTTGTTAGACTTTGAGTAGTCCCTGGAGAATCTCTTTCCCTTCTTGAAATTCTTGTATCCCATCTTCTTGAAGGTCTTTACCATCAATGCAGCCATTTGCATCATCTCCTCATCATCTTCAGAATCAGATGAATCATCTGTGTTTGAGTCAACATCAGTGTTTGATGACTCATTCTCTGAATGTATGACTAAGGCTTTCCCTTTTTTCTTTCTCCTTGATGCCTCTTTCTTTGATGGTTTCTCCTCAACCTTAAGAGCAACAGACTTTGACTTTCTACTTGATCTTTTGTTTCTCTGCTCCAATTCCAATTCATGGGTTTTGAGCAGCCCATAAATTTCATCAATCTCTGTTTCACCAAGTTCATAATTATCTCTTATAGTGGTTGTTTTCACATCCCACTTTTCAGGTAGAGAAAGAAGAAACTTGAGATTTGAGTCTTCTAAATCATACTCTTTGTTAACCAATGACAAATCATTGAGCAGTTTACAGAATCTGTCAAATGTTTCTGTCATGGTTTCATCAGACTTTGCCTCAAAGTGCTCATACTCCTGAGTGAGTATGTTTCTTCTGTTTTTCTTGATTGCAGGAGTTCCTTGACACCTAACCTCAAGTGCATCCCATATTTCCTTTGCAGTTGTACAGTTAATCACTTTATTAGACATAACATTGTCTAATGCACTGTGAAGTAAATGTCTCACTTTTGCATCCTTTGCAATGGATGAAAGATCCTCAGCAGTTAGATCTTTCTTTTCTTTTGGAATGACCTTTGATTCCTCACCAGCAGCAGCAGCAGATAATTTTGTAGGCTTGTGAGGACCTTCATATATTCTATCAAGATATTCTGGAACCCTTATTGTTTCATACCTACTAACAGTAGTAGGGGTTTTCTCAGTTGGTGGAGGTATCTCTGCCATTGATTACTATTGTGTTTGGATCTTTAACTGTAATAAAGTAACAGATTAGTCTCTGATACCACTTGTTAGGTCAAATACACAATAAGCAATCAAATACTGTATGAATAACTTAACAAGAACACACTGTTTAACAATTAAAAACTGTTTGGAATTAACAATTCCTCTCTCAGTGATGTAAATATCACAGAGAGCTGCTTAGGTTACAATCAATGAATTTTTCAATGTTCGATTACCCTTCTAGGGTTAACCTAACTGTATTTATAGAACATACAGCTTCGTACAATCAGTAACTGATTCTCCTATAATCAAGCTATACAATTAATATAAATCACAATTGCTCCAGTCTTCCAAGTCAACTCAATCTCTTTGACAGCTTTCCAATCTTCAAAGATATTGCTTCCATATTTATCTTGCATCAACCTTTAAACACTGTTGACTCTTCAGACAATACCGCTACAGAGTTTAACAACCTCTGTTGCACTTCCAGTCAGTGTTTAACTAAACTCTGACTGCTTCCAGCTAAACTCTGTTTTGTCACTATAGCTTCCAAACACTGTTCTCATCAATCATTTCTAACAGAGAAGAAATTGACATTTTTTATGCTGAAAATTCTATTCGATTTATGAAATCTACTTATCGTTTTGATTATTAAAATACCATTTTTATTATTTAATCTAGCTCTACTAACAACCAAATATTATTTTAATAATAAGTGTAAGAGTGATTTTGTCCAAAATTGTTAGCTAGTAGTCTGATTTTCAATACGACAGAATAAATAAGAATCGTTAATAGTGTAATAGTAAATATAAACTTTTTTTAATATTAATAAAAAATTAAATAAAATTCAATTTTATCCTTTTCATTTTATAATTTTGTTTTTAAAATTCAATTCTAATACAACCTTTCTTAATTATATCATTTTTTAGATTATAATTTTCTTTTTAATACGATACTCCCTCTGTCCCACTTGAAATAGGGGTGTCCGACACGTATTTTAAGGATAGTTCCGTAACTTATTTTTAAAATTTTCTTTAAATTTTTATTAAAAAAAAGAAATTTTAAAAATAAGTTATGGAACTATCCTTAAAATACACCTTAAAATGCGTGCCGGACACTCCTATTTCAAATTTTAAGAATCAAGTGGGACCAAGAGAATATAATCTTGATCGTCTATTTTTAAAAATATTAGATTCGACGGTTGAGACTATTTTGGTAGTGCATTGACCAAAATTATGGATAAGATCCCCTTTACGCTTATTATATATACTAGCTTATAACCTGTGCAGCGCACAGTTCCTTTTATAATAATTATAATTATATTAACTTTTTTTAATATTTATATATATATATATAAGATTTTACACGTTCAATCAGTGTTGTAAAAAGCGAGAATCGGACTTAATCGGTAGAGGTACTGTCCAGGGATTAATCGGGTATTTGGGGATTAATCGGAATGATTAATCGAATATGTGGGTAATTAATAAGTACGGGAACCCATGTAACACGGATTAATCGGTGATTAATCGTAATTAATCACCGATTTTTAGACTGAGTGTTCAAATTAATATTTTTGCTCTATCTTGAATTCTTAAAATTTTGATTTGGACGATTTTACAGCCCACATGAAATTAACAAAATAATCTTTAATAGTATGAGTGTTTTCATTTCTATATAAATTGTTAAATCATCACTAAATTAAAGATAATTTTGTGAGCTTCGTCCGGGCCGTAAAATCATCCAAATCTGATTTCTAGATCTCAAGATAGAGTCCAAATAGTAAATATGAATTTTTTTAATATTAATAAAATAAATAAAATTCAATTGTATCCGTTTAATTATATCCTTTTCATATTATAATTTTATTTTTAAAATTCAATTCGAATACAAACTTCTTTAATTATATCATTTTTAGATTATAATTTTCATTTTAATATGATATAATCTTGATCGTTTATTTTTAAAAATATTAGATTTGAGGGTTGAGATTATTTTGGTATTACAACGACCAAACCTTATGGATAAGATCCCTCTTACGCTTATTATATATAAGGATATAAAGTGCAACACACGGTTCCTTTTTTAATATTTATAATTATATTAAATTTTTTATGTTATTAATTTACATATCAAATTATTATTAAAAAATTGATATATATATATATAAGATTTTACACGTTCAATTCAATATTTATGGAGGGAAGGAAACTGGCGCCAAAAAGAACCAAACAAGTACCTAGCTAAATTAATAAACAAAAGCGTTGGTAAATAAAAAAAATAAACAAAAGCAAACTAATAGTCGTTAGTTTAGATTTAACGTTTGTGCACATAATGCATCAATCTGCATAGTTTGAGTATACAAATTGTTTAATTGATAGTTTAGGTACACAAAGTGTAGTAAGTTGATAGTTTAGGTACACATTCAGCAGTTTTCAAAAAAAAAAAAAAGGTACACATTCAGCATTTAACTCTATAACTTATTCTCGATATACGCAATATATAATATCCTTCAAATCTTCAAAACCATATATCTCTCGATCCATTCATTAGAAAATTGATATGTATATATCAAAGTTTCTTATTCATCGAGATCTATCCATTGATATCCATTGTTATATATAAAAAATAAATATTTTGAAAATTATAAAAAAAATTAACTTATAAGTTTTGATTTACCCAAACAGTCTACTGATTATAAGTTCTGATTTACCAAACACTCTAATCTCTACTCTACTTATCACTTATATGACATAAGTGCTTATAAATCATAAGATACTCATTTTAAGATACCCCAAACATACATTATAAATAGTAATAGTAGTACAAGTAATATTTAACAAATGTATACAATTTTCTTGTTTTTTGAAATTTCAAATACACATTCTGCTTTTTCATAAAATGCAAGAACACAATTTGCACATTGATCAAATTTAGATATACAATTTGTAATTCACTCTCTAAAATACCAATAAAAAAATTTATATTTATGAATTTTAAAAATGTGTAAATTTGAATTTTACGTAAAATTTGGCAAAATTAATGTAAAGTTCATAAAGTCATACTCATTTAAGCATAATTTCTAATAAATTTCTCAAAATTGAATCCATTTTTTTCTAACTTCAAAAATAAACAATTCGGAATCACCCATTTTATAAAATTTGAAAAAGTAAGAAGTTTTAAATAATATCCAATTTCAAGAATTTATATGATATCCTAATTGAATGTTGTTACATTTTTAAGGATAAATAAATTCTAAATAAATTTTGATTAAATTCACATATATTAATATATTTTCTAAAATCTGGATTGAATTTCTCGAATTTTTAAAATTTATTTTTATTTTTCAAAATCTGAAACATATATATTTTGCCATAAAAAAAGAATTTTCATAATTTTGGCACACCTTTATTTTAGTCCCTTTTATGTTTGTTTTCACAATTTTTGGTCTTAGACTAGGACTAAAATTAGGACAAGTCAGATTAAGCCAAAAACCTTAGAGCATCTCTAATGCTCGCTAAAAGTCTAGGTGAAATACCTTAAATAAAAATTATAGAGATTGTGTAAAAGAAATTGCACTCCAACGGTACAAATCCCTAGTGTATAATTTTAGCCAATCCCGTGATATTGGCTATATTTGTTGAACCATAAAGACCTGTAGCAGACTTGTAGCAAAATTACACGTCATCTATTACCATATTAAAAGAATACATTCTATTTATAACAACTTGAAATAATTATAAAATACTATTTTTAAATTATAGCCAACACCGTTGGAGTACAAAACCTTAGAGGTTCAGCAAATACCTTACAGGTTCAGTAAATATTATTTTAGCCAACCCCGTTGGAGATGCTCTTACAAATTGTATAATATATAAAATTCTTTTTTTTTTTGTTAAATTTATTAATTCAATAAATAATCAAACCAGATATGCTATCAATTTACGATTTCGTAATAAAAAATTTTGGAACCTTATTGCCAATGTGGTTAATATATGTTCGTTGATTTTGTCAAACAATCTTTTAATTTTAAAAATTGATAACATGTCTTCCTCCGTATCAACAGAAATTGTTAACGCTTTTATTTTTGGAGTATTCCATCCCATTTTTTTTTTTTTTGACAAATATCCCATTTATTTTTTAAAATATCATTTATTTCACTAATTTCAAAGAGTTTCACTAATTTATCCACTTTCTCTCCTCTTTTTTTCCACTTTCTTAATTTCCCCTCGAAATGTTGACTACTCCCTCCGTCCCGACCAATTCTTTACATGGGGGCTGGGAATGGGTGTAATATTGTTAAAATAAATGAAGTAGTGGGTGTAATAGTGATTTTATTGTTAAAATAAGTGAAGTAGTGGGTGTAATAGTGTAAAGTGTTGAAAAAGTGAAGTGAAGTAGTGGATGTAGTAATGTATTTTATTGTTAAAAGTTACTATTTTTGGTAATGTAAAGAATTGGTGGGACGTCCCAAAAAGGAAATTGTAAAGAAATGGATGGGACAGAGGGAGTATATATTAAGGGTCCTGTTGTTAACAGCCCTTAGGGCTATGTTTAAGGATTAATTTTTGTCATGTGGTGGATTTTTATTGGATGATTTATGTGAATGCATGAGGCACATACTTTTTGGAAGGGCACAATTTTAACCAATTAAAAACCACATAACACCTTAACCATAACCCTAAGGGATGTGATTAACATTTTCCATATATTAATTGTGACAGCCCCAAATCCGGGGTCATGAATCTGGGCCATCACGGACCAACTTCCATTCAAAATCAATATCTCTTGGGTTTTTTTTTTTTTTTTTATTAATACTTATGCAATTGACCCCACAGTAATACACACACACACACCAGTCATATACTCAGAGAACAACATTCACCATAATAAAAGTTTAGAGTTAAACAGTTATTACAAACCCAGAATCATACTTAAGTACATTGTTGAGTGATGCTTCTACAAGAAGCATTTCAACAACCAAATTTATTACAACCTTACATACTTACACACTTAATATACATAAGACCACTACACCCCTTGCGCTGGTCATCTACCTCGGGGATTGATGCTAACGAGCTCTCAGAAGGTCGCCTTTCCCTTACCCTCTTGCGGGGCGTTCTGCGTAGTATTGGCATACCTAGCTGTATATAGATAAGTAGCAAGAGTGAGCTATAATAGCTCAGCAAGATAATATTATAAACTAGAATTTAAAATGTAACCAAGTATACATGTATATACATATGTAAGCAGTAACCTAATTATAAACTTTAAGGAAGAATAAAACTCTTATTTAATAATACATCATCCACTTACTATTATAAGAAAGAAATCTAAGATAATACAGTATCAGTTTCTCTTCTTAAATAATATAACAATCAATATACCCTTTCAGTGTAATATTTTAAAATGATATAAATACTTGAATAAATCTCTCACTATCATCTTCTCATTTCCTTCCTATACAGCAATTTTATAAATTAATATAAAATCAGTTTCTCTTCATCTATAACAATAATTCCATCTTTCATATCATTTTCCCTTTTCAGTATACAAATCTGACTTTATCATTCATTCTTTATTCAAATATTGTAGGGGTTTTCACTGTTGCCGAATACGTGAGGCACGATGATCAGTCGCCCTCCGTATCCGTCCCTTTTTACTACCGGTAGACGGAGGTAGGTCTGCCACCATCCCCCAGGAGGAAGGTCTACCACTACATCCTCCTTCGGCAACTCTTGGGCCGAAATGAAACATTAAGTGCTGGACTGTGCAACTTCCACACGGCCTCTTACGCTTACATTAAGTGCTGGACTGTGCAACTTCCACACGGCCTCTTACGCTTACATTAAGTGCTGGACTGTGCAACTTCCACACGGCCTCTTACGCTTACTGTTGTAAATTCCCCTTTTATAAGATCATTATTCAATTTATCAACACCATTTCACATTTCCATTCCCGTATATCACTTCCATTATCAATTATCATTCATTCATATCATTTTCATTCTCGCACATTATTTCTATAAAATATATTCATAACATAATACTTTGATTATGATTCAGACATCTCTTTTATATTCAAGAATTTAAATATGCTTTTATATCCATAACATATTCTGTCTACTTAAAAAGTAGTAATTAATAATCAAATAATATTTATAATACCACTAACACCAAAAAGAATATTTTTAATATAGTATTATAAACCATATAACCCTGGATAACAACTGATACCATTCTTTCATATTCCCTTAATCATAAGGCATGTTCACTTCATGCATAATCATCTCTATGTATATTCATATCCATCTCATACTCATACTCATATCCATATTCATATCATACTCATATACCTTCCCTTTTTACATCAATAATCGAGAAAACCATTTCTTAACAATATAGTAACAATAGCATCACATATATATATTTCATGAAAACAAGTTTCTTTGAAGATAAATAATTTCCAAGTAGGGATAGAAAAGATCTTGCCTTGGTTTCTGTATCCTGATAGTATGACTGGTCCCTCCTCCGGAATTTCTATAAACACAAAAGGACCGTCATTAGAATACCACATCTCTTACTCACTACCCTCTTGTATAACAAAACCCTTTACACTTCAACATATGTTTAACGTATTATTATTACCCCAAAGGTTCAAGGACTTAACCATTTACAAACTCAATCGAAGTTTCAGTGGTTTTCACCATCTCCCTTAACGACCATACTTAACTGTAAAAATCCCCATAAATTATAGATTTCGACTTTTACTACAAGGTCAACTGGTAATGTCTCTTTGACTACCCTACCATATTATCCCAAAGTTTCATAATTTTTAAAAATGTCTAAGTAGGTTGATCATAGCCTCAAAGTTGATACAATTACGGTTTCTCGGTTTTCGAACACCTTTCACTAAAACTGACTTTTCTCCTAAACCGTTCATCAGATTTTAACGCACCTTATATCAAAACGATCTATGAACTAAGCTCTATCATTTCATGGTCAATTGGTAACCTAGGCAGTGAGGTACCGTATGAATACAGGGGTCACAAAACAGGGCAGTTTTCGTTCTAACGAAAATCGGACATTATAACTGCTGTAATTTCATACTTTCCAAAATCAAACTCCTCCAAAACCAATCATCAAACACAATAATCATCACCTACACCATGTGGCCTTCATGACCAGCCATGGTTACAATCCCAAACTCCTTCCAAAATCAACTCAAACCACTTACAAACACTTATAACATCATAAACATAACCTTTATACCACTTAATCACTAAACACAACAATATCTATCATAAACATAAAAGAGCAAGCATGATTATACCTTCTTGAAGCTTTGATAACTCTTAAAAATCCTTGATAAACCTTGGGCACTCCTTAAACAACCTTAGATTAACTTGAATCAACTAAAGGAATCATAAAAACCAAGTTAGTTTCTTGAAACCACTATTCATCACTATTCACCATCAACTTCCATGATTTTATTACCTTATCAAACGATGCTTGATTGCTATGAAACATGGTGGATGTCTCTATATATCCTCAAGTAACCTCCATGATTTTTCCCTTGATTTTTAGTTGATTCTAGCTAGGGTTTTGAAATTGATTTTTTTCTTGATGAATAGTGACCTACGAATTTTGATGAAATGAAGAAGATGAGATTTGTTTTGTGTTGGTTAGCTCTTATCTTGCCTTAATCTTGATTATTCTAGAGTGTATTAGAAGCTTGGAAGATATTTTGTGGTTAAAGCCTTGCAAAAATACTAATTTGCCCCTTAAAACATGTGTTAATGGATGGTGATGTCACTTGGATGATCTAATCTCCTAATTTCTTAATTTTCTAAGTAAAATGCCAATCACATTGGTAAATAATAATGTGGTATGTATCCTTGTTATATTACTAATCTTGGTTGTTTGGTTTCCATACTCGTCTAATTGTGGTTCGTTTCGAATATATCTCACTATCCAGTGGTTTTGAAATCGTTTATAAAATCCAAATTCCCTTAGCATTCTCTTAACTTAAAAATCCCTTAGTTTAACTTAAATTCACTAATTCCTCAATATATAATCCCTTTAATATTTCTATGTTCTTTAATATCCAATAAATAGAAGTTCGTTCGAGCTCAAAATCCTCAAAATCTAAATTCAGGAATTTCTGAAATCCATCGTCATTTCGAGTCACTTATTTCCTTAGTATATCACTAATATGATTTCTGTTTATTCATTTTCCATTTCCAGTCTAGGGTACCTACACACCCTTTTCCTAAATTCCCCGAGATTATTATTCATTTGGGCACTGTAGCCTTTCTAAAGTTAGGGTTATTACATCCTTCCCCCCTTAAAAGGATTCCGTCCCGGAATCATGTTGAAAATACTAATGAATACTTTTCTTACTTGACAAATTCCCAATTCTCACACTACTTCCTTTATCCTTTAGTTCCTTCATAACATCTCTACCTTGTTCGCGCAAATACACCAACATACACTTGTTTGTCATTCATCAACATTCCATTTAGCTTATCAATAGCAGTACTTTCACTATCCTTTTCTTGCAAATCTCCTCATGTTTCCAGTCATTCTATATTATCCCATTCCTCCTTTCTCCTTTAACTAAGGTATCGGCCACCACATTGGCCTTTCCTGAATGGTAGTGTATCTCACTTATGGTTTGGTCATATTCTGATCTCTATCATGACATAAAATATTAGTACTTCATCTTAATACATCTCGTCTCTGTAAAATCCTCCAGAAACTAGTCTTATAATGCTATTCCTTGAAACAATTTTAAGAAAATATTATTTATAATATATATTTCCTGTTCATACTTATACGAGCAAATACTTTCCCTTCATTCTAAGAATTATCCTTGCACTTTCCCCATTATTCACAAATCTCCTTTTTTATAGAGTTCTCTGACTCTTAACAGATATTGATTTGGATGTCACGAGAATAACTCACTTTCTTATATCACCATAGTTTACTTTCTCACAGATAGATTATTTTTATCTATTTTATCAGCCCATTTACACCATTCATTGACTTAGTCAATCCCTAACCAAACACTTACACTTAAGAGGTCAAATTATCGCGTACTTGCAATTTCCTCCGGATACCTTATTCCATATGTCTATTATTCACTATACACTCTTTACATCTTACTGATCCTCCTTAGTTTCTTCATGATATACTATCTATTCCACCCCTGTAATTTCCCTTTATTATTCTCATCAAAATCTTTACCTCAAGTTTTACTCATTCACACCTTTTGGATTAATCCTTTGAATACTTAACATCTTTAATCTCTCTATGCTACTTAGGGTATTAGTCACAATATTGGTCTTCCCCTACTAATAGTAATTGCACCTCGAAATCCTTCATTAATTATCCCCACTTCCTTTGTTTATCATTATTCTAATTCTATCCTCAAAATACACCTTGCTCTCAATAGTAAATTTCAATTATACCTTAAAATTCCTCATGTTCTTTTCTTTTACTAATCGTCAAATATACTCATTTCTTCTCACGAAATTACTTCCTCTCTTATATTGAAACACTCCCAGTTCTAATTATCTCTTATTGAAATTTCCCTTGGAATCTCGAGTTTCCTCGTATAATCACGTATACTCTAAACCTTGCTTCCATTCATTAATGAAATCTTCTATATTCGAAACAATTGATAGAATTTAAGAGACCTTAAATTTAAACGAACCCAGATATAAGCAAGGGTCCCACAACAATTTATAAGATTAAGAGTTTTAAATAGCTCTTATTCGAAACAAAAGAATATTTGGGAAATCAATATGATGAAAGAACCCATACGTCACACAAGTGAGGGCGTCCCCCCCGACTTTCTATCACACAGACAGATCATCCTTGTGTATACATATAGGGTTGTTCCTCTTAGTTGGAGTAAGAAATATAGAGGGAAATTTAAATCAAGATGATAAATACCATCTTCCGAAAATAATCTTAGAGGAATATTTTGACTAAGATAGATAAAATACAATTTTGAAACACATTTCAAGGGTGCCAAAAAGTTTTGAAAAGATATCGGCCCTTTTTGAATAAGAGGTGATAGATCACCCTGGAATTACTCACCAGTGGAGGAAAATTTGAAACTCAATAATTTAGCAGGGCTTTAGGAAATTTGAAAGTAGTTACCGTTAATAGCCTCTGCCCAATTGAAAATCCCAATAATGGAAGGTTTTCCTCAAATACTATTTATATCTTAGACTGCGTATTCTCCAAAATTTCTTAAATTTGGCACTTATCCTTTAGCCTTAAACTATCGTCTTATATTCCCAGTTATCGTCATTTACCTAGTCTTGACTTGGCTCGATACTTTCTGCCTTTATCCATAATAGAACACAACCCTCTAATCGATATACTTACGTAATATTGATCGTCTTAGCTTGACACTGCTCCGGTATCAAGGACCCTTCAAATTATACTTCTAAATTGTATATTCTAACATACCACACATACTCACAATATTTTCTAACGTACACTTCCTGTTACCTCAATTATTCCATTTTCTCATATCAGTCCCATGTGCTACATAAACTTGATACTTTTGGCATAATAACCTTTATTAGCAATAATCTATAAAATTATAATCACTACTTAGAATAAACGCTTCGTTCGATAAACCCCCCCTTGAACTTGATGGAAGTTCACAATTTTATATCATAACTAATACATTTATTATTATCATTCTTGTTCCTGAGCATTATGACTCTTAGCTCTGATACCAAACTGTGACAGCCCCAAATCCGGGGTCATGAATCTGGGCCATCACGGACCAACTTCCATTCAAAATCAATATCTCTTGGGTTTTTTTTTTTTTTTTATTAATACTTATGCAATTGACCCCACAGTAATACACACACACACACCAGTCATATACTCAGAGAACAACATTCACCATAATAAAAGTTTAGAGTTAAACAGTTATTACAAACCCAGAATCATACTTAAGTACATTGTTGAGTGATGCTTCTACAAGAAGCATTTCAACAACCAAATTTATTACAACCTTACATACTTACACACTTAATATACATAAGACCACTACACCCCTTGCGCTGGTCATCTACCTCGGGGATTGATGCTAACGAGCTCTCAGAAGGTCGCCTTTCCCTTACCCTCTTGCGGGGCGTTCTGCGTAGTATTGGCATACCTAGCTGTATATAGATAAGTAGCAAGAGTGAGCTATAATAGCTCAGCAAGATAATATTATAAACTAGAATTTAAAATGTAACCAAGTATACATGTATATACATATGTAAGCAGTAACCTAATTATAAACTTTAAGGAAGAATAAAACTCTTATTTAATAATACATCATCCACTTACTATTATAAGAAAGAAATCTAAGATAATACAGTATCAGTTTCTCTTCTTAAATAATATAACAATCAATATACCCTTTCAGTGTAATATTTTAAAATGATATAAATACTTGAATAAATCTCTCACTATCATCTTCTCATTTCCTTCCTATACAGCAATTTTATAAATTAATATAAAATCAGTTTCTCTTCATCTATAACAATAATTCCATCTTTCATATCATTTTCCCTTTTCAGTATACAAATCTGACTTTATCATTCATTCTTTATTCAAATATTGTAGGGGTTTTCACTGTTGCCGAATACGTGAGGCACGATGATCAGTCGCCCTCCGTATCCGTCCCTTTTTACTACCGGTAGACGGAGGTAGGTCTGCCACCATCCCCCAGGAGGAAGGTCTACCACTACATCCTCCTTCGGCAACTCTTGGGCCGAAATGAAACATTAAGTGCTGGACTGTGCAACTTCCACACGGCCTCTTACGCTTACATTAAGTGCTGGACTGTGCAACTTCCACACGGCCTCTTACGCTTACATTAAGTGCTGGACTGTGCAACTTCCACACGGCCTCTTACGCTTACTGTTGTAAATTCCCCTTTTATAAGATCATTATTCAATTTATCAACACCATTTCACATTTCCATTCCCGTATATCACTTCCATTATCAATTATCATTCATTCATATCATTTTCATTCTCGCACATTATTTCTATAAAATATATTCATAACATAATACTTTGATTATGATTCAGACATCTCTTTTATATTCAAGAATTTAAATATGCTTTTATATCCATAACATATTCTGTCTACTTAAAAAGTAGTAATTAATAATCAAATAATATTTATAATACCACTAACACCAAAAAGAATATTTTTAATATAGTATTATAAACCATATAACCCTGGATAACAACTGATACCATTCTTTCATATTCCCTTAATCATAAGGCATGTTCACTTCATGCATAATCATCTCTATGTATATTCATATCCATCTCATACTCATACTCATATCCATATTCATATCATACTCATATACCTTCCCTTTTTACATCAATAATCGAGAAAACCATTTCTTAACAATATAGTAACAATAGCATCACATATATATATTTCATGAAAACAAGTTTCTTTGAAGATAAATAATTTCCAAGTAGGGATAGAAAAGATCTTGCCTTGGTTTCTGTATCCTGATAGTATGACTGGTCCCTCCTCCGGAATTTCTATAAACACAAAAGGACCGTCATTAGAATACCACATCTCTTACTCACTACCCTCTTGTATAACAAAACCCTTTACACTTCAACATATGTTTAACGTATTATTATTACCCCAAAGGTTCAAGGACTTAACCATTTACAAACTCAATCGAAGTTTCAGTGGTTTTCACCATCTCCCTTAACGACCATACTTAACTGTAAAAATCCCCATAAATTATAGATTTCGACTTTTACTACAAGGTCAACTGGTAATGTCTCTTTGACTACCCTACCATATTATCCCAAAGTTTCATAATTTTTAAAAATGTCTAAGTAGGTTGATCATAGCCTCAAAGTTGATACAATTACGGTTTCTCGGTTTTCGAACACCTTTCACTAAAACTGACTTTTCTCCTAAACCGTTCATCAGATTTTAACGCACCTTATATCAAAACGATCTATGAACTAAGCTCTATCATTTCATGGTCAATTGGTAACCTAGGCAGTGAGGTACCGTATGAATACAGGGGTCACAAAACAGGGCAGTTTTCGTTCTAACGAAAATCGGACATTATAACTGCTGTAATTTCATACTTTCCAAAATCAAACTCCTCCAAAACCAATCATCAAACACAATAATCATCACCTACACCATGTGGCCTTCATGACCAGCCATGGTTACAATCCCAAACTCCTTCCAAAATCAACTCAAACCACTTACAAACACTTATAACATCATAAACATAACCTTTATACCACTTAATCACTAAACACAACAATATCTATCATAAACATAAAAGAGCAAGCATGATTATACCTTCTTGAAGCTTTGATAACTCTTAAAAAATCCTTGATAAACCTTGGGCACTCCTTAAACAACCTTAGATTAACTTGAATCAACTAAAGGAATCATAAAAACCAAGTTAGTTTCTTGAAACCACTATTCATCACTATTCACCATCAACTTCCATGATTTTATTACCTTATCAAACGATGCTTGATTGCTATGAAACATGGTGGATGTCTCTATATATCCTCAAGTAACCTCCATGATTTTTCCCTTGATTTTTAGTTGATTCTAGCTAGGGTTTTGAAATTGATTTTTTTCTTGATGAATAGTGACCTACGAATTTTGATGAAATGAAGAAGATGAGATTTGTTTTGTGTTGGTTAGCTCTTATCTTGCCTTAATCTTGATTATTCTAGAGTGTATTAGAAGCTTGGAAGATATTTTGTGGTTAAAGCCTTGCAAAAATACTAATTTGCCCCTTAAAACATGTGTTAATGGATGGTGATGTCACTTGGATGATCTAATCTCCTAATTTCTTAATTTTCTAAGTAAAATGCCAATCACATTGGTAAATAATAATGTGGTATGTATCCTTGTTATATTACTAATCTTGGTTGTTTGGTTTCCATACTCGTCTAATTGTGGTTCGTTTCGAATATATCTCACTATCCAGTGGTTTTGAAATCGTTTATAAAATCCAAATTCCCTTAGCATTCTCTTAACTTAAAAATCCCTTAGTTTAACTTAAATTCACTAATTCCTCAATATATAATCCCTTTAATATTTCTATGTTCTTTAATATCCAATAAATAGAAGTTCGTTCGAGCTCAAAATCCTCAAAATCTAAATTCAGGAATTTCTGAAATCCATCGTCATTTCGAGTCACTTATTTCCTTAGTATATCACTAATATGATTTCTGTTTATTCATTTTCCATTTCCAGTCTAGGGTACCTACACACCCTTTTCCTAAATTCCCCGAGATTATTATTCATTTGGGCACTGTAGCCTTTCTAAAGTTAGGGTTATTACATTAATGGGAAGGAAAGAATAATAAAAAGAAGTGAATTGATGTTATGCTATTCAATGTAAAACTGAAATCAAATTTAAGTGACATAAATGTAAAGATTAAATACATATTATTGAGTCCGAACCATTCAACTAGATTATAAAGGAGGGGAGAGGGTGTGAATACAATTTAGTGAAAATTTCAACTTCTTTCAAGATATGTTTAACTAAGAAAGTTCATTAGACACAATGGTTTAGATTTAAGTATGTATTCGAGGCGAGAACATAAAAATAACAAATAATCTTAAAGATAATAAATGAATACACAATCTTTAAAATTTCAGGTGGATTGAATCGATCCACCTGAGGTATATATTGAAGTAAATTTTTGTAGGAAAACACGACTGCGAAATATAAAGTTTGATACAAGAAATATAAGGATCTTGTTAGTCACAGAGGCATGCCTGAATACATATAATAACAAGCCTAATTGTTTGTAATGTTTTGCATTTCCTACATGACCCCTTGATTGGGGAACCCTCTAGTTGTAGAGTTTCTACTTGTGTTTTGTACTTGTAATAGGTATCAAATTTTATCTGTGTAATTGTAAATTAAGTCATGAAATAATGCTTGAAAGAAGATCAAGTGATCATGCCTCAAGCTTGAAAAACAAGGCTGAAGAAATAAACACAGTTGGAATTTGAAGATTGAATATTTGCCTAAGTACAAATTCGAGAAGTGAATTTATTTTATTCGAGAAGTCAGAGATTCGATATCTCAAAGACACTGTTCGATATCTCAAGGAGTCAACTAGTCAAAGCTGCATTCGAGAACTCAGGGATTCGACATGTCTAAATATCCTATTCGAGAACTCAGGAAGTCAACAAGTCAAAGCAGCATTCAAGTTCTCAAAGGGTCAACAAGTCAAAGCTACATTCGATATCTCAAGGACTCAAGTAACTATTCGATACTCAGGGATTCGATAAGTCAAATGCACTATTCGACAACTCAAGGATTCCTGAAGAAAAGACTAATTCGAGAAGTGGTTCAATATCTTAGGAAATAGCTATTTGAGAACTTGGAGTTATCGAACAACTTAATTCAAGTTCTCGAATCAAACACTTAGCCATTTCTCGAATGGATTCTTGAAGACAAATTACTGAAGAAGTACAAGGCAGAAACCTGCAACAAGTCACGACACTTTCAGGACCACAGTACGGCAAAGTGTGCATGGAAAGTCTACAAAAAAGCTTAGAGAGATGTTAGAAGGGACAAGCTGCTAAAATAGTGGATCTGGGCAGGTTAAAGAAAGTCAAATTGCATGATGCCTAGATGTATTCCAAAATAGGGATAGACAAGTTAGAAAATGTATTTATCTGTCACTACTTTTGTAGTAAGTAGGTTGTACACATGCTCTATAAGTGGACAACCTCATTTCTTTAGCAGTAAACGTTTTTCATTGTAATTTTCATAGCTAACATCTCTCAGAGAAAAACGAAGCTGAAAAAAAAATATTTGTATTCACAGATTGTAGCAAAATCTTTATCTAATACAATGTTAGATTAAAGTGAGTGATCGTGGTCTTGTGTTTTATTTCCGCACATATATATTCTGTTTAACACAAACACACACTAAGCTACACAAATATCAACACAGATTTAAAACCTTCAAACAAACGTTCTTACAGCTTAATTCGAAGAAAAGTTTGAAAATACATTCACCAACCCCCAAACTGTGTTACCATAGACCCCTGTTTTAAGTTACCATAGGCCAAAATAGGGCTATGGTAACACTTCAGCTGTGTTAGGTTCTCAGCAGTAACTACAAGTATCTAAGGTAACATCAAAAACCAACCTAAGGTAACACAACAAATGTGGTTACCAAAAACCTCTATAGCAACACCTTAAACACTCTATAGCAACATAGGTTGTGTGTTACCACAGATGATACAATTTTGCATAATATTATGGGGTCCACACGTGGGGCCACACGTAGGATCCACACGTGGGTTCCACATGTGGGGACACGTGGCATTCACATTTAGGTCCACACGTGGGGCCCACTTTTTGGACCTATTATGGGGCCTACCTGCTCACTGTACAAGGCCTATTGTAACACCTAATATTACCTATTGTAACACCTAATATCACCTACTGCAACATACCCCTTTTGTAACACACATTTTACCTATTATAACACCATAAATGTAACAAAATAAAAATGCACCAACAGAATATTGAATTTCTATAAAACAAACCAACAACAATTCACGTCCTAATTTAATTCACCAATAACATTTATCTGCGAATGGACAAGAACATTTATCTGATGAATGTATACTAACTTTACAATTCTACCGATATAAGAAACACAAAAAAAATAAAAATCAGCTTCCATGTATGTGAAGTCTTTGATCCATCTTTTAGTTGCATCGTCTCCGAGACGCTATAGGTATAGGCGTATAGGACGTTGAAAATCTGCATGACCTTGTCTTTGGCCTTCTTGAAATTTGCATGTGTTGCCTGAAATGTAGCAGTTTATTAGTGTGTGTACGCAATGTCATCAAAAGAGTAAGGCAAGACATAATGTTTTTGTACTTCCTACCGCTGACAATACAAATCTGAATAGTACAAAGTTCCTGCATTGATGATAAGGTCTGCCCATACTGAAGGGCTTGCAAAGTGGATCAGTTACTACTCTATCTCCTACTATATAAGTCTGCATTACAGTTTCTATATTCAGTATATAAAAAACAGGTTTACTCAATAAATGATTGAGTAAACAGGTTTACTCTATCTCCTGTGATAAGTACATACTGATTATTCAGTATGCTAAAGCAACAGGTTTACTCAATAAATGATTGAAAAATGACCAAAAAAAAAATTCACCTGCAGATCCCATATTAGAATATGCACAAATATGTCACTTCTGTGTGCAACTCTAAGCAAGTATCCTTCTACCAATTTCTGCAAGTCCGGACAACTCTTATTATCTGATCAACATGTATAAAAAACACAAGCCCTATGCAGGAAGAGGTATACATTGCTTGGAGGATTACACAGAGCCACTCATAGAGAACTTACGGATCCCATGATGATCTATTTAAAATTTTAAAATACAAGATTCGTTTGATCATCAGTTATACTTTTCGTATGCTATCTATTATCAAATTCCCGAAGAAGGATAACAAGTAATATCACTACTTTCGTATGCTCCCAATTTTGAGGTTAATATATTAATTTCTTAGGATAATTAAATTATTGAAGTAAATACTTAATAGTATAAGAGAAAACTTTTTTAATGAACACAACAGATGATTCTTAGACCTTCTAACGATTTCATGTTATGCTACCAGAGTATCTGATAAGAACAAAAAAATAGTAAAACTACCTTGTTCTTTCGCCTTAGAGATTGTAAACATTCACTCATGAGCTCTGCCTTTGTAGAAAACTTCCTAGATAATATAGCAGCCTTAGGCAATAGTTCCTGCATAAAGAGGGTATGTTATTTAATTTATTGACCAAGACATCACAATCAAGTGAAACATATATCAAAACTAATAACCAACAAAGAGGAGAGTTATTAATCAAGGCACTGATAACTTAAACATTGGTCAAAGACGTACTAAAAGGTATTGTGAAGTTCATCCAAACATATTAGACACACTGTTCCCTAAAACTATCCTACTTGGCAAATTACTTGAGACTCTACATGACCTATTTGTTGGTAAATATTTACCATTTTCGAGTACATGGCTGCATGTCAATATCTCAACAGATTAGTCACTTTTTCAAGTCAAGTTGATAGTAGTCAGGTTAAAGCAGTACCCTTATACTGTCTATTATCTTATCGACAAATGAGAAGAGCAGATACTCACCTACATGTTTAATATCTCCTTAAGTATGACTTGCCTTAAGTAAATTTATTTAGAAGTATAATATTAAATTTAAATGTTGTCAAATCTTTTACAAACTATACAATACTTTTCTAAATTCAAATCTTGTACAAGTTTACTCTATAGTTTAAGCAACTGAACAAGGAGGCCCTGAAACCCCACCTAGTGATTTTATATAATTAGAACAACTGAACATTTAGGTGATAAAACATGAAGCTTCATACTTTCAGTAATAAGTATAACACATTTCCTAAAATTTTGATTTCTCATATCTCTAGAATACGGAGTATATTTGGTGCATGTCGTACTGTCAAAGTGTAACAGTGAAGTGATACATTTCTAGAGTTACTTATTTTTTAAGCAAACACCTTATCTTGCAGTAGTTTCTGACGAATTTTCTCTCGTGCTCTCTTCTCTTCTGCTTTCTCTGCTTCCCGCAAGGCTATAAAGCTACGAAATAAATGCTGATGTAAGTTTTCAAGTGTTTTCAACTTCATAGCTAAGATTTTCCTAATTTATGAGCTTTTATGGATAAAAGCAAGCAAGAATGGAAGAAGACTTGTTATAAAGCAATAGCATCATAAAGAGCATTTCACCGTCGAGAGGATTGAACAAACCTCAATTCTTGTGCTTTTAATTTCAACTGCTCAGTCATAGAAGCAGGTTTAGAAGATTGGACCTCAATGTTCACTGGGATCTACAGGCACATGAAGAGAACAATGATAGTAAATCCTTCACAATGATAGTTTGCATATAGTAATAAGTAAATTCTTCAAAGAATAGCTACAACAATTTTTTTTTCTTATATTCAAACTACAACCACAGTGTTGGTAAGTAGCTCTAAAACAATATACCAGCAATTACATTATCATTAAAGGAGCACCGATCATGATAAATCTCAACTCTAAACAATATCGAGACTATTTATCGATAGCAGACAAAACACAAAGCGAGGAAGTGTGTTCCCATTCGAAAACAATAATTAAACTAAAAAAAGAAATAATCTTTACAATCCAACTAACCGATTAAAATCATACTATACAACAAGAATTACTGAATTAGGAAAGGATAGAACTAGGGTACTAACAGAGATCCATGATATGATTTCTACATATGGCACAGTTATCAACAACGATATCTACAAGCAAACAATATAAATATTAATTTGTCATATTTATTCATAAAACAAACAAAAGGGGAGAGAGAGTTAAGGTTACAAATTTTATTGTTTAATTTAGAGAGGGGAGTTGACTGACTGACCCCAAGCCCAGAGACAGACGGCGTTCCACTTTTTGATTTCAAAGCGCTTTGGTTTCTTTGAAGATGACGATGACGGAGCTCCACCATAACACTACCAGAGGATGCCATTACTCTGGGTCTTATTCGCTTCTCTTGACTTTGTTGTGTTAAGTTGAGTAGTCCTATGTCGAGATATCTGGGTATATAATTCATGTCCATTAATAAAAAAATCAAATTAGACGTTAGTAGATAATTAAAATTAATTAAAGGGAGGGGGAGAGAGACAGAGAAAGAGAGACAAAGACACAGAGAAAGCAAGAGAGGGGTAGAGAGACAAAGAGAGAGACAAAGAGAGAGGAAGAGATACAGAGAACAAGGTGAGAGAGGCGAGAGAAGTGAGACTGGATTGGTGTTTTTTCCCCAATTTTCCCCCTATTTGTGTTACTAAACTGAGTCTAAATTTTCATTTTGCCGCTCTTTTTTTTGTTTACCGCTCAACCCATCTCTCTTTATGTTTGTAGCCCAGCTAAATAATGAAGGGTATTTTTCATTTTTATTTTTTTTAAAAGTATTTTAAATTTATCTTAATTTATTGGTATTAAATTATAATTTTTCAATTTATTATTTTCATTGTTTTGAAATAATTCATAGTTACTGCAAATTATTATTTTCTCTATTTAATTTTTTAATGAATTTAATTAAAATTTAATAATGTTTGGATATTACTTTGTTTTAAAACCTTTTTATGTGAAATTTATAAACAAAATTTAATATTTATGAAAAGTCAATAATTTAATTATTTGATGGAATATTACGTTTTAAAATGATTATTTCAAATATTTTGTTAAAATTAATTATTTTTAAAGTCTAATAATTATTAAATCATTAATTTTAAATTAAATAAAAATTTTGTTAATGAATACTCTATGGTAACACACCTCATGGGCTCATGGTGTTAGCCCACTGTAACACCTTTTATAACTAAAGTAACATACTTTTGTGCCTATGGTAACACCACAATCAAAAGGTTGCGATATGTCAAAATTTTCATAGCTATGGTAACATCCATAGTGGTAACACCCATGCCAAAAGGTTGCAATAGGCCATCTATGGCGTAGTGTCAACAGATCTTTCTTAATTTGCTAAGTGTTTCTCTATATCTCACAATGTTACTCATACAGATTTTATATATTGTATGAAGACAAACAAAATACATAAAATGGAAAATACATTTTTGGTAATGTTTGTCACATGCACATCTTTGAAGCTTCACCATTTCAGGAAATGCCTTGAAAGTCTTTGCTTGTGTATTTGGACAATTCCAGAAATGCTTAAAGTCTGTACACGCTGCTTTCTTCGGTTAGTTAAGTAGTAAGTCCATGCAATGACTTAGCCCTCAAGCTCATGTGATGCTTTATGCAAAGATGTCTTTTGTCCGAATCTTTCTTCTTAGTAGTGTCAAGTTACTTTCAGCTAAGATACGATAGTGACTTGCCAGTCAATAAGTCTTTGCACTCATCGAGCTATCCTTGAATCTCACAATTAAAAGTAATCCTTATTGTAAGTTGCTTCAACTCTTATTTTGATCTTCGAGATTGATTTCACATTTCATTTGTAAGAATTTGCTCCTTTAAATATTTACACGTTGGCCCCTATTCTTTACATCCTTTGTGCCTTCGTACACTGTCCGTTAGTCACGGGTGTGCAAGGTGATTATGAGATTGTCCTTCATTCGATATGTTCTTTTAGAGAACTCGAGCACTACTCTTACAATCAAGAGATCTTGAATGAGCGTTTATTTGGACTTCTCAAATAGCTTCTCGAATCCAAAGCTAAGTTCTCGAACTAATGTATCTTGATTTCTCGAATGAATAAGTTAGGACTTATCGTTCCTAGAGTTCTCGACTTAGTCATAATGAAGACTTCTCGAATAACCTATTTTGTAGATTTCTCGAATACAACATTTCCATGACTTCTCGATTAGGCTACTTTGTAAACTTCTCGAATGGATCATTTCAATGACTCCTCGAAAATGTTATTTCCCTGACGTCTTGATTAGGTGAGTTCTTGACTTCTCGATTAGATCATCTTGTAGACTTCTCGAACCCACACTTCTCGAACCACTTGCATGAGTTGTTTTAGCAAACCTCCTACTTGATTAATGATACTTGATTAAAAAATCTCGTATCTTGTTGTAGAAATACTTCCTAACTATTTGTAGGATCCAGTCACAAGATGTAGCTTTAGTTGGCCTGCACCTTAGTTAGCTCCCTAATTTGTTTTTCAAACAATCAGCTCTAATCACTTGATAAAATTCTTGCCTTAGGCTATTTGTTATCATCAGCCCTAAACATGTATACCTTTACACATATATAAATTACAGTTTTTTTGGTACGTAATTTTCAATTCAAGAAATATAAAGGATCACATTAGAGTTAAAATATAAATGTACTTTTGCATGTTTACCTTAAAAAAGATACTCTAATTTGATAGCGATGAAAACGTCCATTCACCTTACACTCGGGTCATGTTCAAATTCTAAAAAATGAAATAATTGAACAACATGAAATATTTAAAGACTCTTCATTAATATTTTTCTATTCAACACACACACACACACACACACATATATATATATATATATATGTAAATATAGAAACATTTAATTCATATGTATATATGTATATATATATATACATATATATATATATATACATATATACATATGAATTAAATGTTTCTATATTTAACTATCGAAAATTTTCATCACTGTCACCTTTTTAAATTTATATATTTACACTTTAAATTGAAATGAAAATAAGTTTTTGAAATTTTAGATATCACGTCTTCATATTTTGCTTGATAAATATAAATTAGCAACACTCAAACACATATAAAGGCCATTATAATTTAACTTGATAAAATTTTATCCCTTTCTGTATGTCATTTCGAGTGTGAATATCTAAAAATTCGTGAGTAGAATATGATAGAATAATTAAAATGTTGAATAATTTGTCATGTATAAATCATATGAGATAAATTTGGTTAGTTTACATGTATCTATCTATTCTATATATAATACACAAATAAGACTTAAAATTCATTAGACATTCTATTCATAATTTGAAATGACTAATTTACCCTATGTTATTGTTTATATATGAAAATATCATTTTTAGTGGGAATCAAACTTGGACCATCGAGTTAACTTATTGTTTTACATGTGTTTTAAATCACACACACACACAATATGTATGTTTGTACTACATGAAATAATATTAATTAAATATTATTGAGTTTTAAATGAGATTTAGACTTTTTAACAGTTATAAAACGGTATTATAATTAATATTATGGATATTATCCAACAATATATTAGAATAAAAAAATTAAGATGTTAACGTAATATGAAAATTGTATATTATTATACATGATACAATAATTTAATAATCAAACTCTTCTGGTAGTAAAAATATTTGACTTTAAAAAGATGAATACTAAAAATAACACATTACATTTTACATACAAATTAACTAATGTTCGATTTAATTTGACATTTTTTTTAAAAAAGGATCATATATAGTATATGTTGTACTATTAATAGAGGTAACTCAAACGAATCTATACTATCTATACTATATTATAATAGCCGAATATTTGAAAGTTTGGTTGGACGGTATGGTACTTCATTTATTTACGTAATTACCCGTACTTAATTTTTCTTTACTTATTTTATTTTATTTTGGTACATATTTATTTTGTAGTTACGGGCATTCCTATTTATAAAATAAAATAATGATATTATAGTTATTAATAACTAACCAAGTATCTATTTCAGCTATTACCGTTTCTAACTAAAATCTCTTCTTCCCAAAAATATCACGGGTCGTTCTATTTAATAAAATGAACTAATAATATTATAATTACTAATAACTAACTGATTATCTTTTCAGCTAAAAAGTAATATTTTATATCTTCTAACTAATAATATATCTCATTTTCAAACTTCCTTTTTTTTCACTTAATTATCTTTACTTAAATATTTTTTATTGTTAAAAATGTTTTTCTATTTTATAAAATAAAATAATGATATCATATTTCCAAATAACTAACCAATTACTCTTTTAAGCTAAAACATATTAACTTTTCTAATTTTACTAACTAGAACCTCTACTTTCCAAAAATATCACGGGTCGTTCTATATAATGAAATGAACTAATATATTATATTACTAATAAATAGTTCCTAATAACTAATCAATTACTTTTTCAGCTAAAACACATTATCTTTTCTAACTTTTCAAAATATCACGGACCGCTTTATTTAATGAACTAAACTAATCATATTATAATTACTAATAAATAATTAATTTACTTTTTCGACTAAGACGTAATATTTTTCTATATTTATTAACTAAAATATCTCCTTTCCAAACTTTCTTTTCTTACTTAAGTATCCTTGCTTAAATATTTATTATTGGTAAAAACATGTTACCTTTTCTTTTTTCTTTTAATAACTAACTAATTTCCATTTTAGGTAAAACACACTAACTTTTATATTCCAAAAATACCATGGGCAATTATCTTTAATAAAATAAAATAATCATATTATAATTACTAATAATTAACCAATTACATTTTCAGTTAAAACACGTTACCTTATATATTTTTTCTTACTAAAACCTCTTCTTTTCCAATAGTATCACAGACAATTGTATGTAATAAAATATTACCATAATAATTAATAATTGGTTGATTACCTTTCTAATTAAACGTATCATTTTATCTATATTTTATAACTAAATATTTCCTTTTTTAAAAATATTACGACCAATATATATATATATATATATATATATATATATATATATAGAATTAAGTTCTATGGAGACCACTATTTGAGTGGAGACCGTGGAGACCATACACATTATGCAGTCAAAACATTGCAAAACATATATATATGCAAAGAATGTTCAATTAACATTATTATTTCATTCAAAATCTTAAAAATCATATATGATTTGCAAGCAGAACATGTTTTGGAGAACAATACATTCTGCAATATTCTGTTTGCAGAACATTCATGATTTTCAAGATTTTTAATGAAATTTGCATGTAAAACATATATGATCTTCAAGATTTTCAATGAAATAGATGGTATAGTGATTTTCATAGAACATGATTTTAAATAAATAAATTTTGCAATGTTTTGATTGATATTGGTCTCCGGTCTCCACTAAAAATGCTGGTCTCCATAGAACTTAACCATATATATATATATATATATATATATATATATATATATATATATATATATATATATATATATATATATATATATATATATATATATAATTATTATGAAACTATATCATTCAAAAATTTAACTTACAAAATTCAAATCTTAAAAAATTCATTGAAAATATTGGAAAAATTATATAATAATATAAAAATCCGTGCATCGCATGAGTTTTAAGCTAGTATATATACAAGGTCATGTATAATATATGATTTGCGGAACTTATATTATAGAATGCAAAGATTATATAAAATTAGTATAGAGATTCATGTAACACAACATGACTTTAAGTTATAATAGTCAATAGTATTTCATGAAAATTAATATTATTTTTATTGGTTAGTCAAATCCATGTCATTTAAAAATAATTATATTTCAAAAAATTAGTAGTAAAAGTAATAAATTTTTATATAATATGTGAAAATTATTTAAATATGTGTACAAAATTAATATCGGCAATAGAATGAAATATTTAAAACAAAATCATATACAGTGCATATTAAAATTATTAATTTAAAATATATATTTTAAAGTACATTTTTTAACTAATAATTTAAAATAAAATACAGGATCATACATATTATATAACTACATTATGTAATATTAAGCAATTATGATTCAAGTGTATATTGAAATTTTATTAATGCAGAAATCGGGTTTGTAATATCTCATCAACTAACCAGTTGTACTCTTAGTCAATTAACTAATATAAATCTAGATAAATGATTACCCAAAGTGATCGATTACATTATTGATATTATTCTCAATCAATGTTAACATATAGAATAATACAAATTATTTAATTGACAAATTTATTGATATGTTAAATATTTATTTACCAAGATACAATTTATAAAAAAGGTATTTTTTTTTAGAATTTTACAAAAAATTAAATATCAATTGAAAAATTATAACAAATTTAGAAAATAAGTTAAGCTAGAGCCTCGTGATTCGCATGGACTTTTAATAAATTAAAAAAGATTTTCTCAACAAAGCATGCATATACAAAACTCATTAAAAGAAAAAACAAACTCATTTAAGTCCTTGGTCTAAATGTTCACTCCAATACGGAAAAATAATTCTATGGATGAAGTTAGATTTGAATAAAGAAAGGATGAATTCATTGTCAAAGTACGGACAGAAGGCATATGTGTTAGTCACAAAGACATGCTTGTTTAACTCTAATAACAAGCCTAATCGTTTCTAATGCTTTGCATTACCTACATGACCTCTTAACTGAGGGAACTTATTTGTCAGGCTCCCCTCTAATTGAAGAACTCACTGCAATGGAAGATATTATTCTTACCATGGAAGAAAATGCAAAGAAGAAAGCTAAAGAAGCTGAAAAGAAAATGAAAAATGAGAATCTGCAAGCCAAAGCTCAAGAGATGAATCCAAAAGGATATTGCTAGTTGTTCCTCATAACTTGTAAGAAAACTTTTATGTATTTTCTTCAATCAATCTACATTCCTGTACTTTTTCAAGTTTTATCTTTATGTATGTTAGGCTTGTTATCAGACATGAAATTGTGAGTAAGGGTCTTACTCACAATTTGGGGGAGATTGTTAGTCACAGAGACATGCTTGTTTAACTCTAATAACAAGCCTAATTGTTTGTAATGCTTTGCATTACCTACATGACCTCTTAACTGAGGGAACCTCTACTTGTAGAGTTTCTAGTTGTTCTGTACTTGAAGTACGCATCAGATTCTAGCTGTGTAACTGTACTTATTGAGTCAAGAATAATGCTTGAAATAAGTTCCAAGGTTCATGCCTCAAGCAAAGATATGAAGACTGTCAAATAAATCACAGTTGAGATTTGAAGAAATGAAGAATTTGCCTAAGTACCAATTCGAGAAGTAGTTTTGTCTATTCGAGAAGTCAGGGATTCGATATCTCAAGACACTATTCGATATCTCTGAATACACTGTTCGATATCTCATTTGATATCTCAGAGATTCGATATGTCTACTGCTCTATTCGAGAACTCAAGAAGTCAACAAGTCAAAGTGGTATTCGAGTTCTCAAAGTGTCAACAAGTCAAAGTTCCATTCGATAGCTCAAGGACTCAGAAAGCTATTCGATATCTCAGGGATTCGACATGTCAAAATGCTCTATTCAACAACTCAAGGATTTCCAGAGAAAAGAACTATTCGAGAAGTGACTCAATATGTCATATAACAGTATTCGAGAACTCAGAGTTATCGATCAAGTCAATCCTAGTTCTCGAACCACTTACTTAGTCACTTATCGAATACATTCTTGGAGACAAAATACTGAAGAAATTGTACAAGTCAGAAGCCTGCAACAAGCCAATGCACTTTATGGACCACAATCTGTAATGTGCTCTGGAAAGCCTACAAGGAAGCTTGGAGAGATATAGAAGAGACAAAGGGCTAAAGAAGTGGATCTAAACAGACTTTGCAAAGTCAAATCTATAACCGTTTGGACACTTACTCAAAAAGGATAGACAGACTAGAAAGTAATTTGTTGAGCTACATTATTTGCAGTAAGTAGGTTGTATCCATGTTCTATAAGGATACAGCCTCACTTCCTTAGTTGTTAACTTTTGAGCGGAGTCAAGTTTTTCATATATTGTAAGTCATATCTCTCTGAGAAAAACGAAGTTGAGAATACTATCATTTGCATTCACAGATTGTAGCAACCTTTATCTAATACAATATTAGATTAAAGTGATATCGTGTCTTGTGTTGTTTTTATCCGCACTCATATCCTTGCACACACAAACACCTATCTTGCTACATAGACTCAAGAACAAGAAAAGTTCAAGAATCCATTCACCCCCCTCTGTATTCTTTTACCGTATTCAATACTCAACAAGTGGTATCAGAGCGGGCTGTTTATTCAAAAACAGAAAAACGATCATGAGTTCGAATACACCAAAGACTACAGGAACGGTGAAAGTCCCTAAGTTTGACAAAGAGAATTACAACCTCTGGAAGATAAAAATGATGTTGTTCATTAAAGCCTCTCATCCTTTATATCCTGAGATTCTCAAGAATGGTCCCTTTGTTCCCCAACAGGAGATTCCTGAAAAGACTGTTGGAACCACAACAATTCCAAGATCTTATGTGGCCAAGGAACCATCCAAATGGACAGACTCAAAAAAGGAGAAGGTTGCCCTTGACAGTCATCTCATGTTGCTGATTATAGATTCCATGGACATGTCAATGTTTGCAAACATTGCATCATGTGCCACTGCCAAAGAAATGTGGGATCACATTGAGGTGTTATGTGAAGGAACTGATGAGGTCAGAGAAAACAAGAAACAGATACTGGTCACACAGTATGAAGCTTTCATGGCACAACCTAAGGAAAGCATCACTGAGATGTTTGAGAGATTTCACAAGCTAGTTACTGAGTTGCTAATGAATGGCAAGGTTTACAGCACCAAAGAGTTGAACATGAAGTTTCTGCTATCTTCACCAAATCATCTAGAGCAAAGGGTCATTTCTCTAAGGGAAAGAGATTTGAACAAAGTTACATATGATGTGCTCTATGGGGTTTTAAAAACTCATGAGCTTGAGTTGCTTCAGAAAAGGGCTATCCAAGCCAACCAAGGCAGAATGATAAACACATCATGTGCCTTGATTGTCAAGAAATTTATTCAAGACCTAGAAGCATCTACAAGCCAATTAAGGATAGAGGAGGTAGTAGAAGATGAAGAAACTGAAGCTGAGGTAAGTGAACCTGTTGAGGAGAAGGAGGAAGAAGAGTTTTACACTCTTGAAGAACTAGATGGGATGGAAAATACTTCATATGCCTTCATGGCCAGAAAAATTTCCAAACATCAGATTTAAGAGGAATCAACCCTTCAAACCTAAAACCCCTGTTGAGTATTGAATACGGTAAAAGAATACAGAGGGGGGGGTGAATGGATTCTTGAACTTTTCTTGGATTGAGTCTATGTAGCAGATAAGTGCCTGTGTGTGTAGAAATGAAGGTGCGGATAAAGAAACAACACAAGACACAATATCACTTTAATCTAATGTATTATTAGATAAAGGTTGCTACAATCTGTGAATACAAATGGTAGTATTCTCAGCTTCGTTTTTCTCAGAGAGATATAGCTTACAGTGTATGAAAAACTTGACTCACAAAAGTTACTAATTTATGAAGTGAGGCTGTGTCCTTATAGAACATGGATATAGCCTACTTACTGCAAATAAGGTAGTTAAACAAATTACTTTCTAGTCTGTCTATCCTTTTTGAGTAAGTGTCCAAACGGTTACAGATTTGACTTTGCAAAGCCTGTTTAGATCCACTTCTTTAGCTCCTTGTCTCTTCTATATCTCTCCAAGCTTCCTTGTAGGCTTTCCAGAGCACGTTACAGATTGTGGTCCATAAAGTGCATTGGCTTGTTGCAGGTTTCTGACTTGTACAATTTCTTCAGTATTTTGTCTCCAAGAATGTATTCGAGAAGTGACTAAGTAAGTGATTCGAGAACTAGAATTGACTTGATCGATAACTCTGAGTTCTCGAATACTGTTATATTGACATATCGAATTACTTCTCGAATAGCTCTTTTTCATCAGGATTCCTTGAGTTGTCGAATAGAACATTTGACTTATCGAATCCTCGAGATATCGAATAGCTTCCTGAGTCCTTGAGATATCGAATGGAACTTGGACTTGTTGACTCTTTGAGAACTCGAATACCATTTTGACCTGTTGACTTCTTGAGTTCTCGAATAGAGTAGTAGACATATCGAATCCCTGAGATATCGAATGAGATATCGAATAGTGTATTCAGAGATATCGAATAGTGTCTCGAGATATCGAATCCCTGACTTCTCGAATGCTGGACTTCTCGAATTGACAAATATACTTCTCGAATTGGTACTTAGGAAAATTCTTCATTTCTTCAAATCCCAACTGTGATTATTTGACAGTCTTTAACTCCTTGCTTGAGGCATGAACCTTGGAACTTCTTTCAAGCATTATTCTAGACTCTATAAGTACAGTTACACAACTAGGATTTGATGCCTACTACAAGTACAATACAAACAGAAACTCTACAACTAGAGGTTCCCTCAGTTAAGAGGTCATGTAAGTAATGCAAAGCATTACAAACAATTAGGCTTGTTATTAGATGTGTACAGGCATGCCTCTGTAACTAACAATCTCCCCCAAATTGTGAGTGAGACCCTTAGTCACAATTTCATGTCTGATAACAAGCCTAACATACATAAAGATAAAGCTTTTAAAGGTACAGGTATGAATCTGATTGAAGAAACTACATAGAAGTATTCTTACAAGTTATGAGGAACTGCTTAGCCATATCCTTTTGGATTCATCTCTTGAGCTTTGGCTTGCAGATTCTCATTTTTCATCCTATCTTCAGCTTCTTTGGCTTTCTTCTTTGCAATTTATTCCATGGCAAGAATGATATCTTCCATTGCAGTGAGTTCTTCAATTAGAGGAGAGCCTGATAAATCCTTGAGCACTTCATTTAGCTGTTTCTCAGAGTAGGAACTGATGTAGTCCATTCTAATCTTCACATTTCTACCATATTTCTTGTACTCAATGATGTAAGGATTAAACTTGACTCTGCACAGACCCATAGCTCTCAACTCATCAGCCTTAGCTTCCATTGCAGCAAACTCCTCCTCCCTTTTCTTTAGTAGCTTTTCACTGTTCTTTCTCATTTCTGCCTGGTGATCTCTTTTCATCTTGACAAAGTCAATTAACTCCAACTTCCACACCCTTTCCACTCTGTCTTCAGAATCCAACATTGCAATTATCCTTTCTATGTCATACAGCCTGCCCCAGTGCTGGCATGTTCCTTGTCTGAATTTCTTCTGTCTTCCATCAGAATACTTAACTTCAAGAAAATCATCAACAATGGCAACATGATAGATTCTTTGAGCCCATAGAAACTGCAGTTGGTCTTCATCATAGCTTTCATCCAGAGGTGGTAGGTTTAATCCTGGGATAATTGTCAGTGCCTTAGATTTGGATAGCTTCACCTTTCTTGCAACATGTTTAAATTTCATTCTCTTGACATGGTTGCTTGGCAGAAATCTTTGACCTTTGTTGGTAGACCATAGTAGTATTTCATTAGCAGTTTGCTTTCTGAAACATACACATGGTTTCTTGACTTGAATCTTCTTCTCTTCTTGAGGTGGCAAAACAGTTGCAGAAGCCATAGATGTAGATTTTGCTAGGTCACTACTAACAGTATTCACCCTAGACTTAGAGTCTTGTGTTGTGGTGAGGTTCCTGCTAGCAATGCCTAAGGCTTGCTGTTTTCCAATCTTCCTCTCATAGACTCTTCCTTGGTCATCATCATTCTTCTTATCCTTGTCACCCTTCTTCTTCTTGTCTTCATCACCCTTATCTCTCCTGTGATGTCTTCTCCTCCCATCACCTTTGTCTTCAGAATCATCATCCTTATTTCTCCTAGGTTGAGCCATCTCTGGAATTTCACCAGTTGCTATAAAAGTTCTAAGGATGTGCAGTGCCTCAGTTTCTTCAGCATTTTTGGCTCCAACCTTCTTCTGTAATTGATCAATGATAGCAATGATCAGTCTGTGATTTCTAGAGGTGAGATCATGGGGAATGACCAATTGCTTGATGTCTTCAATTCTAGTGCCAGACTGATAAATTATTGTCCATGGCTTCTTGATCACTTCTGGTAGTCTTGAAGGTTGGCCATTCCTCAAATCATCAAACAGACTCTTGCTGTTCTCATTCCTCTTCTCAATAAGCTCAAGTATGGCATCTATCTCTGAGTGTTTTAGGTCTTGTAGAGTCTTGTATGTTAGATGCCATATCTTTAATTTGGATATCATCACTATCTCCTTGACCCATAGATTATTGACTTTCTTGGGGATGACAGTGATGTAGTCAATCTGCTTCTTCACCTCCCTCAGATAGAACTGAGTGTCACCAACCTGTTCCCTTGTGGCTTTCAGAAACTCCAAGAAGGCTTTATCATGATAAACATCTGAGTTGGCAACTTCTTGTAGCTTGGCCTCAGTAACAACTTTAACTTCTACAGGCTTGGCACTCTCAGATATGGAGGTTGGAGGTTTGTCAGATGGCATACTCCCTGCAACCACTATGGTAGTTATGGATTGCTTTTGTCCTCCAGGAGTAGTGATGTGCACAGTTGGTAGAGTGACAACTGGCAAGGTAGATGGGGGCTCATCCACTTTGGATTTTCCTTTGCCTGGCACATCAGGTAGAGATTTTGAAGCTCTTTGTTGACCACCCTCATTTATTTTTATGCCTTTCTCCCCCTTTGTATTTGAGTTCCTTGTCCTCTTCTCCCTCTTAGGCTTGTTGTCAGGCACAGAGGCTGTAGAAATGTCCTTTGGGATTGAAGATTCGTCAGGTAGAGAGAGACCCATATGCTTCATCATAGTAGCTAACATGGATTGTTGATGCAGAAGGACATCAGCTGTGGTGGATGCTTGAGTGTCCAACTGGTCATTTAGAAGTGCAACCTTGTCTGTAAGATTAGCATTGGACTTAGTGAGAGTAGCCACCTCCTTCTCAAGTGCATCTACTTTGCTGAATAACTCAGTAGATTTGAAGCCAGACAGGGATTGTTCTTTGAGTCTCTGCACTTCAAATCTAGTCATATCATGTACTGGGACTTCAGTGATCAGTCTGTCTCCATATAGATTTTTGAACATGGTCCTCAGCATGGCATTGGCATCTGTGGTCTGATCAGATAGAGTTTGAAATTGATGCCCCAGACCTGTGACAGTATCCTTTAGCAGAGCTAGCCCATTGTCCATCTTGGTGCAGGTGATGTTGCAGTGTTTGAGGTCCTTGAACACACTGTCTAGCTGAGGGAATTTGGCATCAAAGGTCCTCTTGATTTCTTCTACTGTGGTGGTTGTCTTATCACACACTCTATTGACCTCAGTTTTGACTCCTTTTCCAAGATAGTGTGCAGCCTTGAGGAATCCCTTGTGTGAATCATTCATAGCCTCATACACTTCACCAGGGGTCAGAGATTTGGCATTGGAACCCAGTGAAGTGAGGTATTCCTCCCTGAGATACTGAAGTGCTTCATCAAGAGTAATATCATATTTTCTTTGCAACCAGGCATCTATGTTGCCATCTCTCTCAGCATCATCAATGATCTTTGTCTTCTGCAACTCCACATCATCCCTATGGCATAACAGAATGGCCTCGTAGTCTGGATTAGGCATGTCTGCAGTGAGAAGGTTCTGAGCAATCTTTGTGAACTCAGGAATCTGATCCACAATTAAGCTTTGAAGTGCTTCAACCGTCAATTGTTGTGGAACAGACCCTGATCCTGAAGCACTGTCATGTTGCACAGGCTTCAGCCATTGTGACATAAAGTCAGAGCTAGAGCTAGGCAAGCTAGACTCCTCAGTTACAGATGCAACTTCTGTAACCGGATGGATTGACTCTACTACTGGTGTCACCACAGAAGTGGGATGAATTACACCAGCAGTTGACACAGGCACAGAGTCTCTAGTAAGAACTAGTGGAACCTCTGTGTTTGTGATGGTGTCATCAGGAGATGCCTCAGCATGCATTCCCTCACCATCTAAATGTGGGTTCTGAGTGGTGAGCAAAGTGTCATGCACTAAGTCACTTGAAATTATTGGCTCATCAAGAGAAAAGAATTCTTGATGATCAATGCCTTGCGTCTCAGTTGCCTGAGTTGCAGGTTCCAAAGAAATTTTAGTGTTAGATTCTGGAAGAGAAGTGTGTTTAAGAATAGATTTTGGCAACTCCCCCTGAGAGATAGAGGGAGTTTCAAGTGTGATGTGCTCTCCACTCAGTGTAGTGCCAGCCTTATCACTCCCATGTGCTGACTCTGTACAAGAAGGTGCATTGGGGAGGATGCTTGATTCTATAGGTGCACCCTGTTGAGAGGATACACCTAGTGAGCTGTGTGCCCCTGATTTTACAACTTCAGCCATTTGTGTGACTGAAGAGGTGGTCTTAGTTTTCCTCTTCTTTAGCCTTTGTAAGGGTGACTCAGGTTCCTCACTTTCTAGCCCTAATTCAACAGCTAATGCTGCTTCAGATAAGATATTTAATGGTGCAGACATTACTTCCTTTCTCTTCTTTTTACTAACATCACCCTTTTGAGAGGATGATGCAGTTGGCTCAGTATGTGGTAGAGTGTTTGGTTGAGAGGGTTGGTTAGCAGGCCCTGGATTAGCATTTTGTTCTACTTGCTTGGGCTGTGCTAACTTAGATTTTGCATCAAATGTTGGCATGTTGTGGGGATAAGTTCTAAACAAACTCTCCATATGGGGAGTTATGTTCAGTCTTACATCCACATCATTCCTAGTCTCCAAATTACCAAAAATGAGTTTGGTCATGGACTTAGGATAGCCTATTTTATTTTTATCAATCCCAGGCAATTCAATCAATGAGGCATTCTTAAAATTAAGTACAGATTGAATAAAGCGAGGGAAGAAAATATCAGTACCTCTCTTGGTTGTGTTCTTACCAAGTCTCCCATATAGTTCTTGGAGGATGATTTGGCCAACATCTATCTTCTTTCCATAGGCCAGTGCATATCCAATTTGCTGCACAGGTGCACTGATTTGATCAAAGCTTGATTTCCTGGCAGTGAAGACTTGAAGAAGAGTTGCAAACACATAGCTCCACTCCTTTCTCAGATTCTTTCTGTTTAGCTTTCCAAGATTGATCCCATCTGAGTAGTTGATGAACTCAAAGAATTCCTCTAACTCTGCATTAGTGGCCAGTCTGTCAAATGACTCGTGTTGTAGGCCCAGTGCTTGATTCATGTCTGTAGGAGTGATAGTGATTTCCTTATCTTGAATCTTGCAGTAGATGATGTATGAGGTGATTGCGTTTTCCAGGGCTACAACCTCCACAATAGCAGTACCCCAAAACTGTTCCAGGATATCTAGATACAGAGTTGGGTTGGCAGAGAGTGCATCCTTGATGTATGACTCAGCCATCCATTTCACAAAGCACTTGAAATTGGCATTGGGTGCTTCAACATCACTAGTGAGAGCGATGAAGTTGGTGTTGAACTTTACTGTTGCCATTTGTGTAGAAGAGATGAAAGAAATTGAAGGTTGAAGAAGAAATTTGGCTTTTCGTAGATAGGGTTTCAGGGGTTTAGAGAGTGTAGATGCTTGAGAATCGAATGAAATGAATCGAATAGATGTGAAATTGTATAAGTATGAAATACTTGAATTGTCGATTAGATGAAAGTTTTGTATCGACAAGTCAGGCATTCGAGAAGTAGAAAACAACTATTCGAGAAGTCAAGAAAGGCTTAATCGATAACTCAAGCAGATAGAAACTCACAGCTGGCAGTTATCTAACTTAGAAATAATTCTAAATTAAATAAAATGTGTTTTTATGAGTGAATTAAACTTTTAGACAAAAGTCCAAAATTGGTTAAAATTCAGCGAGAATTCAGCCTTTTCAAATGATTCGAGAACTCAAATATAGTGTTCGAGAACTCAATCATTCGAGAACTCAGTTACTATATTCGAGAAGTCAAGAATGCCTCTATTCGATATCTCAGAAAGGCTCTATTCGAGAACTCAGGAGTACTCTAATGAGACTTGTTAGAGATGTCGAATAGTGAATCATTCGAGAAGTCTGACTTATCGAACTATACCCATCACTCATAAAAACTTGATTTTCACTATCTTTTAAAATTTACCAGACATATTCATTGAAGAATATCCTAGCAAATTAAATAGTGATTTTCTCAAAATTTCATAGAAATTTTAAGTTAATAGAAATATGATTTTCAACATATGCAACAGATTTGAAATATTTATAAATCATATTTCAGCCAACACTTACTCCAAAAATATTGAGAATTTAGATAAAGTAAGTGTTTACTGCTGCAACAACCTAGATACTGTATTCACTTAGCCAGAATCTGAAGAATTCAGCATTCCAATCTCACTTACCAACCTTGTGAAGGTGGCTTCATCTAATGGCTTGGTGAATATATCAGCTAGTTGTTTATCTGTAGAGACATAATGCAACTCAATGGTTCCATTAGTTGCATATTCTCTTATGAAATGATATCTGATGTCAATGTGCTTTGTTCTAGAATGATTGACAGGATTGGCAACTATAGAGATTGCACTTGTGTTGTCACACATGATTGGAATTCTTTCCAACACAAGTCCATAATCTCTAAGTTGATTTCTAATCCAAAGCACTTGAGCACAGCAACTTCCAGCAGCTATGTATTCAGCCTCAGCTGTAGAAGTTGACACAGATTGTTGCTTCTTGCTATACCAAGAAACTAACCTTTGTCCAAGAAACTGGCAGCTTCCTGAGGTGCTTTTCCTATCCACTCTGCATCCAGCATAATCAGCATCATAATAACCAACCAGATTGAACCCTGTGTCCTTAGGATACCATAATCCCAAGTTTGGAGTGCCCTTCAGATATCTAAAGATCCTTTTTATTGCAATCAAATGTGATTCCTTTGGATTTGATTGAAACCTTGCACACAGGCATGTAGCAAACATGATGTCTGGCCTACTTGCAGTGAGGTAGAGTAGAGAACCAACCATGCCTCTGTAGACTGAGATATCTACTTTCTTGCCTTTAGCATCTTCATCCAGTTTAGTGGCAGTGGCCATGGGTGTCTTGGCAGGTGAACAATCTTCCAAGTCAAACTTCTTTAATAAATCCTTGATGTACTTGGTTTGACTGATAAAGATACCATCCTTCCTTTGACTGACTTGCAACCCTAGAAAGAATGTCAACTCTCCCATCATACTCATCTCATATCTGCTCTGCATGAGTTTAGAGAATTTCTCACACAGCTTCTCATTTGTAGAACAAAAAATGATATCATCCACATAAATTTGGACTAGGATAATATCATCACCATGCTTCTTGTAAAACAGTGTCTTGTCCAATGTGCCTCTAGTGAATTGATTTTCAAGAAGAAATTGTGATAAAGTATCATACCATGCTCTTGGAGCTTGCTTAAGTCCATACAGTGCCTTAAGCAATCTGTAGACAAATTCTGGGAAATGTGGATCCTCAAAGCCAGGTGGTTGTTGCACATAAACCTCTTCTTCCAACTCTCCATTTAGGAATGCACTCTTGACATCCATTTGATAAACTTTAAAGTTTGAATGAGCAGCAAATGCCAAGAATATTCTGATGGCTTCCAATCTAGCAACAGGGGCAAATGTCTCATCATAATCAATGCCTTCCTGTTGAGAGTATCCTTTTGCAACCAGCCTTGCTTTGTTTCTTATTATTACACCATCTTCATCCATCTTATTCTTCAGAACCCATTTTGTTCCAACAATGGTTCTATTCTTTGGTGCAGGCACAAGTTCCCATACTTTGTTTCTTTCAAATTGATTCAGCTCCTCTTGCATGGCAATAATCCAATCTGGATCCAACAGTGCATCATCAAGTTTCTTAGGCTCAACTTGTGATAGAAAACATCCATAGAGGCACTCATTTTGAGTTGCTCTCCTAGTCCTTACTCCTGCATTAGGATCTTCAATGATTTGCTCTACAGTGTGTGATCTATCCCATTTCCTCGAGTGTTCAGCCTGACTTCTCATTCTTGATGTTGCTTCATCATCCACATCATGGTCATCCTCATTTCCTCCCCCTGTGAAGTTGCCATTACTCACAGGTGTGTCTTGGATGCTTGTTTCTCCACTATCGATTGGCACAAATTCTTCTCTTGTATCATTAATCACTTGAGTTTGTTGAACTTGAGTTTCAACTCCAGTTTCAATCTCTTCATCAGAATCATCTAGATTATCAAACCTCAATGGATCTTGGTCTTCATCATTGGCTTCTTCTAGTCCAGGTAGTTTGCTGTCATCAAATGTTACATCTGTGCTTTCCATAACTTTCTTTTGACTGATGACATAAACCTTGTATGCAATTCTTTCCATAGAATAGCCAAGAAAAATTCCTTCAAATGCTTTTGCATCAAATTTTCCAACATATTCAGAATTATCCTTTAGTACAAAGCATTTGCTTCCAAAAGTATGAACATACTTTAGAGTAGGCTTCTTTCCAGTCATCAAGTTGTAAGGTGTCTTTCCAGTGTTTTTGTTGATGAGGGTCCTGTTCTGGATATAGCATGCAGTGCTCACAGCCTCAGCCCAAAAACATGTAGGCATTTTTGCATCAAGTAACATTGTTCTAGCAGCCTCAATTAGAGTTCTATTCTTTCTCTCAACAACTCCATTTTGTTGTGGAGTCCTTGGAGCTGAGTATTGCTGAGAAATGCCATTCTCTTTGCAGAATGCTTCAAGTGTGGCATTTCTGAACTCTGTTCCATTATCACTCCTCAGTGCAATTACACTTGCATCGTTTGCCTTTTCTTCCTTGTCAACTTTCTTTATATGCTCAATAATTACTTGTGGAGCCTCATCTTTTGATGCCAGAAATTCCACCCATGTATACCTTGAAAAATCATCAACCATTACCAGGGCATACTTCTTTCTTCCAAGTGACATTATGTTGACAGGCCCAAACAAATCCATATGGATGAGTTGTAATGGCTTGGTTATTGATGTCACTGTCTTTGACTTGTGGCTTGATCTTTTCATTTTTCCTTTTTGACAAGCCTCACACACTCCTTCTTGGCAGAATTCAAGTGTGGGCATGCCTCTCACTAACTCTCTTTTGACTAGAGAATTAATGGCCTTGAAGTTCAGGTGAGATAGTTTCTTGTGCCAAAGCCAACAATCTTCATTTGATGCTTTTGAGTAAAAACAACAAATTTTGTCCTTGTTTGCAGAGTCCATATTGGCTACAAACAGGCTTCCCTTCCTTACTCCAGATAGAGCAAAATCACCAGTCTTCTTGTGGGTGATCAAACATTCATCTTTGTCAAAATTCACTTTGAATCCTCTATCAGTAAACTGACCAACACTTAGCAGATTATGCTTGAGCCCCTTGACTAGTGCTACATCTTCAATGATGACATTACCAACTTTCAGCTTGCCATATCCCAATGTGTTACCCATGTTGTCATCTCCAAAAGCAACCATTGGGCCAGCCTTTTCCTCATACTGTGATAGCAGGGCCATATCACCAGTCATATGATTTGAGCATCCACTGTCCAAAATCCACATGACCTTCTTTTCACTTTCTTTGCCCTGCAAACACAAAGGTATCACTTTTCCTTTGGTACCCAAACAAGTTTGGGTCCATGTGACTTAGAGACAGTTTTATCATAAACAACATGCTTGTCAACTTTCTTAGTGTTAGTCTTCTTGTCACTGTTGGAAGTCTTAGAACCTGAAGTTTCAGACTTAGGTGACAGAGGTACCTTCCTAGCTTTAGGAGGACTTGAAGACTTTGACCTTGTGTAGTGTGTGAGAATTGTGACTGATACAACCATCAATGAATTGCCTTCTTAAATTAAAACAACTAGTCATAACATTCATATTGCATGGCATACAGTCAAATTTATCACAAAAAGGTGCATATCTATGACTTAGAGGCACAGAACAATCATAGAAAGGTTTAGGCACACTACCAACAGGTTTCTTGCATGCATGAGTTAAATGATTGGTACTGAAACAGTTCTGACAAGTTTTCCTAGGGGCATTAGGCATATAAGCATAGTTGTTATCCTTGTTAATCCCTAACTTGCCATTTCTGTTCTGTTCTTCTTAGTCACTTTCTTTTCTGATTCACTCTTCCCAGCTGAGACAAACTTAACAAACTTCTTAGGTCTTGGTCTATCAACTACTGGTTCCTTGGTCTTTGACTTGACACTCTCACTCTTAGAGGATGCTTGTTGTTCACTAGATTGTGCCTCATCCTCATCATTCAACATTTGCTTGATGAGTAAGGCATCCTCATCAATTTCAAATGTTGATTCTTTAAAAATTGTATTTTCAGTCTTTCTCAAAATGTGAGGCACTTTCTCATGAACAGCAGTGTCCTCTTCAATGACAGCATAGCCTTTCCTCTGTTTGAGAGAGTCATGGTCAAGTCCAATAGCTGCTTTGGGTTTAGCCTCAATTTTCTCACAGTAGGATTGCACTAAACCAGATGATTTCTTGAAAGTTTTTAGTTTGAATTCATTCTCAGCTAATTCATCCCTAAGAGCCTTCTCTACTTGACTAGCACATAAAACCTTGTTCTGCAAATATTCAACTTCTTTCTTAAGGTTTTCTACTTGCATAGCAGTTAGCTCAAGTTCCTCATTCTTTTTGGTTAATATTTCATTTCTAGTAGACAGTTTAGCAATCTCCTCATTAGCAGCAGTCATACTAGTATGAATATTAAACATTTCAACAGATAGTTGTTCGATTATGCATTTATACTCAGAAACAGACATGTATATAGTAGTGAGAGATGGTACCTGAGAATCAGATGAAGATGAGTCATCCTTGGAGTTGGCCATCAAGGCATAATTGCAGAATTCTTGTTCCTCTCCATCACTCTCAGAATCATCCCAACACTTCCCTTCAGCTATGTAGGCCTTACCTTGTGTCTGCTTTTTCAGAAGGGCCTCATACTTAGCTTCGAGCTCAAGATAATCTCCATCCTTCTTTTTAGGCTTCTTGCATTCACTGGCAAAATGCCCTAGGTCATTGCATCTATAGCACCTTACAGATGACCTATCCACATAACTGGTTTTGAACTTATTTCTGTTTGGTTTCACAGGTGCCTTGTTCTTGTTGGCTGAATGGTTTTGAGTTTTGGGTTTGAAGGGTTGATTTCTTTTAAATCTGATGTTTGGAAATTTTCTGGCCATGAAAGCATATGAAGTATTTTCCATCCCATCAAGTTCTTCCAGAGTGTAAAACTCTTCTTCTTCTTCCTCCTTTTCCTCAACAGGTTCACTCACCCCAGCTTCAGTTTCTTCATCATCTGCTACCTCCTCTATCCTTAGCTGGCTTGTAGATGCTTCTAGGTCCAGAATAGATTTGTTGACAATCAAGGCACATGATGTGTTTATCATTCTACCTTGGTTGGCTTGGATAGCCCTTTTCTGAAGCAACTCAAGTTCATGAGTCTTTAGGACTCCATAGAGCACATCATAGGTGACTTTGTTCAAATCTCTCTCCCTTAGAGAAATGACTCTTTGCTCCAGATGATTTGGTGAAGACAACAGAAATTTCATAATTAACTCCTTGGTGCTGTAAACCTTGCCATTCATTTGCAACTCAGTAACTAGCTTGTGAAACCTTTCAAACATTTCAGTGATGCTTTCCTTGGGCTGTGCCATGAAAGCTTCATACTGTGTGACCAGTATCTGTTTCTTGTTTTCCTTAACCTCATCAGTCCCTTCACACAACACCTCAATGTGATCCCACATCTCTTTAGCAGACGTGCATGATGTAATGTTTGCAAACATTGACATGTCCATGGAATCAATGATAAGCAGCATGAGGTGGCTGTCAAGAGCAACCTTCTCCCTTTCTGACTCTGTCCACTTTGATGGATCCTTGGCCTCATAAGATCTTGGGATAGTTGTGGTTCCAACAGTCTTCTCTGGTATCTCTTGTTGTGGAACAAAAGGACCATTCTTGAGAATCTCAGGATACAAGGGATGAGAGGCTTTAATGAACAACATCATCTTTATCTTCCAGAGGTTGAAGTTTTCTTTATCAAACTTAGGGACCTTCACCGTTCCTGTAGTCTTTGGTATATTCGAACTCATGATCGTTTTTCTGTTTTTGAATAAACAGCCCGCTCTGATACCACTTGTTGAGTATTGAATACGGTAAAAGAATACAGAGGGGGGGGGTGAATGGATTCTTGAACTTTTCTTGGATTGAGTCTATGTAGCAGATAAGTGCCTGTGTGTGTAGAAATGAAGGTGCGGATAAAGAAACAACACAAGACACAATATCACTTTAATCTAATGTATTATTAGATAAAGGTTGCTACAATCTATGAATACAAATGGTAGTATTCTCAGCTTCGTTTTTCTCAGAGAGATATAGCTTACAGTGTATGAAAAACTTGACTCACAAAAGTTACTAAGTTATGAAGTGAGGCTGTGTCCTTATAGAACATGGATACAGCCTACTTACTGCAAATAAGGTAGCTAAACAAATTACTTTCTAGTCTGTCTATCCTTTTTGAGTAAGTGTCCAAACGGTTACAGATTTGACTTTGCAAAGCCTGTTTAGATCCACTTCTTTAGCTCCTTGTCTCTTCTATATCTCTCCAAGCTTCCTTGTAGGCTTTCCAGAGCACGTTACAGATTGTGGTCCATAAAGTGCATTGGCTTGTTGCAGGTTTCTGACTTGTACAATTTCTTCAGTATTTTGTCTCCAAGAATGTATTCGAGAAGTGACTAAGTAAGTGATTCGAGAACTAGAATTGACTTGATCGATAACTCTGAGTTCTCGAATACTGTTATATTGACATATCGAATTACTTCTCGAATAGCTCTTTTTCATCAGGATTCCTTGAGTTGTCGAATAGAACAATTGACTTATCGAATCCTCGAGATATCGAATAGCTTCCTGAGTCCTTGAGATATCGAATGGAACTTTGACTTGTTGACTCTTTGAGAACTCGAATACCATCTTGACCTGTTGACTTCTTGAGTTCTCAAATAGAGTAGTAGACATATCGAATCCCTGAGATATCGAATGAGATATCGAACAGTGTATTCAGAGATATCGAATAGTGTCTCGAGATATTGAATCCCTGACTTCTCGAATGCTGGACTTCTCGAATTGACAAATATACTTCTCGAATTGGTACTTAGGCAAATTCTTCATTTCTTCAAATCCCAACTGTGATTATTTGACAGTCTTTAACTCCTTGCTTGAGGCATGAACCTTGGAACTTCTTTCAAGCATTATTCTAGACTCTATAAGTACAGTTACACAACTAGGATTTGATGCCTACTACAAGTACAATACAAACAGAAACTCTACAACTAGAGGTTCCCTCAGTTAAGAGGTCATGTAAGTAATGCAAAGCATTACAAACAATTAGGCTTGTTATTAGATGTGTACAGGCATGCCTCTGTAACTAACAACCACAAACCATTCATTTAACAAGAGCAAGGCACCTATGAAACCAAACAAGAATAAGTTCAAAACCAGCCATGTGGATAGGTCATCTGTAAGGTGTTATAGATGCAATGACCTAGGGCATTTTGCCAGTGAATGCAAGAAGCCTAAAAAGAATGATAGAGAGTATTTTGAGCTCGAAGCTAAGTATGAGGCCCTTCTGAAAAATCAGACACAAGGTAAGGCCTACATAGCTGAAGGGAAGTGTTGGGATGAATCTGACAGTGATGGAGAAGAGCAGGAATTTTGTAACTATGCCTCGATGGCCAATTCCAAGGATGACACATCTTCATCAGACTCTCAGGTACCATCTCTCACTACTATAGACATGTCTGTTTCTGAGTATAAATGCATGATTGAACAACTATCTGTTGAAATGTTTAATATTCATACTAGTATGACTGTTGCTAATGAGGAAATTGCTAAACTGTCTGCTAAAAATGAAATATTAATCAAAAGAAATAAGGAACTTGAGCTAACTGCTATGCAAGTAGAAAACATTAAGAAAGAAGTTGAATATCTGCAGAATAAGGTTTTATGTGCTAGTTAAGTGGAAAAGGCTCTTAGGGATGAATTAGCTGAAAATGAATTCAAACTGAAAACGTTTAAGAAATCATCTGGTCTAGTGCAATCCTATTGTGAGAAAATTCAAGCAAAACCCAAGACTGCTATTGGACTTGACTATGGCACTCTTAACCAGAGAAAAGGCTATGCTGTCATTGAAGATGACACTGCTGTTCAAGAGGAAGTCCCTCACATCTTGAAAAAGACCGAGACTCCTATTTTTAAAGAATCAACATTTGAAATTGATGAGGATGCCTTACTCATCAAGCAAATGTTGAATGATGAGGATGAGGCACAATCTAGTGAACAACAAGCATCCTCTAAGAGTGAGAGTGTCAAGTCAGAAGCCAAGGAGCCAGTAGGTAATAGGTCAAGACCTAAGAAGTTTGTGAAGTTTGTTTTAGCTGGGAAGAGTGAATCTGAGAAGAAAGTGACTAAGAAGAAACAGAACAGAAATGGCAAGTTAGGGATTAACAAAGATAATAACTATGCTTATATACCTAATGCCCCTAGGAAAACTTGTTAGAACTGTTTCAGTACCAATCATCTAACTCATGCATGCAATAAACCTGTTGGTAGTGTGCCCAAACCTTTCTATGATTGTTATGTGCCTCTAAGACATATAGATGCTCCATTCTGTGATAAATTTGACTGTATGCCATGCAACATGAATGTTATAACTAGTTGTTTTAATTTGAGAAGGCAATTCATTGCTGGTTGTATCAGTCACAATTCTCACACACACTACACAAGGTCAAAGTCTTCAAGTCCTCCTAAAGCTAGGAAGGTACCTTTGTCACCTAAGTCTGAGGCCTCAGGCTCTAAGACTTCTAACAGTGATAAGAAGACTAACACCAAAAAAGTTGATAAGCATGTTGTTTATGATAAAACTATTTCTAAGTCACATGGACCCAAACTTGTTTGGGTACCAAAGGAGAAGTATTACCTTTGTGTTTGCAAGGCAAAGAAAGTGAAAAGAAGGTCATGTGGATTTTGGACAGTGGATGCTCAAATCATATGACTGGTGATATGGCCCTGCTATCACAGTATGAGGAGAAGGCTGGCCCAATGGTTGCTTTTGGAGATGACAGCATGGGTAACACATTGGGATATGGCAAGTTGAAAGTTGGAAATGTCATCATTGAAGATGTAGCACTGGTCAAGGGACTCAAGCATAATCTGCTAAGTGTTGGTCAGTTTACTGATAGGGGATTCAAGGTGGATTTTGACAAAGATGAATCCACAAGAAGACTGGTGATTTTGCTCTATCTGGAGTAAGGAAAGGAAGCATGTTTGTAGCCAATATGGACTCTGCAAACAAGGACAAAATTTGTTGCTTCTACTCAAAAGCATCAAATGAAGATTGTTGGCTGTGGCACAAGAAATTATCACACCTGAACTTCAAAGCCATTAATTCTCTAGTCAAAAGAGAGTTAGTGAGAGGCATGCCCACACTTGAATTCTGTCAGGAAGGAGTGTGTGAGGCCTGTCAAAGAGGAAAAATGAAAAGATCAAGCCACAAGTCAAAAACAGTGACATCAATTACCAAGCCCCTACAACTCATTCATATGGACTTGTTTGGACCTGTCAATATTATGTCACTAGGAAGAAAGAAGTATGCCTTGGTGATGGTTGATGACTTTACAAGGTATACATGGGTGGAATTTCTGTCATCAAAAGATGAGGCTCCATAAGTAATCATTGAGCACATAAAGAGAGTTGACAAGGAAGCAAAGACCAACAATGCAAGTGTGATTGCATTAAGAAGTGATAATGGAACAGAGTTTAGAAATGCCATACTCGAAGCATTCTGCAAAGAGAATGGAATTTCTCAGCAATTCTCAGCTCCAAGGACTCCACAACAAAATGGAGTTGTTGAGAGAAAGAATAGAATTCTGATTGAGGCTGCTAGAACAATGTTACTTGATGCAAAGATGCCTACATGTTTTTGGGCTGAGGCTGTGAGCACTGCATGCTATATCCAGAATAGAACCCTCATCAACAAAAACACTGGAAAGACACCTTACAATTTGATGACTGGAAAGAAGCCTACTCTAAAGTATGTTCATACTTTTGGAAGCAAATGCTATGTATTGAAGGGTAATTCAGAATATGTTGGTAAATTCGATGCAAAGGCATTTGAAGGAATTTTTCTTGGCTACTCTATGGAAAGAATTGCATACAAAGTTTATGTCATCAGTCAAAAGAAAATTATGGAAAGCACAGATGTGACATTTGATGACAGCAAACTACCTGGATTAGAAGAAGCCAATGATGAAGATAAAGATCCATTAAAGTTTGATAATCTAGATGATTCTGATGAAGAGAATGAAACTGAAGTTGAAACTCAAGTTTAACAAACTCAAGTGAATGATGATACAAGAGGAGAATTTGTACCAATCAATAGTGGAGAAACAAGCATCCAAGACACACCTATGAATAGTGGCAACTTCACAGGGGGAGGAAATGAGAATAATCAAGACTTGGATGATGAAACAACATCAAGAATGAGAAATCAGACTGAGCATTCAAGGAAATGGGATAGATCACACACTGTAGAGCAAATTATTGGAGATCCTAATGCAGGAGTAAGGACTAGGAGAGCAACTCAGAATGAGTGCCTCTATGGTTGTTTTCTATCTCAAGTTGAGCCTAAGAAACTTGATGATGCACTATTGGATCCAGATTGGATTATTGCCATGCAAGAGGAGCTGAATCAATTTGAAAGGAACGAAGTATGGGAACTTGTGCCTGCACCTAAGAATAGAACCATTGTTGGAACAAAATGGGTTCTGAAGAATAAGATGGATGAAGATGGTGTAATAGTAAGAAACAAAGCAAGGTTGGTTGCAAAAGGATACTCTCAACAGGAAGGCATTGATTATGATGAGACATTTGCCCCTGTTGCTAGATTGGAAGCCATCAGAATATTCCTGGCATTTGCTGCTCATTCAAACTTTAAAGTTTATCAAATGGATGTTAAGAGTGCATTTCTGAATGGAGAGTTGGAAGAAGAAGTTTATGTGCAACAACCACCTGGCTTTGAGGATCCACACTTCCCAGAATTTGTCTACAGATTGCTTAAGGCATTGTATGGACTTAAGCAGGCTCCAAGGGCATGGTATGATACTCTATCACAATTTCTTCTTGAAAATCAATTCACTAGAGGCACATTGGACAAAACACTGTTTTACAAGAAACATGGTGATGATATTATCTTAGTTCAAATCTATGTGGATGATATCATATTTGGTTCTACTAATAAGAAGTTGTGTGAAAAGTTCTCTAAGCTCATGCAGAGCAGATATGAGATGAGTATGATGGGAGAGTTGACATTCTTTCTTGGGTTGCAAGTTAGTCAAAGGAAGGATGGTATCTTTATCAGTCAAACCAAGTACATCAAGGATTTATTGAAGAAGTTTAACTTGGAAGACTGCTCACCTGCAAAGACACCCATGGCCACTACCACTAAATTAGATGAAGATGCTAAAGGCAAGAAAGTAGATATTTCAGTCTATAGAGGCATGGTTGGTTCTCTACTCTATCTCACTGCAAGTAGGCCAGACATCATGTTTGCTACATGCTTGTGTGCAAGGTTTCAATCAAATTCAAAAGAATCACATTTGATTGCTATAAAAAGGATCTTTAGATATCTGAAGGGCACTCCAAACTTGGGTTTATGGTATCCTAAGGACACAGGGTTCAATCTGGTTGGTTATTCTGATGCTGATTATGCTGGATGCAGAGTGGATAGGAAAAGCAGCTCAGGTAGCTGCCAGTTTCTTGGACAAAGGTTAGTCTCTTGGTATAGCAAGAAACAACAATCTGTGTCAACTTCTACAGCTGAGGCTGAATACATAACTGCTGGAAGTTGCTGTGCTCAAGTGCTTTGGATTAGAAATCAACTTAGAGATTATGGACTTGTGTTGGAAAGAATTCCAATCATGTATGACAACACAAGTGCAATCTCTATAGTTGCCAATCTTGTCAATCATTCTAGAACAAAGCACATTGACATCAGATATCATTTCATTAGAGAGCATGCAACTAATGGAACCATTGAGTTGCACTATGTCTCTACAGATAAACAACTAGCTGACATATTCACTAAGCCATTAGATGAAGCCACCTTCACAAGGTTGGTTAGTGAGATTGGAATGCTGAATTCTTCAGATTCTGGCTAAGTGAATATATCAATTGAGTTGTTGCAGCAGTAAACACTTACTTTATTTAAATGGCCAATATTTTTGAAGTAAGTGTTGGTTGAAATATGATTTATAAATATTTCAAATCTGCTGCATATGTTGAAAAATCATATTTTGTCAACTTGAAATTTCTATGAAATTTTGAGAAAATCACTGTTTAATTTGGTAGAATATTCTTCATTGAATATGACTGGTAAATTTTAAAAGATAGTGAAAATTGAGTTTCTATTAGTAAAAAGAATAGTTCGATAAGTCAGACTTCTCTAATGATTCATTTCATTGTTAGTGGTCGACTTCTCTAACAAGCCTATTCAGGACACTCTTGAGTTCTCGAATAGTGTCTTTTAGAGAACTCGAAAAGAGACATGAGTGAGTTCTCGAATAAGGTATTTAAGTTCTCTATTGACAGAGTTCTCGAATAGCATGTTTGAGTTCTCGAATCATTTGAAAAGGCCGATTTCTCGCTGAATTTTAACCGATTTTGGATTTTTATTCAAAATTCAGAATTACTCATAAAAACATATCTAACCTAATTTAGAATTTATTCTAAGTTAGATAACTGCCAGCTGTAAGTTACAACATGCTTGAGTTATCGAATAAGCCTTTCTTGACTTATCGAATAGTTGTTTTCTACTTCTCGAATGCCTGACTTGTCGATACAAAACATATGTCTAATCGACAAGTCTAGTACTTCATACCTATACAATTCTACATCTATTTGATTCACTTCATTCGATTTCTCAAGCATCTAAACTCCCAAAACCTCTGAAAACCCTACCTACAAAAGCTTAATTTCTTCTTCAACCTTCATTCTCTTTTCTTCTATATACAAATGGCAAACACCCAACTCACCATACCCACTCAAACCAATTTCATTGCAATAACTAACGATGTGGAAGCACCTAATGCAAACTTCAAGTGCTTTGTCCGCTGGATGTCAGAATCATACATCAAGAGTGCACTATCAGCCAACCCAACTCTGTATCTGGACCTCCTGGAACAGTTTTGGAGAACTGCCACCGTGGAAGTCATTGCCCTCGAGAATGCTATAACCTCCTATGTAGTCTATTGCAAGATTCAAGGCCAGGATATTACTATTACTACAGTAGACATGAATCAAGCACTGAAATTACAACAAGAGTCATATGACACACTGGCCACGAATACACAGTTGGAAGAATTCTTTGAATTCATCAACTACTCAGATGTGATCAATCTTGGGAAGTTAAACCGGAAGCATCTGCGGAAAGAGTGGAGTTATGTGTTTGCCACCATTCTTCAAGTCTTCACAGCCAGGAAGTCAAGGTTCGATCAGATTAGTGCACCTGCACAGAAAATAGGCTATGCCTTGGCTTATGGGATAAAGATAGATGTTGGTCAAATTATTCTACAGGAGCTATATGGGAGACTTGGAAAGAACACAACCAAGAGAGGTACTGGAATTTTCTTCCCTCGCTTTATTCAATCTGTACTTAACTTTAAAAATACTAAATTGATTGAATTGCCTGGAGTAGATAACAGTAGAATAGGCTACCCTAGGTCCATGACCAAACTTATTTTTGGTAATTTAGAAACTAGGAATGATGTGGATGTATGACTCAAAATAACTCCCCATATGGAGAGTCTATTTAGGACTTACCCCCACAACATGCCAACATTTGACTCAAAGTCATAGTTAGCACAGCCTAAGCAAGTAGTACAAGATGCTAACCCAAGGCTTGCTAACCAACCCTCTCAACCAAACACTCTACCACACAGTGAGCCAACTGCATCATCCTCTCAAAAGAGTGATGTTAGTAAAAAGAAGAGAAAGGAGGTGATGTCTACACCCTTGAACATATTATCTGAAGCAGCATTGGCTGTGGAATTAGGTATAGGTAGTGAGGAACCTGAGTCACCCTTATAGAGGCCAAAGAGGAAGAAATCTAGGACCACCTCTTCAGTCATACAAATGGCTGAAGTTGTAAAATCAGGGGCACACAGTTCACTAGATGTATCCTCTCAACAGGGTGCATCTATAGAATCAAGCATCCTCCCCAATGCACCTAATTGTACAGAGTCAGCACATGGGAGTGATAAGGCTGGCACAACACTGAGTGGAGAGCACATCACAATTGAAACTCCCTCTATCTTTCAAGGGTAGTTGCCAAAATCCAATCTACAAGACACTTCTCTTCCAGAATCTACCACTCATATTTCTTTGGAGCCTGTACTTCAAGAAATTGAAGAACAAGGCATTGATCACCAAGAATTCTCTTCTCTTGGTGAGCCAATGAATTCAAGTGACATGGTGCTTGACACTGTGCTCATCACCCAGGACCCACATTTAGATGGTGAGGGAATGCATGCTGGGGCATGTCCTGATGACACCATCACAAACACAGAGGATTCACTAGTTTTTACTAGAGACTCTGTGCCTATGTCAACTGCTGGTGTAACTCATCCCACTTCTGTGGAGACACCAGTAGTAGAGTCAATCCATCCGGTTGCAGAAGTTGTATCTGTAACTGAGGAGTCTAGCTTGCCTAGCTCTAGCTCCGACTTTATGTCACAATGGCTAAAGCCTGTGCAACATGACAGTGCTTCAGGATCAGGGTCTGTTCCACAACAATTGACGGTTGAAGTACTTCAAAGCTTAATTGTGGATCAGATCCCTGAGTTCACAAAGATTGCTCAAAACCTTCTCACTGCAAACCTGCCCAATCCTGACTATGAAGATATTCTCCTATGCCACAGAGATGATGTGGAGCTACAAAAGGAAAAGATAATAGATGATTCTGAGAGAGATGGCAATGTAGATGCCTGGATACAAGGAAAGTTTGATATTCGTCTCTCAGATAGTCTCCAGTACCTCAGAGAAGAGTACATCACTTCACTAGGGTCCAATGCCAAATCTCTCACCCCTAGTGATGTGTATGAAGCAGTGAATGACAGCTACAAGGGCATTCTCAAGGCTGCACACTACCTTGGAAAGGGTCTCAAAACAGAAATTCATGAAGTGTGTACAGCCACAACCAAGGAGGTGCATGAGATTAAGAGAGCATTTGATGCCAAATTCCCTTCATTGGAGACTGTACTCAAGGACATTCTGGCATGCAAGTCTACCTGTACCAAGATGGATAATGGTTTAGCTCTACTCCATGACACTATCACAGGTCTGGGGAATAAATTTCAAGCTCTATCTGATCAGACCACAGATGCCAATGCCATGCTGAGGACCATGTTCAAAAATCTATATGGAGACAAGCTGGTTACTGACGTCCTAGTGCATGATTTGACTAGGTTTGAAGTGCAGAGACTTAAAGAACAATCCCTGTCTGGCTTCAAATCTACTGAATTGTTCAGCAAGGTAGATGAACTTGAAAAGGAGGTAGCTACTCTCTCACAATCCAATGCTCATCTGACAGAGAAAGTTGAGACTCTTACTGAGCAGTTGAACACTCAAGCCACCACCACAGCTGATGTTCTTATGCATCAACAATCTATGTTGGCTGCCATGTTGAAGCACATGGGTCCTCTACCTGAAGAATCTTCGAACCCTAAGGTCACTCCTACAGCCTCTGTGCCTGACAACAAGCCTAAGGGGGAGAAGAGGACATCAAGGAATTCAAATACAAAGGGGGAGAAACCTAAGGAGAAAAGTATAAAGATAAAGGAGGGTGGTCACCAAAGTGCATCTAAATCCCTAACTCATGTGCCAGGAAAAGGGAAATCAAAAGTTAATGAGCCCCCAACCACTCTGCCAGTTGTCACTCTACCAACTGTGCATGTCATCACTCCAAGTGGCCAGAAGCAATCCATCACAACCACAGTGGTTGCAGGGAGTATGCCATCTGATAACTCTCCATCTATTAAAGTTGAAAGTGTCAAACCTGTAGAAGTAAAGGTGGTTACTGAGGCCAAGCTACAAGAAGTTACAAACTCTAATGTCTACCATGATGATGCATTCTTGAAGTTTCTGAAAGTCTCAAGGGAACAAGCTGATGACACTTAAATATATCTAAGGAGGCTGAGGGATCAGATCAATTACTTCACTATGATACCTAGGAGAGTCAATGGCTTGTGGATCAAGGAGGTGATGATGGTGGCAAAATCCAGTATCTAGCATCTAACCTACAACACTCTACAAACATTGAAACATTCAGAGATAGATGTACTGATCAGGCTTATTGAGAAGAGGGATGCAAATGAAAACAATAAAAGTCTGTATGATGACTTAAGGAATGATCAACCTTCAAGGCTGCCAGAAGTAATAAAAAAGCCATGGACAACCATCTACCAATCTGGCACCAAAATTGAAGACATCAAGCAATTGGTCATTCCTCATGATCTCACACCTCAAAATCAAAGACTTATTATTGCAATCATTGAGCAACTACAGAAGAAGGGTGGAACCAGAAATGCTGAAGAACTAGAGGCACTGCAAATTCTCAGATCCTTTATTGCAACTGGTGTAATTCCAGAAATTGCCAAGCCTAGGAGAAATAAGGATGATAAAGATGAGGATAAAAGTGATGGGAGGAGAAGACATCACATGAGTGATAAGGGAGATGAAGACAAGAAAAAGAAGAGGGATGACTGTAACGCCCCCAAATCCGGGGTCAGTAGATTTGGGCGTCACGCTAACAAACTCAATAATTCTAACAAAAATTGGCCATGATGTATTCGTAAATACAACATAAACCTGCTGAATACTAAACTAAAAATCTGAAATCAACTAAAACTGAAATAAAACATAAAAACTCAATCAACAGCTCTTTGACCCCAACTCCCAACTCAGGATCTTAGGTTACAGTTCTAGAAACAAGAAAACCCAAAACCAACTTAAATACAACTCTATATACAAAACTTTATACAGACTTAAATCACTGGTATAACTTCGAATAGAAGTATACCAGGCCAACTAATCACATACATACTATAACTACTAAAACTATATTTACATACAACAAATCAAACTTTAAATCTAAATACTCCGATCCACGTCAGCTTCATAAAAGCATCTTGCTTCTTCTTTCCACTTTCTGAACTGCGCAGGCTAAGCCTCGCCAACTAGCTTACTGAAAAGATAGATTTTTAAAAACAACAAGTGTGAGCCAAAGAATGCTCAGCAAGTTAATAATATAGTGAAATAACGATATTACGATAATTCATTGATGAACAATATCAATGAATACTTTAACTCAAGAGATCATTCAATTTCAATCATAGAGTAAAACTTTTCCATTTTCTTCAACTATACGGTCTCAGATAAAACTTTAAGAAAAAGAATATCAAGAAATTCCCCAATTATTCTTACTCCCCTTTCACGTACAATGTCACTCGAGAAGGGAATAACTGGAAAACTTCTATCCATCCTTAATCTCATTGTTTTACCAAGTTCCCAATTTTATCAAGATAGAAAGCAACTAACTCTAATATCCAAAATTCCGAAATTACTGACCATTTATCTTGAAACATATATATCTTATCAAAATATTCCTTTCTATCATCCCTTTTCACTACAACATTTCTTTTCTTAAAACCATTCCCTTTTTAAAACATACCTTTAATAAAACCTTTAAAAAAAACAATTAAGTTGATTTTATTATTCTCCTAATTACGGACAATACGGGTGATCAGCCACGTAAAGTCCACATTCCTTTGAAATAGGGTTCCCAATTAGGCAACACATTGGCCTTTAATGCTGGACTAGGACCACCCTAGCCTCTTACGCTAAATAAAAGTGCTGGACTAGGACCACCCTAGCCTCTTACGCTTAATAAAAGTGCTGGACTAGGACCACCCTAGCCTCTTACGCTTTTCCAATTTATAAACAAATTTATTATTAATAATTTAAAACATTTCACTTTTAAGTCCTTAAACTCACTGGCAAAAGACCAGCCCAGTATAAGGAAATTTTAAAATCATCTTTAATTAATCCATTCTCATTTTAGGGAGCAACATTTGAAGATTAAGGATCAAGGAAACAATTGATATAAAGATTTAAAGACAACAAAGCAATAAGATTTAACTAAGCAGGGTATGGCTCAGCAAAACAGAATCACATTTTTTTTAAACTAGAAATGAAGGGTATATATGATTACAAGAAACAATTTGAAAGAACATATAAATATTAACAAGAGGGTTCACATCACTTGAACGATAAGTGAGAATAGTATACTTGCCTCGATTCCAATGCATCGATTCGCTACTTACTATACTTCGGTCTTTACTCGACATACATTCATTTTTCTTTAATCGTCTCATCAACACGCTCGCTGGGTCCATATCGAATCCCTAATTATACTCGAAATAATAGTAAAGTACTATTTAGCACATAAATCATCCAATCGATAACTAATTACTTATAACTCGCAAAGCAATACATTTATAAATATATTTACCCACACCTCATTAATCATCACATATGTACCTAAACACTCATACACATACATGCCTTTAAATCTTTAAATCAAATAATTTAAATAACTTTAAATACAGGGGATTTTTAGAAAATTTCGGCATGAAGTATTCGTTTATCGGACTATGGGCACGACCCCTCAATATCAAACATAAATAATTCAATCCCTGTTTTTGCAAAAATAAAGCTGCCTCAACTTGCAGCAACATAAAAATAAACAAGTAACGAAAAGTACCCGCCCGAACATGGTGCAACTAAACACATAATGATTAACACTACTACTTATGCTACACCAATGATCGTATTTCTCACGCATTTTACTGATACACGTGACAACCAATCATTGATGTTCGTAAGCCCTAGGGAACAACCCCTAGCACTAACTATTACTTACTCTATATCAATGATCACATCACTTAAGTATATTAATTATACTCGTGATAGCTAATCAAGGATATTCGTAAGCCCTAGGGATTAGTCGAAAAGAATTACACAAGTCCTTTAAATATTGACATTTAAAAACTTGTGATCTTCTCATAACCCCTAGCACAATTCTAATTATTGTATAAATAAGTGATGACTCATAAAACCCGTAACACATTTCAGCCACATATAAGAAACATTTAATCCATATACACCATTTACAATTAGTACATCATATAACTCCAACAATATACGACATATAACAATTAGTACTAACAATCATTTAGCACAAGATAACTATACTTAGCCAACTCAAATAATTCTTAACATATAATATTCGGCAATAATAATTAGCAACTAGACTCTCCGAATAAAATACGGAAATCCCAATAATATTCACAATCCACCATTTTAATCTAATTACGAAAATTAGCATAATAACTTACAATTTAAATCCAACTTAATTACCACAATAATCTCACCATTTTAATCTAATTACAACCATTATCACATTAGGCTCTCCATTTAAAACTAATTAAGCCACCACAATTAACCTCGTAATTTAAACTAACTAATTACCACAATTAGCTAATTAATTACTACAATTAACAATATATAACCATTCATCTATAAACTAATCCCACAATTAAATAATCAAAATTTAAAATCAATAATTAAAAATATATACGCGGATACGCATATCTCAATTATACCTCTTCCGATTCCGACCCGCAATTCAAGCCACCGGAACCAATCTCTCCCACCTCTCTATCTTTCTCTCTCTCTCCTTCCACTGCACAGCAGCCTCCCTCCTCTTCGTTGCTGCCTCCTCCCCCTTCTTTCTTCCTCCATTCTCGCACGAAACCACGACCACCACCACCACCGTCGATGGCCTGCCGCGGTGGTGCCACCCTTGCCTGTTGCTGCTCACCCGAGTTACACACACAACACATGCACTATACACACACACACACAATTACACACACGCGTATATATATATATATATATATACATACACTAAATTGATTCAACAATCAACCCCAATTGAAATCCCCAATTCTTCAAACCCTAATTTTTCCCTCTTTTCCCCCAATTCTCACTTTCTCTCTCCCCGTTATCTCTATCTGCCGAATTCTGTTTCTTTTTAGTCTTATTGGGCTTGGCCCAATACAATTATATTACTACTATCTACTCATTCCGGGCCCAATTAAAACACTACTTATTCGTTCTTAAAACTAATAAACATCTTTTACAAATCGAAATTAAATAGAAAATTGGGAGAATTAAACTTTTCATTTTTAAAATAAAGAATATAAAATTAAGAGCACACACATATTTTTAAAATATTTTTCGGATAAAAAATGAATTAAATATGAATTTTCAAAGTTTTGATCCTTTAAATACAATAAAACTTTTAAAATCATTTTAAAATACTCGACCACCCAAATTAAATCCACCCAACAATTTTAAAACTCAATAAATATATAAAGATAATTTTACAAAAGATTTCATGGTTTTTAAGCCCTCCGATAATTAAATAAAGATTTTTTTTTGAAGATCAATAATACTTGATTTAAATATATTTAAATCACTAAAATACCAATAAAATACTGGGGCACACATTGGCACACACAACTCAATATATACTCATATAAACTCAATACTAAATATCGTTGAATTCCACAACGATATTCTCAAATCCAATTCCATCCTTTAAATACTAATTAACATAATTAAATAATAAAAAAATAATAATAATAAATCCTAAAATAATCTGGGATCTTACAATGACAAAGGGAAGAAAAATGGTAATGACCAAGGGAAAGTCTATGAGAGGACAAGTGTGAAACAGCAAGCCATAGGCATTGCTGACAGTAACCTCACCACAACACAAGACTCTAAGTCTAGGGTGAATACTGTTAGTAGTGACCTACAAAAGTCAAATTCCATGGCCTCTGCAAATGTTTTACTACCTCAAGAAGAGAAGGAGATTCAAGCCAAGAAACCATGTGTATATTTCAGAAAGCAAACTGTTAATGGAATACTACAATGGTCTACAAGCAAGGGTCATAAGTTTCTGCCTAGCAACCATGTAAAAAGGACTAAATTCAAGCATGCTGCAAGAAGGGTGAAGTTGTCCAAGTCAAAGGCACTGACAATAATTCCAGGACTAAACCTACCACATCTGGATGAAAACAATGATGAAGACCAACTGCAGTTCCTATGGGCTCAAAGAATCTATCATGTTGCCATTGTTGATGATTTTCTTGAAATTAAATATACTGATGGAAGACAGAAGAAATTCAGACAAGGAACATGTCAGCACTGGGGCAGGCTATATGACATAGAAAGAATAATTGCAATGTTGGATTCTGAAGACAGAGTGGAAAGGGTATGAAAGCTGGAGTTAATTGACTTTGTTAAAATGAAGAGAGATCACTAGACAGAAATGAAAAGGAAAAGTGAAGAGCTACTAAAGAAAAGGGAGGAGGAGTTTGCTGCAATGGAAGCTAAGGTGAATTAAGGGCTATGGGTCTGTGTAGAGTCAAGTTTAATCCTTACATCATTGAGTACAAGAAATATGGTAGAAATGTAAAGATTAGAATGGACTACATCAGTTCCTATTCTGAGAAATAGCTGAATGAAGTACTCAAGGATTTGTCAGGCTCCCCTCTAATTGAAGAACTCACTACAATGGAAGATATTATTCTTGCCATGGAAGAAAATGCAAAGAAGAAAGCTAAAGAAGCTGAAAAGAAAATGAAAAATGAGAATCTACAAGCCAAAGCTCAAGAGATGAATCCAAAAGGATATGGCTAGTTGTTCCTCATAACTTGTAAGAAAACTTTTATGTATTTTCTTCAATCAATCTACATACCTGTACTTTTTCAAGTTTTATCTTTATGTATGTTAGGCTTGTTATTAGACATGAAATTGTGACTAAGGGTCATACTCACAATTTGGGGAAGGTCGTTAGTCACAGAGACATGCTTGTTTAACGCTAATAACAAGCCTAATTGTTTGTAATGCTTTGCATTACCTACATGACCTCTTAACTGAGGGAACCTCTACTTGTAGAGTTTCTACTTGTTCTGTACTTGAAGTAAGCATCAGATTCTAGCTGTGTAACTGTACTTATTGAGTCAAGAATAATGCTTGAAAGAAGTTCCAAGGTTCATTCCTCAAGCAAAAAGATGAAGACTGTCAAATAAATCACATTTGGGATTTGAAGAAATGAAGAATTTGCCTAAGTACCAATTCGAGAAGTAGTTTTGTCTATTGGAGAAGTCCAGCATTCGAGAAGTCAGGGATTCGATATCTCTGAATACACTGTTCGATATCTCATTTGATATATCAGAGATTCAATATGTCTACTGCTCTATTCGAGAACTCAAGAAGTCAACAAGTCAAAGTGGTATTCGAGTTCTCAAAGAGTCAACAAGTCAAAGTTCCATTCGATATCTCAAGGACTCAGAAAGCTATTCGATATCTCAGGGATTCGACATGTCAAAATGCTCTATTCGACAACTCAAGGATTTCCAGAGAAAAGAACTATTCGAGAAGTGACTCAATATGTCATATAACAGTATTCGAGAACTTAGAGTTATCGATCAAGTCAATCCTAGTTCTCGAACCACTTACTTAGTCACTTATCGAATACATTCTTGGAGACAAAATACTGAAAAAATTGTACAAGTCAGAAGCCTGCAACAAGCCAATGCACTTTATGGACCACAATCTGTAATGTGCTCTAGAAAGCCTACAAGGAAGCTTGGAGAGATATAGAAGAGACAAAGGGCTAAAGAAGTGGATCTGAACAGACTTTGCAAAGTCAAATCTATAACCGTTTGGACACTTACTCAAAAAGGATAGACAGACTAGAAAGTAATTTGTTGATCTACCTTATTTATAGTAAGTAGGTTGTATTCATGTTCTATAAGGATACAGGCTCACTTCCTTAGTTGTTAACTTTTGAGCGGAGTCAAGTTTTTCATATATTGTAAGTCATATCTCTCTGAGAAAAACGAAGCTGAGAATACTATCATTTGTATTCATAGATTGTAGCAACCTTTATCTAATACAATTGTTAGATATTAATTCAAGTGATATCAGGATCTGGACTGTTACTGATCAAGATACTGATGCTGATGTCATCAGTAATACGATGTCAGTATGAAGGTATCGTCAGTATTAGAAGCTGGTCAGTATTTCGTAAAGATTCTCATCAGACCAGAGATCAAGGAAGATTGATATGTCGGTTCCTAATTTATAGGAAGGCAGCTATCATACAAGATATGCATTCAGAGTTATATGTAATTGATTTAGAATTTCTTGTAATTGATAGTGTAACTGTGTACACTATATAAACACAGTTTAGGTTTTACATTATGGTAATCGCTTACACGAGTTATCTTGTAACCTAGCAGCTCTTAAGAACATAAGGATTTCTTAAGAGAGTTTGTAACAGTTTTATATCAGAATTAATAAAGCTGTTATTGATTCATACTTGTGTTATTTCTGTTTAAGTCGAAAATCTTATACAATTGTATTCAACCCTCCTTCTACAATTGTTAATTACTGGGCAACAATTGGTATCAGAGCAAAATGAATAATAATAATCAGAAATGATCTTAAGATGTCGACAAGCAAGTATGAAAGCATTAAGATTCCCATTCTCAAGAAAACTGAGTATCCAACATGGAAGGTGAAGATGTTTATGTATCTGGAAGCTATTGATCCTGACTATCTTGACAGGATCAATGATGGACCATTTCTTCCAACAAGAATAGTTGCAAGAACTGAGACTGTTGCTGAACACTACGTCATCAAGGCAAAGAGTGAGTGGACTCCAGAAGAAAAGGCTCAAGTGCTCAAAGATGCAAAGGTAAAAAATATTTTGCATAACAGTCTTGATAATGTCATGTCAAACAGGGTCATAGCATGCAAGACTGCAAAGGAAATTTGGGATACCTTGGAAACTCAATGTCAAGGCACTAAATCTATCAAAAGAAACAGAAGGGCTCTGTTGCTTCAGGAGTATGAGCAGTTCGATGCTAAATCTGATGAAAGCCTTACTGATATCTATGATAGATTTCTAACACTGCTGAACAATCTATCTCTAGTTGGCAAAGAGTATGATCCAGAGGATTCAAATACCAAGTTTCTAAGAGCTCTAACTGAGGAGTGGGATACTCAAGCTTCAATCATAAGGCATCAATATGATCTGAAGATGCTGTCTCTTGATGAAGTCTATGGGATGCTAAGAACCTATGATCTTGAGGTTCAAGAGAGAAAGAACAAGAAAAATGTCAAAGCAAAATCTGTTGCTTTGATTGTTGAATCAAATCAAAAGAAAAGCTGAAGAAGGTTCTTCAAGAAAAAGTATAGTCGTGGAGTCAATTCCTGATGACTCATCATCAGATACTGATGCTAATTCTGATTCTGATACTGATGATGACTCTACTGATTCTGATATGATGGAGATGGTTGCTATGATAGTCAAGGGCTTCAAGAAGATGAAGTTCAGAAAGGCTAGGAAGCAAGGTAAGTTCCAGAAGAAAACCTTCAATGCTGACAAAGACAGGTACAAGAAGAAAGAAGACAAAAACAGCAAATTTGACAAGTCAAAAGTCAGATGCTACAACTATGATGGAATGGGTCATTTTGTAACTGAGTGCAAAAAGGTAAAGACCAAAGCTCTTATCTCATCAAGCAAGGATTGGATGGACTCTTCCTCAGAATCTGAAGAAGAAAAGGTGAATTACGCATTAATGGCCAATACCGATGAGACTGTTGTTGCTGCTGAATCTAAGGTATCTGAAATCTTGTTTGATTTTGATACGAATAATGTCTCTGAGTTAAGGTCATTTCTTAAGTCTCTGCATATCAGCTTTAGAAGTCAATCTCTTGAAAATACTAGAATAAAATCTCAAATGGCAGAGGTAACTAAAAGAAATGATCATTTAGAAGCTGAGTTAATTTTCTTGCAGGAAGTTCAAACAGAATGTGATAATGCTAAACACATGAAACTTGAAATAGAGTTTAAATGTAAAGAACTTGAAATGCAACTTAAGGATGCTAATGAAAAACTCAGAACTTGGACACACTCTGGAACAAAAACTAATGAGATAATCAGAGATAAAAACTGGAAAGAGTGTCTAGGTTATAAGCCAGAGAATGAGAAAAAGAACAAGGAAAAGGTTGTTTCATCAAATCCAGGAAGAGTTGTTATTAATGACTCAACAAATCCAAAAACCTATAGATATGTTACAGACAGTACAAAGACAAGATTAAAGCCTGTGAATTATGTTTATCCAGAAAATCCCAAATCAATTATTGAAGAGGGATCCACTTCTGCACAGAATTCTAAATTAAAGTCTGTCCAAAACAAGAATGTAGGTCTTTTGTCAAAGAAACAACTGAGAGATAAAATCTGTGATGTGACAGATAGGAAGAAAGTCCCAACTGTCAAAAGAAACGGGAATGGTAAAGTTGGAATAAACAAGGAGAATAATTATAAGTATATTCCAAATGCACCAAGAAAGACATGTTTTAATTGTGGTAACTCTAATCATCTTGCAATTGACTGCAGGAGGAGTAAGAAGAAGAATACTGTAATTCCTAAGTCTGACATTAGGAATAGGACAGTATTTTATAAACCACAAAATCCCTGTTTTCATTGTGGTAGTAAATGACATTCAATTTATATGTGTGAAGAATATCATAATTTGTACTACAACGTTTATGAACCATTGCCAAAGTTCAATAAAAGTGCAAATTCTGGCAAAACAAAGAATGTGAATTCTAAGCATGCATCTGTTAATTCTGATGATAACAAAATAAATTCTAAAGGAGGTAATCCTAAAGAAAATATTTTTGTTAAGAAAACTTCTGCTGCCAAAAATGTTAAATTGCATGCTAAAAGAACCCAACAAGTGTGGGTTCTTAAAAATTCTAACTGAGTTCTTTGTGATTCTGAATGCAGGGTAAAAAGAAAAACGTGTTAGTCATGGATAGTGGATGTTCTGTGCACATGACTGGAAACAAAACCTTGCTATCAGAATTTGAGGAAAAGGCTGGCCCAACTGTGTCTTATGGAGATGGCAACATTGGACAAACCTTGGGATATGGCAGTATTATCATTGGAAATGTCATCATTGAAAAAGTAGCTCTGGTGAAAGGACTCAAACACAATCTACTAAGTGTTAGTCAAATCACAGACAAAGGTTATCATGTTAACTTCTATGATACTCATTTTGAAGTAATCAGCAAATCTTCAGGGAAGGTTGCTTTAACTGGACAAAGACATGGTAACATTTATGAAGCCAACATCTATACCAATACTGATGGACACTCTACATGCCTCATCAGTAAAGTGACTGTAGATGAAAGTTGGAGTTGGCACAAGAAGCTTCACTACAAGAAAACAATCAATAGACATCACCCCTTTAACATCGGTTAAGTTTTTGACCAATGTTAAAGGTCTGTTTTACATCAGTTTTATGATAACCGATGTCGTTTAGTGTTTAGGACATCGGTTGCTTGTCCAACCGATGTTAAAGGTACCTCTAAAAAAAATTAACACGTTTTTACATCTTAAAAATTCTATCTCCCTCCCTTAACCAAATTTTTGGCTCTTAAAATTTCTATCTCCCAAATTTCCCCCCTTATCCAAATAAAATATCCCACCAACCAACTCAAAACAAAAACATTAAAACATAAAAACATTAAACATACAACCTCAATCTCAGCTCTCCGACCTTCTCCCCCTTTCTCAAGAACCCTAACAAGCCCCCTTTCTACTCACCTCAAAATCTTTTCTCTGCATCTCTCTACCTCACTTCTCTCTTTCTCACTATCAAAATCTTTCCTTGACTCTCTCTTCTCTGCATCTCTCTCCCTCGCCTCTCTCTTTCTCACCATCTCTTTCAAAACACACACTCATCTCTCTCCCTCGCCTCTCTCCTTCTCACTATCTCTTTCAAAACACACACTCACTTATAAACATAACGAGGGTTGGTAATGAAAGCCCTAGATTGAAAATCGATATTCAATCGAAGCCCTAGATTGAAATTGATATTTAATTAAGATGAACCCTAGTTTTTTTCTCAAATATTTAGCTCGAATTAGCTCAGTTTTATGCAATTGGTAAGTATTTTTCAAACTATATTTTTTCAATTTTTGTTTTTTAATTATCGCTTATTTTCATAGATTTGGATTTGGAGCTTGATTAGTTCTTGGAGTTACCTTTCAATCAATGGTGGAAGCAATTGCTGGTGGTAATTTAACAAAAGGATAGAACGATGGTAATTTAACTCTTGATTAGTGTTCATTAATATTCCTAATATTAATGTCTAAACTGGACAAATGGACTTCGATGATTGACTGGTATATTGGTTTGAAGCATGTATATCTAGAAACAATTTATGCCTATTTGTAGTATCCCAAATTATATTCACCAATATTATCCAGATGTTTCTCTTGTTATACAGGTAATGTGCTCCAAGGCATGATGTAACGTGGAGTAGATTATCCCGATGTTCCTCTTGTTATACAGGTAATGTGCTCCAAGGCATGAGGAACTTGATGCAGTTTTACAATTTTCCTATTTTTAATCTAATTAGTTCCCATACTAAGGCATGCACTAACTAAAAAGAATTTGCAAGTGCCCTGTGTTGACAATACCACTTGCATATTAATTTTAGGTGGGATTACCTGCTGATAAAGAACAGTACATTCATAGACTTGGTAGAACTGGACGTAAAGGTAAAGAAGGCTTAGGTGTACTGTTGTTGGCTCCATGGGAAAAGTTCTTTTTATCGACGCTCAGCGACCTGCCACTGTCCGAGGCTTCTTCGCCTTAAATTGATCCAGACACGGTGAAAAAGGTATGGTTAGGACTTTATAACTATACATTTTTCCTTTATTTTATGCGTATAATTTTAACAACTCAAGGAACTTGCTAACTTCGAATTTACCAGGTGGAGAGAGCATTATCCAATGTAGAGATAAAAACTAAAGAGGCAGCTTATCAGGCATGGCTTGGTTACTACAACTCTAATAAGACTGTTGGAAAAGACAAGCAGAGACTTGTCGAGCTTGCTAACAATTTCAGTAGATGCCTGGGACTTGATATTCCACCAGCAATCTCGAAGCAAGTTCTCGGCAAAATGGGCCTAAGAAGTGTCCCTGGCTTACGTTCTAAATAGGTTTGTAGTTGCAACTATTAAATTATCAATCAGAGGTCTAGATCATATTCTTTTGGGCGTTCTAATATTTTCTTGAGTTGTTCTTAAATCTCCAGGTTCTATGTTATTTATTACTGCTTTCTTGCGTTGTATAACAATGTAGCCTACATCTTCCGGGAAAGTTGATTGCCTACTTCAAGTTGTCTAATATTGGTGAATATTTTGAATTAGGCGTCAATGGTCACTCACATAAATTCCTTCCTGAAGGTGTAGTAGTATTTGCTTATAACAATATATCACTTGCTCATTTCAAATCATATGAAATACATTGGGTCATACATGCTTGATTGTTGTTCAATATAGCCTAGAGTTATCTTACAGTTGTTTGTGCAATACGGTAGTCCATGTTCCTATTTTGCTAATGTGTCATGATAAAAGCAATCCTGCTGATTTCCTGTAATTGGCTGAGGGAAGTTTTATGTGGTGTCAGATGGTACTATAATTTTTCTAGAATCCTTATAACTTAAACTTGATTGCACATTTTTTCATATCTGGGTATATATTACGAAACTATGTGGTTTTCCTCCATTATGATGTATCTGTTCATCATGTAGATCCAACTCTTTTTCAGTAGGCACTTTCTTCCCCTGTTATTGCTGTGGCTTCACCTTCTTCAATTCGGTAAACTGTTGGACCATTCTGAAATTTCAGATTTCACTCTTCTTAAATGAAGAGTTTCTTTTATGTCCTACTGTTAATAGTTAATGCTAGCTGCGTGCAACTTTCTTGTCCCGATAAATTATTGGGACCATGCTAAACCTATGTTGTTGTTTAGGATTGTTTTCCTTGTTGCTCATGCTTTTGATGTGTAATTCATTTGGATCATTATCTTTTTTCCTTGCTTATTTAGTTGAATTTACATATTTTGTTTAATAATGTTATTTCAGTACACTGCCTCCCTTGCAAATCACGTGAAATGCAAGTTTCATTTTTGAATGAACATTATGATATTATTTTTTAAGTTTAATAAAGGACAGTTTTAGGAGGCACCTGCAAATGACTATTTTGGAAGCCTTGTAATGTTTTAGACATATATCATGCCTTTTCATTAAAACTTTTATTTTGTTTTTTTTCTTTATTTATCTTTCCTACTGTTCTCTGAGTTAAGTCTGTTGCAACAGTGCCTGGGTTAATCTTATTCCAGATTTAGAAGGGTGGGATTATTCTATTGCTTGCATTGGCGAGACGACTGCTTTGGCTGTAAAAAGATTGGGTCTGAAAAATGTCTACCATCCGACTAATCCTAGTCTTGAGGGGTAACCTACATTTTCTTGTCTTAGTGAAATTCACTTCATCTTCAACTAGTTTTTTATGTGCTTCGTATTTTTGCATGCTTTGTGTCTACTTGTACAATAATGATACTAAGAACTGGATATATGTGTCTGTTGTACGCTTCTGTTGCTTGCCACAGGAAACTGACTGTGGATTGGGTTCCAGCTAGTGACCTTGAAGATGAAACCGATAAAGAGGTTATGGCAGGTGGGGTAAGAGCTTTTTATACAGAGGCATGAGATTGGTATTACTACTTTCTATAGAGGCACCAATGATAAAAGAAAGTGATATCAATAAATTTTAGGAAACAAGTAAAATAGAGACTTAGCGCTAGTTTTAGTTTGGTTTTTCGGATAATGTAATGAAAGCTTGTTTTTTGTATATACGCTCATGTAGAGTAGGCCAATTTAGTTTTACATAATGATGTAAGAATGTTGTATTTCTTTCATTAATGAAAAAATTATTTTTACTTGCTTTCTAGTGTGATTTAGTTTTGGTAATTGTAGTGTGTTACTTTCCAGTGTGATTTAAATTTGGTAATTATAGTGTGCAAATTTATGGAGCTATTTTGGCTATTTCAGGGATGTATTTTACATCGGTTTTTAATCGATGTGGTATACCATTTACAACATTAGTTTTCTATTAAAACCGATGTAGTACAGGGTTTTAAACATCGGTTCTGTTTTAACAGCCGATGTTGTTGATAACGATTTACATCGGTTCTTAACTGATGTAATAAGTCTTGTTAATAAGTTGTTAAAAACTGATGTGATAACTATTTACATCGGTTCAGAACTGATGTTGTTGATAACTATTTACATCGGTTCAGAACTGATGTAATAAGTCTTTTTAACATCGGCCCAGAACCGATGTAAAACACATGGACTTTTAACAACACCCACCTAGACATCGGTTTTTGACAGTTTTTACATCAGTCCAGAACTGATGTCTATTGACTTATTTGGCGTAGTGCTTTCTCATCTCAATTTCAACAATATAAATGAGTTGGTAAAGAAAGACTTAGTGATAGGATTACCAAAGGTACCGTATACTCCAGATGGACTTTGTGATGCTTGTCATAAGGCTAAACAAAGAAGGACATCTTTTAAGAGTAAGACAGAATCCTTAATTGATGAACCATATCACATGCTTCATCTTGACTTGTTTGGACCAGTAAACATAATGTCCATCAGTAAGAAAAGATATACTCTAGTAATTGTTGATGAGTATACTAGATATACATCGGTGTATTTTCTACACAGAAAGGATGAAACAGCTGAGATACTTTTGGACCATGTGAGACTTATTGAGACTGGCACAAAGTATAAAGTCAAGATTTTAAGAAGTGATAATGGAACTGAATTCAAGAATTCAGCAATGGAAGAGTTCTGCAAATACAAAGGAATAGTTCAACAATTCTCTGCTCCAGGCACACTCCAGCAAAATGGAGTAGTTGAAAGAAAGAACAGAACTCTTATTGAAGCTGGCAGAACTATGTTGGAAGAAGCTAAACTTCCTACATATTTCTGGGCAGAAGCAGTCAACACAGCATGCTACACTCAGAATATTACACTAATCAACAGACATGGTGTAACTCCTTATCAGATGATCAAGGAAAAGAAGCCAAGTCTGAAGCATTTGCATGTATTTGGCTGTAAGTGCTTTGTTCTAAAACCTCATCCTGAACAGCTTGGAAAATTTGAGACTAAAGCTGATGAGGGCATCTTTATTGGCTATCCATCATCAAGAGCCTTTAAAGTCTACAATCTAAGAACAAAGACAGTCATGGAGTCTATAAATGTATCTTTCGATGATAAGAAGATTACAGGAATTTCTGAAGACTTACATGATGATTTGATTTTTGCAAATGAAGCCTCCAAGAATTCTGATGAAATCTTGTCAGATACTGATAATTCATCAAATCCTGATGAACCAGTTATTACTGATGAAACACAAATTATTGATGGGAATGCAAATGTTGAGGGGGAGCAACATCAAGAGACCATCAACACTGAAACAAATCAATCATCAGGAAGAGATTCATCAGAAATAGATTCTAGTGACAATTCTGACAGCAGATCAGAAACAGATAGCAATATCTCAGGGGGAGCTTCTATCAGCACTAGTTCTTTTGAAGATAACACTAATCCAGGGGGAGCATCAAATTCAAGGAATGATCTACCACCAGCAAGGAAATGGACTAAAAGTCATACTCCTGATTTAATTATTGGGAATCCTGAAGTAGGTGTTAGAACCAGAAGTGCAACTCAAAATAAATGTCTTTATCATAACTTTCTATCAAAGGAGGAACCTAAGAAAGTTGAAGATGCACTCAAGGATGCTGATTAGGTTATGGATATGCAAGAAGAACTAAATGAGTTTGAAAGAAATGAAGTCTGGAAACTAGTACCAAGGCCAAAAGGAAGGTCCATTGTAGGTACAAAGTGGGTGTTCAGAAACAAGACAGATTCAGATGGCACCATCATCATAAATAAAGCAAGACTAGTTGCAGATGGATATTCTCAACAGGAAGGAATAGACTATGATGAGACATTTGCTCCTGTTGCAAGATTGGAAGCTATCAGAATCTTTCTAGCATATGCAGCCCACAAGAAATTTAAAGTTTTCCAGATGGATGTGAAAAGTGCTTTTCTCAATGGAGAATTAGAAGAGGAAGTTTATGTTGAACAACCTCCTGGCTTCGTTGATTCAAAACATCCAGATTATGTCTACAGACTGGATAAAGCACTTTATGGACTAAAGCAAGCTCCAAGAGCCTGGTATGAAACATTGGCTCAATTCTTACTGGAAAGTGGATTCAAAAGAGCTAATGCAGTCTAGATATCAAATGAGCATGATGGGAGAGATGAGCTATTTCTTAGGTCTACAAGTTAAACAGACTGATGATGGGATTTTTATCAATCAGTCAAAATACACAAAGAACCTCATGAAAAAGTTTAACATGCAAGACAGCTCTACTGCATCAACTCCCATAGCTACAGCTACCAAGCTTGATCCTAATCAAGGTACTGAGGTAAATGTAACTAATTATAGAGGTATGATTGGCGCACTGTTGTATCTAACTGCTAGTAGACCAGATATCATGTATGCAACCTGTCTATATGCAAGATTTCAGGCAGAACCCAGAGAACCACATCTTATAGCTGTCAAAAGGATTTTCAGATATTTGAAAGGCACACTATCTCTTGGCCTTTGGTATGCTAGGGAATCTGATTTTAATTTATGTGGTTACTCAGATGCTGATTTTGCAGGCTGCAAAATAGACAGAAAAAGTACTTCAGGCAGTTGTCAATTTCTTGGAGGAAGACTTGTTTCTTGGTTTAGTAAAAAGCAAAAGTCTATCTCTACATCAACTGCAGAAGCTGAGTACATTGCTGCAGGAAGCTGTTGTGCTCAGATCATGTGGATGAGAAATTAGCTAATGGACTATGGTTTGTCATATTCAAAAATACCAATTTATTGTGATAACCAAAGTGCTATTGCTATGACAGGAAATCCAGTACATCATTCTCTTACTAAGCATATCAGTATCAGATATCATTTCATAAGAAAGCAAGTAATGGACAGGACAATTGAGTTACACTTTGTTCCTACTGATCAACAGCTAGCTGATATATTCACCAAGCCACTTCCTGAAGCTACGTTTACAAAGTTGGTGAATGAACTGGGAATGGTAAACTATGATAGTTTCTGAGAACAGATGTTAATAGTAATTTTGTGTTGTTCGTTCGTAGGGAAGGACTGGAATGTAATATCAAGTTCAAGTATCTTATCTCTCACAATTTAGAAGTGTAGAAGAATGTTTGGTTTGTTTATAAACTAAATTAAACTAATTATCAATCAAGAATAAAATATATGAGGAAAACAATCCAAGAACTGGGGTTCTTCACTTGGTTTCAATGCACATTCAATATCTACGTGACATCTACGTTCTTACTCTGCTGAAAACAATTCTTCCAAGGTTATAATGTTCCCTTCCAAGATACAATATAATGTCTACAACTACACCTTAATTGTCACTTCCATGATACAATCAAAGTACAATCATAAACTATTACGCACCAAGAATTATAAGTCTCACAACTCTCCTATTAATCTTCCAATCAAATATTCGAGTTATGTCTGTTAAATCTTGTACTAAAATTGCAACTCTTTTTCCAAGTTATTACAATCCCTAAAATCCAATCAAAGGTTCATGACGCCCCTAATTGTGTTAAGCCCTCAATAACAGATCAGCAAAGCAAGAAAATCACAGATAATTAAACACACATGAATACCAAGGAATACTACCCAATCCTCAGATTAGAGATTTAGTTACACATAATTAAATTTACAAAACAAGAATCAATAGAAGAACTCATAATTATAAGAATATAGAAAAACCTTTAATCTTCAATCTTAAAAGAAAATAATAGTTCTCCAAAAATCCCTCAAAGCTGCATACAAAATTGTATCTCAAGAATAGTTTTTTTTTCTCGATCCCTAAATTAATAACCTAGATGTGTTTATATATTGTTACAAGTCTTAAACAATTGCCTTAATTAAATAAGGCCCTGTTAGATATAATTGATGTGATTTAATGTCAGTGTTTAAGTGTTACAGGGAAAAAGAGTTTAACTTGTTAATGAAAGCAGTCGTAGCAGAGTTTGAGTATACGCTGACAGCTGGAAGCGCAAACGCTGACAGAAGGAAGCGCAAACACTGCTGGCTGACAGAAGGAAGCGCAAACACTGCTGGCTGGGAGCGCAACAGAGTTTGTTAAAGTCTGTCTACTGGAAGCGTCTACAAGTCAACAGAGATTGAAGATTAATTTAAGATAAATATGGAAGCAATATCTTTGAAGATTGGATAGCTGTCAAAGAGATTGAGTTGACTTAGGAGACGTGTAGCAATCGTAATTGATATCAATTGTATAGCTTAATTATAGGAGAATCAATTAACGATTGTACGTAGCTATATATCTTATAAATACAGTTAGGTTAACCCTAGAAGGGTAATCATCATGAACGAATATCATTCATTGTAACCTAAGCAGCTCTCTGTGATATTTTACATCACTGAGAGAGGAATTATTAATTCCAAACAGTTTTTATGTACTAAAACGTGTGTTCTTGTTATTCTCTCATACAGTACTTGATTATATATTGTGTATTCGACCTAACAAGTGGTATCAGAGCCAATCTGTTACTTTATTACAGTTTTAGATCCAAACACAATTGTAATCAATGGCAGAGATACCTCCTCCATCAGGTTCTGAGAAAGCTCCTACTACTGTTAGTAGGTATGAGACGATTAGGGTTCCTATACTTAAGCCATCAGAGTATGCAATCTGGAAGGTGAAGATGACCATGTTTCTGGAGGTTACAGATCCAGAATATCTTGACAGAATTTATGAAGGTCCTCATAAACCTACAAAGTTAATTGCTGCTGTTGCTGGTGAGGAATCAAAAGTGATTCCAAAGGAAAAGAAAGATCTAACTTCTGAGGATCTTTCATCTATTGCTAAGGATGCAAAAGTAAGGCATTTACTTCACAGTGTTTTAGACAATGTTATGTCAAACAAGGTGATTAACTGCATAACTGCAAAAGAAATTTGGGATGCACTTGAGGTTAGATGTCAGGGAACTGCTGCTATCAAGAAGAATAGAAGGAACATACTCACACAGGAGTATGAGCATTTTGAGGCAAATTCTGAAGAAACCATGACAGAAACATTTGACAGATTCTGTAAATTGCTCAATGATCTGTCATTGGTTAACAAAGAGTATGATTTAGAAGACTCAAATCTCAAGTTTCTTCTCTCTCTACCTGAAAAGTGGGATGTGAAAGCAACCACTATAAGAAATAACTATGATCTTGCTGATACTGAGATTGATGAAATCTATGGTCTGCTCAAGACTCATGAGTTAGAAATGGAGCAGAGAAACAGGAGATCAAGCAAGAAGTCAAAGTCTGTTGCTCTGAAAGTTGAAGAAAAATCTTCAAAGAAAGAAGCATCAAGGAAGAAGGCAAAAGGAAAAGCCTTGGTCATTCATTCAGAAAGTGAGTCATCAAACACTGATGTTGACTCAAACACAGATGAATCATCTGATTCTGAAGATGATGAAGAGATGATGAAAATGGCTGCATTGATGGTAAAGACCTTCAAGAAGATAGGATTCAAGAACTTCAAGAAGGGAAAGAGATTCTCCAAGAATTACTCAAAGTCTGACAGGAAAGATTTCAGCAAATCTGAGGGAAAGGACTCCAAATCTGGGAAGAAAGATAAGTCTGAGATTCAATGCTACAAGTGTAAGGAGATGGGTCACTATGCTCCTGAGTGCAAGAAGGGTAAAACTGAAAAGGCACTCTACACCAAAGGCAGAGACCGGGCAGACACCTCAGATTCAGATGAGGAGGTGAACTATGCACTCATGGCCTCTACTCAGAATGAAGACTCTGAACTTAAGATACCCCCAACTGCCTATGCTTATAATACTGATAATATAACTGAATTGAGAATTTATCTTAAAGCATTACATATCAGTTATAGGGATCAGACTTTAGAGAATGAGAGAATTAAGAATGAGTGCTCTCAACTTAAAGAGAGAAACAAACTTGTAGAAGAAAAACTTGAAAACATGAAAAAATTCAGAAAGAAAGAGATGATGCTGTTTTTATAGATAAGAGTTGCTAGGTAAGTATAAGCATCTGGAATCTGAATTGGAGGATGCAAAGAACATTATTAAAACATGGACTGATTCTGGAAAAGACACTCATGAGGTTTTTCAAGCTGACACTGTTGGTTTAGGGTACTGTGAGGAAGATGAGCTTAGATTTCTAAATCATGTGAAAGTTAGGCAAACTCTTCCAACTAGAAAATTTGTTCATGGTACTGTTAAAACTGAACATGGAACTGTTAAAGGTGAATCAGTTAAAACCTGTGCAAAACAGGTTAACATTGGTTCAATGACAGATAAACAACTTAAGCAAAAGCTTAAAGAGATAAAATCTGTCAACAAACAGAAAATGCCTAGGAAAAACAGAAATGGAAAGGTAGGTATTGTTGGAATTCGGGCATAATAACGCAACGGAAATGACGTAAATAACAATTAAAAACGAATTCCAAAGCCCGAATCCATGTATAAAATTGATGATCATGGTATAAATACTCAAGAACAAGATAGTACCTTGTTAAGCTTTCCAATGGATGACAAATGGAGATCCTAGCTTGTTGATCTTGAGAGCAAAAACTTGTTGATCTTGAGAGCTAGAAGTGTAACTCCTCCACCGGTATCCACACTTGAATGCTTGCTTGAATCGTCGAACGATTACGCCACGGAACTTGGTACTAGCCAAAATAAATAAACCGGATGTGTTCTTGACTTGAATTGATTTCTCTCCCTTGTGTATGAACTGAATATTTCAGTTTGGTGTTCTCAAAATGACTTGCCAACTCTTGGCTTATAAAGAGAGATAAAGTAAAATGAAGCCTTAAACAATTAGGCCATTTATTTAAACAAATCTTATTTATTTAAATAAATTAATTAAGTCATACTTAATTAATCAAATAAGTCAAGAAAATACATCTTCAAATTTTATCTTTAACTAATCAAGTCTCACTTAATTAATTTTATAAAATTCGAATTATTATTTATTATTAATTTAAAATCATAATTTAAATTATTATTAATTTAAATTCATGAAATAAATTAATTTCCCTTTTAAACATTCTTTGTGTGTGACCCTGTAGGTTATTATTTCATTGGAAATAATTTTATTCTCTAATAAAATTATAAATAATAAGCGGCGTCTAGTAACACATTATTGCTACCCAATAAAACAATAATTAAATCAACGATTCAATTAACCTTTTATGACTAATGTTCCATGTAATATAATCCCTTTAAATCATGATATTATAGATTAAACTCGAGGCATGTAATGTGTCATCCTCTTCATAATTTAATCTTCATTTTCTTGATCGATGAGTAGACTATTTAATCAAATCAACATTTGAGCATGGCCATGCATTTCATAGTCTCACTCAAACAAGAGGCCGATAATATCACTCCTTTATCAGGAGATTTAAATCCCATCTAGATCGTTCATATTTCTCACATGATTCATAATATATCCGATATTCACCTTTATCATTATCCGGCTAAAGATAACTTTTGACGAATTCAAAATATATTAATTCTCATGTAGAATTATAACGACTTCAGGTTTAAGGATCATTACACCATTATCACTGTGAGAATACATATGCCACATTTATTATTTACCATGATGTATCTCACTGTGGGTCTGTCCAGTACCATGTACTCGTACAGTTACCTATGCATTGCTTTTAATATCTTCATACTTATGACCAATGAGATGTGGTCATCAGTCAATTATCATACTAGCCTCAGTGTATTATTATTGTCCTAATTAATAATAATACTCGGCCAGGGACATTTAAGAATATGATACAATCATTATATAATCTCATGTTCAAGTCACATACTTGCAACTATATAATTTGTATCAAGATTCTAAGGACATTTATTATACTTTATTTATTTCGCAGTAAATAAAGCCAATAATAAATATATATATATCGAATATATAAAATCACTCAAACATAAATATAATGTATTACATTGCCTCTAGGGCACCAATACTAACAATCTCCCACTTGCACTAGAGCCAATCACCCATGTATCGAATACCCATGCTACTAGTGTGACATTCATGCTTCTACTGCGACAGAGCTTTTGTCAGCGGGTCTGCAATATTATCATCAGTATGCACTTTACATATGTGAATATCCCCTTTATCATTTATCTCTCGAATAAGGTGATATCTCCGAAGTATATGCTTTGTTCTGCTATGAGCTCTCGGCTCCTTGGCTTGTGTTATAGCTCCATTGTTATCGCATTAAAGATCTATGGGATCTGCGATCGATGGAACTACACCAAGTACTGTTATGAACTTCCGTATCCATACAGCCTCCTTGGCTGCTTCACATGCCGTAATATACTCGGATTCCATTGTAGAATCAGCTACTGTGTCTTGCTTCAAACTTTTCCAGCTTACAGCACCTCCATTTAGGCAAAACACAAATCCAGACTGAGAAACAGAGTCATCTCTGTCAGTCTGAAAACTAGCATCCGTGTAACCCTTTACCGTTGGCTTCTCTTCTCCTCCATACACCAAGAATGAATCTTTAGTCCTTTTCAAGTACTTAAGAATATTCTTGACCGCCGTCCAGTGACCTTCACCTGGATTAGACTGGTATCTGCTCGTCATGCTCAAAGCATACGAGGCATCCGGACGAGTACATATCATTGCATACATGATAGATCCAATTACTGAAGCATATGGTATCTTACTCATGCGGTCTTTATCATCCAATGATCTAGGACCATTCTTTTTTGAGATCGTTATCCCATGAGATATGGGGACATATCCCCTTTTTGCATCTTGCATTCCAAAACGATGCAAAATTTTGTCAATATATGTACTCTGGATTAAGCCGATTAATCTCCTTGATCTATCTCTATAGATCCTGATCCCTAATATATAGGTAGCCTCGCCCAAGTCTTTCATAGAAAAACTTTGTCCTAACCAAGTCTTTACAGCCTGTAGAGAAGGAATGTCATTCCCCATTATTAATATATCATCGACATATAATATTAGGAATGCTACATGGCTCCCACTAACCTTTTTGTAAACACATGGTTCATCCACGTTTTGAATAAAGCCAAAACCTTTGACTATTTCATCAAACCGGATGTTCCATCTTCGAGAGGCCTGCTTCAATCCATAAATGGATCTATGCAGCTTACATACCTTTCCAGCATCCTTTGGATTTCCAAAACCTTCAGGTTGTGTCATGTACACATCCTCTTCAAGGCTTCCGTTAAGGAAGGCTGTTTTGACATCCATCTGCCATATTTCGTAATCATAGTAAGCCGCTATTGCAAGCATAATTCTGATGGATTTTATCATTGCTACTGGTGAGAAGGTTTCATCATAGTCAATACCATGAATTTGTTTGAAACCTTTTGCAACCAGTCGAGCTTTATAGGTCTGTATTTTACCTTCCATGTCGATTTTCTTCTTGAAAATCCACTTGCACCCTATAGGTTTTACCCCTTCAGGTGGATCAACCAAAGTTTATACTTGGTTTTCATACATGGAATCCATCTCAGAATTCATGGCTTCTTGCCATCTCTTAGAATCTTGTGTGTTCATAGCATCTTGGTAGGTAATAGGCTCATCTTGATCTATGAGCATCACATCGCCATTTTCAATTAGGAGAAATCCATAATTTCTTCTTGAAACTTGGCGAACCCTACTAGATCTATGAACAACCTGTGTTTCTTGAGCAATGTCATATTGTATTTCTTGCTCATGCTCCATCTCAGGTTCAATTTTATCAAGTGGTTCTCGATCTTCATCGAGATCTATTTTCCTCCCACTGTCTCTTTTAGAGACTAGCTATTTTTTTAAGAATACAACATTTCGAGCAACAATTACTTTGTTCTCTGAAGGATTATAGAAAGAATAACCCTTTGTTTCACTTGGGTATCCCACAAAGATACATTTTTCAGATTTCGGTCCAAGCTTGTCTGACATTAGGCGTTTCACAAACGCTTCACATCCCCATACTTTCATAAAGGACATGCTTTGACATTTTTCTGTCCATATCTCATATGGAGTTTGTTTAACCATTTTAGTAGGAACACGGTTTAGTGTATATGCAGCGGTTTCCAGGGCATAACCCCAGAAACTAATTGGAAGATCTGCTTGACTCATCATTGATCGCACCATGTCCAACAAGGTACGATTCCTCCTTTCAGAAACCCCATTCCATTGTGGTGTTCCAGGAGGAGTGAGTTGTGATACAATACCACACTCCCTCAAATAGTTCTTAAACTCATGGCTTAAGTATTCACCTCCTCGATCAGATCTTAGAGTTTTTATGCTTTCGCCAGTTTGCTTTTCTACTTCTGCCTTATACTCTTTGAACTTTTCAAATGCTTCGGATTTGTTCTTCAAAAGATACAAATATCCGTATCTACTGAAATCATCAGTAAACGTAATGAAGTAGAAATAGCCACCCCTTGCCATCGATCTCATAGGACCACATACATCGCTATGTATTAGTTCTAGTCGTACGGTGGCCCTCTTACCCTGTCCAGTAAAAGGAGCTTTAGTCATCTTGCCTAGTAAACAAGCCTCGCATTCATCATATGATTCAAAATCAAACTGATCCAAGAAACCATCTTGATGTAACTTGGAAATGCGTTTCTCATTTATATGGCCTAGACGACAGTGCCAAAGGTATGTTTGATTTGAGTCATTAGTTTTAAGTCGTTTGTTATTTATGTTCAAGATAGGAGTATCTAAACTAAGAACATACAAACCGTTAAATAACCGTGCAACACCATAGGTAATGTCATTCAAACCAAAAGAGCAACCATTGTCTTTAAAGGTAAATGAAAAACCTTTCTTGTCCAAACAAGAAACAGAAATAATGTTTCTACAAATAGAAGGCACATACAAACAGTTTTCAAGTTCTAACACAACCCCAGTGGGCAATGATAAATGGTAAGTCCCTACAGCCAAAGCAGCAACCTTTGCTCCATTTCCAACTCGTAGGTCTACCTCTCCCTTAGCCAGTGTCCTACTCCTTTGCAGTTCCTGCACATTTATACAAATGTGAGAACCACATCCAGTATCCAATACCCAAGATGTAGAAGTAGACAAATTGACTTCTATTACATAAATACCTGAAGTAGAAGTCTGCCCAGCAGCCTTCTTCTTCTTCAGCTCTTCCAAATAAGCATGACAGTTTCTCGTCCAGTGTCCCGGTTTACCACAGTGGTGACAATCACCCTTTTCGACACCTCCTTTAGGCTTGGTAGCCTTCTTGGGAGCAGAATTAGGATTGGCAGCAGATTTGGATGCAATCTCTTCTTATTGCCTTTCCACTTTCTTTTCCCTTTGGCACCCCTTTGTTCACCATCAGCATGGGAGTAGGGGATTCCTTCTGAATGTTGGTTTCAGCAGTTCTTAACATGCCCAACAATTCACTGGGTGTCTTATCTATCTCATTCATATTGTAGTTCATAACAAATTGAGAGAAGTTCTTGTTAAGTGATTGTAAGATCAGATCTATTTGAGCCTCCGGACCAATCGGGAAGCCCAAGGTATCTAGTTGTTCAATATACCCAATCATCTTAAGAACGTGTGGTCCAACCGGGTCTCGCTCTCCCTGTTTGCAAGCATACAAAGCCTTGCTCGTATCGTATCTCTCCTGACGAGCTTGTCCCTCAAACATGCTTTTGAGGTGCTCGATTATTTCATAAGCATTCATCAATTCATGTTGCTTTTGAATCTCCGGAGCCATGCATGCTAGCATAAGGCATGACACATCAAGTGAGTCATCCACATGCTTCTGATAAGCATTTTGCTCTGCACGTGTGGATCCAGCAGGAAGAGGATTTGGGTGAGGAACTTCAATGGCATACAGCTTTCGCTCCTGCCTGAGGACAATCCTCAAGTTCCTGAACCAATCTAGGAAGTTTGTCCCTGTCAGCTTTTCCTTTTCTAGGACTGATCGTATCGAAAAGTAATTTGTGTTGTTTGCCATTTATTATCTACAATTTTGTAAAAGCGCATAGAATGAGTTAGTTTGCATGTTTCGTAAAACCAATTATGTTCAAGTTGATTTATAGCATATTCATAATATACCTCCCACTATTTTTATCAAATTAATAGCCCTTACTATCAATTCGGAAAATGGTTCCCATAAAACCTTTCTTAGTGAGCCAAGATCCATATTTCATCATATTTTAAGTCAGCTTTGGCTTTCCTCTTAAATATGATTATTTAGGTAGACCGTTTATGTCAATTATATCATATATAACTCTTGGATAGCTTAGTGAACAACATATTGCTCCGATCTATCTAATAGATTTCACTAAACTCTATGCTTATAAGTTCATAATCCTATTATGACGACTTATTTAAGTTGGACCCAACAATAACAATTCAAGTAAGCTTGTTTACTTAATCACATCTCACCACGATAAAAGAGAAGCCCTTGCTTTGGCAAATCCACTCCTCAATGATCTAGGATTCAATGAGTGTTATTTGTTGGAAAGCATTTGTTTAACTTAATATTTCTTAAGGGATTTTTAGAAAAATTTAACAATCTTGATCGTCTGTTTAAATCTTAAATCGTTACAGATTTTATCTTGTTTAAACATGGCATATGTGTCGTATCTAATACATACATTCTAAAATATCCATACATCCATGCATCCATACATATATCTAATATATCCATGCATCATATGTAAAGTGCAGTTACGCAAAATTAAACGTGCGATGGTTATGGCCCGATCCTATGCGATCTTTTCGAGCTAATGAAAAGATCAAGGTCAATCTATGGTTGTAATAACTAATTATTACAAAATTCTTCATTGCTTCATAAGCCTTCATTGATTGCCTCCAAGCTCGTTTTGAAATTACATTACAAAAGAACTCGAGTTGCATTCGAGATAAAATAATTACAAGAATAACGACATGCAAGTCGTATTTAATTATTACAGACCATAAATAAAATTACAACATTTATTCTACGGGTCTTTAGGCCATAACCAATGCACCATGCTCATATAACAATTATAGACATCACATTAATCATGACCACATCGATTAACATTTAACTCCACAATTTAAATACCTAATTATTTAAAAGGGAATTAAAAATCAATTTTAATAATTAAAATCGAGTTTAAAAATTAAAATTAATCAAAATCGCATTTAATAATAATATTAAATTCGAAATTTAAATATTCAATTATTAAAAGCATTAATTAAAATAAAATTCGAATTAATAATAATATTCAAATTCATAATTTAAATATATTCCAAAATTCGAAATTAAATTAATTAATAAAATTTTGAATTAATAATAATATATAAATTCATAATTTAAATATTCAATTATTAAAACTTTAATCATTAAAAACATTAGGAATCTAATGATTAAAACCAATAAGTTTTCTTTTTCTAAAGTAAAAGCAAAAAGCAAAAGAAAAAGAAAAATAAAGGTTAGAATATTTAACAAAACCAATCATGCAACAGCTTCCATGATCTGTCTTAAATCTGTATGCCATAATTATGACGTGCATGTATGTCCTGCGTAACATACTAATTACACAGCTGATGCGCATTACATATATGCGCAATACCTGTTCAATAACTACGACACGCATCAAACGAATGCGCAACTCTCCAATTATACCAGATTTTTCCAGAAATTTGCAGAAACTCCAAAAAATTGCAGAATGCATATTTATCAGATCTGATCAGTTCTAAATATATTCTAATGATGTGTGTAACATATCTAGCATATAGTACATCATCCAAAACATGTTATAACAATTTACAACATCATACAAACAATTATAACAATTTATAAATAATCTTTTGTATGTTGAAATGAAGCATGACATAATTCAAAAATTCATGAATGATTCATTTTCAAGAACACAACACCAAATCATCCTTTTATACATGTAGCTCTGATACCATTGTTGGAATTCGGGCATAATAACGTAACCGAAATGACGTAAATAACAATTAAAAATGAATTCCAAAGCCCGGATCCATGTATAAAATTGATGATCATGGTATAAATACTCAAGAACAAGATAGTACCTTGTTAAGCTTTCCAATGGATGACAAATGGAGATCCTAGCTTGTTGATCTTGAGAGCAAAAACTTGTTGATCTTGAGAGCTAGAAGTGTAACTCCTCCACCGGTATCCACACTTGAATGCTTGCTTGAATCGTCGAACGATTACGCCACGGAACTTGGTACTAGCCAAAATAAATAAACCGGATGTGTTCTTGACTGGAATTGATTTCTCTCCCTTGTGTATGAACTGAATATTTCAGTTTGGTGTTCTCAAAATGACTTGCCAACTCTTGTCTTATAAAGAGAGATAAAGTAAAATGAAGCCTTAAACAATTAGGCCATTTATTTAAACAAATCTTATTTATTTAAATAAATTAATTAAGTCATACTTAATTAATCAAATAAGTCAAGAAAATACATCTTCAAATTTTATCTTTAACTAATCAAGTCTCACTTAATTAATTTTATAAAATTCGAATTATTATTTATTATTAATTTAAAATCATAATTTAAATTATTATTAATTTAAATTCATGAAATAAATTAATTTCCCTTTTAAACATTCTTTGTGTGTGACCCTGTAGGTTATTATTTCATTGGCAATAATTTTATTCTCTAATAAAATTATAAACAAAAAGCGGCGTCTAGTAACACATTATTGCTACCCAATAAAACAATAATTAAATCAACGATTCAATTAACCTTTTATGACTAATGTTCCATGTAATATAATCCCTTTAAATCATGATATTATAGATTAAACTCGAGGCATGTAATGTGTCATCCTCTTCATAATTTAATCTTCATTTTCTTGATCGATGAGTAGACTATTTAATCAAATCAACATTTGAGCATGGCCATGCATTTCATAGTCTCACTCAAACAAGAGGCCGATAATATCACTCCTTTATCAGGAGATTTAAATCCTATCTAGATCGTTCATATTTTTCACATGATTCATAATATATCCGATATTCACCTTTATCATTATCCGGCTAAAGATAACTTTTGACGAATTCAAAATATATTAATTCTCATGTAGAATTATAACGACTTCAGGTCTAAGGATCATTACACCATTATCACTGTGAGAATACATATGACACATTTATTATTTACCATGATGTATCTCACTGTGGGTCTGTCCAGTACCATGTACTCGTACAGTTACCTATGCATTGCTTTTAATATCTTCATACTTATGACCAATGAGATGTGGTCATCAGTCAATTATCATACTAGCCTCAGTGTATTATTATTGTCCTAATTAATAATAATACTCGGCCAGGGACATTTAAGAATATGATACAATCATTATATAATCTCATGTTCAAGTCACATACTTGCAACTATATAATTTGTATCAAGATTCTAAGGACATTTATTATACTTTATTTATTTCGCAGTAAATAAAGCCAATAATAAACATATATATATCGAATATATAAAATCACTCAATCATAAATATAATGTATTACATTGCCTCTAGGGCACCAATACTAACAGGTATTACATCAGGAAATAGGCCAATGCTTGCTACACTTGCACCTAGAAAAACTTGTCATAACTGTGGTAGTACTAATCATCTTGCCAGTTTTTGCAGGAAGAACAAAGATATTAATTCTTTACCCTCCAAATGTGGAGTGAAAAAGAATAATGTCAAACCTAGACCACAAACTCTGTGCAAACATTGTGGAAGTACTTGGCACTCAATTTATACTTGCAAGAATTATCATGCTATTTATCATAATTACTATGAACTGAAACCTAATCTAAAATGGGTTAAAGTTAATTCTGCAGGTACTAAGACTGAAAATGTTAGTTTAAACTCTGATAATGACAAATCCGCTACAAAAGCTAACAGATTCAATAAAGCAAAAGGATCCAAGCAAGTCTGGATCCTTAAAACTAACAATCAGTGATTGTTTGTGATTGCAGGGCACCAGGGAAAGTACCCTAGTCGTGGACAGTGGATGTTCAGGACACATGACTGGAAATAAAGAACTGCTATCAGAGTATGTGGAGAAGGCTGGCCCAAAAGTTTCCTATGGAGATGGGAACATAGGACATACTCTGGGATATGGCAATATTAATCTTGGAAGTGTCATCATCACAATGTAGCTCTGGTTCCAGGACTCAAGCATGATCTGTTCTCTGTGAGTCAAATCTGTGACAGAGGATATCATGTAGATTTTCAGCCTGAATACTGTCAAGTCATCAGTAAATCTACAGGAAAAGTTGCTCTGGTTGGAAACAGACATAATAATATCTATGAAATAAAATTGTCAACAAACTCTGATGGCAAAACAGTGTGTCTGTCAACAAGGATGTCCAGTGAAGAGAGTTGGAAGTGGCATAAGAAACTCTCTCATTTAAATCTAAACAACATCAATGAGCTGATAAAGAATGATCTTGTGAGGGGACTACCAAAGTACTTATTGAATGCAGATGGCCTGTGTGATTCATGTCAAAAGGCCAAACAGAGAAAGGTTTCTTTCAAAAGCAAGTCTGAGTCTTCAATTGTTGATCCTTATCACCTTCTACATGTTGATCTTTTTGGACCAGTGAATGTTATGTCTCTTGGAAATAAGAAATATGCTCTAGTCATTGTTGGTGAATACACCAGATACACTTGGATGTATTTTCTAGCAAAGAAGGATGAAACTGCATTAACTCTAGCAGAACACATAATGCAGTTGGACAAAGGGTCAAAGAATCAAGTGAAGATTATCAGAAGTGACAATGGAACTGAATTCAGGAATTCAATAATGGAAGAATTTTGCAAGAACAAAGGAATTAAACAAGAATTTTCTGCACCTGGCACTCCACAACAGAATGGTGTAGTTGAAAGGAAGAACAGAACCTTGATAGAAGCTGCCAGAACTATGCTTGATGAAGCAAAATTGCCAACCTATTTCTGGGCAGAAGCTGTTCAAACTACTTGTTTTACTCAGAATGCCACTCTGATCAATAAGCATGGAAAAACACCATATGAAATGGTGAGAGAAAAGAAGCCAAACCTGAAATATTTTCATATTTTTGGGTGCAAATGCTTTGTGCTGAAAACTCATCCTGAACAGTTGACCAAATTTGATCTGAAGGCAGATGAAGGAATTTTTGTTGGCTATCCACTGTCAACTAAGGCATTCAAAGTTTATAATCTGAGAACCAGAGTGATCATGGAATCTATTCATGTGTCTTTTGATGACAAGAAAATAACTGGACTTGAAGATGTCAATGACCATGATCAACTACATTTTGAAAATGAAGATCTAATCTCTGACGAAATAAACTCTGACGGATCAATTCCAACAGACTCTATTGATACAAACTCTGAACCTCTACTGGTAAACACAGAAGAAATTGTTCAACCAGAACAAAGGAGAGAACCAGTTGAGGGGGAGTATGAAGAAGCAAACTCTGATGATTCACATTCTGAAAGTGAATCACATGAAAAATCTGGATCAATCTCTGATGATTCACATTCTGAGCAGTCACATTCAGGGGGAGCCTCAGAGAATGAAGAAAGACACCAAGAAAATCAGGAGAATATGGATCGAGGGGGAGGATCAAACTCTGAGAGAAGTCATTTGCCTTCAGCTAGGAAATGGACCAAATCTCACACACCTGATCTAATTATTGGTGATCCAGATGCAAGAGTTAGGACAAGAAGTGCAACAACAAATGAATGTCTGTTTTATGCATTCTTGTCACAAACTGAACCAAAGAAAGTTGAAGAAGCTCTTAAAGATGCTGACTGGATAACAGCAATGCAAGAAGAGTTAAATGAATTTGAGAGAAATGAAGTTTGGACACTTGTACCAAGACCCAAGAATAGGTCTATTGTTGGTACTAAGTGGGTTTTCAGAAACAAAACTGATAGTGAAGGGGTTGTTACAAGAAACAAAGCCAGACTTGTGGCAAAAGGCTATTCACAGCAAGAAGGAATAGATTATGATGAGACTTTTGCTCCAGTTGCAAGGTTGGAGGCAATAAGGATGTTTCTTGCTTATGCTTCTCACAAGAAATTCAAAGTTTTTCAAATGGATGTGAAAAGTGCTTTTCTGAATGGAAAACTTGAAGAAGAAGTATTTGTTGAACAACCACCTGGTTTTGTAGATCCAAAATATCCAGACTATGTCTACAGGCTAGACAAGGCACTCTATGGACTTAAGCAGGCACCAAGAGCATGGTACGAAACTCTAGCTCAATTTCTCTTAGAAAGTGGGTTCAACAGAGGTACAATTGATAAAACTCTGTTTTATTTCAAATCTGGAAGTGACTTGCTTTTAGTTCAGATATATGTTGATGACATTATTTTTGGATCTACTAATGATAAACTCTGTAAGAAGTTTGCCAAGCTCATGCAGTCCAGGTATCAAATGAGTATGATGGGAGAGCTTAGTTATTTTCTAGGCTTACAGGTGAAGCAAACAGATGATGGTATCTTTATCAATCAAGCAAAATATACCAAAAATCTTCTCAAGAAATTTGGCATGCTTGACTGTTCATCTACAACAACTCCCATGGCAACTGCAACTAAATTGGACAAAGATACAGGGTCATCAGTAGATATGACAAGCTACAGAGGAATGATTGGCTCTCTACTCTATTTAACAGCAAGTAGACCTGATATCATGTATGCAACATGTTTGTGTGCAAGGTTTCAGGCAGATCCAAGAGAACCACATCTAACAGCCGTGAAGATGATTTTTAAGTATCTCAAGGGCACCATAACTTTAGGGCTGTGGTATCCAAGAGAATCAGATTTCAAACTACTTGGCTACTCTGATGCAGACTTTGCAGGCTGTAAAATTGACAGAAAAAGCACAAGTGGAAGTTGTCAATTTCTTGGTGACAGACTTGTTTCTTAGTACAGCAAGAAACAGAAATCAATATCCACATCTACAGCTGAAGCAGAGTATATAGCTGCTGGTAGCTGTTGTGCACAAATTCTATGGATGAAGAATCAATTACTGGATTATGGATTGAGGTATAGCAAGATACCTATTTTCTGTGATAATCAAAGTGCTATTGCAATGACAGGTAATCCAGTACAACACTCAATGACCAAGCACATCAGCATAAGGTATCACTTTATCAGAGAGCATGTAGAGGAAGGCAACATTGAGCTCCACTTTGTGTCTACAGAACAACAACTTGCAGATGTCTTCACCAAGCCTTTAAGTGAAGCTACATTTACAAGACTGGTCAATGAACTAGGAATGGTCTCTGGTTTTGACTAGAAATGTTGGTTAGACTCAAAATTTTACTTATGCAATGTATTGCTCATATTTCTGTGAATTGCTAAGTGCTCTGTGAACTTTGTTGCTTAAACTCTGTTATGCATACTCTGTTAACATGTTTTTGTTTAAACACTGTTCAACTCTGTCAGCATGTCTGTCTGTCATACACTGTTAACATGTTTGATAAACTCTGTGTATTCTGGATTGACTATTGTCTTGATGAAAACACCAATGAAGAAATATGTATGAAGCATGATTCTCAGTGATTAAATCAAGACTCTTTCTTAGTCACTGTGATCTAATCAGAAATTGTGCAGTAAATTAACACAGCATGATACTGTTTCATATTTATAGCATCTCTTAGTTTATTTGATCTTAAACTCTGAGTCTATGAACACTATGTACATTGCCTCTCATGAATAACTTCTGATATTGATGAAATCTAAACTCTGATAGTGACACTCTGTTCCTAAGACATATACATGGTTCTTGATGATTCCTCTTTGTACTTGTGAAAATTACAAAACTTGAGATGTGTCATTGTTGATTTTGGTGAGTACAAATTCATGTCTGCACCCTGTGAGAATTTGAACCAAGTAAGTGATTGATACATTTTATATCAATCAGATTTTGTTGATGTGTGATGTTCATCAGTGAGTATGTTGCTCTAGAACTTGTTTTAAACCATTTTGAGACTACATGATATGTGTGTGCATGAAAATGATAAAGGCACTAGGATTTACCATCTTTCTCCAAACACTGTTCATAAATTCCACCCTTAGAAAACCCCTTTGAGCCTTAATAACTGCTTCGTTTAAATTCTGATATAGCAAGAGCAGTTATATTCATTTGTATATTGAAGAGCAAACAGGTGAGATTTTTTCTACAAAGAAAAGTTTACTCAGTGAATATATATACATAAAAAAATGTATATATGCTGATCATCTTGTACAAATATGTACTAACAGTGCAACTGAACACTTTGGTCTATTAAATTGTTTAGTTCGCCATTTATTCATTTAATCCATATCTTCTCACCTATTTGATTTTACTAAATTACAACCCTGAATAAAGTCCTTTTGATTTGTGCATACGTGTACTCAAAGTAGTGTAGATATGGTGGACATTCAAGCCTATGGTAGTATCTGCTTTTACTGATTGAATTTGAGTGAAAACACTTCACCTAAACACTTGTGTGCTTTGAGAGTTTGTGAGTTTATCAAATCCCTGGCATGTTACTCACTGAATGATGCTTTGATATCTATCTCTTGATCTTTTTTTCTATAAAGACTGTGTGCTTACTTGGATAATCATGGACATCAAAGGGAATAGGTGTATTCAGATTTCTGTATTTAAGTTACTACGGAGATTAGCTTTCATCACATAATCAGTGTTTTATATGAGAGTTTGTGCATTCGGTGTTTATTGATTTACTTTATGGATTTTATGAAATATTAGATGCTCTAAAAATTGATTTGGTAACCTCTGCTTCACACACATATATTCACAACTGTGCAATTTTTGAAAGGGTTTCAGTGATAAAGTTGGAAAATTGACAAACACTGTTGTATTGTGTTCCGTACTCTAAGGTAAATTTTCATTAAGATAATTTGACAATTTTGGAGTAGATAGAGTGTTTGACAACTGTTAATGAGTGTAAATGTGGTAAAGTGTCTTGATAATAGGAAAGACAGCGGTAATAATTGGTATTTTACTGCGCGTGATAAATTGATTCGCTGGATGATTGACATGTGTCCCACTCACCCATTATTCTGTCCCACTCACACATTACTCTAGGAAAGGTTGAGTGTTTTAATGCACAAACGATTGGGTTTTAATTTTTAATTACAACTCTAATTATTTTTGTGTATATCGATTCATTTTCTTACGATCACCTTCACATCCACTTATATTTACTTTACCCAACCACAGAGTTCCTTTGTGTTTTTCACTTCGACATTTTCACAAACATCTTTCAAACACATCAATTTCACTGTCATTTCTTGCTCGTTTCTTGATCTAATGGCAACTAAACCTTTTACATCTCTTGGTCTTCGTTTTGTTCCTAACAATTTTGCAGCTCTACTTGAGAATGACCGTGCTCCCGAAGCGTTTCATCTTATACAGAATTTTCTCCGTGACTCTGAGATTGGGCAAGCATTGATTGAACCAGCTGTTCTATCTACATCTCAGATTGCCACTTTCTGGCAGAACTCAAAGTATGTGGCTGGAGGAGAGAATGGGACTCCGTCTATAATTTTCACTTATGATGAAGAAGAGTTTGTGATTACTCCACAAACTGTTAGAGAGACCATGGATTTCGATGCTCACACCTCATATGCTGTTGTTTCGGAACAGAATTTGCGAGATAAGCTAACAGAGATTGGGTACATAGAATCTCTTGCAAAGCTAGGCAGTGTGAGAAGGCCAAATCTTCGTAAAGAATGGAACTTTTTCTTTGACTGCATCACCAGAACATTCCAGAAGAAAGTCACCAACTGGGATGCCATTCCTATGGATAGTCTGCAAATTGGGTATTCTCTACTCTATGGCAGTAATTTTGATTTTGGTCGATATGTTTTAATGAATTTAGGTGATAAACTGTCAGAGTCTACTACAGTATACTTTGCTAGATTTTGTCAACTTTTATTCAATGCCTGTGTATCTGGGTTAGAAATTGATGCAGCTGATGTGATTCAGCCCTTTAAAGTCAATAAGAGGATATTCTATGATATGACTTTTAAGGATGTTGGTAAAGACCTACCTGCTTTTGTTTTGCCAATTGCCTTGAAAAACTTTCTCAACCAACCTCAAGATTCACAATCACCACACAATGAACGACAACAAACACAACCAGAACCACAACAAATGCCTGAACCATTGGCCACTGATCATACTGAAACTATACACTCTAACCCTATACCATCACCTGAGCCAACACCCACAAACACTGTACCTACTACATCACAACAACCACAACCTGAACCAATCATTGAACCAATAAACTTTGAGCCAGTCACTACTACTCAACCTCAACCAAAATCTAGATCAAAAAGGCAAATACATACTGCACAGAATACAAGGCATTCAAAGGCAAAACAGACATCTACTGGAGCTGTTTATACCAGAAGGACTATTCAAAGAGCAAATAGGCCTTCATCACCACCAGTTGAGGACAGCTCTAGTGAAGAAGAAGAGGTGATTGAAGTGCCTCAAGCAAAAAGGAGGAGGTTGATTCTTACAGAGTCTGATGATGAGCACGTTATTGAAGCTCCAGAGGATATCTCTAAAAAGATTCCTGCTGTTGAGACAGAGGTTATCATAGAACCTACTGTAGAAGAAACAAATTTCAGAATTGATGAACCAGTAATTGTTGAGGTTCAGACTGATAAAGATGACAGAGATGCATTACCTGCAATGGAAGAGTTTGATGAAACTCACATTCCATTTTCTTTTGAAGTTGAAGCATCTACTCCAACACCCATGGTTGCCACGAACTCTGTTGATACTGGTGTTGCAGACAAGCCTACTTTTGTGCTAGAAGACACAGAGGTTGCATCTCACACAGAGTTATACTCGGATGCACATCATGTTTCTGATCATGGTGAGGAAATTGATCAACCAGTAAAGGTTGTTTCTTCAGAGCATGCACAAGGTGATCAAGGAAAACAAGTTGCTCAAGAACAAGTTGCTGACTTCAATGAAGAAATTGCCTCAGTTGCACATACTGATGAGTTAGATAGTGATTCTTCTGAAGCAATGAGTGCAGGAGCTGAAATTGATAAACATCAACCTGATAGACAGAAAACAGGGGAGAAACCAGACTTTGCTGGCCCTTCTGTACGAGAAATTGATGATAATTATCTGGCCAAGCAAACTGCAGATTGGTACAAAGCAGATTGCATCTTTCCTACTGGTCGAGCAGCTACAATTCTCAAGGAAAACTCAAAGAAGATTTCAAATCCTGATGTTCTTACCTGTCTACAAGGAACAGTGATTCAGGTTAAGGCCTTGAATCACAGGTTTGATGACAATCAAAAAGCACTTATTGATCTCAGAACAGAGGTTGCTACTCATGAGGAGAAATCTCAAAGAGCAAATTCAAAGTTGTTTCAACAATTTTCCAAGGCTCAGGAGACTCTTACTGACAGATTGAGTAAAGTTGAGCAGAATCAGCTTTTGCTGACTAAAAAGGTTGACTCTATTGCAAACTCTCTTGAGTTAATAACATCTATTCTGATTCCAGATGGTGATGATGTCAAAAAGGGGGAGAGAATTGCTAGAACTAAGTGCAAGCAAACTCAAACTCTGTCAAAGAAGGATCATCTGGATGAAGAAGGTGCTAATTCAGATAAGGGGTTAAGAACTACAAATCAAAATCCAAGACATGGACATTGAAGGTCTACAAGATCAAAGTCAAGTTCAGTAACAAATACAAATCTTCAGAGTACTTCAAGACAAAAGGATTTGTCATTCACTGACAATCCACAAACAGATGAAGAGCTAGCTGCTAAGATTTTTCGTGAAGAAAATGCTGAGGGGGCTACACTTGAAGATATACATGCTGAAGAAAAGCTGTTGCTAGAAGAACATTTGAAGGCATTGAAGTCTGGGAAAGGAAAGAAGATTGTCAAAGCTTCAAGGTCTACAAGGAAAGGAATTGTAATTAAAGAAAATTTATCTGGTATTCAAGAAGAAGAAGAAGAAGAAGAAGAAGAAGGAAAGTTGGTAAGAAAATCTTCTCTTGATGCAAAGTTGAAACTGAAAGGGGTGATTGGTGAAGAAGGCAAAGGTAAAAAGGCAGATACAACCTCTGTTGCTACACAAGTTGTAAGTGATTCTCTATAGATTCAAAGCAAACCTTTACCTGGGTTTTCTAGACCAAAGATTCCAGTTCAAGCACAAACAGAAGGGATTGGTGGTTATCAACATAGCATTACTTGTTCAAGAAAGCCTCCTGGCAGGAATACTTCTGGCTTGGGTTCAAGAAGAGATTTGAGAGTTAGTAAAAAGTCCAAGAGATCCCTCATCACTTATCTCTCTTGGTTCTGGTATTATTCAAGAGAATCTGGACAAATTGGAATCAGTTCAACTAGTTCACCAAAGGAGTTTAGATATTCATTTCTTGTTGTACTTTATGGCAGATGGAACAGTGTATAGAGTGAATGAAGATGCGATCAAGCTCAAGCTGTTTGAAGAACTTCAGTATGTTTTGTATATATTCAGGGTCAGAAATCAACGGACAGTACTTATTGCTAATTCCATAAGAGAATATATGCTGAGAGCTAAAGCCTTTACTGGATCAAAGACTACTGAAGAGTATGTGCCTAAATACAGAGATTGGAATGGGAACCTTGTTGAAATGAAGAAGGGAACTGCAAAGCTAAAGACTGATCTAGGTGTTACAGTTCTTGATTTTAATTCTCAATCAGAGGAAGTAAAATTCATAAGACTGGGAAATGAGATGAGGAGAAATAAAATCTACGATCTAAGAGCTGCTATCTATCAGACAGATGAAAATGATCCTGACCTAAGAGAAATCAAGGAAGTTATGCAGAGAGAACTTGAAAATGCTGAGAGAAGACTGTTGATAGATTATCTCAGAACAACACCAGATCTTGAGGAGGTTAGGTAGACAGAATTTGTAAGTAATTTGAATTTTCTGTAGATTTTGTTATGTCAAGATTAAAACTTTGGTTACATGTTAAACACTGTGATTTTATTTGATTGTTTTGACATCATCAATTACTGTGAACTTGTACATTTTTCTAATGAACAAGTTGGGGGAGATTGTTAGATATAATTGATGTGATTTAATGTCAGTGTTTAAGTGTTACAGGGAAAAAGAGTTTAACTTGTTAATGAAAGCAGTCGTAGCAGAGTTTGAGTATACGCTGACATCTGGAAGCGCAAACGCTGACAGAAGGAAGCGCAAACACTGCTGGCTGACAGAAGGAAGCGCAAACACTGCTGGCTGGGAGCGCAACAGAGTTTGTTATAGAGATTGAAGATTAATTTAAGATAAATATGGAAGCAATATCTTTGAAGATTGGATAGCTGTCAAAGAGATTGAGTTGACTTAGGAGACGTGTAGCAATCGTAATTGATATCAATTGTATAGCTTAATTATAGGAGAATCAATTAACGATTGTACGAAGCTGTATATCTTATAAATACAGTTAGGTTAACCCTAGAAGGGTAATCATCGTGAACGAATATCATTCATTGTAACCTAAGCAGCTCTCTGTGATATTTTACATCACTGAGAGAGGAATTATTAATTCCAAACAGTTTTTAAGTACTAAAACGTGTGTTCTTGTTATTCTCTCATACAGTACTTGATTATATATTGTGTATTCGACCTAACAGGCCCAATTACTAATAATTTGAATTATATTACAAATAGGAGAAAGGTATAAAATCTGTTATTTGGATAAAAATTCCGCACATGATAGTACACTCCACGCGCTGCTGCACTGAAAACAGCGCTGTTGCGCTAACTGGTTCCTGGATTTCCCACTTCCCACGCTGTTGCGCCATTGTGAGTCGCGCTATTGCGCCATATCTGGCGTTGTTTCGCTATCTCTGTATGCGTGTCACGCTCTTGCGCCTCCTATGGCGCTGTTGCGCCTTGGAGCCCCTGGAATTACTTGCTGAAAACTCTAAAACGCCAACTCAAGTAGCGCTGTTGTGCTGTGAATCGCGTTATAGCACCTCTGAGTCCCTGGAATTTGCTGCCCTTGCTCTTTTCACCATTTCTTTTTGTACTTTCACAAAATATTTCTTTTGTGCTAAATACCTCCGCAAATCATTGAATAATGCTGGATTTCTTTCAACTTGGCAATTATTTATTTCCTGCAACAAACTCCTCAAAAACTAATTAAATACTCACGATTATTCGCAAAAGCACCGTAAATGCGAGAATAAAATCCTATAAAGTATATATAAAATACACTCTATCAAATATCCCCACACTTAGCACTTTGCGCGTCCTCGTGCAAACTAGAATAATACACTAAACTAATTAGTACCACTTCCGTAGGTGATCACGGTTGCATTTGACATATGCAACAAGTCCTTTAAACCCCTACGTAGCCCTAGTGGACGAGTAAGGTCTCGTGAGGGTTTATAGTGAATATACCCACAAAATTCATCTAGCTCATGCAAAAGACCACACATCAACACAACACCACACACACAAAGTCCTCTCATGCCATATCAACTTAAGAATCAAAATGAATACGCAATGCCTTGGTGTCTAAAGTGCAAGTATCCACATAGCATACTCAAATCACATGAATAACATGATAGAATTCCATGTCAAGTACAAAAATCGTTGGTAAATATGCTAAGCACACAAAAGCACATCATCAAGACACAACATGGGATCTCCTATGCAAAAGCAACAACTCACCGTTCACTCACAAAAGATATTCACTCCAAACAAGGGGGTAAGTGTATCACTCAACTCCAACAATATCATAAGCATGCTTTACATGTGGTATCAATCTAACCCTCAACACAACATACACCATCAATGACAATCAAAAGGTCTTTTATTAGGGTTGTAACGTGGGCTAGGGACAAGGTATGTCAAGTAAAGCCAAAGAAGGTTAAGTCAAAAGCTAGTACCCAACAATGATATTAAATCAATTCCCATACTTTCATCCCCACGCTTGAACTTTTCTTTATATACAACTTGACTAGCCGAATCAAAGTAGGATCACAAAAGATAAGTACGCTCTCATATTTATTTATTTTTTTTCTCTCATATTTATTTATTTATTTTTCTTTTTTTTAGTAGAGCTAATAACAAGCAAGAACAATGATCCATTGATATTTTACAAATTTTGACTAACAAGCACACAACCCAACTCAATATTCCCCCAAAGTTATGATCATCAATAACCCCCCTTCATGCATACCTTATCACTCCCTTACGAACAATACTAGCCTTTGACAATTTGGGTTCAAGATAAATATAAGGCCAATACAATAAAAAGGATAATGGCAAGTAACGTGGTGTGTCACCGAAAGAATAAGATTAGGCTCAAAGGGTTCACTAATGATCATGTATAAATGGTTTGGTAATATGGGAAATAATAGGTTATCCTATTGCCTTTATCATGTTGTCATCAATTAATGTCATGCATCTCAAGAAATACCTCAAACACGTGCTAGCAATGCAAATAACAAGTGGACACTCAAGCAAAGAATATAAGATGCAAAAGATATGCATATAGGCTCAAAACTCACTTGGTGTATAAAAGCACAATCAATCCCAAGTAGAAGTCTCTCTAACGTACCTACTTGTACTCAAAGCATATAAACCAAATTATCTTGCACATATTCATGTCATTCTAGTCCCTTACCACATTCAATAAGTCAACCATCTTCAACTTGCTAGTGTATGTGTGTGCACAAGAACATCACATATCACTTCTCAATCAAAAGTATCCATAAACAAAAGATTTCTAACAGCATGCATGGGTGCATTTACGCAATTAATCTTCACATGGCTAGAATTATTTTTGGAATTTTCAAATTTTTTAATTTGTTTGGATTTTTTTTACATATACAACTACAACTATTTAAACTAATGAAAACACCTCCCCACACTTAAATGGGGCAATGTCCTCATTGACACACTAAACAATGAATTATATAATATATCATAAGGAAAGAAAGTAGTACTCACAATACGTGGGTTGCCTCCCACGAAGCGCTTGTTTAACGTCATTAGCTCGACGCCGATTCTCAACTGATGATAGGGTCTTGGAGGTGAAGAATGCTCATTCCTCGCTCCACTTTTTCTCCAAGCAGGTATGGTTTAAGTCTCTGCCCGTTCACCTTGAATACATCTGACCCTTCTCTAGTAATCTCACAAACCCCATTAGGATGAACCTTCACAATCTCAAAAGGTTCGGACCATCGTGATCTGAGCTTTTCGGGGAATAAACGGAGTCTTGAATTAAACAATAGAACATGTTGCCCAACCTCAAATTCCTTCTTCTGAATGTTCTTGTCATGCCACAATTTAGTCTTCTCCTTGTAGATACTAGCATTTTCATAAGATTGGAGCCTAATCTCCTCAAGCTCTCCAAGTTGAAGCAAACGCTTCTCTCCCGCAGATTTTAGATTAAAATTCAAATCTCTTGTTGCCCAAAATGCCTAATGCTGAAGTTCCACCGGCAAATGACATGGCTTCCCAAAGATCAACCTATATGGATTCATTCCAATAGGTGTTTTAAACGCCGTCCTATATGCCCAAAGTGCATCATCAAGCTTTGTAGACCAATCCTTTCTTGACGCTGCCACTGTCTTCTCCAAAATTGACTTCAGCCACGATTCGAAATCTCAACTTGTCCACTTGTTTGCGGATGATAAGGAGTTGCCACCTTTTGTGTCACACCATACTTTTTCAAGAGATCAGCCACCTGTTTATTGCAAAAGTGAGCACCTCTATCATTGATAATAGCCCTTGGCACTCCAAATCTAGTGAACACATGCTTCTTTAGGAACTTCTTCACCACTCTAGCATCGTTAGTAGGAGATGCAATAGCTTCAACCCATTTAGAGACATAATCAACTCCCATCAAAATATACTGGTTCCCATAAGAAGATGGAAATGGACGCATGAAATCCATCCCCCACACATCGAATATCTCCACCTCAAGAATAGATTGTAAAGGCATCTCGTTCCTCCTCGAAATATTCCCAACTCTTTGACATCTATCACATTTCGCCACAAAGTCTCTAGCATCTTGATGCATGGTTGGCCAATAGAATCCTGACTGCAAAACTTTCGCCACCGTCTTCATGCTACTGTTATGACCTCCACACTCTAGAGAATGACAATGCCTGAAAATATGAGGAGCTTCATCATGAGGCACACATCTACGAAACATTCCATCAGCACATTCCCTATAAAGTAGCGGTTCCTCCCAATAGTAGTGCTTCACATCATAAAAGAATTTCTTCTTTTGGTTATAAGAGAGATTATCCGGCACAACTCCTCCCACAATGTAGTTCACAAAATCTGCATACCATGGTGTAGACAAGGACAAACCTAGAAGCTGCTCTTCCGGAAATTTATCATTGATAGGTTTTTCACCTCCTACCTCTTCATCTTCTTGGTCCAACCTAGATAAATGATCAGCTACCAAGTTCTCGAACCCCTTCTTATCTGGAATCTTAAGATCAAATTCCTGGAGTAAGAGAATCCAATGAACTAGACGAGGCTTGGCATCCTTCTTTGTCATCAAGAAACGAATCGCAGCATGATCCGAATAGACAATCACCTTAGACCCAACAAGATAGGATCTGAATTTATCAAGTGCAAATACCACTGCGAGTAGCTCTTTCTCTGTAGTGGAATAGTTGATTTGTGCATCATCAAGAGTCTTGCTTGCATAAGCTATCACGTGCATACGTTTATCCTTCTTTTGCCCAAGAACAACACCCACAACATAGTCACTAGCATCACACATAAGCTCAAACGGTAAGCTCCAATCGGGAGATGTAACTATGGGTGCAGAAATAAGTTCCTTCTTCAGCCTATTAAAAGCAACAAGACAACTTTCATCAAAGTCAAAAACACGATCCTTTTCGAGAAGATTGCAGAGAGGCCGTGCTAACTTGGAGAAATCCTTGATGAACCGTCGATAAAAACCAGCATGACCAAGAAAGCTTCGAATACCTTTCACAGATGAAGGCGGTGGCAATTTTTCAATAACTTCAATTTTTGCTCTATCGACCTCAATGCCTTTACTAGAGATTTTATGCCCAAGCACAATGCCCTCCTTTACCATAAAGTGACATTTTCCCCAATTAAGAACAAGATTAGTTTTCGTACATCTCTGCAACACCTTCGACAACCTGGCTAAACAAGATTCAAAGGAAGAACCATATACCGTGAAGTCATCCATGAAGACCTCCATGTCTCTCCCTATAAAATCTGAGAAAATGAGGTTCATAAGCCGTTGAAACGTCGAAGGACCATTACACAACCCAAAAGGAAGCCTCCGATAAGCAAAAGTACCATAAGGACAAGTAAAGATGGTCTTCTCTTGATCTTCGGGTGCAATAGGAATCTGAAAGTAGCCCGAGAATCCATCCAGAAAGTTGTAATACTCATTACCCGCCAACCTTTCGAGCATTTGATCAATGAATGAGAGGGGAAAGTGATCTTTGCGAGTAGCGTTATTCAACTTCCTATAATCAATGCAAACTCTCCAACCTGTTACTGTTCTCATGGGAATTAATTCATTCTTCTCATTGTGTACAACGGTCATCCCACCTTTCTTAGGCACAACATGAATAGGACTAACCCATTGACTGTGTGGAACCGAATATATGATACCAGCATCAAGCAACTTAGTGATTTCTTTATTCACCACCTCTTGCAAATTCGGATTCAATCTTCTTTGTCCCTCAATCACAGGCTTATGATCATCTTCTAAGGCAATTCTATGCATGCAAAGAGCAGGGCTAATTCCCTTGATATCTTGAATTGTCCAACCAATAGCTGATTTATATTGCCGAAGAACATGTAATAACTTTTCTAGCTCATAATCACTAAGCAAAGCAGAAACTACCACAGGATATGTATCATTAGAACCCAGAAAAGCATACCTCAAATTAGCAGGTAGAGGTTTAAGTTCAACCTGTGGTGCCTCTGAAAGTGTAAAAGCCATCTCAACTTCTGTGTCTCGTACAACAAGTGCTTCTTCTTCTACTACATCATCTAACACCCGTTCTGCTCCCACGAAGTGTTCATTTTTGAGCTGCACAATTTCATCAACTATATCAACAGTAAAACAAGTTGCTCCAAAAGGAGGCATCTTCATTGCTTTGTTCAGATCAAATTCCACTTTGTCCTCGCCAACATTCAATGTCAATTTTCCAGTTTTAACATCGATTGTAGTGCCAGTAGTAGCCAAGAATGGCCTTCCCAAGATAATAGGCATTTCAACATCTTCATCCATTTCTAAAACCACAATATCACAAGGTATGACAAATTTACCAACTTTGACAACCACGTCTTCAGTGACCCCTAACGGATACTTAACAGAACGATCTACCAACTGAAGTGAAATCCCTGTCTTTTTAAGCTCTCCAAGACCAAGTCGTTTGCAGATTGAATACATCAAACTCACACTAGCCCCTAAATCACACAAGGATTTCATGTTCTCCATCTTCCCAATAGTGCAAGGCAAAGAAAAGCTTCCTGGATCTTTCAATTTCTGAGGAATGGCCTTTTGGATGACTGCACTGCATTCCGCATTACGAGTAATGGTTTCTGCATCCTCAAGTTTCCTCTTCTTTGTCAACATCTCCTTAAGAAATTTAGCATAAAGTGGCATTTGATTCAAAGCTTCAGCCAAAGGAATATTGACATGCAACTACCGGAACATAGTCAAGAACTTCTCGTACTGCTTCTCTAACTGCCTGTTGTGAAGTCTCTGTGGAAATGGAATAGGAGGAACATAAGGTAGTGGAGGAACATACGGCTTTTCTGGTTCTTCTTCCTTCTTCTCTTCATCTACTTTTTCTAACTTTTCTGCATCAATCAAAACTAGCTCATCTTCTTTTTCAGCATCCCTCTTTTTAGGCTTAAGAACCTCAATGTCGGGCAACTCTTTTCCACTCCTCAAAGTAATTGCTTTGCATTGTTCCTTACCAGTCTGGTCGGGTTGACTTGGAAGTGATCCTTGCTCACGAACACCCATTTTTGAGGCAATCTGTCCAATCTGTGTTTCTAGCATCTTTTGAGATGATGCCATCTGATCTATTCTTGATTCCATATTATCCAATGCCCCAGAAGTTCCTTGCATAATCTTATTTAGTGCAACCTCCCAATCAGCTGGTTCTTTCTTTGGCGGAGGTTGATACTGCTGATGTGCTTGATACGGTGGTCGTGACTGAAAACCAGGAGGTTGATTCTGCCTTGGAAATGAATAAGAAGGATTAGCCGCATGATTATTACTGTAAGAAAGATTGTTGTTTGGCCTTTGATTTGGATTGTAGTAGGAGTTATTCTGAACAGGCCACGGCTGTCTTCCTTGAATAAAAGATGCTTCTTCTGGAAATTGTTGTACATAGGAGTTCTGACTAGCACCATAATCATTATACCCTTCCATAGGTGAAGAAATAGCATTCACATTTGCCCTTTGTCCTCGCATCTCCTGAGTTAGAGTATCCAATTTGAGCGCCAGCATGTTGATCATCTCAGAATCTTGTGCTGCTTTTGCTGAGCTTGTCCCACTAGGTGCCCATGAATAATTATTAGATGCCAATTCCTCAAGGAGTGCTTTAGCCTGTGTAGTTGGTGCCTTCTTAAAATTTCCACCAGCAGCCACATCCAAACTCAAACGAATATCTGCATTCATGGCCCCATAAAAAGTACTAATGATCTGCCAATCTTCTAAGCCGTGATGTGGACACTTCCTCAATAATGCTTTAAATCTCTCCCATGCCTGATATAAACCTTCACCCGGTTGTGCTTTGAAACTCATAATCATAGTCCTCAATTGTTACGTCTTATCAGAAGGATAATATTTGGACAAGAATGCAGTAGAAAGACTCTCCCATGTAGCAACCGCGGTGTCTGGAAGTTGTTGAAACCATTCCAAAGCTCTTTCCTTAATAGAGTAGGGAAACATATGGAGACGAATCTTGTCACTCGTAACACCATTGATTCTGAATGAGCCACACATCTGCACGAAACATCTCTTGATTTTCCGCATCTCCCATCTTAGCTTTCTCTTTTCTGATCTTTCTCAAAGTATGCTCGATTTCAGGGTCAAATTCCAATTTTCTAGCGCAAGATGAACGTCGCATACACCTGAAAATCACCAACAAAACAACTTATGGAACAAATTAAAATCTAAACAATAAGAAACAATTAACCTAAACTCAAATATACTGCCTTCTCCGGCAGCGTCGCCAATTTGTTAATAGTAATTTTGTATTGTTCGTTCGCAGGGAAGGACTGAATGTAATATCAAGTTCAAGTATCTTATCTCTCAAAATTTAGAAGTGTAGAAGAATGTTTGGTTTTTTTATAAAATAAATTAAACTAATAATCAATCAAGAATAAAATATATGAGGAAAACAATCCAAGAACCGGGGTTCTTCACTTGGTTTCAATGCACATTCAATATCTATGTGACATCTACGTTCTTACTCTGCTGAAAACAATTCTTCCAAGGTTATAATGTTCCCTTCCAAGATACAATATAATGTCTACAACTACACCTTAATTGTCACTTCCATGATACAATCAAAGTACAATCATAAACTATTACGCACCAAGAATTATAAGTCTCACAACTCTCCTATTAATCTTCCAATCAAATATTCGAGTTATGTCTGTTAAATCTTGTACTAAAATTGCAACTCCTTTTCCAAGTTATTACAATCCCTAAAATCCAATCAAAGGTTCATGACGCCCCTAATTGTGTTAAGCCCTCAATAACAGATCAGCAAAGCAAGAAAATCACAGATAATTAAACACACATGAATACCAAGGAATACTACCCAATCCTCAGATTAGAGATTTAGTTACACATAATTAAATTCACAAAACAAGAATCAATAGAAGAACTCATAATTATAAGAATATAGAAAAACCTTTAATCTTCAATCTTAAAAGAAAATAATAGTTCTCCAAAAACCCTCAAAGCTGCATACAAAATTGTATCTCAAGAATAGTGTTTTTTTCTCGATCCCTAAATTAATAACCTAGATGTGTTTATATATTGTTACAAGTCTTAAACAATTGCCTTAATTAAATAAGGCCCAATTACTAATAATTAGAATTATATTACAAATAGGAGAAAGGTATAAAATCTGTTATTTGGATAAAAATTCCGCACAGGACAGTACACTCCACGCGCTGCTGCACTGAAAACAGCGCTGTTGCGCTAGCTGGTTCCTGGATTTCCCACTTCTCACGCTGTTGCGCCATTGTGAGTCGTGCTATTGCGCCATATCTGGCGTTGTTGCGCTATCTCTGTATGCGTGTCACGCTCTTGCGCCTCCTATGGCGCTGTTGCGCCTTGGAGCCCCTGGAATTACTTGCTGAAAACTCTAAAATGCCAACTCAAGTAGCGCTGTTGTGCTGTGAATCGCGCTATAGCACCTCTGAGTCCCTGGAATTTGCTGCCCTTGCTCTTTTCACCATTTCTTTTTGTACTTTCACAAAATATTTCTTTTGTGCTAAAAACCTCCGCAAATCATTTAATAATGCTGGATTTCTTTCAACTTGGTAATTATTTATTTCCTGCAACAAACTCCTCAAAAACTAATTGAATACTCACGATTATTCGCAAAAGCACCGTAAATGCGAGAATAAAATCATATAAAGTATATATAAAATACACTCTATCAACAGAGAAAGATCAAATACTGATGCATTTCGAATCTTGATGCATTTCGAATACTGATGAAAAGTCAATCCTGACTTTAGTCAAACATCGAATACTGATGTGACGTTTCGCTTATCAGTAATGTAATTCAGTATTCTATTTTCTGTTTTGTTTTCCTGATATACTTGTGACTTTTGAACTTGTTAATAAGATGATTACTTTAACTAGTTTTCATGTTTATTTCATTGATTTAATTATTTGAAGAACAAGTTCAATGCAGAAAACAATGAATAGGATTAGAGAAACAAAAATTTCATTGATAATAAGAAAGAGAGTACATTCATAGATTACATCTTTTTGTTCTCTATCCACTAATCTATTCAACAGGAAAAGGAAGTCCAAACCACTCCATTATTAGCAGCCATCCCAGATCCCATTTTGCCACTTTGTTTGGGTGGAGGTTGATAGGGATAAGGTTATTTTTGCTGACATATTCATTAACAATGGTTGATGGATTTGGATGAGGATGTCTTAGACGAAAGCCATGCTAATGTTGCTTGGAGGGCAGCATCGATGTCAATCACCTTTGCAGGTCTTTCTTTCTCGATTTCTTCGAGACCAGCATCCATCTGCAACCATAGAGTCTCAAGTTGCCTCTCCCAGTTGAAAGCATCAAACTCTTCACGAGTGTAACTAAAAATATCTCTCTTCTCTACGAGATGAAGATTCTTTTCTTTGATGGTAAGACTCGACATCTCTTTTACAAAGATATTTATGAGAAGAGTTTTTAGTTAACAGGTGAGAAGAAGGGTTAAAAAGGTAGTGGACAAGTCTCTAGGCGTTATATAGAGAAAGGAGTGGAACAAGAATATGAACCGATTCATATTCTAATGTTGGTAACATGTATTTTTAGATTGTAGTGTTCTAATTTCTTTAATTAAAACAAATTACCTTGTTTTAGTTTTGATCACTATCTTATTTCTCGAAAACTGCGGGCGCGTGTGTAACACTCACGTAACTATATACTTACAGTTTGAAAATCGTGTCGCGTGCAGTTATCACCACTCTTACACGTAATTTGGTCCATTACTTATGTGTGCACGAGTTGATTACTGACACCTGTCTCTGAGAAATCATTCGTTTTGTCTAAAATCAATTTAGTGTCTCAAATTGATTCATTATTCTCGAGCAATCAGTATTTTAACTATCTTCTTCAGTTTATGCAAGCACAAACCCTAAATTTCAAAATCATAAATTCCTACTCATTTTAATTAAGAATGTCTTCTTCTGCATTCATAAACAATAAAGTTGTAATTCATGGTGTTACTTTTGCTCCTAACAACTTTACTGTAGTGCTTGATCATCAGGAACTAGAGAATGATTTTCAAATCATTCAGGATCTTTTGGCCTTAAGTCCAATAAATTATGCTCTAACTCAGCCTGCCAAAGTTTCTTTTAAGTACGTTATGCAGGTGTGGCGTACTGCTGTCTTTCGTGAATGTATTCAATCAGGAAGGCCAAATATGAGTTTTGAATACAATGGTGTTACGCATCATGTTAATCCAGATGTTGTTTGTAAAGCTCTCCAACTACCATCTCTAAATGGTGAGACTCCAGCAAAGCTTACTGATGCTTTTCTTCTGGAGTTTGCTTTAAAGTTGGGCTACAATGGACAACCAAAGAAATTTGGAGATTTATTCAGAACCAAGCTAAAGAAGGAATGGAATTTCTTCTTTGATACCATAATTAGGTGTTTTCTGAATAAGGTGTCTAACTTTGATGCCTTACCTACTGCTTCAGTTCACATTGGGTACTCTCTAATCTATGAAACTCGTTTTGATTATGGGTCTTTCATATTGCGAGCATTAACTGCTAGAAAGAAAGATAAATGTGGTTTTGTTTGCTATATTAGATTTATTCAATTAATATTTTCATATCTATGTCCCAATGTTGAATTTACTGATGATACAGATTTGTCTATCTTTAAGATTTCTGCTAACAATATTAGCTCTCTGCTTAAAAGTGATAAGGCAAATGGTTTTGAAGGTACTAATGCATTTATTCCTAATGAGGTCAGGCTTCTTTTAGCTAAGAGAATGCCTACTCATTATGGATCTATTACTGATGGTCTTAGACCTATTTCTGGTGCTATGAGACAGGAAACTACCCATCCTGTTTCTGACCAAAGCACTCAACCCAAACACACTACCAAACAGTCATCCACCTCTGGTGTCTCACAAAAGGTATCAGTTGTAAAATCAAAGAAATTAGCTAGATCTGATGTGTCTGGAAGACAGTCATGGTCAAAGAATTTCTCCACTCCAACCCACTCTCAAAAGAAGTCACAAGGGGGTGAACAAGGGGTCCTGGTTAAAGAGAAAGTTGTGCTTGAAGTTGATCAATCTTTGATTGATACAGGGGTGTATAAGGAAACATGAGAAAAGAGGAAATTCAGTCAGAAAATTGATTCTGAGTCTGATTATGATTCTAATGATGATAAATTGCCTTTATCAGTTTCTTTGAAGAAAAAGGAAGTCATTGCAGTAGCTCCTAAAGAACTAGCTATTTCTGAAAAGCCAAAGAAAAGAAGGAGGTTACTTAAGAAGAGTCAATACTTCATTCCTCTGGAGATACAGAATCTTGGTGATGATATAGAAGACAATCAGAATCTGGTTTCATCATCGGTTCCTGATTCAACTACTAATCTTAATATCTCTACTCCTGGTACTTCACCTGTGAAGACTGTTGAAATCTCTGATTCCCCAGTCTCTACGACACCACAGAAGAGGACATTTGATATGTCACTGGAACAGGTTGTTGGCATTGCTGTCAAACTTGGACAAAAACCACCACCTCTTTATAAGCAACAATAATCTACAGCAAAAGTTTTTGAACGACAAAAGAAACAGAGGACATCACCTCTGAAAGGATCTAGCCCACAAGAATCTGAACTTCAAAGTAGTTCAGTAGCTACTGCAGATCTAGTCACACAAGAACCATCCATTCAAAGTTTGGATGCAGACATTGCTGAAGGAATAGTCCCACAAGAACCACTTTCTCAAAGGGAAAGTGAAGACAAGAATATTCCTGCCCCACAAGAACCATCTTCTCCAAGTGAAGATGCAGGCAAAATCACATCAACAAAGGAGTTTCCTGACACTGCTCAAGGAGCTTCTGAAATTGCATTTGACTTAGTTCAAAGTCTGGCAGATAAAGCTGTTCATGCTAAGCATATTGCTGAATATGATGATATACTGAAGGACACTGCATATGAGGGAAGCACACAAGAACCTTTGACTCAAAGTGTTGAAGAAGCTTCACAACCTCAGATTACACAAGAACTATTAGTAGAAAATACTGATGCAAGTCATGCTTTAGTTGCAGTTGTCAATCCTGATGCAAGTACTACTGATCCAAATATTCCATTGCTTATCGAGCCACTTTCTGCAAGGCCAATGGAATCTTTAATCACTTCCTCAGGTAACACTTCTATCTCTACTTTTCTTACTACTGATAGTATGATTACAGATAGACCTGATACAAGGGATACCTCTATTTGTATGACTTCAGACCACTCTTCTCAGCCACCTCTTATTTCTTTGAATTTGTTGAGCCAGAACCTTTCTTGTGAGACTGAGAGTAAACAATTAGAGAAAAAGAAGAGTGAAGAGAGGCAGTCTCCTGAACTGGCAAAAGGTGAGATAGAACAGAGTGAGGAGTTAAAATTTTCTGAAGAGGTAGTAGTTACTATTGAAAGTAACTTAGGTATTGCTGTGAGAAGTGATGAGATCACTTTAAAAGAAAAGAGAGATCTAGGAAATATTTCAGTTCCCACTGCAGGTCTTCAGGAACCAACAGGTCCATCTACTGTTGATTTGAGATTGAAAGGAGTTATGAATCCTGAAGATAATGTGGATGATAAACTTCCTGAGTCTGATGATAGCTCAGATGATGATGATGATCATGCTGATGATGATCCTGAGGCAATTCAAATGCAGGCAGCCATAAAAGCAAGTCTAGCATCTGCTTATGGATATTCGAGTAGGTACATGCAGTCTATTACTCAAGAAGAGTTCAGAGGAGAGTACAGTTCTACACTTCCTGCTGATACTCAAGCTGCAAGGGGATATGAATGGGATACTGAATGGAATCAACCGGATGCTGAGATGAATTTTCATAATGCTCTTTTTCATTCCAGTCATATTTCCATGAGGATGTCTACTCCTTAGTTTAAGGCTCTTATCAAGACTAATGCTCTGCTAGCAAAAGGATTGAAGACTGAGATTGAATATCAAGGCTGATAATGCTAAAGTTCAAGCTGATATTCATTCAACTGTTTCTATATCTGCTACTGTTTCTCAATTACGTATTCTTTCCAGTGATGTTACAGCACTTGGAAAGAGGATAAAGTCAAGAATGGATGTCTTGGAATCTAAAGTTGACACTATTGATGAAACTCTCAAGCTTATCTTATCTTTCTTTATTGAAGAAGATGCTGATGTCAAAAAGGGGGAGAAGGTAGTAGTCAAAACAAAATGTACACCTAATCCAGTTGTGAGAAAGGATGATACTTCTGGAAATGATGGTGGTACTAGTACTCAACAACAAAATGGAAAAGGAACCTCTGATGCTGGTTTGGTAAAGGGGAGGAGTTCAACTCAGACTCAAACTAATCAGTCAACTCATGTTTCTGAATCTGGAAAAAGAACCGTGACAACAGTTGTTAAATCTCAAATCCTGACAGAAGAACAATTTTCATCATCTGTTCAAGGTCAAAGGCAAACTCTTCCTACAATTCTTGAAGGTGATGAAGATATGTTGATTACTGATGTACAAGATGTTCCTCATCTCTTTGAAGAAATTATCACTGAATCTGGTGGAAGTGAACTTGTTTATCGAAACAGTGATAAGTTTCATCAGTATCATGCTAAGAAGGCACTTGAATTAACTTCTGAAGAAAATTCTGATATGACTACTGATGAAATTGTAAAGGAACAAAATAGGATTTTTGAGGAGATTGCTAGACAGAAGGAAGCTCTTACTGCAAGAAGAGGAAGAGGTAGAGGAGGAAGAAATAAAGGCAGAGGAAGGAAACCTGTACAAGTAAGTACAAGGCATACAAGGTCTAGTGGAATCAGAATAGAGGAGATTACTGAAGATTATTTATAGATTTTTGTTTTGAGTTTTTGACATCATTGAATCAAATAATTTGTGCTTTATTTCATTAAGTACAAATTGGGGGAGATTGTTAGATATTGATTCAAGTGATATCAGGATCTGGACTGTTACTGATCAAGATATTGATGCTGATGTCATCAGTAATACGATGTTAGTATGAAGGTATCGTCAGTATTAGAAGCTGGTCAGTATTTCGTAAAGATTCTCATCAGACCAGAGATCAAGGAAGATTGATATGACAGTTCCTAATTTATAGGAAGGCAGCTATCATACAAGATATGCATTCAGAGTTATATGTAATTGATTTAGAATATCTTGTAATTGATAGTGTAACTGTGTACACTATATAAACACAGTTTAGGTTTTACATTATGGTAATTGCTTACACGAGTTATCTTGTAACCTAGCAGTTCTTAAGAACATAAGGATTTCTTAAGAGAGTTTGTAACAGTTTTATATCAGAATTAATAAAGCTGTTATTGATTCATACTTGTATTATTTCTGTTTAAGTCGAAAATCTTATACAATTGTATTCAACCCCCCTTCTACAATTGTTAATTACTGGGCAACAACAATATTAGATTAAAGTGATATCGTGTCTTGTGTTGTTTTTATCCGCACTCATATCCTTGCACACACAAACACCTATCTTGCTACATAGACTCAAGAACAAGAAAAGTTCAAGAATCCATTCACCCCCCCTCTGTATTCTTTTACTGTATTCAATACTCAACAATATGAGCATTTAACTGATGATGATAGAAGTACAAAAAAAATTATCCAACAATAATTGATCATTTTCAAGTTTGGAGGTCAAGAGTGTGATAAGTATGTTACATAAGGTAGATCCACTCAATCAATTACTGAGAACTAAATTATTTGATGTTTTAAGTCATACAAACATAATTAGAGAAACGAAGGCAAAAAATGCTTAAAATTAAAATATTATAAGAAAAAAGATGAAAGATTTAGAAAGATAGTTTTAAGAAGTGAAAGCGCAAGACCTGATGAGTAACATATATATTAGAAGATTTACGAAGGTTTTTGATCTTGAAGGCTATTTAGTTTCTACTTTAAATAATGTTTGAGATCTAGCTAAATGGATGCATCATTTTTGAAGAATCGGAAGAAAAGTTTAGGATTGTAAGTGTTCTGAAAAGTCATATTAATTAGACAACACTTATAGAACATTCAAATTTTATTCTATGATCCACAAGAAAATTAAAAACTTACATGACTACTATCGGTAACAAATTTTGGAGGTTGTTGATAAAACGAAATTATTAAAATAGGGGGATCTGGGCTTGTGGATGTTTGGGGCTAGACTTGAGTGGTGTCTCGGCTTATTAAATGTGTCGGATCCTTTTTAAGATGCCTATAATGTTGATAAGTTGAATATCAGTAACAATGTACTTTTAATTTCCTATATGCTTGATTTCTTTATTTGTTTAATAATTTAAATTTTTACATTTATGTTTTAAATGTTTTTTCAACTTAAAATGCATGAATTGAAATTATTGATTTAAATAATATTTTTTTTAATATTATTTATTTAATATTTTACTAACTTATTAGTAAATTTATCCAAACACTTATATAACTTATAAGTATTCTTCTGGTTATCACTTATTAGATATTTTTTTATAATAAAGTAAAAGCTTACTATTTTTAAATATCCAAATATCCACTAACACACTAGCATAACCTGTGCAAATGCATGTTTTTTTCTATATTAATAGTTACATTAAAATTTATATTTATTAATATTTATTCATTTATAATTTGTAATTAACATATTTGCATAACAAGTCAAATGGGTCTACCAATTTATCATTAGGATTCCATTTGTTTGCCGGAAAATAATTTGATTTTGGAAAACATTTTCCCTGAAAATATTTTCCCAGAAAATATTTTCTTTGAAAAATGTTAGTACGGAAAATTTTTTCCTGGAAAATTTTTTCCCTAGTAAATGTTTTTCATAAAAATAAAAGACTAAATCCTATATTCTAAAAAAGTTCTTTCAAAAAATTTCTCGGGAAAATATTCCTTGAAAAAATTTCTCGAAAAATTGAAAAAAATTTCGTGGGGAAAATTTTTTCGAAAAAAAATTTCTGAGAAAATTTTCCTTGAAATTTTTTTTTGAGAAAATTTTTTCAGAAAAAAAATTTCTTGAAAAAAAATTTCCCTGGGAAAAAATTTTTGGAAAATTTTTCTTGAGAAAAAGTTTCTTAGAAAAAAAGATCACGGGGAAAAACTTCTTCGAGGCAAAATTCTCGAAAAATATTTCTTCAAAAATATTTCTTGGTAATTTTTTCTGACAACCAGATTTTAGTGGATTTGGTTACGAGTAATAGCTTCTTAAGACAGAAATCTTGGCCTTTAGACGACAGGTTTTTCAATTCAGAAGCCAACTTATGTTTCGTGCTCAAAAAAGTGTGCAGAAGTCTGAATGGTGAAGCTGATTATTTAGCTACTCAAGGTGTTACTAGCAATGTTGTAAAAATCGCTAGGCGGGTCTAGGCGGTGAACCTACCTTCTAGCGATTAATCGGTTAGGCGGCGATTAATTGGAATGATTAATCGGAACACTAATCGGATGTATTAAAATAGAGTAAATTGCACTTTGGTGGCTTGTACTAAAATAATTTTGCACTTTGATGGCCGATGTTTTCAACTCGGCACTTTAGTTACCAAACAAATTATTTTAAAGCGATGTAGGGGCTCCGTCTCATATCGTTTAACGCCGTCAGTCAAATGAGGGGTATAATTGTAAGTTTATTAATTTCATCAAATCTCTCCTCTCATCCTCTCTTCCACCATCCTCGACCTCACTTTCTCGTCCATGTTCTCCTATCTCTCTCCTTCGTCTCTCTCTTTCCTCTCCCTCTCTTCTCTCCTTCCTCTTATTTCTCTCCGTGGTGGTGCAAATCATTTAACCTGATAATCAAATGTTTGACTTGAATTCCCCCAATATCTTGGAACCCCTCTGTCATAAACTAGTTGAATATTCCTCAATTTATACATACACAAATTTATCAATACGGGGAGTATCATCAAACAAAACCCCAAAACCCTAAATGGCCACAAACGCCCCCAAATTCCAAAAACCCGAACTTCTACCCGCTCCAAACCCGCCCAATTACCACCCTAAAACCACCGTATTTTAGGGTCAGGGTATAATGATTCTTTAGTACATGCATTGTCTGGTGTTTTTTGCTATTGTTTCTAGTGATGCTGTGTTTACGCCAATGGATGTTGTTAAACAGAGGTTACAAATGAGGAATAGTTCGCATTCAAGTGTGTTCGGTTGCATTGGGAGAGTGTTTAGGGAAGAAGGGCGCGCCGTATAGGACCACTATTTTGATAAATACGAGTCGATTGATCTCCAAGATTGCACCCTTGACTCCGTAACGCAGATTGGTAGGTTTGTCTCATTTTTTCTCGGGAGATGAAACCACAAACACTCTGCATTTGTGAACTCTGTATGTTGTGATTGTCTTGGGAGCGTTTACTTGAAGTAGCCATTTTTGTCTGTCTTTACTACTAGTGGGTACTTTGTGTTGTTACATTGTAGCTTCACCACAAATTTATCTAGTATTCGGAAATTGGAGATCAATCGACTGGTATTTAATTGAGTATTTATGTTTAGCTTACCGAGAAGAGGAGTAGCTCCTAAGAGAGCTTCAACGCCAGTGTAGTTGCAGGGCTTGCAGTAGACCACACCTTGAACAGATACAAACTTCCTGGCTGGGAGAGGAGTGGGAGCGTGGGATGGTGGTTTCACTGAAGCCTGAACTGGAGGCTTAACTGGTGGCTTGACAGGAGCCGGGGCGTGAGCGGGTGGTTTGACAGGGGAATGAGCATGTGAAGGGGTAGGTGCGTGTTTGTGGTGGTGGTGGCCACTGCCCTTGTGGTGGTGGTGGCCACTGCCCTTGTGGTGGTGGTGAGGAGCAGGAGCAGGGGTTGGAGCAAGTGCAGTGGGTGGCTGAGCTATTGTGGTTTCGCGGTGTTCTTGGTATGACACTACTAGAAAAAGTAGAATAGACATCGCCCCTTTTACATCGGTTCCTGACGTCCCCGATGTAAAAACTCTCAATGACATCGGTCGAAAAAAAACTGATGTCTTTAATATATTATGAAATCACATTACCAGCCAACCGATGTCATTGACATTTCATTGAAAAATCAATGACATCGATCAGGAAAAAAACCGATGTCTTTGATATATTATGACATCGGTCAAAAATTAACCGATGTCTAAAGCATGCTTAAAAAAAATTTCAATCCGCGCGCCCCAAATTTTAGTTCCCCCTTGACAAATATTTTAGTTCCCCCCTTTATTTCACCCCTTAGCCATTTCCCGCCGCCCCTTTTTGAGCTCTTTCAGACAAAAACACGAGCTAAACACTCATAATTAAAACAAAATAAACAAACATAACTCTTTTTTCTCTCCTCTCTCTGGCGACTCGACGGCTCTCTCTCTCTCACCTCACCTCTCTCGACAGCCACCCTCTCTCTCTCTCTCTAACAACCACCCTCTCTCTCTCTCTCCGGCCTCACCCTCTCTCTATTTCACTCTCGTAACCCTAATTTGCGCCTCAAGTTTATTGGTCAAATCGATTTCACCAATTGAGTAAAGTTTAATCCACTGCACAAATCCATTTGTTATTTGTTAATTTTTCCAACAAGTTATTATTTACTCTAATTTCAACTGCCTAGGGTTTTGTTAGTGGTTGTTTTGTAGCTCTTTTTGATTTTGTGCTTTTTTTTTTATTTTGTTATATAATTAATTGCTGATTGAGTGTGTTTGTTGCTTTCAATTGCAGATGTTGCTGAGTTTTACCATATTTGCGATCCCGGTTAGTTGCGATTCGTCTCTTCCTGTTTCTATATGTACTGTATTTGTAATATTGGTTGAATCATGTGTGTATGTGTGGATTTTACCTGGAGTCTATAGATGCTGGTCTAATTATGCTCATGTTTTATACAGAAGTGTGATTTTGTAATTTTTGGTGTTTGATTTCATTTTCCGTAATTATTTGGCCTGGATGTGAAGTTTTCGTGTTTGTTCACATTATTTTGAGTTCTGTTGATGTTTACAGTGTACAATTCGAATTTGATATTCAGGTGTTTGTTGTTTGTGTTCTTATTTGTCGGTATGTACTTGAATTTATATTTGTACGCGATCCAATTATTTTGTACTGTGCATTATTTGATTTATATTAAATGATGTTCTATTTTTGGATGTGGTTGATTAAATCGGACATTAATGTTCTGATAATTCTTCAGGATTTTTGGAGATGTCTGGAATTCAGGATCAGTTTGAGATCAAGTGTAGGTTGACAGATGGGTTGGACATTGGTCCCCAAGAGTTTTCATGCTGCTACAAGTGTTTCTAATTTAAAGGAAAGCATCCTGGCTCAGTGGCCTAAAGGTTGGCTACTTAGGTTGAATTTTTTATTTCCTAGATGAGAACTATCTGATGAGTATCTTTAATAGACTATATGTAACTAACATTCTGTCTACCCTGACCATATCTGAAGTTAATTAGTGTTGGAAGAATATTGGAGAACAACACAACAGTTAAAGTTGTGGATGTTGGATAATATTTGGTGTTGATTTTGGAGAATGTAATATGGAACTGGGCAAAGAGAGAGGGGAGTGGCTTAACAATCTTCAATATGAATTATTATTATAGTAATTAAATGTTATAATTCTATGATCTATGCTTTAATCTCTTCTTCACGCTGACGTGATATTCTCTTATCCTTTTAAATGCGTAGATTCCGGTGGTTGTGGATGACGACCTTGTTTAGCAGGGTATGTTCATTTTCTTGATTCACAATAAATTGAGTGCTCACCTTGAAACACAATTTTTTTTAGCACTTGGTTATGCTTTACTTGCTCACGATATAATTGCTGACGTAATTGAGAAGCCTGAGAGGCCAATGCTTTCTTATAGAGCATCTATGCATGGCAGGAAGATAGATAACTAGGTGCTGAGAGTAGCCAATAGCATGACTCTACAATTCCTATATTAATACGTATAATATAGATATTAATCTCAAATTCTTTTTTTTCCTTGGTTTGTTTTCCTGAATCTACTCCTTCTGGAAGAAACATTTTATTATAATTTTTTGTAGTGGAGGGAGAGTGTCCTTTATCTTCAGTGTTTTCTTGAGGTTTCCGGTTGGTTGTTTTGATGCCTTTGATGATTCATTTTGTATGAATTGTTTGGTATGTTTCTAATTGTTGTGAATTTGCATCTTTGATCTGATGCTAACTGTTCTTTGCAGGTTTCATTACTAGAAGAAAATATTAAACCTATGACAGACCTTCCTCCTCTGCTTGCACATCTTCGTGAACGAAGACCTGAAAAGCTCCATTATCTTGGTGTCTCCTTTGGGCTTACTCTGGATTTACTTCGCTTTTGGAAGAAACAGAAATTTGCGCCATTCTATGTTGGTCATAATCCAGTTAAGATCTTTGTTTCTTTATCATCTTTTTTATGGTTATTTAGATTTTGATCGGATAAATGACCAGTAGAACTGTGTTTTTTTGGTATCAGAATGCTGTTACAGGTGAGCACACTTGCATGGTTCTGAAGCCACTAGATAATGATGATATTGAAACTAGTGGAACAGATGAATGGGGTTTTTTTTGGTCCTTTCTACCAAGGTAGGCATATTCTCTAAGCAAGATATGTTTTGATTTAATATCCTGGAATTCCACATTAATATTGTTCCTTTCGACATGCTATTAGATTTCAGGAAAAAGTTTACATGGATGCTGGGTTCTTCTAGCTTTCGTACAATGGAATACAAGCTTCATTACCCACAAGGGACTCATCATATCTGTTTAATCATGTTTTATCGGGGTACAGTATGGCTCTCGGCTTACAGACTATGTGAACAACCTTATTGATTTTCTTTCGGTAAGATCTCCTAATGATTGCTAGGTCAAATCCTTTTTCCAATTAATTTATAGTTTGTTCTTGGACCTGGGTTATTGGAGTTTATTTTATTCAAAAAGCTCAAAACTGTGGGGTCCGTTGGAATTTTTAGAGGAATTCTAAACGTGGTTTGTTGTGGGTAAAAAATAATCAGAATGCAATATACATTTCCCTTTTTCTTTTCCTATAGTAATTTTTTTTGTTCTGCAGATATCATATCTTGAACTCATCCTTGCAACTCTCTACTTCGAGGAAAAACTTCCAGTTACCCTGTCATATACCCAGGCTTCTGTATTTTATGTATGGGATTGCAGAGACAAGAACTCTCATATATCGAGGTTTGCATTTTGACTTCTTTGTCAGTTCTAGCAAAAGTCATATATATATTGGATACTGCTAGTAATTACGTTTGAATGTGAATTAAAATAATATTCTTGATTCATCAGACTAGACTGTTTTTCTTCCTCCACATTTACAGCATTTTTTTTTATTATTACTGTTTTATTAACAAGTTATTTTGCCTTAAGTCACTTGCTCCTGGATTAAATGGTTACTATATTTTTAGATTTTTATCTGCATTTGGTTAGGTCCACAATGGCCGTCTGGCCTAGGTGGATTGCTCAGTGTTTAAGAATAAACCCTTGACCCATCTATGATCTTAATATGTCATGCATTCTTTTGAATGTTTTATGGTCATATAATCAGTAGCTGGTGTTAATATTGGTTGAACAAAGAACAATGTTGTCATTTGTTTAAGGAGCTCAGTAAATACAACACATTGCCGAATATCTCCAGAGAAGATTATGAATTAATATTCCAGGAATTGGATGATTCCCATGACTTCAGGATTAACTTAGAAGAGTTCAATGAACTTACTAATGCCATAGCACTAAGGTTTAAAAAGAAGGAGATGCATTGGTTAGAAAATTTCCCAATATTCTATCATGCGCCCTTATCTAGGAAGCTGACCACCTTTGTCCGGTCACCCAAATTCAGTTACGTAGTTTATACCTTGGTGTCACAAAGTTCAGTTTAAATAACTTGCTGGATGCATTATATTCATTTGGGTTCTCTCGTCTCATCTCCTGCACAAGTTTTATAATAGTCATGTTTGTGTAATCTGTCACTAATATTGTTCCATATGTTTTCTTGGTTGTGTCCTCTAGCATTTCTTCAGACACATGTGTATGTCTGCAAAGGTGCATGCTGTTGAAAGAATTTGTAGTGAAGCATTAGCAGAAGGTAAATGTATCGTCATAGGTCTCCAAAGTACTGGTAGTGTATTGTCTAATAGTTTTTTTTTGTAATTTGTTGTCGTGTTCATATTATCATATCAGCGATTGCATTTTGTTTTTACATATACTTCAATCTTAATGCAGGGTGTTGACCTTGATGATTTTATTTCGGGGCCTCGTGAGCTGTTGCTAAAATTTTTTGATGAAAATTATCCTTTGCCTGATAAACCTGAATCTCTCTCAGGTATATTTTGGTTTGTTTTCTGTTAGCATGTCATTTCTTAAGCTGATAGGCGCTAGTCAATAAAGTAAACTCTTTATTGATGATAGGTGATGACGGTGTGAAGACAACAACTCCTGATGGTTTGCCCAGTATACTTGCCTGTTAATGCATGATATTAATTTTTAGTTTACTAAGATATATTGGTTTAATTTGCAGGTGCTGTGTGTGCTGCTACTACAGAATGCTGGTTTGAAATCCAAGGATATTGTTGCTCGTTCAATGACGATTGAACTCCTTGGTACAGTTGCGGCTAGGTTGAAATAGGAATATGTGCACTATGGTAGTTTTAATTAGGTTGTTTAAACTATGGTAGTTAGAGCGGTATAGTTTGTTTTTACATGTAGTATGTCAATTATGTTTTTGGTTTGGAAGAGGCATTTTGACTTGAAATGTAGCTAGTTTGTTAGTTTTGCGGATAGTCATTGATGTATATACTGAATTTTTTTGATAATGATAATGAAGTTTTTGTTATTTTCATAAGTGTTTGAGTTTTGTATTAATAAGTTGCATCAATACAGCATTCATTTTAGTATTATTTTTGTATCACATTGTTGATGCTTTTCACATCGGTGTCTAACTGATGTTAATATGTATGATACACATCGGTTATATTACAGTAAACGATGTCTAAAGTACTCTTTGACATCGGTTAGTTTCTAGTAACCGATGTTACAGATAGTATCTAACATCAGTCAGGTTCCTGTGAACGATGTGATAGATACTCTTTGACATCGGTAAAAAACCGATGTGAAAAGGCAGTGAGCGATGTGATAGATACTCTTTGACATCGGTTTAAAACCGATGTGAAAGGGGTTGGACCTTTCTCTACACCCACAAAGACATCGGTTGCAAAATGGCCAGACATCGGTTTTTAGCCGATGTCTATTGACATGTTTCTAGTAGTGTGAGGCGGTGAAAAAAGGGTTGGTTGAGGTAAGGTGGAGAGTGGTGAGAATGAGAGTCTTCTTGTTTGAGGTTAAGGTGGAGAGTAGTGAGAATGGTGAGTAGGACCTGTGTTTGATGCAGTTGTTGATTTGTTGAGAATGGGGACCATGATTTAGCATATCAGAGAGGTCAGCAGGGTAGAAATTGGACGGGAACTAGTAAGAAGGCTAGAGCGGAACAAGTCAAAATTGATAAATTGACAATTGTACCCTTCATTTGACTGACGGCGTTAGATGATATGAGACGGAGCCCCCACATCGCTTTAAAATAATTTGTTTGGTAACTAAAGTGCCGAGTTGAAAACATCGACCATCAAAGTGCAAAATTATTTTAGTACAAACCACTAAAGTGCAATTTACTCATTAAAATATTATTTTTTATATAATTTAATTTTAATATTTAAAATATATTTTATATAAGTAAAAATATAAATATCTTCATTTTATTATTAAATATGATGAGTGAATTTACTCTTTCATATGTAAATAATATTTTTTATCAAAAAAATTATATTTTAAAAGTTTTATTCTTAATTTGACCCTTTTTTTAAAATTTGACCGATTAATCCCGATTAATCGGCCGCCTAGGCACCGCCTAATCCCGCCTAGGACCGCCTAATCCCGCCTAGGCGCCGCCTAATCAAAAAAATGGTACTTTCATGGTGCTAGGGGCGGGCTCTCTGTTTTTTTTTCAAAATTGATCAATTATTAGGGGTATTTCGGTTGTAGTAATGTTTTTTAGTAGTCTTATTTAGTCTCTAATTTCTAATAATTAGAGACAAATTGGAGCTGTGAGTGCTTGGGTTATTGTGCAAAGTTCATTGGAAAGAGGTGAATAGCTGGGAAGCCAAGTTTAAATACAGCTTTGTGCTACCTCTTTTATCATTCTCTCATCTTTTTTCTTTCTCTACATCATATCACTATGGGTGCATGAATTCTTTGGGCTCTTCCGAAGAATGACTACATTAAAGCTAATGTTAATGGTGTCACATTTGATCAACCGTTACCTAACGGTAACACTTCTAACATTGGGGTGGTCTTTAGAGATGACAAAGGAGCTATACTGAAGATGTATGCAGGTACAATGCATATCGAAAATTTTCCAAAAAGTCATCACTTTTGTTAAACAAATTTTCCTCCATTGGAAAATGTTTTATTTTCCTAAAAATCAAACAAACATAGAAAAATCTGGAAATCTTTTTCCAAAAAGTCAAACAAACACACAAAAAAATTTTCCAGGAAAATATTTTCCAGAATCCAAACAAACGCTGGAATATCCAGAAACCATTTTCCTGGAAAATATTTTATAGCAAACAAACGGAGCCTAGATATTCATTTTCATTTTTTTATACTAGCTAATAACCCGTTATGTAGTTCTAAGAAATCGAACTCGATGTGAAGATAAAAAAAAACTAAAATAGATACGTTATGTAGTAAGCAATCGAATCTGAGTTTTGTAACCAAATTTAATATTTTAATACTACTAGCTGATAACCCGTGCCAAGCACGGGCATAGATTGAACACCAGCCGAGATTAAAATGTTAATATTAATAAATTAATAAACACTATTTAATTATGTAGTTACAGAGAATCAAATCCGAGATAAAGTTATAAAAATTAAAATAAATAAATTTTTATAATAATGTAGTTCTATGGAATCGAACCCGAGGTCAAACTAAAAAAATTAAAGTAAGAAATCTTGTATAATTATGTAGTTGTAAGGAATCGAACCCCGAATTTAATTATAGGAAAATTATGAATGGTACCCCTTTGATTTTAACTTTTATGAATGATGCCCGTTTATATGAATGATGTCCCTAAAACTTTTGACTTATTATGAAGTAAATTATGAATGGTACCAATTTACTGTTTATTTAGGGGTATAATTCATAACAGCCCAAATCAGAGGGTACCGTTCATAATTTCCCTTAATAATAATCAAATTTGGTATTTTGGTACTTTAGTACTATTGGCGACCCAGGTCATGGATTCGACCCTCGCTCACCCCTGAGAATTGTTAGAACAGATACTCATTTGTAAGCTTATAAGCACTTCATTGTTAAAGAAAAACATGGTTTTCCACATTAATAAAGAGTATAGATTCACAATTGAAACATGATTTTTCACATTAGTAAATTAATAAACATAGATACAGTTTTTTTTTTGGAATAGAAAATAGATATAGTTTAATGTGTTCCAAGCTCATTAACGATAACATATATTGTACAATAGACCTCAAAAAACAAACATATATATCATGAGTAGCACTCTAAAAAGAACCATCTTACGTACAAACCCGTGGAGAACCATCTATTTTTTTATTCTATAGCAGAACCAATTTTTTTATTTTTTTTTTTCAAAAAATCTTCCAAAAAAAAAAACACCGCTGCCACGTCACAACTGCTGACGTGGCAGTGCCATATCATCTGTCACGTTATCACTGCTGACGTGAAAGTGCCCCGTGGTGGTATCACGCCAGCAGCGACGACATCATTGATGATGTGGCACCACCACGTCATCGATGATGACGTCACTGATGACGTCAGCAGTGCCACGTTAGCATTTGGCTCTACAACACAAAATCAAAAAATTGGTTATTTTTTATAAAACAAAAAAAAAATTGGTCTTTTTTTTATAGAACCAAAAAATTAGAACTTTGATTATACTCCAGAATCAAAAATTAATGGTTTTACGATTTTCAATGTAAGATGGTCTTCGTAGAACAATGACCTATATATCATTATACGTATGGATAATTATGTGTTCATTTATTACCATAAAAATTCATGTCCAACAGAATATTCAATTTACAGCGTGTGCTCGGACTTCGAATGTTCTAAAAAGAGTAGAAACTATAAACAACAGTCTTACTCATGCTAGAAGTCTGATTACTACCGCCTCTGTTCCCCTGAGAAGTTCTATAAATTGAGACGAAGTCTTTCTCTATCGTTCATATTTCATCATCAGTTTATGAAATATATAAACATATATTTAGCATTTATACGAAGAGAGAAAAGTTAAGGATTACATATATTAAGTGTATAGTCTATATATCACGCTATGCCTGTCCACTCTGAAGTTCTTATACTATTAGTGCTTTTTATTCGATTAGTTTTAACTCAACCGGTGATAAATAATGTTCGATCCCATGGAGCAATCGGAGATGGGCTTAAAGACGATACTCGAAGTGTGTTGAAAGCATGGGAAGCAACATGCAAATCATCTTCTTCATCAGCAACTCTGCACTTTCCTCCGAATCTTATTTTTCTAACTCGTCCTTTGCTTTTTAATGGCCCATGCAAACCGCAAATTATAAGAGTTGAGATAAATAGCACAATAACCGCACCAAGTGAACCTAAGAATTGGAGGTGTGGTTCCAACAATTGTCATAGTTGGATACACTTTACTCACTTGGATGGTCTTGACATCTCTGGTTCTGGAACTATCTCGGGACGTGGCCAGAAATGGTGGAACATGAAGGGCAAACACAAGCCTGCTGCCTTGAGGATTACTAATTCTAAGAATGTCAGACTTAGTGGTTTAAGATTTAAGGACAATCCTGGGATGCATGTTGTGCTTGATGGGGTAAAATCCGCGTACATCTCAGACTTAAAGATAGAGGCACCGAGTCATAGTCCTAACACCGATGGCATTCATATCGGGGAGTCTACTGATGTCCACATTCAGCACTGTAACATAGGAACAGGTGATGATTGTATATCTATTGGAGGTGGATCTAAGAACCTGAGAATCAATAATATTGTATGCGGGCCAGGGCATGGTATAAGCATAGGGAGTTTAGGTAAGCATGGAGACAATGATGAAGTCGAAGATGTTGAAATTAAAGATGTCGTGTTCACGAACACAACAAACGGTGCTAGAATTAAAACTTGGCAGGGAGGAAAAGGATATGCTAGGAATATAAGATTCGAGCATATACTCAGTCAAGAATCCGATAATCCGATTATCATTGATCAATTTTATTGTGATCATGAAAAATGCGTAGATCATAAATCAGCCGTGAAGGTGAGTATGGTTACATTTAAAGATGTGATGGGGACTTCGAAAAGAGAGACAGCAGTGAAGATAGACTGCAGCAAGACGGTGCCGTGCGAAGACATAGTGTTGGATAATGTACATTTAAGGTCAAGCCATAAGAAGAAGAGAGCTTCATCTTATTGCAGCAATGCCAGAGGAGAAGTAAGAGGTGAAGTGATTCCTCGAATCACCTTAAAGTGACATAGTAAAAGTACGAGAGATTGCATCTTAACTTATTTTTTTAGACCTCAAAATAGTACTTGTAACATAGTTCAGTTCCTTTTCTTGTTTTAATGATTATATCCTATGTATTATTTTTTTCCAGTACATATATGTTTTAGTAGTTTATTTTAACTTATTTTTCTACAAACCACACATTTTTTGAGGTTTGATAACATTCGGGTACATACATTTTGTTTGGTTCCGATACAAAACGCAAAATTTTATCATTACTTCCTGAGATACTAATATTGATTTACTTAAATATTTAGGCATATCATATGCACCGATAAGAATAATTGAATATTACAAAACGTAGGGATATTCTCAATGGTACCCTTCTCGTATTGGTTTTTCTGAATAGTACCATTGCATATTTTTGATTTACGAGTGGACCATCAAGGTTCTGTCTTCTCAATAAAAATACCCATCCGTCATTAGAAAGTTAGTCAAATATTAGTCAAACAGTAATTTTAATCGGATATTCTTAATGGTACCCTTCTGCTATTGGCTTTTCCGAATTGTACCCTCAAGATTTTGTCTTCTCAATAAAAATACCCTTCTGTTAAGCAAAACGTTAATCAAATGTTTAATGCTAAGCAAATGTTCATACAATTGTTATCAAAATATTAACCATTACAGAAATCTAAACCCAGCAAGAATCAATGAAAAGAATGAGATTCCACAACATCGGCTCTTTCAATTTCACTGTCGACACAGGTGGTCATGGTGGAGCTCCAAAAATTGAATGTTTCAGGGACCAGAACCAACCCACTCTCATAACCAATTCGTAACAATAGAGAAATCCCCAAATTTCAACACACCCAATTCGATTATACACACACAGATTACGAAAGAGAGAAATAGTTGCGAGAGAGATTGAACGAGAGAGATTAGTTCGAGCAAGAGAACCCGCACAAAGAAAAACAGAACCGAAGAACTCAATTGGGGGAATCGGGTGTTTAGGGATTAAAAGATAGGGGCAAAAAGGTAATTTCACTATGCTGAAAAATAATTTAAATCAATTAAATAACTTCTAAAAATCGAAATTAAATGGAAAATTGGTGAAAATTAAACTTTAAAATTTTAAAATGAAGAGTATGAAATTACAAACATCCACATATTTTTAGGATCAAAATTGAATTATATATAAATTTTACAAGTACCATTATGAAAAGCCAATATCAGAAGGGTACCATTTGAGCATCTCCAACCTTTAGGACCTGTTAGGTATAATGTCCGGTTGGCAATCAAATAGTACCCATTTTAGCTATTCTCTACAATTTTCAGTGGACCTGGCAATTCGTTCATTTCGTGTATTTTCGTGTTTCGTGTACGTAATGTTAAATCCAAAACCGACCCGTTAAGGATTCGTTTCGTTTCGTGTACCTTTATTTCGTGTACATTTAGTGTCGTGTTTCGTGTAATTTTTGAATAAAAATAAAAAATTAAATATTAGATTTTTACTAATCGAGGCTTAAGTCACCATGTCATATAGAATCAAGTGTTCTCAAGTCTTGTAAAACTAAAACTTGAAACTATTTTGTATTTATCTTATGTAAAAATTATATATATAATATTATTTTAAAATATGTAATCATTTAATTTTAATAAAATTATTTAAATCCATCCAGCTCATCTCTCTCGCTCAATTCTTCATCACCAGCTAGGGGTGAGCAAAAAACCGAATTGAAACCGAAACTGAACCAAAACCGGTCAAAACCGAACCAAAAAAACCGAAACCAAAATCGAACCAACGGTTGCGGTTTTTGATTTTTAAAAATCGAGACTTTCGGTTTCGGTTATAGGTTAAAACCGAACCGACTAAAACCGAACCGAACTGATTATTAAAATAAATAAATAAATAAATATATAATTTTATAGTATAATTTATATGTATTCTTAAAATTAATAAATATATTATATCTTGAGTTTAGGTGTGTGGCAATGTTCGGTGTGACCTATTAGCCAAGTTTGAGTTTAGTTAGAGAGATGAAATCTAAATAGATGATTGGACTCGATCAACCCAAATACAACTCGAGATGACTCATTAATTAAAACTAGCATGATAGCCCGTGCAAAGCACTGGCCACATTTTAATTCGTATATTTTTTTCCAAATGTTGTCATAGAGTCATTCATTTCTTATCGGTTTCACGTGTCTCGGTCTATCTATAATTAGTGGTTAATATGAAATATTATATAAATATTCACGAAATCTATGTTATTCACTTTATTTTATTTTTCGTATAAATCGAATCATAATCATTACATATTCTAATCATTTGTATGATATACATCTTTAATTATTAAAATGGGAAAATAATCTCATAATTTTATTCTGAATAAATTTTAAAAATAGATATAGTGGGGAGTTTATTCATGAATGTGGTTAATGATTTGAAGATATGTATCAAAAGTTGAGCTGGTTTAATGGTTGTGAGTGTGAATAAATTTTAAAATAGATATAATGAGGAGGTTATTCATGAATGCGATTAATGATTTAAAAATATGTATCAAAAGTTGAGTTGGTTTAGCGGTTGTGGGTGTGAATATAAACTCTTGTGCACAATGGGGTCATGGGTTAATTCCCATGAAAAGCAAAATTTTTAACATTAATATAATTTAAAGGGCATAAAGGTAAATTACTAAATACGATGAAAAGTCTTATTCCCCTATAATAGATATAATGGATGGATATGAATTATTATTTTATTTTAAAATTTTAATTTTTTTCTGTGTAGTTACATATTGCACTCTAATCTAATTACATATTTTATATAATTATTTTAAAATTTTATTTTCTCGGCCTACTCATATATTTTAATGGACGTCAATCAAAATATCTTGTTTAATGTATATGTAGTTAATATGAAATATTATATAAATATTAATAAAATCTATGTTATTCACTTTATTTTATTTTTTCGTATAAATCGAACCATAAATATTTTATTTGATTTTATTTTAAAATAGAGATAGTGAGGAGCTCTGTTCTAAAAATCGGTGATTAATCACCGATTAATCCCTGTTTCATGGGTTACCGAACTGATTAATAATCCGATTATTTGATTAATCATTTCGATTAATCCTCAAATACCCGATTAATCCCCGATTAATCCCTGGACAGTGCCTCTACCGATTAATTCTGATTCCCGCTTTTTACAACACTGGTGAGGAGGTTATTCATGAATGTGGTTAATGATTTGAAGATATTTATCAAAAGTAAGTTGAGTTGATTCAATGGTTGTGGGTGTGAGTATAAACTCTTGTGCACAATGGGGTCATGGGTTTAATTCCCATGAGAAGCAAATTTTTTAACGTTAGTATAATTTGAAGGGCATAAAGGTAAATTACAAAATATGATGAAAAGCCATGTGTAGAGATGAAATCTCAAATATGAATTATTATTTTATTTTCTTTTAAAATTTTAATTTTTTCCGCTATAGTTACATATTACACTCTAATCTAACTACATATTTTATCTAATTATTTTAAAATTTTATTTTCTCGGCCTACTCAAATATTTTAATGGATGTCAATCAAAAAATCGTGTTTAATGTTTATGTAGTTATGTGAAATATTATATAAATATTAACAAAATCTATGTTATTCACTTTTTTTCCGTATAAATCGAACCATAAATATTTTATTTGGTTTTATTTTAAAATAGAGATAGTGAGAAGGTTATTCATGAATGTGGTTAATGATTTGAAGATATGTATCAAAAGTTGAGCTAGTTTAATGGTTGTGGGTGAGAATATATTTTAAAATAGATATAGTGAGGAGGTTATTCATGAATGTGATTTATGATTTAAAAATATGTATCAAAAGTTGAGTTGGTGCAATGGTTGTGGGGGTGAGTATAAACTATTGTGCACAATGGGGTCATGGGTTCAATTCCCATTGAAAACAATTTTTTTAATATTATTATAATTTGAAGGGCATAAAAGTAAATTACTAAATATGATGAAAATGCATGTTCCCCTATAATAGATATAACTAGCTTTACAACCCGTGCAAGGCACGGGTCTTCTCTAGCTGTTTGTGAGGCTGAGGTTTCTCCATCATCGTTCTCACTAACATGAAATTTATGCCTTAAATATGTACCTTTGAAGTAGTAGCAAGTTTGTAAAAAGAACTCATGAAACAGCGCTCTGGTTTGATGGAAAAGGTTCCCTGTCTATTTGATTAGTTACACAAAAGTTAAGGATTAGATCATACCAGAATAGCTCTCCAAGATGTCTTTTAGACATTATTTTTAATATGTGAATTGTTCATGAAAGGAGGTTCCAACTTCCAATCATATACCTTTTGTGAGAACATATACCTTTTCCCTATAACATTGTAGCCTCTTTAGTTATAAAATTAAGGCCAATCAAGGCATATCTGGTTCCAACATGTATGTTTAGAAATATAAAAGCTGTAATTGCTGCGACATCACAACAGGATAACATAAAAGGGATGTAAAAACTTTAAAACCACCATTTCTAAACGTTAACCCAAGTACCTCAGACAATAAACATCAAGGCAAGTTTCAGGCGGATATAAAAGGATGAACATGAAATTATTGGTTGAAAACCCAATGCTACTAATATTTTTAATGAAGCAAACTCCAAATGCATGCAATATGAGATGGTGTTTAGTAGTATATAGGCCCAATTACATATATTGCTAAGATAATATTTTGGTATGATCATATATAATGGTGGCTCCTCAAGTGGTCTTTTGCTTCGTGCTTGGGCCCGACTCCGCACTGGGTGTAGGTGGCTGGATGTTTGGTGGTTGAGTGACAATTTCAGAGAGACAATTTTGTAATACTCATAGGCTTGCAACTGGCATATAATAGAAGGTTGCACGAGATGTATAGACCAGCTTGTCAGATTCCTTCATTTTGAACTCAACTGCAATCACAGTTAAATTCTTTCTACTCCTTACAACGGAGGCATTAACTACCACCTCTGCCTGCAAATTTGAATAAAGCATTAAATTAAAAAACACAGTAAGTTGACCAAATCAAAGTGTATTGTGTTATACATGCGATGCACAGCCTAAAATCGACTATGGTACATTTAAATTATACACAATCTTGCAAAACAAAATCGAGTATGCGAGGGAAGAGTGGTTCATGTGTGAATCAGAAGGAATGGAACGAAGGAGATGATAAATATATTGCATATACGTCTAACAAGTATTTAAGGTTTTACGAATCCACCTCATGACAACATTAATGTTACTTTAAAAAATGTTGTATACCCTTGATGTCTGTTTGTACCTGAAAACTGTGAAAAAACATACTCGGGTATTAAGCCACTGCACCAGGTGTTCCAAGTCTTACCATTAGACATGAATCCAATAAAACTAAATATTGTTATCCTAATTTTGCTGTGAATTCCTCTTACCATCATTGACATAATGAGCTAAAAGAGTAAAAAGCTCAAAGAACTAACAGGTTTGATGATGAGATATAAGAACTACATATTTTGATGAGCTATAAGAAATACATTTTCAGATCAACTCTTTGGGAGTAAGCTAAAAGAACACTACTTTAAAATGTAGCTGAATGATCTCTATCTCAATAAAATATGGTGTAACTCTTAATCAATAACTTTTAAACATAAATGAACAATCAAGAATCTGACTACTTGAATGCAACAAACTTACATTGCGTGGTGCAGAAGAGAGGTAAGAATTACTTAATTCTCCAAGAAAAAGTTCTTTTTCTTTGCCCACAACAATTTGTGCATAATCTACTGCAACCATCTCTACGCCAGATGTTAATGCCCCACCATGCAATCCTCCGTACACATTCTAAACCCCCATTGAGAAAAAATCAGTCTTCTACCAAAATTTGAGTAATATTAAAACAACAAACAGTGTCAAAGTTCAAGCTGTTTTGATTGGAGGTCTCAATTCAGTATAAAGTTGAGCTTTTCCATGAGTAAATTCGGAGAAGTCATGTCCAATTTGTATGTAATGCTAATTGAATTAAACAACACTCAAAGACACGCTAAATTCCAATGTTGTGGGCATTCTCGAATTCAAATGCTCAAATTATCAACTCATATAACTTTAGTTTGTTGGAATTTTGCCATATTTAGTCCCATATTTTTAGATGCAAGATTAAACAGAGAGAGTTGAAAAAATATATTTCAGAATTAACATAAACATGATAAAACAACAAGTCATCTTCGTAAGACCTAAACTCCATATCAGTCTATCAGAGCTCAAACCTTCGAGAGCTAGTAATTTAACCTAGTGCTACAGTAACTCAACATGTTATTAGAACTCCGGTAATATCAGAATTCTCAATCTTTGGAAGCCCAATATTCTCAAATACAAAATATCGACCCTAATTATCGACCCAAAAATAGACTTTCAAGTGTCGGAGCACTAACATATCTATCTACACAAGCATGATTTACATAACATGGGAACATCAAAGCATTTTAAAAAAGTCGAATATACATACATATAGACAAGTCTGATTAACATTTTAAATAACAAAATTATTTATAAAGTAAAACAGAGCAAGAGAAACAGAGTAGTTTAGAGTGACAACAGGTTTGACACGGAGGAGGAAAGACATGCGGCCGCTTTGGACATGAACAAGCTCAAGCAGACCTCGTATTATGTTGGAGAAATAATCTTTAACGTCATACTCTACTGGGATTGTGTCTGAGACTCCAATCCTATGTAAGAAACCAGCAAGACTCATAATCTGCTCTGGAGTTTGTTGTTTGATGATTGATATTGTCTTTGAACGGTAGCGAAAATAAAGTTAAGTCCAGTATTTAATTACGCTAAGATGATAATCCGGAAGCACAAGCAAATATTAAGTTATGCCATAAATCTTGGTACGTGAACAAAAGTTTTTTTTAATCCCGGGGTTCCCTCATGCATACATGTATCATATCATGGACAACAGGCCAGGTTGGAATAATATTAATGCCTACTACAAGACAAAATATATTTGATGAGCGTGTTTACCTAGTATTGCTTAGCACCGTTTGAGGCTGGTTCAAGAGCCCCAATATCTCGGAATATCTCGGACCATACCAATAACATCTGCATGTATGCGAAAAATGATATTAAATAGTTTTGTCCAAATGAAGTAGATACAAATTGAAGAAAATGTGTTTTAGTACTTAAAGAGGTTTGACACGACCTCAAAGCTAGTAAGTTGAAAGCATAATCGCGGGATATGATCCGCACTATGATAAGAGGAAAACGTCACATCCAGAAAATTACGAAGTTACAAATTGCAACATAAACAAACTTAAAATACCTTTATATCTTCGAGGACTAAAATGAGCTTCTTACGCACTTCCAAAACAATTGTACATAGTACTAATATACGCTCATTAGATCAAGTTTAATGGCAATTTGTTTTTTACAAATTATGCTTTAGTTAGCTAAACAACCAGGTAAGTATATTAACAAGTCCAGGACCATATGTGAGATAACACCCCCGAGCTTTATTTATATGCAATGAAGAATATACAATGCCTTTTAAGCTGGTAAAAACATCATTTGTGCAAAAAACTAAAATCAAAATCCAACTGCTTGGCAAAGTACATATTAATTAGGAAGATCAAGATGTTCACTATAACTCTATACATGTCTCAGGAATTTTAAACACATGCAAGCTAAAATTAAATTGTGAATACCATGGTTACAAGTGCAACTACCCAAATTTCCAAATAACTTGAACAAGTTCTAAAAGATTAAGTTTGAGTAGCTAATAACTTGGCGTCAACATATGCAAATATGACACCAGAGAGCCTTCAATTGTACCTTTCTCAGACAATACGATAACAAATGGGAACACTATAAAGTGAATCAATCTGGTAAAAGATGCTCACATAGCCAAAAACTCACATAGTCAAAAACTTAATTTAATTGGTAAAAGTAGCATGTTTATAGTGAGTCAAACTTACCATAGATTTGAAAAGAATATCTCTACTGTTTAACGAAAAGTTTGAGAGTAAGCATTACACAATCTCCAAGATCTTTTTTTTTGGGGAAAAAATGAGAATGCCTAGCTATTCCATGGTTAAAAGACTGACACTTTCAGCAGTTTATCATTTTCATCTACGATAATAATCCTAACGCCTCTATTTTTGTCCTTGTTTTTTCTTCCTGTAGCTTCCCTGGTAGGGACAAGGTCAGGTAAGTAAATTTAAAGAACTAACAAAAGAGGTGAAAAACGAAAGGAAAAAGATGTTGCTAAAATATTTTTTATGATCGGTAAGAGCTTTATGAATTTTTTTTATTACGTTTTCTTTTATTTTGTTGACACAAAACGGATTGCAGAACATATATAATTCTTGTACCAGTTTGACAAGACTACATCTAATAGAATCATAACATTATTTAGTAAATAATGTTATGATTCTATTAGATGTAGTCCCTAGCAGGTAAACATATATAAGATAGGTAAATTTAGTTTTTTCTGTACACAAGCATTTGCAAATACTGACCACAAATAATTCAATATTTAGTTATCAAGTTGGTCAAAAAAAAATGTAAAACACCGAGCAAAATATGATTAATTCTTAGATGTGATTAGTCAATTGATAAATAAAATGCTATAAACGTATATATTGTAAGGCATCAATAACATATATCCACCTTATAAACAACACAAAAACAACTTAAGATCAAGAAGATATTAAAATGCAACAAATTTAGGTCTAAATATAAAAAGAGAATGAGACACGGGCATATTATTACACAAACACAGAGATACAAAAAGAATAAATAATGGAGGGAGAGAGAGATAGAGAGAGGAGTTCTAACATCAGCATCGTTGGGGTTCTTGTCACAGAGATCCATGATATGATTCTTGCAAATCGCGCAGTTATCAACAACGATATCTGGATAAATCAATGCAAAAATTAAAAAGAAGATCAATTAAAGTAAAGTTAGGGTTTGATGAAAGACTAACCCGAAACCTAAAGAGAAACGGCGTTCCACTTCTTGATTTTGAAGGACTTGGGTGGTTTCCTAGTTGCGGAGAGACCGGCGCCACGCTGAAAAGTTGAGTGCGAAGCACAAGAGTCGGAGAGGAAAGAAAAGCAGCAGACGCATCATAATTGACACAAATGAGCAGACGCGTCACACAAACGTGGTAGGGGTAAAAATGTAATTTCACTCGAATAAAATCATTCACCAAAGTGGTATGTTGCCGTATAAGATATATAATAGATGGATTATACTCCTCTAACCTCTTTTTTTTTTGTAAAGCCATAAGATTTATTAATAGAGACAGGCAAATCCTGGTATACAGAAGTAGCAGATCATTACACATACTAATGAGCAACAAGCTGAGAGGAATAACAAACTAAAGAAACAGAGGCAAGGAACAGAGACAAGAAACAGAGACTGGCGACGACAATGAAGAACTACCAGTATTTAATTTTATTAATATAAATTTTATTAATTTATATATCTTATGTTTAAAAATCGAGTATGTTATAATTTATAAAATTAAAGTATTGTAATATATTAGTGATTTTTTTGTTCGGTTTTAAAATCGAAACCGACCCGTTAAAAACCGAACTGAGCCTTTTAAAACCGAAACCTACGATTCAGTTGCGGTTTTCAATTTTTAAAACCGAAGACATGCGATTTCGGGACAAAACCGCCCCTAACAGAACCGTGCTCTCCCCTATCACCAGCTAGTCGGCTACTTCATTTTTTCCCACATTTCAATTTTTCTCTCACAGATGTATGTTTTTTCTGTAATTTTTAAATTTTATCTTCAATTAGTTTTATTGATTTTTTCTATCTTTTATTTGATTTTATCACTATTTATTTTTTTGAAAATCCTATATCAGAAATAAAAAATATACATATATAATTAGGGTTTTTATTCTTAAAAGTTTGAGAATTGTTCTATAAAAAAAACAATAAAATATTATTTCTGAATCTATTCAATATAGTCAAACTAGAGATGTACCAAAGGTGGGGGTGTGTTTCTAATTATTCGGGGTTACAAAAAATTTGAAAATAATAATAAAATATTGTTTTTAAATTATAGCTAATATCATTGGAGCACAATCTCTTACAGGTTCATCAAATTTTACCTAACAATTATTATATATTATTTTAGCTAACCATTATAGCTACTGCCTTGGAGATGCTTTTAAGAATATCCCATTAAAATTGCTGTTTGACTAACGTTTGACTAACTTTCTAATGACAGAAGAGTATTTTTATTGAGAAGACAAAAACTTGATGGTACCACTCGTAAATCAAAAACATGCGGTGGTACCATTCAAAAAATCCAATACCAGAAGGGTACCATTGAGAATATCCCTAAAAAGTAATATAATTTTGGTGAGAGTTTGATGCCGCTTGAATAAAGGCCCGCAATATCACAATTTGAAAGCAAATGACCCCAAATATCACAGCTTAAAAACTTGACCCCAAATATCACTCCAAAACACATTCTAATATAGCATTTTTGTTTTTATTTCTTTTTTTCTTTTGAAAACGCTGTTGCGTTTATCGTGTTTGGATTTTTTTTTGTTTGAGTAGAGACGCTGATTCATACTTGGTTTTCAAAGGATTGGTTACACCAACGCCACTTTATGTGGCGCTTTGGTGCATTTTTAATTTTTTTTTTTAATTTTTAGTTAAAATTGTATTTTTTAAATTTAAAAAGTACAATTTAATTAAATTTAGGGGTTCAACAATTAACTTTTGGGGTTCAATGTTTCCATTTTGGGTTTTAGAAATATTCGGAACGACGAATAAACCGTATACGAATTTAGGGTTTAGGGTTGTTTACAACCCTAAACCCTAGATCCAAAACCCAAATTAATCCTGATTTTTAAACGCGTTATTGTTTAAAAATCAGGCCGCCAGATTCAATTTTTTAATTAAAATTTTTCAATTAAAAAAAAATAATTTTAATTAAATTTTGGGGTTCAACAATTAACTTTTTGGTGATGGCCCAAAATAATCATTTTTGGGATCTAGTGGTCCAAAATACCGAAGGAATACGGAGTTTCGGCCTCCGTATTAGCATGATACATGATACGGAACACGGTCCTCCGTATTAGCATGATACAGAAATGGTGTTCCATGTTAGTGCTGCGCACCCACCTAACACGGAACACGGTCTTCCGTATCATGCATAACACGGAAGACCGTGTTCCGTATCATGCTATGTTACGGAAGACGAAGTACCGTATTACCCCTCATATCACGGTACACGATTTAACGTGTTGGATCGGTATTTTGGGCCAGACATGCTCAAATATGAGTATTTTGGTAATTTTCTCTTAACTTTTGGGGTTCAACATTTCCATTTTGGGTTTTAGAAATATTCAGAACGACGAATAAACTGTATACGAATTTAGGGTTTAGGGTTGTTTACAAGCCTAACCCTAACCTATTCTGATTTTTAAAGCGTTTAAAAATCAGGCCGTTGGATTCAATTTTTTAATAAAAAAAAAAAATTTAACTAAATTTAGGGGTTCATCAATAAATTTTTGGGGTTCAACGTTTTCATTTTGGGTTTTAAAAATGCTCAGAATAAACCGTATATATTTAGAATAAAAAAGAAAAAAAACAAAGAAACGCCACATAAAGTGGCGTTGCATCACAAAACACACTACTTTATCCGGCGTCCCCCCCCCAAAACACAATACTATCTAGCATTAATAAGAAAAAAAAAATTCCTCACCCCCAAAACGCTAAACGCATTAGCGTTTTTGAATTAAAAAAAGAAAAAAAATATATGAGATGCTACACGAAGTAGCGTTTTTGTATAAAAATTGGAAACGCTACACGCAACTGTGTTTTGAAGTGATATTTAGGACCAAGTTTTTAAGTTGTGATATTTGGGACCATTTCTTTTCAAATTGTGATAGATAGGACCAACACATCACATAGGACCAACACCCATGCTGCTTACCTAGATTAATTAGAGACCTATGATCTTTACCATGAATGTACAGCATGGGATTTTTTACTCCGAATGCATGAGGAAAGTTTTGAGAATAAGCTCATACTGAAAGAATCTTTTAAAATCTAGAATGTTCCACTCGGATTTTAAAAATCTAATTAAAGTATTCTAGACTTTTTAAAATTTTAATCAAATACCAACTACTTTTTCCTTGAAAATTCCATATTTTAGTGGATTTTATAAAATTTAATTTAGATACCCCATGTTCTTAAAATCGTAAATTCAATACTATCAAAGCAAAAATTTATAATCACTATCTGCGCAAGGCCATTGTTGCCTGTCTCACACACACAAGCACACATTGTAAAAGCATTGAACAGTTGAGTGTTCACATCTTCTCTGTGCAATACTATTATTGAAATCATTATCAAACTTCAGCTGTGTACCAATGGGTTCACAGTCACAGCAGCTTCACTTTGTTTTGATCCCCTTAATGTGTCCAGGCCACATTATTCCAGTGATAGACATGGCCAAACTGCTGGCCCAACGCCCAGTCATTGTCACCATCGTCACCACTTCTCGCAATTCAGTCCGTTTTGGTGCAGCCATTAATCGGGCCATTGAGTCCGGGCTCCCCATTCGGCTTCTTGAAGTCCCATTCCCGTCTGTAGAAGCTGGCTTGCCCGACGGATGTGAAAACATTGATAAACTGCCTAATTATAGTTTGATCCCAAACTTTATTTCTGCAGCAAATATGTTACAAAAGCATGTGGAAAAACTTCTTGGAGAGGCAAGGCCTAGTCCAAGTTGCATTTTATCCGATAAATACATGTCGTGGACAACAAAAACTGCAGAAATGTTTCAGATTCCGTGGATTATGTTTGATGGAATGAGTTGTTTCACACAGTTGTGCACGGAACTGCTGTCAACTTCAAAAGTGCACGAGAGTGTTCCAGACTCAGAGCCCTTTATTGTCCCCGGTTTACCTGATTCTATCAAATTTATCAAACCCCAGTTGCCTCCTTTATTCAATTCTGGTTCTGTTCCCGATTCTGTGATCATTATTAACAAACAAGTAAGAGCAGCTGATGTAGGAGCATACGTGGTTGTAATTAACAGCTTTGAGGAGTTGGAAAAAAATTATGTTGATGAGTTTAAAAAGTTAAGAAGAGATAAAGTTTGGTGTGTTGGCCCTTTGTCTTTAAGCAACAAAGATAGCTTAGATAAGGCTCAAAGAGGAAATAATGCCACCAATGATCAATACAAATGTTTGAATTGGCTTGGCATTCAAAAACCTGGCTCTGTAATCTATGCATGTCTCGGAAGCCTGAGTAGTCTTACACGTGGACAGCTGATAGAGCTTGCTTTAGGCTTGGAGGCATCAGAACATCCATTCGTATGGGCAGTAAGGGCTGGAAGTAAACAAGAAGAGATAGAGAAATGGAGGATTCTTGACGCATTGTGGTTGGAATTCGACGACTGAAGGGATCTGTGCTGGAGTTCCACTAATCACATGGCCATTGTTCGCGGAACAGGTTTTTAATGAAAAGTTATTAGTGCAAGTAGTAGAGACTGGTGTGAGTGTTGGAAGTGAGATTGCTGTGCAGCTAGGTGGGGAAGAGAAGGCCGGAGTGAATGTGAAGAGAGAAGATGTTAAAAGGGCTATAAATTGCATAATGTGTGAGGGAGAGGAAGGGGAAAGTAGAAGAAGAAAAGCAAGGGAGTTTGCAGAGAAGGCAGCTAAGGCAGTTGAAGAAGGAGGCTCTTCTCACTTCAATATTAACCTGCTGATTGAGGACAATAAGAAACAAACAAATGATCAGAGGATAGAGAGCTAAGGCACAATCCAGGTAATTTATATATTTGTGATTTTCTTCTGAAATTCAGAAACTAATTATTGGGTACCTTTAGGTTGTAAGTGTTGGGAATTATGACTAAAACAGCAACATAGAGGCAGTTATATATCGTATTTAACAAGTCCAGGCCAAGCATACAATTAGCGAAACAAAACACGAAGGTAAAACACATGCATGTCAGTAACTGATAGAACAAAGAGAAGGCAGAAAACATACCAGTAGCCATAGCTATATCAGTATGTAGAACAAGTAAAACAAACAGCTGAGTCGTCAGGATTTGCTAGAAAGCCTGACTGCTCTTGAAGAGATAATTGCCCCCACTTACAACTGTGTTGGGATGCTTGGAACACCTCTCCCAGGATAAAACAGCTCCAAGCTAAATGATCACAGTAATCAGAAAGCTCTACTTCGACTAGCACCTCAGTCGCCGGAAAAACCCTAAGTAATATATACTATAACAGGAGGAGAACAGAGAGTGTAGAGAAGACAAGAGAATGTAGGGTGTGGTCTGTATATTCAGTGTGTACAGTATATAACAATCAGTAGCTTAGGTCTCTATTTATAGGAGAGACCAAACGTAACTGATGCCACCCAATTAATATTGTAACTGCCGATTTACATTTAATAAAATGAAACGGCTGATTTAATAAAATCAAAACGGTTGATTTAATAAATCGTAACTGTTACGTTATATTTATCCACACATATCAGTTTTTATTTTAATTATACGAATATATATATCATCAAATTCTGACCCAACATCAGGATCTGATCCATCAGGATTTTTCGTCCGTCAGGATCTGATGTCCATCAGTATTTGATCATTCATCAGGATCTGATACCGTCAGGACTTGAGGTCCATCAGTATTTGATCCAGCATCAGGATCTGGTAGTACCTTCAGGATTTCATCAGGACTTGGCCCAATATATATATATATTCTAATTAAAATATTATTCAATCACAGAAATAAAATCCCTCGCCCAGGTCGCCTCGCGTACGCGAGACGCCGAGACATTCGCCCAAATCGCCCTTCGACCGAGCCGACCCGAGTCGAGACGTGGCGTGGCGAGGCGAGGCGGGCGGCGGCGGCGCGCGCGCGCGTGTGTGTGTGTGCGCGTGGAGCACACAGTAACACCATGCACCATCATACACCTTAGTAGTTGTACACTACCCATGTGTGTGATTCTATATAAAGCCAACAACCCCCTTTATTCATTTCAATGTGGGACAAATACACATTCTCATTTCAAGCTTATTCAAGCTACTAACTTCAACTCCATTTCTCTATGGGTTTCACTAAGAAAATTACTTAGACCCAAATATGAAAATTTAAGTCCTCATAACAAGGAACAATTTTCAATCGTTAAAATCCGGAATTTACATCAAGAACATAAAATACTTATGCTCTAAAAACTCCATTTTCTAACAATCCCCCACAAATCCATATAGAAATGTTTCAGGTTTTCCATCATGACTTGTTTTTCAGAGTCGGTACCCTTCCGGGTTTGAACCCTCCTAAGTCCCCTACTTCAATGATTACCGGATTCAGATGGAATGTTTCACCTTGAATCTTAATCCGTTTGGTGTAACCATGTTCCATAGACGACGACAAGTCAAAGGCTATGGTGCCAATCTACGGCTTTAAGACATTAATGGTCTTGTCTCGATCCTGTTCGTCGAATGTTTCAAGGAATAACCCTTCCCTCTAATTGCGACCACACAATTACATTCGCTTAGCTGGGCATCTCCAGAGATGTACTGCAACCATCTCGTCAAATGACTTGACCCCATTCAGAGTTATAATAACTCTTGCTATCTAGCAGTATCAGTACCTTCTAGGTTTTCAGGGGATAGACTCAGATACATCAGTATCAGCTATGTAGCAAAGGTACTATCAATTCATCCTTACAGCTTGTTATTACCACATTGAATACACTTCAAGGGATCTCCTCTCATGTGTATTGGGTTCCCACTGATGATGAACTATGATGGGTTGACAGCCCCATCCCCAACCTTGACTTAAGGACCACTGCAGGTTCCAGTCCTTTAGTTAAAGGATCAGCTGTATTATTCTGAGTTCCTATGAACTCTACAGCAATAATCCTATCAGACACTAAACCCCTAATAGACTTTAGTCTAACTTGGATGTGCCTCTTGGTTTTAGCATTATACTTTTTACTGCTAATCTTGTCGATAGTTGTTTTACTATCACAATGAATAGCAAGCGCAGGAAGCGGTCTGCTTACTACAGGTATCGTGGACATAAGTCCATGTAACCATTCAGCCTCCGTCCCCGTGGCATCAAGCGCACACAACTCAGCCTCAAAAGTAGACCGAGTTACTATAGTCTGTTTGGTCGACTTCCAGGATATTGCTCCCCCTGCTAAGGTGAACACGTATCCAGTCACTCCATTGGAACCAGACTTCTTAGCTATCCAACTTGCATCACTGTACCCCTCAAGTACACCAGGAAATCTCCTATAGTGTAAACTTAGGTACATTGTGCCTTTCAGATATCTAAGTACTCTATCAAGAGCATCCCAATGAGTTCTGTTTGGACAGCTTGTATACCTAGCCAATTTAGACACAGAGTATGAAATATCTGGTCTAGTACAGTTAGCAAGATACTGCAAACTCCCTATAATCTGAGAATACCTTAACTGAGACACAGGTACTCCTGAAGCATTCTTAACAAGGGCAACTTTAGGATCATAGGGTGTACTAGCGATTCTACACTGTGAATAACCATATTTCTCAAGTATAGATTTCTCTATATAATGAGACTGCGATAAAGTTATTCCCTCAGCTGACTGTGTAAGTTTGAGACCAAGAATCACACTAGCCTCACCCAAATCCTTCATTTCAAAATGCCTTTTCAAGAAAGCTTTTGTCTCGTTAATTATCTCAAGATTGGTTCCAAACAATAGTATGTCATCAACATATAGGCACATGATGACACACTCACTACCTTTAACTTTAGTGTAGACACACTTATCACTTTCATTAATATCATAACTGAACGGCACTATAGTTTCATCAAACTTTTTATGCCAATCCCTAGGAGCTTGTTTCAAGCCATAGATGGATTTGATCAACTTACATACTTTCCTTTCGTTACCAGATGCAACAAATCCCTCAGGCTGATCCATATAAATCTCTTCTTCAAGTTCACCATGAAGAAAAGCTGTCTTTACATCCATTTGATGGATGATAAGACCATGTACGGAAGCCAATGCTACAAGCATTCGGATTATTGTCATCCTAGCTACAGGAGAGTATGTATCAAAGTAATCAATACCCTCCATTTGCTTAAAACCCTTAGCTACCAGTCTAGCTTTGTACTTATCTATTGAGCCGTCAGGATTCAACTTCCTTTTAAATATCCATCTGCACCCGATAGTAGAACACCCAGGAGGGAGATCAACTAACTCCCATGTTCCGTTAGAAACAATAGAGTCAATTTCACTCTTTACAGCGCCCTTCCAGTGCCTAGACTCTGAAGAATCCATAGCATGTCGGAAAGTTAAAGGTTCGTCCTCGACATTGTAAGTGATAAAATCACTTCCAAAATCCTTGACTACCTTTGCACGCTTACTCCTTCGTGGTTCCTCTACCTCCTTAGGAGTAGAGCTACTACTAGGTTCCGCCCCCACATTTGTCATCTTTTCCACATGATCAGGAATAGAACTTGATGTGTGAGTAGGTTCTTTATTAGAAGTAACTAGAGGCATACCAGTCTTCATAGGGTAAACATCCTCAAAGAATGTAGCATCACGAAACTCAACTATCGTATTTGCCACTATACCATCTATGTCAGATTTTAATACTAAAAATCTCATAGCTGTAGTGGTCTCAAGATAGCCTAGAAAGATACAATCAACAGTCTTCGGACCTAGTTTCTTTCTCTTGTGTTCAGGGACAAGTACCTTAGCAAGGCACCCCCACACACGAAGATACTTAAGACTAGTCTTCTTGCTCTTCCATAACTCATAGGGTGTCTTATCCATGTGTTTCAGAGGAACTCTATTCAGAATATGGCAAGCCGTATTCAGAGCTTCTCCCCACATGTATTTAGGCAAACCAGAATTAATAAGCATACTATTAATCATATCTTTAAATGTTCTGTTCTTTCGCTCAGCAACCCCATTAGACTCAGGTGTGTATGGTGGTGTAACTTCATGAACTATACCATTGCTTGCACAAAATTCATTAAAAGCGTTACTCGTATACTCACCACCTCTATCAGATCTCAACCTTTTAAGTACCTTACTAGTTTGTTTTTCTACTTCAGTTTTATATATAATGAATTTACTAAGTGCTTCATCCTTATGTCTAAGTAAATAAACATAACTTTATCTACTACTATCATCTATAAAGGTAATGAAGTATCTAAAATGGTCCTTAGTCAACACACCACCAAATTCACAAATATCAGTGTGTACTAAATCTAACAAGTCTTAATCCTTAACAATATTATGAAAAGGTTTCCTTATTTGTTTAGCAGACACACATACTTGACATTTAGAATTCTTTTCTATAGTGTGTTTTGGAATCAACTCTAAGTTCATCATATTTTTAAGAGCACCAAAATTTAAGTGACCAAGTCTAGCATGCCATAAAGTTGAAGATTCAACATAGTTAACAGAAGGAGTAATCTTATTAAAAGCACCCAAAACGGGCTCAGCATTTATTACAAACAAACCATTAGCTACTAAACAGCTTCCACTTATTATATTTCTACGCATGTCGGGAACATGATGCACTCTCGTCAGGGATAGAATACGACCCGAAGGAAACTTCAAGTCCACGTTTCCTATTCCATGTACTTGAGCAGCACTTGCGTTCCCCATCGTCACTGTCAAGCTATGACTCTGTTGATAAGATACAAATAAACTAATGTCAGCACAAATATGCACATTAGCTCCAGTATCAATCAACCATTCATTTGACAGGTAAGTGGAAAATAGTACAGGGTTGTAGGTAACATACCGGTCTTCGTTGGTTTCAGAAGCCAAAGCCTCACCAACAACCATGTTCGCTACAGGCCCACTTGAGGTTCCAAGCACAGCATTCGCTTGAGCTACCCCCTCGGCTTTCTTTGCTCTCTTTGTAGGGCAGTCCTTACTCCAGTGCCCAACCTGCCCACAAGACCAACATGGTTTGTTTGCCTTTGGTTTCTTGGCCTTATCCTTGTCACTCTTAGGTTTATTACTATTACCCTTCTTTGAGACAGCCTTCCTTTTCTGTCCTACAGTTGCTACGTTTACCTTCGAACTTCCATGCTCAGTTGGCATCACATGTCCCTGTTTGGACTTGTGTTGTTCTTGCACCGAGATGTCCAGCATAAGGTTGGTCCAGGTGATCTCTCCTTTCTGTCTTTTCAGGGAGAGAGAGAACTCTTCCCAAGACTTTGGAAGCTTTTCAATCACACTCATCACCTTAAAATTTTCCGGGAGGTCCATTCCAGACTCCTTCAAAGCATGCACTATCATCTCGAATTCATGCACTTGCTCAGTCATGGACTTATTGTCCACCAGCTTGAAATCAAGGAACCTAGCCACAGAATACTTTTCCAGACCTTGTGAGTCAGTATTATGTGTCTGGTCCAGCTTCTCCCATAAGAGTTTTGCGGTGTAGGCATCAGAGGAGTACACATCAAACAATGTGTTGGTTAGAGCAGCCAGAATTGCTGCCCTAGCAACCCCATCCTTCTCAGCCCACTTCGCATAACTCTTAACTGATTCAGCCTTCTCTTGATCCACAACTGGCTTCTCATATTCCACAACAGGCCATAGACCCTTTACAGTCAACCACAACTTCATCCTTTTCTGCCAACGAGAAAAGCCAACGCCCCCATTGAATTTTTCAGGCAAGCCAGTCAATTCAACGGGTTGTGGAAAACTGTAAGTGGTCCAATCAATGACCCCAGCAGATGCAACCGAACTACCACTAGCAGGAATTTCACTCTCGTTAACCATTATGCTAAATACTATATAACAAATTATCTCTTCAAGAATGTTGGGAATTATGACTAAAACAGCAACATAGAGGCAGTTATATATCGTATTTAACAAGTCCAGGCCAAGCATACAATTAGCGAAACAAAACACGAAGGTAAAACACATGCATGTCAGTAACTGATAGAACAAAGAGAAGGCAGAAAACATACCAGTAGCCATAGCTATATTAGTATGTAGAACAAGTAAAACAAACAGCTGAGTCGTCAGGATTTGCTAGAAAGCCTGACTGCTCTTGAAGAGATAATTGCCCCCACTTACAACTGTGTTGGGATGCTTGCAACACCTCTCCCAGGATAAAACAGCTCCGAGCTAAATGATCACAGTAATCAGAAAGCTCTACTTCGACTAGCACCTCAGTCGCCGGAAAAACCCTAAGTAATATATACTATAACAGGAGGAGAACAGAGAGTGTAGAGAAGACAAGAGAATGTAGGGTGTGGTCTGTATATTCAGTGTGTACAGTATATAACAATCAGTAGCTTAGGTCTCTATTTATAGGAGAGACCAAACGTAACTGATGCCACCCAATTAATATTGTAACTGCCGATTTACATTTAATAAAATGAAACGGCTGATTTAATAAAATCAAAACGGTTGATTTAATAAATCGTAACTGTTACGTTATATTTATCCACACATATCAGTTTTTATTTTAATTATACGAATATATATATCATCAAATTCTGACCCAACATCAGGATCTGATCCATCAGGATTTTTCGTCCGTCAGGATCTGATGTCCATCAGTATTTGATCATTCATCAGGATCTGATACCGTCAGGACTTGAGGTCCATCAGTATTTGATCCAGCATCAGGATCTGGTAGTACCTTCAGGATTTCATCAGGACTTGGCCCATCAGTATTAGATGCTTGACCAGTTACTGATTTATTCCAAGTACTGATCCCAATATATATATATATATTCTAATTAAAATATTATTCAATCACAGAAATAAAATCCCTCGCCCAGGTCGCCTCACGTACGCGAGACGCCGAGACATTCGCCCAAATCGCCCTTCGACCGAGCCGACCCGAGTCGAGTCGAGTCGAGTCGAGTCGAGACGTGGCGTGGCGAGGCGAGGCGGGCGGCGGCGGCGCGCGCGCGCGTGTGTGTGTGTGCGCGTGGAGCACACAGTAACACCATGCACCATCATACACCTTAGTAGTTGTACACTACCCATGTGTGTGATTCTATATAAAGCCAACAACCCCCTTTATTCATTTCAATGTGGGACAAATACACATTCTCATTTCAAGCTTATTCAAGCTACTAACTTCAACTCCATTTCTCTATGGGTTTCACTAAGAAAATTACTTAGACCCAAATATGAAAATTTAAGTCCTCATAACAAGGAACAATTTTCAATCGTTAAAATCCGGAATTTACATCAAGAACATAAAATACTTATGCTCTAAAAACTCCATTTTCTAACAATCCCCCACAAATCCATATAGAAATGTTTCAGGTTTTCCATCATGACTTGTTTTTCAGAGTCGGTACCCTTCCGGGTTTGAACCCTCCTAAGTCCCCTACTTCAATGATTACCGGATTCAGATGGAATGTTTCACCTTGAATCTTAATCCGTTTGGTGTAACCATGTTCCATAGACGACGACAAGTCAAAGGCTATGGTGCCAATCTACGGCTTTGAGACATTAATGGTCTTGTCTCGATCCTGTTCGTCGAATGTTTAAAGGAATAACCCTTCCCTCTAATTGCGACCACACAATTACATTCGCTTAGCTGGGCATCTCCAGAGATGTACTGCAACCATCTCGTCAAATGACTTGACCCCATTCAGAGTTATAATAACTCTTGCTATCTAGCAGTATCAGTACCTTCTAGGTTTTCAGGGGATAGACTCAGATACATCAGTATCAGCTATGTAGCAAAGGTACTATCAATTCATCCTTACAGCTTGTTATTACCACATTGAATACACTTCAAGGGATCTCCTCTCATGTGTATTGGGTTCCCACTGATGATGAACTATGATGGGTTGACAACCCCATCCCCAACCTTGACTTAAGGACCACTGCAGGTTCCAGTCCTTTAGTTAAAGGATCAGCTGTATTATTCTGAGTTCCTATGAACTCTACAGCAATAATCCTATCAGACACTAAACCCCTAATAGACTTTAGTCTAACTTGGATGTGCCTCTTGGTTTTAGCATTATACTTTTTACTGCTAATCTTGTCGATAGTTGTTTTACTATCACAATGAATAGCAAGCGCAGGAAGCGGTCTGCTTACTACAGGTATCGTGGACATAAGTCAATGTAACCATTCAGCCTCCGTCCCCGTGGCATCAAGCGCACACAACTCAGCCTCAAAAGTAGACCGAGTTACTATAGTCTGTTTGGTCGACTTCCAGGATATTGCTCCCCCTGCTAAGGTGAACACGTATCCAGTCACTCCATTGGAACCAGACTTCTTAGCTATCCAACTTGCATCACTGTACCCCTCAAGTACACCAGGAAATCTCCTATAGTGTAAACTTAGGTACATTGTGCCTTTCAGATATCTAAGTACTCTATCAAGAGCATCCCAATGAGTTCTGTTTGGACAGCTTGTATACCTAGCCAATTTAGACACAGAGTATGAAATATCTGGTCTAGTACAGTTAGCAAGATACTGCAAACTCCCTATAATCTGAGAATACCTTAACTGAGACACAGGTACTCCTGAAGCATTCTTAACAAGGGCAACTTTAGGATCATAGGGTGTACTAGCGATTCTACACTGTGAATAACCATATTTCTCAAGTATAGATTTCTCTATATAATGAGACTGCGATAAAGTTATTCCCTCAGCTGACTGTGTCAGTTTGAGACCAAGAATCACACTAGCCTCACCCAAATCCTTCATTTCAAAATGCCTTTTCAAGAAAGCTTTTGTCTCGTTAATTATCTCAAGATTGGTTCCAAACAATAGTATGTCATCAACATATAGGCACATGATGACACACTCACTACCTTTAACTTTAGTGTAGACACACTTATCACTTTCATTAATATCATAACTGAACGGCACTATAGTTTCATCAAACTTTTTATGCCAATCCCTAGGAGCTTGTTTCAAGCCATAGATGGATTTGATCAACTTACATACTTTCCTTTCGTTACCAGATGCAACAAATCCCTCAGGCTGATCCATATAAATCTCTTCTTCAAGTTCACCATGAAGAAAAGCTGTCTTTACATCCATTTGATGGATGATAAGACCATGTACGGAAGCCAATGCTACAAGCATTCGGATTGTTGTCATCCTAGCTACAGGAGAGTATGTATCAAAGTAATCAATACCCTCCATTTGCTTAAAACCCTTAGCTACCAGTCTAGCTTTGTACTTATCTATTGAGCCGTCAGGATTCAACTTCCTTTTAAATATCCATCTGCACCCGATAGTAGAACACCCAGGAGGGAGATCAACTAACTCCCATGTTCCGTTAGAAACAATAGAGTCAATTTCACTCTTTACAGCGCCCTTCCAGTGCCTAGACTCTGAAGAATCCATAGCATGTCGGAAAGTTAAAGGTTCATCCTCGACATTGTAAGTGATAAAATCACTTCCAAAATCCTTGACTACCTTTGCACGCTTACTCCTTCGTGGTTCCTCTACCTCCTTAGGAGTAGAGCTACTACTAGGTTCCGCCCCCACATTTGTCATCTTTTCCACATGATCAGGAATAGAACTTGATGTGTGAGTAGGTTCTTTATTAGAAGTAACTAGAGGCATACCAGTCTTCATAGGGTAAACATCCTCAAAGAATGTAGCATCACGAAACTCAACTATCGTATTTGCCACTATACCATCTATGTCAGATTTTAATACTAAAAATCTCATAGCTGTAGTGGTCTCAAGATAGCCCAGAAAGATACAATCAACAGTCTTCGGACCTAGTTTCTTTCTCTTGTGTTCAGGGACAAGTACCTTAGCAAGGCACCCCCACACACGAAGATACTTAAGACTAGTCTTCTTGCTCTTCCATAACTCATAGGGTGTCTTATCCATGTGTTTCAGAGGAACTCTATTCAGAATATGGCAAGCCGTATTCAGAGCTTCTCCCCACATGTATTTAGGCAACCCAGAATTAATAAGCATACTATTAATCATATCTTTAAATGTTCTGTTCTTTCGCTCAGCAACCCCATTAGACTCAGGTGTGTATGGTGGTGTAACTTCATGAACTATACCATTGCTTGCACAAAATTCATTAAAAGCGTTACTCGTATACTCACCACCTCTATCAGATCTCAACCTTTTAAGTACCTTACTAGTTTGTTTTTCTACTTCAGTTTTATATATAATGAATTTACTAAGTGCTTCATCCTTATGTCTAAGTAAATAAACATAACAGTATCTACTACTATCATCTATAAAGGTAATGAAGTATCTAAAATGGTCCTTAGTCAACACACCACCAAATTCACAAATATCAGTGTGTACTAAATCTAACAAGTTTGAATCCCTAACAATATTATGAAAAGGTTTCCTTATTTGTTTAGCAGACACACATACTTGACATTTAGAATTCTTTTCTATAGTGTGTTTTGGAATCAACTCTAAGTTCATCATATTTTTAAGAGCACCAAAATTTAAGTGACCAAGTCTAGCATGCCATAAAGTTGAAGATTCAACATAGTTAACAGAAGGAGTAATCTTATTAAAAGCACCCAAAACGGGCTCATCATTTATTACAAACAAACCATTAGCTACTAAACAGCTTCCACTTATTATATTTCTACGCATGTCGGGAACATGATGCACTCTCGTCAGGGATAGAATACGACCCGAAGGAAACTTCAAGTCCACGTTTCCTATTCCATGTACTTGAGCAGCACTTGCGTTCCCCATCGTCACTGTCAAGCTATGACTCTGTTGATAAGATACAAATAAACTAATGTCAGCACAAATATGCACATTAGCTCCAGTATCAATCAACCATTCATTTGACAGGTAAGTGGAAAATAGTACAGGGTTGTAGGTAACATACCGGTCTTCGTTGGTTTCAGAAGCCAAAGCCTCACCAACAACCATGTTCGCTACAGGCCCACTTGAGGTTCCAAGCACAGCATTCGCTTGAGCTACCCCCTCGGCTTTCTTTGCTCTCTTTGTAGGGCAGTCCTTACTCCAGTGCCCAACCTGCCCACAAGACCAACATGGTTTGTTTGCCTTTGGTTTCTTGGCCTTATCCTTGTCACTCTTAGGTTTATTACTATTACCCTTCTTTGAGACAGCCTTCCTTTTCTGTCCTACAGTTGCTACGTTTACCTTCGAACTTCCATGCTCAGTTGGCATCACATGTCCCTGTTTGGACTTGTGTTGTTCTTGCACCGAGATGTCCAGCATAAGGTTGGTCCAGGTGATCTCTCCTTTCTGTCTTTTCAGGGAGAGAGAGAACTCTTCCCAAGACTTTGGAAGCTTTTCAATCACACTCATCACCTTAAAATTTTCCGGGAGGTCCATTCCAGACTCCTTCAAAGCATGCACTATCATCTCGAATTCATGCACTTGCTCAGTCATGGACTTATTGTCCACCAGCTTGAAATCAAGGAACCTAGCCACAGAATACTTTTCCAGACCTTGTGAGTCAGTATTATGTGTCTGGTCCAGCTTCTCCCATAAGAGTTTTGCGGTGTAGGCATCAGAGGAGTACACATCAAACAATGTGTTGGTTAGAGCAGCCAGAATTGCTGCCCTAGCAACCCCATCCTTCTCAGCCCACTTCGCATAACTCTTAACTGATTCAGCCTTCTCTTGATCCACAACTGGCTTCTCATATTCCACAACAGGCCATAGACCCTTTACAGTCAACCACAACTTCATCCTTTTCTGCCAACGAGAAAAGCCAACGCCCCCATTGAATTTTTCAGGCAAGCCAGTCAATTCAACGGGTTGTGGAAAACTGTAAGTGGTCCAATCAATGACCCCAGCAGATGCAACCGAACTACCACTAGCAGGAATTTCACTCTCGTTAACCATTATGCTAAATACTATATAACAAATTATCTCTTCAAGAATGTTGGGAATTATGACTAAAACAGCAACATAGAGGCAGTTATATATCGTATTTAACAGGTCCAGGCCAAGCATACAATTAGCGAAATAAAACACGAAGGTAAAACACATGCATGTCAGTAACTGATAGAACAAAGAGAAGGCAGAAAACATACCAGTAGCCATAGCTATATCAGTATGTAGAACAAGTAAAACAAACAGCTGAGTCGTCAGGATTTGCTAGAAAGCCTGACTGCTCTTGAAGAGATAATTGCCCCCACTTACAACTGTGTTGGGATGCTTGCAACACCTCTCCCAGGATAAAACAGCTCCGAGCTAAATGATCACAGTAATCAGAAAGCTCTACTTCGACTAGCACCTCAATCGCCGGAAAAACCCTAAGTAATATATACTATAACAGGAGGAGAACAGAGAGTGTAGAGAAGACAAGAGAATGTAGGGTGTGGTCTGTATATTCAGTGTGTACAGTATATAACAATCAGTAGCTTAGGTCTCTATTTATAGGAGAGACCAAACGTAACTGATGCCACCCAATTAATATTGTAACTGCCGATTTACATTTAATAAAATGAAACGGCTGATTTAATAAAATCAAAACGGTTGATTTAATAAATCGTAACTGTTACGTTATATTTATCCACACATATCAGTTTTTATTTTAATTATACGAATATATATCAGGATTTTTCGTCCGTCAGGACTTGAGGTCCATCAGTATTTGATCCAGCATCAGGATCTGGTAGTACCTTCAGGATTTCATCAGGACTTGGCCCATCAGTATTAGATGTCTGACCAGTTACTGATTTATTCCAAGTACTGATCCCAATATATATATATATATATTCTAATTAAAATATTATTCAATCACAGAAATAAAATCCCTCGCCCAGGTCGCCTCGCGTACGCGAGACGCCGAGACATTCGCCCAAATCGCCCTTCGACCGAGCCGACCCGAGACGAGACGTGGCGTGGCGAGGCGAGCGGCGGCGGCGCGCGTGTGTGGAGCACACAGTAACACCATGCACCATCATACACCTTAGTAGTTGTACACTACCCATGTGTGTGATTCTATATAAAGCCAACAACCCCCTTTATTCATTTCAATGTGGGACAAATACACATTCTCATTTCAAGCTTATTCAAGCTACTAACTTCAACTCCATTTCTCTATGGGTTTCACTAAGAAAATTACTTAGACCCAAATATGAAAATTTAAGTCCTCATAACAAGGAACAATTTTCAATCGTTAAAATCCGAAATTTACATCAAGAACATAAAATAGTTATGCTCTAAAAACTCCATTTTCTAACAGTAAGACCAGCTATGTGGACATGTTAGGCTGTTTAGCCGCTGTGTTGGATTGTTGGTGTTTTTGTTTAAAATACTGTGCCGCTTTATTTATGCCTAAAATTTAAACAGTTGTTTTGTGTTACAAATATTTCATAAACTGCTTTATCTGTGTACTACAATGCGAGTCACGCTAAGTTTGTCATAGCAGTAACTGAAAGCAATCAACTGGTGCATCATGTGCACCTCTCATGATCAAAGAACTTATTGCAATCTCAGCATAATTTTTATAAATGTTTGGAGTGCAGAACTGTTTCACTTGAGATGATGAAGAGTAATCTGTTCATTGCATCCTCCACAAAGATCATCAGATATTACATGGCTTGTTTCAATGCTACATATTTTGATAATCAAACTTCAATAATAAAAGTCTTGTTCAAGTTTTGCTTAAAAACATCTGAAGTATCTGGTGCACCGCACATACATGTCCGTGGAAAATTTGTACTATGGCTATTAATTTTATACTACTACGTATAACAAATTAGCTATAACAACAATCTTTCCAGTGTTAAATGAACTCTAATGCAATCATCTTGTTCCTCCCTCAGTGTTGAAATGAACTCTTAACTCAAATGATGACAATGGTTCTTAAATCAAATGATGACAATGGTTCTTAAAACAGAGTATACCAGAAGGCATTTTGACTACTGCTCTACCCTGCTACTCTTGCACGGTTGCACCTCCCAACAACTTTTCCCAATTATTAATCTCTTCTCTCTCCCTCAACACCTGATGCAATTTACCATAGCAACTTTGTAGTAGCCTTCTCTGATCATTTTTCCAACCAAAAACAATATTCTCTGCATTACTAAATATGAACAGAACATAGATTTAATTTCCCCTGCCTCTTCTTACAACTTTCCACCATTTTCATTTTCTGTCCCTCTTCATCTCTATAGCCCTTCTTCTTTTAGGCTGAAAAAACAACCATTATCATAGTTATTTAACCACTCATTATGAATATACATATATACTCCCTCTGTCCCGATAGTTTCTTTACATGGGGGCTGGGCACGGAGACCAAGGATAGTGGATGTAATATTGTTAAAATAAATGAAGTAGTGGGTGTAATAGTGATTTTATTGTTAAAATAAATGAAGTAGTGGGTGTAATAGTATAAAGTGTTGAAAAAGTGGAGTGAAGTAGTGGATGTAATAATATATTTTATTGTTAAAAGTTACTATTTTTAGTAATGTAAAGAATTGGTGGGGCGTCCCAAAAAGGAAATTGTAAAGAAATGGATGGGACAGAGGGAGTAATATGTAAATGAATCTGTAAATTAAATCCACAAACAGAACAAAGAATGATGACATACAAAAAGTGAGTATGTGTTGAGACATTATAATATTGAGATATTATAATGTCTCAACAGTATGCCATCCTCATTCTGCACTAACTGTGTTTTTCTTCTGTTTTGCTTCTTCCACCAGCTCTAAACTTAGATGGAACTCCCCTACTTTCTTTTTATACTCCCTTCTTCGTGACCCAATATCAGTTTTCGAAAATCGGAACTACAATGACATAACTCCATATTTATGGACATTGGACTGGCATAAGTTGTGGCCAAGTTGCCTCAAGCCCAACCGACAATTTTCGAGTCACGAGTCTAGTTACATCTAATAAGATTAGAAGTAGTATTTTTTTTATAATCCAAATACACCCATGGCTTCAAACCTGTATAAATTAGGGTGAACTCTAGTTTTAATTCTTCATTGGTTGTCTAATCAATCTCTAGTAGATACGAAGAGATATACTTGTTAAATTTACAGAATGAAGTGGTTTCTTACCCTTATATCAGTGAGTTTTCTTCCACTAGTTTTGACGCAACTGGTCATAGATAATGTTCTCTCCCACGGTGCAATCAGAGATGGCTTAAAGATGACACTGGAAGTTTTTTGAAAGCATGGGAAGCAACATGCAAATAATCTTCCTCATCACTAACCCTGCACTTCCTCCAAATCTTATGTTTCCAAATCATTCCTTGCTTTTTAAAGCCCATACAATCCCGGAGTTATAAGTCAGTTAAATAGCACCATAACAGCACTAAGTGAACACCCCTACTAAAACCTGGAGGTCTTATTCCACTGATTTTAAGGATGCGCTCATCTTATTTGATGATCTTGAAATCTCTGGTTCCGAAACACTATCTGGACATGGCCAAAAATGGTCGGACATGAAGGGAAAAACCGCCTGCTGCCTTCAGGATTTTAAATTTTAAGAATGTTAGACTTAGGGGGTTAAGGTTTAAGGACAATCCTCAGATGCATTGTGCTTGATGGGTAAAATCTGGGTACATCTCCAACTTAAAGAGAGAGGCAGAGGCACCCGAGTCATAGCCCTAAAACCGACAGCATTCATATCAGAGAGTCCAGTAATGTGCATTTTCTACATTCACCATTGTACACTGGGTATCAATGGGAATGGGAGGTGGGTCTAAAAACCTGGAAATCATATATATTGTATGTGGGTAGGGCATGGTGCAGGTATAGGGTGTTTAGGAAACATGATGGAGAGAATGCTGAAGTAGAAGATGTTGAAATAAAAGATGTGTTCACCAACACTACCAACGGTGACAATTAGCAAAAAAAACACTACCAACAGTGTTAATATGAATACACGGTAGGGAGGAAAAGGATATGCTCGGAACATATAATGTGAGCATGTACTCTGTCAACGATTCGATAATCCCATTATCATTGATAAATTCTATTCTGATCATGAAATATTCTAGATCATAATTCAGCCGTGATTCTGTTAAGGTGAGTAAGGTGACACGTAGGAATGTAATGGGGACTTCAAAAAGAAAGACAGCGGTGAAGATAGACTGCAGCAAGACGCTGCCAATCTGCCATTCAAGGAAATACTGAAATTGTGTTGAATAATGTACACTATTAAGGTTGGCCATGACAAGAATAGAGCTTCATCTTATTGCTGCAGTGTCAAAGGCCAAGTAAGAGGTGTTGGAGGTCCATCTATCTAGCCCATTTATTTGGGCCCAAGGTGAAGCCCAACGCTCGCACCGAATGACTAAGGCCCCATGATGGTATAACAGTCGTGGCCCGACTAGGTCACACGATGACCACCTCTAGGAGGTTAATCCACGATCTCAACACGAGGGAGGAGAGACCGAAGAGAGTAAATAAATAATCAGGTTCTATTTTTCATTCAATCACGGACACAATTTTACACAACACAAACACTCTGCGTTTAATATTACTCATCCAAAACCAGTTAACTTATTCTCACACCGGAGGTGAATCGGGGGGCCACACCCTCGCATTCTTCTTCAATTGCAGGTCCGACCGAACGGATACACTGACGGAAACTGGTTGTAACATTTGGCGCCGTCCGTGGGAACGTAGAAGTGATCTTGTTAGTGTGAATCTGCCTCTGATGCAAGCGGGATCCGTGTGCCATCACACGAGGGTAAACCTACTGATACCGGTTGAGCAGCCTCTATGCCTTGGGTGCTACAAATCGCCACTGGTGAAGGCTTGGACACTTTGTAAATATCAAAGTGAAAACCATAATTGTCGTTTGCCAATCAAGCCGACAACGTGGCTTCCCACTCCATTCGCACTTAACACCAAGATGAATCAACTCCACGAAAACTGGTCACTCTTGGTACTGGCATAACTCAGTAGGACTTGGACTAAAATAAAAAGAGGTAATGACTGCATGTACAATGTCCTGCAGCTAAGGTACGGGCTTTAACTAGTTCTCTGAGAAATCTGATATTCATATAATCATATCATACGCCCCTGTAATTACTCGATTGACGTAAACATGAGCGAAAGTTGTAATAGAATATTATATGATTGGTTCACATTTATTAACCTACTATCTCAAGTCTAAATTACTGAGCCTGGAAAATATATCCTTTGACAATTTTATATTATATGGGAAAGATTTGTGATCAACACCACATCACTGGCCAACATAAGCATGTTATCAGCTATATATCCATGGCAAGTAGCATATGTATGTCATATCTATAGATCATGTGCTCATAATTTTGTTCCAGAATTAAATTAGCATGCAGATGGTGAAAGCATCCAGAAGCTTATCCAGTTCTTGACCAAAAGGGGTCTGAAACTCATAGGAAAAGCTATTCCTAGATTAAATGTGCAAGCAGCTGGGCACAACTAGCACTGTACAGGAGAAAGAATCACGGCTATTCAACGCAGCATACAAGAAAAGGAAAAAAATTCAGATGAATAAAGGCCTAATTCGCAGAAGTAAAGTGACACTACGGAAGTAAATTTCTATTCTTTTCCAAGGTTGCCAATGCTGATTCCATGTCCAGATCCACAAATCACATCATGTATGAATATGCCCGAACACCCAGTCTGAATAGAAATGCAATCATCTCCTGTGTACAAACTACTAGGTTTGCCTACCGCATGCAAGATTGCTGTTGTGGATTAACACATTTTGGGAGTTCTGAAGGTGGATTTCGCCTGTATTCGGGCTGTCACCTGGAGATGAGACAGTGATGCCAAAAACCTGAACCGCTGTGCAGTCATCAAATTTGAGTATGCAAGCAATCCCCAGAGATGGCAATAACACGAAAATGATTTGAACTAGGCACTTACCAAATCTAGACAATTAGCAATGCAGTTACAACCAGGAATTTGGAACATCCTCGGTTGAACCCTCTCATGTGTTAAGTATTTGCTTAAGAAATGTATAGCAGAGAGAGATGCTTGGTTCCATTGCTGGTGATGGCAGGTTTATATAAAGGTGCATGTAAGATTCACTATGCACTCACAAGTCAAATGCAGAATACAAAAACATAAAGATGAGGTTACTTGCCACTGTAGCTAGCAAATGGTTACGAGAAGAATATAAACAAAAAACCAGAATGGGGTAAAAGCAGTCGGGTTCTTGGCGGCTAGCTTCGATCCGACCAAAGGTACATTTTCTCAGATTTAGTACGTTGTTTTGTTTAAGTGCATTTATTTGAACCAAGTACATTCATTCGGATTTAGCACATTAATAGAACAAATTAGTAAGCAAAGTACTATTCAGGGGAGTATCCCGAAGAAGATAGGAACTTGCTTATAACATCCAAGGGGAATAATTACCTCGAAGCGGAACAAATCTTTAAGACACCATACAATGACATTCGTGACTTATAATTTAAGTAGGGAAGTTGCACCAATCTGCCATAACTACTTGAATCATTGCATCCCTAAAATACTGGGGGAGAATAAGCTAAGGTACCGAATACCGAAGATGCGTAAATGTCGAAGAAGCATGATTTAAGAAATTACGCTGAGGCGAAACATTAAATACAAAGCCCTAGCTAATTATGCGCCCTTATAATTGTTTCAGTATTTAAGTCACTTGACAAATAATTAAGGCCGAGAGGCCGAAGATGCATCGATAAGCTAGGATATGGCCAAAGTACATTTAATGTTAATATAACTAAGTACATTAAAAAAGGTTTAACGGTCCCATATTTGGGGCCGATCGAACAAAATGTGGGTCCTTATAAAATGTTATGGTATTTAAGTTACTTTGACATAATTAAGGCCGGGAGGAAAAACTTTTCACCGACCTAAGAGGACCTTAATTATTTACAAACCCCTCGCTGGGGAGCGGCTAGGTTACGACCGAAGATGCCCAATCAACAATTAAGCGATTAGGGACAGTTAATCGTCTGAACGAACCCATGTTTGGGGCCGACCAATAAAAACATGAGTCCCTATGATTATTTTAGTATTTAAGCTACTATGACGTAATTAAGGCTAGGCTATAGCCAAAATGCATAAAATCAAAAGTAATTATGCCAAGGCGGATAAAGCCGAATAGGCATAAAATTAAAGATAATTATGCTAAGGCAAATTAATGCCGAAAAAGCATAAAATTAAAGATAATTATGCTAAGGCAAATTAAAGCCGAAGATGCATAAAATTAAAGATAATTATGCTAAGGCAAATTAATGCCGAAAATGCATAAAATTAAAGATAATTATGCTAAGGTAAATTAATGCCGAAAATGCATAAAATTAAAGATAATTATGCTAAGGCAAATTAAAGCCGAAGATGCATAAAATTAAAGATAATTATGCTAAGGCAAATTAATGCCGAAAATGCATAAAATTAAAGATAATTATGTTAAGGCAAATTAAAGCCGAAGATGCATAAAATTAAAGATAATTATGCTAAGGCAAATTAAAGCCGAAGATGCATAAAATTAAAGATAATTATGCTAAGGCGGATAAAGCCGAATAGGCATAAAATTAAAGATAATTATGCTAAGGCAAATTAATGCCGAAAATGCATAAAATTAAAGATAATTATGCTAAGGCAAATTAAAGCCGAAGATGCATAAAATTAAAGATAATTATGCTAAGGCAAATTAAAGCCGAAGATGCATAAAATTAAAGATAATTATGCTAAGGCAAATTAATGCCGAAAATGCATAAAATTAAAGATAATTATGCTAAGGCAAATTAAAGCCGAAGATGCATAAAATTAAAGATAATTATGCTAAGGCAAATTAAAGCCGAAGATGCATAAAATTAAAGATAATTATGCTAAGGCAAATTAAAGCCGAAGATGCATAAAATTAAAGATAATTATGCTAAGGCAAACTAATGCCGAAAATGCATAAAATCAAAAGTAATTATGCCAAGGCAAGCAAAAGCCAAAGACGCATAAAACCAAACCAGAATTATGCTAAGGCAAACATAAAAGCCAAAGATACATAATATAAAGACGAACGATGCATAGGCAAGCCAAAGCCGAAGATGCATTGAGCAAAATAAAATTATGCTAAGGTGAATAAATCAGTCGAAGACGCATAAAATCAAACAAGAAAATATGCCAAGGCTACTAAAAGAGAGCCTAAAATGCATAAGTTGAAATTAAAGCCCGAAGGCAATAGAAAGTTACGCCCGAAGGTCCGAAACAAAAACAATTCATTCCCAAGGCAAAAAATAATAATAATAAAAAAAAAGGGGATAATAAGAAACAAATAGTAAGATTATGCCTGAAGGCTCAATACCCAAGATCCTTCAGCTCTGTGCCCAAGGTAAGCTTGTAGTCAAGGCCGACCGAATGAGCTTATAAGAGATTTTTGGATTCCTTGTCCTAGGGAGCCTCCCGAAGATGGACCGAAAAAGGTGGCCTTCATTCTAGCAAAGCCCGATTGAAGCCCGGGGACATGTTGGAGGTCCATCTATCTAGCCCATTTATTTGGGCCCAAGGTGAAGCCCAACGCTCGCACCGAATGACTAAGGCCCCATGATGGTATAACAGTCGTGGCCCGACTAGGTCACACGATGACCACCTCTAGGAGGTTAATCCACGATCTCAACACGAGGGAGGAGAGACCGAAGAGAGTAAATAAATAATCAGGTTCTATTTTTCATTCAATCACGGACACAATTTTACACAACACAAACACTCTGCGTTTAATATTACTCTTCCAAAACCAGTTAACTTATTCTCACACCGGAGGTGAATCGGGGGGCCACACCCTCGCATTCTTCTTCAATTGCAGGTCCGACCGAACGGATACACTGACGGAAACTGGTTGTAACAAGAGGTGAAGTGGTTCCTTGAATCACCTTAAGGTGACACAGTAAAACAGCGAGAGATTACATCCCCCCACTAAATCTTTTTTTTAGACTGGAAATAAATTCCTACCATAGTTCAGTTCTTTTTCTTGTTTTAATGATTAATTGCAATTTATTATTTTTGTAGAACGATGATTGAGGATTAATCCCTACTCACATTGATTTATTGTTCTGATACGAAAAGATATTTGTAATATATATAATTTTTTTTCCTGTTATATGGATTTGTTTTTTTATAATTGTAACATATTCTTGTGTTTTCTGCTGTATTCCGTTACTACACTTTCCCCACGACAATTCATATTGGCCACAGTGGCCTGTGTCTCCAAACTCAAGCTGAATTGCCAAGTATATAACTGATCTAATTGTCTGTATATTAACCAGCAGGGCACATCCTAGCTTATTTGTTTGCACTACAAAATGATCCCACTGGCATAAGCTTTTTTCGCTAAATACAACTGCCATAAGCTTCTAACTTATATGATGCATCCGTTTAGCATAAATGTTAAACATGTAACGTTTTTAGTTTGTCGACTTGCAAAAGAGAACTAATTGGCCTGGACGTATAATTTTGTAAATTACAGCATCGTGTTTGTTCCATGGTGTAGCAATTTAATACCTCGTCGATCCCTGGTCCTGTGCCACTAACTGTTTAGTGAATAGTTCGACATGCATTGATAAAAAAATAACTGAGCACCAAGTTTTTCTGCTCGTATTGTGGCTCAGATGATCTCAACATATGCAAACTTGCATGGGAAGAATCAGTGACATAGACTAGAACAAAGCTGAGCGACTTCTGAACTTCTATCTTGACTCGTCAATGTGTAATTTCCGCTCCTCCCATTGCCAAGGCATTGCAAAACCACCTGGTTTCCTTCCTGCATAGCCTGGAAACACAAATTTCAAAGGCATGATTCATGGAATTAGATGATCGATTTCCTGGCAGATCAGATATCAATAATTGCTCCAATGGCACAATGAGTAACTGCTTTAGTTAGGAAATCATATTACCGAGCAGCGGTCATCACATTTCCATAGAGGGGTAGGAACACAGCTCAAGTAATGACAAAAAGAACAATGGTCATTACCATTTACACCTTCGAGGAGTGATGCTAGGCCGCCTGTAAATCTGTTTTAGAAATATTACATGTCAAGAATTTACCAGTAGAGGCTATAATATATGATCTTCCTTACAAATCTTGCATTTGACACTAACCCTGTTATAAGAACAAACACAGATAGAACCAACAATACCAACTGGTACTTCTTGTATTTGGACTTGGGTTTGGCAGCATAAAAACCAGGAGGAGCAGTTTTGTGGTTAACCCATCCATACTGTGGCCGGATCAAGATAACGAACCCGAGAAAAAATCCTGTAAGGAAACCTCCTAGATGTGCAAAGTTGTCCACATGAGGAAGAATTCCCACAGCTATATTGATGACGATGATAGAAACAAGGCTAAGTAGTGCTCCGCACTGATTAAGAAATGTAAATCACATGAATAAATGTTTAGATAATGAAAAAAGATTAGTGATACTAAGGCAATTGGACCAGATGTTTCCAAGTACCTTGTTGGCATATATTGTCCAGTTTGTAAGAAGTTCTGAAAGCATGCATCCAAGCAATCCAAATAACGCACCAGATGCTCCAACTGAGATGGTATTACGGATGAACAAGCAGGATAATATGCTTCCTCCCATTCCTGATATAAGGTACAGCAATCCTATTCGCACTGTTGAAGAAAACCATTAAACGTTCCTGTCAATAACTAGGAAAGATTCCACTGAAACATAAGCATAACAGGAATCAAGATCAAACCAAATACAAAATCCAAAGTAGCAATTAAAAACTTTATGAAGGTGGATGTTAAGGATTTTTATCAAATGGCACTATTCGATGATAATGTTGGTAACATTTTGATTGCTCGGATATATAGCATTCAGGTAAGCATTCTTTCGAGTCATGAAAATGAAAATGTAAATTTATTAGATACAACTAGTAAGTAGTAGTACCTAAGACACAACAAGGCACACTCTATATGATCGTGAAGTAAGAGTAGCACGTGATGGCAACACTAAAATCAGAATGTCTACAATCTAATCAGATACACATCTTTTATATATGTAGTTTGAGAATGCTAAGATGCAGAGCTGTTGTTTGACAAAGCTGTGACACATACCAAATCCAAACTCCTGCTCAAGCCGAATCCCAACGAACAATAGACTCACCATGTTCGAAACAATGTGAATAACCCCTGCATGGAGCCACATACATGATACAATGCGCCACACCTCTTTTTTTTCTACCACAGATGACCACTGCATAGCTCCCATCTTGAGTAGCCTAGACAAGCAAAAATTACATCAAAATGTTCCATCATATACGTGATTTTTCAAAATGTCCGGAAATATTTATAGTTAGCCATTGATGATTATAAAAATCACAAAACAAACATCCAAATTGGGATCGACATAAGAGCACACAGGTACTAATAATCATAAAATTGCTCATAAATATGTTCACATGTACAACCACGTACGTCTTAGCAGAAGGTCCAAAGAGAGGATTTTCGCGTGTACGCTGAAACGCAAATCTGCCTAAAGTATCAGAACCCACACATCTCCCGGACTTATGAGGACAATCATTATAGTACATTGTCAAAATAAATAGGAAAATGTTAGCCAGTACAATGACAGGGACCAACCAAGGGCACCATTTTTTAAATGGCTCAAAAGCTGGCGGGGGTGGGCGCGACCGGCGTTCCCGGCGAGCCCGTTGTGGTGGTGTCGGTGGGGGTCCTTTATGGACCTTAATCTCGAGCTCCGGCGAGGACTCCCTATGAGACCTCCCCATCACGGCTATATATATTATTTTTTCCAACCGAACGGGTATTGGAATATATTAAAATTTTATAAATGGAATCTGCATTTTGTTGTTTAATGTAACTTGAAGGAATGACAGCTTCAACGATAAGCAGTGGATCGTGGTTAATGGAGAGATTTATTTGTAGCTTGCTATTATTAGGAAGAATGTACGTAGTTCAAGTCAAAAATATACAAGGAGGTTAATTATGGATAATTACGGCTTGATTCTGTTTTGTTTCAACTAATTGTTTTTGCTGCTTATCCTTTTCGCTAAATAAATTATTTTTACTTTATTAATTTGTTTCGGTTTATGAATTCATCACCTATATCCACTCTTTTCTTTTTCTTTTGGTTTTGCAATTGAGCTGGATCAGGTCACACTACAAGAATTTTCAGTTTTAATAACAGAAAATTCCGTTGGCAAAAAACAAGCAAATTCGTTGGGAAAACAGTTTGCCAACGGAATGCCAACCAAAGAGAAGCGTTGGTACAAACGTTGTTGGGAAGGGCCTTGCCAACCGAATTATTTCCGTTACTAGTTTTACCAACCGAATAGCAATAAACTAATAACAGATCTCAAAGTCACCAAAAATTATCACTCTGCCAACGGAACTGAATCCGTTAATAAATTTAATAACACTTTGCTAACAGAACTCTATTGTTAAAATAATAACAAGCTTCCAACGGAATATGCTGTTGGGTAGTTGTGTGTTAACGGAGGAATTTGGTGATAACAAATTTCGGAGGTTGTTGGAATAACGAAATCATGAAAATAGGGGGATTTGGGATTTTGGATGTTTGGGGCTGGACTTGAGAGGTCTCTCGACTTGTTAGATGTGTCGGATCCTTTTTCAAGATGCCTGCGTACCTTATATTTATAAGGATCAAGCCAACGCAGTTCTGTTAAAAGGATTGGTTTTTAATCCCTATGATTGTTAAGGGATGTATTTTGGGAATTAGTAGATTTTATCTCTTTAAATTATATTCGCGTTGGGATACCTTCCTGATTTGAAGGATATCGTTTGGAGATATTTTCTATCATTAATTGATTGGGATTGATTCTTTCCTCGTTTCAGAGAGAGGAAATAATTAACTTGGGGGTTAAGTTAATTATTACTAGATTCGTATTTGGAAATTTGGGAGATAATAGAGGCAACCGAAATTATGCCGTAACAACTACCCCCAGTTCTTCAGTGTAGCTTGCTACAGTGGAGAACTAAGAATGCTTCGATCTTCCAAATTTCTTGAGTCACTGAAATAACTAGGAGATAAAGATTAGTAAAAAATATGGAGCACCTAGGTGCCCGTGATGCGCATGTAGATGTAAACGAGACAATATGCGAGAATTAAATAATAAGTTTTGTAGGTGTGAGAGAATTTATCTTGGAGGGTCAAGCATTATCCGGAAGAGTCATTCAAAGCATTCCAAGCAATTTCCTAACAAACAAACTTAGCAAGAAATACCCTCCTTCAAGGAGGTCGTATTCCTAAAAAATATGAAAAATATATCTCGGAATACCCTCCTCTCGGGAGGTCGTATCCTCATTCTAGAAATACCCTCCTCTCGGGAGGTCATATTCCCAAAGTCGTACCTTGATGAGGCGCCGAAAGTACGGACATCCCCCCGGAAATACGATTTTTGCAAGGATTTAATTATCGGGATACCCTCCTCTCGGGAGGTCATATCCAAATTCTAGAAACACACTCCTCCCGGGAGATAATGTAGCTGAAAAATCGTACCTTGATGAGGCGCCGGAAGTACGGACATCCCCCCCGGAAGTACGGTTTTTGCAAGGATTTAAATTATCGGGTGATACCCTCCTCTCGGGAGGTCATATCCAAATTCCAAAAACACTCTCCTCCCGGGAGATAATGTTCTAGAAAATCGTTATAGTTTTATTAAAACTCTCCTTAGAGAAGATCGTCTTTTCACATATTACCCTCATCAGAATTGGGTCTTCCAAAATAATCAACTCTTCGAATAAGAGCCTTCCCAAATAATTACCCATGCAAAAGAGGGTCTTCCAAAATAATAAACTCTTTAATTAAGAGCCTTCCAAAATCTTAACCCTACAAAGGAGGGCCTTCCAAAATATTACCCCACAAAGGAGGGCCTTCCAAAATAATAAATTATTCAATTACGAGTCTTTCAAAATATTACCCCATAAAGGAGGGCCTTCCAAAATAATAAACTCTTTATTTAAGAGCCTTCCAAAATCATGTAACACGAAGATAACACCTAAAATCTTGAAAATCTTCACAATTCTAATTCTGCCCAGATCTGTTTTTGACGTTTTTGACCTTCTAAACGATTCTTTCTGGAAAAACACAAAACACGAAAGTTGTAGAGAATGAAAAGACCTTTCCGACGATATAAGGCTCATAAAAAACGGACTTATAACGAATCGGTAATTAAATAAAACGTCTGCTGATCTGCTACTCGATGCTGAAAAAACGAGATCTGATTGTATTTTGTGATTTCGAGAATAGATCGAGATATAATCTGAGAAAACTCAAAGAACGAAAGTTATAGGCAATTTAACAAGCGTTCCGAATCATTAAAAATCATCAAAATCCGACATGTATTGAATTTACTACGAATTTTATAAGATAACTAACTTGTATGAACAAAATCATAAGAAAACTTATCTTAATTAAGAATAGATCCACCGCCTCCACCGCTTAGCTCCTCCATTAAAGCAGCTCCAAATCCATAATAACCCCCCATGCGTATGAATTGATTGTCCTCCACAATCAATAAATAATCCCCTCCTTCTAGCGCCAATTGTTAACGGAGGAATTTGGTGATAACAAATTTCGGAGGTTGTTGGAATAACGAAATCATGAAAATAGGGGGATTTGGGATTTTGGATGCTTGGGGCTGGACTTGATAGGTCTCTCGACTTGTTAGATGTGTCGGATCCTTTTTCAAGATGCCTGCTGTTGTGAGGGAAATTTGGTACAACACTTCTTGGAGGTAGTTGCGGGAAGAACGGAGAATCGCGTAGAAATCGGCGTGAAGACAGGTTCGTACGCCGACTGCCAGGGTTCAACTGCCTTGAACCGAGGGGGAATTGTGGCTGTTTTTGGACTGAATTTGCAAGGTCTCCGGGCAATTATGACTGAATAAATCCTACTCAATCGAAGAAGATGCCCAGAACTGTGTTAGAGGTGTGTATAATTGTGTCTTCTTCTTGCAAATGGCCTACATACCCTCATATTTATAAGGGATCAAGTCCAATGTAGTTCTTGATGATTGAGCCATGATTTGATAAGCTTTATCCTCCTTAACTGAACTGATTTCATGAATTATCCCAGCTGATTTGATTATCCAGTGGTTACTCCTTTATTAATCCATAATTATCTCCATAAATATATGATTATCCATCATATATCTCCATCCATGTATATATAATGATTATCTAGGTTAACAGATGTTATTTATCTGCACCTGATGTCCAGGACTTATCCCTAAGTCTGTTAGGGGCGTCCCTTATCCATTCCCCTATAATTTAGGAAGCTGCAGGGCTGCCTTCTGCATATCGTCAGGGTACGTGCACGTACCCCTGTCTGGAGGCCTACCACCTGAATGAACCCCTGTCAAGCCTCCGCACGGAAGTACCCCTGACTGAGGTCCAAACACCTGAACCCCACCATGGACGAACCCCGATCCAGATAACACCATCCTTATTTCTCTAAGGTATATTGGGCCACCATATCCATACCCATCCCAGCCTATCCTTCAATATCCATTCAATCCGGACATGTACTCTTAATGGGCCTCAAATCAAGCCCAAGGCGGATTTTGGGCACAACAACTACCCCCCGGTTCCTTGTAGCCTTTGAAGGCAAGAGGAACCTATATTGCACGTACCTCATCTACACCCTCGTTCCATGCGAACCCCTAAGCCTACGTGAGCGAACTCGTTGTAGGAAACAAGGGATTCAATCACGAAACTCATGTGCCAATGACTGTACTTTCATACTCGAACCCCGGGGTTCTTCCGTCTTCATATCGGGGTATCATCACCGAACCCCCACGCTATGCACCTTAATAAACATATCCATTCCGCCAATTGATAACAACTAAGAAAATTACTTAGAATAAAATTCCGCATAAGTAAAATTATACCCGGACTCAAATTGTTTAAACTTCAAATTTCACTAAAACTCTCTATTCTCACCATAAATTCCCATGTATCCGGCCTTCCATCAGTCCACATTCAATTTTTATCGTTCTCAAAAAACCTTTAATGACTACACGCTTCCTACCATGCACTGCCACGTGTCTAGACCGTCCGTATCCCCATATACTCATATATACATGCAATCACGCTTGTTCCTCTTTTAACAAAAGTACTAGTAAAATAAAACCCCTCTTCTCCTCCAAAGCGATTTCTTCCGGTGGCTTCAACTTCAACAAATCACTCCTTCTCGACACTCTCTACCGTTTGAATCAAAGGTACTCCACTTTCCTCTTTTCTTTTGTCTTCCTTTTTCTTGTTATTGATTGCTTCGCTGTGCACCCTCTCATAGATGTTTATACGTATATGTGCTTCACACCTTGAAATATGCTTACAACACCATCCCCATGTTTAATATGTCGACTATATGTGCCTTTTCGTGCCTCCTTTGTTTTTCATGCTGTATTTTGAGCCTTGTTTGAAACTGTCCGTAAACACATGTTGTTCTTAATAAACGAATTGGGTAGATCTCGCGGTTTTCATTTGATGATTCTGATTGGGTCTGTTCATATTTCGCACACATGCATGTCTACACACACAGATACACCCTTTACTTGATTGCGAACCCTGCCACTTTTTATCATATGAGCCTTAAGATGTGTTTTTAGACTTGCGTTTGTAATCCGAGTAGACTCGCCATGCCATCTTTAGATTCTTTTGATTTTGGCCTGTTGCGACTTGATTTTGATTTCCTGCCCTTTGGGGGTCATACTGTTGCACCCCTGAGACCACTTGGGCTACCGCCCCTTACATGCCCTGTAGGTGTTTGATGAAATTCCCCTCATGACCTTTTCTATCCAAGCCTTGTTTCATCGTGGGGTTCGCCTGATGGAACCCCTGTGACAACTCAGGGTCTTCCATTCCTTCCTTCGTTTCATTGCCTTTTTACTTGAGTTGACACCTTATTGGTTTGTGTCCGACGCTTCGTGCTGACACTGCTTTTCCCCTTTGCAGATGTCCAGCCAAACCATTTCCACCCAGTCCCAGAATTCAGTGACTAAGGAGGCTACCCCCCAGACGGGAACCTCTGAAGGAAATTCATTCTCATCCCCAAGCCCGGTATCCTCATTTCCACCACTGTCCTTTACTGTTAGTGGCCGCACACGGTCAAAGATCAAAGTCCTTGACCCCATTAAGGCTCAGATTTCCGTAAAAGCTAAATCCACAAGCTGTGAACCAATGAACCCTACTCCCATTAGTTCTGACACATTAGAATCAAGAGAGGAATGTGATTCTCTAAGCCATATGTTCCCACCATCCAAGTCTGCCAGTTGCTCCAATTCTGAAGATGAATTCCAGGATGAGGCTATGACTGTTGAAGCCTCTAATCCCAGCGAGAGCCTACTGCACTGTGCCAACACGAAATCAATCATGACCAGCCAGAGACTAGAGAACCTATTGAGTGTGTGTAACCCAGGGTGCACACTTGTCGTACCCCAACCTGATGAGAGGTGCCATGATTTTTCTAACTTCAACCCTGACCAAATTGTTCCCAATGCCGTGTTATCCGCCCAATTCTTTAGGTTGGGATTGTCTTTACCTCTGCATCCTTTCATCACAGATATACTAGATTTTTATGGCATTGCACCAATGCAATTAACACCAAACTCTTATCGCATGGCGATTTGTATGTTCATCCTCTACGATACCATGTTCCAAGTTGAATTAACAGCATGTGAGTTGGGTTATTTCTACCAACTCAAAGAAACTGGAAAAACCACAGGCTTCTTTTACCTTACAACTTGGAATTCCCACAAGGGTCGGTGTATAAAAGGGAACAAGAAAGGTATGTCAGGGTGGTACAAACAGTTTCTATACTGTTATGATTGCCCAGAGTACAGAAAGGACTTCAACCTCGACCCATGTGAGTTACTTGTTTTCATAGTTCCGTAATCATCCCTTTTAAGCGTACCTCTGTGTGAAGCCATATTATATATACATATTTTTTGTTTGCTTGTATATGATAGCAATGCCAGAACAGACTCCTCTGGAAGGAGTTGAGTTGGAACGAGCTAAAATGGCCTTGAAAAGATGTGCAAAGCTAGGAGACGGCTCCAGCTTGTTAACCAAAGAAAACTTGATCAACCTAGGGTTCAGTTGCGAACGTACCCTCATAGCACAGGGGGTTGCTCATACCCCTGTTGAGATGAACCCTGACAAGGGAATCCTTTGTGAAACAGGTTCTTGAACGTACCCCAATCTCTGAACGTACCTACTTTTCATAGACCATGCATGCTTGATATACATGTTTGATACATTTATTTTTGTTTGATGCATCTCCTTTGTCTATATATCCTGTTGCCATACCCCCATTTGCCACTAACACCTTCTGTTTTATGCTTATTTGTTTGCAGAGATGTCTTTCCCCATTCCTTCCTTCATCAAGAGATCGAGCAAGAATGTTTCAAAGAGAGAGCAGGCGAACGTAGAATTTGAGGAAGAAATTCCTGTTCCAGCCACCAAAACCAGCCCAAATCCTGCTGAAAAATCCACTCTCTCCAGAAAAAAGTCTTCTCACAGAGCTTCTGAACCCTCCGGTGCTTCCGGCTCTCGAAGTGGCAAAAGGTTAAGGGGTGATCCAGGGCGTAGCCCTTCTGATGTTGCTGTGTCTCCCTCCCTCTCGGCCTTCCTTGATTCTATTAAGGAACGTACCCCTATGCCATCAATTCGGGAGTGGGATAAGATCAGTATGGAGGAGGCTGTCGACACGATGTCCCTGGCCAATGCTCAGAGCTTATTCTTACATTTGAAATATAGTCGTCAAATGGCTGAAGCTGCCAAAGGAGACCTCAAAATCCGTGAAGAACTTATTGGGCTACGTTTCGAGGCGAAGGTCTACCGTGAAGATAAGAAGAAAATGTTGGATTTGAATAAGAAGCTCCAGGAGAATGAGACCGTTTTGATCCAGGAGAAGAATGATTTATCGAAGGAGAGGAAGACACTGAACACCCTGGCCATCAAGCTTGATAAGGAAAAGGAACAGCTGGTTGTAGACAAAAACAGACTTGAAGTAAAGATGAGGGTCCTCCAGGGTATTATTGCTAAGTATAAGGTTGTTCTCTCTCGTCAGGGGGACAAAGAGTATAATGCAGGATACCAAGCCGGTGTCAAAGACTACCTAGCCTCCACACACGAAGCCTTTCCTAACCTGGATTGGGCCCTCCTGGGCCAAGATGCTGTGGATGCCATCAACCTGATCAAAGAAGAGAAAGCCTTTGCGGTCCCAGAAGTAGTCATGACTGAAGCTCCTGAGGAGAAGGTTGATGAGATGCCTGTAGATGTCGCTGCACAGGACGTGGTGGAAGCTACAAAGGTCCAGGCAGCTGAAGCTGAGGATGGGGGTTCTACAGTGGAAACCCAGGTGGAAGTCACCCCGCCTGAGCTCGAAGCCGTAAAGACTCCCCCAGCTAGTGTGACTCCTCCTGCCTCTCCAACCAAGCAAATCCAGTGATTTCTTTCATGCAATCTTTTTTAAGTGAACTTTTTAAGAACTCTTTTGGCATTGCTTGCCGTGAACTCGTTATTTTGAGGGTGCGGGCTCCTCGGAAGGCCTCGCAAGTTGTACCCGTAACTTCTGAATTGGTTTCTTTTGAACTCTAAGTAGATGGTTTATGAACCTTGCATGCTTTCCCTTTATATGTATCTGTGGTATGTCCACCTTGTGCGCATACACATGCACATATATGTGGATGCCTCGTCATGCCATGCCTTATAGAGAAGCCGTGTCATGTTCCTTGTTAGGATGAATGAACCCCGGCTAGCCTTCGGGGTACGTCCCTTGTAGCCTGGGCTACGTGTAAGGGGGCTTATGCCTTTCGTAGGCGTATGCTGCCTTATTAATGAAATTGGCATTCCTTGGGCTTTGACATAAGCTTTTCCTGTCTTAAGCATTATTGCCAAGTAGGTTACCAGAAGTGGACCTAGGATAAAGAAGTTTGACAATCCTGCATAATGGTTAAATAAACGGATACATGCATAGATTTTAAAATATGGATTCCTTTTACCAGATTTCATCCTCATTCCTATGAGGTTTCCTGATTTTGAGAAGATAGATTTTCCATCCGTATCCTTAGTTATGCCATGATACAAACCTGTTTAAATATAGTTGATATCCAATTCTTGTAGCCAAGCAGTTTCCTAACTGGGCTTGCCATTTCCATTCCAAATCCTTGCCTTGAAGTTTACCCCTATATTCCATAGGGGCCTTTATCCGGGGAGACATGTGTTCCACTTGTCGTACCCCAAGATGTGCCTAAATCCCTTTCCGGGTGATTTCCTTATGATGTTAACTTCGTAACGATGTTAGTTTCATGATAATGTTAATTTCCTAATGATGTTAGTTTCCAAGAGTTGAACTTCACTTACCCAGTTTCCCTGGGGTCGTGGTGAAGCTGTTTGCCAATCCAATGTGATATCCTCACATCGCTAAAGTCCTTAGCATTCTAACCTTACTCACCCAGTTTCCCTGGGGTCGTGGCGAGGTTGTTTGTCAATTTGTACGTAGCTTCCACAGCTGTACATGAGTCCCGAAACGGGGTTGGTTATCCACCAACGTGATTACACGGAAGTTTACCGGCGTTATGCCTGGTCAGGGTTCAAACGAATGAACCTCCAATATGGGGGAACTTTATTGGCCTAGTGTCCCTAGGTCCAGCCTGCCTTGGGGTTCCAACCCATTCACATGTAATCCACATGTGATGCATGTATAATCCATACATGTTCCTGCCTTGATTCATGTATAATCCATACATGTGCCTGCCTTGATTCATGTATAATCCATACATGTGCCTGCCTTGATTCATGTATAATCCATACATGTTCCATATAGTCCGTGTAATCAATTAGCACATAATCCATGTGCTATAATCCTGCCTTGCGCACGTAATCCACATGCGATTTAAATCCGAAAAATTTTAAATTTCCTTTAAAATTAGGCTATCCTATCCGAGGTCAGTATCCTATCCAAGGTTAGTATCCACCTACTACCCCCCGAGTTTTTTAGTATAATTATACTTATAGTGAAGAACTAGGTACAAGCAGTCGTAACCTTTACATGTAATGCGTAGGCGAAACAAGTAACACATGTAGCATATAAGCAAGGCAAGTATCACACGTAGCACGTAAGAAAAGCAAGTAACACATAAAGCATGCATGCATTGCCACTACATGAGACAGTAATTAAAGCAAAGAACAAGTTGACTTCATTACATCCAATTAAATCAAAGTAGGTGTTCAACAGGTAGGCGTACATTCACACCCCCCGAGCACTTTATTATCCTAAAGAAAAGAAAATCCTAACGATTGGTCCTAAGATCGTGGTAGTTATAACTAATAAACTACCTTTATTCTCCTATGCCTGAAAGAGGCCTACGATAAGCATCACCTGGAGTCAACTACCAGTAATATTTCCTGAGATATTCAGCGTTCCACGCCTCCGGGATGAGTTTCCCATCCAAACCTGTCAAGTGATAAGTGCCTTCCCCTAGGACCGATGTGATCACATAAGGGCCCTCCCAGATTGCCTCAAAGAATCCATGTCCTGAAGTCTTTGAATTGGGCATCTGTTTCCTTAAAACCAAATCGCCAGCCAAGAGTGGCATCTGAACCCCGCCGTAGGGGTACTTATGAGTCTTAATTTTATGGGCCTCAGGCTTTAACTGTGAAGTTCCCTGATTCCCTTCCACCATATTCAGATGCAAATGATGTTTGTCTTTGTTTTCCAAGAAATCATGGCCACATTTTATGACTGGACCTGTTGCCATAGGTGTCAAGCTGATTGACTTCTGATAAGTTGATCCAGCGTTCGACAGTCCAAAAGGCATTATGCTACGATAGTTGTAGCCTGTACCGGATATGAGGGGAGTGTACCCCTGGCCATGTTCTGGTAGCTTCCCTCCGGGCCATTTGGCCTTTGTGATTTTCATCGAGCCATTCTTATCATCAAAACTTTCAATATCATCATTAAGGACCTCCTCAATCATCTTCTTGATTAGGGGTTCCACCGTTTCCGTACCCCGAGATTCCGGGGCTTCTAGCATTAACATTTTATCTTTTCCCCAAGAAAAAGCAGCATCACAGTGAGGCTTCTTCCCTTGACTCTGTAGGGACATAATAGCATTACAAGTTCCCCTTACCGACTTCACCCCCTTCTGAAATGGGGGTTCGTCCACCTGTTGTTCCATTGGTTCCAGATAACGGTAACATTGTTCATTTGTAGGACCCCCATCCATTAATAGCAGGTGTTTGCAAGACTGCTCGGCTGCACGTAATGCCTTACCATAGCATTCCCTAGAATCCAATTGGCATCCATGTATACACCCAATTCCACCTGGAGTGGGGAATTTCATAGACAAATGATAGATTGAGGTTACCACCCGCATCTCTTTAAGTAGTGGTCTTCCCAATATCCCGTTGTAGGAGATGCCTTCGTTTATCACCATGAACTCGGCTATCTATGTGGCAGACCGGGGTTCCTCCCCCAAAGTAATAGGAAGCTTCACCCGTCCAACAATCTGCACGGGGTTCCCAGTGAAACCGTATAACTCATTATAAGAAGGAGCCATTTCCTTATCTAGCAGCCCCATTTTCTGGTAAGTGCTATATGCAAGAATATTCACGGAGCTTCCGTTATCCACCAACACTCGGTACACCTTCAGGCCTCCAATCGCAACCTTAACCACTAGTGCATCATTGTGGGGATGATGAACGTGCCTAGCATCCTCTTCAGTGAACGTTATATCAGCGGCTTCCCCCTTAAAGAGCTTGGGGGGTCTTTCGGTCAAGTGGTATACATTTGTGAGTGGTGTACCTCTGGCTTCCCTGGTGTAGTTTTTCCTGGCATTCATGCTCGTACCCCCAATATAGGGTCCGCCTATGATGGTACGTATACTATTAGCCCTTGTAGTGCGCTCTGGGTTCACCCTTTCAGTGTCTTTACTTGCTTTATCATCTTTATACCTCTTTGCTTCCTGGGCCACAAATTCCGTAAGGTATCCCCTTCTGATCAAGTCTTCAATGTGATCTTTTAAGTGACGGCAATCCGCCGTCCCATGCCCATTAGAATCATGAAAGGCACAGTATGGGCCCATATCCTTTCTTCCTGGGGGTCCATTCTTTATAGGCTTTCTGAACATTCCAGCCTTACTTCCTACCTCCAGTACATGTTCAATAGAAGCAGCGAGTGGGGTGTACTCCGCATATTTGGCAGTACCTCGGGAGTAACTTTTAGTTGGGTACTTGTAGCTTACTGTTCTCCCTGTACCAGTTGCATTCACGGTCAACGGTGTCGTCTTTTCATTGTGATGGGTTGCCTTAGCAGAGGAACTTCCACTGTAGAGGGTTCGCTTATTGTACCCCCTATCTTTGGGACTGTAAGATCTATTTCTCTTGCTCCTATTCCAACTGCTAGAACTACGATCCTTCTTCAGTTTTGCCATTGATTCCTCCACCACTTTGTGGGTTTCCGCTCTAGCATAAAAATCTGCTAAAGTTTTGGGCTCCTGGCCTTGCAGCTCCTTCCAGAAGTCAGTCCCTGGGCGTACACCCGCAATCAAGAAGTTTTTGTATGTCTCATCAGTGGCTTTCCTTACTTTCGGGACTTCTGCATTGAAGCGTTTGAAATACTCAGTGAGGGTTTCGTTTTCATCTTGCTTGATGTTTGCAAGGGTATTGGCCGGGGGTGCGAATGCAACCGAAGCCCGAAACTGAGTTACAAATAATTCACTCATCTGTCGCCAAGACCGTATTGAGTTTGGGCGTATCCTTTTGAACCACTGATGGGCACTGTCTCGTAGTGTGGCAGCCAATAAACGGCATTTCGTCAGATCCTTGACCTGGTATACCTCCATTTCAGTGTTGAACCGGCTAAGGTACTCAACGGGGTCAGTGGTTCCACTGAACTTTAAGTCTCCTACCCCCCGGTACTTTGCCGGGAGGGGTGAATCCCTCACCTTCTTCGTGAAGGGTGAAGCCACTGTTAGGCCCTCCATTGACTGTTTTTCCGCCCTTAATTTCTTGAGTGCTTCGCGTAGATCTCTGACCTTATAGTGCTCATTTTCACCATCAGTAAATTGGCTTCCATCCTCATCAGTCTCATTAGTGGAACCCTTACCAGGTTTGGGGTTGTGCTGGGAGCTGCTGCTTCTCTCATCTTCAACCGTCTTGGTACCTTTGCCAGATTTGGAGTCAGACTTCTCCCTCCAGTGGGTTTGAGACCCCTTCGACTGAGACCTCCCATCTTGGGTCTTCCTTGTTTGCCGATCCTTTTTCCTATCCAGTTTGTGGCGTAGGTCCTTGCTGTCCAACCTATTGCCCAGCCTGTCAAAGACACTCAGGCTGCGTGTGGGTGAACCCTGTGACTCCTGGACCTCTTCCTCATTATCCTCCCAATCCGGATTTGTCTGGTCAGTCTCCACATCAGAAAAGTCTTTTTTCGAGACCTCCTTCTCAGGCTCCTCAGCATCACTATCAAAATCCAAATGAATCGGGGTAACCACCTTCCTTTTCACTTTGTGGTCCGTGGAATTATGCTTTTGTTTCCATTTCTTCAACTTCTCGGACTTCTTTTCCAGAGAGTTTATTTTCTTTCCCATCTTCTTAATCTTCTCCTGGAGTTTTTGATTCGTGACTCCATCATTATGTTCACTTTCATAATCGTTCCGTTCATCCTCCGGCGTATGCATGTCACCGGAATCCTGAGACATCTCTTCCCTCTAGAGATTAAACCAAAGTCCCCTCCTTCTAGCGCCAAAAATGTTGTGAGGGAAATTTGCTACAACACTTCTTGGAGGTAGTTGCGGGAAGAACGGAGAATCGCGTAGAAATCGGCGTGAAGACAGGTTCATACGCCGACTGCCAGGGTTCAACTGCCTTGAACCGAGGGGGAATTGTGGCTGTTTTTGGACTGAATTTGCAAGGTCTCCGGGCAATTATGACTGAATAAATCCTACTCAATCGAAGAAGATGCCCAGAACTGTGTTAGAGGTGTGTATAATTGTGTCTTCTTCTTGCAAATGGCCTACATACCCTCATATTTATAAGGGATCAAGTCCAATGTAGTTCTTGATGATTGAGCCACGATTTGATAAGCTTTATCCTCCTTAACTGAACTGATTTCATGAATTATCCCAGCTGATTTGATTATCCAGTGGTTACTCCTTTATTAATCCATAATTATCTCCATAAATATATGATTATCCATCATATATCTCCATCCATGTATATATAATGATTATCTAGGTTAACAGATGTTATTTATCTGCACCTGATGTCCAGGACTTATCCCTAAGTCTGTTAGGGGCGTCCCTTATCCATTCCCCTATAATTTAGGAAGCTGCAGGGCTGCCTTCTGCATATCGTCAGGGTACGTGCACGTACCCCTGTCTGGAGGCCTACCACCTGAATGAACCCCTGTCAAGCCTCCGCACGGAAGTACCCCTGACTGAGGTCCAAACACCTGAACCCCTCCATGGACGAACCCCGATCCAGATAACACCATCCTTATTTCTCTAAGGTATATTGGGCCACCATATCCATACCCATCCCAGCCTATCCTTCAATATCCATTCAATCCGGACATGTACTCTTAATGGGCCTCAAATCAAGCCCAAGGCGGATTTTGGGCACAACACCTGCGTACATTATATTTATAAGGATCAAGCCAACGCAGTTCTGTTAAAAGGATTGGTTTTTAATCCCTATGATTGTTAAGGGATGTATTTTGGGAATTAGTAGATTTTATCTCTTTAAATTATATTCGCGTTGGGATACCTTCCTGATTTGAAGGATATCGTTTGGAGATATTTTCTATCATTAATTGATTGGGATTGATTCTTTCCTCGTTTCAGAGAGAGGAAATAATTAACTTGGGGGTTAAGTTAATTATTACTAGATTCGTATTTGGAAATTTGGGAGATAATAGAGGCAACCGAAATTATGCCGTAACATTGTGAAATTAACAATGGTATTTTTTTTTTAGAAAATAATATTCATTAATGAAACTTTTTTTTCAAAAGCCAAAAACATAATATTAGTAAAGGTGGATCCATCCAAGGTCTGAGACCACTAAGTTTACACCAGTAACATTACAGCCCAAAATAAATATTAGCCCCCCAATAACTGAGTATTTTATATTTATATCAATAACTATCTATCTATGTACTCATGCTCAGGAATAAAATGAGCACCTATCTACGTAGAACAAAATGAGCATAAAACTATACAGTGTAGCTCCTTGCAAAATTAATAGGGGTGCTCAAACTAAAATTAAAAACTACATATTTATAAATATGTATAATATTTTTTCCTAAAAAACCTTATGATTATACATTTCCCTCCTAACACCATGCAAAACAAATCTTCTTTCCTGGCGATGCTTAAGAGCTAACTGAGCAATCTGGATTCCAGCTGCCAAGTTCATCTCACCTCCAATGTCCAGACCTGAACAAAATTCCAATCTTAACCATAAAAAATCCCTCACAGAAACATTACCCAATAAATATAGTGGAGCATCATTGTCTATATTACTGGCAACTGAAAAAAAACAACTTCAGTCCGCCAATACTATGATAAGAAACATTAAAAAAAATCTAAAATAGTAAAATGTATAGCAAAACGAACAAAGAAATGAAACTAACCGTGCATACAAGCCAAGATCTTGTCAAGATCGCTGGTAGGAGTAACTATAAAACTACGCATAATCTACCTAGATCACGAGTTTTCTCCTGCATTCTTGATTCAAGTCTTCTGCAATGAGTAGACTTCAGTACCAAAGGTTGATGAAATACGAATACATCTGACTAAATTCATCTTAAACATTTGCCGGGAAATGCAATTCCATGTTATTTGATACAAAACTCAACATTAGACAGGAACAGAGAGGCCCAGGCTATTTGACACAAAACTCAACATTAGACAGGAACAGAGAGGCGAAAACTATCCAAAGCTACAGTCCCTTATGATCATAAAACCAACTAGTTATTACCCTTTGATAATTGTACATGTCGAAACAGAAAATAAAACTATGTATCTGGAAAAATGGCCATCCATATAACCAACCTGGCATATGATGTCAACAAAATCCCATATGCAAACTTTATTTAACACACAAAAAGTATAACTCCACGGTCTTGCCTAACATGTGACTAGCACTCAGCTAACCAGCCAATGGACTTGCACATATTGCACTGAATAACAATTTATCTCTACACAAATGTCAACATATAGATAATAAACAGCTAGCAAAGTATAGACAAAACCAATGTCCTAAATAATAACTAAAAATCTACAAAACCAATGGTTGTTTGGAAAAAAATTGTCAACACTCCCACAGTATTCTCCGGATTAGACTATACCAACACAAAACTCAAACTTGCATACAACAAACACATTCTAATTAACAACTACCATAACAATAACCAGCAAAACAACAATTTACCCCTAAATTCAATAATCATCAACACTACGGAAATAAACTATAACAGCTCCACATTTTAATTACCAACTACCATAACTGTAATCATCAGAAGTACAAAACTTCCCCAAAATCAAATATTCATCAACACTACTGAACAAATCTATAACAGTTCCACATTCTAATTACCAACTAACATAACAGTAAGCATCAAAACTACAAATCTCACCTAAATCCAATACTCATTGACACTACCGAAGAAATCGATAACATCTCAATTGATTTAAACAAACTTACAACATAATTCACACACACGGGGGGAGAGAGAGAGGGAGAGACCTGAGTTTTGGCACCGTAAATAAGATTAACAGCATCAGCTTGAGCTAGAAACCTAGTAGGTGAATAATCACCGTTACGAGCATATGACCCGCCTGCAGCAAATTTGTTGAAAGACACAAAATCAAAAATTAGAAATCAATCATCAAATATAAACTCGAAGAAAAAAAAAGCTAATTGACAAGAAAGAAAGTCAAATCGAGCTTCATTAACACGAATACATAACATGAATACAACTTTGAATTGAGTTAATTAGCTAGGGTTTGTGATTTTGCAAGTGGGTTTGTGAGTAATTGAATTCTAAGGTTTATAATTATAGTAATTGAAAACTTAGGGTTCATATGAGTGTTTTTACAATCGATAAAGTTTAGAAATAGATGAAAGAGAGAGAGACATGAGAGAGAGAGAGAGATGAGAGTGGTCGAAATGTGAGAGACATGGCCACATAGGGTTCATATGAGTATTGTTGAAGGGGGAATAATTGGTATAAAGGGGGGGAAATTTTGACTGAGGGGGAAAAACATCCGCCTTAATTTTTTTTCCCTAATTTTTACTCTTTTTTTAATTTTTGTAATTTATTTTTTAAATAATATACATATTTAAAATATAATAAGTATCATGATTATTTATATGTATATATGCAATATATTTAAAAAATAATTCATTTTTATATATATCTTAATTACATGTATAAGAGTCAAAATTAGTTCCAAATTATTTTTTGATTTTTTAATTAATTTTTTAGTTTATTTTTAAAAACTTTCATAACTTAAAATTTTAAAAAAAACCATGTGCATTAAAAATTACCTATTAACATTCGTATGGTTGGATCGTCGAAAAAATTATTTAAAAAAATCATTCAGTAAACCTGGCACGCGCCTCGTTACAGGAATCTGGAATCTGTACTATTACAACGTTTTCGTTAAGATGCGACACAATCGAGCCTTTTTATTGTTTAATTATTTTTTTCCAACACTAGAATGAGTATCTATTGATATGTGTATGATTTGATCGTCGAAGAAATCATTTAAAAAAATCATTCAGTGAATTTGGCACGCGTCCCATTTACAGGAATCTGTACTATTACAACATTTTCGTTGATATGCGACACAACCGAGCCTTTTTATTTTTTGATTATTTTTTCCCAACACTAGAATGAGTATCTATTGACATCCGTACGGTTCGATCATCGAAGAAATTATTTAAAAAAATAATTCAGTGAATCTGGCAAGTGCCCCATTATAGGAATCTGTACTATTACAACTTTTTCGTTAAGATGCGACACAACCGAGCCTTTTTATTTTTTGATTATTTTTTTACAACACTAGAATGAGTATCTATTGACATCCGTACGGTTCTATCATCGAAGAAATCATTTAAAAAAATTATTCAGTGAATCTGGCACGTGCCCCGTTAACGGATTCTGTACTATTACAACGTTTTCGTTAAGATGCTATACAACCGAGCCTTTTTATTTTTTGATTATTTTTTTCCAACACTAGAACGAGTATCTATTGACATCCGTACGGTTCGATCATCGAAGAAATCATTTAAAAAAACCATTCAGTGAATCTGGCACGTGCCCCATTACCGGAATTTGTAATATTACAACGTTTTCGTTAAGATGCGACACATCCGAGCCTTTTCATTTTTTGATTATTTTTTTCCAACACTAGAATGAGTATCTATTGACATCCGTACGGTTCGATCATCGAAGAAATCATTTAAAAAAATTATTCAGTGAATCTGGCACGTGTCCCGTTACCAGAATCTGTACTATTACAACGTTTTCGTTAAGATGCCATACAACCGAGCCTTTTTATTTTTTGATTATTTTTTTCCAATACTAGAATGAGTATCTATTGACATCCTTACGGTTCGATCATCGAAGAAATCATTTAAAAAAATAATTCAGTGAATCTGGCACGTGCCCCGTTAACGGAATCTGTACTATTACAACGTTTTCGTTAAGATGCTATACAACCGAGCATTTTTATTTTTTGATTATTTTTTCCAACACTAGAACGAGTATCTATTGACATCCGTACGGTTCGATCATCGAAGAAATCATTTAAAAAAACCATTCAGTGAATCTGGCACGTGCCCCGTTACCGGAATCTGTACTATTACAACGTTTTCGTTAAGATGCCATACAACCGAGCCTTTTTATTTTTTGATTATTTTTTTCCAACACTAGAACGAGTATCTTTTGACATCCGTACGGTTCGATCATCGAAGAAATCATTTTAAAAAATCATTAAGTGAATCTGGCACTTGCCCCGTTACCGGAATCTGTACTATTACTGTAAGAACCCTAATTTTTGGTAATATTTTATTTTATTTAATATCTTGTGGCAATGTCAATATGGAACCTTTCTGGTCATCCCTGTTGATTAATAGAATTGATTGTCTGAGAAACTGTGTTGTTGTATTCACTATGTAAGATAAAAGGGAGATTGTGAAGGCAAGAGTCTTATTGTTAGTAAGATTTATAAAACTTGGGATTTGAGAATGATTAGAGTGTTAAAAGATTTATTAAGGATTATGACAAGGAATTATGGACATTCGAGGAATTTACACAATTAGTACTTAAGGAATTATAGGGGAAATCTCTACGCGACAAAATATTAGTACGAGAGATTAATTAAGATACGATACGAATTAAAGATTAAATGACAAACATTGGTGGAAGAATAATGATACAAGGAGTAGTATTGCATGCAAGTTCCATGCAACCAAGTGGTTAGGACAAGCAAACTAGTTAGCAACTTGGAAGGGGAATAGTAACTAGTTACTTGCTTTTCAAAAAGGAGGAGACAAGAAGTACTAGGAGCCATACCTATGTTGTACCATGCTTATACATACACTAATAAATATCACCCAACCACTTAACTTAATCATTCCACCACACAAAAAAATCAAAACACTCCCCCCCCCTTGAAGATGCTCTCGGCCAAAGAAAAAGGTGAAGAAGAAAATTTCTTCTTCCCCCTTTCCCATCACTCATAAATCATAACATAAATCCTAGGCCATCTCCATCATCTAGACAAGGTATGTTAGTAATTTCAAGTCATTTCATCCACCCAAATTCAAGTTACAAATTGTTAAAGATTGGGTGAATAGTAACCATGTTTGATTTTCTTTTAGATCTTGGATTGTAAGGGTTGTAGGAGACCATCCAAGGTGTTATTGAGTTGTGTAAAGCTTACCCAAGGCTCCTAGGTGCTCAAGAAGGTATAAAAATCACAAACCCTCTTGGTTATGTAGTATTTATAATGTTTGGTAGTAGATCAATGTATTTATGAGCTAATCTTGGTTGTATAAGTATTGGATGACTTGGATCTTGAGTTTTGATGTTGAGATTGTGACTTTTATGATTATGGATAACATATATATCTCCATGAGTGTTATGAACCATGAACTAAGTGTATTAGGTGTTGGTTGTATTGTGGAATTGTGGAAAATGGTTGATCCAAGTAGTATGTGCTTGCTGAGTTTTTCCAGGAGCAATGACCTGTCTTGTAACATGGTTTTGAACCCCCAAATGTTGTCCCCTGATATCCTACCATATATTTTTGGAAAGGTATTTGAATGTAGTTTCTGGAAATGTAAGGTTCATGACTAGGTGATGTATAGATTTTACGTTATGGCCGGAGAAGTGAATTGTGTTCCTGGAATCCGGACTGCACTAAATGACCCCCTTGTGAACCTTGTTTAAACCCCTAAAAATTTGTGTGGGATCATGGAAAAATTTGAGAAACTAGGAAATACAGTGGTGAAGACTACCCAAAAAGAATTGGATTAAAATATGAATTTTTGAATTTTATAAAAATGCTAGAGTAAATTTCGCGCAAGGGAAAAAGTCGTTAGTGGAGCATAATTCTAGGGGTAATGGTTATGGTTCGAATGTGGTAACTAAATTAAGTTGAATAAGTGACGAGCGTAATCGAGTGATGACATGAACCTATAGTGGGGCTAGAGTGTCATAAGACGAAGTCATTAAGTTAATTTCGTACCCCCCTAAAACCCTGTAATTAAAGAGATATTGTTAAGGTACTAACGAGCGGTTATTGCTTATGTATAGATCGTTCCACTCCGCACGCTCGACCACCCCAACCAAACCAAGGCAAGTTTACTTTTCAAAACTTATACATATACAAGGACTTTCACTGTTGTGTTTGTAGTTTTCAATTATATCAAATGCTATGTTTATCGAAGTATTGATGCAATTGAGATTGTATAAGTACATATATGCTTGTACCCCTTGAACTTAGATTAAAATGTTTTCTTCGGACAACGACTCTAGCAATAGAGGTCGTAGCGGTCCGTATATACTATTGACCGGGGAGCGGTATATTATTATATCGTATCTAGATTGCGAAAACCCGAAGGGTCATTCGGGAAGTATCGTATACTCAAGTAATTATTTTATATCTACGTAAATACTCAAAATACATATCTGGGATTAAAAGCTTATTTAATTAAATAATTATTTTATTAATTATTAATATTAAATCTTAAAATATCATTTATTAATTATTGTTCACTATTTTAAAGACAAAGCTAATCCAAGATACCTTTAGCACTTTCAAACTCGAACTTTTTCGAACTCAAAACATTTTCGAAAACCCCCGGTCAGGTTCTGCTTCTTGTATGATTTCAAGAATCATCGGTCGACTGATGTCGAACCACAATTACTCTGTTTTCAATCAAAATTAAGTTTTTAAAAGAAAAAGAAAAAGGGACTCTGGCAGGTGTGGGAACCGTTGACGAACGATTCCCGGGATGTGTAAGCGGCCGTGAGCCAGGCGGTCCATCAATTATTATTCCGGCCCAGGTGTTGCCGAAGGATGATTACGGATGTAGTTTTCATCGAGGGTGATTACGGATGTAGTTTTCACCCGGGGATAGTTACGGATGTAGTTTCTATCCTTCTACCGGTAGAGAAGACCCGCGGATTATTGGACTCGGATGTGGCGACTGATCATCGTCAATCCCTGTCAGGTTTTATGTTTTCTAAGTCCCATTCCTCCATTTTGGAAAAATGCTTTGACACTGCATCTCAGGCCTATGTGCCAGTTGCCGATAGTGTCCTATTTTGATGAGAAAGATGTTGACTTTATGCAGTATCTAGAACTGCAAGGTTATTTTGAAAACAAGGGCACGTACTGGTGCACCTTTGAAATTTATCAACAATGACAAGTGATTTTATAACTGATTGATACAAACGAGTTTAATGACTTCTAAACATATGAAATGTTATATTGCTTACCTTATACATATATTCTTGCTGAGCTATAGTTGCTCACTCTTGCTTGTTTTCAAATTTTACAAACACAACAGCTAAGAGAAATGGCAAGACCCCGTCAGACTGTTCGAAAGCAGGTGACTAGACCCCAGGCTGCAGTTGAGATTCCACCGGTAGGCCCCGTTAGCCGGATTGGTTGGCAACTTTTGTTAGTACATTTTATTTATAAGTATGACCTGTGCAAGGCAGTGTACCGCAACAAACTTTCAAGCCGCCAACTTCGCTTCATATCGAAGTGTTGCTGGTAGCATAAATGCTATTTAATTCGGTCTGTAATGACTTTAAAACTTTTACTTTTGCTTAATCAAGTGTATGACGTTTCTGAGACTCTAACCTGTGTGTGCGTGTGTGCGGTGTGAGTTTTATTGTGGGGTCGATGGCTGTTTTATTTATATTATGTTCAAGAACAAGTATGTTATTAATGGAAAATGGACCGTGAGCGCCTAGATCTCCGACCCCGGATCTGGGGGCGTCACAATTACAATGTTTTCGTTAAGATGCGACACGACCGAGCCTTTTGATTTTTTAATTTTATTCCCAACAATAGAATGAGTATATATTGACATCCGTATGGTTCGATCGTCGAATAAATCATTTAAAAAAATTATTCAGTGAATTTGGCACGCGTCCCGTTACCCGGAATATATACTATTACAACGTTTCTACAATTAACACACACGGCCTTCACCAGATCGCACACTCTCCTCATTAGTGGCTAAAGGGGAGGGGGTAACAGGCTCAGGCTCAACAAAGGGCTCCTCCTTGGGATCCTCATCCTCAGTATCCCATAACAGCGTAACCCAGGGGCCAAGCTCAGGGTCAGCACTCATGTCCTCCTCAGGATCCTCGATATCTCTCATCAGTGCCTCATCGTGCTCTCTCTCATAGGCCTCAGGGTCTGGTATCTCAGGGATCTCCACGTCTACACAAGGAAAATAAGGTGGGTCACTAACCATAAAGAAAGGTTTAAGGAGTAGTTCCCTCACGGGCCTTAGAAGTCAGGGCTATATCCGATAACCCGACTGTGAACTCGATGAGAGCTCTAGGTATTAATGGGGTTATTATTAATGTTATTATTATTCTTATTATCATGGTTGCTTTCCTAAATTACTATCGTTTCTGAGAACTGTAACCTCCGCTCTGATACCATTTTTATGACGCCCCCAGATCCGGGGTCGGGAATCTAGGCGCTCACGGTCCATTTTCCATTGTTAACATACTTGTTCTTGCACATAAACTCACACCGCACACACTCACTCACTCTCACACACACACACAGGTTAGAGTCTCAAAAACGTCATACACTTGATTGAGCAAAAGTAAAAGTTTTAGAGTTATTACAAACCGAATTAAATAGTATTTATGCTACCAACAACACTTCTACATGAAGCGGTGTTAGCGGCTTGAATGTTTGTTGCGGTACACTGCCTTGCACAGGTCATACTTATAAATAAAGCGTACTAACAAAAGTTGCAAACCAATCCGGCTAATGGGGCCTACCGGTGGGATCTCAACTGCTGCCTGGGGTCTAGTCACCTGCTTTCGGACAGTCTGACGGGGTCTTTCCATTTCTTTTAACTGTTGTGTTTGCAATTTTAAAAACAAGCAAGAGTGAGCAACTATAGCTCAGCAAGATATATATATAAGATAAGAAGTGTTAACCTTTTATTTGATTTATCAAATATAAGCTTGATTATAGCAAATAGTATAGAATCATCTTTCATCTTTGAACCATCGCAAGGGTACACCAACACGTGCCCTTGTTTTCCAAAATAATCTTACAGTTCTAGATACCACATGAAATCAATATTTTACTTACCAAAAATAACACTATCGGCAACTTGGCACTTTGGCCTAAGAAGCAGTGTCTGAGTATTTTTCCAAAGTGGAGGATGGGACTTGAAGAAAACATGAAACCTGACAGGGATTGACGATGATCAGTCGCCACATCCAAGTCCAATAATCCGCGGGTCTTCTCTACTAGTAGAAGGATAGAAACTACATCCGTAACTACCCTCGGGTGAAAACTACATCCGTAATCACCCTCGATGAAAACTACACCCGTAATCATCCTTCGGCAACACCTGGGCCAGAATAATAATTGATGGACCGCCTGGCTCACGGTCGCTTACACATCCCGAGAATCGTTCGTCAACGATTCCCACACCTGCCAGAGTCCCCTTTTTCTTTTCTTTTCAAAAATCATTTTGATAGAAAATTTGAGTAGTTGAAGTTCGACCTCAGTCGACCGATAATTCTTGAAAAACGTGCAAGGGAGTAAAACCTGACCAGGGGTTTTCGAAAATGTTTTGAGTTTGAAAGAGTTCGAGTTTAGAAGTGCTAGACGTATCTTGGATTAATTTTGTCTTTAAAATAATGAACAATAATTAATAAATAATATTTTAAGATTTAATATAAATAATTAATAAAGTAATTATTTAGTTAAAATAACCTTTTAATCCAAGATGGATATTTTTGAGTATTTTTAACAACGTAAAAATAATAAATACTTAAGTATATGATACTTCCCGAATGACTCTTCGGGTTTTCACAATTTAATCACAATACAATAATATACCGCTCCCCGGTCAATAGCATATTTGGACCGCTACGACCTCTATTGCTAGATTCGTTGTCCGAAGAAAACACTTTCATTCTAAGTTCAAGGGTGTACAAACACATATGCATATATCTCAAACTTCAACATAATCTCGTAAGGCATAAGCATGTAATATGTTTGGAAGTACAAACACAACAGTGAAAATCCTTATAAACAAGTTTTGAAAAGTAAACTTGCCTTGGTGAGGTTGGGGTGGTCGAGCTTGCGGAGTGGAATGAAGATCTATACATAACCAATATTCGCTCATTAGTACCTTAACAATACCTCTTAATCACAAGTTTTTAGAGAATACAAACTAACATAATGACTCCATCCTATGACTCTCTAGCCCTCCTATAGGTCCATGCCATCACTCGATTACGCTCGTCACTTATTTGACTCAATTTGGTTACCACATTCGAAGCATAATGATTCCTCCTTGAAACCATATCAAACTAACTCCTCTTATGACTTTTTCACTTGCGCGCACTTTACTCTAGCATTTTTCTAAAATTGAAAAATACAGATTTTAATCCAATTCTTTTTGGGTAATCTTTACCACTGCAAAATCTAGCTTTCCTCAATTTTTCATAATGTTTACATAATTTTTAGGGGTCTAAAGGGGGTTCACAAGTGGACCATATAATGCAGTCCGGATTCCAGAACCACTCTTCACTTCCCGGGTCATAACTCAAAATCTATATATCACCTAGTCATGAACCTTATATTTCTAGAAACTACATTCAAATACCTTTCTAATCATATGTATTAGGTTCAAAACCCTCCTACAAGACAGTACATGCTCCCAGAATTTTATACAACACACATCTTTCTTAAACCTTCAAGAACTCACTCTATACCTCACATCCACCATCAAAACCACCAAGACTTGACTCTCTAGCATACATGGGGTTATATACCCTAAGTACAAGCTTTAAAATCACATCAACAACATATAACCTCAAGATTTCCATCATCCATAACTCATATAACCAAGATATGCACTAAAATGTTTAGATCTAACAATATAAACTATAATCAATCCATGACTAAGAGTGGTTAGGGTTTTATACCTTCTTAAGTATCTAGGAACCTTGGATGAGCTTTATAATCTCTAAGAACACTTGGATGAGCTCCTACAACCCTTAATCCTTCAAGATCTAAAAGATGAACAAACTTGGTTACTATTCACTCTAACTTTAACAATTTATATCTCAAGATTGGATGGATGAAATGCTTTGAAATTGATAACATACCTTCACTATGATACAAGGAAGCCCTAGGAGTTTTGCTTGGGTTTAAGGATGAGTGGAAGTTGAAGAGAACATCTCTCTTCTTCCTCCTTGCTAGTTCGGCCGAGAGCTTCAAGTGGGGGGGGGGAGTTTTGTTTTGTGTTGTTTGAAAGTGAGATGAATAATTGAGGTATTTGATATGTGTAGATATGTATAAGTCACATGCATCCAAGCCTAGTAGCTAGCCCCTAGGTCAAGTCATACCCTCTTGTCCCTTAAAGCATGGTGCATGTACTTTACACTATTCATCTAGTTACTTTTTGGCTTTCTAGTTTACTTTTCTAACAATCTAGTTACATGATACTTGCATGTAATATCCTTCCTTGTACTATTATTTCTCCACCAATGCTTACACCCCCAAACTTAAACCGATGCTTGTCCTCAAGCATAAACAATTACAACTACCTAATTAGTACCACTTCCGTAGGTGATCACGGTTGCATTTGGCATATGCAACAAGCCCTTTAAACCCCTAGGCAGCCCTAGTGGACGAGTAAGGTCTCGTGAGGGCCTATAGTGAATGTACCCACAAAATCCATTTAACCTAATGCAATGCAATGCATGAATGCAACTAATATGAAAAATGCAAAGATCCCCTTGAAACTCACCAACACCAACTAACAAGCAAATATCTCAATGAATGTAACAAATCCAAGCAGAGCTCGACTAAATCCCCGTATACTAACAAATACATGAACAGAAACGTGCGTGTGTGCAATGCTCATCAGAAATACTCCCAAAACTAGGTCAAAAATCATACATGCTTTCCGTCAAGACAATCACAGGTTTATAATCAGAATAGACTGTAGACACTTCATAACCTAGGAACACCTCCACCCTTATCCAAGGTAGACAGAAACTCATGCTTTATTACTAAACTATGACACTATATACAATACGCATGCTTATTTAACCGTGCAATGAATGAGACCCCAAAAGGCTTATACAATAATACCCATGTAGCGAGTGTTAGGTCAGCAATCCCAAACCACAAGGGCTTTAGGTTACTAGGACTAAGTCCCCTCAGACTTAATTACTCGAGTATTAAAGAGCTCACTCTGGTTAATTTTGCATATAAACAAATAACTTATTGACTCTTTTTTTTTTCTTTTGCAATCTGGAATGAGCCTTTCTCATTTCCAACCCTAGACTACTCATATAAATATGAGCCGGCTACTAGCCATTTGACGCCTAGCCATTATTAACAATTATGAATAACTAGCATGAAAATTCCTGGTTTCCCCCAAACTTAGACTTTAATGTTCCTACGCTATAAAGGGAATAACGAAAATTCTAAATATAAACAAGTGATTAAATCTCAAAACATCCCACAGGCATGACCCTAACCTAGCCCAAAAGCACCCCAATGAGACTGTGTAATAAATTTTGTTCCCGTAACATGCAAGTCAATTTCATAGAAACTATAAATCAGCCCTCTACTCATCATCATCACACCCAAATCAACATCCACCTACCAATCAGAATCAGCTCATCCTAAGGGATCATGAAATATGCATGCCATGAAAATGCAACTAAATGAAAACTCACATGTATACGAAAATAAAACAAAATGTCCTATATGAACCCACGTAGATAATATACGAACATAACAATAATGCATGAACTATCACTACTATGCAAACATGATATCCTATATGAACACAAAATACAACAATATATATACAACTACTAATCCCCCAAATTACCCCCAAACTTAAAATATTCAATGCCCTCATTGAATGGAAGTAATACAAGGGAAAGTAGAAAACATACCTACAAAGCCTCATCCTCGAATGAATCATGCAGGAGACGAAAATTTCAGAACACCAGCACCACCTCTCCCACGCTTAGGAGCCAAAAGAATCAATCCCCAACTCACAAGAAGCTCCACCAATAATTACCAAGCAATATCACACCACAAATAGCCCAAATTCCAAGAATAATACAAAATCCCAATTTACAAGAACACAAATTCGTAATAACAATAAGATTAGAGAAAAAGATTTACCCAATACGAATCAAAGAGGTGAACTTGCAATTAATTCCTCTTTAGAATTGAATTTTTAGAAATTTAAATAAATAGAAGAGGAATTGGATTTGTATGTATAGGTGGGTATATAAAAAAAAATAATAATAATAAGAAGAATAAGAAGAATAATAAATATAATAATAATAATAATAAATAATAAATAATAATAATAAAAATAATAAGAATAAGAATAATAATAATAATAATAAATATAAAAAATAATAAGAATAATAAAAATAATAATAATAGAAATAGGTTTAGAATTTTTGGAGAAAAAATGGAGGGTTTTGGAATTGAAATAGGAAAAGAATTAGGGGAAAGATGGAGAAATAATTAGAAAAAGGGTTGGAATTGATTTAGGAGTTGAATAATATTTAATATATACTATATATATAACACATACATTCACGTTATAACAAAACATGACCACAAAAACTTACCTGGAGCAGAAGGGTCTGGCGCCTGAGGCATGCGTGGGCGCTTCACGCGCGGGGACTTCCTGGTTATCCTGGCGCACTTGCGCGTGCTGTGGCGCCTCATGCGCTGCAGCCTACTGTTCGGATTTTTTTTTTTTTTTTTTTTAAATAAAAATCCTATACTATACCAAGGTACAAAAATGCTTGGGTTGCCTCCCAAGAAGCGCTTCTTTAACGTCAATAGCTTGACGTTACTTCCTCAAATCATGGTGGTTTCAAAAGAATAACTGAACCATCTTCAACAGACAAACCATTCATACGAACGTTGACATCCGGTTTGCTTAATTTCCACAAATCTCTTCCATCAGATTTCAACTTGATTTTTCTACCCAACGGCCAAATTTTCTTCTTTTTCTTCTTCACACCTCTAAGATGCTTCTCTGACTCAACCGACTGAACAAAAATATCTTCTTCCTTATCATCGGTTTTCCACCTTCGTAACACGTTATCATGCCCCTCTTCAAAAATCACTAGCTCATTATTCAAAAGGACATACCTCAAATTAGCAGGTAGAGGTTTAAGTTCCACCTGTGGTGCCTCTGAAAGTGTAAAAACCATCTCAACTTCTGTGTCTCGAGCAACAATTTCTTCTTCTTCTACTACATCATCTAACACCCGTTCTGCTCCCAAGAAATGTTCATTTTCTAGCTGCACAATTTCATCAACTATGTCAACAGTAAAACAAGTTGCTCCAAAAGGAGGCATCTTCATTACTTTGTTCAGATCAAATTCCACTTTGTCCTCGCCAACATTCAATGTCAATTTTCCAGCTTTAACATCAATAGTAGTGCCAGCAGTAGCCAAGAATGGCCTTCCCAAGATAATGGGCATCTCGACATCTTCATCCATCTCTAACACCACAAAATCACAAGGTATGACAAATTTATCAACTTTGACAACCACATCTTCAACGATCCCCAACGGATATTTAACAGAACGATCCGCTAACTGAAGTGAAATCCGTGTCTTTTTAAGCTCTCCAAGACCAAGTCGTTTGCAGATTGAATATGGCATCAAACTCACACTAGCCCCTAAATCACACAAGGCTTTCATGTTCTCCATCTTCCCAATAGTACAAGGCAAAGAAAAACTTCCCGGATCTTTCAATTTCTGAGGAATGGCCTTTTGGATGACTGCACTGCATTCAGCATTGAGAGTAATGGTTTCTGCATCCTCAAGTTTCCTCTTCTTTGTCAACATCTCCTTAAGAAATTTAGCATAGAGTGGCATTTGATTCAAAGCTTCAGCCAAAGGAATATTGACATGCAACTACCGGAACATAGTCAAGAACTTCTCGTACTGCTTCTCTAACTGCCTGTTGTGAAGTCTCTGTGGAAATGGAATAGGAGGAACATAAGGTGGTGGAGGAACATATGGCTTTTCTGGTTCTTCTTCCTTCTTCTCTTTATCTACTTTCTCTGACCTTTCTGCATCGATCTCTACTATCTCACTTTCTTTTTCAGCATCCTTCTCTTTAGGCGCAAGAACCTCAACCTCAGGTAACTCTTTCCCGCTCCTCAAAGTAATTGCTTTGCATTGCTCTTTACCAGTCTGGTCGGGTTGACTAGGAAGTGATCCTTGCTCACGAACACCCATCTTGGAGGCAATCTGTCCAATCTGTGTTTCTAGCATCTTTTGAGATGATGCCATCTGCTCTATTCTTGATTCCATATTAGCCAATGCCCCAGAAGTTCCTTGCATAATCTTATTCAGTGCAACCTCCCAATTAGCTGGTTCTTTCTTCGGATGAGGTTGATACTGCTGCTGTGCTTGATATGGTGGTCGTGACTGAAAACCAGAAGGTTGATTCTGCCTTGGAAATGCATAAGAAGGATTAGCCGCATGATTATTACTGTAAGAAAGATTGTTGTTTGGCCTTTGATTTGGATTATAATAGGAGTTATTCTGAACAGGCCACGGCTGTCTTCCCTGAATGAAAGATGCTTCTTCTGGAAATTGTTGCACATAAGAGTTCTGATTAGCACCATAATCATTATACCCCTCCATAGGTGAAGAAATAGCATTCACATTTGCTCTTTGTCCTCGCATCTCCTGAGTTAGAATATCCAATTTTTGAGCCAGCATGTTGATCATCTCAGAGTCTTGTGCTGCTTTAGCTGAGCTCGTCCCACTAGGTGCCCATGAATAGTTATTAGATGCCAATTCCTCAAGAAGTGCTTTAGCCTGTGTAGTTGGTGCTTTCTTGAAATTTCCACCAGCAGCCACATCCAAACTCAAACGAATATCTGCATTCATGGCCCCATAAAAAGTACTAATGATCTGCCAATCTTCCAAGCCGTGATGTGGACACTTCCTCAATAGTGCCTTGAATCTCTCCCATGCCTGATATAGACCTTCACCCGGTTGTGCTTTGAAACTCATAATCATAGTCCTCAATTGTTGCGTCTTGTCAGAAGGATAATATTTGGACAAGAATGCAGTAGAAAGACTGTCCCATGTAGCAACCGCATTGTTTGGAAGTTGCTGAAACCATTCCAAAGCTCTTCCCTTAATAGAGTAGGGAAACATATGGAGACGAATCTGATCACTTGTAACACCATTGATTCTGAATGAGCCACACATCTGCACGAAATGCTCTAGATGTCTGTGTGGGTCTTCTAATTCAATATCTCCTTCAAAAGCTTGATTGCTGATCATTTGAATTAAACTCGGGTTAATGTTGAATTGGGTTGCACCAATCTCTGGAGTTTTGTACATGCAATTGGCAGGATTAGGTGTCTCATGGTCCCAAATAGAAGTCTGATCAACATTAACATTTGCATTAACATTCGCATTAACATTCGCGTTAACATTCTCAGCGTCCGTCATCTTAGCTTTCTCTTTTCTTATCTTTCTCAAGGTACGCTCGATTTCAGGGTCAAATTCCAACTTTCTAACGCAAGATGAACGTAGCATACACCTGAAAATCACCAACAAAACAACTTGTGGAACCAATTAAAATCTAAACAATAAGAAACAATTAACCTAAACTCAACTATACTGCCTTCCCCGGCAGCGGCGCCAATTTGTTAGTAGTATTTTTGTGTGTTCGTTCGCAGGGAAGGACTGAATTGTAATATCAAGTTCAGGTTTCTTATCTCTTTACGTCTAGAAGTGTGTGAGAAGAATTTTCGGTTTGTGTATTAACTAAATTAACCAAGAACTAATTATAAGCACTAAGAATTGATTTTAAACTGAGATTCAAATATATGGGAAAACAATCTAAGAACTGGGGTTCTTCACTTGGTCTCAATACATGCTCAATATTAATGTGATATTTGTGTTCCTACCTTACTGAAAACAATTCTTCTAAAGTTATATTGTACCCTCCCAGGCTACAATATAGTGCCTACAGCTACACCCTAATTGTCACTCCCGTGATACAATCAAAGTATATCTATAAACTGTTAAGTGCCAAGAATTATATGTCTCACAATTCTCCTATTAATCTCCCGATCTAATATTCAAATCATGTCTGTTAAATCATGTATTAAGATTGCAACTTCTCTCCCAAGCTTATTACAATCCCTAGAATACAATCAAAAGTTAGCTACTCTTCTAATTGTGTTAAGATCTCATTAACAGATCAGCAAAGCAGAAAATCACGTAATCAAGCATGCATGAATACCAAGGAATACTACCCAATCCTCAGATTAGAGAATTAGTTACACATAATTAAAGAAGAAAACAAAATAATAATAATGAATGAAAACATAATATTGAAGAATTGAAGAACGAAAGTACCTTGATATGATTACAAGCTATGAATTGTTATGATTTACAATGGTATGATGTGTTTATATAGGCTCTACAAATCTTGCCCAGCAAGATATTGCCTTCTATTACAATTAGGATTTAAAGAAGGTACCCAAAACTGCCCAGAATACAATTAGAATTAGAAAAAGGGCAAAACAGTAAATTCCAAGCCTTCTTTAATGAGAAAACGTGCGCGACTTTAATTAGTACGTTTCTTGCACTTGTTTCCTATCCCATGTTGTAGAAAATCTCTCAAGCTTCGCGTGGGCAGTAAGATCGCTGAAAACGGACTTCTAGAACTCCAGATATGGCCAAAACAGTATAAGCTGCGCAGCCTTCCCGGAAAATCCGAATTTTAATCAATTAAATCTCCAAAAATGACAAAAGCTTAGATATTCTTGGAAACCTGCACAACTACACAAAACACATCAAAACTACACAAACTTGAGTCCAAAACAATCAATTTAAGCCGATATAGAATGTTCCAAGTGGATATAAAATCCACTTATCAGTCACTTAATCCTTAGTTCATATCGTATCTTAATTAAACTCCTCGTAATAATATTTTGTCGCTTAGAGATTTCCTTTGTAATTCCTTAAGTACTTAATTGTGTAAATTCCCTAAATCTCCATAACTTCTTGTCATAGCCTCTTAAAATCCTTTAATACTCTAATAATTCTCAAATCCCAAGTTTATAAATCTTAATAGCAGTAGGCCTCTTGCCTTAACAATCTTCCCTTTTTTTTACACAGTGAATGTAACAACATAAATTTCTCAGATAATCAATTCCATTAAACAACATGGGTGACTCAAAAGGTCCCAAATTCACAATGTCATATGATATTATATTCTTAAAAATATTACAAAAATCAGGGTTCTTACAAAAATTAATGTAAAAATTTGTAATAATATTTTATTTTAAAATTCTGAGTGTTTCCATTTGGATAATAATTGTTATATCATCACTAAATAAAAAGTAATTTATTGAGCTTCGCGAGGGCAATGAGCAAATATGAAATTTTTTTAATATTAAAAAAAGGCTCTTTTTACCTGTTTTGAAATGAATAATGCCCGGATTACCTATTGGCGGGAGGAATGGTCTTTTTTAATCACTGGACACGCATGATATAGTATCCCCCAACCAGACATCATCAGACATCTTTGTTGAGAAAGGGACAAGCTACACGCATGGTGGACATGCGTGGATCCGCTACATGCATGGTGGACATGCGTGGTTGGCCTAATTTTTTTCTAAATAGGTTTTTGCAAACATTATTAAAAAACTTATAACCAAATAGTCAATTCAGATAAAATTTAAAAATTTTAATTAAAAAATTGAATATTTCTTATTGTTGCGGCCTGATTTTAGGTTTAGGATCCTGGGTTTAGGGTAAATCCGTATACAATTTATTCATCATTCTGAATATTTCTAAAACCCAAAATAAAAACGTTAAATCCCAAAAATTAACCATTGAAACCAAGGATTTTTTTTTTTACAAAATCTTAAATTTCATGAACCTTTGAGGATTTTGATTTTTTCCACGTTTTTACATCATTTTATATGTCATGCATAAAAGTAATACCAAAGTTTTGTTCAACGTGAGCTTGTCTGATGGTGTGATTGGTGAAGTAAAAATCGCGGGTATCGCGAGTATCATGCAAGCCGCAATAACAGACCTTTAATATTTAGTTATTTACAAAAACAAAATAATAGAAAAACAAAAAAAAAACATAAGACGCACTGCAAGTCTGCAAGTTGTAAAAATTAGCTGTTTAAAAATTAAGCCCGGCAGAAAAAACACAGGACACGCATGCAAATACAGTTAAACCTCGATAAAATAATACCCGATAAAGTAATAACCTCGCTTAAGTAATATTTTTGTCCGGTCCCAACTTGGGCCAATAGGATAAAGTAATATTTTCGCTAAATGCATAAGATAATTATTTTAAAAAAATTCTTAAGGGCCCAATAAAAATATAAAGTAATATTTACTAAATTTTATGTTCATATATATTATACAATGTTCATTTATTTTCTAAATATGAATTTTTATTCATTTTTATTTAAGTTCCCGCCAAATTCAAAATAAATTTCATTCCTAATATTTTATAGAACATGTACAATTTTTATCTCTTATATATATCTTTCATATTATAGTAAATAATCGTGTGTGGTTTTTATCATCATACTTCTTTACTGTAATCACTTGAGATGACAACTATTGACATAACTCTATAATGATCCACTAAATAATTTTACCTTACAAGTGATTTCACGAACACTACATTTTTTATAGTATAAGTAAATACAATTTATCTAATATTTATTCTTGATTAATACTTAACTGATTAAAATTTCCTTATCTGAATGGTGTAAGTTGACTATCCTAATATAAATATATTTCAATTTACACCAAAAATCTTTACTAACTATAAATATAATAACAAGTTATACATATAAATCTCTTTATAGTAATAAAATATTACTTTGTCGATAAAGTAATATTTTATTATTACATCGATATAGTAATAAATCCGATATAGTAATATTTTTTCCCGGTCCCAAAGGTATTACTTTAAAGAGGTTTAACTGTAACACGTATGTATAATATGCGTATTTAGTGGGCAAAAAAGACCATACCTTCCGTCAATCGGTAGTTTGGACCTCTTGTTATGAATGGTGGATACGGGTAGTTAGGGCAATTTATCTTTTAATTATATTTTTTTCTTATAATTTTTTTAAAAAAAATTTAATTCTTATACAACCTTTTTTTATACTATAGTTTTTAGACTTTAATTTTTTTTTAAATATGATATAATCTTAATCATATATTTTAAAAAAATTTAGATTCGACGTTTGAGATTATTTTAACGGTTGAAGTTACAAATATTTTTAATCATTTTAAAATGATTTTTTTTGAAACCTAGCACTTTCCTTAAAGATAATCGGGCAAAATGTCACTTTTCCTACTGTACTATCGTAAAATTTCCTTTTAGCCTACTATACTATCACACACCCACACAATGATCTAGTGTTGAGAGTATATCTGATGAGCGTAGCACACACCCACACACCCACGTTTTTGTTCATGTAATGTTAGTATATGAGGATTTAATCGAGCTCTGTTTGGAGTTATTGCATTCTCTAAGATATTTGCTTGCTGAATTGGTTGTGGTTAATCTGAGGGGATCTTTGCATTTCCATGTAGTTGCATTCATTCATTGCATTTGTAGGTGTCAAGTCTGTTTATGCTTGAGGACAAGTATCAGTTTAAGTTTGAGGTGTGATAAGTGGATTTTATATCCACTTGGAATGCTTCGTATCGGCTTAAATTGATTACTTGACCTCAAGTATGTGGTGTGTTTAATATGTTTAATGTGTTTTCATTGAGATAGAGAGAGAGGTAGGGATGGGCGTCGGGGCCCTTCGGGGCCGGGAAGTACTATCCCCGCCCCCATCCCCGAATTCAAACCTGATCCCCGTCCCCGGCCCGATCCCCGTCGGGGACTATTTTCCATTCCCCGTCCCCGGCCCAAACGGGTAACAGGGATCCCCGCGGGGAATCTGGAAATTTTATTTAAAATAAAAAAATATTATTAAATAATTTGAAACATTAACAAGTGAGCTCAAATGCACTAAATTAAGATAAAAAATATTACTTAAAGAAATAATTATAAATAATATGGAAATGAAGTTATTTAACTATTAGAAAGACAAACATATAAAATTAAAATATCATTTTGTTTCCAATATGAAGTATTGGAAATTCGTTTATATTAATATATGATTATTAATATATATATATATATATATATATATATATATATATATATATATATATATATATATATATATATATATATATATGTCTGTATTAAAGTGTGGTGAAATCGAATCGGGATTGGAAATAGGATCGGGTAGAGAAAATCGGGGCGGGGTCGGGGATCGGGCCGGGGACACATAAAAACCCGGTCCCGGCCCGCTCCCCGATTTTTTTTGAAAACTGTCCCCGCTCCCCGGCCCGTACCCGAAAAATTCCCCGAATCCCCGCCCCGTTCGGTGCGGGGATCTGATGTGTCAAATTATACCTAACCGCAAGCGCACGGTGTCTATTGCTAGTACAGATGGCAAGCGGGTCGAATCCACAAGGAGACAGGTTCTACTAATTCCTTTTCAGTTATCGCTAATTGTTTCAGGGACAAACGATTATTGGAGAATATTAATTAACTAATTAAACAAGATTAACACTAATTAAACAGATGATAAACAAATTATTTAAAACCTAGGGCAATCAGGTCCACCATGCTTACACCATTGGCTCTTAAGCTAAAGCAATCAATGTGATCTTATAACTAGAGTATGTTAATCTCTTCCAAGCATTAACACTCTCGAAACATTCAACACAATTAACCACTTTTAGTAATTCAATCAATCAGGTAATTAGAGTCAAGTTAATCTCTTCCAAGCATTAACACTCTCAGAAATCCAATGATGCTTCCGCACTCAAATTCAATTCTGCTAATCGTATGTGTGCCTCTAGTAAGGAAATCTCTCGATCCATACCCCTAATTGCATATAATTAATCCATGATATTGGCCAATTACACAAATTAATGATTAAAACATATCAATCAGAATTAACCATAACCAATCAAACCACTATGAAAATCATGCCAATATTAGTGCAAACATGGCTTCCCTTTAAGCCCTAAAAATAACTACTCGCTAATAATTAAACAAGTAAAACAACTAGTAAAACAAGAAAACATAATTAAACTAATAAGAACAAAGAAAAGATTAAGAGAACAAAACCTTCAAACTTCAATGTTGTAACCCAAAAGAAGAGTCATGGTGTTTCTCTACATCTCCAACTAATAATACTAATCTACTCTAAACTATATTATCTGATTTAATATTACATCCCTTTTAATAATTTACATCCTCAATAATTTGTCCCAAGATGTGTTTATATAGCCTCTTGATTTCGCCTCCAGGCAATTACCTTCTTAGAATTGGAATAGAAGATGGCAAGTTTCCCACTTCAAATTGAATTTCTGGAAACTGCTGGATTTTCTTGTAAAATTCGTAACTTATTTTTCTCCTCTGTTTCTGGGCTCTTTCAACTGGATTTTGCTTACTGGACCACCTCTGAATTAAAGATAATTCTACAAGCTTCGCGTGGACAGTAAGATCGTCAAATTCTGACTTCTGGAACTCAAGATATGGCCCAAACAGTGTAGCACAGCCCGTGTAGCCCAATAATACGAATTTTCTCCTATTTTATCTCCAAAATAGCTCTTTTTGCTCCAAATCCTTCCAAGTCATGAATTCTTTATTTCCTACAATAAAACAATCAAATCTATTAAATAAAAATCCAAATCAATGCAAAACACAATAAATATGAGAATAAAATCATCTAGAATATATATAAAAATATACTCTATCAGGATCGGATCGGATCGGGATCGGACGGGCCGGGATGAATGTCCATCCCTAGAGAGAGGGGTTCAGTGAGAGAGATGGAGATCAGAGGAGAGAGTGGTGGTGGGACGACGGTGGTCGCCGTGAATGGTGGTGGTGGCCGCTGGTGACTCCACTGGAAGCCACCAGTTGTGGTGGTGTGTTTAGGTGAGTTAGGTTTTATTTAGGGGTTTAATTTAGGAATTTATTTAGGGGTTTATTTGGGGATTTATTTAGAGGTTTTGTGTTGCTGATGTGGCCAGTGTGGAGTGGTGATTGGTGTGGCCAACTCAGCATTCCGTTAGTCAAACAGACGGAATTTTTTTTTAATATACGGTGATGGGGAAAAGAGAAAAAACGGAAAGTGCAGTGATACCTTCGATAGTACAGTAGACTAGACGAAAATTTTACAATAGTACAGTAGGGAAAGTGACCTTTTGTCCAAAGATAATCAAAAAGGGCTTATTTGTCACTCCACCCTTAAATGACGTACAATGCTTCAAATCAAGGAAATATCACCAACATGAATTTTTCCACTCAACAAACTGTGGATTTGGGACAGCAAATATCAGCTCCATCTGATTGATTAGTTCAACCTGTTCAATAAATTATTTCCCCTTTTAATTAAGGTTCCTGTGATTGCAAGTCATACAGAACTGTACTGAGGGAGATAGAGCTTGACTTCATTCCTGCAAAAACTTTACTTCACCTAATGAATACCACTATAAGATTTCCTGTACATACAGTATGTTGTTTTCATCTGTCTTGTGAAAAAGTCAAATGTCAAAGAATTCCTTAATATAACTATTTTTACATCTTCAAAAAGTTCTTATTTTATGCAAGTGCCTGTTTTTGGAACAAGATGCAGATTATACAACCTTCCACCTTAATTTTCTCACATAGACTTACGACTTTACACAATATTAACATGCTCCTATGAAATACTTTATGAATACTATCTCTAAGTGTTTGTGATTATTAAAACCCAACAGTACATGACTTTAGCTTCACTCCTACTCCAAAACCAATAAAAAAATCCCAAGAAACACAAACTCTCCAAACTGCTCATCATTTTGTTGGAAATATTTCCTTTATTATTTCACCATGCATAAGCTTTCTTTTCTTCATTCATAAAATTTGATTATAGTTGCCCATCTTTCTTTATGGGCACATTAATCAAATCTCCTCTGTCAAAGCTTCCATTTTCCATTATTACAATCTCAATCTGTGCATTTGCCTTCATTGGGTTGTTGTACACTGAAAGAATCAGTTCTCTTTCTTCGAGCACCATTTTCACGCTTAGCCATTGCGCTAAGCGTGCTCTTGCTACGTCTAAAGGTGCACAAAGCTATTTCGATTTTTTTGCAGTAAAAACAAAGGAACTTGGCCATCAACATTATTTGCTACTAACTACACTGACATTATCATTAATGTAATTGTGTGACAGATAAAAGTGCAGACAATGACGAGGTGAACTACCTTGCAGATGATCGGTTTGAATTTGATCCTAATGAGTGTAGTGTTACTAGTGGAAAATGGAGATTTAACAGCTCCATTGAGCCTCTGTACACAGATAGGAGCTGCCCATATCTTGATAGACAAGTATCTTGTGTTAAAAACGGCAGGCCGGACTCAGATTATCGTCACTGGGAGTGGCAGCCAGATGACTGTTACTTGCCTAGGTTGGAATTCCAGTCTGTCCCAAATTGAGCGTCCAATTCTAAACAATTTAAAATATTCAATCATGAATGATGGATCACAAGACAGATTTAACATACAAATTTATCATATCTTCGTAAAATTGTTAACAGAGATTGTGAAAACTTATCTGCATGCATGTCACAATAGTACTATTTTATTAATTGTTAAGTGTATATGATCATTGATACTTATATCTGGTTACTTAATGATTAGGTTTGATCCGAAAATTGCCCTTGAGAAACTCCGCGGAAAGAGGCTTATGTTTGTAGGGGATTCCCTACAAAGAGGACAATGGCAGTCTTTTGTTTGTCTAGTTGAGTTTATCATACCTGCAGATCAGAAGTCCATGCGCCGAGGCCGTGTTCATTCAACCTTCAGAGCAAAGGTAAAACATTTGAGTAGTGTTCTTAACAAATCCATCAAGATCTGATTCGTCACAATTCTTGATTCACATACTGCCCAAGTGCTCCTAGCAATTGTTTGAATACTGCATATTAATATAGCCAGAAAAACAGAACTTTCAAGGTAATTAAAATCTGATCAGAAGTTTAAATACACTGAAAACCATGTCAAGATGTACATGTTTTTTGAAAGGAAACTATATCATATTAGAATTTTATAAAACAATTAGTTCTGTGTGTGTTGTGCAGGAATATAATGCTACAATTGAATTTTACTGGGCTCCGTTTTTAGTTGAGTCAAATTCTGATCTGAAAATAGTAGGAGATCCAAAACAGAGAATTTTAAAAGTTGATTCAGTTACAAAGCATGCAAAGCACTGGCTGGGAGTTGATATCCTTGTTTTCAACACTTATGTTTGGTGGATGAGTGGTCTAAAAATCAAGTCTCTGTAAGTTCTCTGTATTTCTTCAAACTCATCTTACTTTAAATCTAGAATTATCTCTCTCAAAGATACTCTCAAACATTTAAATGTTGAACTAAACCAAAGATGTCTTGCTTAGCGGTACTGCCCTCACTCCTTTATGGGAACTTGAGAGTTCAAGCCCTTTAAAGCCCTTATATTAAAATAAAGTGGGGAACTCGAATCCCTTCTGCTATCGTTTCTGACATTAATAAATAATTTAAAAACTCGCTCTTTTGTATAGAATTAATCTCAGTAAGTGCTAAAAAGGTTTTTTTTTTCTTTTTTTTTTTATTAGCACAGATGGGGTTCATTTGCGAATGGAGAAGATGGTTATGAAGAACTAGATGCTTCTGTTTCCTATAGAATAGGATTAAAGACTTGGGCCAACTGGGTTGACACCACTATTGATACCAACAAAACAAGGGTGTTCTTTACTACTATGTCCCCCACACACCAGAGGTCTTCTCTCTGTCCATCAACTGTAAAATTATTTATTTTTTTCTTTGAGAATGGAGTTTTCAAATGGAATATAACAATGTGTCTATTTGTATTCCCAGGAGTGCAGACTGGAACAACAAAGGAGGGATCAAATGTTACAATGAAACAAAACCTGTAATGAAAAAGAGGCACTGGGGAACTGGCTCTGACAAGCGGATAATGAAGGTTGTTGCGGATGTTGTAGGAAAAATGAAAGTACCTGTTTCATTGATAAATATAACACAGTTATCAGAGTACAGAATTGATGCACATGCCTCAGTTTACACGGAGACTGGGGGTAAACTGTTGACTGATGAACAAAAGGCCGATCCACTACGTAATGCAGATTGTATACATTGGTGTTTGCCAGGGGTTCCTGATACATGGAATCAAATTTTTTTTGCACATTTGTAGCTACTGAAAATTCACTGTTACTATGTGTCACTTTTAATATCCAAGATGCCAATGATGCATACTTTGTAATTGATTCATGAGCTAACTGCAAAAAAGTGGCTAGATTTTACACTCATTTTAAAAAAAGTGGCCAGACTTTCAATTTTGCAAAATGGTGGCCAGACTTGCATTTTTCTTTCAAAAAAGTGGTTGGAAACGATTTTCAGCTTTTTTGGCATGGGTAAAATGGAAAAATATGTTATTTCACTAAAAACAAATGCTAGAGACCCCAAAAATTGTCCAAAAAATCCTCAAATTAATATGTGTCACCATATGATTGGTTATATTCGTAATAATAATAATAATACCCCCAATGTATGCACATAAATCGACTAATTAAATCTTGACAACTTATATTTATGGATTTTTTTGTGAATTGATGTGCATACATGGGGCCATTATTATTGTTACGAATATAACCAATCATATGGTGACATATATTCATTTGGGGATTTTTTGGATAATTTTGGGGCTCTAGCATTTTTTTTCCCATTTTACCCCTGCCAAAAAGTTGAAAATAGCCTCCAGCCACCTTTTTGAAAGGAAAAAGGCAAGTCTGGCCACCATTTTGCAAAATTGAAAGTTTGGCCACTTTTTTCGAAAATGAGTGTAAAATCTAGCCACTTTTATGTTGCTTTGGTGATAACTTTTGTTTAATTTGGACCTTCCTGTATTTTTAATGGTACACTTTATAGTGCATTGTTGTAAAGTTGTCTATTGACACTCCAATTAAAGTAAAAGTACCCAATACAAACTAACAAGATTTGAGTATACTAAGGCTCTAAATTTTGCTAAATTGTACCATAGGTCTAAGCTAAGATAATTAGGTTCTAGAAAGTTCTATAAATTAATATTGTTTATCTTCTTTTCCTGAACATAATAGTATTGCTGCTATGTAACTAACATGAATTCAAAGTCATGGTACAACCGATTGATGATTTCCTACTCGAATCAAACTAGCATAATATCCCGCGCGAGGCACGGGCCCGTCTTTAGTATTGTGTGAAAACGCCTATTGTTTGGTTTTGAGATTTTAGACCAAAAACATTTTGTTACGGAATGAAATTTACGTGTTCTTCATGTAAATCAAATGTGCAAGTCAAGTAGAATAAGTCTGGAAGCTTAAAATTGCCATAATCCAGGGCATGCAATTGAACCTATAGGTCTTTCGATGATAAGGCAAACAAATCAAATGCAAAGTTCTATAGTATGAATGTAGAATATATAATATATTTTTATATTAAAAGAAAAACCATCTTTGTGGGAGGGTTCAAACATTCTTTTATATCTTCTTCAAGTTTATATTGTCCTCAATGTTTGCAAGTGGTGAACATTTACATACTGGGAGAGAAGTAATTAGGCCAAGTTGGACAGTTAACTCCAAGCTAGCAGAAATCTACGACAAAGCAACCATGGACAATATTGACACCAATTCTTTAAGAACAACCATGAATAATATAATGAACTATTAAACATTGACCAGATAAAAGGAAATTAAAATGTTTTAGTTTTCTGATTCTCAGGCAACCAGAATGCGAGAAGAAGACCAATTAGAACGCAAACACGAGCCTCTATGTAAAAATGATTTTGAACATTTTCTTCATAAAATTTCTGCATTTTCAATATTATATGCTCCACTTTAATTCCTCACTAAGAAAATTTACCAAAACCGGGTTATAATTATCTCCTGAAAAGTTAACAATATTAGCCTGAACATCTTATTGTACCAAGTCCTAACAAAGATAAACCTCCATATAATTCCTCTAAATAAGTTCAAACTCTTTGCCCTCTTCTGTACCAAATCCATGCAAGCTACTGCCCTGTATGAAAATTGTAAAAATGGTACACCTTGTTAGGAATAATTCATGAGTTGTGATGTTAAGAATATAATTTTACTTATACTTCTTGTTTATCCTGATCTTATAAAGGATTTAGCACTTTGTATAGGATATATGTGTTAGATAGTAATCTGTAGAATTAAGTCAGGAATGAACAGTGCATCGAGTACTACATGTCAGGAACTGAGATTGAATCCTGATACGTCAAGGCAAATACTGATCAAGTACTAATGGGATGGTCAGATCCTGATGTAAGATGGAATCCTAATATCAGTCGTGTTACTGATGATGTCATTATGGATGCTACAGAAAATGGCAAGTGTTATAAAACAGGATCTTTGTTTGAGGAACAAGCAAGAAGATATTATGAAGGAAAGAATTTTCTATTGATGGAAACTATCAACTGGACGGCAGAACATTATCATGTATAGATTATCTTTCTGTGATTAGTTGATAGGTAGCATTATAAATACTCTCTCTATATCATTGTAAAAAGAGTACGTGAGTTTAGCAATTGAGTTCGTGTGCGTAGCTCTGCATAAGGTTTGTATTCGAGAGTTCGAAACAAACAGAGAGAGATTTATTTTGTTAGCAGCTGCAAAAGGTATTTGTACACCTTTGGTAGAGTTTGTATTTGATCTTAATAATACAAACAGTTTGATTCATTCGTTTGTTCTTGTTTATCTAATCAAGCAAAAATCAGACACGATTATATAACATGTATTCAACCCCCCTTCTACAAGTTATTCGAGTTAACAATTGGTATCAGAGCAGGTTGATTTCGAATAATCATAAAGATCTGCAATCATGTCTGGTTACAAGGATGGGAATACTAAGATTCCTATGCTCAAGAGAAACGAATATACTCTAGTAAAGATGTTGCATCATCTGGAAGCAACAGATCCTGATTATCTTGACAGAATCAGAGATGGACCTTTTGTTCCAACAAAGGTTGTTGGACAAGCAACTGTTGATGGTCAAGTTGTTCCAGAACATACAGCAGAGAAGCCTAAATCTGAGTGGTCAGATAAGGACAAGGAGAATGTTCTTAAAGATGCTAAAATGAGAAACATATTATTCAACAGTCTTGATTCTGTTCTCACTAACTATGTTCTCTCTTGTAAAACTGCTAAGGATATATGGGACAATCTTAAGGTTCACTGTGAAGGAACTAAGCCTGTCAGGAAGAACATGAGGACACTACTTATACAACAGTATGAGTACTTTGAATCTAAGTCTGATGAGTCACTTACTAATACCTTTGATAGGTTTACAAAACTCATCAATGAGATGGCCATGCATGGTAAATATTATGACTTGGAGGATATGAATACTAAGTTCATGAAAGCCTTGCCTGATTTCTACAATGGGAAAATATCTGCAATTGAGGAAGCTAATGATCTGGATGAGATATCATTAGAGGCAGTGTATGGAAAGCTGAGGGCTTATGAACTTGACAAGCAGCAGAAGAAGAGCAGGAGTGAAGGAAAGATGAAGACTGTTGCACTTACTGCTCAATCTGAATCAAAGAAGCTTCCAGAGGAACAGCATGAAGAGCCTGCTGTAAAGAACTCAAGGAAGAAGAAAAGCAAAGAAAGTTCTGAGTCAAAGACTACTGATATAGACTCTGATAACGGTGATTCTGAATCAGAGATACAGGAACTCTTTGCTATGTTTGCTAAAGCTTTCAAGAAAGGAAGATTCAACAGGAGAAGATTTAGCAAAGGACCTTTTCAAAAGAAGGAGGAGAAGAAGAGTGACAAAGGCAAAAGTATAATTGTCAAGCTTGATAAGGCCAAGATCAAGTGCTTTAACTGTAGCGAGCTTGGACACTTTGCTTGTGATGTAAGAAACCTAGGAATTCAGGAAAGGGCAATGCACTTATGGTCACACAGAAGGATTGGGCTGATTCCAGTGATTCTGAAGAAGAATTGGATTATGACAACATTGCATTGATGGCAAATGTTTCATACAAACCTGAATCTCCAAAGAAAACTTCTCCATCTTCTGTTAAGGTATCACTTCATTCTCTTGATTCATTTGATAGCTTAAATTCTGATGAAATTAGATCTATCCATGCTGAGTTTAAGAATCTTATTACTAATTTTAGAATTCTTACTAGTGAAAGAGATGAACTTAAGGTTAAGAATGATAAATTAGTTGATAGAAATAATTTTCTTGAATCTGAGTTATTTCAAATGGAAGAATACAAGTTAAGTTCTGATAAAGCTAAGCATGATTATAGTGTTATTCTTGAGGCTTATGACTATGTCAAAAAAGAACTAGAGGAAGAGAGAGATGTGATTAAGACCATTAACAATTCTGGTAAAAAGACTATAGAAATCTTTGAAAGTGGAATTCGTGGTAAGGTTAATGGTTTATGTTTTGATAAGTCTAGACAAGAAGAAAAAGTAGTTATTGTCAATGATGATAGTAAAGTAGAAGCTAGCACATCTAAATCTGAAGGTAAGAAAATTGTTTCTGAACCTAAACATGTTAAATTTGTTGATTCAAAAGGTACCCCTGTTGTACACAAAAGAATTAACAATAGTAATTCAGATGAGAAAGTGTTAGAGAAACCTAAGAATGTAAACATAGGGTTTCTGTCTAAGTCTCAGTTGAAACAGAGATTAGATGGTCTTTCAGAGTCTAGCAAGATCAAAAGAAATAGGAATGGAAAAGAAGGTATTAACAAAGAGAATAATTACAAGAATGTACCTGATGCACCTAGGAAAAAATGCTATAAGTGTGGAAATCATAATCATTTGGCCCTAGACTGCAATCAAAAACCTTCTTGGAAAACTGAATCTAGATTCCCCAAGACTCAGAAAATTCAATACCAACCACAGAAAGCTTGTTATCATTGTGGTAGTTTAATTCATTCCATTTACATGTGTGGAGAATATCATGAACTGTATTATGACTATTATTCTTTGAAATTTGAAACTCCTAGTCACAAACAGTTTGTGAAATCAGAGTCTAAGATTGACTCTGCAACAGGTAAAGTAAAAGCAAAATCTTCAAAGCCTGTTGTTTCAAAATCTAGTAAGAAAGGATCCAATCAAATTTGGGTCCTAAAAAATTCAAACTAGTTACTTTTTGTTTGCAGGGCACAGGAAAGAAGCATTCAATTATCTTGGACAGTGGATGCTCTGGACATATGACTGGAAAGAAGTCCCTGCTTACAAAGTTTGAGAGAAAAGCTGGCCCAGTAATATCTTTTGGAGATGGCAACAAAGGAGAAACTCTGGGATATGGCTCAATTGTTTTGGGGAATGTCATCATAGAGAATGTAGCACTGGTTGAAGGCTTAAAACATACACTTTTAAGAAAAAATCAACTAGGTGATAAAGGTTACCAATCAATCTTTGACAAAGGATGATGCAAAATCTTGAATATGCAGAATGGAGACATTGTTCTAACTGGTCAAAGACATGGTAACATATATGAAGCCAACTTAAGTGATAGATCTAAAGGGATTGTTAGATGTCTCTACAGCAAAGCAATAAGTGATGAAAGCTGGAATTGGCACAAGAAACTCTCACAACTTCAAGAAGCTTAATCAACTTGTTAAGTACAATCTAGTGAGAGGCCTACCTCAAGAAGCTTAATCAACTTGTTAAGTACAATCTAGTGAGAGGCCTACCTCAGGCAAATTATGTGCAAGATGGACTTTGTGATGCTTGTCAGCATGGAAAACAAAGAAGAACCACCTTCAAGAGCAAGACTGAAAATTCAATTACTGAACCATTTCACATGCTACATCTTGATCTGTTTGGTCCAGTAAACATTATGTCTATCGGCAAGAAAAGATATGCTCTAGTGATAGTGGATGATTTCACAAGGTTCACATGGGTGTTCTTTCTACACAAGAAAGATGAAGCTCCTCAGCAAATCATTGAACTTGTTAAGATTATTCAAAATAACTCTAAGTACAAAGTCAAAGTACTTAGGAGTGACAATGGTACAGAATTCAAGAATTCTACAATGGAGGATTTTTGTGCAGACAATGGAATCACTCAATAGTTTTCTGCACCTGGTACACCTCAGCAAAATGGTGTAGTGGAAAGAAAGAACAGGACTCTCATAGAGGCAGCAAGAACCATGCTTGCAGATGCAAAACTTCCAACCTATTTTTGGACAGAAGCTATTAACACTGCATGTTTCACTCAAAACTGTACCTTGGTAAATAGTCATGGAAAAACTCCCTATGAGATGATCAAAGGAAAGAAACCAAGTGTGAAATACTTTCACATCTTTGGGTGCAAATGCTATGTCCTAAAAGTTCATCCAGAACAACTTGGAAAATTTGAAGCCAAATCGGATGAAGCAATCTTTCTAGGATATTCAACATCAAAGGCCTTCAAAGTTTATAATCTCAGAACTCACATTGTTATGGAATCAATTCATGTTGCATTTGATGACAAGAAATTTGGAATTCTGCAAACTGATGAAAGCCATGACAAATTGGAATTTGAAAATCTGAAGAATTCTGAGATACTCTCCAGTGATGATGAAGGTTCTCCAGAAGGAATTTCTATTGCTTCTCAAAGGAATGTTATTGTTGAGGGGGAGCAAATGAATCAAGGAGAACACAGTGATCATGATGCAGGATCTTTATATCTCAGCGTTTATAACTATATTCCAGGCCTTACACCTAGAGTACTTAGGTCTCACACCCAAGAAAGTAATAAAACTTAGGTCTCACACCCAAGAAATTAATAAAACTTATATCATTCAACTCTGCCTCAAACAAATCTGAATACAAATATTTATAGGTCCTTAGGAAGATTCTAGCTAAATAATATTAATTCTAGGGACCTTTAAACTCCAAAGAGACCTAAGGACTCCATACAATTAACTTGAATATGAACTGAATCTGGACATTCACTGAACCTGTTAATTTTCTAGAACCTTCTTCTTCTTTCTTGAATATACTTTTCCATCTTTCTTTGCATTTGCATCATTTCTCTCCGGCTTGGAAAAACTCGGCTCCGACGAGTTTAAAAAGTGATATTTGTTGAAAAGATCGGGACCTGAACTTTGAAACTTTTCACCAGAAATACATGAATAGTCAAACCGTGATTTATCCCTCCATTTGGAAAAATATTCTTGATTGTTGCCATTTCGAGTAGAAACTATCTTTTTATCTTGTCACGCTCTTCATTTGGTAACTTCTTGGCCGTTGAATCTTCTTTTTGATGCAATGGCTTGATTGCCATTCCACTTTCATTACTCACTTGCAAGAACTGTTTCTTTGTAAGCAATTGAAGGACCTTCTTCTCCCGTCTAGATGGATGATCTGAGTTATCAATTGCAAATTTTGAGTTGAGTAACTTCTGATCTGTTGTAATTTCTAAAGCTTTTGGCTTGATTTTCTTGATTTTCTTCAGTTCCTCAGAACTTTTAGGATAAAGTGTAATTTTATTACCTTCCCAGAAAAAATGAAAGGTATTCTCCTTGCCACAATGATGAACGTCATAATCAAACAACCATGGTCGTCCAAGTAAAATATGCGTCACATTCATGGGTACAACATCACAATGAATAGAATCTTTGTAACAACCATAACTAATTGGAACTAGACAACGTTTACTTACTGGAATAGATGTATTATTGATCCATGCAACATGATAGGGTTGAGGATGTGGCATTGTACAAAGTTTTAGTCGTTCCACGACGGAGGATGAAATCACATTCATACAGCTTCCACTATCAATGACAAGCTTAAGTAACTCGTTTTTACAAGTTACAAGTGTTTGGAATATTGTTCTCCTTTTCCAATCTGCCTCTTTAGCTTTGGGAGCAGCAATTACGCGTGGCACAACAATGCTCAAAGAGTTATCGTCATCAGAATCAACCAAGTCATCAGCATTGAATTGGGGAGTTTCTGTACCATCCTCATTTCCAGCTAATTCTTTTTCTTTTTGGTCTTTTTTCTCCACTCCTATATGCAAATTATTTCTAGTAGGGCATTGATAAGCCTTATGTCCCTTGCTTTCACATCTGAAACAACGATCACTATTGTCGAAGCCCTTTCCTTTCCCTCCTTCCTTCTTGTTTGTTGTATACTGTGGTTTCGACAAAGGGTTATTGATATCAAACTTCTTTTCTACCAGCTCTGTCATCTGGGCATTACTCTTTGTAGAATTCGTTATGTTCATATATTCTTCCAAATCAAGTGCAATCTGGAAAGCATTTTCCACGCTATAAGGAGTGTATCTCAGCATTTCTCTTCTTATTTCAAATCTGAGACCAGATTTGAATCTTTCCAAGCTATGCCGAGGATCTTCAACAATCTGACTTCTTGTTTTTAATTCATCAAATTTCTGCATATATTCTGCCACCGTCATCGTTCCTTGCTTCAAGTTCACAAGTTGTTCACAAAGCCTATCTTCGTAGTTTTGTGGCATGTATTTCTCTCGCAGCCTTGCCTTCATCTCCTGCCAGGTTGCTATAGGAGGTCTGCCCAATCTCCTCATGTCTGCTTCAACACCATTCCACCATACCTTTGCAAGATTAACTAGCTTCATTTTGGTGAACCTTACACGTCGCTCATCAGACATGTCATACTAGTCAAAGTACTCTTCAATTGTAGAAATCCAATCGACAAAGCTGGTTGCGTTAAATCTTCCATCGAAGTCTGGTACATCAATTCTTACCTTCTTAGTGATATCTCCAGCTGTGTCGTAAACATTAAACATGTGTGGCTGCTGCATCCATGGAAGTCCATTATTCAGCGGTTCTCGCCTTGGATTCTCTTCTTCGTTTGGTTGTTCGTTGCCGTCGTTTGCGCCATTGTTTGCACTAGAGGACTCTCCATCAGGATTTCCAACAGTTGGATTTCCCCTTGTTTCAATCTTCTTAACTCTTCCATCAATATTTTCAATCCGCTGATTTAAAATATTAAGGCTTTCCATCATTTGAATCAGCACCTGATCTCGTTCAGCATCTGTAAGTCGACCTCGAAATGAACGCCCTGTTCGTGTCGTCATAGCGCTGCCTTGCTCTGATGCCAATCTGATGCAGGATCTTTATATCTCAGCGCTTATAACTATATTCCAGGCCTCACACCTAGAGTACTTAGGTCTCACACCCAAGAAAGTAATAAAACTTAGGTCTCACACCCAAAAAATTAATAAAACTTACATCATTCAACTCTGCCTCAAACAAATCTGATTACAAATATTTATAGGTCCTTAGGAAGATTCTAGCTAAATAATATTAATTCTAGGGACCTTTAAACTCCAAAGAGACCTAAGGACTCCATACAATTAACTTGAATATGAACTGAATCTGGACATTCACTGAACCTGTTAATTTTCTAGAACCTTCTTCTTCTTTCTTGAATATACTTTTCCATCTTTCTTTGCATTTGCATCAGATCATCAGGAGCAGACTAGCTATTCGGAGTCTACTCCATCAGGAACTGATCTTTCAGAGTCTACTCCATCAGGAACTGATCTTTCAGAGTCTACTGAGGAAAGATCAGTAACTAGGAGCAGAATGGAATTTACTGATTCTACTGATCAAGGATGAGTGTTTGAAGGCAGAGAAAGTTCTTCTACAAGAGAAACCACTAACTTAAGAGGAGAATCTAGCAAAGGCAATCTACCACCTGTTAGAAAATGGACAAAGGATCATACATAAGATTTGATTATTGGTGATCCGAATAGTGGTGTTCGAACTAGAAGATCAATTCAAAATGAATGCTTGTATAGTTGCTTTCTCTCAAAGAATGAACCTAAGAAGGTTGAAGAAGCCTTACAGGATCCTGATTGGGTAATTACAATGCAGGAGGAATTAAATGAGTTTGAGAGAAACAAAGTCTGGAAACTGGTACCAAGACCAAAAGACAGATCAATTGTTGGTGCAAAATGGGTTTTCAGAAACAAGCTAGATGAATCTGGTATGATTGTAAGAAACAAAGCAAGACTGGTGGCTAAGGGTTACTCTAAGGAAGAAGGCATTGATTATGATGAGACCTTTGCACCTGCAACAAGATTGGAATCAATCAGGATGTTTCTTGCATTTGCAACTCATTCAAAATTCAAGGTATACCAGATGGATGTAAAGAGTGCTTTTCTAAATGGCAATCTTGATGAGGAAGTGTATGTGGAGCAACCACCTGGATTTGTTGATCCAAAGTTTCCAAATCATGTCTGCAAACTTGACAAGGCACTCTATGGACTAAAGCAGGCACCAAGAGCATGGTATGAGACTTTGTCTAAATTTCTTCTTGAAAATGGCTTCACAAGAGGTACAATTGACAAAACTCTATTCTTTAGAAAGATAAAAGGTGAATTGCTTTTAGTTCAAGTTTATGTTGATGATATCATATTTGGCTCTACTAATGAAAAGTTGTGTGCTAAGTTCAGCAAGCTTATACAGTCTAAGTATCAGATGAGCATGATGGGTGAATTAAATTATTTCTTAGGCTTGCAGGTCAAACAGACTGAGACTGGTATTTTCATTAATCAGTCAAAGTATATTAAAGATCTTTTAAGAAGGTTTGACTTTCAAGACTGTGCAGTTACAAAAATACCCATGGCAACAGCCACTAAACTAGACTCTGATCCTAATGGAAAGAGTGTGGATAATACTAGTTATAGAGGCATGATAGGCTCACTGTTACATTTAACTGCAAGTAGACCAGATATAATGTTTTCTACCTGTTTATGTGCTAGATTCCAAAGTGATCCTAAGGAATCTCATTTAATTGTTGTGAAGAGAATTTTTAGATATCTCGAAGGAACTCCAAATCTTGGTTTGTGGTATCCTAGAGAATCTGACTTCTCCCTAATTGGCTATTCAGACTCTGATTGTGCATGGTGTAAAATAGACAGGAAAAGCACTACAGGTACATGTCAATTCTTGGGAAACAGATTGATTTCTTGGGCAAGCAAGAAGCAACAATCTGTCTCAACCTCAACTGCAGAAGCTGAGTACATAGCAGCAGGCAGTTGTTGTGCACAGCTCCTTTGGATAAGAAATCAGTTGATGGATTATGGTATGACACTTAGTAATATTCCTATGTTTTGTGATAATACTAGTGCTATCAAAATTGCAGAAAATCCAGTTCAACATTCAAGGACTAAGCACATTGATGTCAGGTATCATTTTATTAGAGAACATATTGAAAATGGTACTGTGGAACTTCACTTTGTTTCTACTGACAAACAACTTGCAGATATTCTAACTAAACCACTTGATGAGACTACATTCAGTAGATTAGTAAGTGAGTTAGGAATGTTAAATTTCTAGATCTTTAACATCTGCAAAAGTAGCAAGGTATGTTGTTTTCAGCTTATAGACTTGATATTCTTGTCAGGATCTATATTTGATTGTTAAATGCTTAAGCTGTAACATTGTACTTTGATAGATTTCAGTATGATAGACTTGTTAATAAACATCAGGATCGGGATTACTATCAGTATGCTGATGTCATCAGGATTTTATCATCAGTATTAGGATTGTGAAATTTGTGTGTACTATTGTTTCAAATCCTGAAGTTCATTTTTTATGTAGTGATCTAATTCTGAGTTTTGTTAAGTCTATGCAAGCAAATTTTAATTCATTCATACTGATAGTTTATATTGTTTTTCAGATCAGTCAATAAACAATCACAGACAAGTAGATAATAAGAAATTGTATTTTCATTAATTGAAAGCATTACATACATGAAAATACCCCTTGATCGACACCAGAAATGCTCTCTAAAAATGGTAGGCGCCTCCTTCCCGACTACCTTTGACTATCTTCTGCTTCACTCTCAACCCCCACACCTTCCTCACGCTCACTATTTCCCTGTTCGCCTCGTTCTTCTCTATCATTTACTTCTTGATTTATTACCGATCTGTTAACTTTCTTTCCTATGGGTTCTCGAAATTCTGAGAATTCCGGCTCCATGGACACCGATGAGTTTACAAACTTTATCGGACACAACTATGCGGCACCTGTTCTTAATCCTCAACTTCTTCTTGAGGCTGATGAGCCAAATGATGATATCATGGGTGAGCTTCTCTCCCCTTCAGCTAGGCAAAGAATGAGAGAACAAATAGATCTAATTCTCAATGATGGAACCGAGTTACCTGCTAGTGGCCTTACTGTTGTAGTCTCGTCTAATTCTAGCCATGGTCCTCCTTCCTCCTCCTATCCACCTGACGAGGTTAACTCGGCTTCATTGCCTATTAAACCAATGAACCCCAATCAAGAAACCACTTTTCAACAAAAAATTCAAATCACAAATGGTGTCAGCCCAGCCAATCAGGGACCTGGTGAATCTAGCAAAAAGACTGGGACTTGGAGTTCATTGGTTTCAGCCTCTATTCCAAAGCAGACCACATCTAGCACTCCAAATGTGGAAGTTTCTTATAACGAAGATGGTTCAACAAATACTTTTCCACCCCGTGAATTCTTGATTAATGCTCATAAACAATGGGAATCTAGCCTCATTGGACACTTTATTGGTGGTAGTTTCTCCTTTAAATTTATTCGCGAGCAAGCAATGAAATTATGGAGTAATCTTGGTCTAACTCGGGTTTACTATAGCTCCAAAGGCTACTACACTTTTCGTTTTAATTCTATTGAAGAGAAGGATAAAATCTTGAATCTCAATTCGATAAATATGGGTGGGAAAACCTTGTACCTCATTCCATGGATGGAGGGTTCAACTTTCAAAAGAAACGTGATTGATCGTGTGCCCATCTGGATACGACTTGTGGACTTTCATACTGGTTTAGAGAAGGCCTTAGTTTGCTAGCCAAAGCTGTTGGTAAACCTCTAAAGTTTGACGAATCAACTGCAAAATTTGAGCCACTAAAATATACTAATATACAAGTGGAGGTGCAATACACAAGCCCTAGACCTGACCATGTGTGGGCTAAAGTCATAAACAGTCTTGGAATAGAGGAGAAGGAGAGGATTGAGATCCTATATCCAAAGCTGCCGTTCTCCTGCAGCTTGTGTAAAGCTTTTGGCCATTCTCTGTCTAGATGCATCAATAACCCGGATGCAGTAAAGAGACAGATCCCTAAAAGACATGGCCAAGAAAATCAACAATCTCAAACACCTACGTCTACTAATGTTCATGCTCATAATCATGAGTCCAATGAGGCTGCTACCAATCGGGACAATATGGACCATCAAAACAACGAAGATTATGTCACGAATCGAGAGTTGGTTCCTTACAATTTTGGTTGCCCGGTTGTCATGGATGATGATGATATTCTTGCTAATGCCCAACATGCCTGTAATAATGAAGATAATCTGGAAGAATTTGACAAGGATCCGGCATTTGCAGAAGAAGAATGTAACATAGAGGCTCCCATTTTGATGTTGACAAACTCTTTTCATTCTTTAACAGAACTTGAAGAATTTGAAGAGGGAGAACTGGAAAACCACACTCCAATAAAAAGAAAGAGGAACAAGGTAATAGTTAAGATCCCTATCAAAACTCTTCCCCCTCGTAATGAGAAAGTGTCTTCTTTCGTCAGCAAAGACAAAGATGGTTTTACACTTGCAATTAACAAAAATTCCCTGAGGTTGGCAGGTAAATCAACCAAAAAATTTCTTTAATTATGAATTTTGCCACTTGGAATGTCCGTGGCTTGAATAAAAGCTCCCATCAAAAGGAACTCAAACATTTTATATCTTCTAACCAAATTACTTTTATGGCTTGTCTTGAGACTAAGGTTAAAGTTCATAATTCCATTAACATCTCCAGAAATATTGCACGCTCTTGGCAATGGTTATTTAATTATAACAATCATTTCAATGGTCGCGTTTGGGTTGGGTTTGATAGCTCAATTTGGAACGTTTCTGTCATCACAAGTAGTTCTCAGCATATCACTTGTTGGATTACTTTTTTTGAAACAAATGTTACTTTTGCAGCTTCATTTGTTTATGCTTTTAATACGTCTAACGAGCGTCGAGCTCTTTGGTCTGACATTCAGGCTCTCAGCAGACAAATAAATCTCCCTTGGTGTGTCCTTGGGGACTTTAACAGTATTCTTAACATGGAAGAGGTTAATGGGGGAAGAGAACACTGGACTAATGGCATGCAGGAATTCAAAGATTGCGTTGCGGATTCCAATCTCTGTCATTTGCGAACTCTAGGGCCTCTTTTTACTTGGTACAATAATCGTCCTACTGACATTATTCACAAACGTCTAGATAGGATCCTTGTTAACCCTGTTTGGCTTAACACTTTTTCTGATACGGTTGGGATTGTGAAAACTCGTGGCTTGATGGACCACAACCCTTTAATCGTGCATACACCAATGCATCTTGAAAGATTAAAGAAGCCTTTTCCGTACTTCAACTTCATGAGTAAACTGGATGGTTATACAGAGGCTATTCAGCAAGCTTGGAACTCCATTTCGTATGAGGATCCTCTATCCATCCTTCACCATAAACTCAAAGAGGTCAAAACAGCTCTGGTGCGCTTAAATAAGAATAATGGCAATGTTCATTCCAATGTCAAGCAATGTCGTAGTGAGCTCTCTGAGATTCAGGATCATATGGTGCATGATCCTCAGAACCCTGATCTCATTATTCAACAAAAAGAAAAATTTGTCCTTCTTGATAGATACTTGGTCGAGGAAGAAGCCTTTAATCATCAAAATTCCAGGGTTAAATGGCTAGATTTAGGGGATGGCAATAATTCGTTCTTCTTCAGTCTGACTCGTGCTCACTGGAATGCCAATAAGATCATGGCATTAGAAAACGAGGATGGTAACATGGTCTTTGGTCAAAACCAATGCTTTACAATTGCTGTAAATTACTTCAAAAATACCATTGGTACAACAGCTCAAACTTCAGGACACATGAATGACATAAACTGCAAATCCATCTCTGAGATCCAAGGTGCTAGTCTTGAAGCTCCTGTCACAAACGATCTCATTTACTCTACTCTGAAAACTCTTAAAGGAAATAAGGACCCGGGCCCGGATGGTTTCAGTGTGGAATTTTACCTCTTCAATTGGGATGTTGTTGGCATCTGTTTCTATGATGCTGTAAAGTATTTCTTCACTACATCTTCGATGCACAAAGGCACTAACTCAACGAGCATTGCTTCAATTCCAAAACATCAAAATCCTACAACTATGAAGGACTACAGACCAATTTCTTTATGCTCAGTTACCTACAAATGCATAGCCAAGATCATTTCAAATCGTATCAAAAATGTTCTACCCTCAGTTATTGATATTGCTCAGTCTGCTTTTGTAAAAGGTAGGCACATTTCTGATAATATCTTGATGGCTCAGGAGCTCTTTAGAGGGTACTCTAGAGATTCTGGCATTGCAAAATGTGCTCTGAAAATTGATTTGCACAAGGCTTTTGATAGTTTAAGCTGGGATTTTCTGATGACTGCTCTGACAAAAATGAATTTCCCAAGTAAATTCAAAGCTTGGATTTACGCTTGCATCTCAACTGCTCACTACTCTGTCAAATTCAATGGAAGCCATCAAGGATTTTTTAAGGGTGGTAAGGGATTACGCCAAGGGGACCCTATGTCACCCTATCTATTTGCTATAGCCATGAATATTCTTTCTTGCATGCTCAGAGATAATCCTGCAGAGTATAGACATCACTGGAGGTGCAAAGACTTAAATCTCTCCCACCTTTTCTTTGCGGACGATGTTCTTCTATTCTCTCATGGTGACAGAAATTCTATTCAATTCATGATGTCCTGTTTGGCTCGTTTCTCTGATTTAAGTGGCCTACATCCTAGTGTTCACAAAAGCACTATCTACTTTGCCAATTGTAGTGCCAATGTTGTTCAATGGTTTGACAGTAATTTTCACATTCCACATGGCCAACTTCCAGTCAAATTCCTTGGAGTCCCTCTCATTTCTTCTAACCTTAGTGAGAATGATTGTACTCCTCTCCTAGACAAAATTTCAAGTCGAATTCTTTCTTGGACCTCGAAACTCCTCTCCTTTGCTGGTCGTGTATTACTAATTAAGGCTGTTCTTTTTTCAACTCAAGCCTACTGGACTAATCATTTCCTATTACCTCAAGCTATCCACAAACGGATACAGACTTTATTCACTAGATTCCTTTGGAAAGGAAACATTGAAGCTAAAGGGGGGGCAAAAATTAGCTGGTCAAAAGTTTGTCGTCCATATGCGGAAAGTGGTTTGGGTATAAAGGACTCTCGAGATTGGAACAGGGCGCAACTTTTATTTCATCTCTGTAAAATCATAAGGAAGGATAAGTCTTTGTGGGCTAATTGGGTTAACACCAATGTTCTCAAAAGGAAAAAATTCTGGTGTATGCCAGAACCTACCGACTGTTCCTGGATTTGGCGACAGATTCTCAAACTCCATCCTGTGGCATTGCAATTTATAACCTACACGATAGGCAATGGGATGAATGCTTCTCTATGGTTTGATCCATGGTGGCATGGGCATCAGTTGGCTAACTCTATTAGCGATCATATCATAACCCAGACCAATTCAAACATCAATGCTACTCTAAGTGACCTAATCAGCTCGGGCATTTGGCAGCTACCAACATACAACACGCGCCATCATCACATCAGTACGACCTTGCTTCAATGGACTAGTCATTTTGATTACCCTACTTTTAATCTCAATGTTGATGACAGTATTCTGTGGGATGGAATTATTCTTTCCAAACTGCGCACTAGGCACATATGGGACTCCATCAGGTCCAAACTCCCTGAAGTTCCTTGGCATACTTTCATTTGGCATCGGCTGAAGATTAACAGATATGCTCACCATGGTTGGATTGTTTGTCATGGCCATCTTTCAACGTTATCCAGGATTGCTTCGTTTAGCATTGAAACTATCCAGCAGTGCTATCTCTGTGTGGGAGGGCTGGAAAACCAAAACCATCTCCTGGTGCAATGTCCTTATAGTTCATTCATTCTTACAAAGCTTGCTTCTATGGTAAACTCGGACATTTCAGCATCTTTTTTTACTTGGCTTGATTTACTGGCTACTTGGGGGTTCTAATCCAAATACAATGCATAAACATATTCTCCTTCTCATTGCTCAAGTCTTTGGATATCACCTTTGGCGAGAGAGAAATGCCAGACGTCATGACAAGGGTTGTTCTACTCCCCAATTTCTCCTGGATGGCATTATTACGGATGTTAAAACCAAACTTAGTAGCTCTACCTGGTTTGTAAATTTGCCCTCAATCCCTAGTACCTGGTTATAGCTTCGTAGTCTATAGCATGTTTGCTTTAATGTCCATTCTTGTTTAAAGTTTGGTTTTTGTTAGTCCTCCTCTATGGCTTGTCATAGAGCATGGGTTCTTCCCTGTTCTCGTTCTTTTTAATATTCAACTTAGCAAAAAAAAAGCATTACATACATGGAAATGAAATACAAATATCTTTTTGTCTAACTTCTACTGATGGTCCTGTGATGGATTTTATGGCTATTGGATCTTTGCATTATGCATTGTCAGCATCTCCAGAAATAAATCAAGTTGCTGTTTCACAAGCTTGGGAGAATGCTGAGATAATTGATTCTACTCAGAGTCAATCAGGTAAGATTGTTCTACACTTAGGACAAGATACTTATGACATTACTGAATCTGTTGTTAATTCAGTACTTCGCTTACCTGTTATTGATAATTATGAAAGTGAACCATCTGATGATGATGTAAGAACTATGTTGTCTGCATTAGGTTATAGTGGACCTTTAGACAACATGAGTCAGTTAAATAGGTCTTTTCTTAGGAAGGAATGGTCTTTCTTCTTTGATCAAATTGCTAAATGTTTTACTGGTAAATGTAGTTCTTTTCAGCAAATTACTTCTGTTACATCACATATTGCTTACAGTTTGCTTTATGACAGAGTAATTAACATTGGTCATATTATCTTAAGTCAGATGTGTATTAAACTTGGGTCAAGAGATCAAAACAGGAAAATGGTTTATTATCATAGATTTATGCAAATGTTTATTAACCATTTTATTCCTGATGTTGAAGCTAGATTTGGTAGAGAACATTGTGTTTCTTCTTATGTACAGCAAAAGAGAATTTTCTCTGACATTACAAAGAAGGACAATGAAAAGAATCTAGATGAAATACCTGCAATTCATTATCCGCATCATGTTCAGGTAATTCTTAAAACTCATCTTCCTACTCTCTACAATTCTTCTTTCTTTTGTGGTGAAATGACTCAGGAATCTCATTTGGAGGAGAACCCACATGTGTCTACCCAAGTCGCCCAAACATTATAGTCTCTAAAACAATTCAAGAACCAAATTTTGATCCACAGCCTATTGTTTCAAAGAAACCAACATCTGGTGTTTCTCAAAAGACATTAGTTGTAAGGAATAGAAGATTTGTTGTGTCAAGTAGTAGTAGTAGTTCTAGTGAAGATAATGATAATATATCTCTTGCTGAGAGAGAAGAATTGAAGGATGCAATTCAACTTTCTAAGCTAGGACAAAGAGATAAAGCACCTAGTCACAGCCAGGCTGTAGTACTTAAAAAGGGAAAACAGTTACTGGATACTGTCTCTCAAAAGACTGTGTCTATTGAAAAAGGATCTCATCCCAGGATCACTTCTGTGTCTACACCTCCTGAGTCTTCTCAGGATAAATCTTTTGCTCACTATACTAGGAGAACAAGGAAAAAGATTCATTTGTCACCTACACACACAGAGTCTAGTCCAACTAATATCATGCAGGTCTCTACAAATGAAGCTACAATCTTTTCAACAAATGACTATAGAGATCTTGATATTGATTCTTTATGGGAAACTACATTATCATACAGACTGGCTATGGGAGTTATTTCTATCAAAGTGAAGCTATCCAGGCCTGTTCTAGATTTTCTAGTTGAAAGAGTACAAAAACTTTTATTTCCTGAAGAATATGGACTTCTACATCAAAGACTTGACTTAATGAAGATGTATTTCTATGTATCTATCAGAAGACAATTAGTCAAGAAATTTGGACTCTCGAAGCATGTTGCACTTCAATCACTTCATGCATATTTATTTGACAAGGATGTTATTATTGAAGATACTTCAGCTCAAGGTGAACAACAGGAGGAAGTAGATAGAGGAATGCAGTCAACAGAAGATACTATTGCACCAGTGGTGGATAGTAGGACAGATCAGATCACAGTCACTGCAACACAAGAACCATCTAGTCAGAGGTTGGATGACTCAGGAGCTGTGATAGCTGATGTTGAAAGGTCTTCCGTGATGACTGAAATTGCAAGTGAGAAACCCTATGATATGGGAGGAATGACTTTGATTGATTTTTCTGAAGATCAAACAAATATTGTTCAGTCAGAGTCTATCTACCTTGAGGGTGAGTCTCAGCAACCAACACTTAAAGACGGTGACATACTAACTATGGTGTCTAATGAAGTATTACTGAAGACATCAGAGTCTAGTAGAGAACCTGAAAGTGGTATACTGGAGCCTGTAGTCTCTGGAAGGAAAGAAGATGTTTGTGAGGGTTCAGAGACTATAGCAGCTCACTCCTTGGAGAAAACCTCAAGCCCCTTGCCAAATGAGGAACCCTCTCTCCATGTGAGTTCAGGTATAAAAACTTCTTCTAAACTCTATTTTTCTGTAGGTCATGAGAGCACTTATCCAAATTTAAGTGATACACTTGAAAAGAGGGATATTGATCCACAATCAGAGAGGCTGGCTCCTGACCAGGCAAAAGGAGAGGTAGACAGAGTGTTGACTTTAGATAGTCAAAGTGAGAATGAGGGTATGGATGATCAACTCCATAGTAAGGGAGAGAAAATTAGGAAACCACCATCGTTTTGATTTCTGGGATCAGGTTTTTCCTGAATCTTGGTATGATAATCTTGGTATGGATGCTGGTACTTATTCTTTTATCAAGATGTATAAGAAGAATGACTTAGCAAAGTACAATGCAAAGCCAGAAGTTAAAGCTCAGAAGCAAAAAGAAAGGCTTGTAGGAATTATCAACAGAAGAGGTGAAAGGCTAAGAAAAACTTCTACACCACCAGTACAAGAAGACATTCCTAATGATCCTAGTATTCCTTTGTTTGTACTACCAATATCAGCCAGAATTGAGACATCAACAGTATCTGATCAATCTAAGGAGGCTTCAGGATTTGTAGATGTTAGTACACAGAATACTGGTGAAGGACAAGGTGATCATATTGCAACTTCAGATCAGAAAGATGAAGATGTTTGTAACTCTACTCGAGTTTTATTACTTGAATATCATTCTACACAGGCAACTTCTTCTACAAGACTTGAATCTGAAGATATTCCAAACACTTCCAACATTGAAGTCAATTCTGAAGTTCTACAAGACATTCAGAAATCTCAAGTTGAAATTCAATCAAGACTTCAAACACTTGAAGATAACCAAGTCACTATTATGGAAAATCAAGCAGTTCTGATGAATCTCATTTGTTCTGTTACTGAATCTCTTGGAATTAATGTTACTAATGTCAAAATAGGGGAGATAAAAACAGTTCAAAGGCAACAGACTGGGGGAGGAGATAAATAGACTGGGAAAGATAAAACAAGAACTAAGGATGATAGAGGTGAATCTTATCAGGGAAGTGGTAAAGGAAAAGAAGCATCAAATAGTTGAATTCTTTCTTCTAAGTACTAGATACTTTGTCTACATCTGAAGAAGGAGGTACTTAACTTCATGATTTTTGAATTCATAAATTCTATTCTGATTGTACTGTTATATGTTTTGACATCAACAACTCAGATTTATGCTTCAGGTTTTAAAGCATAAATAGGGGGATATTGTTAGGAATAATTCATGAGTTGTGATGTTAAGAATATAATTTTACTTATACTTCTTATATATCCTGATCTTATAAAGGATTTAGCACTTTGTATAGGATATATGTGTTAGATAGTAATCTGTAGAATTAAGTCAGGAATGAACAGTGCATCGAGTACTACATGTCAGGAACTGAGATTGAATCCTGATACGTCAAGGCAAATACTGATTAAGTACTGATAGGATGGTCAGATCCTGATGCAAGATGGAATCCTGATATCAGTCGTGTTACTGATGATGTCATTATGGATGCTACAGAAAATGGCAAGTGTTATAAAACAGGATCTTTGTTTGAGGAACAAGCAAGAAGATATTATGACGGAAAGAATTTTTTATTGATGGAAACTATCAACTGGATGACAGAACATTGTCATGTATAGATTATCTTTCTGTGATTAGTTGATAGGTAGCATTATAAATACTCTCTCTATATCATTGTAAAAAGAGTACGTGAGTTTAGCAATTGAGTTCGTGTGCGTAGCTCTGCATAAGGTCTGTATTCGAGAGTTCGAAACAAACAGAGAGAGATTTATTTTGTCAGCAGCTGCTAAAGGTATTTGTACACCTTTGGTAGAGTTTGTATTTGATCTTATTAATACAAACAGTTTGATTCATTCGTTTGTTCTTGTTTATCTAATCAAGCAAAAATCAGACACGATTATATAACTTGTATTCAACCCCCCTTCTACAAGTTATTCGAGTTAACACACCTAAAGTCATTAACCAAGTTTATATTATCCAAAAAAACATAACATATATTACTACAACCCAATTCAGAGTTAATACATAACTTATCATTATATAGATAATCTACCTGGTTTCACGTAGTTACAATGTAACTTTAGAATATGAAAATAATCTGTGTGTCGAACAATGTATCTTTGTTAGTGTAGACGAACATGTAGATGATTGAAATATTATTAAAAATGATGCATGCTTTGATTAGCCAGGATTGAGGAGAATGGCATTGTGTAGACCAAAGTGTTTGTCTATATCTCGAAACATGGTTTCCTGCTTTGATCGATCCAATGGCTTCCTGTAAAGAAATAGAAGGCAATTACAGAATATCTAGGTGTAAACAAACTTGCATATCTAATAAGAAACATACTTGAAGCTACCAATATTTTATCCAACATACACAAGATTTAAATAATATCCAACTTTTCTTATAAGGTTTGAGATATTTGGTTGGAAAAGAGGTCAGTAAGAAATAAAGATACTTCAATTTGAGAAAGCCATCCATTAGCTCGTTTGCTCCCTCTTCTATATTTCATATTCTACAGAAAAAGAACACGATTCTACTTGGCGTTTTGAAAAAGCACACAATTCTACCTAGCTTCTTCCAAATTTGCTAATGAAAACACAATTGTAACTAAAGTAATACAGAGGTGATGTTAACTACAAAAAGAAAGTTGATGATGATCGCAAAGCACTATGCATGAATGGATTGGATATACACAAACAAATAATATGCAAAATTATTTATTCTAAAAAAATACGGAAACGTATAACTGATGAGATATGGAGGTTCCAAGAAAAAACTCGATCTAAAATTTACGAATGTTCTCATCTAGTTTCTTGCGACAGGTCATCATGTAAATCTTACATCACATATGTGAAGCACAGGTAGAATTCCTTTGAAAGCAATCACTAAGTTGCTCGGAAAATCTCGATTGCATCTCTACACCAGTAAGAATTTCTGAATAGTCAACAGAGAGATATGTAAAAGTATTTTGCCAGTAATGTTTGGAGGGCACGACCATTCTTGTGTTCTCGATCAACTTCATTCCCTTTCCAATATTGAAAGGTTTTGTAAAGGATTCTGTTACCATATCCTCTAGAATGACCTTAATTTTTTGGTTTCTAAAGTTCACATATACATAGTTTAAATGAGTTCCATAAGTCAGCACCACAACTATAACATGCTCAATAAATAAAAAATTCTTTTAATTATTTAAAGTTTTTATTTATTTCTAGTAATAATTAATTCCTTACTCACTAAACAATTGTATTTTTTTTGTTTATATTCCTGAATAAAAAGCTCAGTAATTTGCATCATTAATATTTCAAAATTTTGGCCATGAAATCCAAACAATAATAAATTTTAATACACTACTTGATGTTTATATAAGTTTAAATTAAATGGATTACGAGCAGGTGCAAACAAATAGGAATTATTTAACATAAGATAAAACTTAAATAACTAAAAAGAAGTAAATAAAGTACCAAATATATTGAAGGGAAAACATTAAATAGTTTTGAGTTGAAGTAATGGCTTACATGAAGTACATGTCCATAAGCACTAAGAAATAATGGACATTAGGATCTTTGTGCAGAACCATCTACACCCCTCAGTTCAACATTTGATTCATTACTTATTAGACTTTAAGTTGCATAAGGCTTTTGTGTGTTGGCGTGAGTTGTCAATTACCATAATTACAGGAGCTAGTTTTGGGATACATTATCAGAAGTATGATACAGTGAATCAATTAGTGATTTACCCTAACACATTGTACATCAAGTAGTTAACACTTGTATATATATTGTAACTCTTTGTAATGAAAATGAATGAAGAAAGAAATATAATATACAGACTTTTTGTCATGGTATCAGAGCACATATCGATCCACTTACTTTCTTTTAAATAATCACCTTATTCTCAAAATATGGATGATAATATTGCTTCTCATTCCACCATGACCAGTCAATCTGATAGTGCAGCTTCTCACCCAGAAAACTCTATCAATAACACCATCCTTGCTGAATTGACCATGAAAATGAATGAAGCTTTAAGCAAAGCTTCAACCCCATCTCAAACCTTAGACATGACTACGGCTCCAATCACGACCAAGCTGGGCGGCACCAATTATGCTTTATGGTCCCAGGTAGTCGAGATGTATATCTCGGGCAAAGACAAACTTGAATATATAAATGGCAATTTTCCTCAACCTCCTGAAAAAGACCCTACCTTTCGACGATGGCGTACAGACAATGCTATAGTTAAGGGATGGTTGATTAACTCTATGGACCCTTCTCTCATCGGTAATTTCATTCGTTTCTCAACATCAAAGTCTGTGTGGGATGCTATTGCTACAACATATTTTGATGGTAGCGACACCTCACAGGTCTATGATCTTCGACATCGTGTAACTCGACTCAAACAAGCTGGTGGTTCTATTGAGAAATTTTACAATGATCTTCAAGGTCTTTGGCGTGAAATAGACTTTCGACGTCTGAACCCAATGGAGTGCCCAAAAGATATTAAGTATTACAATACCCTCGTTAATGAAGAACGAGTATACATATTTTTTGATGGTCTCGATGATCGCCTGGACAATGTTAGGAGTGATGTTTTGCAAATAAAGCCATTCCTAACGGTGGAGCAAGCTTATGCTCATGTTCGAAGAGAAGCGCTACGTCAAATTGTGATGGTTATAAATAATTCTGATGACATACTAGGAGCAGGCCTTGCATCTAAAAGTTTTAAACATAGCTTACAATCTCAAGCATCCTCGAGGTCCGGAAAATCTGGTTCTTACTCTAATCTTAAAACTAATCTTGAAGCTAGTAAATGCACTCATTGTGGGAATATAAAACATACACGTGAAAATTGCTTCAAACTTCATGGATATTCTGACTGGTGGCATGAAATGCAAGCCCGCAAGCATTTTGATGGAGGAAGGAATGATGATAACAAAGGAAAATTTGCAGTGGCTATAGGAGAATCACATTTGTCTCTCATTCCATCTAATAGTTCAAACTCTAACACAGGTAATGCTCTATTTGGATCTCATCAGAAGGTTGATAATAAGGCTTGGATATTGGATTCTGGCGCAACTGACCATATGACGTTTGATGATCATGATATTACTAATCATACCCACCCTCAACGAAGTAGCATTGCCAATGCTAATGGATACATCTCTATGGTAGCAGGGGCTGGGACAGTGATGTAGTCACCAACCCTACAATTATCAAATACTTTATTTGTGCCTTCACTCTCACACAAGTTATTATTTGTTAGTAAGATCACTACAGACTTAAACTGTGTTGTTCTCATATATCCTGATTTTTGTCGTATACAGGATATTCTGACCAGGGAGATCATTGGGCGTGGTACTAAGAAGGGGGGCTCTACTATATGGAAGATTTCAGTGTCGGTCAAGCACATCACACGCACCATCCACAATATAATAAATTGGAACAAGTGTTACTTTGGCACCGTCGATTGGGACACCCGGCATTTGGGTATCTTAAACACATCTTCCCTGGTTTATTTACGAGTTTGTATGATTCAGAATTGAAATGTGAGACGTGTATCTTAGCGAAAAGTCACAGTGTCAACTATCCTTTAAGCATGAATAAATCTGATATTCCTTTTGCATTGATTCATTCTGATGTATGGGGTCCTTCCCCTAAAATTAGTATGACTGGTTTTCGATGGTTTGTAATCTTTGTTGATGATTGTACACGAATGACGTGGGTCTACATGTTGAAAAATAAAGATGAGGTGTTTAATGTTTTTCAAGCATTTCAAAAATTGATACAAACACAGTTCTCTGCAAAAGTGAAAACATTTCGAACTGATAATGGTGGTGAATATATGAATCATCAGTTTATTAATTACTTTCGTCATCATGGATTAATTCATGAGACTTCATGCCCCCATACTACACAGCAAAACGGCATTGCTAAACGCAAGAATCGACATATTCTGGAAACTACACGATCACTTTAATTTGGAGCTAATGTTCCAAGTCACTACTGGGCAGATGCTATTAACACGGCAGTCTATCTCATTAATCGGATGCCATAAAAAATCCTTGATTTCCAGACTCCGCTGCAAGCTTTGGCAACTCATGTGTCATTACCGACAATATTGATGCTTCCACCTCGTGTCTTTGGTTGTGTTGCATTTGTTCATCTCCATAAACACCAACGAAAAAAACTTGATCCATGTGCTATTCGTTGCATTTTCTTGGGTTATGCTATTCACCAGAAAGGGTACTGTTGCTATGATCCAGTTTGTAATAACCCTAACTTCAGTAATGCTACAGTGATCCTATGAATAGTAAATTCCGAGGATGTAGAGAAATGGTATATAGGTACTCTATAATGGAAATGGAAAATGAATAAACAGAAACCATATTAGTAGTGTATATTGAAAATAAGTGACTCGAAATGACGTTAGATTTCAGAAATTCCTGAAGCATGAAATTTTGAGGATTTTGAATTCGAATAAGCTTCTATTGGACACTAAGGAGCATGGAAACATTATAAGAATTATATATTGAGGGATTAGTGAATTTAGAATTGAGCCAGGGGATTTTTAAGTTAAGAGAATACCAATGGAATTTGGATTGTTAAATGATCTCAAAACCACTGAGATAATGAGGTACATTCGTAACGAACCACAATTAGACGAATATGGAGATTAAGCAACCAAGATTTATAATATGACAAGGATACATACCACATTATAATTACCAAAAGTGCTAGCATTATAACTAGAAAAGAAAATCAAGAAAAAGGAATTATGATATCACCAAAATGACATCACATTCCACTAACACTAACTTAAGGGCAAATTAGTAATTTCACATGGTTATAATCACAAAATATCTTACTAATCTTCCAAGACAAGCTAGAGGATCAAGATTAAACCAAGCAAAACTCTCTCCCCTTCTTGTTAGCAACATTCGGCCAAGTAGAAAAAAAAAAGAAAGAAAGAAAAAAATAAAAATCAAAACCCTAGTTAGCATCAAGATCAAATCCAAGGAAAAATCATGGAGGTTCTTGGAGACTAGAAAGAGATATCCACCAAGTTTCATAGCCATCTAACATCATTTTCCAAGGTAATAAAATCATTTAAGTGCAAGATGAATAGTAGTGAATAGTAGTTTTCAAGTTTTAATCTTTGTTTTTATGGCTCCTTTAGTTAATCCAAGCTAATTCAAGGTTGTTCAAGGTGTGTACAAGGATTATTAAGGATTATTAAGTGTTCTTCAAGCTTCAATGAGGTATAACAACCCTTGCCTTTTGTATTTATAGTAGATATTGAAGTGATTAGTAGTTAAGTGTGGTTAATGGAAAGTTTATGATGAATATGTGTTATGAATGGTTGGGTGTGATATGGAATTTGTGTTGTGAACTTGGAACCATGGCTGGAATGTAGTCCACATGGTGTGGGGTTTGATTATGGTGTTTGATGATGGTTTTGGAGTGGTGAAATTTTGGAAAGTATGAAATTACAGCAGTTATAATGTCCGATTTTCGTTAGAACTATAAACTGCCCTGTTTTTGGACACCAATGCAGTACGGTACCTTACTGTCTAGCACACTTAGTGACCATGAAATGATAGAGCTTAGTTCATAGATCGTTTTGATATAAGGTGCGTTAAAATCTGACGTACGGTTTAGGAGAAAAGTCAGTTTTAGTGAAAGACGTTCGAAAGTCGAGAAATCGTAATTGTACCAAATTTGAGGTTATAGTTACCATACTTTAACATGTTTAAAAGCCACGAAATTTTGGGATATGGTAGTAGTGTGGTCAAAGAACTAATACCAGTTGACCTTGCATTAAAATTCGAATTCTAAAATTTATAAGAAATTTTACAGTCGAGTGTGGTTGTTAGGGGAAATGGTAAAAACCCCTGAAACTTCGATTGAGCTTATAAATGGTTAAGTTCTTGAACCTTTGGGATAATAATAACACATTAAACATATGTTGAAGTGTAAAGGGTTTGTTATACAAGAGGATAGTGAGTAAGAGATGTAGTGTTCTAATGACGGTCCTTTTTGTGTTTATAGAAATTCCGGAGGAGGAACCAGCTCCACTGTCAGGATACAGAAACCGAGGCAAGATCCTTCTATCCCTACTTTAAAAATTATTTATCTTCGGAATAATAATGATATCATGGAATATATTTATGTATATGTGATGCTTTTGTTGCTATATTGCAAAGAATATATTTTCTTGATTGTGGGAAGTTAAAGAGAGATGAATATGTTTTCTGAAATATGAATATAGAGATGATTATGCATGGAGCGAATATGCTCTAGGGTAAAAGAGATATGAAAGAGAATGGTATCAGTTGTTATCTAGGGTTATATGATTTATAATGCTATATTATAAACATTCTTTTAGTGTATGTTATATACATATATTTTATAGAAGTAATGTGCGAGAATGGAAATGAGATAAGTGAATGACATATGGAAATGTGAAATGGTGTTGATAAATTGAATAATGATCTTATAAAAAGGGGGATTAGCAACAAACTTGCATAAGAGGCTATGTCAGGGCTGTGTGCGACATAGTCTAGTATTCATGATTCGGCACGAAGATGCCAAGGGAGGATGTTAGCAGGTGCCTTCCTCCAGGAGGATGTTAGCAGGTGCCTTCCTCCAGGGATGATGTTAGCAGGTGCCTTCATTCCTTCTACTAGTAGTAAACAGAGAGCGGATACGGTCAGGCGACTGATCATCGTCCTACGTATCTGGCGCCAGTATATATCCCCAAAACTTGAAAGAAAGAATTGAAAATGGTTTTCAGATTTCTATAATTGAAAACAGAAAAGTGATATGAAACGATGAAATTATTGATATAGATGAAGAGAAACTGATTTTATATTAATTTATAAAATTTCTGTACAGGAGGGAAATGAGAAGATGATAGTGAGAGATTTACTCAAGTATTTATGTTATTTTAAAATATTACACTGAAAGGGTATGTTGGTTGTTATAATATTTAAGAAGAGAAACTGATACTGTATTACTTTGGATTTCTTTCTTATAATAGTAAGTGGATGATGTATTATTAAATAAGAGTTTTATTCTTCCTTAAAGTTTATAAATTGGTTACTGCTTACATATGTATATATATGTATACTTGGTTACATTTTAAATTCTAGTTTTCAATATTATCTTGCTGAGCTATTATAGCTCACTCTTGCTACTTATCTATATACAGCTAGGTATGCCCATACTACGCAGAACGCCCCGCAAGAGGGTAAGGGAAAGGCGACCTTCTGAGAGCTCGTTAGCTTCAATCCCCGAGGTAGATGACCATCGCAAGGGGTTTAGTGGGCTTATGTATATTAAGTGTGTAAGTTTGAAAGATTGTAATAAATTTGGTTGTTGAAATGCTTCTTGTAGAAGCATCACTCAACAATGTACTGAAGTATGATTCTGGGATGTAATAACTTTTTAAATTCTAAACTCTTATTATGGTGAATGTTGTTCTCTGAGCATATGACTGGTGTGTGTGTGTGTATATTACTGTGGGGTCAATTACATAAGTATTTATAAAAAAAAAAAAAACCCAAGAGATATTGAATTTGAATGGAAGTTGGTTCATGATGGTCCAAATTCATGACCCCGGATTTGGGGCTGTCACACAGTTACTCGGCATACTTATGTGACCATGGATGTCACATTTCTTGAATCTGATACATTTTACTCCCCAATGACTACCAATTCTTCACTTCAGGGGGAGATATTACATGGTGAAGATCTGAATCTGTTGAAATTTGAATTATCAAATGATATTGATACAACATCTGTCAGTAACAGTGACACCCTTGATGCTCCTAACAGTGACACCCTTGATGCTCCAAATAGTGACACCCTTGATGCTCCCCTTGATGCTACTTTGTCGAATGAGGCACCTATACCAGAGTCAGCACCTAGAAAATAGTAACAACAACAGCAAATGAAGCAACAGAAGCTGAAGCAATAGAAATTGAAGAACTAGTATCCCCCCACTCTTCGATACCTACTGACCCATCTCCTTAGAATATCCATGAGGTTAGTTATCCTATCACATCCAATATTATTAATAATATTTATTCTCAAGTTGGCTATGAGTTACCTTTCAGGCACAACAGAGGAAAACCACGAAATAGATACTCACCAGAATTTGAGGACCAAAGATTCAGGTATCCAATTGCCAATAATGTCTCTACAAAGAATCTATCTGGACCGCTCAAGAATTTTGTAACTGAACTCTCTTCACATAATATTCCCACAAACACTGAAGAGGCTCTTAAAGACCCTGGATGGGTCGAAGCCATGAAGGAAGAGATGGATGCATTACAGAAAAATAAAACTTGGACTTTGGTCTCTCTGCCAAAAGGGAAACAAATTGTGGGGTGTAAGTGGGTATTCTCAATCAAGTACAAAGCCAATGGATCAGTCGAGAGGTACAAAGCCAGACTAGTAGCGAAGGGATATACGCAAACCTATGGCGTGGACTATCAAGAAACCTTCTCACCCGTGGCCAAGTTGAATACTTTTCGTGTTTTGTTATCTCTAGCAGCGAATCTCGATTGGCCATGGCACCAATTTGACGTGAAAAATGCATTCCTCCACGGAGATTTAAAAGAAGAAATTTACATGGATATCCCTCCTGGCTACACTACAAATTCAGAAGCTAAAATTGTATGCAAGTTACTTCGAACTTTATATGGATTAAAACAATCCCCTAGAGAGTGGTTTGGATGCTTGAACTCGACAATGAAGAAGTACGGCTTCAAACAAAGTAGAGCTGTTTAACGAACCGAGCTGTTCGTTAAGCTCGGTTCGTTCGTTCGTGTTTGTGTTTGAGTTCGGTTAGCTCGTCCGATAAGCTTACCGAACTCGAGTTCGAACAAGAAAATATGTTCGTTAAGGTTACCGAACATTGTTCGGTTCGTTAAGATTTCGTCCGAGTTCGTTAAGAGTTCGTCCGAGTTCGTCCGAGTTCGGTTCGTTCAATAAAAACAATAATATTTATATTTTTTTTAAATTTTTTTATTTTTCAAATTATTAAATTTATTTGTTATATAATATTATATATATATATAATTATCGAATTGTTCGTGTTCGGTTCGTGTTCGGTTCGGTTCGGTATGTTCGCGAACAGTTCGTGTTCGGTTCGGTTCATTACCGAACTCGAGTTAGGACAAGAAAAATTATTCGATAAGCTTACCGAACATTGTTCGGTTCGTTAAGAATTTGTTCATGTTCGTTAAAAGTTCGTCCGAGTTCGTCCGAGTTCGGTTCGTTTACAGCTCTAAAACAAAGTAGCGCAGATCATACTTTGTTCTTTAAGCATCATCAGGGTAAGATAAAAATTCTGATAGTTTATGTTGACGATATAATTATTACCGGAGATGATCAAGAGGAGGTAGCAATCCTGAAGAGAAATTTAGCTTCAGAATTCGAGATGAAAAGCCTCGGAGAGCTAAAATATTTTCTTGGTATCGAAGTTGCTCGGTCAAAACATGGTATATTTATTTCCCAGCGGAAATATGTCTTAGATTTACTATCAGAAGTTGGAATGTTAAATTGTAAGCCTGCAGATACACCAATAATCCAAAATCACAAAATTGGGGAATATCCTGACCAAGTACCAACAAATTAAGAAAGATATCAGAAGTTAGTTGGTAAGCTTATTTATCTCTCGCATACGCGACCTGACATTGCCTATGCAATAAGTGTTGTAAGCCAATTTATGCACTGTCCTAGTGAAGATCATATGAATGCGGTAAATCGTATTTTGAGATACTTAAAGTTTTCCCCTGGGAAGGGACTTATGTTTACAAAGAACAGTCACCTACGGGTGGAAGGCTATACCGATGCTGACTGGGCTGGCAATATCTCAAATAGAAAATCTACCTCATGTTATTTCACATTTATTGGAGGGAATCTAGTTACATGGAGAAGTAAGAAGCAAAAGGTGGTGGCATTATCAAGTGCCGAAGCTGAATTTCGTGGGATGGCTAAGGGTCTCTGCGAACTTCTTTGGCTACGAAGATTGTTAACTGAACTTGGTTTTGCACCCACATGTGAGATGAATCTATTTTGTGACAATAAAGCTGCGATTGATATCTCTCATAATCCAGTTCAACATGATCGAACCAAACACGTGGAAATAGATCGACATTTCATTAAACAAAACCTTGAGACCAAGATAATACAGTTTCCGTTTGTTAAATCTGAAGACCAACTAGCAGACATACTAACAAAAGCTACATGCAGTAGAAACTTCTACAACTCACTTAGCAAGTTGGGACTTCGAGATCTTTATTCCCCAACTTGAGTGGGAGTGTTGGCGTGAGTTGTTAATTACCGTAATTACAGGAGCTAGTTTTGGGATACATTATCAGAAGTATGATACAGTGAATCAATTAGTGATTTACCCTAACACATTGTACATCAAGTAGTTAACACTAGTATATATATTGTAACTCTCTGTAATGAAAATGAATGAAGAAAGAAATATAATATACAGACTTTTTGTCATTGTGTACATCCAAAAAGTATATTTCCCTCATCTCAGGATGCTCAACTTCTTGATGGGTTGCTACTGTGCCACAATCATCAGTATAGTAGCTTGCTGAGACTTAGATTCATTACGACGATCTATATTAAGTCCTAGGACATGCTAGATTTGTATGTGTGGAATCTAAATTAAATAGTTGAATACAGAGTGCAATAGAGTTAAACCTTTATGGATTGAAAGTAAACTAAAAATTAAAAAATAGGTAGAAATAATGGTAGCAAACAAAAGTAGTGGCTCACTGAATTCTTTCTTTTTCTAATCTTGGATTTGCGCATTCTTCGGGATTCTGTGTGGCACCAGAGCTGTGTACAAAGACATTAACAAAATTTAGGGCAATTAATCGGTCCTAAACAATCTTTTTTTAGCGACCCATATAGAGTCAGAGAATGCATATACCATAATTAAAGCAAGGATGCAGGTTATAAAGATGATGGTTGAATTAGATAACATTTACGCACGGTAGATAATACCTCCACTACTTTCTCTCATGACTGCATTAGGCAACGCCAATATTTCCCTGGTTGGGGAGATCCTCTATTTCTACCAGAAAAAAGGGGGAAACACTTAATATTGGTACGAGAATAAGCAGAAAGTTGGGGTAAGAGTAAGACTGCGGTTAACAGTTAACACAACTATTATTATATAAAAGACCGTGTGTGCGCAAAGGTATATACCTCTAACAGTTGATCCACTATCTATAGAATCGTACCCTTGACCTTCGCTGGCGTCATATGCAATATTAGCAGCGCAAATGTAATGCAATATTAGCGGCGCAAATGTAATGGGGCAGTGCTGCTACCGAAAGAAAAAAGAACCCAGGATAAATTAACATTGTGTGTTGATATATTGAAGCAGACAATCGGTCAAGCAACCCAAACATTACCGTCTGCTCGTTTAGGTACTGGTGTGTTCACATCTTCGGGACTTCCACCTGGGACCATGTCTAAGAATAGGCAAAGCATTACTTAGAACACTAAGGTAGATGCAGTTCAAAAGACAACACAGGCAACATATATAGTGCAAATTCTTCCGAAAATCATTGCGCCTCTTCTTCAACATTCTCCGCCTTTCCAAAAAATCTTTGGTGTAGAACACTTTGGGCCAACCTCCTTTATTGGGGGTTTGGTCCATTTAACAAAAACTCGTTGGCTTAGATTCTGGCTTGCGGTGCCTTTGTAATTATTCTGCCAAAAATACCATATCTCAATAATCAAAATTTGCAAAAATATGAATCGTAAATAAACAAACAAAAGAATTGAACATTGTAAGGAACGCTTGAAGAAAGATCAGTTCATATAGAAAATTCTATTCTATGTAATATACAAAAGCACATAACCTTGCATCTGACAAGAAAAGAGGTGGTATTATTTTCAATCCACCATAACAAACCTCACATCCTGTTTTTTTCAGTCATCTAATTACACCATTATCAGTTGTACTAATTTACATTAAACCTAACCTCCTTTTTTTTAAAAAGTTTCCATAAGATTTATTGCAGAGATCATCCTTTTATCTCCTTTCATCTTCTTTGCATATTAATTTTTCTAGACATCTATAAAGCACTTACTCTACGAATAAAATAAGAAAGTTGAACTTGTCTAGCTAGCACAACAAAAGCAAGGGCTTCTAATTTAATATTTATTCCATCTTATACTGTTATTCGTAAGTATTTTCAAATTTCTGTTCGGAACCAACTTAAAGTATGCCTATGTATTCATTAACAAAGGAAATTAATCATTGTATGCAGTTAGGTTTGTTCAAACTAACTGAGAAAAAATGAGTTTAGTGTGTAAAAAGCTGGTAACTATCGGTTTTATAAGTGCAGCCGCAAATCTTTTGTTTTGCCTAGCGAGCAAGCTAATGTTGTCTTTCTTTGTCAATTTTCTATTGCTGGAAATATTCATTAATCTAAAATCTATACCAATTTTTTGTCACCGGAATCCTTACCTATTATATCAAAAGAACTAAATTTCCATTAAAAATAGGGGTATATAGGTATGTTTAATTATTATTTTCGTCATCTTTTCTAGACACTTGCTGATTGTGGCTAAGTGAACACTGACCATGTAAACCGAAAGCAGTAATAGAAAAAAATATGTGGCAATTGATTAATTTTTCACATTGTAAACAAATTTTGTAGGGGGTTGCAGAAGTTGCAAATAGAAGGTGCAGTGGGAAATTATTATGTAAATTTATAGCTTCACAATTGACATTGAAATCATACAACCAATCTTCAGTACATAAACTTTAGCCAACAAAAAATTCAGATCAAAATCATTTCAAACTCTTTAACAATCACAATACTTGCCATTAAAAATTAGTGCGTAAATTAATATCTTAACTATTCATAGTTGCAACCAAACTTGAGTACGTAAACCGTAGTCACCAAAATATTCAAAACCAAATAATTAGAAGCTCATCGACTGTCACAATATATCGCAATTACATAGCCTATGATAATTCCATATAAAATTTGGAAAATTGGACAAAATCATTACAAGCTCTATAATTGGGCAAAATCGTTACAAGCACTTCAATAATCACAATATTTTGCAATTACATAGCCAATTATAATGTTATAAAAAATTGGAAAAATTGGGCATGCAAATAATTCTAAGAAGGTCAATCACAAAATTCTCACGAGGGCATAATTTGTACACTGCCAAAAGAATTCAGCATGCTAACTACTAAGTTAAGCCATCCGATAAACACACAAACACATACATGTCTTTGTAATTATACTGGATTTTGATTAATATACAAATACAAATACCCTTACACTTGTAGAAGAATCAGGTGATTTATATTTGTAAGTATATACATGACATAAATTGAGGTAAAGAAGTGAAGATGATTACCAGTGTAATTGGGAACCTCAAGATCGGCAAAAGGCTAAGAAACAAAGGGTGGTATACTTCACCGATGCAACCAAATTGGCTCCCGTGTAATGGCTGTTGGGGAATGAGTTGGTGCGGTATAGTGTATCAATATGGTAATAGTTGTGATTCCATGAAAAGCAAGGTTACATGTGTCATTTTACAAGGGATTTTTTGGCTTAAAATTATCCCGTATTCGGTAAGGTAAATGCAAGGTTCATTAATATTAAGAAAGCTTACTGCCTACATCCCTTAGTTGCAACCATACTGAAAGATGTTAGACAATCTGTGAAAATAGTACAGAATAGTAGATCGTGTGTGTGTGAATAACAGAATAATAAAACAAATAAAAGAGGAGACAAGAACGTAAAAACTCGAGTCCAGTGCGTGACTGTCTCCTTAAAGCGTATTTTCCCTCACCGTATGTGCGAGCGAAACACCTCCCAGGATAAAACGGATTGCAGTGAGGCTAGAGCGTCACTCTCAACGAGCTTGAAATGAGCAAGAATATCACCGAAGGAAGAAAAGGCTGTGTTTAAGAGGAGAGGATGTGTTTTCGAATGAATAATCCTAAGGCTCTACATGAGTATATATAGGATAGGAAAACTTGTGTGCTACTCAATTACCCCAATTAATTAGATGTGCCAATTAAAAAGTCGGTGGTAATTTTCCTTTATTAATTAACCGTGTTAATTAATTAAGGTAAGGCGGTGGCAAAAAATTCGTTATAAAAACGGAATTGAATTTACCGACAATACAGTTAATTCAAATTATATTCGAATTAATTTAAGTCATATTTTAAGACCTAGCCCAGTGGAAATAATTAATTTAGCAAAACTAGTCCGGGTTTATTCGGCCCAATTTTCTGCTGCATTCGTGTCCGCAGGTCGCACACGCGGAAAGCCCGAAGGCTTGCGAAGCCTCGGTTTTCCCTCGAAATCCCCACAATTCGCAACCCCCCTGCGCGCCCGCGTAGGAGATGGAGCAACACTTAACCAACACAAGTGAACACTCCTCTTGTTTTGTACTATATAAAGCAAAGGAAACTCCTTTTCCTTATCAATGTGGGACTTCAAGTTTAACAACAAAATTTCCACTCTTAAGGGACCAACTTTGAGTAATCATAACTCATCCATCCTTTAGTCATTTTGAGTGTTCAAATATGCATTGGAAAGCTCTCGCGGAGGAGAACACTCTCCAAGCACGACTTGTTACAAACACGCACATAAGGCACACTCAAATTGGAGCTCAAAATGACTCGGCAATGTGGGTCTAAAACCCACATTTTCTAACAAAAGACTCCCAGCAGGGGATAAAAAGACAAAATTAAAAAACGAAACAAAACAAGCATGAGCTAGAGCTCATGTGTTGGAGTATGATTTTTATTGCATTTTACAAGATTAAAAACATATATAAATTGGTGAAACTTAGGCCATCTCCAATCGTTACTCTATCTTTATTTTCAAAGATAAAGTAATTTCAATTCATATGTTTATTCTTTTTCAACCATTGCTCTAAACTATATTTGAAGTTAAAGATTGAATAATAAATAGTATGACTTCATATTTAAATTTAAAGATAGAGTAATTTTATATTTGAAGTTAAAATTGGATACCATTAGAGATGAAATAGTACAATTTTAAATTCAAATATGAACTTAAAGTTTCACCATTGAAAATGTCTTTAAATTTGATCTTTAGTGATATGGCAATATCGGATGTGCTGATTCACATTAACATCCATCTTCGTGAGATGATAAGTACTATAACTCTTTAGCAATTAAATAAATATTTATTTATTTATTTATTCATAAATTAATTTATAATTTGTGTGATTTATAGGCCTAATAAAAACCTAGTACTCAGAAGAAGAAAGTACACCACCATAGTACTCTACATTTTATATTTGAGATGTGCACTTTATGCTGAGTCATTGACTCATTAATTATCGTGCAAGCCCGCAATATAATTTTTTAATTATATATCAAATATTTTTTGATTAAAAAGTGAAAAGAACACTTATTGGTCTTGATAGGATACTCTCCACAAGCAGCCCGAACTGCAATCCGGGCCTACGATAGTTACCAAGTCTGGAGCTATGTCACCGTTAATTAGTTCGGACCCGTGGGCTAGCTCCAATACGGGGCAAATAGAGCACGTAGCATCTCAACTAAAAACGACAACTAATGATTACCAATAATTGGCATAATCCAAGAATGAGGATGTCACACTCAAAAGGGTGCCTGACACACTTTCCCACAATTATTCTTCTAGACAGATGTCGCGCATCTAAATGCTCCAAGTGTCCTACCTGCCTAGGATTCAACGCTCATGATTAAAGGTACCAACCCCTAAACCCTAATCCTGGGCCTATAAATAGACCCGAAGGTTTGGAGGTTACATTCTCTTTTACACACATTCATATACATACACCCTCCATAATTAGATACTCTTGTTCTTATCTCTTATCCTCCAACGCCGTTGCTCATTCTCACGCCGGAGGTGCCGCGGGTTCAAACCCACCTCCCGGCATTGTTTTGCAGAGTCCCAACCACCAGCTACACCGCTCGCCAGGCGTAGGGACGGCGGAGGAGACACCGGATCGGAACACAGAGTTATCATTGGCGCTAGAAGGAGGGCTGAACCTGTCCTTTGGTCTCGGTGCCACAGGACTCGACGACGCCAACAAACTCTTTAAAAAGAGTCTGAAATCAAGCTGTAAGATCTACAAAACCACTGTGAAACCTTTATTAAAAATGTCAGCCATATGTGTGCATATTCAAAGTTATTTAGCTCTCTAAACCCAGATATGTGATAAAGTTGTGATTTTTAGCTTTTAAACTTAGCCGAAATCTAGATCTGTGCTCTTAATCGCTTGTTAAATACTCGTATCTACCACCTTGTGATTTTATTCGAATACTGAGTCCGTACTCAAGCTATTTTATCCAAAGCCCAGTTTAGATATGTTATAATTGTTACTTTGTGAATCATCTTGCTTTGAAATTTCGAATCATGGTAAGAGGAAGCAAATCTACGCAAAGAGCCAACACTCGGGCACAGGATCCTAATGCAACCCCAGACCTGACCTTAGTGCCGGCTGAAGTACCTTCAGTTGTACAGAGGGCAGAGATCGGACCTGGCAATGCCCGAATTGATATTGAGGTCAACCAATACAAATACACTGATGTGCCTTTAGCTGGAATCCACCTCCAAGATCTTACCCATGAGGAGCTGGCGGAGGCAATCCGGACATTTCGAACAGCCCAGGCACCGCCACCTCCCGAACCAGAGCAGGCAGAAAACTCCCAGGGTTCCCAACACTCTCATCGGTCTAGGAGATTTGTCTTCGACCGGATTGGGGACAAAGGAAAAGAGAAGCAAACAGCCAATAAAGCTCAGAGCAAAAACCAGAAAGTTGAGAAACTCAAAAAGCTGGCCGAACTAAAGGAGAAGATCAGACAGGAGGAAGAAGCAAAACTTGAACTCAAAATCCAGAAAAGGTTACAGGAAGAAGAGGACCGGGTCTTGAGGAGGTCCGGATCTAAAAGAATTCTGAGAGAAGTCAGTCCGGAGGTCATCTCAGACGAAGACGAGCCTGAAGACAACTTAATGCAAATGATTCATGAGCTACAAAAGAAAGTGGGGCAGGACTCCGGACTCGAAATAGAGGGGACTCTGACTCTGTTTAGTCGATCTCTAAAAGCTATCCCCAGACAAAAGAACCTGAAGCATTACAACTTCGACTCCTTCGATGGGCTGGGAGACCCGGAAGAGCATGTTAATTACTTTGAGCAGATTGCCCTCATCTACTACTACAATGACATAACCAAATGCAGGTTCTTCGCGTCTACCTTAAAAGGAGGGGCTCAGAGGTGGTTCAGTCGAATCCCTTCCCGAAGCATTCACTCATGGAAAGAATTCCGCGAGTCCTTTCTGAAGAGATTCAGAGCCAACCGGACTCATGAGCTGCACATGTGCCATCTGGAGACCATTCGTCAAAACGATAACGAATCTCTTGCAGACTATATGAAGCGATTCCAGGAGGCAATAAACAAAGTCTCGCGCTTGGACGAGCGTGAAGCTCTCAGCATTTTCCGGAGAAATCCGGATCCAGACCAAAATGAAAGATATGTCTATGAACTGATCAACAAAGAGCCGGAAAGTCTAGCTGCAGCATACTCCATGGCTGCGCAATTTATTAAAGAAAGTGATGTTCTTCAGGCAATGAGAATGACCCGACAAGGAAATTCTTCATACCGTACTAACCACGATGATCGCCCTCGGGGTAGTTATCAACCCGACAAGAGGTTTAAGCCTAATAGGCAAACGAATTATATCCAGAACCCTCAACCATCAATCTTCGAAAGAATCTCTGAACCAGCTGTACTGACCGTTAATCCAGACTCCAAGTCTACTAAACCGCCTAAAGTTGACCCGAAGCCGGAGCCTGATTGGACTTCACTCAATCGTGCCCGGACTGATATCCTGAAAGAAGTCCGGGACAAACCGTACTTTTACCCAGCCAAGCCGATGATCACGGCCCCGGAGAAGCGTCCCACACACAAGCAATGTGATTATCATGGAACCCATGGTCATACGACGGAAAACTGTTTGTCTCTCAAGTACTCCATCGAGGATCAAATCAAAAAAGGGAACATGGGGCAGTACATAGCTCGGAAAACAACGGAAAAGGAAATGGGAAAGAAACATATGGTCAATGTAGTTATGGGGGGATCCAATTCTCCTCCACCTAGTCCGGACTCAGGAGATGAAATAATGATGATTCAGACCTTTCCCGAACAAGTAATAACTTTCAGCAATGTGGATTTTGAAGGAGTTGATCCCAATCATAATGAAGCCTTGGTGGTTAGCTTAGATGTCGCTGAAAACGAAGTCAAGAGAATCCTAGTTGATAATGGATCCTCAGCCAACATCATCTTCAAACATACATTCGACAGAATGCAGTTGGGCAGTGTAAGAATGAATGAATGTAGAGAAGACCCACTCTTCGGATTCGGGAACAACTTAGTCCCAATTCAAGGGACGTTATACCTACCTGTTCAGTTCGGAACCTTTCCGAAGCAAGTTACCCATGTGATAAAATTCTATGTCATCAGTACTCCGTCTTCTTACAACATGATCCTCGGCCGCCCAGCGCTAACCAAACTTCGGGCTGTGACCTCAACACCCCATCTAAAGTTCAAATTTCCCACTCCATCAGGAGTTGGGGAAGTCAAAGGCGATTCTGAAACTGCTGGTCATTGTTATGGCCAAGCATTGATTATGGCGGAAACGGATCCGGAAAATAAACGAAAAGCGTCTTTGTATCACAAGAACCTGAGCCGAAAAAAGCACAGAGCTTACTTCAAAAAGGAGCCCGGACATGAAGTCCAGAACATCGAAAGCATGGAAGCTCGAACTAAAGAAGAACTGATTGCCAAAGCCAGAGATTACCTAGAAACAAATACTCAAGCCCGAGTTCAGCAGTTTGTTTCAAAAAAGGATCTTGGTAAGGTCGATCCGGCAGTTGAAACCGAAATGGTCGAGTTGGAAGAAGGTAATCCGGACAAGAAGATAAAGATAGGATCGGAACTAGATCCAGCATTTAGAAAAAACCTTGTGCAACTCCTCAGAAATTATGCGGATGTTTTTGCTTAGAGTCCGGAGAAAATGCCCGGACTCGACGAATCTGTGGCCATGCACAGCCTTGACGTCAATCCGAACAGGAAACCAGTAAAGCAGAAAAGAAGGAACTTTGCACCGGACCGACAAAAGGCAATTGACGAAGAAGTCGAAAAGCTCCTCAAAGCAGGAATAATCTGTGAAATAAAGTATCCGGACTGGCTGGCAAACGTAGTCCTGGTTAAGAAACCCAACGGCAGATGGAGAATGTGCGTCGACTATACCGATCTTAATGCTGCGTGCCCCAAAGACCCATATCCTCTTCCCAGCATCGATCAACTCATTGATGCCACTGCGGGGCATGTGATGTTTAGCTTTATGGACGCATTCTCCGGATACAACCAAATCAAGATGAATCCGGCTGACATAGCCAAAACCGCCTTCATAACTCACAGAGCTGTTTATGCATACAAGTACATGCCCTTCGGATTAATGAATGCCGGATCAACCTACCAGAGGGCAATGGTGGAGGTGTTTAAGGATCAGTTGGGTCGAAACTTGGAATCTTATGTAGATGATATGATAGCTAAGTCAAAAACAATGGAGGAACATGTTCCAGACTTGCAGGAATGTTTCGAGAATTTAAGAAAACATAAGATGAAATTGAACCCGGAGAAATGCACCTTCGGGGTAGAAGCTGGAAAGTTTTTAGGATTCATGATCAGTCAAAGGGGAATCGAAGCTAATCCGGAAAAGATTAAGGCAATAATGGAAATGGAATCACCCCGGACTCAGAAAGAATTCATAAGCTCGCGGGCACTTTAGCCGCCTTAAGGCGATTCATTCCAAAACTAGTCGAATGGTGCCTACCTTTCTTTGAGCTGCTTAAGGGGGCAAAAAACAAAAGAGAGATTAACTGGAGTCCGGACTGTCAGAAAGCCTTTGATTCTCTAAAGGAATTCCTGTCATCACCACCAATTTTATCAAAAGATGAACCTGGGGAATCATTATCACTTTACCTGGCCGTAGGACTACAGGCTGTGGGAGCAGCCTTGATCAGGGAACATGAAGGACAACAGAAACTAGTGTATTATGTCAGTCAAGTACTGAAAGATGCGGAGACCAGGTACCCGAACTTGGAAAAATTTGCTTTTGCTCTGGTCAATGCCTCAAGAAAGCTAAGGCATTATTTCCAAGGAAGAGAAATCAAAGTCGTAACCGACCAACCTCTGAGAAGGATAATTCATAAACCAGACATATCCGGCAGACTCGTCAACTGGGCTGTTGAGTTCAGCCAATTTTAACTCACGTTCGTACCTCGAACGGCAATCAAAGCTCAAGTGTTAGCTAACTTCATTGTGGAGTGTTCGTTTCCCGAACTTCAAACTAATCCCATGATCACGGATCCGGGAAAAGAAGACGACTCAGACGCGGAAGCTTGGTCCTTGTACGTTGACGGATCCTCAACGAGCGAAAGGTCCGGAGCAGGGTTAGTTTTGAAAAGTCCTCAAGGGTTTCAGATACAGCAAGCCATAGCCTTCAAATTCTTAGCAACAAATAACCAGTCAAAATACGAGGCACTTGATAAGTGGATTTGATATCCACTTGGAACATTCTAAATTGGCTTAAATTGATTGTTTTGACCTCAAGATTGTGGTAGTTTTGATGTGTTTGTTTAATTGTGCAGGGTTGGAATAATGTTGATTAAGATCGTTGTTTCCGTTGCTTTTGGAGTTGGATTCGGGCTTAATAATATAGAATGGAGTCTTGTTATGGTTCACCATGAGGATTCCAAGCATAGAGGATTGAAAACGGAAGAGAATGCAAAAAGAACGGGAGCAAACGGAGCAAAAACGAAGGAGAAAAAGCTGAAAAACGAAGGAGAAAAGAACGTGAGCAGATTTGGCCCGAGCAAACTGCGCCAGTTTTGAGCAAAGTGCTCGGCAGTGAGCAGATTTGGCCCGAGCAAACTGCGCCAGTCTTGAGCAAAGTGCTCGGGGACGTGCTGATTTTCCAGTTTTGCCCTTATTCGATCTGAAATTGTATTTTAAGTGTTTTTTGACATAAAAATCGTTTCCGAGTTGTATTTTAGGTATTTTTCTTATTGGGTAAGTGGGAGGAAAAAGCCTATATCAACATCCAACCCTTGTAATCATCATATACAGACGTTACATATTATAACCTAGGTTTTCAGGAAGAGAGAGAAGGAGAAGGAATTCCTCCAAGCTATTCTTGAACCTTTGTATTCTTCGATTGTGGGGATTTAATTCTAAACCTTATTCTTCTTCTTCTCTATTTTATTTACTTGTTTATTTTAGAGTTATGTTTTCAGTAGAACCCATGATGATGATTAGTTCGATCATGAACTAATTCGTTGTCATGGGGGTTTAGTGGATTTATTCATGAATTTTATATGTTGAATCTTCTCGATGCCTATAGTGTGATTGATGTGATATCCTATCATGGTTGATTTTAATTCGTTATAGGAGAGTAGCTAACTCCTGTAATTGTGTGTTAATTCTTGTTAAAGCGAAAGTGGAAATAAGAGTTTAGAACTTGCCATGTTAGCGTGGGTTTATGCGTGATAATCTCATTCGTAATTAGTGTCGTAACTCTAATCGTTTTATGACGACTATGTGATCAATTGAATGCTTGCACCTCAACCATTATGTTTAATTCTTTATAGACATATGAAGACTTGGCATAATCGGGAGACTAAATGATTTCTATCTTTATTGTGGATATTGTTTAGGATGGTATTTGTTTAACGGAAGTTGGCTTATATCAGTTTTGTGTGTTCGATCAGGTGTTAATAAATCACATGAACAAGGCTAGGGATTTGGAGACTATAGATGGATTGTTTAAAGAAACTAAACTCCCATGTTTTATTTGCATAGTAATTCGACATAAATCTCAGTTCAAGCAGTTGATAATTAGTTATAATTCTTAGATAAATTTTAGTGATAACAACAATCCACTTTATTATTTGTTTTAGCATCGGATAATAATCATACATTGGTGAGTGAATTAGCTAGACAATACAACGAGTCCCTGTAGGAACGAACCTTATTTGCTATCTGTATTACTTGAGATCACGTGCACTTGCGTGTTGAGTTGGTCGTAACAAGTTTTTGGCGCCGCTGCCGGGGACGCGGTTTTATTTTGTTTAGTTTCAATATTTGCCATCAGTGGTCATTGAATTTCGGTGACTAGGACGTTTTCATAAAATTTCTTGTTGGTGAATTTCAGGTACGTGTTGAGAGTTTATGCGTACACGAGCTCGTGCACGTAGAGACGAACTAGCACGTAGAGACGAACTAGCTAGGAGAAGACTTGATTTCGGGTTAGAAGACAATCTTGAAGCAAGGAAAGTTATGGCAAATCAAGAACAAGCAGCGAAGGCTTTGAGTGAATTCTCTCAGCCGAAAGTGGAGGACATTCATACTAGTATTGTTCGCCCAGCTATAGGGTCTAACAATTTCGAGCTAAGGCCAAACATCATTCAGATGATTCAGAACACAGTCCAGTTTGGGGGTAGTCCTGCTGAAGATCCCAATGCTCATATTAGGGACTTCCTTGAGATCTGTGACACCTTCAAATTCAACGGAGTTACAGATGACGCAATCAGATTGAGGTTATTTCCCTTCTCTCTTAAGGATAAAGCCGAGTTGGTTACATTCTATGCCATCAGGCTCTATTACAACATGGGCAGACTGTGCTCAAAAGTTCTTGACCAAGTATTTCTCCATGGCAAAGACAGCAGCTTACAGGAATGCCATTTCTCAGTTTGCTCAACATTCCCAGGAATCTTTGGGAGAAGCTTGGGAGAGGTACAAGGAGATATTGGCACGTTGTCCTCATCATGGAATGCCGGATTGGATGATAATCAGCAATTTCTATAACGGGTTGGGAGCTCAGTCCCGGCCTATGTTAGATGCAGCTTCTGGAGGTGCGCTATGGGCAAAAAGCTATGAGGATGCTTATAATCTGATTGAAATGATGTCGGCCAATGAGTTTCAGAATCCTACTCAACGCTTGCCACCTGCTAAAGTGGCTGGAGTTCTTGACTTGGATGCAGCTACTGCTATTGCTGCCCAACTCAAAGCGTTGACAATGAAGGTAGATTCCCTTTCTAATCTTGGTATTAACCAGGTTGCTATGGTGTGTGAATTGTGTGCAAGGGCACATGACACAAATATGTGTGCTATCTCAGCTGAATCCGCACAATTTGTTGGTAATTTTCAAAGATCTCAGCAACCAGTGCCAAATTTTTATCATCCCAACAATCGGAATCATCCTAACTTCAGTTGGAGCAACAATCAGGGAGGTGCTCAGCAACCACAAAATCATCAGTTCAATGTAAGGCCAAGTAATCAGAACTATCAACCACCACCTTATGCTCCAAGGCAACCATTCAATCCACCGGGGTTTCAACCATCTCAAGGAACTTCATTGAATCAGTCTGAGAAGTCGGAATTGGAAGAGCTTCGAATGATGTATAAGAGTCAGGCAGTGTCATTGAAAACTTTAGAGAATCAAATTGGCCAGCTAGCCAATGCTTTGTTGAACCGTCAACCAGGAACGCTCCCGAGTGACACAGAGGTGAATCCAGGCAAGAAAGATCAAAAGGAACAGGTTCAGGCAATAACATTACGATCAGGAAGAAGTCTACAAGGTCAGAACGAAGAAAAAGCAACCGAGGAAAAAAATGAAATTCCTGAGCAGGCCCTACGGCGCCGCGGCGCCGCCTCACAGTACAAAAACGGCGACGCGTCGCCGGGCTCTCTGGAGGAAAAACTTGAATTTTCAGTTGAGGTTGAATCTAGTTCTGATTTGCTTCCTGATGCTACTCCTTCAACTCCTATCATTCACAAGAGTGTTAATTCCCAAAAAGAAGTAGAAGATAAGGTGTTTCCACCTCCTCCATTCCCTAAAAGGCTTCAGAAGCAGAAGTTTGATAAGCAATTTGCAAAGTTCTTGGAAGTGTTCAAAAAGTTGCACATAAATCTACCATTTGCTGAAGCACTTGAACAAATGCCAAGTTATGCCAAGTTCATGAAGGGCATACTTTCGAGGAAATTGAAACTCGAGGATTTAGAGACCGTCGCTTTGACGGAGGAGTGTAGTGCTGCCTTGCAACAAAAGTTGCCACCTAAGCTGAAGGATCCGGGGAGCTTCACCATACCTTGCACTATTGGCAAACAACTTTTCAGCAAGTGCTTATGTGATTTGGGAGCTAGCATTAATCTGATGCCGATGTCTGTTTTTAAGCAACTTGGGTTACCTGATCCGAAACCTGTTAATATGACCTTGCAGTTGGCAGATAGGTCGATCACATATCCTAGGGGTATAGTGGAGGATGTATTGGTGAAGGTGGATAAGCTGATTTTTCCGGTTGATTTTGTTATACTGGACTTTGAGGAGGATAAGAGGATTCCTATCATCTTGGGAAGGCCATTTCTAGCTACGGGCCGAACTCTGATTGATGTGCAAAAAGGAGAGCTTACCATGAGAGTGCATGATCAGAAAGTCACTTTCAATGTGTTCAAGGCAACAAAATATCCGTCAGATTCAGAGGAGTGTTTCAAAGTGGACGTTGTTGATAAGAATGTGAAGAAGGAGATCGAGCAGCTAAAAAAATCAGATCCAGTGGAAAAAGCTTCAAGTGGGATTTCTGGCATTGAGAACGAAGGAAGAAAGGGGCTAATTCAGTTGTTGGATGCAACTCCATGGGAAAGAAGAGTTGACATTCTACATAAGTCTCGTGGGCTAGCTGATTCTAATAATTTTCAGGTGCTTCATAAGTTGTCAAATGAGGAAGTTTTTGCACTCGGGCTCAAGCCATTACCACCCGAGGAGGGTGACCCTGCTGATGATTGAGGTATTCCTGTGCACTTTCTTTGTTTCTCGCCTTCAATGGGGACATTGCAACTTTTAAGTTTGGGGGTGGGGATTAAAGGTGCATTTGTATTAGTTGTATAATAGATGTGTTGCATGTCATGTTAGGAGCATAATTGCATGTTAGTGTAGAGCGTTTTTGTTTTGTTTTTATGTATGCCATATAGGACATTCTGTTTATTGTGATATTTATGTTCATATAGTTGCATTTGCATTGCATAGCATGCATTTTTCATGATCCCTTAGAACGAGCTAATTCTGATTGGTAGATAGATGTCTAATTGGGTGTGGTAATGATGAATAGAGGGTTGATTTATAGTTTCCATGGAATTGACTTGCATGTTACGGAAACAGAATCTTTTCACTAGTCTCATTAGGTGCTTTTGGGCTAGGTTAGGGTCATGCCTGATTGGATGTTTGAGACTTAATCACTTGATTATAATTAGAATTTTCGTTATTCCCTTGATGGCGTAGGAGCAATAAAATCTAAGTTTGGGGGACACCAAGGATTTCATGCTAGTGTTAATTTTGGTCAATAATGGCTAGGCGTCAAATGGCTAGTAGCCGGCTCATTTTTATATGAGTAGTCTAGGGTTGGAATTGAGAATTCTCGTTCCAGATTGCATACACAAAAAAAAAAAAAAAAAAAAGGAAGAAGGAAAAAAAAAAAGAGTCATATAAATAATTTAAATGCAAAATTAACCAGAGTGAGCTCTTTAATACTCGAGTAATTAAGTCTGAGGGGACTTAGTCCTAGTGACCTAAGGCTTTTATAGTCTGGGATCCACTGACCTAACACTCGCTACATGGGTATTATTGTATAAGCCTTTTGGGGTCTCACTCATTGCACGGTTAAATAAGCATGCGTAGTGTATATAGTATTTAGTGTCGTAGTAATAAAGCATGAATTCTTGGTTAACTTGAATAAGGATGGTGGTGTTCCTAGGTTATGAAGTGTCTACAGTCTATTCTTTTTATAAACCTGTGATTGTCTTGGCAAAGGTTAGGTATGGTTTTTGATGGCTAGTAGCCGGCTCATTTTTATATGAGTAGTCTAGGGTTGGAATTGAGAATTCTCGTTCCAGATTGCATACACAAAAAAAAAAAAAAAAAAAAAAAAGAAGGAAGAAGGAAAAAAAAAAAAGAGTCATATAAATAATTTAAATGCAAAATTAACCAGAGTGAGCTCTTTAATACTCGAGTAATTAAGTCTGAGGGGACTTAGTCCTAGTGACCTAAGGCTTTTATAGTCTGGGATCCACTGACCTAACACTCGCTACATGGGTATTATTGTATAAGCCTTTTGGGGTCTCACTCATTGCACGGTTAAATAAGCATGCGTAGTGTATATAGTATTTAGTGTCGTAGTAATAAAGCATGAATTCTTGGTTAACTTGAATAAGGATGGTGGTGTTCCTAGGTTATGAAGTGTCTACAGTCTATTCTTTTTATAAACCTGTGATTGTCTTGGCAAAGGTTAGGTATGGTTTTTGATGGCTAGTAGCCGGCTCATTTTTATATGAGTAGTCTAGGGTTGGAATTGAGAATTCTCGTTCCAGATTGCATACACAAAAAAAAAAAAAAAAAAAAAAAAGAAGGAAGAAGGAAAAAAAAAAAAGAGTCATATAAATAATTTAAATGCAAAATTAACCAGAGTGAGCTCTTTAATACTCGAGTAATTAAGTCTGAGGGGACTTAGTCCTAGTGACCTAAGGCTTTTATAGTCTGGGATCCACTGACCTAACACTCGCTACATGGGTATTATTGTATAAGCCTTTTGGGGTCTCACTCATTGCACGGTTAAATAAGCATGCGTAGTGTATATAGTATTTAGTGTCGTAGTAATAAAGCATGAATTCTTGGTTAACTTGAATAAGGATGGTGGTGTTCCTAGGTTATGAAGTGTCTACAGTCTATTCTTTTTATAAACCTGTGATTGTCTTGGCAAAGGTTAGGTATGGTTTTTGATGGCTAGTAGCCGGCTCATTTTTATATGAGTAGTCTAGGGTTGGAATTGAGAATTCTCGTTCCAGATTGCATACACAAAAAAAAAAAAAAAAAAAAAAAAAGAAGGAAGAAGGAAAAAAAAAAAAGAGTCATATAAATAATTTAAATGCAAAATTAACCAGAGTGAGCTCTTTAATACTCGAGTAATTAAGTCTGAGGGGACTTAGTCCTAGTGACCTAAGGCTTTTATAGTCTGGGATCCACTGACCTAACACTCGCTACATGGGTATTATTGTATAAGCCTTTTGGGGTCTCACTCATTGCACGGTTAAATAAGCATGCGTAGTGTATATAGTATTTAGTGTCGTAGTAATAAAGCATGAATTCTTGGTTAACTTGAATAAGGATGGTGGTGTTCCTAGGTTATGAAGTGTCTACAGTCTATTCTTTTTATAAACCTGTGATTGTCTTGGCAAAGGTTAGGTATGGTTTTTGACCTAGTGTTGGGAGCATTTCTGATGAGCATTGCACACACACACGTTTCTGTTCATGTATTGTTAGTATACGGGGGCTTAGTCGAGCTCTATTCGGATTTAGTTGCATTCTTTGAGGCAGCTGGTTGCTAGTTGGTTTTGGTCAGTTTAAAGGGGATTGTTGCATTTTCATATAGTTGCATTCATGTAGTTAGTTGCATTGTTAGTTGCATTATTAGATGGATTTTGTGGGTACATTCACTATAGGCCCTCACGAGACCTTACTCGTCCACTAGGGCTGCCTAGGGGTTTAAAGGGCTTGTTGCATATGCCAAATGCAACCGTGATCACCTACGGAAGTGGTACTAATTAGTTAGTTAGTTGTAATTGTATATGCTTGAGGACAAGCATCAGTTTAAGTTTGGGGGTGTGATAAGTGGATTTGATATCCACTTGGAACATTCTAAATCGGCTTAAATTGATTGTTTTGACCTCAAGATTGTGGTAGTTTTGATGTGTTTGTTTAATTGTGCAGGGTTGGAATAATGTTGATTAAGATCGTTGTTTCCGTTGCTTTTGGAGTTGGATTCGGGCTTAATAATATAGAATGGAGTCTTGTTATGGTTCACCATGAGGATTCCAAGCATAGAGGATTGAAAACGGAAGAGAATGCAAAAAGAACGGGAGCAAACGGAGCAAAAACGAAGGAGAAAAAGCTGAAAAACGAAGGAGAAAAGAACGTGAGCAGATTTGGCCCGAGCAAACTGCGCCAGTTTTGAGCAAAGTGCTCGGCAGTGAGCAGATTTGGCCCGAGCAAACTGCGCCAGTCTTGAGCAAAGTGCTCGGGGACGTGCTGATTTTCCAGTTTTGCCATTATTCGATCTGAAATTGTATTTTAAGTGTTTTTTGACATAAAAATCGTTTCCGAGTTGTATTTTAGGTATTTTTCTTATTGGGTAAGTGGGAGGAAAAAGCCTATATCAACATCCAACCCTTGTAATCATCATATACAGACGTTACATATTATAACCTAGGTTTTCAGGAAGAGAGAGAAGGAGAAGGAATTCCTCCAAGCTATTCTTGAACCTTTGTATTCTTCGATTGTGGGGATTTAATTCTAAACCTTATTCTTCTTCTTCTCTATTTTATTTACTTGTTTATTTTAGAGTTATGTTTTCAGTAGAACCCATGATGATGATTAGTTCGATCATGAACTAATTCGTTGTCATGGGGGTTTAGTGGATTTATTCATGAATTTTATATGTTGAATCTTCTCGATGCCTATAGTGTGATTGATGTGATATCCTATCATGGTTGATTTTAATTCGTTATAGGAGAGTAGCTAACTCCTGTAATTGTGTGTTAATTCTTGTTGAAGCGAAAGTGGAAATAAGAGTTTAGAACTTGCCATGTTAGCGTGGGTTTATGCGTGATAATCTCATTCGTAATTAGTGTCGTAACTCTAATCGTTTTATGACGACTATGTGATCAATTGAATGCTTGCACCTCAACCATTATGTTTAATTCTTTATAGACATATGAAGACTTGGCATAATCGGGAGACTAAATGATTTCTATCTTTATTGTGGATATTGTTTAGGATGGTATTTGTTTAACGGAAGTTGGCTTATATCAGTTTTGTGTGTTCGATCAGGTGTTAATAAATCACATGAACAAGGCTAGGGATTTGGAGACTATAGATGGATTGTTTAAAGAAACTAAACTCCCATGTTTTATTTGCATAGTAATTCGACATAAATCTCAGTTCAAGCAGTTGATAATTAGTTATAATTCTTAGATAAATTTTAGTGATAACAACAATCCACTTTATTATTTGTTTTAGCATCGGATAATAATCATACATTGGTGAGTGAATTAGCTAGACAATACAACGAGTCCCTGTAGGAACGAACCTTATTTGCTATCTGTATTACTTGAGATCACGTGCACTTGCGTGTTGAGTTGGTCGTAACAGCACTCTTGGCCGGACTCCGGTTGGCTAGATCCCTGAGGGTCCAGAGCTTGAACATCTATAGCGACTCCCAGATTGTGGTGAAGCAAACTAAAGGAGAATATATTGCCAAGGATCCCAAGCTAGCTCAATACCAAGCCCTGGTTAAAAGTTACCTGACTACAATCCCAAGGTTTGAAATGATTCAGATAAATAGAGAAAAAAATACAGAGGTCGATGCTTTATCAAAGCTAGTACAGAATGATGCCGAATTGGATAGCTCAGTTTACTTTGAAGAGATTGAGAGACCCGCAATTGAGAATATTGAAGTGATGGAAATAGAGGATAAACCTAACTGGATGACCCCTCTGATTGCGTATCTGGATAAAGGAGAATTGCCTGATGAAAAGAATAAGGCTCAAAGACTCAAGAACAAAGCCGCTAAGTTTTTCCTGGAAGAAGGACAACTCTATCGCAGAACGTTTTCCAGTCCAGTCCTGAAATGTATTGGACCATCTGAAGCCAAATACTGCCTGCAAGAGGTTCATGAAGGGATTTGCGGAGATCATTTATCTGCAAAGGCCCTGGCTTACAAAATAATAAGGCAAGGCTATTACTGGCCCACAATTCACAACGATGCGGTGGAGTTTATCAAAAAATGCAAGAATTGTCAGTTGTTTAGCAATGTGCAAAGACAGAGTCAGGTCATGCCATCTTCGGTCTTGTCTCCAGTGCCCTTTGCTGTTTGGGGTATCGACATCGTTGGTCCATTTCCTCGGGCTAAGGGTGATCTCAGGTACTTGTTAGTGGCAATCGATTACATGACTAAATGGGCAGAAGCTAAAGCCATGAGAACTATAAATCAGCAAGACTGCATCTGGTTCATGGACAACATATTGATGAGGTTCGGGCTTCCTCAGATTGTGGTCTCGGATAATGGACCTCAATTTGTTGGTTCGAACTTTGAGAACTATTTGAAGGAGAGGGGCATCAAACATAAGAAGTCATCGGTGGCATACCCTCAAGGCAATGGACAAGTGGAAGTAACGAACTGAATTTTGCTAAGGGGAATAGAAAAAAGGCTGCAGGAGTGTAAAAACAAGTGGCCCGAAGAACTTCCTAACGTGCTCTGGGCATACAGGACGAGTCCCTAAACAAGCACTGGCGAAACACCATTCAAACTGGCTTATGGAACCGAAGCGATGCTCCCGATAGAAGTGGGATCGCCCTCTCACAGGGCTATTAACTTTGAAGAGGTTGCAAATGAGGAGGGGCTCCGAATCAATCTAGATCTAGTGGACAAAGTCAGAGACGAAGCAGTTGCAAGAATGGAAAATTACAAGGAAAAAACGAGGGAGTACTTTGGAAAGAAGGCCAGAGTCAAAAGCTTTCAAGTCGGTGATCTAGTCCTGAGAGATACCAAGGCCTCGGACCCAACTAACACTGGAAAGCTCATGCCCAAATGGGAAGGTCCGTATAAAATCAAAGAGGTGCTTCGCCCGGGAACGTACAAACTGGTCAATATGGATGAATCCGAGGTCCCCAACACTTGGCATGGCCTCCGACTCCGGAAGTTCTACCAGTGAAAAGAAGGTCAAGGGCCGAGTAACCAATCAAGGAGCTACTGCTGAGCCCAGAAAAGCCTTCAATAGATAGATTAGTCTCTGTAATGAAGCAAGAATAAATTATTTATAGTAGGAATGTTATGATAAATGAAAGAAGGCCTTGCCTTGTACTATTTATATTTCATTGTAAATTTATTGTATCACTCACACACACAAGTCCCTAGTCCGGAGCCATAGGCAAAATTGGAACCAGGACAAAAGCAATATGCAACAACTACTCCAGTCCGGACCCGTTCCGACAAAAACGATCCGGACTAGGGGCGAAAACAAAAAACTTTTTCTAAGAAACTCAAAGTTGTAAAGCTTTGGACTTAGCCAAAAATAACTACTCTAATCCGGATCTGTTCTTACAAAACGACCCGGACTAGGGGCGAATACGAAAAATTTTCTAAGTAACTCAAAGCTATCAAGCTTTGGACTTAGCTAAAAACAATTACTCCAGTCCAGATCTGTTCGTACGAAACAACCCGGACTGGGGGCGAAAACGGAAAATTTTCTAAGTAACTCAAAGCTATCAAGCTTTGGACTTAGCTAAAAACAATTACTCCAGTCCGGATCTTTTCGTACGAAACAACCCGAACTGGGGGCAAAAACGGAAAATTTTCTAAGTAACTCAAAGCTATGAAGCTTTGGACTTAGCTAAAAACAATTACTCTAGTCCGGATCCGGACTGGGGGCGAAAACAAAAAATTCTCTAACTCAAAGCTATAAAGCTTTGGACTTAGCTAAAAACAACCAGAGTCCTTGTACTTTGGACTTAGCTAAAAACAACTACTCTAGTCCGGATCATGTTCTACGAAACATATCCGAACTGGGAGCAAACACCATTTTTCTAAGTAATTCAAAGCTATCAAGCTTTGGACTTAGCTAAAAAAGCTAAGAAACCACTATAGTTCGGACAATTCACTACTACAGATGTAACGCCCCCAAATCCGGGGTCAAGGATTTGGTCGTCACGCGGAAAGCCTTAATAACAAATCGCCTGATTAACCACATTACACCATCTGTAATCATTAATAATTGAGTTACAACATTTGAGACCCCAACCACCAAGCATCTTTTAGGTTATAGGGCTAGAAACAAGAATCAACTCCTTACTACTAGTATAACTTCGTTGAGAAGTACACCAGCAACTAATACTATTTTGCGCAAAGTAACATATATTACACATCAATATACTTACATATAACTTACTCCAGATATAAACTTTCTAGATCATATCGTCTTCATAAGGGTACACTGCCCGCTTCATCTAAGCCATGCAGATAACCTCGTCCGGCTACCTTCCACTAAAAAGTTAATATTTGAAAGCAAGCAAGTATGAGCGAAAGAATTGCTCAGCAAGTTATTACTAGAGTTTAACAAAATATCCCATCATATGCATGGGTTTCCAACATTCAACTAATACTTAATATCATTCTTGAAACATTTATAACCACGAAATTCTATAGGGAAAGTATAATGGTTGAAAATAATATCAACTGTACCATATACCAATATAATATAAAAGATGTCGTTACAAGGTAATTAAATAGCCACATCTTGTTTGCGCAGTAATACACCAACATAAACTTGCTGGTTAATCAATATGAATTCACTTACTTATTGATAATATAATATCAGTTCTCTTCTATAACCAGATAACAATCAATACATCATCTTAGTATAATATCTCAAGGTAATATAACATTTAAAATCAAGCTCTCAATATAATCTTTCCATTTCCTTTTATACCACAATTGTGTATAAAAGTAATATAAAATCAGTTTCTCTTCTTACTGTAAAACAATACCATCATTTCATACCATTTTCCTTTTTCAGTACACAACTCTGAAACCATTATCAATTCTTTCTTTTAAGTTTTGGGGATTTTCACTGTTGCCGAATATGTGAGGAACGATGATCAGTCGTCCTCCGTACCCGTCCCTTTTTACTACCGGTAGAAGGAGGAAGGTACACCACTAGATCCCCCTGGAGGAAGGTACACCACTACATCCTCCTTCGGCAACTCTTGGGCCGAATTAAAATATTGATTGCTGGACTGTGCAGCACACAGCCTCCTACGCTTTTTGTTGCAATTCCCTTTTGTCAATCATTATTCCATTTATACCAATACCATTCCACATTTTTCCATTTCAATTTCCATTTCCATTTCACATTTCACATTTCACATTTCACATTTCACATTTCCATTTCCATTTCACATTTCACATTTCACATTTCTATTTCCATTTCACATTTCACATTTCCATTTCCATTTCACATTATAACCATTTGAAAATATTTATAAAGATATATCATTAGTGTATCAATTCAAGACGTACATTCATTTCACTACGAAATTCCTTAAACACCCTTTTAACAATATTTAATCACCCGTAGAACACTTAGAATATCTAAAGAATAACTATTCAATAATCCCTTTTAAATGAATATTATAATTAATATTCATTGCATTAAATAACCATTAAAAATAACATTTATCATTATCATTCCAGACATTTTTGACCAAAAATATCTCATTTATAACCATCGAAATATCTTTATTATTATTCCGGAACAAAGCGATTTTAAGAAAACATTTTAAAAAAAATATTCATCTAATTAAATAAATTTAATTAGACGATTAAGGTTTATTTAATTAGTAGATGCTTCAAGAGGTATCTACTATTTAAATAAACACTAGTTTATTGGTGATGTTGCCTTTAGGTTAATTATTGCGAAATTCTTTCTAAAATCTTTGCCCGGGTTTTCGAAAATATACCTCTCAAGATAACCCCTTCCACTTTTCCATTCATATATCAATACCTTTAAAATACACCAACTAAAATACTTTACATGTAAGTCCCTTTTAAGAAAAATCTGTAGACATCAACCCTTGTCCCCTTATATAACAAAATATTTATTAATAACGTCTGAAAGAGTTTAGAACTCAAATATCCCTAATTTACACATAATTGCAATATTATAAAATAACTTTAGATAACAACTGATACCATAATATCCTTAAAATAACCATAAATAACAACTGATACCATTCCTTCCCATATCACTTTACTCTTTTATAGTATATCACTCTCTCCATATCACATATATTTCCAGTCAAACCATTTTACTTAAAAGTAAACAATTTATCAAGATAAAGATAGAAGAAATCTTGCAAATATGGATTGAAGTCTTATTCCACACATTTCATATATTTTAAAATAAATATACTCTGAACGATAGAGTATGTATAAATAAACTTGCCTCTGGTCCTTAGCACCAAACGGAACACAACGAATAAATATTTGGCGTTTCGCCCAAGCAGTTCCATGAACTTTACACGACGTCTCGATCCTTCCTTTTTGATACACGTTGCTCCACTCGATCACGCCCTAATGGTACTGTAATTGTTACGAGTACGTGTCAGTCCCCCCTCGTATCTCGAGTAGACACCACTCGGAATTACCACTAAGTCACATAAAGTCAAACTATGGATGTCCTCCCTATAGTTGACTACTCTAATACCACTTAATGCACATAAAACATTTAGTAATAGCAAACAACACGGAAAGAGTCCCCTTATATAAAGTGAACATTTCCTAGTACCAACATATCATAACCCTATACCACCATTTAGTCAACTTCACTTAACCTATACATTTATAATACCATTGACCTTCTACGACAAAACTTGATTAATAGTTAATCCTCAAAACACAATTAATCCTCGAAACACATAAATCCTTGAATTAAATCACTTAGCACATAAATCCTCGAGACAACAATTACCCTCGAATTAATTCACTTAACACATATACACATAAACAATTAACACCCAAATCATACCTTTAAACCCTTGAAATCAAATAAGTTAAATAAATTAAAATGCAGGGGATTTTTAGAAAATTTCGGCATGTAGTATTCGTTTATCGGACTATGGGCACAGCCCCTCCAAAGCAATTCAACCCTGTTTTTCAATTCAACCAATCGAAGGAAAATCAAGTTGCCTCAATTGCAACAACATAAAAGTAAACAAGTACAGAAAGTACCCGCCCAGACATGCGGCACCTAGCACATAAAGAAAAGTATCCGCCCAGACATGCGGCACCTCAACATTTAAAGAAAGTAAACTAAGTTTATCCACATTTAAGCCAACACCACGTAGTTGGCACTCATGACCTCTAACAAATACTATTACTCGTTTATTACATTTAGCATATAACCATTTATAGCTAATAAAACCTTCAATTACTATAACTCAATTCATACCATTTAGCACATAGCATTTACAGTTTAGCCAACTCACATAACTATACCTCATATGACAATAACAATTAGCACTTAGCACTTAGCAATTAAAATTACAATTTGGAAACTAACAATTAGCAATTAGCACTAAACATTTAGCAATCACTAAACTCAACAATTTCGATTAATCACAAATATAGATTCTCCGAATAAAATACGGAAATCCCAATAATATTCACAATCCACCATATTAATCTAATTACGAAAATTAGCATATTAACTTACAATTTAAATCCAACTTAATTACCACAATAATCTCACCATTTAACTAATTAAATTACCACAATTTACAACTAATTAAATTCAACAATAAACTAACCAAATGCGATAATTAAATACATAATTTAAAAATATAAAAATTTATACCATTCGGTTCGTTCCGATTCGACTCGCAAAATTAATCTTCCACCAAAACCATCTCTCTCCCATCTCTCTCCCTCTCTCTCTCTCTCTCCTTCCTTTCTTCTTCTTCCTGCTACTGCACGCACCCAGCTGTGACCTCGCCCATCTCCTCCCCTTGCTGCAGTCGTCGGCCGCCACCACCGCCGGCCGCCGCCGCGCGCGGTGGAGCTAGCCTCCTGCCTTCATGCTGTTGAACTCGCACACTGCCTCCTCCGATTACTCTTCTTCTCCCCTTCCCCGATCTATTCTCGCGTGTATATATGTGTGTATAGATGTGTGTTTTTGATTTATTACTACTTCCCTCAATTTCTCTCCCCAATTCTTCTTTCTTCTCTTCGTTTTATTTCTCTCTTCCCCGACTCTCTGGAAGTCTCTCGACTGATCTCTCGGCTGCTGCGTTTCTACTAATGGGCTTGGCCCAATAACTCCTTATACTAACTACTACTAATTCTCTTTTCGGCCCAATTATAACTAATAAACGACTTAAAAAAAAATCACAATTAAATAAAACTTCCGGAAAATTACACTTTTCATTTTTAAAATAAAGAATATAAAATTACAAGCACGTACATATTTTCGAAATATTTTTCGGATCAAAAATGAATTAAATATGAATTTTCAAAGTTTTGATCCTTTAAATACAATAAAACTCTTAAAATCATTTTAAAATACCGAAACATCCAAATTAATTCACCCAACCATTTTAAAAACTAAATAATATTATAAAGATAATATTACAAAAGATTTCATGATTTTTAATTCCTCCGATAATTTTATAAAATTAACAGAGGATCAAAATGCATGATTTAAATATATTTAAATCCTCAAAAATATAAATAAAATACATCAGCCTTCACAACTCACACAATCATCATATAAACACATAAACACAACTTCACATACATTCCACCTTCCAACAATAATCACATAATATAGTTCATAATTATACTGAACCAGACAATAATTAAATAATTCGTTTTTGAAATTCCTTGAACTGGAATAATGAACAATAAAATAAAAAAAAAGTTTCCTCCTCATTTTAGGAAAAATATTAATATTCTTAAAATAATAATAAAATCATTTTCTGAAAATTCGGGTTATTACAACAGATCCCGAGCTAGGGGTAAACAAGATACAAATTCAGAATGTTATACTATCGAAAGCATTCGAGTCGAAACAATAAAATCAAGCACAAAGATGCAACAAACTCAAAACGAACGAAAAGAAACGGAAACAAATGTTGATGGCTGTTTTTCAAGCCATTTTTATTAATCAAGGGGAAGGGGAGGTACAACTGTTACCAAAATACAAAACATAAAGAGATTATATTTAAACGGCGGCAGTGCCAAAGCCACCAGCACCTTCCCCGCCGTTGCCAGGCCCGCGGCGCCCCCTCCCAGCTTGTTCAACCACCATCCTACGAAGAGCCAGAGCATCGTCAATCCACTTGAGGACGACATCAATCTCAACCATGGTAGTGGGCCCGTGGAAAACCATGCCATCTACAATAATCTTGTTATTTTCATAGTCATACACAAGATTTCTGGGATCCATGGACAGCCGAATACAAAGAAAGAAAGAAAAAGAACTTTGGGAAGGCTTTGGAGAGAAGAAGTGAGATGCAGAAAATATAGGTGAAGAAGGAGTATTTATAGAGAGGAAATAAGGGAGAGGTCAAGCGGTTCCAGTAATCAATGAATGGGAAACTGATAAAATATTAATGCTGGTCGACTACGTAAGGACCAAGGAGTTTGACCATAGAAGTCACGATTCTTTCACAAGAATTCAGGTCAAATTCGACAAAAAACGAGGTAAATACAGAAAACTAAGTTAGCAACATCTACCCCCACCGCCGTCCGAACCCCGTCCTTTTGAATAAATCCGGATAGAGAGGCAAACTTTACCAAATTTCTCTAAGTTACTCAACATTGTCAAATGTTGAACTTAAGAAAAAAGGTGTAAAGCCTTTGCCACCAGTCCAGACTCAATTCCTTTGTATCGAATCCGGTTTGGGGGGCAAGTTTTAGAAGATTCTTCTAAGTCACTCGAAACCTGTCCGAACTAGGGCCAGCAACTATATATTCGGAGTTAATGCAAGTCGAAGTAAAAACACAAAACAACGGGAATAAATAGAAGATTAAAAACATTTACAGAAAAGCTAGAATTCTACAAGGGACTGAACCAGCCATATGATTCGAAACATCCCTGGACAAATTCGACCACAAACCAATTCAAAAGTTTAGAGTTCGAGAATACAACAGAGACATTCACACGAAAAGGAGTAGAAAAACTAGGATGCAGGAGGGTCTTCGGCGGGTGGAGCCTGATTGGCGATCTCTTTGTTGGGAGAGGGGTCCCGAACATTCCCCTCATTTTCTTCCTCCTCATCATCATCCGAACTAGAGTCGCCCTCAGGGTAATATGGCTCTGGATCTTTCCCGGTGGCAATGAAGTGCTGCTCCGCATCGATGAAGAGAGGTTGAAACTCATCCAGACCGGCTGAGGGGATCTCCTTCAACAGCTTGTGAGAAACAACCCAAGCACGACAAATTTTAGAGGCGGCTTTCTTACCCAGCTCTGTATAATACTCCTGAGAATGACGAAACTCATCCAGGATGACAGCGGGTTATTTATAACTTGCAAGCTTCGCCCGGAGATCCTCGAGCTCCTTCTCGGCGGTCTGAGCCCGGGCTTCAGCATCATCAGCCTTTTTCTGAAGGGCGACGAGCTTCTCCTCAGACTCCTTGGCTTTCACTTGCAATTCTTCCACACTTTTCTGCAGTTTGGAGTTGGCATGATCCAGATCAAATATTTGAATGTCTTTCTTCTTCGAGGCAGAAACAGCAGCCCAGACATCTTCAACAGTCTCCAAATCCTTATTCCCCACTGCAAATAACCCGGCCTTCTCAGAACCCATCTAGAAAGATAAGATAAGAGCGTTAGAAAAGAATACGTTAAGCAAGGACGAAACCTAAAAGGGCAAGAAAATTTACCTTCAACCAAGTACTCATCATCTCTTTGAACAAGGGGTTAAACCCCAAGGCCTGATAGCGCGCCCATTCCTCCTTATTGGGCAGATCTGCGATAAATTGACTGCATTTCTCAGCCTCAATTAGTGGCTCTTTTCCCGGACGACTTGTCTGACTCGGACCGGAGACAGTACCAAAAGTCTTAGCAACCTCTGGGGCAGAAGGAATTGAGCCCGGGACAGGAGTTCCAGATGGTTTCCCCCCGGTGAGATGCACAACAACATTCCCAATATCTCCTCCCCGAGCCCGTTTTGGTCTTCTTTCGAGCCCAATGTGCAATTCATCTTCAAGCTCGGGGGTGATAGATTTACCTTCCAGATTGGCCCCGGACTCTGAGTACTACTCAGCACTCGTGTCCGTCTTGGAACTTTCCCCCTCGCCAACTGTCCCTTTCTTTTTCCCTTTCTTTGACCGCTGATTCACCTTATGTATACCACCTATTCCTTGCATAGCCATGGCCAGGCACGCCATCTCAGCATCCAGAGCCTTCATTCTCTCCTTATGGAAAGGACTGTATTGAGGTAAACCTGAAAGGAAGACGGAGCACAAAACAATTAGAATAATCGACAAAGGGAATAGAAAATTCAAGATATAAATGATTACGCACTATTTACATCCAAAGGAATGTAATATTTCATGATCCATGAAGGAATGCCGAGTTGTTAAAACTCCTAAAGCCCTACAGAAGTCATGAACCTTCATCCGGGCATTGCATTCTAACTCATATTCCTAGAAGTCACGATAGGCCTCAACCCGGAACAGCGGCATATAATCTATGTCTTTGAACTGGAGAAGGGCCCACTCCTCATGCCAACCTTTGAGGGAGGACATCATGGTAACAGGCATGACCCCTCCCTTCATAAAACCACACCTTTGATAATTGAACCGGAGCTCATACAAGGGTACTAAGGTAGACTTGACCAAAGTAAAAATGTAATGGAAAAGCTTGAAGGTGGGAAGAAATCCTTTGACATTACAGCAACCAAGGAACCACATAATCCATTTGACGGCGTTCGGGGTGAGTTGAAACAAAGGGATCTCATATTGAAATTTACAGAGACACTTGATGAATTGGTGGCAGTGGGGGTTCTACCCAGATCTAAGGTGCTCCAGAGAAACTCCTACCAATCCGTCCCCGGGCCTATGGTATATCCGTTCGTGGGGTTCGGGCCACCTCCAAACAACTTTATCGTCTAGATGAAAGCAAGCCCTAAAACACTCATCTAACTTGTCAGTATTGGCAATGTCCAACAAAGGTGCCATGGGAGTGCTGGTTCCAGGGAGGTGTGACAACTCAGCATCCATAGAACACTTGTCATAGAAGACAGGACCCCTAGAAAACATTTTAAACACCTCGGATAAATCCCTATAATAGTACTCATCGGGAACGGGGCGATCTTTCTCAACAAAGAAAAATTGGACATCTTTCCAACGACCCTCAGATGTACTAAGGGTCTCCCCAGGGGGGAGTCGCAGGCTAGGGAGCTCGTCTAGAGTGGTTTTTGGAAGTTTCCTAGTTCTTTTGGTCATTGTAGAAGAAGAGGAGGAACAAGGTCCGGACTCGGTAGAAGTCTCTAGATCCGAGGAAGAACTAGAAAGTATAAACGATGATCGCGGTCGCTTAGCCAATTGTTTCTTATACACCATAAAACGCCACACTACCCCAGATCCCCCAAAAACAGCACACCCCCGAACCAAAAAACAAAAACAAAAAGAAAAACAAAATTATTAGAAACACCAACACGAAACCAGAAATCAGAACCAAAGATCTACGCAAATAGACACACATACATGCATACACAAAACAAAATTTGAAACCCAGAAGCTTCAAAACCAGGAAATTTCGAATAACTTAAACAACCACCATAGTCCCAAAACCGAAGATTCAAAAACCCAAAGCCTAAAACGACCCAAAAAGTGAAACAATCACTACAACCCTAAATCCCAAAAAATATAGTAACATGGATAGTAAGCAGTTACAGAGACAATGGCATATGAACAGTTGGGACAAAAATAGTATCGAATTACTCCACACAAAGTTCAAGTACAGGCTAGAAAAGCGAAGAAATAAGGAGAACGAAATGCTTACAATGCGGAAGAAGAAGCAGAAAAGCCCTCACCACCGATCAGCAACCAAGGTTTTGAAGAAAAGAGAAGAGCGGAAAAGGTGTACGGTAAAAGTGAAAAAGGGGGAGAAATACAATTGAAATATACTTATAGAGAAGTTAAAATGAGCGAATGGTGGAGATGTTGCCACGTGGACGGCCAGGAGGAGCCTTGGTTAAAACAAAAGAGGCTGTCAGAAAAAGCAATCATGGCTGCGCGTCTAACGAGGAAAATGGACAAGCTCTGGAAAATCGGAAATATGAAGAAATATCAAAAATGAGCTGAGAAACGTTTCGAATCCACCAGCCTACAGCCCCGGATCATGTGCTCTACACGCAATCCGGGCCGGGGAGGCAAGAAATATGGAATTTTTCTCCCAAGCCAATTATTCTAGAGCTACAGCCCCGGATCATGTGCTTTACACGCAATCCGGGCCGGGGAGGCAAGAAATATGGAATTTTTCTTTTCATCTACTCAAAACGACGAACATTGAAATTCAGACTACTACTCCCCCATCCAGACAAATCTGCATAGGGGAGTGGGGGGCAAATGATAGGATACTCTCCACAAGCAACCCGAACTGCAATTCGGGCCTACGATAGTTACCAAGTTTGGAGCTATGTCACCGTTAATTAGTCCGGACCCGTGGGCTAGCTCCAATACGGGGCAAATAGAGCACGTAGCATCTCAGGGCTCCCGTCACTATCAAAGGGTCCCAACTAAAAACGACAGCTAATGATTACCAATAATTGGCATAATCCAAGAATGAGGATGTCACACTCAAAAGGGTGTCTGGCACACTTTCCCACAATTATTCTCCAGGACAGATGTCGCGCATCTAAATGCTCCAACTGTCCTACCTGCCTAGTTTCAACGCTCATGATTAAAGGTACCAACCCCTAAACCCTAATCCTGGGCCTATAAATAGACCCAGAAAAGAAGGTTTGGAGGTTACATTCTCTTTTACACACATTCATATATACACACCCTCCATAATTAGATACTCTTGTTCTTATCTCTTATCCTCCAATGTCGTTGCTCATTCTCACGCCGGAGGTGCCGCGGGTTCAAACCCACCTCCCGGCATTGTTTTGCAGAGTCCCAACCACCAGCTACACCGCTCTCCAGGCGTAGGGACGGCGGAGGAGACACCGGATCGGAACACAGAGTTATCAGGTCTTATATTTACTCAATAAATTGTGAATTTTAACTTTTAAGTACAAATTATCATCAGAACAATAAAATTACCTATGTAAATAAAATACAATTTAATATATAAAATAATCATTTTTCTCAGTATTATTAGTTATTAACATCATCCAATTTTAAAAAAATTCCATATACGAAGAAATTTAGACATATCTCTGTCCTTGTAATCTTGATTTGAATTACAAATTTAGTAAATAGTTCATCTCTATAAGATGAGCAGTTCTTATTCCATCGATCCGTTCTTAGGCTACATTATTACATATATTAAATTTTATTGCAATGGTAAAAATCTTATTACTATTTAGTACACAAACAGCATGTCCAGAATTATTGCTAATAATATAGGGGAGTCCTAGTTCATGCATGATATTTGAGGCAGGAATAAATCTCATCTTATTTCCATGCATGTGCAATTAAGAATCGCTTAATTAAAAGGTAGCCAGCTAGTTTTGTTTAGCAGCAGAGTCTGATGCAGATGCAGGGTCCGACGATGCAGAAGCTGATGTTGCCCCAAATTTGAATGATTTTGGTTGGGTAGCAAAGGTGGAGAGGCCACCGCGGCGACCTAATTCCCTGTAACCTTCAATTCCGAGTTGTTCCTTTCTGGTCTGGCCTCCATTTCTCCCCATCCGCTTGTAGCCTTCTATTCCCAGTTGCTCCCTTCTTGTCTGTCCACCTCTCATCCTACCTGAACCACACGAAAAACATTTAATATTTCTTACAATCAGTAGGATGATTTAGTGATATTTTAACTAGCTAGTTACAGTGGTCACTGATTTTTAGTAATAAATCTTGTAGCCACAAAAGAATTAATAATGTTGACACACTTACCTTTAGATTAGTACTTTAAGTAAATACTTATAATTACTTGAATCAGATAAGTATGTAATGTGTGTAAACCTTCAGCAAGTTGTTCTTGAGCTGCAAGACTTTTCCCTCCTTTGCCTCCCGGAACAACTGTCTCTCCACTCCTGGCCCTGGCATCGAGTTCCTTTCGTTCATCTTCCGTGGCCATTCTTGTCGCGGCCATTACCGTTGTTGCCATTGTTGTTTCACTATTAATAAGATTTTGATGTATATATGAAAAATGAAGCAAAACGTTTATGCATAGATATATATAGCAATTAGTAAGAAGAATTCAGAATAAACACGGAGTTCTGTTATTGTGGATAAGAAAGCGAAGACACGTACATAGGAATGACATGCAGGTACGTCAGATATAGATGAAACTGGCTTCATATGTGGACACACATGTACTTGTTTCTAGTCTGTATTTGCATGCCTTTCAAGTACCAAAATTGTCCTTCAACTTTCTCAACCTTAGAGACAGTTTGAGATTACTTAAAATAAGTTACTTTTGACTTAATGGAGGTATTTTTAACTTAATGGAGAATGTAAAGTTGTTTGTTTTAAGTTGAATGAATGTGTTTGGGTAATTTTACTAAAGTTAAATAGGGATTTAATAATTTTAACTTAAAGTGAAATTTGACTTAAAAAAATTTAAAATTCATAATATTTAAACTTTACAAGAGTCCTGAAACAAAAATAAAAAATAAAAAAATTTGGATAACTCATAAGTCAAAAATACCTAAAAGAAACTTATGACTTAATGGAATTTTTTAACTTAAAACTCAGTTTTAAGCAAGTTACACAAACAGAGCAAAATCTCTTTAAAAGAGCTTTTTCCTTTAAGGAGGAATTGCCACACAGGCTCTTAATATCCATGTACTTTTGCTTTATTAAGTAAAGGCCGTATGTGAACTAAGCCGACTTCTAATCTCCTTTTTTTTTTTTTTTTGCAAAGTGTCTTTTTCTAATCTTTACTTTGTTTTCTTGTACGAACAAAGCTGGTCAGTTCCAAATTCAGATCTCCATCACACTTTCACATAGCATGGTGCAACCAATGGCAATTCGCAATTTTATCAAGAAGCCTTGTTAAGTTGTTGTAACTTGGGTTTTCTCAATTGGGCTACTCTAGTGGATGTTGTCATTTTTTAAAAATGGATTTCTTTTAATTAAAAATGAGCTTTTTAATATTGGGCTACAAACTGCTTGGAAATGTTATGCACCACAAGTTCAGACTTGTGCATTTTAACATGGAATATTTATAAAACTATCTAATTTTTTGAAATTATTTACAAAAATACGGTTTTTGATTGGAAAGGTTGCAAAACTGGCACCGCAGATGAAAAAGGTTGCAAATGAGTTTAAAACGCAGGTAAAAACGGTTGGAAAGGTTGCCCAAAAAAAAAATGATTGCAAGTCGTATTTTAAAAAAAATATGTTGTAACTTGGATAGTTTTGAAAAAAGCCCTAACATTACTAAACATTTGAATTATATTTTAATATATTATTTTTAAATATATGTATATATCTTTATTCATGTAATTATATTCTCATTATATTAAATATCATACCTACATCTTTTATTTTATTTTTAAATGTACTAACAGTTATTTGCATTGTTAATATGTTATACATGCATACATATAAATTATTATTTTTTTGTCAGAACATATAAATTTTTAAATATTAATGTTATAGTAATAAAATGAGGCCTTTAAATTTCCCATTTCTCATTAAACAAATTCGCTGTAGTAATGAGGCCTGGTTAAACTCTTACTTGTTCCTTCTTGTACTAATTTTAGAACGATTTAAATAAAAAAATTCTTTTCAAAATTGTAACTTTATTTAAATTTAATTAATTTACATACATTTTTTTAGGTTAAAATTTTAAAATTAAATATTAATGGTTGATTAATTTTGTGTTGTTAAAATTAATAGTCAATTAAGCGGTGAATCGTGATGACCTTATAATATTTTATATAATTTATTTAAGAGAAAGTTCGAGAAAAAATTTAACGGTGTCATATAAATTAGTAAATATAATATAGGACTTTTTTCATAAATACCCTTATCTAGAAATGTTTTTGCAAAAATACTTTGTTTAAAAATAATAATTTGCAAAAATACTATCTTATTTGCAAAAATATCATCTTATTTTCAAAAATACTATCTTGTTTGTAATGGTTGCACAGCAGATTGCATTCAGTTGCATCCAACTGAATGCAACTAAAAAGTGTAATTTGAATTTTCATTTTTTTAGCAACTTCCAGTTCTATATAAGGGGTGCGCAGCAGCAAAAAAATGGAAATTTAACTTTTAGTTTTTAGTTGCATTCAGTTGCATATGCAACTGAATGCAACTAAAAATTGTAATTTGAATTTTCATATTTTTTATCAACTTCCAGTTCTATGTAAGGGCTCCGCAGTAGCAAAAAATGGAAAATTAATTTTTAGTTTTTAGTTACATTCAGTGGTTGAGTTCAGTTGAATGTGGTTACGTTCATTAGCAACTATTAGAAATAGAGAGTTATGAATGCCCCTGCGAGGCCTTACAACCCTATTTGAAACCAAAATCCAACCAAAATAATAAATCAACCAAAAGCAACCAAAGAATTCATTTATATACGGAGAGATAATAAAAAGACACTTGATTTTCAAGTTTATTAAGCTCACTTCTAAAACCAAACCACAACAAAGAAGAGTTGGTAAACTAACCGTATTTTTGTAAATTTTTTAACTTTATTTAAAAGATCACGTATATATGCAATAAATATAACAAAATCGTAAAAATGCAAATAAGTTAAGAAAATCAAGTATATTTGATAATTTTCTTATAATATCATACAAATTATATATATATATATATATATATATATATATGATAAAATGAAATATTAACATATTCTTTTATTTGTACCTAGTATCATGTTTTTGTGAATCGACATTGTTATAATTAATACTCCCTCCATCCCATTCTTTTTGGTCACATTTTTGTTCCAAAAGTGTTGTCTACTTTCAGTTAATATGCTAAATTAAGTGTTAGTTATGTTAAGTTTTTTAAAAAGCAATATATTTTTTTTAGTAGCTATTAGGCTTTTTAATATGATCGAATAAAATGTGGAAATTTGATTGGTGACAAAATAAAAAAAAAACCTAGCACCGTGATGTGAGATTTTCAGTCGATATATATAAATTTTGTAAGAGACTAAGGGATGATTTGTAAATTTAGATTCAAGAAAGGTAAGAGTAAGAGCATTTCCAAGGGTATAAAACCCTTAGCTAAATTGTCCAGATGGCATTTAGTGGCACTATTTAGATAAGATGTAAAAGTTTGAGCACTCCAACCATCAAACCTTTAGCAAAAAATTATAGAAAACCATATTTGATTGGCTATATTTGTTGAACCAATGACCACTTAATGTATAATTTTACATAACCTTAATTATAGATAATAACCATTGGAGTTCACATCCTAACCCTTAGCAAAAATTTACATTATCATTATAGTCGATCAATATAGCCAACCATTTTACATAATACCCTTGGAGATGGTCTAATAGGTGCAAAATCACCGCCAACACAATTTGAGTCTGCACGGTCAATACAATTATATTCTAAAAAATTTCTATATTATACTTACTATCTTTTCTATAAATTAGGAGTTAAAAGGATAATTTTATTTTATAATTGTTAATAAATAAGCTCTAAAATAGATTAAAAAATAAATATTCAGACGATTCTATAGCGCCATGTGGCCCATGTCAACGTTTAAAAATTTTCCTATGGATAAATATTGAAAACAATAATTATAAAGTTTTTTGAAAACAATAAAAAAACAAAACTAATCATATGATTAATATAAATACGTAATCACGTCAATTTTTAGTATTCCATTGGCAACTACAAAAATATTTTTCTATTCAATTCAGATATAAATATTAAAGTTAAAATTTTGATCCGTGAAATAAAAATATATATACAAGTTAGAGCTTATTCAAAGATAGTAAAATAGTATTTGAAAATAAAACTTATGTTATGGTATGGATGATCACAATTTGTCTTTTTCATATTAATTGAAAAACTACTCAACTAATACGTAGCAATTACAAAATAAAGAGAGTATAAAAGAAGCTTTCATGATTTATTTACATATATTATTTACGTTCTATTTGTTGTGGATTCACATTCTTCTTCCGATCTTCTTCATCTTCATATTACATGGAACAAAAACAATTACATTTAGTAATCGAAAATTTAGCAATCGAAAATCTCCTTCAAAGAAGAAAGAGGAAAATGGAGAGAGTAGAAGAGATAGAAGGTAAGAGAGACGTTAGAAAAAATTTTGAATCTAGATAAAAAAAAATCATCACTCTAGGGTTGCAAAATCAGTGGATGAAGCAGGAGGATCACCTCCAAAGAAGGAAGAATGGAAAGAAGTAGTCTACATTTCAGATAGTCTATTCGATGAAACAAAGAATGAAGCTTTGAAGTTTAAAAAACTCATGGATAAGGAGATCATTGCAGCTTTGGAAAACAACAACTTGGGTATCTTAAGATATACAGTTAATCGCCTTCATCGAATCAAAAAAAGTGTGAGCACAAGAAATCTACAAGGAGTGGTCGATGGAGATTCAAGAGCTTTGGAAAGGGCACTAAAGGAATTGTTGCTCTGCTCTTGGGAAGGACCAATAGTTAAGTTTCTAGATGAAGATAAGCAAGCTAGGATTGAAAGAGGGGAAAAAGAACATGTAAGATTTCTGAGAAACAATCAAGTTATGGATCCAAACACTAGAGCTATGATAGAAGAAGGAGATGGGGAGGGTATTAGAATGCCACTAACCAAGTCCACTATAAAAGCCTTAGAAACCTGAAAGAGGTGGAGTATCAATCGGTATACCAGAAAAAAACTTACGCTCAAGCACTAAAGAATCAAAATTCAGAAGAGGAGATAATCGACAGAGAATGGATAGTAGTGGAAAGCAGAAGAAAAAGAAAGAAGGGTAGTAAATTGGACATTAGAGGTATAATTTTTGTCGTAAAAATACCTCATTCGGCAAAGGAAAAGGAGGTTTGGGATTTTTTCAAATAAGCAGGACAAGTCTTGGATATCATTCTACCAAGAAAGCGAGACAAAAACAACAACAGGATTGGTTTTGTGAAAGTACAAAGAGAGGAAGATGTAGATACATTCATTACTTCGCTGGGTAAGCGTAAATTCCCAGGGCACTACTTTATCACTGTGTAATATTACAAATAAGACCAAATCATTATCTAAGAGTGAAAAAATAGCCAACCCAAGCAGTGAAGAATTTCAAGGAAGAGGAAAAGATAAATTCATTAGTGGAGAAGCTCAAAGGAGAGGAAAAGAGAAAGTTTTATCAGACTCTATACCTGTGATACCATTGAGCACTCACTTTGAACATAACAGCAAGAAACAACCAAATAAAGACTACAAACCCAAAGCAGAGAAAGTCTACATCCCAGTGGCAACTAGTAATAAAGGTATGGATAAGAATTTATCTTTGAGCTTAATTAGATTCTCATGATTTCCCATGAAAGGAACTATTTTGCAAGAAATCTTTGTTGAGCTTGGAGTAAAATTTGATAGAATAATTGAACAATCTTGTTGGAAGTTCATAATTCAATTTGACAGCTAGGAGAGCAAAAACTCATTTAAGGAGGAATTGGTAAAGGAATGGATCCACAGCTTGAGGCCTTTCGAAATAGAAGACTTTATTATCAAAAGGAAAGTTATGGTAGAAGTCAGAGGGCTTACTTTTAATGCAAGGTTAGAGCAGAATCTTATTGCCATTACTAAGAAAATTGGTTCTTGGGGTTAGTAGATTAACAGAGAAATGGATGAAAACATATTGGATTTACCAAGAGTTTGTTTGTATACAAAAGAACTTGGCATAATCTCAGCTACAAAATGTATGTTGGTCAACAAGATAGGTTTTTAGGTAGGATTGGTAGAAATACCCCATGACTTTGAAAAAGAATCTACACAAGTTAAGGAAACAACTCAAAGAAAATCAGATGGAGAAGATGTTAAAGAATCAAGTACGTCTCTCAATAACAGAATGAAGAGGGTAAAAGAGAATCGTGAATCAACAAAAAAAAACTCTCTTACAATATCGGAGGTCCCTGATTCTTTAGATGATGAAGAAATAAGGAATTGTGACCATGAAGACTTCCAAGTAGTTGCACAAGTTGAAGAGGATATAGTGGTAGTAAAAAATCATAATCCTTCAAATGATTTAGTTTGGGATTATCCTAGATCAATAGATAGAGGGGAAACTATAGTTTTCATGGGAAATGCAGAGCTTGGGAACCCATAGACTTCCCTGTGCAACATGTTAGAAAATATTAGAAGCAAAGGAGTGGGGAGGCCAAGAAAGAGGAAATTCAAAAAAAAGACCTTTTGAGATTGGTAGATGCAAATTGGAAGCCATTCATCATAATTGCAAGAAAGTTGTGTCAAAAAACTCAGTTTCATTGAAGATTATTTCTCTTGAGAAGATTATTACCACATCAACAATAAATCATTACTCTCAAAGGATCACCGAAGAAACAAGTGAAATATTGGATACAGCAGAGCTTATGGGATTAACTACAAATAGAAGCAGAGATGATGCAGCTAAGATCATCAAGGAACAACTGGATCAAGGTGTCATCTAGATATCTTCAGAATGTATTTTTAGTCTTTTACTTGGTTATGGATAGTGTCAAATTACTAAGTTGGAACATTAGGGGGTTGGAAAAACATGAGAATAAGAAGAATTTAAGGGAACACATTAGGAAATGGAACCCAAATGTGATATGTATTCAAGAGGTAAAATAACAAGTTTCTGATCCAAATAGCTTGACAAAAATGTGGCCAAATGTCAAATCGAAAGGACATTTTCAACAAGCTTTAGGACAGTCTAGTGGCCTATTATCAGCTTGGGATAATTATTTACTCATTAATAAATTGTGGGAATTCGTGGAATTGGATGAGGTTCACTTTGAAGTGTACAAAAAGTGGTAATATATTCAGCATATTCAACATATATGTTCCTTAGCAAGATAGGTTAAAAGAAGATCTCTGGATTACATTAAGAAAGCTAGCTGATTATGTAGAAAGCCACCCTGCTATTTTTGTGGGTGACTTTAATAGTATCAGAGACATTAAAGAAAAGGTGGGATTATCTGAAGATAGAAGAGGCATGAGATCTTTCAATAGATGGATAAAAAATTCAAATCTACTTGAAATTGTTATTTCCCAGTTAAGCACTACGAGATTGTAGGAGGGGGGTTGAATACAAGCTCGACCAAATTCTTTCGAATTGGTGAGTTCTTAAGATCGAGTAATGATAAGAACAATGAGTAAACAAGAAACAAAAGAGAGATGAAATTGACAATTTTTTATACTGAAAATTCTATTCTATTTAGGAAATCTACTTATATTTAGTTTTGTATATCAAAATAACCTTCTTATTATTGAAGATAGTTGTACTAACAACCAAATACAATTTTAATAATAAGTGTAGGAGGAATTTTGTCCAAAACTTTGGTAGTTTGGTCCTCATTACGATAAAATAAATAAGAACTGTTAGATCTTAAAATAAATAGATAAAAAACGTTGGATCTAGCATAAAAAATATTTAATATTTTAACATGTAAACTAAAAAGTGTATTTATATTGAAATACGAAAAAGTGCTTTTCAATAATTTAAATCATATCTAATTAGGTTTTCTATGTTGAATAGAATTATTATTGTAGGTATTCTACACTAAATAGGATTAATGTGAAAATTCGTAATTATATTTTCTCTTGAGATTCTGTGTGTTTTTATTTGGATAATAATTGTTAAATCATCACTAAATTAAAGATAATTTATGAGTTTCGCGTGGACTGTAAAATCATCCAAATCTGATTTCTATATCTCGAGATAGAGCCTAAATAGTAAATATGAACCTTTTTAAAATTAAGTTCTAAAAAAATCTTTAATACCCTTTTCAGATTATAACTTCTTTTTAAAATTCATTTCTATTACAACCTTTGTTGAGTACTGAATACGGTAAAAGAATACAGAGGGGGGTGAATGGATTCTTGAACTTTTCTTTTCTCGAGTCTATGTAGCAGATAAGTGTTTGTGTATGCAAGGTGTAGGTGCGGATAAAGAACAACACAAGACACAATATCACTTTAATCTAATGTATTATTAGATAAAGGTTGCTACAATCTGTGAATACAAATGATAGTATTCTCAGCTTCGTTTTTCTCAGAGAGATACAGCTTACAGCGTATGAAAAACTTGACTCCCAAAAGTTAATGACTAAGGAAGTGAGGTTGTATCCTTATATAACATGGATACACCCTACTTACTACAAATAAGGTAGCTGAACAAATTACTTTCTAGTCTGTCTATCCTTTTTGAGTAAGTGTCCAAACGGTTACAGATTTGACTTTGCAAAGCCTGTTCAGATCCACTTCTTTAGCCCTTTGTCTCTTCTATATCTCTCCAAGCTTCCTTGTAGGCTTTCCAGAGCACGTTATAGATTGTGGTCCATAAAGTGCATTGGCTTGTTGCAGGTTTCTGACTTGTACAATTTCTTCAGTATTTTGTCTCCAAGAATGTATTCGAGAAGTGACTAAGTAAATGATTCAAGAACTAGAGTTGACTTGATCGATAACTCTGAGTTCTCGAACACTGTTATATTGACATATCAAACCACTTCTCGAATAGCTCTTTTCCATCAGGATTCCTTGAGTTGTCGAATAGAACATTTGACTTATCGAATCCTCGAGATATCGAATAGCTTTCTGAGTCCTTGAGATATCGAATGGAACTTTGACTTATTGACTCTTTGAGAACTCGAATACCACTTTGACTTGTTGACTTCTTGAGTTCTCGAATAGAGTAGTAGATGAAAGTATACACCTAGAGGGGGGTGAATAGGTGTATTAGGTTAACTATAGTCTATTTTTATTTTTACCAAAATTCTTCCAAAAAAATATCAGCTTGCTGAAATAATTATACCAGAATGTTTCAGCTTGCTGATATTAACTAATGCAATGCAGAAATAAACTGAACAGAATAGAAAAACTTGACACACAAGATTTTAGCTAGGTTCGACCCCTAATCTCTATGGTCTACGTCCTAGTCCCTTACCAAACACGGTAAGAGAATATATTATTAATCACTATAAACCCGATTACAAGATTCAATAATATATCTCCCTTTTTCCCTAGCTACTGTCAAAATGGCTTGCTGAAATCCCCGTTTCTAAACCTGCTCTCTAAGAACTATACCACTCCCCGTAGTACAATCTTTTCTAGCTTCGTGTTTACCAAACCCTTGTTCCACAAGCCACTGCCCAGCAACTATGCCTTTACAATAAGTACAATACAGATTTGAAGGATTGAAATTATAACTCAAAGATATAGACTCTTATATATATATATATATATATAACGTGTAATATATCTTTAGAGCTTGTGTGTGTTGTTTGTGAACATGGCAATGTTAAACAACTGTTTTTGAGGTGACTGAAAGTATAAACGATTTGATGAATATTCAAGAGAGTGTGTATATGTTTCAGTGTTTATCTCGTTTATACAAGAGATGTATATATATATATATATATATCAAGGTCCAACATTCAGATATGTTCAAGAAGGAGCCGTTGGTTGATTTTCAAATGTGAAGAAATTCTCATTCAAAGAAATCTGAGTAGGTGTGCTGAAATCGTGGGATTGTGTTTCAAGAAAGATTACCATGCAGAGAAGTCTTAGTTGGTGGCTGAGAACGTGGGAGTGTTTGTCAAGAGTCAATGTGTTTGAATGAAGACATGTCAAATAACATTGTTTAGTGTATCTCCATGCTTGAGTGTTTTGTTTGTGGCGATTCTGAGCTCTTTAGAATATATATTATACACGTAATATATATATGTAAGAGTCCTTACATTTAAATCTAAATAGCAGCTCTTTGTATTTCTGGACGTTCTTGACAGTTTCTGCATTCCCAGAAACGGCTTGCTGAATGTCATAACAGCTTGCTGAAAGTTGAAATCAGCTTGCTGATTTCGTATAACTCCTGTGTTGGTAATTTCCTGAAACGTCTTGCTGAATGTCAAATAAACATAATTAACAACTCTTTGTATTTCTGGACCTTTCTTGACAGTTTCTGTATTCCCAGAAACAGCTTGCTGAATGTCAAATCAGCTTGCTGATTTCCTATAGCTCCTGTGTCACTATTTCCAGAAACAGCTTGATGAATGTCCTGTTACAGCATGTTAGTATAGCAAAATATATGTAAACAATTAACCATCAAAATCAAATGGGCTTTCAATCTCCCCCCTTTTTGATGATTAACAACATATATTTTTGGGAGGGAATTTCTCCCCCTCAACATATGCTTCCCTGTATAGACATTATAAATAAGAGAAAATAGTTTTCTCCCCCTAAGTTCATGAATCTAAAACATTCGTATAGACATGGCATATTTGAGCAATTTTAGACAATCCAACAACACTTAACTTAATCAGCAGCATTATAGCATAGCAGTCAGAGAATTATAACACAATTTAACTTAACCCCAAAAGTTCCCAAAAGTTTTCTCCCCCTTAATCATTAAAAAGGAGTAAATAATGGCATAAGTGCAATAAAAACAAAGTGGTGAACACATAATCACATTGGTAGAATACAGCAAATAAACAAATAGGTTGCATTTAACTGGAAGGCACGAAACATATTAGAGCAACAAAAATCGATGTTACCCATTTCAGCTTGCCGTTTTCCAATTCAGCTTGCTGTTTCCACTTCACACATGCCTAATTCTCTTCTTAGAACAATAAATCTTTCTTCTGCAAGAGGCTTAGTGAATATATCAGCGAGCTGATATTCGGTTGGCACGAAGATAAGTTCAACATTTCCCTTAGCAACATTATCTCTTAGGAAATGATGACGGACATCGATGTGCTTTGTTCTCGAGTGATTTACTGGATTCTTTGATATGTTGATAGCACTTGTACTATCACAATGAATTGGAGTTTTGCCACATTTGATTCCATAATCTCTTAATGTTTGCCTCATCCAAAGTAGTTGAGTGCAACAACTACCCGCAGCCAAATATTCTCCTTCTGCTGTAGAGAGAGCAACAGAGGTTTGCTTCTTGCTTTGCCAAGAGACTAAGCTTTGTCCTAAAAATGTTCCGACACCACTTGTACTTTTACGATCAGTTTGATTACCTGCATAATGTGCATCACTATATCCCACAAGATCAAATGTATTTGTAATAGGATAAAATAATCCAAGATTTTGAGTACCACTTAAATATTTGAATATTCGTTTAATAGCATTTAAGTGAGATTCTTTGGGATTAGCTTGAAAACGAGCACAAACACATACACTATACATGATATCAGGTCTAGATGCAGTAAGATATAGTAAACTACCAATCATACCTCTGTATTTTCGAATATCAACACTAATACCTGTTTCATCAGAATTCAGCTTGCTGATTGGAGTCATTGGTGTTGATTTTGCCTTTAAGTTCTCAAAACCAAATTTAGTGAGTAGATTCTTGACATATTTGGTCTGATGAACATAAATTCCAGCAGAGGTTTGTTTGATTTGAAGACCCAAGAAGTAATTTAGCTCACCCATCATGCTCATGTCAAATTCATTATGCATGCATTTCGAAAACCACTTGCACATAGATTTATTAGTTGATCCAAAGATAATATCATCTACATAGACTTGAATAACTAATAAATCTTTACCTTTATGCATGGTAAACAAAGTAGGATCAATATTACCTCGAGTGAAGCCATGTTCGATTAAGAATTCACTTAATCTTTCATACCATGATCTAGGAGCTTGCCGTAGTCCATACAAGGCCTTTTTCAGCTTGTAAACATGGTTTGGAAACTCCTCACTTTCGAATCCAGGAGGTTGTTTGACGAATACTTCTTCTTTTAGCACCCCATTTAGGAATGCGCTCTTGACGTCCATTTGATAAAGCTTTATTTTCTTGAAGCATGCAAATGATAACAACATTCTAATTGATTCCAACCTTGCTACAAGAGCATAGGTTTCATCGAAGTCAATCCCTTCTTGTTGGTTGTAACCTTGAGCTACAAGTCTTGCTTTATTTCGAATGATTGTACCAAATTCATCAACTTTGTTCTTGAAGACCCATTTAGTGCCAATGATTGATACATCCTTTGGTGGTTCTACAAGTTCCCACACATCACATCTTTCAAATTGGTTGAGTTCTTCTTGCATTTCCACAATCCAATTTTCATCTTGAAGTGCTTCGGTTATGTTCTTTGGCTCTTCTTGAGCTACGAAAGCTGCATATCCACCTATATTTGCTTGAGCCCTTCTTGTCTTGATTCCATCAGTTTTGTTGCCAATGATTAGCTCTGGAGGATGATCCTTGACTGTCCTTGGTGCTGTAGGCAATGAATGTGGTATTATCTCTTCATATTCCTGCATTTCTTTAACTGCAGTAGAGGTTTCAGCTTGCTGTTTTGAAGGTTCAGCTTGCTGATTTGCAGTCTGTTGAGTTTCTGGAGATATCAGCTCGTCATTATCTCTTGTTCCTGCAAAATCTTCCTCATTTTCTGGTAGATCAAGCTTAGATTCTTGAAATGAAACATCAATAGATTCTTCAACAGTTAATTTAGATAAATTATAAACTCTATAAGCTCTACTAGTTAATGAATAACCAAGAAATATTGCCTCGTAGGATTTAGCATCGAATTTACCATCCTTGTCGATTGTTTTGAGTAAAAAACACCTTGATCCAAAGACCTTGAAGTAGCCAATGTTTGGAATTTTATTCCTTAACAGTTCGTATGGAGTCTTGTTGAGAATAGGCCTTATCAAGACTCTATTGAGAATATAGCTTGCTGAATTTACTGCTTCTGCCCAGAAACTTCTTGGTAGCTTGCTCTCTTGCAATAAAGTTCTTGCTGTTTCTTGCAGAGATCGATTCTTTCTTTCAACTACTCCATTTTGTTGAGGAGTTCTTGGAGCTGAGAATTCATGAGTGATACCTCTTTCTTCACAATACGAAACAAACTCCTTTTGGAATTCTCCACCTCGATCACTTCTTATTCTTATAAGATTTGTATTGAGCTTTTTCTCAAGACGTTTTATCAAAGACTCAAATTCTCTGAAAGCACAATCTTTAGTTTGCAGAAATAAAGTCCATGTATATCTAGAATAATCATCTACTATAACAAAACAATATTGTTTACCTCCCAAACTTTTGTATGCTTCCGGACCAAATAAATCTAAATGCAAAAGTTCTAGGGGTTTAGAAGTTGATACCATAGTTTTTGACTTATGTGGAGTTCTAATTTGCTTGCTTAGTTGACATGCTCCACAAGTTTCCATCTTGATATACTTGAGTTTCGGCAATCCTCTAACAAGCTTTTGCGAAGACAGCTTGCTGATTTGTTCCATGTTAACGTGACCAAGCCTTCTATGCCAAATCTCGGGGGTTGAGTCCATAACAGCTAAACAGCATGCTGTTTTCTGCACTTCAAAGTCTAGTATATATATATTTCCTTCCCTTCTAGCAACTAGGGGGACTTTGTTAGTGCAAATAGTAACAATACATTTATCACGACCAAAATTAACTAAATGACCATCATCATACAACTAACTAATACTAAGTAAGTTATATGAAAGACCTTGAACATATTGTACCTTATCAATTGATATAAAATCGTTACCAATTGAGCCTTTGCCAAGAATCTGAAGGGTTTTGCTATTTCCTATTGTTACTCTACCACCCTTTTTCAACTTGAGACTTTTGAATAGAGTTTTATCTCCACTCATGTGTCTAGTGCAACCACTATCCAAGATCCATTGTCTAGACTTTAAATTGGCGATAAGACACATCTACAAAACAAACATAAAACCAAAACTCAACTTTTTGGTACCCATATTATGTTGGGTCCAACTTGGTTAGTATCAGGGATATATAAAACATTCAAGTCAGTTTTCTTGATCCACATTTGGATCATTTTTGATGCTGTTTTTTTGGTTTCCTTAGTTCTGCCAGAATGATATCGGCAAGCTGATTCTGTTTTGCAGTACTTTGGTAGGTGTCCCTTCTTTCCACATTTTTGGCAGATTTTCCAAGGCATGGCATATTCATATGGAGCTCCATCTTTGCCTTCGTATTTCAACTTCTTTTTCTTCTGTGTTGAAATAAATCCAAGTCCTTCTTTACTCAATGATGATCTTGTTTGCTTCATAATTGTTTTTAGGATTTCTTCGCCTTGGACAAATTTTCCCATTCCTTCTTGACAACCCTTTAATTCTTCTTCTAGTTCCTGTATCTTGTCAGATTGTTGTGTCTGCTTTGCCTCTTCTTCTTTGGAGGTTGAATGCTTTTGTAGTGACTCAATTTGTATATCTTTTGCTGTGAGTTTAGTATTCAGCACGCTGAATTCTTTCATCATGGTGTCATTTCTCTTCAGCAATACTTTGTTGAACTCTTCGACTTGAACAAGCTTAGCTTTTAGATCAGTAACTTCATTATGATTTTTAACGTGATCTCCTTCATCCGTCAAGTCAGAAATGATCTCTCTTAGGTAGCCAATCTTCTTTTTCAGCTTGCTGATTTCTTCTTTTAGTTCCACGGTATCATCCATAGAATTGCTATTTGTATCCTGCATGGTTATGCTATCTACTACATATTCTATAGGGGAATCAAAAGAAGAGTTAGACGAGTTTACCTCACTATTTTCTTCATCAAGACCTACGAGAGCAAGATTCACTATCTCATCGTCGCCATTGGATTCCTCATCATCATCACTCCAAGTTAGGAATGCTTTCCCTTTCTTCCTGTTTTTGAAGTCATCTTGCTGTTTTGTTTTATTTTTGAGTTTGAAGCAATCTCTTTTAAAGTGGCCTTTCTTTCCGCATTCAAAACAGCCTTCATCATTTGTTTCCTTCTTAGCTTCTGAATACATGCCTCTCTTCTTGAAGTTTCTCTTTTGAATTATCTTCTGGAGTTTTCTTGTGAGGAGTGCAATTTCTTCATCAGAATCTGAATCTTCTTCATCTTTCAGCTTGTTGTTATTTTCCAGCTTGCTGTTATCCGAATTTAAAGCTAGATTCTTCATTTTGGCTGCTGGAACTTGAGTCATCCTTGATGTGTTAGCCCTGATTTTTGACTCAAACTGCTCTAACTCAGAGAATATAGCCAAGCTATCCATAGTGTCAATTTGGGGATGAGATTCCAACGCCGTAACTTTAGGGGCGAAGCTTCATGGGACGGATCCTAAGATGATCATATTGATTTCTTCTTGTGGTATCTTTTTGCCAAGTACTTGAAGACTGTTTAAGGTTGTTTGAAACCTAGCTTGAGCTTCTTTAATGGTTTCATTCTCATTGATTGTGAAACCGTTTAGTTCTCTTACTAGAGTACCAAGCTTCACTTTCTTCACTCCCTTAGAGCCTTCATGATACGATTCCAAGGTGTCCCACATTTCTTTAGCCGTTTTGCATGATGAAACTTTGTCACTTTCAGCTAGACAAAGGCCATTTAAGATAGTATTCTTTGCACGGTTGTTGTAGCTTATTTTCTTTATTTCAGCATCAGTGAGATCATCAATATCCTTTGAAATGCCTTTGTCATCTTTGAAGTCGTATGGTCCTTTGCTTACAACTCTCCATTCCAGTGGTTCTCTGGCCAGATGATTCTCCATTCGACTTTTCCACCAGTTGTAGTTTTCAGTACCTAGAAGAAGAGGTGCCCTAGAGTCTGAGTTTCCGAGCGGATAATGGTCAGCCATTTAGATCGATACTTTTCCTGTTACAGAAATGATTAGTATAGCAAGGCTCTGATACCAAATGAAAGTATGCACCTAGAGAGGGGGTGAATAGGTGTATTAGGTTAACTATAGTCTATTTTTATTTTTACCAAAATTCTTCCAGAAAAATATCAGCTTGCTGAAATAATTATACCAGAATGTTTCAGCTTGCTGATATTAACTAATGCAATGCAGAAATAAACTGAACAGAATAGAAAAACTTGACACACAAGATTTTAGCTAGGTTCGACCCCTAATCTCTATGGTCTACGTCCTAGTCCCTTACCAAACACGGTTAGAGAATATATTATTAATCACTATAAACCCGATTACAAGATTCAATAATATATCTCCCTTTTTCCCTAGCTACTGTCAAAATGGCTTGCTGAAATCCCCGTTTCTAAACCTGCTCTCTAAGAACTATACCACTCCCCGTAGTACAATCTTTTCTAGCTTCGTGTTTACCAAACCCTTGTTCCACAAGCCACTGCCCAGCAACTATGCCTTTACAATAAGTACAATACAGATTTGAAGGATTGAAATTACAACTCAAAGATATAGACTCTTATATATATATATATATATATATAACGTGTAATATATCTTTAGAGCTTGTGTGTGTCGTTTGTGAATATGGCAATGTTAAACAACTATTTTTGAGGTGACTGAAAGTATAAACGATTTGATGAATATTCAAGAGAGTGTGTATATGTTTCAGTGTTTATCTCGTTTATACAAGAGATGTATATATATATATATCAAGGTCCAACGTTCGGATATGTTCAAGAAGGAGCCGTTGGTTGATTTTCAAATGTGAAGAAATTCTCATTCAAAGAAATCTGAGTAGGTGTGCTGAAATCGTGGGATTGTGTTTCAAGAAAGATTCCCATGCAGAGAAGTCTTAGTTGGTGGCTGAGAACGTGGGAGTGTTTGTCAAGAGTCAATGTGTTTGAATGAAGACATGTCAAATAACATTGTTTAGTGTATCTCCATGCTTGAGTGTTTTGTTTGTGGCGATTCTGAGCTCTTTAGAATATATATTATACACGTAATATATATATGTAAGAGTCCTTAAATTTAAATCTAAATAGCAGCTCTTTGTATTTCTGGACGTTCTTGACAGTTTCTGCATTCCCAGAAACGGCTTGCTGAATGTCATAACAGCTTGCTGAAAGTTGAAATCAGCTTGCTGATTTTGTATAACTCCTGTGTTGGTAATTTCCTGAAACGTCTTGCTGAATGTCAAATAAACATAATTAACAACTCTTTGTATTTCTGGACCTTTCTTGACAGTTTCTGTATTCCCAGAAACAGCTTGCTGAATGTCAAATCAGCTTGCTGATTTCGTATAGCTCCTGTGTCACTATTTCCAGAAACAGCTTGCTGAATGTCCTGTTACAGCATGTTAGTATAGCAAAATATATGTAAACAATTAACCATCAAAATCAAATGGGCTTTCAGTAGACATATCGAATCTCTGAGATATCGAACAGTGTATTCAGAGATATCGAACAGTGTCTTGAGATATCGAATCCCTGACTTCTCGAATGCTAGACTTCTCGAATAGACAAATATACTTCTCGAATTGGTACTTAGGCAAATTTTTCATTTTTTCAAATCCGAACTATGATTATTTGACAGTTATTATCTTCTTGCTTGAGGCATGAACTGATAAGTGGATTTATATCTACTTGAAGCGCTTCATATCGGCTTAAATTGATTGTTTTGGACTCAAGTTTGTTGTAGTTTTGATGTGTTTTGCTTAGTTGTGCAGAGTTACGAGAATGTTGATTAAGGTGGATGCTTCTATTATTTTTGGAGAATTAATTGATTAAACTTCGGATTTCTGAGAAGGGTTGCGCAGTCTACACTGTTTTGGCCATATCTTGAGTTCTAGAAGTCCGTTTGAGGCCCATAAGTAGTCCACGCGAAGATAAAGAGATTATCTATCATTCTAAAGTGGCCCAGACATCCAATCACAACGGGAAAGGTTCGGGAATACTGAAGAAAATCAGATACGAATTTTCCTTAAAAAACAGACTCAGTTTAGGAAACGTATTTTTGCAGAAATTCTATTATAATTCTGTTTTAGTATTTTCTTGCTGGGCAAGACTTTTAGAGCCTATATAAACACATCTAGGATATTATTTTAAGGGGATCGAAAAATTATTGTACATAACTTGTATATTCTATAGAGAGATTGGAGATAGCTATTCACTTTTCTTTGGAGATTGAAGGTTTTTCTCTATTCTTTATAATATTATGTGTTCATATTATATCTTGCTTTATTAGTTTAATTATGTATGAGTAGATAATTAATCTAGGGTTAAGTAGAACCCTAGTTATGATTGATATGTGAATTTCCCAATTCCCCCAATTTGATTGTTTAATTGCTCTTGCTTATTGAGTTGTTTTAATTAGCAATTACAAATCAGACGTGATTATGTTTATTGTTTGAACCATTGTCTATTTATCAACGAGAGTTGGATTTAGATGGTTGTGATTTATCCAATGTGGACATGAACTTCTCCATGAGAATAGGTAGAACGGATTGTTAGGAAGTTAGGATGCTATGATTAATGTCTCTAAATTGCATGATACCATGAGAATAGGCTTGATTGTATTTTAGAGAAGCCATTAATACTCGAGGGGAGGTTATTGGTAATTTATAGGGCGCACCTTTCCTGTTGAGTATTATACGATTGATTGGGGAGGGAATTCACGATTGCATTAATTCATGCTAGTGGGGATACTTAATTCTGGATGTTTTAGTTAATTGATTAATTGCATTAGTATAAAATTAGTATAATAATCTTTGATATTTTATTGTGTTACTTGCTTGGCTGAATTGAATCGAGAACAACTGGTGATTGACACGTTTGTCTCTGTGGGATCGACTCTGACTTACCTTACTACATAGTTAGAAGGATTTGTTAGATATTATTATTTGATAGGCACGCGACAGCCTTGTCAAATTTTTGGTGCCGCTGACAAAGCAGTGTTAGATTAGTTAATTTTTGAGTTAGTTTGGCCAAGTTGTTTAGTTGTGTTGCTTCGGCTATTATTCTTGTTCTGTTTTGATCTTTGCTTGTGGTTTTTCTTGCTTCTTGTAAAATTTATTTTCAGATTCCTATAACAAGAAATTAAGCGAGTAAAGAGAGGAGCAAGAAGAAAGCATGGAGGCATTGGTTGAGACTATGCGGGCATTTTCTCAAAAGATTGATGATATTGAGTCAAGAAATTCTTCTTTGTTTGCCACTTGTGATGTTTGCGGTATACAGGGACATACTCAAAATAATTGCCAATTTAATATCCCTTACTACCCAAATCAAACACAATTTTGGGATGGTAATTTTTATTACAATACCCATGACCACCCTCACCAACCACCACAATATAATCCTTATTCCGAAACTTACAATTCTAGTTGGGAAAATTATTCTAATTGTTCCTACCAAAACAATCCACCTCAACCAGAAAAGGCTAGCTTGGAAACTGCCTTGGAAACTTATCTCTCTTTATGTGCTCCAAACCAACAATTTAATGCTCAATTTGAAGAGATATCAGTTAGTCCATGACAAGCTCAACCACCTCAAATCAACTACTCTCAGCCACCACAAAAATCTAACTTAGAAAATCTTGTGGAAGGATTTATTGCTGCACAGCTGAGTAAGAATGTAGAAGTTGAGACAAGTATCAATGAGATGAAAGCTCACAACAAGTTGATTGAAAATTCATTGGCTCAACTAGCTCAAGAGGTAATTGAATTCGTTGAGATGCGCACTCAAACGGAGAAAATACCAATGAGTCAATTTGATGATGCAGCTTTGTGGAGTGGTAAGGAGTTCAAAGAGTCTCAAAACGAGGTTAGTAATAGTAAGCTAATTTTTTATGATTATGATGATGAAGATGATTTTGAAAGTCTCACTCTTATTGACCCATATGCTTCTCAAGAAATTAACTCGTGTGAAAACTCGTTTGATAGTAATGAGATTGATTTCTTAGATGACTCTTTTTGCACGCTATTTGATGAGGGCGATAGTATGGTTGTGGTAGATATAAATTTGAATAAGGATATTGTGATTCCAATTGTGGTAGATGAGATGGAACCGAATTTGGATAAACTTGACTTGAATGATGTTAAAATTGAAAATATGTGTATGCCTTTTGTTGACCAAATTTGGGAGGAATTTGTGAAAAGTAACTATAGCTATGTTGGAGATGATTTTTTGAAATACTTTCACATGCCGAAATTTCTTGAGCATTACATGAGCCTCACATGTCAATTTATATATCTTTTTTGTTATCTAATTGGTGCTCACATCATTAGATTAATTCAAATTAGGAGATATGTACATCTATATGCTTTTTCGCCAGGATAATTGTCAACAGGCGTCGGGCTAACGACATTAAACAAATGCGCTTCGTGGGAGGCAACCCATGTGTAACGACCCGAAAAATTACGTGTAATTTATTATATTAAATATATTTTTAGTTGATTTTAATGTGTGTTAGTTTATTTTTAATGCATTTAAATGCGTTATGATTTTTATTAAATAGGAAAATTATCTTATACGTGTTATGTGACTTCTGTGTATCATAGAATATTTTATTCTATTTTTCTGTAATTTTTATATTTTTAGAATACAGTTTTTTCGCATTTTAATTTTCGGACCCAGCCCCTGTATTGAATTCGAGGCCCTGTTTTTTATAAAATTATTTTTATATAATAATGGGATGTTCAAAAATGCAGTATGTTGTAATTTTTGTAATATTCATAATTTTTGGGGAATTTTGGCATTTATATTATATTTGTTTAAAAATAAAAATTTTACATTTTTATCCCATAAAAATTATTTTTAAGGCTTAATGATTTTAATTAGGGGTTAAAAATATTTTTGGGGTATTATTTTCTGAGTAATATAAATAGCAACAGAATTATTTTTATTTATTAAAATTATCAGAAAATCAGATTTTCTGATTTTATTTTCTGGAAATTCTCTGAATATTGTTCTTGGTGTTCTTCAGAATCAAACAGCCTTTTGAAGGTGATTTTGTTATCCAAATCTTTCATATGAGTAGTCAAATTGAAGCTCTTGATCTCTACTACATGTTTATGTGGGTGTTGATATGTGTGTATGCCTCGATCGAAATTTTATTTTTTTTAGATAATTTTCATATGAATTAAATTTGGTATGGATTGTAGGATGATTTGTTGTTGATGTGGTTAGTTCCTACAGATTGCTCATGCTTCCAGGAATTTTATGATGATTTTTAACTGATTTGTTGTGTACTAAATATGAAAATCGAATTTTTGTGTGGGTGAGAAATTTTGATTTCGATTTCTGGATTCTTGAGTGATTTGTTGCTGTTGTTGATGATTGGTATAGCTTGTACAAGTAATAAGCTTCATTTTGATATAAAGAACGACTGATTTGGTGGTCGGATTCGTGTCGTCGGAAAATGATTGAAGGTCGCCGGAATTTATTTCGATTTTGGTCGGATTTTTGTTTTGGTCGAATCTGGGAATGAATGAATGGTAGGGTTGAATTTAGGATGTGTTTTGGAGTATGTTTGGTGCTTAAAACGTAGCAAATGGTACGTTTTAAGTGAGGCCGGAGTTTGGCCGGATTTTTTTTCCGGTCGCCGGATTCTGGGAACTGCCATTGAAGGTGGTGGTTGTTCTTCGAGCATTCATACGAAGAACAACGTAGGTTGTGATGAACAGTGCCTGTTTGATCTTTAAAACCTGAAAATATTTTTTGAAAAATGATTCTAGGAATTATTTTCAGAATTAATTATAAATTCGAATTTTATTTTCAGAAATTCGAAAAATCATTTTTAAATTTCGAAAAAAATATTTTTAATTTCGAAAAATACTTTTAAATTTTTAGTAAATTATTTTTATTCGAAAATTTATTTTATTTGATTATTTTAAATTTATTTAGCTAATATCTTAATTAATTTAAATTAATTGGTTAATTAATATTAATCAATTATTTTAATTAATTAAATATTATTTAAATATAATTGAAAATAATCAGATTTAATTATTTTGGAAAATAAAATGATTTATTTATTTTCTAAATATTATTTTACCTTTAATATTTATTTCTTTACTTGTTTAAAATGAAATAAAATTGTTTTAAAATTCTAAAAATAATCCGGGAACGGTAAAAATAGTTTTAAAATTCTAAAATTATTTATAAACCCGGATTAGATAATTATAAAAATATTTTGGTGATCCAATAATTACCCGGAGGGTTTATTAGTGATCCTTTTTGATTCAAAAAGGGTATTTAAATCTTTTAAAATTCTTTTAAGTGATTTCAAAATATTTTTAAATATTCTAAAAATTATTTGAGTGCTCTTTTATTTGTGAGCCGTATATGCTATGTGTTAATTGGTTATGTGACAGGTATATATGTATTTAATTCGAGGATTAATGATTATCTCTAGGGTTAATTATTGTCTTGAGGATTAATTGTTATCTTGAGGATTAATCGTGTCTTGAGGATTAATTGATTTTCATGTTTCTTTATTGAGGAATAAGATAAATGTTTTGAGGATTATTTATAGATTGAGTTGGACTAAGTTGAATGCATAAATGTTTAATTCGAGGATTAATTGGTAAATATTGACTTAGGAATGTCAACGGAGTTAAGTTGGTATGAGACGAAGAAAGTTGGAGATGGATGCAGTATTGTGTGGATTGTAATAAAGAAGGTTGGAGATGAAAGTATTGTTTGTGGAATTGCTGGTTTACTTGCGAGGTGTTTTAACACCGGGAAAACGTCTATGTTCAAAGGGGACATTTCCAATTATTTTCTTCTGGCAGAGATATTGGTAAGCATGGTTAATACGTTCGAATTGAGTTTATAAGCGTTTACAAAATGTCAGAATTGTCATCCGGAGACTGAGGTACTATCTTATGTTTGACTATAGAAGTAGACGCGCAGGCTCGATGTCAACGGATCAGACTCGTGGCAATCGCAAGAGCGTCAAACCAGCGAATGATCAACAGAGGACATGATGACGTGAGATAGAAGAAGATAGTTGTATTACTTCGGTGTTACGCAATAGCTAAGGACCAGAGGCAAGTATTTTCTTTATCATCTTAAACACTTTTTATTTTATGTTTCATTGATTCATATCATGATGAATAGCTATTGTTCAGAGCTATTTGTGATTATTAAATATTTTTGTGCGAACACAGTTGCTTGATATTGTTACCCTTGATGTGGGGAATTGTTTAAGATAAACTCTTCATATCCTTATTATAGTATTAAATAATAAGGATGTGAACTGTATGTGAAACTAAGCATTTCCTGTTGAATTCGGAAATTGCTCTATTGGATTGGAAAATGGTAAAGCGTAGGAGGCCACGTTGAGTAGTTGGTCCAGCTATATTTAAGGAGGATATGGTAACCATTCCATCTTCCTATAGGCTAACATTACTTGCCTATTTTGGTACCCTCATGAAATCCGGACTATACACACACGGAAAAAAAAAGAGAATACCGGTGGAGTATAGAGGGTCCCATTGCTTATGAACCTGATCAGGGGGCAATGGTGTTTTATGTTTCAGTTATATAAGTGTATCCAATCCATATCGCCCGAATGGCTATATTATATTGTGAATTGGCAGATGATTCATTTTTATGACATGCCAAATGATTCAGTTATGGTTTGAATTATATCACAGTTGTTGATTCAGTTTCTCTATAAACGGTTTTAAATTTCAGTTGATTTTATGCCCCACTTATCCTGGTTTTATATCAAAATTTTTATACGCTTGCTGAGCATTTCTTTCGCTCATACTTGCTGTTGTAAATTCTAACATTTCAGTAAGGTAGTTTGGCGAGATTTATCCGCTCAGTTCAGAAAGAGAAGAAGCGTGATGCTATTTCGAAGATGATTTGGCTCAGGATGTCTGGATTTAGAGTAAGATCTATTTTATATAATTGAGTTCTATTATTTATTATTATTATGTAATTGTCTAGTTAGCCTGGCGTACTTCTTATCGAAGTTACACCAGTGATTTAAGATTTGATCAAAGAGAATGTTGTGAAGAATGAATGCTTTTTATCTAATGGAATTTGGATTCTTGTTTCTAGCCCTATAACCTTAAAAGATCTTGGTATGTTTGGGGTCACAGATGTTATATTTCCAGTGTTGGACAATCACAAATGGATGATTATTATTAACAAGATGTTTTATTTTGAGGATTTTTGCGTGACAACCAAATCTTCTGACCCCGGATTTGGGGGCGTCACAGTTGGTATCAGAGCTGAGGTTATAGTAAACTAGAAACGAGAGTGTGTAGGAGTGTGTATAGCTAAGTAAGGAACGTCAGAGCTCATGTAGAGTTCGTGTTGGACTATTGGATATAGTACCAATTAGTAAGTTAAGATTGGAGTACTCGTTTAAGATAGTTGTGCTGAATTGGATAGATCGCCTGGCGAATGGAGATGTCTACTGTGGAATCTTCAGAGATTATTACGAGTTGATGATGACATACGATATCGATATCCTTAAAACGTGGAACGGAAGAAGCTTAAATTCGAATGACGAGCTATCGAAGGAATTGGCAAAGAAGACATTATGAGAGACCTTGGCAATACCTTTTCTTTCTATGAATTATTTTGATATCCCTCCTAAAGAGGTATTCGTTAAAAGATATATCTCCTATTCTAAACAGTGACATTTTGATACTTGTGTTCAATCTCCATTTTGAATCTCAATTGTTTCAGTGGTTACTATGAAACCTATTTTTAAATTTCTGAGACTTTCAACTTTTTGTTTTCTCCAATGATTAATAACCTTATTTGCAATATAGTACCACTTGTTCGGTACTTTCTTCCTGGTTCTTCTTTTCGGAAAATAACAAATTTGGAATTCCTTTCATATTTCTCTAATCCTACTGAGACGAACAACCCTATTTATAGGGGACACCAGGTATATCTGTCTGTGTGATAGAAGTTGGATGGGATGCCATCACTGGTGTGTTGTGTATTACAAGAAGGCTGATCACCTTTAATTGTAAATGTCGGAGCTAAGACATACAACGTCGGGTTCATGTGATCATATTGATCTCTCAGTTATTCTTTCATTTCAAATCAGGTTGCTTTAAAAATTCGTAAATTCATAACCACAATTGTGGAACATTTTCTATGATATGGAATCTGTTCTCTTCAAAATTTTATGATTCTTGTCATCTCTATTGAATTTCAAGGGTATGCCAATCTGGTTAGAATAAGCGAAATTTGCAGAGAGAAATTTGATTCGCAACGGAATCGCCAAGAGCAAGAACGAGTCCTAAAATGATTAGTATATCAGTGACATATCAATGGAATCAGTTCACTCTCTCTCTCAAAGATATTATGTTAATGGAAAGTTGGTCGAGCCATATTTGGAATGAATAACGATGGGTTGTACGACTCCAATGATAACTACCTCAGTAGAGACCATATAGTTGAATTGAGATGTTGGAGAAGTTGATTGCGAAGGAACACTATCCCCAGTTTTGTAAAGCAAGTGTTGATGATGAGGAGTTAAGGAAGGAGTCAAGGAACCTCACTAGTTGCCTTAGCTGATTCCGAGGACGGAATCCTTATAAGGGGGGAAGAATGTAACGACCCGAAAAATTACGTGAAATTTATTATATTAAATATATTTTTAGTTGATTTTAATGTGTGTTAGTTTATTTTTAATGCATTTAAACGCGTTATGATTTTTATTAAATAGGAAAATTATCTTATACGTGTTATGTGACTTCTGTGTATCATAGAATATTTTATTCTATTTTTCTGTAATTTTTATATTTTTAGAATACAGTTCTTTCGCATTTTAATTTTCGGACCCAGCCCCTGTATTGAATTCGAGGCCCTGTTTTTCATAAAATTATTTTTATATAATAATGGGATGTTCAAAAATGCAGTATGTTGTAATTTTTGTAATATTCATAATTTTTGGGGAATTTTGGCATTTATATTATATTTGTTTAAAAATAAAATTTTACATTTTTATCCCATAAAAATTATTTTTAAGGCTTAATGATTTTAATTAGGGGTTAAAAATATTTTTGGGGTATTATTTTCTGATTAATATAAATAGCAACAGAATTATTTTTATTTATTAAAATTATCAGAAAATCAGATTTTCTGATTTTATTTTCTGGAAATTCTCTGAATATTGTTCTTGGTGTTCTTCAGAATCAAACAGCCTTTTGAAGGTGATTTTGTTATCCAAATCTTTCATATGAGTAGTCAAATTGAAGCTCTTGATCTCTACTACATGTTTATGTGGGTGTTGATATGTGTGTATGCCTCGATCGAAATTTTATTTTTTTTAGATAATTTTCGTATGAATTAAATTTGGTATGGATTGTAGGATGATTTGTTGTTGATGTGGTTAGTTCCTACAGATTGCTCATGCTTAAAGGAATTTTATGATGATTTTTAACTGATTTGTTGTGTACTAAATATGAAAATCGAATTTTTGTGTGGGTGAGAAATTTTGATTTCGATTTCTGGATTCTTGAGTGATTTGTTGCTGTTGTTGATGATTGGTATAGCTTGTACAAGTAATAAGCTTCATTTTGATATAAAGAACGACTGATTTGGTGGTCGGATTCGTGTCGTCGGAAAATGATTGAAGGTCGCCGGAATTTATTTCGGTTTTGGCCGGATTTTTGTTTTGGTCGAATCTGGGAATGAATGAATGTTAGGGTTGAATTTAGGATGTGTTTTGGAATATGTTTGGTGCTTAAAACGAAGCAAATGGTACGTTTTAAGTGAGGCCGGAGTTTGGCCGGATTTTTTTTCCGGTCGCCGGATTCTGGGAACTGCCATTGAAGGTGGTGGTTGTTCTTCGAGCATTCATACGAAGAACAACGTAGGTGGTGATGAACAGTGCCTGTTTGATCTTTAAAACCTGAAAATATTTTCTGAAAAATGATTCTAGGAATTATTTTCAGAATTAATTATAAATTCGAATTTTATTTTCAGAAATTCGAAAAATCATTTTTAAATTTCGAAAAAAATATTTTTAATTTCGAAAAATACTTTTAAATTTTTAATAAATTATTTTTATTCGAAAATTTATTTTATTTTATTATTTTAAATTTATTTAGCTAATATCTTAATTAATTTAAATTAATTGGTTAATTAATATTAATCAATTAATTTAATAAATTAAATATTATTTAAATATAATTGAAAATAATCAGATTTAATTATTTTGGAAAATAAAATGATTTATTTATTTTCTAAATATTATTTTACCTTTAATATTTATTTCTTTACTTGTTTAAAATGAAATAAAATTGTTTTAAAATTCTAAAAATAATCCGGGAACGGTAAAAATAGTTTTAAAATTCTAAAATTATTTATAAACCCGGATTAGATAATTATAAAAATATTTTGGTGATCCAATAATTACCCGGAGGGTTTATTAGCGATCCTTTTTGATTCAAAAAGGGTATTTAAATCTTTTAAAATTCTTTTAAGTGATTTAAAAATATTTTTAAATATTCTAAAAATTATTTGAGTGCTCTTTTATTTGTGAGCCGTATATGCTATGTGTTAATTGGTTATGTGACAAGTATATATGTATTTAATTCGAGGATTAATGATTATCTCTAGGGTTAATTATTGTCTTGAGGATTAATTGTTATCTTGAGGATTAATCGTGTCTTGAGGATTAATTGATTTTCATGTTTCTTTATTGAGGAATAAGATAAATGTTTTGAGGATTATTTATAGATTGAGTTGGACTAAGTTGAATGCATAAATGTTTAATTCGAGGATTAATTGGTAAATATTGACTTAGGAATGTCAACGGAGTTAAGTTGGTATGAGACGAAGAAAGTTGGAGATGGATGCAGTATTGTGTGGATTGTAATAAAGAAGGTTGGAGATGAAAGTATTGTTTGTGGAATTGCTGGTTTACTTGCGAGGTGTTTTAACACCGGGAAAACGTCTATGTTCAAAGGGGACATTTCCAATTATTTTCTTCTGGCAGAGATATTGGTAAGCATGGTTAATACGTTCGAATTGAGTTTATAAGCGTTTACAAAATGTCAGAATTGTCATCCGGAGACTGAGGTACTATCTTATGTTTGACTATAGAAGTAGACGCGCAGGCTCGATGTCAACGGATCAGACTCGTGGCAATCGCAAGAGCGTCAAACCAGCGAATGATCAACAGAGGACATGATGACGTGAGATAGAAGAAGATAGTTGTATTACTTCGGTGTTACGCAATAGCTAAGGACCAGAGGCAAGTATTTTCTTTATCATCTTAAACACTTTTTATTTTATGTTTCATTGATTCATATCATGATGAATAGCTATTGTTCAGAGCTATTTGTGATTCTTAAATATTTTTGTGCGAACACAGTTGCTTGATATTGTTACCCTTGATGTGGGGAATTGTTTAAGATAAACTCTTCATATCCTTATTATAGTATTAAATAATAAGGATGTGAACTGTATGTGAAACTAAGCATTTCCTGTTGAATTCGGAAATTGCTCTATTGGATTGGAAAATGGTAAAGCGCAGGAGGCCACGTTGAGTAGTTGGTCCAGCTATATTTAAGGAGGATATGGTAACCATTCCATCTTCCTATAGGCTAACATTACTTGCCTATTTTGGTACCCTCATGAAATCCGGACTATACACACACGGAAAAAAAAAAAGAGAATACCGGTGGAGTATAGAGGGTCCCATTGCTTATGAACCTGATCAGGGGGCAATGGTGTTTTATGTTTCAGTTATATAAGTGTATCCAATCCATATCGCCCGAATGGCTATATTATATTGTGAATTGGCAGATGATTCATTTTTATGACATGCCAAATGATTCAGTTATGGTTTGAATTATATCACAGTTGTTGATTCAGTTTCTCTATAAACGGTTTTAAATTTCAGTTGATTTTATGCCCCACTTATCCTGGTTTTATATCAAAATTTTTATACGCTTGCTGAGCATTTCTTTCGCTCATACTTGCTGTTGTAAATTCTAACATTTCAGTAAGGTAGTTTGGCGAGATTTATCCGCTCAGTTCAGAAAGAGAAGAAGCGTGATGCTATTTCGAAGATGATTTGGCTCAGGATGTCTGGATTTAGAGTAAGATCTATTTTATATAATTGAGTTCTATTATTTATTATTATTATGTAATTGTCTAGTTAGCCTGGCGTACTTCTTATCGAAGTTACACCAGTGATTTAAGATTTGATCAAAGAGAATGTTGTGAAGAATGAATGCTTTTTATCTAATGGAATTTGGATTCTTGTTTCTAGCCCTATAACCTTAAAAGATCTTGGTATGTTTGGGGTCACAGATGTTATATTTCCAGTGTTGGACAATCACAAATGGATGATTATTATTAACAAGATGTTTTATTTTGAGGATTTTTGCGTGACAACCAAATCTTCTGACCCCGGATTTGGGCGGCGTCACACCATGAATTAGAGAAAAAAAAATGTTGTGAAAAAAAAAACTGTGCAAAAAAAAAATCGAATTTTTGGTGTGTAACGCAGGATGATCCTGCGTTTCAGAGCAGGTTGCGGCTGTATAACGCAACTTGCTCATGCGTTACTGTCCCTAGCACAAGTTGCCCCCTTGTCGCGCAGGTTGCGGCCGCGCATCTGGTCTTTCAGCAAATTGCTTCCCACGCGCGCAGCTTGCGCGTGGTTCAGTGGTGGTCAGAAAATTGTCAGCGAGTTTCTGTGTTGTGCGAGTGTATAAAAAAAAATAAAAAATCTACCCCCATTCTATTTATACTCCTATTTAATCATCTCTCCACCTAATTCTTTTCCTATTTCAATTCCAAAACCTCCCATCCCTCCTTAAAAAATTCTAAACCTATATCTATTCTAATTCATATTTATTATTATTATTATTATTATTGTTATTATTATTTATTATTATTGTTATTATTATTTATTATTATTATTATTATTATTTTTAATCCCTAAATCCTATTTCCAATTCCTCTTTTATTTATTTAAATTTCTAAAAATCAATTCTAAAGAGGAATTAATTGCAAGTTCACCTCTTCGATTCGTATTGGGTAAATCTTTTTCTCTAATATTATTTTATTACGAATTTGTGTTCTTGTAATTTGGGGGTTTTGTAGTATTCTTGTTATTTGGGAAGTGGCCAGTCTATGGAGCTCGTACGCAGTATTCTCCACCAGATTCATCCAAGGACTCAGTTGGTTAGGTATGTTTTCTGATATCCCTTGTATTTACTTCCAATCAATGAGGACATTGAATATTATAAGTTTGGGGGTGGTTTGAGGGATTAGTAGTTGTTGTATTATGTGTTCATGTAGGATTTCATGCTTTGCATATTAGTAGTAGTAAATTATGCATTTATGTTCGTGTTATCTACGTTTGTTTCATATAGGACATTCTGTTTTTTATTTTTGTATACCATGTGAGTTCATAATAGTTTGCATTTGCACCCATGCTTGATAGGAATTTTGTGTTGTTGACGCTTTTGATTGAGAAGTGATATGCTTTGTTCTTGTGCACACACATACACTAGTAAGTTGAAGCTAGTAGACTTATTGAATGTTGTAAGTGATTAGAAGGACATGAATATGTGCAAGATGATTTAGTTCGCATGCTTTGAATATAAGTAGGTGCATTAGAGAGATTTTTGCTTGGGATTGAGTAGGTTTTTCCACCAAGTGAGATTTTGAGCCATATTGCATGTTTGTTGCAATTTATTCTTTTGCTTGAGTGTCCACGGATTGTTTGCATTGCTAGCAGTTGTTTGAGTTCTTTCTTGAAACGCATGACATTATTTGACGATTAAAATGATAAAGGCATTTAGGAATAACCGCATATTTTCCCATATTACCACACCATGTTTACATGATCAATTAGTTAACCCGTTGAGCTTAATCCTATTTTTCGGTGACATACCACATTACTTGCCTAGACCTTTTTCTTGTATTAGCCTTACATTAATTTGAACCCACATTGTCAAAGGCTAGTAAAGTGCTTAAAGGAGTAATAAGGTGTGCAAGGAGGGGTTTATTCTTGGTCATAATTTTGGGGGAAATATTGAATATTGGGTTTGATTGTTACTTGATAGTCGGCATGTGTAATAAAATCGTGGGATCATTGTTATTGTTCATATTATTGTTCTATTTAGCTCTCGAAAAAAAAAGAAAAAAATGAAAAAAAAAACAGAAAAAAAAACAGAAAAAAAAGAGAAAAAAGAAAAAAAAGAAAAAAAATATTATGAGAGCATATTTGTCATATTGTGTTTATTGCGATCCTACTTTAGTCGACTAGTCGAGCATTTTTGTTGAAAAAAAAATAGTGAAATCATGTGTGGGGGGAAAGTAGGGTGTTGTGTATGATATTAAGGTACTTGCTAGCTTTTGACACTTCACCTGATTTGGCTTATTTGACATACCTTGTCCTTAGCCCCGTTACAACCCAAATAAAGACCTTTTGATTATCGTCATTGATGTATGTTGTGTTAAGAGTTAGATTGATACCAAATGTCAAGCATGCTTATGATTTTGTTGGAATTGAGTGATACACTTACCCTTGTTCTTGAGTGAATATTCTTTTGTGAGTGGATTGTGAGTGTTTGCTTGTTTTTTTTGCGTATGAGATCCCGAGTTTTGTCTCAAAGATGTACTCTTGTAGGCTTAGCATGTTTACTAACTTATTCTTACACTTGTTATGGACTTGTGAGGACTTATGCATGTTCATTGAGTAGACTATGTGAATACTTGCACTTTCGACACCAAGACATCGCAGTATTTACTTTGATTCTTAAGTTGATATGGCATGAGAGGATTTGAAGGTATGGTAGGATATTAGTACTAGATTAGTTGCATTTTCATATTAGTTGCATTCATGCATTGCATTGCATTGGATTTTGTGGGTACATTCACTATAGGCCCTCACGAGACCTTACTCGTCCACTAGGGCTGCCTAGGGGTTTAAAGGGCTTGTTGCATATGCCAAATGCAACCGTGATCACCTACGGAAGTGGTACTAGTTAGTTAGTTTTTAATTGTTTATGCTTGAGGACAAACATCGGTTTAAGTTTGGGGGTGTGATAAGTGGATTTATATCTACTTGAAGCGCTTCATATCGGCTTAAATTGATTGTTTTGGACTCAAGTTTGTTGTAGTTTTGATGTGTTTTGCTTAGTTGTGCAGAGTTACGAGAATGTTGATTAAGGTGGATGCTTCTATTATTTTTGGAGAATTAATTGATTAAACTTCGGATTTCTGAGAAGGGTTGCGCAGTCTACACTGTTTTGGCCATATCTTGAGTTCTAGAAGTCCGTTTGAGGCCCATAAGTAGTCCACGCGAAGATAAAGAGATTATCTATCATTCTAAAGTGGCCCAGACATCCAATCACAACGGGAAAGGTTCGGGAATACTGAAGAAAATCAGATACGAATTTTCCTTAAAAAACAGACTCAGTTTAGGAAACATATTTTTGCAGAAATTCTATTATAATTCTGTTTTAGTATTTTCTTGCTGGGCAAGACTTTTAGAGCCTATATAAACACATCTAGGATATTATTTTAAGGGGATCGAAAAATTATTGTACATAACTTGTATATTCTATAGAGAGATTGGAGATAGCTATTCACTTTTCTTTGGAGATTGAAGGTTTTTCTCTATTCTTTATAATATTATGTGTTCATATTATATCTTGCTTTATTAGTTTAATTATGTATGAGTAGATAATTAATCTAGGGTTAAGTAGAACCCTAGTTATGATTGATGTGTGAATTTCCCAATTCCCCCAATTTGATTGTTTAATTGCTCTTGCTTATTGAGTTGTTTTAATTAGCAATTACAAATCAGACGTGATTATGTTTATTGTTTGAACCATTGTCTATTTATCAACGAGAGTTGGATTTAGATGGTTGTGATTTATCCAATGAGGACATGAACTTCTCCATGAGAATAGGTAGAACGGATTGTTAGGAAGTTAGGATGCTGTGATTAATGTCTCTAAATTGCATGATACCATGAGAATAGGCTTGATTGTATTTTAGAGAAGCCATTAATACTCGAGAGAGGTTATTGGTAATTTATAGGGCGCACCTTTCTTGTTGAGTATTATACGATTGATTGGGGAGGGAATTCACGATTGCATTAATTCATGCTAGTGGGGATACTTAATTCTGGATGTTTTAGTTAATTGATTAATTGCATTAGTATAAAATTAGTATAATAATCTTTGATATTTTATTGTGTTACTTGCTTGGCTGAATTGAATCGAGAACAACTGGTGATTGACACGTTTGTCTCTGTGGGATCGACTCTGACTTACCTTACTACATAGTTAGAAGGATTTGTTAGATATTATTATTTGATAGGCACGCGACAGCCTTGTCATGAATCTTGGAACTTCTTTCAAGCATTATTCTTGACTTTATAAGTACAGTTACACAACTAGGATTTGGTGCTTATTACAAGTACAAAACAAGTAGAGACTCTACAACTAGAGGTTCCCTCAGTCAAGAGGTCATGTAGGTAATGCAAAGCATTACAAACAATTAGGCTTGTTATTAGATGTAAACAGGCATGCCTCTGTGACTAACAATCTCCCCCAAATTGTGAGTGAGACCCTTAGTCACAATTTCATGTCTGATAACAAGCCTAACATACATAAAGATAAAACTTGAAAAGTACAGGTATGAAATTTGATTGAGCACATGAATGAATAATCTTACAGTATGATGAAATACTAGCCATTCTCATTTGATTCCATCTTCATTGCTTTGGCTTGTAGATCATCATATGCTTTCTGTTTTCTTTCTTTCTCCTTTCTTGCATTCTCATCCATGGCCTTTATGATCTCTACTAAAGTATCCAATTCTTCAAGCATGATAGAGTCTTTGAAATCTTCAAGTACTGGATTTAGAATGTTGGCAGGATAGTGACTGAGTAGGTTCATTCCTATATTGACATTATCTCCATTTCTCCTCCTATACTTCACCACATAGGGATTGAATTGAACTCTACACAACCCTTTTGCCCTTAGCTTTTCTGCTTCAACTTCCAGCCTATCAATCTCCTTCTCCCTTTCTAGCCATTTCTCAAAGCATCCCTTTCTTATCTTATCAGCATAATCTCTTTTCATTTTTACAAAATCAATCAACTCCAGCTTCCATACTTTCTCCACTTTGTCTTCAGAATCCAATAATGCAATGATTCTTTCTATTTCATATAGCTTGCCCCAATTTTGACACTGTCCTTGTTTGAATTTCTTCTCCCTTCCATCAGTATATCTAATCTCAAGGCAGTTGTTCATAATGGCAGCATAGTAGATTCTTTAAGCTCTTAGATATTGTAGTTGGTCCTCATCAAAGTCTTCATCTAATGGTTGGAGTTTCAAGCTTGGATAGATTGTTAGAGTCCTTGATTTGGATAGCTTTGGTTTCCTTGCAGCTTGTTTGAATTTGATCCTTTTTACATGATTGCCTGGCAGTAGCATGTGACCTTTGTTTGTAGACCATTATAGTATTCCATTAGCAGTTTGCTTTTTGAAACACACAGATGGCTTCTTGACTTGAATCTTCCTTCCTTGAGTTGGCAAAGTAGTTGCAAAAGCCATTGATTCATATTTTGGTAGGTCATTGCTAACAGCATTCACCCTAGACTCAGAGTCTTGTGTTGTGGTGAGATTACTGTTAGTAATGCCTAAGACTTGCTGCTTTCCACTCTTTCTCTCATACACCTTTCCACCATCTCTGTCATCATCTTTCTTCTTGCTTCTACCATCCCTTTTCTCTTTGTCATTACCACCCTTATTCCTTCCTTGAGATCCACCTTTGCTCCCACTCTCATCCTGATCATCCTTATCTTTGTCTGACTTTCCCTCTTTGGCAATAGGCTTGATGTCTGACTGAGAGTTGATAAACTTCACCAGGATGTCAAGAGCCTCTATTTCAGATTTAGATTTTCCACTCCTTGAATGTAGAACTCCAGCAAAAAATTTTATTGTAGACATGTTGTTTGATTTGAGGTGTTGGCCAAATCTGAAGGCAACAATGTCTTGATTCTTTTCATATAAGATACAGTGAGGTTGAGGAACTACTTGAGGCAATTGAGATTTCATGCACTTGGTGAGAATCTCCTTGAGCATGTTGTTGTCTGATGAGTTATTCCTTTCTATCTTCATGATAATTGTTCCAAGTTCAGAGCTGGATAGAATTTGCAAAGCTTCAATGTGGATGTGAAAGTGGTTCTTGGCAGTGTGGACTAAGACTTCTCTATCATTGGTAGTGATGATGGCATAAGGATTAGTCTGAATAATTTCTCTTCTCACTACAGTGACTAGGAACACATCTTGCACAAGAAGCTTGATATAGTCAAAGTAATGGAAGTTTTCCCTTCTTCTCAGGTCATATAGGTGCTTAAGAAAGGTTATGTCATTGTATAATTTAGAGTTTGCAGTTTCTTGACATACCCTTTGAGTAAGAACATTTCTGAATTCTGAAGGTTCACCTTGAAGAGATTGCTTAGCAATGTCAGGAATGTCAAATTCATATTCTGTTTCAGATGGAGGGATAGATAGAATCTTGGCCTCTTCATCTACAGCCACTTTCTTCAGTTTTTCCTCCTTGGATGCTGCCTTTACTCTCTCAGACTGATTTGACTTAGTAGTTCTCGGTTGACTCTCCCCCTTAGATTTTGAGTCCCTTGATGTCCTCTTCTCCCCCTTAGGCTTGTTGTCAGGCACAGAGGCTGTATTAGTGACCTTTGGGTTGGAAGAGGCTTCAGGTAGAGGGAGTCCCATATGCATCATTATGGCAGAAAGCATCTGTTGTTGATTAAGAAGAACATCAGCATTGGCAGTGGCTTGAATGTCCAACTTTTCATTGAGGGCAGCAACAGTGTCTGTCAACTGAGCATTGGATGCCTTTAGATTGACCACCTCCTTCTCCAGTCCACCTTGGTGAATAACTCAGTGGCCTTGAAACCAGAGATAAATTGATCCTTGAGTCTTTGGACTTCATACTTGGTCATGTCATGAACAGGGACCTCAGTTACCAGCTTATCCCCATATTGATTCTTGAACATTGTTCTCAGCATGGCATTTGAGTCTGTGGTTTGATCAGATAGAGATTGAAACTTATGCCCCAGCCCTGTGACAGTATCTTTGAGAAGGGCCAAGCCATTTTCCATTTTGGTGCAGCTAGACTTGCAGGCTAGAATTTCCTTGACCACAGTCTCCAGTTGAGGGAATTTGGAATCAAAAGCCCTTTTTAACTCATGCACCTCCTTGGTTGTGGCTGTACACACTTCTGTGACTTCTGTCTTTAGACCCTTGCCAAGGTAGTGTGCAGCCTTGAGAATTCCCTTGTAACTATCATTGACTGCTTCATACACATCACTAGGGGTGAGAGATTTGGCATTGGACCCTAGTGAAGTGATGTACTCTTCTCTGAGGTACTGTAGGCCTTCTGAGAGAGGAATGTCATATTTTCCTTGAAGCCAGGCATCTGCATTGCCTTCTCTCTCAGAATCATCCATAATTTTGGCCTGTTGTAGCTCCACATCCTCTTTATGGAACAGGAGAATAGCTTCATAGTCAGGATTGGGTAGGTTGGCAGTGAGGAGGTGCTGTGCAATCTTTGTGAACTCAGGGATCTTATCCACAATTAAGCTTTGAAGTGCTTCAACCGTTAATTGTTGTGGAACAAACCCTGATCCTGAATCACTGTCATGGTGCACAGGCTTCAGCCATTGTGACATAAAGTCAGAGCTAGAGCTAGGCAAGCTAGACTCCTTAGTTACAGATGCAACTTCTGTAACCGGATGGATTGACTCTACTACTGGTGTCTCCACAGAAGTGGGATGAGTTACACCAGCAGTTGACACAGGCACAGAGTCTCTAGTGAAAACTAGTGGAACCTTTATGTTTGTGATGGTGTCATTAGGAGATGCCCCGGCATGCATTCCCTCACCATCTAAATGTGGGTCCTGGGTGGTGAACAAAGTTTCATGCACCAAGTCACTTGAGTTCATTGGCTCATCAAGAGAAAAGAATTCTTGATGATCAATGCCTTGCTCCTCAATTGCTTGAGTTGCAGGCTGCAAAGAAATTTGAGATGAAGATTCTGGAAGAGAAGTGTCTTGTGGAATATATTTTGGCAACTCCCCCGGAGAGATAGAGGGAGTTTCAACTGTGATGTGCTCTCCACTCAGTGTTGTGCCAGCCTTATCACTCCCATATGCTGACTCTGTACAGATAGATGCATTGGGGAGGATGCTTGATTCTATAAATGCACCCTATTGAGAGGATACATCTAGTGAACTGTTTGCCCCTGATTTTACAACTTCAGCCATTTGTGTGACTGAAGAGGTGGTTTTAGTTTTCTTCTTCTTTGGCCTGATAAGGGGTAACTCAGGTGCCTCACTTTCTAACTCTACAGCCAATGCTGCTTCAGACAAGATGGTTAAGGTGCAGAAGCAACCTGTTTTCTCTTCTTCTCCTTTTTACTAACATCACCCTTTTGAGAGGATGATGCAGTTGGCTCAATTTTTGGTAGAGTGTTTGGTTGAGAGGGTTGGTTAGCAGGCCCTGGGTTAACATTTTGTCCTACTTGCTTGGGCTGTTCTAACTGTGACTTTGAGTCAAATGTTGGCATGTTCTGGGGGTAAGTCCTAAACAAACTCTCCATATGGGGAGTTATGTTCAGTCTTACATCCACATCATTCCTAGTCTCCAAATTACCAAAAATGAGTTTGGTCATGGATTTAGGATAGCCTATTCTATTTTTATTCATCCCATCTAATTCAATCAATTTATTATCTAAGAAGTTAAGTACAGATTGAATAAAACGAGGGAAGAAAATTTCATTACCTCTCTTGGCTGAGTTCTTACCAAGTCTCCCATACAGCTCCTGCAGAATGATAAGGCCAACATCTATCTTCTTTCCATATGCTAAAGCATAGCCTATCTGCTGTGCAGGTGTACTGATTTGGTCATAGCAGGATTTTCTTGCGGTGAAGACTTGAAGAAGTGTGGCAAACACATAGCTCCATTCCTTCCTCAAATGCTTCCTATTCAGATGCCCAAGACTAATTTTGTCTGCATATTTGATGAAATCAAAGAAGTCTTCCAAATCAGCAGTTGTAGCTGGTGGGTCATACACCTCTTGTTTGGTGCCCATCCCAAGTGCTTCATTCATGTCTTCTATGGTGATAGTGATATTCTTGTATTGAATCTTACAGTAAATGATGTACGAGGTTATTGCAGAGTCAAGAGCCACCACCTCCACTGTAGCAGACTTCCAGAACTGTTCTAGAATGTCTAGATACAGAGTAGGGTTAACAGATAGAGCATTTTTTATGTATGATTCAGACATCCACTTCACAAAGCACTTAAAGTTGGCGTTGGGTGCCTCAACATCACTAGTTAGAGCAATGAAATTGGTGTTGAACTTTACTGTTGCCATTTGTGTAAGAGAGAGAGGAGAAATCGAAGGTTGAAGAAGAAATTTAGCTTTTTGCAGTTAGGGTTTCAGAGGTTTTGGGAGTTTGGATGCTTGAGAAATCGAATGAAATGAATCGAATAGATGTGAAAATGTAAAAGTATGAAGTACTTGAATTGTCGATTAGATGTATGTTATGTATCGACAAGTCAGGCATTCGAGAAGTAGAAAACAACTATTCGATAAGTCAAGAAAGGCTTATTCGATAACTCAAGCAGGTTGTAACTCACAGCTGGCAGTTATCTAACTTAGAAGTAAATCTAAATTAGGTAAAATATGTTTTTATGAGTAATTCTGAATTCTGAATAAAAATCCAAAATCGGTTAAAATTCAGCGAGAAATCAGCCTTTTCAAATGATTCGAGAACTCAAATATAGTATTCGAGAACTCAGTCAGTCGAGAAATAAAACACTATATTCGAGAAGTCAAGAAAACCTCTATTCGAGAACTCTAAAAGACTCTATTCGAGAACTCGAGAGTGCTCTAATGAGACTTGTTAGAGATGTCGAATAGTGAATCACTTGAGAAGTCTGACTTGTCGAATTATACTCATAGAAACTCAATTTTCACTATCTTTTTAAAATTTACCAGCCATATTCATTCACGAATATTCTAGCAAATTAAACAGTGATTTTCTCAAAATTTCATAGAAATTTCAAGTTAACAAGAGAATATGATTTTCCAAATATGCAACAGATTTGAAATATTTATAAATCATATTTCAGCCAACACTTACTCCAAAAATATTGAGAATTTAGATAAAGTAAGTGTTTACTGCTGCAACAATCTAGATGATGTATTCACCTAGCCAGAATCTGAAGAATTCAGCATTCCAATCTCACTAACCAACCTTGTGAAGTTGGCTTCATCTAATGGCTTAGTGAATATATCATCTAGTTGTTTATCTGTAGAAACATAATGCAACTCAATGGTTCCATTAGTTGCATGTTCCCTTATGAAATGATATCTGATGTCAATGTGCTTTGTCCTAGAATGATTGACAGGATTGGCAACTATAGAGATTGCACTTGTGTTGTCACACATGATTGGAATTCTTTCCAACACAAGTCCATAATCTCTAAGTTGATTTCTAATCCAAAGCACTTGAGCACAGCAACTTCCAGCAGATATGTATTCAGCCTCAGCTATAGAAGTTGACACAGATTGTTGTTTCTTGCTATGCCAAGAGACTAACCTTTGTCCAAGTAATTGGCAGCTACTTGAGGTGCTTTTCCTATCCACTCTGCATCCAGCATAATCAGCATCAGAATAACCAACCAGATTGAACCCTGTGTCCTTAGGATACCATAGTCCCAAGTTTGGAGTGCCCTTCAGATATTTGAAGATCCTTTTTATAGCAATGAAATGTGATTCTTTTGGATTTGATTGAAACCTTGCACACAAGCATGTAGCAAACATGATGTCTGGCCTACTTGCAGTGAGGTAGAGTAGAGAACCAACCATGCCTCTGTAGACTGAGATATCTACTTTCTTGCCTTTAGCATCTTCATCCAATTTAGTGGCAGTGGCCATGGGTGTCTTTGCAGGTGAGCAATCTTCAAAGTCAAACTTCTATAATAAATCCTTGATGTACTTGGTCTGACTGATAAAGATACCATCCTTCCTTTGACTGACTTGCAACCCAAGAAAGAACGTCAACTCTCCCATCATACTCATCTCATATTTGCTCTGCATGAGTTTAGAACATTTCTCACACAGCTTCTCATTTGTAGAACCAAAAATGATATCATCCACATAGATCTGAACTAGGATAAGATCATCACCATGCTTCTTGTAAAACAGTGTCTTGTCCAGTGTGCCTCTAGTGAATTGATTCTCAAGAAGAAATTGTGATAAAGTATCATACCATGCCCTTGGAGCTTGCTTAAGTCCATACAGTGCCTTAAGCAGTCTGTAAACAAATTCTTGGAAGTGTGGATCCTCAAAGCCAGGTGGTTGTTGCACATAGACTTCTTCTTCCAATTCTTCATTCAGAAATGCACTTTGACATCCATTTGATACACTTTAAAGTTTGAATGAGCAGCAAATGCCAGGAATATTCTGATGGCTTCCAATCTAGCAACAGGGGTAAATGTCTCATCATAATCAATGCCTTCCTGTTGAGAGTATCCTTTTGCAACCAACCTTCCTTTGTTCCTTATAATTACACCATCTTCATCCATCTTATTCTTCAGAACCCATTTTGTTCCAACAATGGTTCTATTCTTTGGTGCAGGCACAAGTTCCCAAACTTTGTTCCTTTCAAATTGATTCAGCTCCTCTTGCATGGCTATAATCCAATCTGGATCTAGAAGTGCATCATCAAGTTTCTTAGGCTCCACCTGAGATAGGAAACAACCATAGAGACACTCATTCTGAGTTGCTCTCCTAGTCCTTACTCCTGCATTATGATCTCCAATGATTTGCTTTATAGTGTGTGATCTATCCCATTTCCTTGAGTGCTCAGCCTGATTTCTCATTCTTGAAGTTGCTTCATTATCCAAATCATCATCCTGATTTCCTCCCTCTGTGAGGTTGTCACTACTCACAAGTGTGTCTTGGATGCTAGTTTCTCCACTGTTGATTGGCACAAATTCTTCTCTTGTATTATCATTCACTTGAGTCTGTTGAACTCGAGTTTCAACTTCAGTTTCAGTCTCTTCATCAGAATCATCTAGATTATCAAACTTCAATGGATCTTTATCTTCATCATTGGCTTCTTCTAGTCCAGGTAGTTTGCTATCATCAAATGTCACATCTGTGCTTTCCATAATTTTCTTTTGACTGATGACATAAACTTTGTATGCAATTCTTTCCATAGAGTAGCCAAGAAAAATTCCTTCAAATGCTTTTGCATCAAATTTTCCAACATATTCAGAATTATCCTTCAATACAAAGCATTTACTTCCAAAAGTATGAACATACTTTAGAGTGGGCTTCTTTCCAGTCATCAAGTTGTAAGGTATCTTTCCAGTGTTTTTGTTGATGAGGGTTCTGTCCTGGATATAGCATGCAGTGCTTACAGCCTCAGCCCAAAAACATGTAGGCATCTTTGTATCAAGTAACATTGTTCTAGCAGCTTCAATTAAAGTTCTATTCTTCCTCTCAACAACTCCATTTTGTTGTGCAGTCCTTGAAGATGAGAATTGCTGAGAAATACCATTCTCTTTACAGAATGCTTCAAGTATGGCATTTCTGAACTCTATTCCATTATCATTTCTCAGTGCAATCACACTTGCATTGTTGGCCTTTGCTTCCTTGTCAACTTTCTTTATATGCTCAATGATTACTCGTGGAGCCTCATCGTTTGATGCCAGAAATTCCACCCATGTATACTTTATAAAATCATCAACCATCACCAAGGCATACTTGTTCCTTCCTAGTGACATAATATTGACATGCCCAAACAAATCCATATGAATGAGTTGTAGGGGCTTGGTTATAGATGTCACTGTCTTTGTCTTGTGACTAGATCTTTTCATCTTTCCTTTTTGACAAGCCTCACACACTCCTTCTTGACAGAATTCAAGTGTGGGCATGCCTCTCACTAACTCTCTTTTGACTAGAGAATTAATGGCTTTGAAGTTCAGGTGTGATAGTTTCTTGTGCCACAACCAACAATTTTCATTTGATGCTTTTGAGTAAAAGCAACAAATTTTGTCCTTGTTTGCAGAATCCATATTGGCTACAAACAGGCTTCCCTTCCTTACTCCAGATAGAGCAAAATCACCAGTCTTCTTGTGGGTGATCAAACATTCATCTTTGTCAAAATCCACCTTGAATCCTCTATCAGTAAACTGACCAACACTTAGCAGATTATGCTTGAGTCCCTTGACCGGTGCTACATCTTCAATGATGACATTTCCAACTTTTAACTTGCCGTATCCCAATGTGTTACCCATGCTGTCATCTCCAAAAGCAACCATTGGGCCAGCCTTTTCCTCATACTGTGATAGCAGGGCCATATCACCAGTCATATGATTTGAGCATCCACTGTCCAAAATCCACATGACCTTCTTTTCATTTTCTTTGCCCTGCAAACACAAAGGTATTACTTCTCCTTTGGTACCCAAACAAGTTTGGGTCCATGTGACTTAGAAACAGTTTTATCATAAACAACATGCTTGTCAACTTTCTTGGCATTAGTCTTCTTGTCACTTTTAGAAGTCTTAGAACCTGAGGTTTCAGACTTAGGTGACAGAGGTACCTTCCTAGCTTTAGGAGGACTCGAAGACTTTGACCTGATGTAGTGTGTGTGAGAATTGTGACTGATACAACCATCAATGAATTGCCTTCTCAGATTGAAACAACTAGTCATAACATTCATATTGCATGGCATACAGTCAAATTTATCACAAAACGGTGCATCTCTATGTCTTAGAGGTACAGAACAATCATAGAAAGGTTTAGATACACTACCAGCAGGTTTCTTGCATGCATGAGTTAAATGATTGGTACTGAAACAGTTCTGACAAGTTTTCCTAGGGGCATTAGGCATATAAGCATAGTTGTTATCTTTGTTAATCCCTAACTTGCCATTTCTGTTCTGTTTCTTCTTAGTCACCTTCTTCTCTGATTCACTCTTTCCAGCTGAAACAAACTTAACAAACTTCTTGGGTCTTATCCTATCACCTACTGGCTCCTTGGTCTTTGACTTGACACTCTCACTCTTGGACAATGCTTGTTGTTCATTGGATTGTGCCTCATCTTCATCATTCAATATTTGTTTGATGAGTAAGGCATCCTCATCAATTTCAAATGTTGATTCCTTAAAAATTGGATTTTCAGCCTTTTTCAAAATATGAGGCACTTCCTCATGAACAACTGTGTCATCTTTAATGATAGCATAGCCTCTTCTCTACTTAAGAGTGTCATAATCAAGTCCAATAGCAGCCTTGGGTTTTGCTTCAATTTTTTCACAGTAGGATTGCACTAGACCAGATGATTTCTTGAAAGTTTTCAGTTTGAATTCATTTTCAGCTAATTTATCCCTAAGAGCCTTTTCAACCTGACTAGCACACAAAACCTTATTCTGCAGATATTCAACTTCTTTCTTAAGGTTTTCTACTTGTATAGCAGTTAGCTCAAGCTCCTCATTCTTTTTGATTAACATTTCATTTCTAGTAGACAGTTTAGTAATCTCTTCATTAGCAGCAGTCATACTTGTATGAATGTTAAACATCTCAACAGATAGTTGTTCAATCACGCATTTATACTCTGAAACAGACATGCCTATAGTAGTGAGAGATTGTACCTGAGGGTCTGATGGAGATGTGTCATCCTTGGAATTGGCCATCAAGGCATAATTGCAGAATTCTTGTTCCTCTCCATCACTGTCAGAATCATCCCAACAGTTTCCTTCAGCTATGTAGGCCTTACCTTGTATCTGCTTTTTCAGAAGGGCCTCATACTTAGCTTCGAGCTCAAGATAATCTCTATACTTCTTTCTAGGTTTCTTGCATTCACTGGCAAAATGCCCTAGGTCATTGCATCTATAGCACCTTACAGATGACCTATCCACATGGCTGGTTTTAAACTTATTCTTGTTTGGTTTCACAGGTGCCTTGATCTTGTTGAATGAATGGTTTTGGGTTTTAGGTTTGAAGGGTTGGTTCCTCTTAAATCTGATGTTTGGAAATTTTCTGGCCATAAAAGCATATGAAGTGTTTTCCATCCCATCCAGTTCTTCAAGAGTATAGAACTCATCTTCCTCCTTCTCCTCAATAGGTTCACTTACCTCATGTTCAGTTTCTTCCTCTTCTACTACCTCCTCAATCCTTAATTGGCTTGTAGATGCTTTTAAGTCTTGAATAGATTTGTTGACAATCAAGGCACATGATGTGTTTATCATTCTGCCTTGATTGGCTTGGATAGCCCTTTTCTGAAGCAACTCAAGCTCATGAGTTTTTAAAACCCCATAGAGCACATCATATGTAACTTTGTTCAAATCTCTTTCCCTTAGAGAAATGACCCTTTGCTCTAGATGGTTTGGTGAGGATAGCAAAAACTTCATGTTTAACTCCTTGGTACTGTAAACCTTGCCATTCATCTGCAACTCAGTAACTAGCTTGTGAAATCTCTCAAACATCTCAGTAAGGCTTTCCTTGGGCTGTGCCATGAAAGCCTCATACTGTGTGACCAGTATCTGTTTCTTGTTTTCTCTGACCTCATCAGTTCCTTCACATAACACCTCAATGTGATCCCACATTTCTTTGGCAGTGGTACATGAAGCAATGTTTGCAAACATTGACATGTCCATGGAATCTATAATCAACAACATGAGGTGACTGTCAAGGGCAACCATGTCCTTTTCTGATTCTGTCCATTTGGATGGATCCTTAGCCACATAAGATCTTGGAATAGTAGTGGTTCCAATAGTCTTTTCAGGAATCTCCTGTTGGGGAACAAATGGACCATTCTTAAGAATCTCAGGATACAAGTGATGAGATGCTTTGATGAACAACTGCATCTTTATCTTCCAGAGGTTATAATTCTCTTTGTCAAACTTAGGGACCTTCATCGTTCCTGTAGTCTTTGGTGTATTCGAACTCATGATCGTTTTTCTGTTTTTGAATAAACAGCCCGCTCTGATGCCACTTGTTGAGTACTGAATACGGTAAAAGAATACAGAGGGGGGTGAATGGATTCTTGAACTTTTCTTTTCTCGAGTCTATGTAACAGATAAGTGTTTGTGTATGTAAGGTGTAGGTGCGGATAAAGAACAACACAAGACACAATATCACTTTAATCTAATGTATTATTAGATAAAGGTTGCTACAATCTGTGAATACAAATGATAGTATTCTCAGCTTCGTTTTTCTCAGAGAGATACAGCTTACAGCGTATGAAAAACTTGACTCCCAAAAGTAAATGACTAAGGAAGTGAGGTTGTATCCTTATAGAACATTGATACACCCTACTTACTACAAATAAGGTAGCTGAACAAATTACTTTCTAGTCTGTCTATCCTTTTTGAGTAAGTGTCCAAACGGTTACAGATTTGACTTTGCAAAGCCTGTTCAGATCCACTTCTTTAGCCCTTTGTCTCTTCTATATCTCTCCAAGCTTCCTTGTAGGCTTTCCAGAGCATGTTACAGATTGTGGTCCATAAAGTGCATTAGCTTGTTGCAGGTTTCTGACTTGTACAATTTCTTCAGTATTTTGTCTCCAAGAATGTATTCGAGAAGTGACTAAGTAAATGATTCTAGAACTAGAGTTGACTTGATCGATAACTCTGAGTTCTCGAACACTGTTATATTGACATATCGAACCACTTCTCGAATAGCTCTTTTCCATCAGGATTCCTTGAGTTGTCGAATAGAACATTTGACTTATCGAATCCTCGAGATATCGAATAGCTTTTTGAGTCCTTGAGATATCGAATGGAACTTTGACTTGTTGACTCTTTGAGAACTCGAATACCACTTGTACTTGTTGACTTCTTGAGTTCTCGAATAGAGTAGTAGACATATCGAATCTCTGAGATATCGAATCCCTGACTTCTCGAATGCTAGACTTCTCGAATAGACAAATATACTTCTCGAATTGGTACTTAGGCAAATTCTTCATTTCTTCAAATCCCAACTGTGATTATTTGACAGTCTTTATCTTCTTGCTTGAGGCATGAACCTTGGAACTTCTTTCAAGCATTATTCTTGACTTTATAAGTATAGTTACACAACTAGGATTTGGTGCCTATTACAAGTACAAAACAAGTAGAGACTCTACAACTAGAGGCTCAGTCAAGAGGTCATGTAGGTAATGCAAAGCATTACAAACAATTAGGCTTGTTATTAGATGTAAACAGGCATGCCTCTGTGACTAACAACCTTTTTAATTATATCATTTTTAGATTATAATTTTCTTTTTAATATGATATAATCTTGATCGTCTATTTTTAAAAATATTATATTCGACGGTTGAGATTATTTTGGCGTGACCAAACCAACATTATGGATAAGATCCCTCTTACGCTTATTATATATAAGGATATAACTTGTATTCATATAATAAATTATGGTTTTTAAATTTTGTAATGTAGTTATAAAATATCTATTATGAGAATCAATCATAAAAAATAAAGTAAAAATATCTAAAATGAAATTGAACATTTATTACAAAATTTTAAACAAATCAATCATTAAAAATAAAATAGGATTATATTCAACCGATGTTTCTCTAGTTTTTTTTGTTAGAATTCCTGTTCTTGATTAGTTTCTTAAAAAGAAGTCAATTTTTAATTTGATAAATTTTATTAATTGAAAAAATGACATATTTTAATTAAAAACATAAATTAAATTATTCTGCAAATATACGACATTCACTACCTAGATTTTTGTCGAGCTATTCCAAAACAATGTATCTCATTTAGACAAAATAGTATGTAGTAATAACTTTATTAACGTCCAAAATTAGAATCAGTGCAATATGCTCCATCGAAGCCTATTTATGTTCACTGTATGAATTCAAATTTCAAATTTCAAAAAACGTCTCTGTTTTCTGTGCATAGCACCATTCTCTTAAATATTTTAATTTCAATAACAATGCATCATCAACAAATTAAAACCAAAACAATCTGACCTAAGCAATCAAATCTAACAATAATTGATTGGGGATAAAAATATATTACAAATGGAAAATGCTAAATACCCCAAAATTGTTCCCAAATTTTTTCTTAAAAACTGACGTGTCACACTTATAATTGGTAATTTACTTAATAATAATATGAGGTCCATTGTGCATACATATGCGCCTCCAATCAAAATCTTCCATTTGTCATGCCACGTCATTTGTGATAAATTTTGGAAAAAATGTTGGGGAACTTAGCACTACTCCAAATGGAAAATACCAAACGAACCAAAAAATAAATAGGGTCAGCAAAAAAAGAAAAAGATTTTAAGAGTATTGAATTTCATTAATATGATTAACTGAATGTTTATTCTGGGATGATAATGACTTTATATAGAAATTATGTAAGAACTGTAAACTTATACAAGGCGATTAGACTTATAATTATAATTCCTAAAATTCGATTGTTGATAAGAAAATTATACAATAATTGAATTCCTTGTAAATTCAAATATAAATAAGGAAGTTTTGATTTTTAGCAGAAGTCCCTTAAATCCGCCATATCAGCTACCAAATCATTGTCATATCAGCTTTCATGTCAAAAACAAACAAACTGATTTCAACTTTTCAACCCGTTCCAATAGAAAACTAATCACCCAAACCCGAAAGAAAATCCCATCCACAACCTCCTTCATTTATTCCTCTTCTTCTTCCTAACCCAAACATGAAATCCATAACAAATCTTTTTGAATCACTCATAGTAAGAGATGAAATTAAGAGTTTGTTTATATGTAAATGTATAATATCCCGTAATTTTTAGATTAGTACTAATAAAAAAATAAAAGAATAAAAGTGATTAAAATTAGATATTAAATATGATTTAAAATTTTCAGGACTAGGCCAGCACAGCGTATGCGAGGCCGAACGCCCCTCAGGTCAATGAGGTCGCAAGCGTGCACTTACTACGACCTGAGGGAACGTCTTCGAAGTTTAGCTCAAAAGTATCTCCTTAAAGAAGTTCAAAGTTTAAAGTAAAAAGAAGTCAAGGTGCGACCTCCATCTCCGGATCATGTCTGCGACCTCGCAAGGAAGGCATCGCATGTCTTGATTCCAAAGAGATGGGATACACCTTGAAGTTAAGCAAATTGAAAAGAAAAAGCTACAGGCAAGCATTTTATGAAGCTAAAGCAAACACAAGATATTATATGAAGAAATGAAGATAGTTATATAAATTGTTAAAGTCAACAGTTACTGGGTCGCTACGCAAGCCCATCATCTGTGGGTTTGTCTTGATTAGCAGCCTCACTGGGTTTCTTCTGATTGGCAACATCAGCCTTAGCAGCCTCGCTAGCGATCCTGGCCGCCTCCTTCGCATCCTCTTCTGCAATCTCCTTGCAAAGGTCGGCTGCGAACTCAGCATTACCAGGGCCGAGCTGCGACCAGTCGAAGTTAGGAACCTTTCTGATGAAGTTTTTCATTAACTCAGCTTGGACAGCAGCGAGCTCCTTCTTCAATTTGTCCAGCTCCTCCACATGTTTTTTCTTCAACTCCTCCTCGTGCTGCTCTGCCTCAGTTAAGGACCTATGGAGGGCTGCCTTTTCATCACCAACTTTTTTGAGCTTGGACTGGAGGGTCGCTGTCTCAGTTTTCAAGGCTCGCTTGTAGCTCTCCATCATCAGCTTCTTCTCCTCCTCAACCTTGGCTTTCAAGGATTTCACCTCTTTCTCCAACCTCTCATTAGTAGAAACAACACATCTCAACTCTCGAAGATGAGAGGCTTGGCGGATGAAACCCTCAGCCAGACACTTGAAGACTGCCTCGGAGTTCTCTATTAACTCAGCCCCTACCCACTCAGTACACTCTGCTTCAGTAGCATGAGTGTATCCATGCTTCGCATACAGATGATGCACTGGCGTTGTGTCTGCAGGTTTTGTGACCTGGGGCAGGGGACCGCTCTTGTGTTTCTTGGTGATGTGTTGTTCAGGGTTGGCTTGAGAAGGTTGAGAAGCGACCCCGGCATTAAATGATGGAGGTGGAGGAGGAGGGAGATCGTTTTTCTTCTTTGAAGGGGTGGCAGCTGGATTCTCAATAGGGATCTCTTTGTTCTTTGCACAGAAGGGAGGTCTGCGACTTCTGCCTGACATACCTACAAAAGGGGAGAGGAAAGTAGTTAGAGATAATTATTGCGAAAAGTGAAAATGCGAAGACAATAAAGACAGTTAATATGAAGAAGTTATTGGATTACAATAATAAAAGTATTCTTACTCTCTGCGACCACTACTTTAGAGGACGAGGCTTCCTCTAACATTTTTCTCTTTCGCGAGGCCTTCTTCGCACTTGATGGCCCCGCCTCAGAGGGAATCTCGATCCCTTCTTTTAAGAATCCACATTCGATTAAATTTTCCAAAGTAAGGAGGGTTCGTACATTCCTATTTTCACGAGGCGTTTTCAGCACATCATCGGCTCGTGTTTTCTCCTCGCCCTTCAGGACGGTTCACACTTGGCCTACGGGAAGATGATTAAAAGAAGTCTTTATTCTGGGCACCTCGTGGACATAGAGATAAGGCCCCTTCCATGAGCCTGCATTACTTGGGGCGCTATGATATAGGTCCTTCTTGTTAAACTCTGGCCAGACCGAGAAATAGGCATAGCCAAAGTCAGATGGCCCGCATCTCTTCAATTGTAAGAAGTATCCCATGGTCCTCGCATCAAGCTTGGGATATCCTAGTTTATGGTAGAGGATGTAAAGGGCTATCATTGCTTTATACCCATTGGGATTGATTTGGATGGGAGCGAGGTGATAGGTCTCGCATACATCTCTGATGAAGGGATGGAGAGGTGAAGAGACGCCAATTTTCATCATAGCAGACGACAACACCATCCGAGGCACTCTCCCTCCATTTTCTGTGTAGTCGAAGCGGTAGCATCGCATTGAGGCTTTCGGAAGAATAATTTTGCCTTCCGGTCTGTATGTATCGATAGCCTTTTTCAAGGACTCGGCATTAAGGGTTGTGGATAAGTCTCTGCATCCTAAGATGCGAGGTTGGCCAGGCTTCACTTTCGAGTCCTCTTCAATGTCTTCAGGGCGAGGTCCCCCAACATAAATAACGCCCTCCAGCTCGGGTTGAGGGGTCGGAATGTAAGGATGAGGGGAGGCTTCAGGAATGTAGTTGTAATCTTCAAAGTTAACAACTCTGGCCACTTCGTCCAGGCCACCATCATCAGAAGAAGGTTCTTCGTAATCAGAATCATCAGAGTTCGCTTCGTTATCACCTCCACCCTCGAACTCATAGTAAGCATGGCCAAGAGAGTCTATTGAAGATGTGCTGGTAAGTATTATGGGGCTTATGTTGAGAAGATTCTTATTAAGGGGAGAAAGAAGTTTGGGGACGGTAGCAAAGAATTCCTGCCCTTTCTTCAGTAGTTTGTCAACTTCGCCTTGAACAGAAGAGGGGGAACAACTGTGGATGTTAGATTTAACGAGCCCGAAGGGATATTGACGGATTGGCTCTGCGAGCTGGAGGGTCGCCTGGTTCTCCATGTGGTCAGAGGGGTCTCTCTGGTGAAATCCTCTTACGACCATTGAGGGTCCATATATAACTTGAAAGAGTTGTCGCTCGCACTTGCAGCCTTGGCGATATTCGCAGCAGCTTGCTCGCTAATAGAAATATGTGGAAGAGGTGAAGGAGTCCTCGAGCTATCGCTAGACATATGAAAAGATTGTGAAGTATTAGTGTGTGCACTTACAGAATATCAAAGGAGATAAAAGAAGAAAAGATTCAATAGGAGGCTCTAAGTGTTTTCGCTCCGCGCACGAAGAGTAGGGGGGTCGCGCAACTATTCTATTTTTGAGGTCGTATTTCTACCTACTAAAGTTTAGCGAGGCAAGGCTCGCAGCGTGAAATTGAGTGTGTGGGGTCGCAATTAAAATGGTTCGCATCGCATTAAACTATCAGCATATATCTACGGAATTATAAGCTATACATGCATTGAAAATGAAGAACAAGAGAGAGAAGCTTACTTTTTGATGAAGAAAAGTTGAAGATCTTGAGAAAGCTTGGCCTCGTTCTTGATTAAAAGCGAGCTGGGTCTTTGTTTGATCCGGGAGCAAATTGGCAGCACTTTGGTATGTTGTTAATAAGGAAAGTGACAAATGATTTGAAATTCGGGGATTATATAGTGGTTAGGAGAGAAAAGGATACGTAACACATGTCATCATCTCAGCAGCCATGAATGGATCTCGAGACGCGACAGCTGTTAGCAACTATTCGATTTCATTGGGCCTGCGATGAGAGCCCAAAGGAGTAATTGATAATGGGCCTTGGCCTCGCATTTTAATTTTGCTGGGAAGACACTCTGAGTCCACATCGCATTTCTAATGGCAATGTGGACTCGGGGGGTAGTTGTTATGCCTGAATTTGGCATAAGTCCTAAACAGGCCTAATGGGCTAGAATATCAGTACATCTCACATAATGGGCCTAGGAATGAGGAATGGGTCATTAAAGTCCGCCATCATATGAAGATTCATTGCATTATTTTGTACAACAGGATCGCCAGCGAGCCCTAGAGTACGGGGTCGCAGTTTATGAGGCCCGGCGAGGCCTAGAGGTCCAGCGTGGCCTAGAGCATGCTTACTACGAAGGCTTATGGGCAGGCCCAGCGAGGTCGCGTAAGTAGTTTATCTCCACAAAAGCGAGGATCGCCTCGCATGGTCAGGCCAGCGCGGTCGCATGCGAGACCATCTAGTCAGTTTCGCCAATAATGATAATTATAGCATCATGCTAGCCGTGGGTTTCTCTTTAATGGGCCATGGGGCATAAGCAGTATGAATGGGTAAAATATAACCCAAGGAGACGACTAGTGGATTTGGGCCAAGCCGAGCCCGTAGAAACCCTAGCCCGTCTAGATAACTTCTTCTCTAAGAGAACTACGTATGGCTTGATCCCTATAAATAGGGTACGTAGGCATCTTGTAAAGACTTGAGAAACAGTTCACCACTGAATATCAATAGACAAGATCAGTCACAAACAGTTACAAATCTCCTCCGTGTTCTTCGTGTTCTTAGCAGAATATCCGTATTTTGCTCCGTAGCAACCTCCAAAATATTGTTATACAATATTCTCCCTATAACAATTATGATTTATGAATACACCATTTACTTACACTATCTTATAAATATATACACACACATATATTATGTATACGCACAATATGAATATTTATGAATATTCATCAAAACCATCATCAACCATGCTGCAAATACAAATACTTTACACAAATTCATACAAATCTTACCACAATTACAACTAAGAGACTTACTTTTATCATGATTCACATCATTCTAAATCCCATCAAACTAACATTCTTAATCTTAGGATTATGTTGGAATCATTATGACTAAAATGACTTGGTTGCATTTGGATGAAGAGGACAAAGAGGTTTTTTTTTAGTGATTAATAAAATTGAAATATTCTTAAAAAAATGATGGGATTTGTATTTCAATTTTGATGAGTCGTTAAATGATACACCTTCTGTTTCTTCCAATTATTTACATTTTTCAAGGGGTGTCTACCATGCATTTTAAGGATAATTCTATAACTTATTTTTAAAATTTTATTTTCTTGTATAAAAATTTATTGTTTAAATTTTTATACAAGAAAAGAAAATCAGAAAAATAAGTTATGGAACTATCTTTAAAATGCACCTTAAAATACGTGCCGGACACCACTTGAAAAATGTATAAATTGAACCGAATGACGGGAGTAGAACTTAGAAGAGATAGTGAAGGGACTAGAAAGAATGGAATTGGAAAGTTAATGAATGGTTCAATTTGGGCCAGGTTAACTGAGTTAGGATCGGGTTAGACACGTCACCATGCCACATTACAGTTATGTCAATTATGTTAGTAATTATTAATGACGGTTACCCAGATGCAAGTTTTTATTAATTTAATTAATTGGCTACAAGTTTTTTGAGTGTGATAACTCAATTGCAAGTTGAGCTCGAGTTCAATTATGATTTAGCCATTTAATACTTTATAAGTTATTTACTTTTTTGTTAGATTTTATTTTGAAGACTTTTTAGTATTATTGTTACTAGCATAAAAGCCCGTGCAAGGTACGGGCCGGTAGCTTAAATATATTTATAAATCAAATTATGTTAATGTCGTTAGTTAAGTATGTGCAAGTTTATAATTTGAAATTTGATACGAGTAGTACTGATAGTAATCATAACATTTTTTTTAATTTGTTGTGGATCATAGAATATGATTGGAGTATTCGGTGGGTGCTTTCTGCTTAAGATGACTTTTCAGAACACTTACAATTCTAACCATTGGTTCTTCGAAAATGGTGCATCCCTTTAGCAAATTTATAACCATTTTTAAGGTAAAATCTAAATATCCTTCGAACTATTCCATTCCGAAAGTATAAGTTTTGGACTTGATTTTAATAACAATCATTTGAAACTCTGCCCAGGCCTTGTTCTTAAAGCTCTTTTTCTAACTGTTCCCTCTCTTTTCTTCTAATCTCTTGATATTTAAGAATTCATTGTCTTTGTTTCTTTTTCGACATCTATTTATCTTTCAAGATATCAGAAAATTCAATTATGAATAATTGACTTAACAGATCTACTTTGCGTAACAAACTTATCATTCTTTTGACCTATGCGCTTGAGAATTGATGAATTACGTCTCGATAGCTATTTTTCGTGCTTCCAACATCATGAGCTAAAATTGTTCATGTCTCATTTCCTTATACTTTGACATTGAATTCATTATTATACTTTGTCAAATGTTATATACAATTTATTCCAATATATTATTGTAAAATATCCTTATAAATCAACTATTTATTTCATGCAAGTATTTAGCCAATAATTGATAACTCATAATTCCATCTTATAAATAAACCAATATTCTATGTAACTATTTATAAATAATGGTTATGTTATCCAAACTTATTTGTATATTATATATTTTGGATAATTTTCTTACTATTCATACTTTTGTTAATATGTACTATTCATATATATTAGTTGTTCCTAGTTTCACTAACAATAGTTAATATAGTTTAATTCATATAAAAATGTCATACCAAAATTAGTTACAAACAATTATGCGCTCCATTTATGATATTGTTAACAAAAGTAAATAATTTATCACAAAAGAATAATTATAGGCCTACATATATACTATACTATTAAACCGAAACATTAAAAGTTTCGTAGCCGGTCGGTACTCTGGTCAGGCTTGATTAACATATTCTTAAGTAAAAAAATTAATAAATACTTGGATCGAACTTAATTAACATATTCTTAAACCCAAAATAAATCTATACAATACTTGAGAGAATATAAAAAATTTGATACTTTGACTTATTAGGCCTAAGTTAGAATCCTATTTTAACCAGACTAATATAATTATACTAAAAATCCATTCTAACTAAACATCTTGGACATATTGGGGCTAAAATTAAAATTCTATTTGAACATGACTAATTATTTTAATCACAACATATATAACTATTTTATTTAATTAAAACACAAACACAAATTTAAATCTAATATAATTAAAATAAAATATTACAACACAAGTAGTATGATAACCAATATTAAAAATCACCCGTGCAATGCACGCGTTCTAAGCTAGTATGATTATAAAGAGAATCAATGCACACAAGTTATCATGCAAATAATATGTGAAGCTTAATTGAAACACTTGTTTTATCTTAAATAAATTGTAAAATAAAATATTGAATAAAATATAAATAAATAAATATTTATGTATGTAGTTGATGAATTTTAGTATTAACTCAAATGATCACATAGCTCAATCGGCTAGAAATTTAGTGAAACAATTTAGTGAAACACTTGATCCATCTTTAATAAATAGTGAAATAGAACATAAAGAAAAAACATTTATGTATGTAGTTAATGAATTTTATTTTTATCTCAAATGCTCATGTAGCTCAAGTGGTTGGAGGGATGAATTGATTTATGTGAGGTCTTGGGTTCAAATCCTTGTACACATTATTTTTTCAAAGATTTCATGTTAGGTTTGGAAGTAGGCTTGGAATGAATAAATTTGCTCAGGATAACCGAACGTGTTCTCCTATTATATATAGAAAGATTATTAATTAATAGACTTAATTGCACTTTGCACCCCTATAGTTAGGCGAAAATTCACTTTGGTGCCTACTATTCAAACAATTGCAATTTGCATCCCGATTGTTTCATTCCCGCTACAGTTTGCACCCCTTTAACGATTTCAAGCTAATTTTGACCGTTACCGTTAGTCAAAGTAAGGGTATTTCAGTCTTTAATTTTTATATTAAACAATTTATTTTTTTAAAAAAAAAAGTAAGAAACAAAATTTAAAAGTTGATTTTTTTTCAAAAAAAACACAAAATCTTAAATTTATGATATTTATTTTATGGATAATATTTTGAAAATTACAACAAATGTAGTTTATATTTAAATTATATTTTAAAAAATCTGTGAATTGTAGATAAAATGTTGGTAAATCTAAAATCTAAAAAATATAAAAGTAATTGAAATAATTTAATTTTAAAAATTATTGTAGAGTATAATGACCGAAATACCCTCATTTTGACTAACGATCACGGTCAAAATTAGCTTGAAATCGTTAAAGGGGTGCAAACTGTAGCCGGATTGAAACAATCGGGATGCAAAGTGCAATTAAGTCATATTAATATTAACTTATAATGCGTGCAATGCATTTTTAAATATTTATAATTATATAAATTATATTATCAAACAAAATTTTCTTAATTATATTTATTAAGATTATTTATATTGAATTTTATTTTTACCGGATAAATTTTAATCTTTTGTTGAAGGAAATAAAGAACTTTAAAATTGAAGCACTTAGTGAAAAAATAACCAAATTTGAGTAAAAAAATTAATAAATATTATTTATTAGATTTTACACGATTAATTTATTATTTTTACTCTATCTTGAGTTCTAAAAATCAGATTTAGACGATTTTACAAGTTATGCAAACCTCAAGAAGTTACTATTAATTTAAAAATGATTTCATAATGTTACTATTAATTTAATAATTATTATCCTATTGAAACTACTCAAAATTAAAAAGAAAAGAAAGTTACGAATTTTGCATTTAAAATCCCATTCAATTTAAAAAATATACTTATATTTGATTTAGGTTATTAAATTTACTTTAGCATCAATCAAATAATTTTTATAAGATTAAATCTATCAAATCACATTTATCTATTTTAAACTTTCCTATAAGATCTCCTTACGCTTATATATATAAGAATATAATTAACCTTGTTGAGTTTTTAATTTTTTTATTATTTTTATTTCATGTGTGTAAAATTAGGTAATTTTTTTTATAAATCAAAACTTTATTGTTTAAGCATTCGTACATAAAATGCATTTTTTGTTTTAAATTGAAAAATTCTCTTGCACTAATATTGTATTACAATACAATTTAATAAAAATTGTAAGTAGCAAACATAAAAAATCTTGTTTTATAATTTTGTAAGTAGAAAATGAAAGAGTATATATATAATTTAATGTAAAAAAAGAAAGAAAATTGTTGAAGGACTTTTACAACACTACTCCCTCCGTCCCCCTCAATTGTTTACATTGGCCATGACACGCATTTTAATACTCCTAAAATGTATAGTTCTAATATTTATTTTTCATTTTTTTCTTTTGAATAAAAGTTTAATATTTAAACTTTTATTAAAAAAAGTTTAAAAATAAGTTAGGAAACTATATTTTTTTCATTTCTTTTTGAATAAAAGTTTAATATTTAAATTTTTAATAAAAAAAGTTTAAAAATAAGTTAGAAAACTATATTTTACTAGCGTAAAAACCCGTGCGAGGCACGGGCACGGGCACTAAAATAATTTTTCGCTTGAAAATCTATCTATACTATATTATAATAAGTAAAAGGGGGTATAATTTGTAGTTGGTTACCCCTTTTTTGGTTATCTCCATTTTTGGTTATCCATCATTTATCACCGTTAGATCAACAACTCAAATAGATTATGACCGTTAGATATAACAATACTAAAGTTGTTATATGTAGAGGCTCCAAGTTCGATTCCCGCCAATAACATATTAATTTATATTTAATACTAAAAATTATTATATATAAAGATGTAAGGTTCAAATCAATAACATATTTAAATTAATATTTATAATATTATATTATATTATAAATAAATTATAAAAAATTAAAAGTAACCCGTGCTTTGCACGGGCTATAAGCTAGTATATATTAATTAAGATAATTTATAAAAAAAAAATACGATAACTGATATGATTTCGATTTTGTCTCATATTCTTATAGTTATTTTGTAATATTGTATACAAAATTTAAGTAACAAATATTTTATAATTTGATTAAATTTCATAAAATTCAGATAAATATCAATACGATAGTAATCACATATTTACTTTTCTTGCTGAAATATTAACTTAGTGTTTAAAATGACGTGGAATCAGATTTATCAAATTGAATATTTGAGCATAATATAAATAATTATATTAGTAAAATTGTCCATAAATAACATAGAGGTATGTAATTCATGTGATTTTAACGTAGACATAAACATATTACAAAATATTTTGTAAAAGTCATCTTTATGGTTATGTTTTTGATAATCCAGTGCCCGGGCCAAGTTTCACGTAGCTCGACTAATCCGGAGAATTGCTAGCACACTCGGTCTCACCAAACATAGCAATCCACTTACTTCCGTGCCTCCCAATAGGATCGAACCTATGACCTTGGGGTGGTAAGTCCCTAAGTCACGGTACCAACCAATTGAGACACCCGTGGTGGGTAAAAGTGCTGAACAATTGTTCTGCTTATTTTTCACATTTTTATTGTTGTGTTATTATGCCGTAGAATAGTGTTCTCATTGTTCTCATACTAACATGTGTTCTTAGCAAAGCGTGAGCATATTATACAATATCGATTTTTTTTTAAAATTTAAGTAATTTGAAAAAAAAATATACTATAATTTTGAAATATTTTTTTAACTTTATTTTAGATTTTTTTTTCAAATTTTTAAATTGAAATAAAATATGATTAAATGACCTTAATGACTTGTACATCCATATGATATCTGAGATCAACTTTTTTGATTACATCTAAAGTAATATAAATAAATGTTACAACTCTACCACTATATATTATATTGATGAATTTATTTTATTATATGAAACTTCATATAACCATCCTTTAAAGTCGAGTTATAATCTAATCGGTCATTTATTATAATTATAGCAGTTTTGTACTTCCTCCGTCCCATTGAATAATTAACATTTGCGGACCAGTTTTCGACACGAATTTTAAGGTGCATTTTAAGGATAGTTCTATAACTTATTTTTGATATTTTTTTTTTGTATAAAAATAGAACAATCCTATTTTTATAAAAAAAAAAAGAAAATATCAAAAATAAGTTATAGAACTATCATTAAAATGCAACTTAAAATGCGTGTCAGATACGCAGTTTTTTATGTAAAGAAATGGGTGGGATAGAGGGAGTAACATTTATGATTCAAAAATCCTATCTTCTTTCATTCAATATTGAGAATGAGTTACATTATTTTTCATATATATAACATAGATTTATTTTAGAGTTCTCATCTTTTTAACACAAATTAATTTATTTTTCATATTTTTTTAAATATTCATGTTTTAACACCAATCATATATTTAAATTGCTGAAAGTCCAAATAGTAGATCAACCAAAAATCTCTAATATTACTCACATATTTAAAATTTTATATACCTAAAAAATTTGTGATGCAATTATTTATTTTGTTTGCCTTGATAAATAAGATTTGCATATTTTTTTTAACCATTTTTTATTTTTTATTTTAATAATGTAATATCTACTTGGATACGAATGTAAATAAATACATTTTTTTTCCCAAACTTGATTATATTTTGTATAATCTAAAATTTTATTTTTACTTTCAATCATTTAAGATGGCAAAAGAGAATCGTAGAATACACTCAATAGATTAAAAAAATTGTAATTACATTGTTAGCAATATTCTAAAAATAAGAAAAACAAATATTTTATTTATTCAAAATAAAAATAGAAAAAATGGGACGAAAGGCAAATATATGGTTTATCTATATAATAAGAATTTTAAAACATATTTAAAACTAAGTACAGTATAATGGTTATGACATGAGTCTGAAAGTGGAAGGTCAGGGATTCGATCTTCAAGGTAACATAATTATATCTAATTTTTAAATAAATTTTAAAAGGGTGGCGTTTTTGTTATTTTTCAACAAATAAGGGTAAAACAGTAATTTTACAACCATTAAAATGGTACTTTTTACCCTTGTGTTGAAAAGTGTGAATATTAGGTCAACCAAAAATCTCTAATATGACTCACATATTTAAAATTTTATATTGCTAAAAATTATGTGATGCAATTATTAATTATATTTGATTTGATAGATAAGATTTACATATTTTTTTAAATCATATTTTATTTTTTATTTTAATAATTTAATATCTATTTGGAGGTGAATGTAAATAAATATATTTTTTTCCCGAACTCGGTTATATTTTTTTATAATCTAAAATTTCATCTGAAAATTTTATTTTTAATTTCAATCATTTAAAATAGCAAAAAAGAATGGTGGAGTGTACTCAATAGATTAAAATATTTTTCGTAATTATATTCTTAGTAATATTCTAAAAATAACAAAAACCAATGAGTTATTTAGTCAAAATTAAAATAGAAAAAATGGGACAAAAGGAGAAGATGTGACTTATCTAATAACATTTTTAAAACATACTCAAAATTGAATATAGCATAATGGTTATGACATGACTTTGAGAATGGAAGGTCAGGGATTCGATCCTCAAGAGTAACAAAATTAAATTCAACTTTTACATAAATTTTGAAAGGGCGGTGTTTTTGTTATTTTTCAACAAATAAGGGTAAAACAGTAATTTCACAGCCATTAAAATGGCACTTTTTACCCTTGTATACTCAAAATTGAATATAGCATAATGGTTATGACATGACTTTGAAAATGGAAGGTCAGGGGTTCGATCCTCAAGAGTAACATAATTAAATTCAACTTTTACATAAATTTTGAAAGGGTGGTGTTTTTGTTATTTTTCAACAAATAAGGGTAAAATAGTAATTTCACAGCCATTAAAATGACACTTTTTACCCTTGTGTTGAAGTATAATATATAGTAATAAAGTAATAGATATTATATATACTTTAAAATACGTGCGTCAAGCAATGCTAAAATAATTTAAAGAAATGAGATGGACGGACTACAATACAACCTCTTACTGTATATATTTGTAAAGCCCTGTTATTGTTGCCCAAAACCCACCCCGTATTTTTGATTGGAATCTCCTCGACTTTGGATTCCAATTGGTGGGGATTTTAGCAGACACGATGAATTTTACATTTGCAGGAGGTGATGGAGCTCAAGGTGGGTCCAACATCATCAAGATTAAGGTCTCTTATGGATCCGATTGGCTTGACCTCTCTGTACCTTCTCATATCACTTTTGGTATCCTTCTTTCTCCCCCTTGCTACTAAATTATGATTATATCAAAATATTCGCCTCTCTCTTTTCTGTAGTAGTAGTAGTAATTTTTAGGGTTTAAACAACAACGTTTGTATCCTTTATTTTATTATAATATAATATAATGCTTGTGAGGCGGCTAATGGCAGCTTATGTGTTTGATTCGTATCTTTGATTTCCCTTTTTACTCTAGATTGTTGCTCATTTATTTTGATATAGATCCTTTCTTTCCTCAACCCAGAAAAAATAAACAAAAAAAAATTGTTTCTTTTCCAGTTTCCTTGTTCTTTTCTTTGCTGCTACTGTTAACTGTTGATTTAAAACAAAATGCTTTGTATATTTTATCATCATGGTTTAGTACATGACCAATTTCCTAGTTAGTTTATTGCAATATGACTAGTATCTTTTGTATCTATTTTTGGGCCTCTTGGCAATTTTAAGTGCCTGCCAGTATTATCCTTTAGATGGTTTGATTTTTATTTGCAAGTTTGCAACCTTCCCTTTATTTTTTTCTGTGTGTGCATGTCTTGTTTATCATTACGGATCTTGCTGTTTATAAACTTTTGTGCAACTTTAGATGTTCGGTATGTATGAGTCTATGACACCTAGTACTTCGCATTGATGCTGCTACTGGTTGAAGGTGGCATGCATCATGATCAGGAACCTAAAGCAAAACAACTTATTAATAATGTGATATTCAACTACAAGGGTTTGCTTAGAGTGTGTGAGTGTTTAATCAAACACCTATTGAAGACTCTTAAGTTGGATAAATTATCATTCGTATCTGTTTTTGAGCTTTTTGTTGGAAGGGAAGCGAGGTAAGAGGAAGGAACTGTCTTCTTTTTTTTTTTCTTTTTTTTTTCATTCTAAAACTCTCACCCCAAAAATGTGATGAAATGGAGATTAGAGATGTAAAGTCTTTCTAATTTGTTTATTTACTCTTTTTGGTTTCGAGATAACTTTCTGCCATGCCTTTACAAAGTAATTTTCTAATTTTCTGATGTTTTTGTGTTTTGTGTGTATTTGATTGTACAGAACAGTAAAACAAGTAAATGAACAAGAGATTTATGCTAAAATCTTATAGAATCAGATAAAAGATGGGAGTTCTAGAGAGATATTAACCCTATAGGGAGAGAATCCAGTTATAGGGAGAGAAAGAGAGCACATAAATTAGAGAGAGAGAGAGAGAGAGAGGTGGTGGAAACTGATTTCCATTTTCTGATAATAGTTCAAACATAATGAAAAATACAATACTTCTCCAGTATATATACTAGTATTACAGTAAATGAATAAACTGACCTTACTATACTATTCTAACTCCCCTGTCCTGACACGACTGAAAGATTATTTTCTCTCCATTTTATTTATTTTTGTGTACTTCCCTTTGCATTCATTTTCTTTTGCTACTGTAAGAACTCAGAAGCAAGGCTTATTTTATCCTTTCTATTTCATATATTTCAAAGTTATGTATTATGTACCACTTATTAACATTTTGTCCAGTCAAATCTGTTTGTTTAAACAATTTTTTTTTTGGTCCATCAACTTATGGACTCTTGACTGTACTAGACGATTGGGTTCCCCCATGTAACAGTTTATACCACCTAGACCTTGATGAAGTGACTAAAATGCTAAAACTTTTTTCATATTCCCCTTCTAGGAATATTCTATGATACATGTTTCTATCAGTCCAATTACTTACCATGCCTTTAAATAAAATACTACCTGAAAATAATGCCAATAGAGCTTATGAAATTCATAGGGTCTTGTCCGAGGAAAAATTCCCCAGTATAAGGACAAAGTTCTGAAATCATATGTGTAATCGGCAAAAATTTAAATTCACTTAATATTTAAATTGAAGTTCAACCAGAAATTAAATGGGCGAAGGCTTGAAATAACATTCCCGTGTTAAAGATTGTAATTGTTGGACTTTGGGGCCTGTGGCAATGTGTTATGTACCAAAAATCCCTTCCAGTATTATTAAATTCTTGCACTCGAAACCTGTGAGTACTATATAAAATCTGTTTGTTTATATCTCAGGACTTGGGAACTTGTCATATGGTAGACTCCTCCTATTCGAACATGAAAAGAATGTTTATGAAAGTTCATAAGATTTTTTACTTGTAGTTTTATGATTTACTTCTTTTTATATATATTACTAACATGAGGTATAATTGTTTTATAAGAATATCTTGTTAAAATGGGAAAAGAATAATATTTAGAATATGATGCTGGAAGTCAATTTGCTGATGAGTGTTACTTAAAGGTATCTTGACTCTTATAAAAAAATTCATCATCAAGTGATATTAAACTTCAGAACTTTTCTGGAACTTAATATTACATAAATCAGTCATAGAATTTATTTGGTATACAAATTTTGTTTTTCATTAACTTTAAGTAGTGATTAACTTTTTGCCAAAGGTATTACATTGTGAGGCATCTTCACTTTCATCTAACTTTGTTGTAAATTTTCTTTTAAATGAATTAATAGATATAGGTCCATTATCTTATCTTTCTCACTTTTTATTCTTAAAAGATATTATGTCTATCAATTCGCATTTCAATGTTCCAAAAATTCTGGTGTTCTGCGATTTTCACGATTTATTTCCAAATGATGACCAGAGTCTAGAACTTTAATGTTTTGTTTATCCGTCCATAGCAAGCAAACGTGGTTGGGAAAGCTATAGTTAGAATGTGTGTTCAAAGATATGTAAATACTATTGATTTGTTTCAAACTATGGTCGCTTTCTTACCTTTTCGAATTCCGTGATATTGTGCACATCTTTTTGTTATATAACTGTGCTCTTATACAGGTTCACATGTATGGGTGGTGGGATAAAAATAATGCATATCTGTTACTTCTTTGTACTCATTAACACTCTTAACATTAGATCTTAATCATTACAATTTGTTTTTTGACTCTCTGGAAGATCCATGTTATCCTTGTTCTAAAGCACATTGGATCTGTTTTGCATTACATTGATTTGTGTATAGTCTCGGTAATTTAAGTTTGCAGTTTACCAAAGGCCTATTTATATTATTCATCTTGTGGGTGTAGTTTATGCTACCAAATGGTAGTTTGATGTTGCAATGATAAATGTTGGTCAGTGCTCTGTTTTCGATAATAAGTTTTGTATATGTTTACATTTTATAGTGTTTTTGTTTCACTGTTTTCTGGCAAATAGTTATGATAATACTCCTCTAGTTTGTAACGTTTTGTTTCTGGGGTTTGCCGAAAGCTTTTGCTCTGTTTTCTTGTTGTTCGTGACTTTGACTTTGATGATCGAACTACTGATGAAATCAATAGGATGTATGATATATACAAATAGTACCACTAAAGAGTATTATTTTCAGCCAAGTTATTGCTTGTATACTATAAGGAAAGTAAGTCATACCTACTAAATTTTGTTTTCGTATAGGGGATCTGAAAGAGATTATTGCTGAAAAAATTGGTTTGGAGCCTAATGTTCAAAGGCTGTTCTTCAGAGGTATTGAGAAAGAGGATCAAGTACATCTGGAAATGGCAGGATTGAAGAACAATTCAAAGTTGTTACTCAAGGAGATCTCAGCTAGTAATGTTAAGGTTGAAGAGGTCTCAGCTAGCAATGATAAGATGGAAGAAGTGAAGGAGACCCAAATATCAAAAGGTTCTGAGCTTGTTGCTGAAGTCAAAGCAGATGTTGATAAGCTAGCACAACAGGCAGACATTAAGTTTTATCTTATCAAATGTTATTTTTATCTATTAAAGTTTTGTAAGGCTCAATACAGTTTTTTTCTGCAGCTAGGGGCTTTGAAAAAGATAATATGTGAAGGGCATAAGGTTCTTCAGAAAGATCTTATTTTCATAGTGGAGATGCTCGAAAGACAGTTGTTGAAATTGGATGGGATCAAGGCCGAAGGAGAAGGGAAAGTTCAGAGGAAGATGGAGGTGACAATGATAAATATACAAGTTTACCTTATTTTCTTCTGTCTAATTAACTGACTTCAACTTTATACACCCTTAAGGGCACAATTGGCACTTTAAAATTTTTAAGTTGTATATGGAAGTCTGTAGCCATTCATTCTCCCAAAGAAATTTCTTGGTGTCTGCAAAAATGTGACAGTACCCCTCTTATCATATTCCATCAATACTGTTGCTCCCAATTGCATAGTGATAATAGTAAACAATTCAAATTCACCTTGTAATTTCCACTTCAGGTGCGACGTGTTCAAAGCCTCTTGGACACAGCTGATGAGCTCAAGACAAGGAATTTGGGTCCAAAAGCCAAGAGCAGTGACACTGTAACAAAATCAACAAATTACGAGACATCGAAATCTGACGTTGGAAATGTTGATGCTCAACCTTCATCACCGTCTTCTACAAAAGGAACTCAGGACTGGGAAGTCTTTGAGTAGTCAGTGCATACCATTGCCTTCCCTAAAGTTCAGTTAACAGACTATGAGGTTCTGGTAAGCCTTTTTGTAAGATACCCGTATACTTTATTAAAAATGCCCTTTTTCATGAACGTATAATGGCAGCAAACTAGCGTTATGTATTAAAACAAGATTACATTTTTAACATCCACATCCACATCTCTATATCTATATTTGTATATTCTAATAGGTCAGTCTTTTATATACCTGCCTATTTTTGGTACAAACTTACAACTATAGTAGCTCAAGAATTTTGAGCTAGAACAAATGTACAGTTTGAGATGTTATATACAAAAACCAATAGAATGGCACATACCTAGAGCTCCTTTAAGCAGTGGATAATCCTTAATACAAAAAGCCCCTCTGTAAGTTAATGGTTACTCCTCTAGTAGAAGCTATACCCTTAACATAAGCTGGAGATCTGGATTGCTCTGTAAACATAGATTTATTCCAGTGTCCATGTCTTGCCAAATCAAATCCCGTCCCCCCCCCCCCCAGTTGCATATGCTTTTTCTGCTTGAGCTGCATCATCGCCAATCATGAAGCTCCTCATGAAGCATTTTTGAAGGTGTTCAGTTTTATGATAAAAGAATTACGGCTGTACCGATTATTAATAATTCTGCTGACAATTGTTCTAGAAACTGGGCTCTAACTTTTCCAGTATATACTTTGGCCGAAAAAAAATTCCCTGCATTAAAAGCACCCCATGAATCTTATGAAACAGTGTGCTGCCTGTCCAGTGGGAGTATGAGCTTGATAGGTCTGGCTCAGGCCGCTCAGTGGTCTGGATTCAAGGTCCTGCCGGAGTCAGTTATGTTGTCAAAGGTTCCCAGAAAGATTATTTACGTCTTATTTAGGCTGTAGTCAACTGACTCTATTCGTCAATAAGTTTGAGTGTGTGTGACCAATCTTGATTATAAGGTTGTTTACCAAGAGTTCAAACTTGTTACCACTATGCTCAGCACATGAATTTGAACTCAAAAGCGAGTCTCCTTTTCTATTTTGGGTGTTGTTGTGACAGCCCTAGATCCGGGATCAGGGATCCAGGTCGTCACGGTCCAATTTCCATTTAATCATATTATACCCTTGGCAATCTGAATATTTTAATAACATTTTATACTCACACTATTGACCCCACACTTATACACTTATACATTGCACACCAATCATATGTTCAGAGAACAACACTAGCTTGTTAGCAAGGCATGCCCTTGTACTTTATACTTGGTAGGTACTCGAGTTGTAAAGTTTTAAGTCGGCCATTTACTCGAGAAAATTATCCTTTGTCCGTTTAAGGGGTATTCCATTAGCGTACCCTGGACTTAAACATTTTTATAAAATCGAGAAATTATCCTATCGACATGAGGTTTCCTCCCACACCTTCCTTATGACCTCTACTATTTAATTATTAAGATTCGTAACTGAATTAATTATGTTAGGGGAGTTCAATTGAAGTTACGAACTTGCACTTACGTTTTCGAACCACTTTTACGATTTTGGCCATATCTCCTAAACTGTTCATCAGATTTTTACGTACTTTATATCAAAGCGATCTATGAACCAAGTGTTGGGCCGCTAGCAAGCCATAACTCCACAATAGTATGATATTGTCCGCTTTGGGTCGAGCCCGCACGGATTTGTTTTTGGGTCACTTCCAAAAGGCCTCATACTAATGGAGTTAACCGGTTGCTTTATATACAAGAGAATTATCTGTTATCTCCTCGATGTGGTACTTGGGTTGACACCACCCAACAATCCTCCCCTCAAACCAAGAACCACAATAGTATAACTCCACATTAGTATGATATTGTCCGCTTTGGGTTGGGTTTAGGCCCGCACGGATTTGTTTTTGGGTAATTCCCAAAAGGCCTCATTCTAATGTAGTTATCCGGCTGCTTTATATACAAGAGAATTATCTGTTATCTCCTCGATGTGGTACTTGGGTTGACACCACCCAACACCAAGATCTATCTTATCATGACCATTTGGTATGTCAAACTGATCTTGACAGATTCAAGATTTTCTGCCTTAAACAAGGTAGTTCCTGTTTTAACGAAAATCGGGCATTATAACGGCTATACTTTCATACTTTCCAAATTTTTTACTCCTCCAAACTCATCATCCAACACATATCACAATCCCTACACCATGTGGTCATCATACCAGCCATGGTTACAAGCACAATACACTTCCATAATCAATCAAAACACTTGTAAACACTTATATAACCATGATTTCATACTTTACACCAACTTATCTTAAAAACTAATCATAAACTCAAAATTTAAACTAGGGTTTCAAGTGATATACCTTCCTTGGAGTGTGTACAAGCCTTAATAAACCTTGGATAGTCCTTATATCACCTTACTATAGCTTAGATCTTTCAAAGAAATCAAGAAAACAAAGTTAGTTCTTGAAAGCTACTATTCATCTGTTCAAAGAACTGCAAAAACGAGGGCCTTAACATGCTTTTCTGGTCAAGGCTCCTAAAGAAGAGTTGTAGAGCATCTCAATACCTTTCCAACAAGCTATAGAACACAAAATTTCATTGAGAAATGAGGGAGATATGCTTGATTTACTGAACTGTTGTCTATTTGGTCGAAAATAAGAAAGCTTGGTGTTTTGCTTGGTTTCTTTCCTAATTGCTTAGTAGATGTGATAACCCTGCCTACCTCTGCTCTCCACTCTGGATCACCCCTCCCCTCAGTCAGCTCCCTAAGACGTGCAAGTGATAGCATCTCTATACCGATCAATCCCACTGCTATCCCATCCGGAATCTGGCATGTCCGGCCCGAGGGTCCTGCTAACCTCTGCAAAAGCATATCCACCATCCGGCGGGACTCTACCAACTGACCCTCTAAAAGCTGATAGTCGGATAATAAGGTAACATGAATAGCATCCCCTGCTGGTGGAGGGGCGACTGGTAGGGGTGCAGCTACTGGTGAGAAGCTTGGAAGCTAGAAAGAACCTAGAAGGAGCAGGGGTAATAACTTGGGAGCGATTCTCTAGAGTGTTTCTAGATAAATATTCTCTGAAGTATACGGAAAATCAAATGGAGACAAAATTCTTAGAGCTAAAGCAGAATAATTTAACTGTGGCTGAATATGAATCTAAGTTTATTGAGTTGTCTAGGTTTGTGCCAGAGTTTGTGAATTCTGAGGAAAAGCGAGCAAGAAGGTTTCTGCTGGGATTGAAACCAGGGATACAGACTCGAGTGGCAGCCTTTGAATTGACTGATTATGCTGCGGTAGTCCAAAAGGCATCAATAATAGAGGCATGGAGTGAACAAGTGCAAAGAGACCGAGAGAGTAAGAAAAGAAAGGCTGAAAGTCAAAAGGGAGGTTCAACTGGAAGAAGCTTTCCTAGCAAATTTAGTAAAGGACAAGGGTCTCAGTTTGTGAGAAATCTAGGATTCAGTAGAAGTCATAGTGAGACGGTTAATCAGGGTGATAGGCCTTCAAGAGCATCCCAGTCCAATCATCCAAATCGATATTTGGTATAAGTCCAGTGGTTCCGTAAAAGGGTTAGGGAACGCTCAAAAAAGCGCGAGAACATTTTCTAAGTACAAGGAATTAGATGGAGTGAGAATAAACCTAGAAATGAAAAAGTCAAGAGAATTACCATCGGAACTTGGACTGATAAAGAATGGTGATTAAACGAGTATGAAAAACCAAACAACCAAGATTAATATTATAACAAGGATATACACACCACATTATTATTTACCAAAATCATTAAAACATTATTTAGAAAATCAAAAACAAAATCACAAGATCATCCAACATGACATCATGCATGACATCATCAAGTTAGGCAAGTTCCACTAGCACTTTAACCAGTAATTATCTTCATAAAGCTACTTTATGGAGATGAAAAGATAATATCAAAGATATTAAGCAATTAGGAAAGAAACCAAGCAAAACACCAAGCTTTCTTATTTTCGGCCAAATAGACAGCAGCTCAGTAAATCAAGCATATCTCCCTCACCCTCATTTCTCAGTGAAATTTTGTGTTCTATAGCTTGTTGGAAAGGTATTGAGATGCTATACAACTCTTCTTTAGGAGCCTTGACCAGAAAAGCATATTAAGGCCCTCGTTTTTGCAGTTTTTTGAACTGATGAATAGTAACTTTCAAGAACTAACTTTGTTTTCTTGATTTCTTTGAAAGATCTAAGCTATAGTAAGGTGATGTAAGGACTATCCAAGGTTTATTAAGGCTTGTACACACTCCAAGGAAGGTATATCACTTGAAATCCTAGTCTAAATTTTGAGTTTATGATTGGTTTTTAAGATAAGTTGGTGTAAAGTATGAAATCATGGTTATATAAGTGTTTACAAGTGTTTGATTGATTATGGAAGTGTATTGTGCTTGTAACCATGGCTGGTATGATGACCACATGGTGTAGGGATTGTGATATGTGTTGGATGATGAGTTTGGAGGAGTAAAAAATTTGGAAACTATGAAAGTATAGTTGTTATAATGTCCGATTTTCGTTCAAATAGGAACTATCTTGTTTAAAGATCAGTAGGACATACCAAATGGTCATGATAAGATAGATCTTGGTTCATAGATCGTTTTGATATAAAGTACGTAAAAATCTGATGAACGGTTTAGGAGATATGGCCAAAATCGTAAAAGTGGTTCGAAAATGTAAGTGCAAGTTCGTAACTTCAATTGAACTCCCCTAACATAATTAATTCAGTTACGAATCTTAATAACTAAATAGTAGAGGTCATAAGGAAGGTGTGGGAGGAAACCTCATGTCGATAGGATAATTTCTCAATTTTATAAAAATGTTTAAGTCCAGGGTACGCTAATGGAAGCAACGAGCCGGGTCGGGCTCGAGCTTGAACCGGGAAAATGGAACCCAGGACCTGACATTACGTATTGTGGCGGGTTAAGTTGGGTTGGTTTGGGTGGATTGGCGTGTCGTGCCATGTCGTCAAGTAGCAGTTAAACCGAAAGAACCAACTAAATTAATATTGCCAAATTTTATCTGGAGTGAATATAATAGGTCCCTTTAAAGTATATAGGTACATGATCTCTTTTTTAAATACAATTTAACTCAGAATTGTTAAAGAACTCGCATGCCTTGATAGACTGCGCAGCACAATGGATCCGTTTGGGAAATCTTATTTTTTAGAAATAAGTTACTTATTCTGGAAAAAAGTTAGAAAATATGTATTTTTTTCCTGAAATAAGTAACTTATTTTTGCAAGATAACGAATATTAAACTCTTCATACGCATTTTTTTCTAAAAAAAAGTATGTAAATACGAAATGTTTTCCGAAATAAGTAAATTAGAGCAACTCCAATGGAGTTACTTATATTGGATCCCTAAAATATTATTAAATAATGATTACTTAAAATATAGGGAATGAAAAAGCTCTTTCACTCCAATGGTGTTCCCTATCTCAGTTACTTATATTTTAAAAATAATATTTAATTAATAAGTATAATGAAGTATGGAGGATGGTTGGTATAATATATTATATTTAATTTGTAAGAATGGAGGATGAAGGTACCAGAAGAGCAAATATAGGGGATTAAAATTGCTTCCCCACATATAGGGATATAGTTTCTCTTCCCTAAAAATTATTGGTAAGGGGGAGGATGGTTGGAGGAAGAATTTTGAAGCCAAATTCCTAAATCAGTCCAAGTCCAGGTGGAGGCAGTATAGGTAAGGGCTCACTAGCCTTGGAGATGCTTTTATAAGTTCATTTTAATTTTTGCCAAACGCGCACATAATCTTTCAAAGGCTCTTCAAAGTTCGTTAAGAGATGGTGAGCCTGGATGGGAGTAAAAGAACTGATTTTAACATTAAAATCAGAAACTTACAGAAGTGATATACTCGCACTATTAATTAATATATTATTTTATGTCAAAATAACCTCCTTTTTCAGCTTAATTGCGTGTCCGGCCAGGCCGGTTTTGGTTCGCGCACGGATTTTGATCGTGTCGGGCCGGTTTTGGTTCGCGCAAGGGTTTTGACCGTGCTAGGCCGATTCCGATTCCAGTTTTTTGCTAATATCCTGACTCGTATTCGGACTGTTTACTGTATATGGGTTGTGCGGGCTTGAACCGGCCGATTCAAGTCGAATAAAACTGGGCCAAAGCTCGTACCGATCCCGGATGGTCAGTGCAGACCCGCACGATTGGGATACAACTTGCATGCATGTCATGTCATTGTGTGAACTATTTTGTATAAGCATTACCCATATTAAAAATGTCAAGTCGTCGTTTCGTTCCAAGGACTTTTGAAATTTGAAGTCCCCATCATGAGAACTAGGCGACAACTTGTTCACGAGTTCATCTGTTTGTGTCTATGCTAATTATTGTAGCATGGCTACATGCATCCAAAACGACTGCCTATATGTTTATCTCCTGCAATAGAATTGACATTCTATCATGATATACCATCTTACCTTGCTCTGAATGATGACAGAAACTTGTGTGATCTAATTTATCATAAACCTTGTACTATCTTTTAGAATACTAGAATATTTTATATTTAATCTTTGATTAGTGATGGAAGCAAGGTTCAAAAATGACTCGCAGCTGAAATGGTATTAAATTTTTAATTGGGACTAATTGTTTTTCCTTTTAGTGTTGAAACTATTTTTCTATTTTTTTACAACCATTAAAATGTTACTTCGTACGCGTCACGATTAGACCATCTCCAACCCAAGACACTAAAATAGTGTTCTAGGGACACAATTTTGGTGACAAAATTACGCCATTCATAAAATACACTCCAATCCATGATCAATATACTTGACATTAAAAGGAATCTTTCACCAATAAAATAGAATATTCTAACTTTGTTCGATTTACATTATTAATATCTATTATATTTTAAATTGTAATGTTATGGTCACATAATATTAAATTTATTAATAAAAAATTAATTTAAAAAAAATCAATATCCAAATTTTGTTGAAAATTGATATTTTAGAATTACGACATTTTAGAATTAACAAGAGATAGGAACAAATAGGACATAAATAAAATTTTTAACAAGAGCTAAGAAGAAAAGCAGTTTCAATTGATAAAAATTTAAAGTTAAAAATTATGAGAACAAATAAGTTGGAAAAAAATTACAAGAACAAATAGTAGGACATAGATGGAAAAAAGTTGTTTTGTTAACAAATATAGAGGTATTGTTGGAATTTTGAAAGTCACCAAATTTGGTGGATCCAAAACTCATTTTGTGATCTTGGGTTGCCATTTTAGTGTTGCATTGGACTGAGTTTGACACTATATCCATCACTATTATAGTGATTTAGTGATGGATTGGAGTTGCTCTTATAATATTGCTCACACGAGACGAGTTGAGACCCAAAAATTAATGACTAATGGCATTTTCCGCCAGAAGAAACAAATATTGGTAAGGCCTACCAATCTACAGTTGCTAACTTTTAAATTTGAAAGTAGTGTCACATAATTCACAAACTAAGCTAGTGTAACATGACAAAATCTCAATGTCTTGTGCTCCTATCTCCTCTCCTCAACACCCTAACATTATTGTCTCCCCGGCGGCAAGGGTTGATCAAGTATCCGGCGATTACAATTATCGACTATATCGCCTTGACGGTGAGATTATGATGATCATTGTTATCTCTATTTTCGGCATCTACTTGTCTTCTCTTCTTGTATACCTTTATGTAAAGTATAGGAAAAACGCCGCCACCAAACTACGAGATTTAACGGTGTAACTGAGCTTGCTGACTTGATGCATGAAGGTGAGTAAGATGAGGTCCATACTGGAGTAGTAGTTTTTCGGATTTGATAATTGTATATTTTACGCATATCTATATTATATTATTAAAGTCGGAACTAGGAAGTTGGAGTATCATGGATCTAGCAGGTTTCCATTAAAGATTGTTAAGGGGGTTTTCATCTATTTTTTTTTCACCGGTGTAAGGTCTTAATTCTTTTATTTTTCATTTTTTTTATTTAAAATCTTGATTTCCTTCAATAAGTTTCCAATTTATTTGGGGTTTGTTAGGCGAGAGTTTACTTTTTGTTTTGTTGTGTTTTGGTGTTCTCTACGGCCAAGGTTATAGATTGGTAGATTTTTCATGAATTTGATTTAAAGATGAAGGTTATTATGAGATCGCATTTATGGTTGATTGCACATACAGTTGGGTGAAAAGAAGTACATATATTTAAATCATCTTCAAATCGTTTGGTTGCCTTTCTAGGAAGAAAATATTCAACAACGATTTTTTTAAGCATCTATCCAATTTCAATTATATTTATAGATGTCGTATGACTTTTAATTAATGAATTCATTCCCTTTTTTAAAAAAGAAAACAAAAAGTAGTATCCATTTGATATGTTTCATTTCTCCAAAGTTGTGAAAAGAAAAAAGCAGTGGAGTGGCCAGTCCAGGCCAAGGTAAGATCATCAAGATTACTTGCTTGTTTAGTATGTTTTATTTTTTGCTAAACTATCATCTTCGGTAATTTATAGTGATGTATTATGAAAAATTCCAATTGTTCATTATGGGCATCATGTATTAATAGAATCGATGAAATATAGCGGTCCCTTTGTATCCCCTTACAAAGTAAAATATTGTTACTCCATTTACCTCGTTTTTTTAATATTATTCATACTCCTTTCGTACCTTCCATTTCTTTACAGTTTTTGTTACTGCTTGACACGTATTTTAAGATTCCTAAAAAATAAAATTTCATAACTTATTTCTAATTTTTTTCTTTTTTTGTATAAATATTTTACATATCTATTTTTTTTAAAAAAAAAAATTAAAAAAATAAGTTATAAACATATCTTTAAAATGCATCTTAAAATGTGTGTCACGTCCTCGTTCCTTAATGATAACAATTGACTGGGATTGAGGGAGTAGTTTGTAAGACTCATTTGCATTTTTGAGACCAAAACTTTGGTGAGTCGGAAGCACTTTTTTGCTCATTGCAGTTGGAATTAGGGGTGAGAAAAAGATCGAATTGAAATCGGAATTGAATTGAAAATGGTCAAAATTGAATCGAAACCGAACCAGCAGTTGCGATTTTTAATTTTTGAAAACGTAGATTTTCGGTTCCGATTCCAGTTATAGGTTAAAATCAAACCGGGTAAAACTGAACCGAACCAATTATTAAAATAAATAAATAAATATATAATTTATATTAATTTATATAATTTATGATCTATGATAATATGATTCTTCCATGTCCAAATTAAAATGTCCCAAATTTTATTTATAATAAAGCGGATGAAGCTTTGCTAGTGTGATCCCAAAATTTTCCTCCATGTCCAACTTCTTTGGTGGAATCCCACCTTTGAGTTTCCGGTCAAAATAATATAGGGAAAATTATTTCTAAAGTCCCTGAATTATTACCGTTTTTTTTTCTAAGTCCCTGAACTAAAAAAGTGAATTTCTAGGTAATCAAACTTTTGAATTTTTCCCATCGCAATCCTTCCGTTAGATTTTGACTAACGACCGTTAGTCAATGATTTATTACTATTAGGCATTTCTTATGTAAGTCCTTAAACTATTAGGCATGTCTTATGTAAGTCCCTGAACTATTAGGCATTTCTTATGTAAGTCCCTGAACTGAAAATTTATTTACTTTCATTCTTTTTAGTTTAGAATTTTATTTATTTTCTTTTTTAACTTTGCATATATTTGTGTTCTGAAAAACATTAAAAACTTAATATATATGTACAATGTTTTCATTTTAACTTTGTTTATATTTATATTTTTAGTAATTTTTATAAAGTCGGTGTATACAATATAAAAAAAAATTTAATTTATTCCTGATATGTAAATTTTAGATGTATATCACACTTTGGCGAATGATTTTTTTTATATAATTTCAATAAATTAGAATATATAATAAGTTCATGTATTTTTATAGTTCAGTTAACATTACTCATTTTATTAGTTATTGAAAATAGAAAAGGAAACATGTTTTACCTGAGAAGGAAAATTTATTAGTTAATAGTAATAATAAGTAATTAAGTAATAATATTTGCAAAGTTAAAAAAGAAAATTAGTAAAATTCTAAACTAACAAGGATGAAAGTAAATAAAAAATAAAAGAGTAATAAATGTGATTTTTAATATAAAATTGAGATTTAAATTTAAATTTTCAGTTCAGGGACTTACATAAGAAATGCCTAATAGTTTAGGGACTTACATAAGAAATGTCTAATAGTAATAAATCATTGACTAACGGCGTTAGTCAAAATCTAACGGAAGGACTGCGATGGGAAAAATTCAAAAGTTTGATTACCTAGAAATTCACTTTTTTAGTTCAGGGGCTTAGAAAAAAAAATGGTAATAGTTCAAGGACTTTAGAATTAATTTTCCCAAATAATATATGAGTGAGCCTAACATAACTGGCACCATCCTCACGGACAATGGCATTCCAAGACATTAGACATATCCTCTGTGCAGTGGTTGAGCCACTGGCCTCCTTTGAAGAAGGTCAGGGATTCGACTCATGTGTGTGCGTGAGTTTCCTAATTTGTAATTAGGTTTCTTTTTTGTATTTGTATTTCTGTATTTGTAATTCTGTACTTGGTCGGGGGTCCTTCGGAAACAGCCTTCCTATTGTATAGGGGCATGGTCTGCGTACATCTACCCTCCTCAGACTCCACTTTGAGTGGTATTATAACTGAGTAAGTCTTGTTTTTCTTCAACCCGCGGCATCCTCATTCATAGACCTGACAATTTGACACGTGACACGTGAACACGACACGAAACGACACGAAAAATACGGCTTTGGGTTTTATTTTTGGTACACGAAACACGAAAGTACACGAACACGAAATTACACGAAATATTTAGTGTCGGATATGAGTTTTCATTTCGGGTACACGAAAGTACACGAAATAAAGATGTTTATAATTTACTAGTTATAGATTTTATGTATATATATTAATATTATTTTTGTGTAAAAATATTATTTTTATAAAGATATATATTTTACACAAAAATATACATATTTACAAGTTTTTATAGAGTTGTATTTAAATTTATATATAGCAATGTACGGAGTAAGATATTTTATGTATATTTCATATGAATATAATATTTACGAACAAATTTTAATTAAATTTTAATTTTAATTTTATATAATATATACACGAAACACGACACGAAATGACACGAATTCTTTTCGGGTGGATACGGGTTTCACATTCAAGTACACGAATTCATTTCCGGTGAATATGTGTTTCACCTTCAAGTACACGAAACACGAAAGTACACGAAACAAAAGTACACGACACGATTGCCAGGTCTACTCATTCACCGTCCTCATTGCCAATGACATTCCAGGACATATTATAGTATTTATAATTTTTTCGTTCGATTTTATAACCGAAACTGAACCGTTAAAAATCGAATCGATGTTTTTAAAATCGAAACCGAACCTGACGGTTCGGTTGCGATTTTCAATTTTTAAAACCGAAGACATGCAGTTTTGGGTTTGGTTTTGGGGTAAAACGGCTTCGAACCGAATAGTGCTCTCCCCTGATTGGAATCGATACTTTTAATACTTTAAAAAAATTAAAATGAATCGCGAAATTTAAATACAAATTCTGCAATTTCACGATTCCATTTGATTTTGTAGTGGTTCAAAACATTGAAAGTTTTAAATTCGAAAGTTATGATTCCAACTAATATTATCTTGATTATATAATTATATAAATTTAACATTTTCATTCAGGAAAAATATGTCAAAAGAATTAATATTAACTGAATAGTCAATTTTTTTTCCAAATTACATGCGCAAAGAGTTAAATTAGTTACTTACTTGACAAGGAGTCTAGGAGTAACTCTATATTATAAGCTAAAACAATTAGGATCGAAATTGATGGAAATAGATGTGTAAATATTTGAACTCAATTAAAATTGAAAAATCGAACCATTTGTATCCGATATGAGTTGACTAATACTCCCTCCGTCCCTTTTGATTCTTAACATTTCAATTTTTCAAAATTTTCTGGCACGCATTTTAAGGATAGTTAAATAACTTTTTTTTTAAAATTTTCTTTTTCTGTATAAAAATTTAAACATTAAATTTTTATACAGAAAAAGAAAATTTTAAAAAAAAGTTATTTAACTATCCTTAAAATGCACCTTAAAATGTGTGCCAGAAAATTTTGAAAAAGTGAAATGTTAAGAATCAAAAGGGACGGAGGGAGTAATATGCTACTTGACTTAAGAGTAATACTATACAGTATTATAAGCCATAACAATTGGATGTTTGGGAGAACTTTTTTTCAGAATAAATCAACATATTTTAAGATAAAGTTAGAGATTTCTAACATTCCAACTTATTTTTGCAACTTATTGAATCTCAAACATACATTAAATACTTGTATAAAATAAAATTATCAAAATATAAAATTTTTACCCGAAAATAAGTTCATAAATCCTTAAAAAAAGTTTTGCCAAACGGGCATATTAGGTCCCGTTTGGCAAATCAACTCGAACTTATAAGTTACTTATTTCGGAAAAAAATTAATATTTACATATTTTTTTAGAGAAAAATTTGTATGGAAAATTTAATATTAATTATCTTGCAAAAAATAAATTATTTATTTTAAAAAAAATACATATTTACATACTTTTTCCGGAATAAATAATTTATTTCTCAGAAATAAAATTTCTCAAACGGGACCTTAATATGCTCGGATGGTGCGTCTCTGAAAATTTGGCGTCTTTTGTTTTGCGGCTCTCCGTCTCTAACGGGCACCACAATTTCCAGAGGTGTTTGTTTAGAGAGAGCGGAGAAAAAAATTAATCTCAAATTTAATTTAATTAAGAAATTAACATATAATAAAGAAGAAGACGGAGATTAAACCAGTAAATATCTCTCAACGGCCACTAACCACTCCCCATTTCTCTTTTTTCCAGGTTCAATTTTCTTTTTATTTGATTACAATTTTTCTTTATAACTTTTTCCCGATTTGGATTGGGAAATTATATTAAAACTATTCTTTCTAATTTAATTGATTTTCTTGCAACACCATCGTTTGATTTTGTGTTTTTTTTGGATGTAAAATCGTGAAAAGCGGTGGTGTTCGCAGGCCAGAGAAAAAGGTTTTATGTCAGGCATGCATGAATGTATATTATTTCTTGGACAAGTAACATTTAGATGTAGAACAGTATAGTTGAGAAAGAATGCAGAACAATATAGTTGGTACGATGCGGCCGTTTAAACTAATGGACCACGGCCACGGGTCTTCTTTTCATCCATTTAATCAAGCTGCAGGTACTAGTGGTGGAAGCATTGGTGAGAAGTTTTTAGAACGTATACATGATCATCTTAGAGTGAATTCTATTAGGTCGAGATCGTCGCAGCAAATTCCAAATGTACAAGCTGATTATAGTATGTTAGCTCAAGGTCTTGCAATTTATGGTCTCCCTCAAAAGGATCTCATTGAGCCTCATATCGAACCTTACTTGAAGTCAGTTGATTTTATTGAATCTTTAGCTGATGTTTATCGTAGACTTGAGACTTGTCCTGAATCTGAGAAATCAAGGGTGTATGTTGAACAATGTGCATTGCTCCGGGGGTTACATGATCCTATATTGTGTAAACGAAGTCTTAGGCTGGCAAGGCAGCATGCTTTTGATGTTCATTCTAAGGTTGTTCTTTCTGCAGCGCTAAAGTATGAGAGAAGAGAGGAAGAACTTCTTTGGATTTCGTCTATGAAATGTTCTGGCAAGTATTTGGATTGTCCTAAGGCTACTTTGGTACCTGGATATAGTCCTGAATTTGTTGACGATGACTGTGCTTGTCAACGAACTGCAAGGGAAGAGGACGACGTAGAGTGTAGTGTGGATGAAGAGGAATGCTCAATTTCAGAAGAAGAGTGTGATGTGTCGTTTTGGATTGGTAGTGAAGAGGTCAGGTGTAATCGTTATTATATGTCGTCCCTTTCAAGACCATTTAAGGCGATGTTGTATGGTGGTTTTATGGAGTCAAAAAGAGAGAAGATAAATTTTACACATAATGAAATTTCTGGGAAGGGTATGAAGGCTGCTGAAATATTTAGCCGAGTTAAATCTGTAGATTCTTTTGACTTGGAAACTGTTTTGGAACTCCTCTCCTTGGCAAACAAGTATTGCTGTGACGAAATGAAGTCTTCTTGTGATGCTTTTTTGGCGGATAAGGTTGTTGACATGGAGTGTGCGATGTTACTTATCGAATATGGATTGGAGGAAACATCATATCTTCTAGTGGCGGCTTGCTTGCAAGTTATATTGAGAGAGCTACCTAGTTCATTGAATAGTCCTACTGTGCTGAAACTATTTTGCAGTGCGGAGGCTAGGGAAAGGCTGGCCTTGGCAGGTCATGCTTCATTTGATTTGTACAACTTGTTAAGGCAGGTTGCAATGGATGAGGACATGAAAGCAAATGCAACAATGATGTTACTGGAAAGGTTAGGAGAATGTGCTGCTGAAGGTTGGGAAAAACAACTTGCATTCCACTTGCTGGGTTGTGTGATGATGGAGAGGAAAGAGTTTAAGGATGCACAAAAGTTGTTTAAAATAGCTGTGGAAGCAGGTCATACTTATTCCTCTGTTGGCGTAGCCAGGACTAAGCACAAGGGTGGTCATACATATAAGGCATATAAGCTAATGAATTCACTCATTTGTGATTGCATACCTTCTGGTTGGATGTACCAAGAGCGATCCTTATACTGTAATGGCACAGAGAAGATGATGGATCTGAGTACAGCAACCGAATTGGACCCAACTCTTTCTTATCCGTACAAGTACAGGGCTATTTTAAAGATGGAAGAGAATAATACAACAGCTGGAATTACAGAGATTGAAAAATTAATTAATTTCAAGGTTTCCCCTGACTGCTTAGAACTGCGTGCTTGGTTCCTAATTGCTCAGGAGGACTATGTAGGTGCTTTACGAGATGTCCGGGCCATAGTAACTTTGGATTCTAATTACATGATGTTCCACGGTAAGTTGCATGGTGATCATCTGGTAGAGCTCCTTCGTCAGCATGTTCAGCAGTGTAATCAGGCTGACTGTTGGATAGAACTCTATGAATGCTGGTCTGCTGTTGACGACATTGGCTCTTTAGCAGTTATACACCAGATGCTATCAAATGACCTGGGGAAGAGCCTTTTACTTTTTCGGCAGAGTCTCCTCCTTATGCGGTGAGTTTAATAGTTATATCAAGTGAATCTCCCAATAATTATAAATTTTAGCATAGTTTCAATGTATGGTGTTATTTTGATCATTTGTTTTTTGCCATAGTTTTCATGGTATGTTTCTTAAATCTCTAATTTACAAAAAAATTGTTGAGCAAGATTAAACATTCATCTCCATTTAACGAGATGCGACATTATATTCCACTTATTTCATTGGGGCATTTTCGCAATCATACTTTGTAATATTATTTCTTATTCTAATGAGTGACTCTTGATTTCACTTAGATTAGAATCGGCAGTTTTTCAGGGCACAGATTATTAATAGGTTAAAATATTTTTGCTGCGATTTATCAATTGTCTAGTTTGCATCAATTCACATTTTTTCTTGAAAATTGGACTACTACATTAATGAAATGCAAACTGTGAGAATAGAATTTTACCTCGGATCATGAAGTTTTTCCACTTTGCACTAACACATTATTTCAGATTGAATTGCAAAAAGGCAGCAATGCGAAGCCTATGGATGGCTCGAAATCAGGCTACCACTGAACATGAAAGACTTGTGTATGAGGGCTGGATTCTATATGATACAGGTCACTGGAATGAAGCACTAGCAAAGGCTGAAGAGGCTATTACCATGAAGAGATCATTTGAAGCTTTTTTCCTAAAAGCTTATGCTTTGAGTGATCCTGATTCAAGCCTTGATTCTGCTAATTCCACCTATGTTGTCCAACTTCTTGAGGATGCTCTTAGATGTCCATCTGACGGTCTTAGAAAAGGACAAGTGAGTATTTGTTGTAGAAAGATCATATTATGTCCCTTGCAATCCGATGAATTTCTAAAACCTGTTACTCAGGCACTAAGCAATCTGGGAGCCATCTATGTAGACAATGGTAAGCTGGATCTTGCTTCTGACTGCTACATGACTGCCCTCGACATCAAGCACTCAGGAGCGCATGTAGGTTTGGCACGCGTATATTATCTAAAAAATCAGAGAAAAGCTGCATATGACGAAATGACCAAGTTAATAGAAAAGTCAAAGTATAATGCATTTGCCTATGAGAAGAGGTCAGATTATGGTGAACGTGACATGGCGCAGAGTGATCTCGGCATGGCAACTAAACTCGATCCACTTCGAACTTATCCATATAAATACAGAGCAGCAAGTAAGTTACATGACTTTTTTCGTGTAATTCTTGGTTCATTTCTCTAATAAACATATGTACTCTCTCCCTGTTCATTTCTTTTTCTTTTTCTTTCTCATTCATAGTTTGTCTTTTTATAACGAGAAAAGTTGTAAGTTGGTTCATTTGATTGTTCGTCCATATTGGTCATCAACTCACTCTTCAACACTAACCATAGTAGTTAAGTTGTGATGTTCATTGTGTGTACTTAGGCCTGTTTGGCTCCACTTATTAGGGCCAACTTATGGCTTATATGGCCATAAGCACTTATGGGGGGTGTTTGCCAAAATAAGTTTTAGCTCAACTTATAACTTATAAGAGCATCTCCAACCATGTTGAGCCCTTAGCTAAAAATAATTAAAACATACTATAAATAAAAATTATAGAGATTATGTAAAAAAAAATCAACTCCAATGGATCGTTTCCCTTATCTATATTTTTAGCTAATGTCTATATTTTTTGCCATGTTGGCTATATTTGTCGAACCTCTAGAGACCCGTAAGAAGATTCCACATCATCTCTTACCATATTCAAATGATATATTCTATTTATAATAACTTAAAATAATAATAACATACCATTTTTAAAATATAGCCAATCAATATAGCCAATAACATCGAAGCACAACGCCTTACAGGTTCAATAAATTTTACATAATCAATATTTTCTATCATTTTAGCCAATCACTTTAACCAACCCCATTGGAGATGCTCTAAGCCCATAAGTTGAATGTTAAGAATTCTTAACTTTCAACTTATAACTTATAACTTATTCTCGATATACGCAATATATAATATCCTTCAAATCCTTCAAATCTTCAAAACCTTATATCTCTCGATCCGTTCATTAAAAAATTGATATGTATATATCAAATTTCTCTATTCATCGAGATCTATCCATTGATATCCATTGTTATATATAAAAAATAAATATTTTAAAAATTATAAAAAAAAGTTAACTTATAAGTTCGGATTTATCCAAACAATTTACTAATTATAAGTTTATATTTACCAAACACTCTAATCTCTGCTCTACTCATCACTTATATGACATAAGTACTTATAAGTCATAATCTACTTATTTTAAGATATCCCAAACATACACTTAATCCACTTAGCAGCCTGTTTAGCAATCTCTAACTTTGTTGTTTACTGACATACAAACTTAATTCACAATCACATTTTGTCATACTCAACCTTCTCATGCATAAGGAGTGACGGACCTAGAGCAGAGTTGGAGTGGATCCAAAAATTTTAGGGAAATTCTCGTTGATACCTTCTGGAATTGGTTTTTCTATATAGTGTCATTTCGTGTTTTGGACTTACGACTGGCACCCCTAAAGTAACTGATTACCCTAATTATGCAATTCTGTTAATCAAAACGTTAAAAACGTTAAAAAAACTATAAAAATAAATAATGATCTACAATTTTTTAATGTATTACTAGTTAAAAATATTAAATACTAATTTATAATTATTAATGTACCACTAATTGAAAAATATTAAACATTAATCTGTAATAAGTTAACATACCGTTAATCTAAAATATGTGTTCAGTCATTTTCTGACCATAAAATAACATAATTCCACATTTAACTTTTTTTAATTTGTGATTTATATGACATAAAATTTTATTATGGAATAAATGTTGAAATTGGTTAACATTTCTTAATGCTTTGATTAACATAAGGGCATAATTAGGGTAATCAGTTACTTTAGGGATGCCAATCGTAAATCCAAATCATGAAATGACACCATCTGAAAAAACCAATTTCAGAATGGCACCAACGAGAATTTCCCAAAATTTTAAGCTCATTGGTACAAAAAAAATTGTTTGATTTTTATATAAAATGTTTTTCTGAGTATTTTTACAAAAGTCACTGAAAATTTGTAACAAAAAACATTGTTACACACTTACACGAAGCACCCATATGCACGGTTTCAAAAAAACAAAAAAACAAAAAAAACAGTATACACCAAAGTATTAATATGAGGTTATCTTTACACATGGTAGGCAGGTTACATTGAAATCAAATTAAAATGAATATAGTCATAAGAATTGAACCCTGTGTGTGGTGAAAAAACAGAACTTATGGACCAACTACACTGAACTACATGGTTTATCTAGGATTACAACATATACTCCCTCGATCCCTCTTGATTATTTATGTTCGTGGACCAGTTTTCGGTACGGATTTTAAGGTGCATTTTAAGGATAGTTCTATAACTTATTTTTGATATTTTCTTTTTTTGTATAAAAATAGAACAATCCTATTTTTATAGAAAAAAAGAAAATATAAAAAATAAGTTATAAAACTATCCTTAAAATGCATCTTAAAATACATGTCAGAGACGCATTTTTTTATGTAAAGAAATGGGTGGAAAGCACAAGCCGAGAATTTCAGGGTGGGTCAGGGGGTTCAAGATCCGTCCCTGTGCATAAGTATAAATAAATACGAGTATGTCTTTGTTACTATCAAGATTTGACTAAGAGAAAAATGGATTTGAAGTCATTCTCAGGAAGCCACCTTGAGATTATAAGTGTGTACATGTAAAATTATAAGGGCATATATATAATTTCAAACACGAACTATGTATAATTATAAAAATATCCTTGTATATTATATGGAAAAATGATATAACCTCATGCATGGTATTATAAGGGCATATATATAATTTCAAACACGAACTATGTAATTTTAAAAATATCCTTGTATATTATATGGAAAAATGATATAATCTCATGATACGACCAGAAATCACCCTCAACCTTAGGCACATCTTTCTCTTTGACTTATCTAGTCGTCAACAAAAGGTCTTAGTTTGTGCATGTCCAAACTCTACACAATACTAAAAATGTCCATTGTGCAAATAGAGCATGTACTTATCTTTTAAATACTCTTTGGACTTTATGAGTGATACGTCTCTTTGTACCAAGTAATACTCTAGTTACAGATATGGGAACAGTAGTTATTTTATTAATGGTTTGGTACACCAAGCGTTCTTCATGGTATTGAGGCTTATGAAGTTTTTATAGTCTTAAGATAGAAGTGCATTATTTTCCAAGAGTATTTGTTAAATGAGAACATAAGTTCAAGTCGGTAATAGGCATATGTTACACTGTTGCAGCATGCCTTCTGCACTTGATATCCGTGCAAAGAAGGAAACTCTAATGTAAAATTCTATACGCAGAAACATGAGGCTTTGTATACACACAAAAATTAGGCATTACTCCTTTCCGTGGATAAAAAGCCCGGAAGAAAATGAGCAATAATTGCCTACCAAGGACCCAGACCATTATGCTTTGCTAAGAAAATTTATTAAGAGTAGGTTCCTTGTTCAATTGTTAGTTAAGTATTCTTTAATCTCTTGTTGTTTCCTTGCTTCTCAAGTTTCACAGTACCTATGCATGCATCTGTCATTACCTAAAAATGTTTTATTTACTGTGTTCCATTATTTATTATGACAATAATCAATCGGTCTTCACTTGTTTGTAAAGGATCTATGTTAATTCTGAGAAGGTTTATCATGATAGGCAGTCTATATCTCAATCATGCAAAACATTTCTCTTATTAAAAACCTATTAGTTGGGTAGAACAAATCCAATCATGTGTTTAGGAGATGGAATGTGCTTTCAGGACTCTACAAGACTATGGTTTATTTGTTTTAAATAGCAAATTTTTGAAGGAAATGTTTTTCATGAAGTCTTCTGGCCTGACAACGTATTTCTGGACCTCCCTCCCGTTCATTGTTTTAGTTTGAGTGTTTATTTTTTTTAAACTTTCGAGAATATAAATAAAAGGAAGCGAATTAGTTTTATAATACTTCTGTACAACATGTTTGAACTAGTCTTTATGCCTTCATTAGAGGTCTAACTTATTTGGATCTTAGTGTCTAAATTTATTTGCTCGTTAATTTAACACGAAAAGATTTGTATCAGTTTTAATGGATGACCATAAGGAAGCCGAAGCCATAGCAGAACTTACCAAGGTCATAGCTTTCAAGACAGATCTACAACTGCTACATCTCCGAGCTACTTTTCACGATTCAATGGGGGACAACACATCCACGATTAGAGACTGTGAGGCAGCCCTCTGTCTTTTTCCCGATCATAAAGATACAGCAGAGCTATTGCATAAAGCACAAGAACAGGCAAAAAAAGAACAACAAACATAACGGAGCCCAAGAACAACATTAGTCTGTCTATCTTTTAACCTTTAGGTGGGAAGTGCATTCACCAAATCCAACTATTTTTGGTATAGATGATCTAAGCTCATTATTTATCTTAGATGTCAGATTGAAATGACCAAATTCATAGATATATTTGGGATTGATAGTACCAAACCCAAACATGTGTAGTGCATATACAAATTTATACACATACAAATTGGTTATTGTAACATTTCCGAACTATACTAAGCTTGTATAATACATTCTAATTACAGTAGTGCATTTTGTATCACTTTTGTTTCATTTTCTAACTTGTCTACAAAATGTGGGGAGTCAAGTTCCATATTTTCATACGATTTCTACATTACATGCGACATTAAAAAGTCCCCTTCCTTACTTATTTACAAGACATATTGATAACTTTGATTCGGGTTGGGCTCTCTCTTCCTGGGCCGGTGCTGGACTGGGTTGTGTATAGATTTTGAGGTTCCTGCAAAACAAAGTCGGCGGGGGTTGTCGTTCCGCAATACCTCCGATTAGGGTGAGCAAAACCGAACCGAAACCGAAAAACCGAATTGAACCACACAATTTCGGTTCGATCCATATTTTTCCTTTTTTCGGTAGGTTCAGTTTGTTCGGTTTGGACTAAAATTTATTTCGGTTCGGTTCTTCCATCAATAATTTTGGTTAGAACCAACCACCCGAATTTTATATATACTATTGTAGTTTATAACCGTGCGATGCACGAGTTTCTTTTAATATGTTAAAAAATTTATTTTATGCTATAATTATGTTTTTATATAATCATTATTTTGTAAAAATTATTGTAACATTATTTACTATAAATTTAGTTAATGATATGCTTGATTTAAAATTTATATTATAGAAAAGTTAAATATGTCGTTGAGGGGATTCGAAATTTGAATTTTTAGTAAAATACTTTAATCATAAAATATACCTTATAATTACATCTAACGGTTCTTATTAATTACTAAAAATCTAACAGCAAAATGGTGTAATATTTTTGGATATACATTAATGATTTCAAAATTATGTGGTTTAAAATTGATATTATAAAATTTTAAAAAATATATCGTTGACAGAATTCGAACCATGCAATTTTAATAAATTAATTTAAACATAATCGAAGCGGCAAACTTTTAATGCCCGTGCGATGCACGAGTTTCTTTTATTATGTTATAAATTTTATTTAATATTACAATTATGTTTTTATATAATTATTATTTTTTAATATTTTTTTTATTTTAATTTAATATACTCATGTTTACGGATTATACTAATGTTATCTATTATAAATAATTTTATAATGTATACAAATTTTTAATATATTTTATTAATAGTTAAAAAATATGGTGTGATATTTTCGGGTATATATTAATGATTATAAGATTAGTTCTAAATCAAGATGATAACATGTTTTAATTAGAAAGAAAATATTAATGATTGAAAGATTTGATACGATTGATTTGTTAGGTGCTTATAAAATGCAATATATTCAACTAAAAGTAAATGTGAAAAAAGCAATCGGTTAATTGCCATTAATTATATTATGTTATTATTTATTTTAATAAATAACCAAACCGAAAATCAAAACTTTTATTTTAATAAATAGGATCAATTAGCCACTTGTTCATAGATACCTTTCCTTACACAAACACACACTCCTTATAATCCTTATAATACTAAAAAGTTTTTACAAATCCTTATAATATACACATAAAAGCAAATTAAAAGTATAGTTATTAAAAGTTAGGCATAGTAAATTGAATCATTAATTATATCTCAAATAGTAAATTGAATAACAAATTATACCAAGCTCAGCAAACGGAATCAGGCATTACAATAAACTGCATACATAAAATATGAACTTAAATTTGAAACAAACATTAAAAAAATACCCACAAATTAGATCTTCTTGTAAAACAATTATAAGATGGAGATTATACAATCATTATACTTACACTTAAATGATATATGGTTTTGAAAAAAACGAAGAAAATCCGAAGAAGAATTGATGCAGTGGTATTTGATTTCAGAATTGTTTTGTAGAGGGTTGAAGTTTCGTATATGTTTAGAAAAGAGAGTTCTGGGGTAGGAGTTTTAATTTGCAGCCGACTTAAAGACTAACCGCAGGCTTTATTTTTGTTTATTTTAATATTTAAAATTAATTAAAAATTTAATAAATTGGATAATTAAACCGAAAACCAAAATTTTAATAGGATAACTAAACTGAAAACTTTCAAAACTTTCAATGTTTCAGTTTTAATATAATAGTATATATATATATATATATATATATATATTAATAATAATATATATAATAAATAGTACAAGTCAGCACAAAAGTCTTACTCTTATGACTTATCAGATATATGTGTATGTAATAATCGTGTCCATCTGTATATATGCGTCAGATTTAAATTTGTCACTCTAGGACTAGTATTAAGTATTTGTAGAAGTTTATGAAGATACTAATTAAAATTGATATCAGTGTCCCATTTTTATATAGTGTTAGGCTGTTAGCTATATGTTTTGCTAAAGAAAGTTCTCTTTGTCCAGATGATGCAAGTCACCTACTGGTGCTACAGGTTGCAACTTGGAGCATGAACCATGAAGCAAACAACAACACTTAGAGCCTTGAGAATTTTTTTGGTTCTTTTGGAGAATATTATATATGCTTAAATTTCCATGTTAAGTTTAGTTTCTGAAATAGTACTGTAGATTGTAGTAATGAAGTGTTTCTTGTTTAAACTTTAAAATTAATGATACCAAGTCGGTGGTTTAGACTTCAGTATTATGTTCCGTATTTATCTGGAATACAGTTGTGAAAATGGTGTATGTTGTGCCCAAAATCTCCATGGGCTAGATTTAGGCCCATTAGGCTTAAGGATCCAATCCGTATGAGTAATATGGGTTACGATTGAGGTCTCTTAAGTTAAATGGGGCTAAATAGCATGTGAAATGGATCTGGATAGGTTCAGGTTCCCGAGAGACAGCTTCCTGCAGACAGCTTCCCGAGAAACAGGTTTCTGAGAGACAACTTCCTGTACGAAAACAGATTTATGCCAGCAGATTTATAGTATGATTAAGCCTCCTATTCTTTAGGAGCAAGTCATGAACGCCAACTCCTTATTGGATTGTATTCCTTGGGCGCAGATGATCCTTGAATACTTCTAATAAGACTAGAACTAGTAAATATACTCCTAGTCGGATTAGAACTCGAGTTCTATTTGACTTAGGTCACCTATTCGTGGCTGAAATCTGGAGAAAAGGAGGTCCCCACGAATTAGGAACCTAGAATATTGCTGCCTAACCAGACTTCTAGTCTAAAAAGAACTACGTGAACTTGATCCCTATATAAGCCAGGGTACGTAGGCACCTTGAGAACATGTTTTACAAGCCTCGCAATACACCTACGAGATTCTTGAGAACACACGACACAAGCCTCAAGGGAACTCGCGAGATTCTTGTAAACGCTCTCGAGCTCAGTTCAACCCCTACAAAAAACCTCCATTCTCCATAGATTGGTTGATCGTTAGCCTTTACAACTCACCAAAAACCTCTCAAAAGTTGTTACGAAATCCACTCATCAACATTGGCGCTAGAAGGAGGGCAGAGTTATCATCTTAAGAGTGGAAAGATGACAGGCAGTTCTGATAGCGAAGCAACACAATCTGTAGAGAAAGATCAAACCCCGAAAGTGAAGAAGATTACTCCTGCTGACGTCCTAGAGCATCTAAAGTCGATTGAAGAAAGGATTACAACCCACGAACAAATAACACCGAAGAAGAAGAAGTCGAAGTTAGCAGCTGGTAAGAAGGGTAAAAAAGCTAAGATTAATCCCAAGCAGTTAGGCATCGATGAAGAAGAACGTGAAGAAAAGGCTGAGGAGGAGATCGAAGACCCAAAGAAAGATACTGAAGGTGAAGAAGACGGTGAAACGAAGGATAAACAACCTCCTGTTAAGGAACCTTCCATCGAGATAATTAAAGATGATTCAAGTTCAGTCGAGATCGCGAACGATTCGTGTATAGCAGATTCACAGGAAGCCGATAATAAAGATAAGGAAGCAAAGGACGGTGGAGCTGGTGATTTGAATGCTGAAGACATCAAGAAGATTCTAGTAAAACTCAAGGAAGAAAAGTAGTCAATAACAGGTGCGATGACCTCATCTCCATTCACTAAGAAGGTTAGGAAATCCCCGTTACCTAAATCCTATCGTATGTTAAACGAGTTTAAATTTGATGGCACTACGGATCCTATGGAGTATCTGGGTCGTTTCAATACCGAGATGGATGTTTATCAAGTTAAGGAGCCAACAAGGTGTAGATTATTGGCTGTAACCCTTTATGGTGGAGCTCATTAGTGGTTTAAGAGGTTACCATCAGATTCTATAAATTCATGGGAGAATATGGGGAAACTCTTCGTTACTCAATTTAGAGCTTCCATCACTTTTGCACCCCCAACCAATACCTTGGCCAACATCAAGCAAAGAGCAGATGAGACCTTGACAGAGTACCTCAAACGTTTTAATGCAGAGGTTCCCAGAGTTAAGAAAGCTCCTGACGAGGTCATTATGAGCTTCCTGATTGCTGGAGTTAGAGCTGGTTCAGACTTTTGGAAGGAGCTACAAGTACGTGAACCTGGTACACTAGCTGAGTTCTACAAACAAGCTGAACTATATAAATGTGTGGAAGAATCCTTGTTGAAGTTGAGAGAAACAGAAGATCTTGGAGATGAAGCTAGTCATAAAGGAAGCAAGCGAGAGAGGTCTCCAAGCCCGCAAGCATATGTTATTGGGGATCGAGCTTCCTCCAAAAGAAGTAAAGCAAAATTGAAGACAAAGTGCGACAATTATACCTCTTTGGTCGCTCCAGTAGACCACATCTTCACGGTTTATGGGAAAGAAGGAATATTTGTGAAGCCTACACCTTTACCTGTAGGAGCAAGGAAAGATCTGAAGAAATATTGTGACTTCCATGAGGATAATTGCCATGATACTTCTGAATGTAGAGCACTGAAAGACCAAATTGAGGAATTGATTAAAGCCGGGAAGCTCGCGGAATGGATAGCTCGAGGTGACCAGTAGTTGAAAGTTTGAGAGCTTCCTTAAAGTATAGTTGAGAGACCTTTATTTATATATGTATTTCCTTCTTAGAACTGGGGGGTAGTGCATGTATACCGTCCTAGCAAGCAAACCTATTTCTTTCGAGTAATTTTCAACGAAATTATGAGTAGTTCTTTTCCTTGTATTACGTCATACATGAGCTTATATTTAGCTTGTAAAACAAGGAACATAATTCAGTGAGCTGCTAGAAATACCTCATAAGTAATCTCTTTAAGTATCTCTTGTTTCTTACAATGAGTTAGCTCGCGTAAGCTTAGAGGTGCTGTATTGGGATATTTGTATCAGATATAGAGGTTCATTCTCAATGTGTTTCGAAAGAGGTTTAAGAAGAAAATAAAAGATACGTTAAAGCTACAAGCAGGAATGATGTGAAGAAATTATAATATCTGTTCGAGCGTTAAGGAAAATTCGACATAGTTGAAGATTTTGATGAAGAGTAGCTACAAGAATTTGATATGAGCATCTTGAAGAAAACATACAGTACTCAACTTCATGGATGAATATTCAACAACTTATTAGAGATTATAAAAGAATTGTGAAGCTTCCCGGAGTTAGTTCTTCATCAAAGACAAGCTTCCCTGAAGAACTGGGGGTAGTATAATTACTATAGGATGTGGTAGTTTGAAAATTAAGGATTTCAAACTTTTGAGAATTCAGGTCCGGGAACCTCACGATCAGTTCCAGGAAGCTCACGATTTGGTCCAGGAACCTCACGATCAGTTCCAGGAAGCTCACGATTTGGTCTAGGAACCTCACGATCAGGTCCAGGAAGCTCACAATTTGGTTCAAGAACCTTACGGATTGATTTAGTTTAGCATCTTGAAGAACAGCACGCTTACATCATGAACACATCAATGAGTTTTCAAATCTTAACGGAGTCTTCCACTTCACTTCTGATCAGTCTACAGAAAGATCCAGGTTGTAACACCCCTAGATCCGGGGTCAGGGATCTGGTCGTTACGGTCTCAATATCCATCCACAAAACCAACATAATCTAAATTACAACCTTGTGACCCAAAACAACAACAATAAACACACCCGTTATAGTCCCAGAGATGAAATCAGAGTAACCAACAATATTATTAATCACAAGTTTGAGTTCTTACAACCCAAAGAATTACAATTAACCATTACAAACTCTTTGCCATCCATTTGTATATGCCATATAATAATTACACTTGATACTCAAATGCTAACAACTAGCCTACCAGTAGCTGCCTCTTCAGCAATGGTAGCTATGACCTCATCGATTATTCATCTGACGGTTGTCACCTGCTTACGCTGAGTGCGCCTTGCGCGGCCATCTGGTCTAGCTGTTGTTGTGATATAAATAAATAAAGCAAGGGTGAGCAATAGCCCACCTAAAAGAATATAACTGAACAGTAATAATATATAACAGTTCAAAATATCTTTGATACCATATGCCATGCATTAACGATGTAGTACCAATATAAGGTATGAGATGAAGTTACAAGGTAACTCAAAATATATTTGTATTGAATAAATATCTGCTATGCAAAAGATAAGCAAGATATTCTCAATTATCATAAAAGAGGAACTTGCAGGAAAAATATTACAATTCCGGTTTCAACACTTTTTCACCTTGCCAACACCAATAGTGTTGCAGAAATTTCTCACTTTTAGAAGATGAACTAATACGGGAGGATTGCCGCGCCAGATGCCCTGACGTTTACGATGATCAGTCGTATGTCATGCATCTCATCAGTCGTTCTCTACATGTAGAAGGTAGCTCCGACGGAATTACTTATCTACCGCCCTCTGGAACTCCTCAGCCAACGGTTGGGCTATTGCTGGACCGGCGCCACTCGGCCACTTACGCGTCTCCTAGTTCGAATATCATCCATGACTCTGAAACGTAAAGTTCGTTCCCCTTTTCCCCAAGTGTAACACTTGTTGATAGGACTCCACAAAGTAGTCGTATCTAATTGGAAAGGAAAATTCACCAATATTTCCCAACCTGATGCTTGTTAATGGATATAAACTTGTTACATCAATCATACCCCTCGAGCGTTGAGGAGGTAACCAAAAGACTCATATCGATGCTTGAAAGAATCAAGATGTGAGTGACAAGATAGTTTTAGCAAGTATAGGACCGGGCAGTCCAATAAATAACATCTCTCAAGTGAGGTCCCCTTATATATGTATTTTGAAGATTGAGCGAGTATTTAAATCTTCTTATAAGACAGATTTAAATGAAGATAGAGTTTTGGGAACCTCCCCTTGATAAAATAGTCATAAAAGACTCCGATATATTTTACATAATATCCGAAGGTGAAATATAATCTTTAAATAATATAAGTCATTATATAAAAAAAGAATTTAGAAGAGTTTAAATAAATATTCCAAGAATATTTATCAAATCAATAATAATTTAGGAATATTACTAAATCCTACTATTGCTCGTAAGTAATCCTTGAATGAGTATATAGGAATATTTGCTAAATAAATCTCTTCTTAAATGGATATTCAAAATAATATTCGTTAAGTAAATAAGCTTAAACAAATATTTAAAATAATATTTACTAACTAATCAAACCATAAATGAATAGTTGAAAATAATATTCATTTAACAAATAACATTCCAAGTGAATATTCAAATAATATTCCTTCAACAAATAATCTTCCAAATGAATATCAAAATAATATTCATTTAACAAATAATATTCTAAATGAATATTCAAATGATATTCATTTAGTAATCTAAGCTTTAAAGGAATATTCGAAATAATATTCCTTGAGTAAATAGAACTTCCAATGAATATTTTAAAATGATATTCATTAAGTAAATAAAACTTTAAATGAATATTCGAAAGTAATATTCACTAAATAAATAAAGATCAAATGAATATTCCAACTAATATTCATTAAATAATTAAAGATCAAATGAGTATACCAAATAATATTCATTAAATAATTAACCCAAATGAATAGTTGGGAATGATATTCGTCAACTAAATAACTCTAATGAATATTCAAAATAATATTCATTAGCTAAATAACTCCAATGAATGTTCAAAATAATTATCATTAAATAAATGACATTCTAAATGAATATTAAAATAATATTCATTAAATATTTCTTCACTGAGGTAATTCTTAAATAACGTTACTCGAAATAATAAATTTGTCGCTGGAATCCCTCCAGTTTCCACGACTATTTATATATTACAAAATATCGACTCCCGGTCTATATTTGAAGTATGAATATCATACGCCCTTCGCTAAGGGTCTTAACCAAACAACACGGCTTATAACTGATATTTCATATATAGTCTATAAGCCAATATCAATTCAGGGAACAAGTATTCCAATATACTTTGAAAACAAACATGCATGCTATGACATATGTATAAGAACAATCATATATATTATCACAACAACAGTTCCAAGGTATTGGAAACTTGCCTGGAAATCCTGAAGGGGTAGGGTGCCTCGTGTCAATCCGATGATCTATAAATAGTCACAATAATCGAGGTCAATCACTTAACACTTTTTAAAAGGCTAAGTATAACTTATTTAAGTCGAAACACGTTTTCGAGTTATCTCGCTAAACACCCTTTAGTGAAATTCTCTTTATTCTCGCTATGACCCGTCATTCGTTCGGTACTAAGACATGTCGTCATACTTACACTTTGTATATACTTGAGTCATGTAAGTTTTAAGGTCGGTCATTTCCGAACCAAGATTATACCTCGAGATTTATCGCTCGTTTTCTAAGTCATTTACCAAAGTCATAACCAAGTATGCTTCTAGGGGTTCGTTCGCGTTTAACCTTGATTCGAACATTTTTATAAAATCGTAAAATGATCCATTCGACATGTGGTCTTCTCCCACACCTTCCTTTTTATCTCTATTATTTAATTATCCAGATTCGCCACCGATTTCATAGTATTAAATGAATCCAATTTCAGTTACGAACTTTCGTTTACGGTTTCGAACCACTTTTACGAATTTAATCATAACTCCTAAACCGTAAGTCCATTTCATATGATCTTTATATCAAAACGAAGCTTATAACATAATCTACCTTTTCATGGCAGAATACGAAGCTAGTCAGTGAGTTATGGCTACTGTCAAATATGATTTCTTAATGTTAACGAAAATTCGGCATTACTACGGCTATAAATCGAACGTTCTAAAATCATAACGATTCCAAAAAGCCACACCGGGCATCCAAACAACTTGTAAACATATTACATATCTCCAACTGTCCAAACTCATCTACTTTACCAACATGATCATCACATCTCTTAAATCAAACAATCACTACATAATCATGCTTATAATCATGCTATTAACACATCTTATACTAAATCCATCAAGAGCATGCAAAATCTCAAAGTAAGATCTAGGGTTCATGAGGTTTATACCTTCCTTGGAGAGTTTTAAAGCCCTTTCTAAGCCTTGATCTAGTCCTTAGAACTCATTACAACCTTAAACTAGCAAGAATCATCAAGAACATAGTTAGTGATTTTCGGATCTGCTATAACGCAGTTGAAAGATCATGAAAAACGAGGGCCTTACCGAGGTTTTCTGGACAAGGCTTCTAAAGGAGAGTTGTATAGCATCCAACCAGCTTTCCAAAAAGCTAAAGAACACAAAATTCCATTGAGTAATGAAGGAGATATAGCCGTTTGAAAATCATCACAGAAACTGTCAACAATCTGGACAGTTTGCTTCTTCAACTTGGGGAGGTGATTTGCCTAGGCTATACTACTTTGATTGCTATGAAATTTGGAACGAACCTTGACCATGGAGTGGAGAAGAAATGGTTAAAATTTGGTGATTTTATCATGAATAGAAATGGAGATATGAATTTTTCTTTCCTTGGTGTTCCTGCTGGGCAGTTTAGAGAAAATGAGAGGAATGGAGTTGTTTGGCTTGCTCTTGATCTAATCCTTGGCTAATGTGAATTATTGTGATGGATATGGATAATATCTAGCATAAAGTGGCTTTATTAAAGTTCCTAGGTCATTCATGATGCAATCAAGTGGACAAGTGTTAGGATTTTGTGGTTGGATGATGAAATCATGCTAAGTACTTGGTTTGTTCCACTTGATTCTAGTCACTCTTGTAACTATGTTGGTTACTAGATATTTTCTAGTAGCTTGCACAAGACTCTTGCTCCCTCTGCTTGTTTCTTTGTCCGTTTATTGCTTAATTCGTTGATCGTTCGAGGGAATAACTCATTCGTTTCTAGTTAGGGTTTTACCGAAAACCTTCTTAATAATTCTAATACTATTCTTCATCTTTCTTAATACTTCTCGAATTTAAATTCCTTAATTCCCTTTTATAAATCCTTAAGTCTTGCAGTGTCTAGGGAAATCTCGGAGAAAATAAAAGTGCTCTTTTTCTGAATCCGACAGCTTTTACATACACTTATTTTCCTCCTGGATCACTAATACGAACTCAGAAATCCGTTCCGAATACCGGGTATAACATTATTATAATAATATTTCAAATTCCACCAAAATCACTATTCATCACTTATTTTTATTTAATTCCTATAATTAGGAAAATGAACCTGGTTCACCCTCGAGTGTTCCTTAACCTTTCATGGAACCTCCGTACTTGTAACCGATATTGATCTGGATGACATGAGGGTATCTATTTCTCTCTAGGGAATCTTATCTTAACTTTCTAGGAGATAGATTATTCTAATCTAAGTTATCACCCAATAGCATCCTTCAGGCCATATAACCTTGGAATATATATCCTTTCATTATTCATTCATTAAAACCAGTATTACATTCTAGTTGTAACCACTATTCATTCTTATATCAGTACATAATAAAAAGTTTTAATTCTACCCAAAAATCTGGGTTCTTACAGTCTCCCCTCCTTAAAAGGATTCCGTCCCGGAATCAGGTAGAAGACAATTGGGTATTTGTTGGTTATTTCACTTTCCAATTCTCTGGTCGATCCTTACACATTCCAATCTTTCTAAAGCGCCTCATACTGGTGTTACAATACACCCCTTATACGTCCTACCAATTCCTTGGTACTTTTACACAACACATTATCCGGTATACGCTCTTGTCCGGTCTTATACTATTAACCTTATTGGTACGTGCAGTGACTTCGGTATCACTAAGGCGCTACGAATTCCGGAGATAACCTCACTCGTAATTTTTGCAATTTCCTGATCGCTTTAATCTTCGCAATCTCGATGTATATATATTTAGGTGGAAAAATTTTTATCGAGAGATCACTGTGATCAATGAACATTTGTTATATTGCATAGTTAGTACAAAAGGGGGCCAGCCTTTAGTACTTGACAAGCAATTAAACAATTAATGGCATTCCACTTAGACTCCTATCACACAGACAGAGAGTCACGTAGTATTACCTCCCCTCCTTAAAGGGTTGTTTTTCTCAATTTAGAAGAAGATAAATAAGGGAGAAGAAAAGAACGAATTTCAAAGAATCATATATGAAAGTTTTCATGATTGTCAAAATATCATACTTAGAATTTACCTCTGAACTATAGAGGTTTATTAGAGAAGAGAAATAATCATATTCGTATCAAATTCCACTTTTTCGTAATCTCACATATCACATGTCCCTGCTATTCTGTCCATCATTCTATGGACCTATACTCTTGCTTGATATTAGCACTACTTACTTTTTGGAAAATCCTTCAACCTCTCAGGTTAAATCTTTGATTTCCCGCTTGACATTATTATTACTCACATTTCACGCCCCGACACTGGCTTTTTCATACTCATAATTCTAACACTATCAGGTTGTCATTCCGAGTGCTCGTTAGGAAAAACCCATTCATCAATCCATTCATAACATTTCTTGCTTCACATTCCATAATTATTTCCCATTCTTTTCTTTATCAATCACATCCATCTTATCATCTAGTTCTCATTCACTTCTGTTATTGAACTCCACCGTCACCTTATTAGGGGAACGCGTGTTACCTTTATTCAATATACGTGGCACGTTTGTGGTCAAACTTTCCTTTGTTCAACCATCTAGATTTCACTTTCTCATTCCATGAGTCTCTTTTATTACTCAATCAAACTATTCCATATTTCCTCGGATTTTCCAAACTTAAAAGGAGTCAATTTGTATGTCCTTCATGCTCCTAATTCCAACTTTCCGCTTTGGCCAATACCCTTACCTTGCCAATTCCATACTCTTCTCGCTTCATTACTGGAGCTTCTCATGAGTCTGCCTATCTGACTCTCTTATTAATTCCCAATTCTATTTCCATCTCTATCAGTCTCTTGTCTTTATTTCTACTATAATCATTTTATGAACCATCATAACCTAATTCTTCATTTCAAATATCCCGTCGATCCAGAAATTACACCATCCGAAATAAACCTGGATGATTTCTCTAACTTAGATTCACTTCGACATTTCCACAGTCGTTACCACCTAATTTTTCAGAAGGATCACCATCGTTTATCGTTTACTTAGTGCTTTAACAACTAAGCATCATAATTGTCAATTCAAGATCCTCTAGGAAAACAAAATAATCACTATTCCCTATCCATAGGGAATGCTTCCTGAACTTGACGTAGATATTACATGAAGCAGATAAAATTGCAGGAAAGCTTCCAGCATCGCAGCTGGAATAGGCTGGTGAGATTATTAATCATATATCTCCGGTAGAAGACTAAAAGCTTAGCGGTTTGCTTAATCGCTTGCCAATCTCATAATTCTCTATCTTGTTTGCACAGAAATACACCAACATAAACTTGCTTGTCATTCATCATCGTGCCATTTGGCTTATCAGTATTTGTACCATCTCTGTTTTTGGTCATCTTCTACCACATTATGACCATCGAGGTCCTTACATTATCATTCTATTTCTTTGGTATGAGCATTTATACTTACTCCCCTATACTTAAAGTGTCGGCCACCTCGTTGGCCTTTCCTGATTATAATAATTTCTTGAGATCCATGTTTTCTGGATCTATTCCAACTCAGGGTGGAAGCATTCTCCCTTAAATTCTGCTGAATGAGAGAAAACATCTATCAGTCTTTTCCAAAAGTCATTGCTTCCACCTTTCTAGTGTGAACTTTACTACCAGTACTCCCAATCATACCTAGGATATTTCCTTACTTAAATCCCTTCTTGTTTTAGGATAATCTCAACCTTATTGGTTCAATCCATACTTTCTCATGGTTTCACACCTAATTCCTCTGGCCGTATTGTTACTATGTCATACATTCCTTACCAAACTTCCCTTTCTGAAGTTCAGAACATTACCTCTTCCCTTATAGGGTTCCTTAGGTCATCCTCATCATTCATCCTATATCTTCTGGGTACAGGGTATATCAAACATCATTAACCAATTCTATAACGATTCTGTCTATGTACTTTTCGAGACTCCTTTCCACAAATCCTTATAGGTTATTGATACCTTGGTCGATTCAACTTATATCATCTGATTTCACAGTGCCTATTGTTAGGGGTGATGCTATTCTTTGTGCATCCCCCAGGGTTCGTCTTAATATATGGACATTCTATGCTCAATTCTAGTTTCAAGGAATACTTATGTCCTGTACTTGGCAATTCAATCATATATCCTTAATAAGGGTCTCTTTTAATCATTCTCATCTTGATAGTCTATAGGTAGACTAATGCTAACCTCTTCTTTCAAACGAATGTTAGTCTATATGACCTTCCAAAAGACAACACATGTCTATCTGCTCTTTCTTACAGAACTTGGTAATGGTAGCAAGGATGTTCTGGAAGATATTGGTCGTGTTCAATGTGAATCTCTTAATGCCTAATGCTCCTCTTGAGGACACTAAGTTTCAGATAACATTTTTGCATCATACTGCACCATCTCTGACAATCCTCATAACCTTTACTGGTCACCATCCTCATTCCTAACACATCCATGGTATTTATAAAATCCATTATCATGTATCTCAATTCATTTTATATCAAAAGTCCTTGCGGTTGGCGCTTGATTAGAAGCACCCCGCTTTGTCCTTACGTTGCTGGTTCAGTCACTTGATAATCCTTAGTGACTTGGCCCCCATCTGGCCATGCTAAATATGTGAGCTTAGGGGTCGGCTAATAGCATTACTTTTCTAGCAATTGCTGGCATATTGCCTTCTACTTTGATACATTTTGATCTTTCCAAAGCTTTACTCCATATAAGTCTCACTCGACTTCTCGGTACCGTCTCCGGTCACCTTTCCTTCACTTTTATTCTTTCAGTTAATCTTATCAATTCCACGTACCACAAAAGCTTAACACTTCTGGCATAACAACCTTTTCATTTAAGTCAATCCCAGAATTTCTCCGTCCGGCTTGTTTCTTAATTACATTCAACTTCATAATTTTATCCCTACATTCGACTGTAATAATCGGGGTATGTCTACCCATCTGTATAGCGGCTACTTTACCCAATCCACAGGGTTCGCTCCAGTTTCCACTCTCTTCAATGACGTCTTTTGATAATCAGAAAGACAAGGTTTGCCAAAATTCGTTGAATTCCTTTCTAGAATTTGGAAAAATTTCAGTTAATTTATTCACCCACTAGTAACATGCCACATCTTCCCGATACATATTCGTCCTATTAGTCGATACTACCAAATACCAGTCTTCTTAACAACTAGTCTCAGAAGGAACACTACCGTCGGGGTTAGTCGTTCCTCAACATTGGCACTACCAAGGCCATCCGAATTCGATGAACTGCGCTGTCTAAATGTATTCGAAATTACGCTGTCGTGCTGCATAAGCGCAGACCTATACCTGTATGAGTTGCATCATAATATCTCCCAAAGTTTCCTTCTTCCATTAGGCAACGCCAACCCTGGTCATCACCAACTTTACCTTTAGCTCCAGGAAGATCTTCTCACGTTTATCTTGTCCATTCAAACTTTTATTCTTATAATAAGTCGGGTTACGGGACTACACTTTCTGTAAAGTCCTAAGCAATTCTTTGGTAATACCTTGTGAATTTTACGAAATTTCTCACCTTTGCCAGTGTGGTTGGCCAATCTTCATTTGAAACTGTCTTTAACTTGGTAGGGTCGACCAACACTACTCTTATTGATCATGTGTCCTATTGCTGGACTTCATTTTGCCAAAACTCTTATTTCGAGAACATGTCCTACACCTGTTCTATCAGGTTGCACCTAGAAGCATTCTCAATTACATCTCGACCACTGCTCGCCTTGCCTAATCCATTTATGATTCAGTGTCAGAATAAACTTAAGGTAACTACCATAATCCATTCAAGGAAAAGAAAGAATTTAATATTCTTCTGAATCACATGCAACTAATGTTTCTGGTTCATCATTTCACTGAATTGAACTGAACTTATACTTGGTTTCTTGACGATAGCCTCATTACTAGTTTATCATAGACTCACTGGTCTTTTAGTCTTGTAGGTTCTGAGATCATTGTCTTGCTTACTATTTCCTTATATACTTTATTCAATCATGCCATCACCTTTCAATGTCTTTATTTTCTAAGTTGATCCATTCATAAAATGGACATTTCCTTGAACCCAACCACATCATCAATCTAAGTTTGACTTTACAAATTATCACTCATGAAATCTGCCTTCTCATGGCGAATTATCCTTAACCACATTCACACTAATTCATTTATCTGAAGATATGGCACTTGCCACCTATGTCTTAACTGTTCCTAGGGACTCTGCTCCCCGTCCTCTATCTGTGTCTTTGATAACCATGTGCCACTCTAACTCTTTTCTCATTAATCTGTAGGTCTCTAAGGATTTTGGTTTTTATCTATCCCCATATAAGATCTCAAGTAATTCCTCAAATCCATCTTACCTGCTGGTACTTCATCTAGCAGTCCCGCTATGAATCCAATACGCATCTTTAATTCTCTTAATAATATCTCAGCTCTTTATGCTCACTTTTCTGAGCACTATACCTTAACTCTTATAGTCTCTCTGGCTGTAGCCCTCATTCCTTAAGTGTAAACTCCATATACTTATCAATATTCTCCTCCTCTGCTGGAACCTCTTCCGGGTCCTCAGTAGGGTACTCTATCGAATCCACCATCCGATCTTCAGCATCAAAACAAGCATCATTGAGTTACTTCTCGTAATCCCCAAGGTCTATCGCCTTACTAGTCGATACAAGAACGAGCTAAGTCACTATCATGATACTTAATAGTTCCCATAAGGGTTTTATACGTCAGTACTACATTAAGTAGTCCGACTATGAACTTGGCAAGAGTTCTTATTATCTTAATGAATTTATTGTTTTAACGTCGCATCATCTCTGGGATATATAACGCTCTCTCTGATACCATTTCTGTAACACCCCTAGATCCGGGGTCAGGGATCTGGTCGTTACGGTCTCAATATCCATCCACAAAACCAACATAATCTAAATTACAACCTTGTGACCCAAAACAACAACAATAAACACACCAGTTATAGTCCCAGAGATGAAATCAGAGTAACCAACAATATTATTAATCACAAGTTTGAGTTCTTACAACCCAAAGAATTACAATTAACCATTACAAACTCTTTGCCATCCATTTGTATATGCCATATAATAATTACACTTGATACTCAAATGCTAACAACTAGCCTACCAGTAGCTGCCTCTTCAGCAATGGTAGCTATGACCTCATCGATTATTCATCTGACGGTTGTCACCTGCTTACGCTGAGTGCGCCTTGCGCGGCCATCTGGTCTAGCTGTTGTTGTGATATAAATAAATAAAGCAAGGGTGAGCAATAGCCCACCTAAAAGAATATAACTGAACAGTAATAATATATAACAGTTCAAAATATCTTTGATACCATATGCCATGCATTAACGATGTAGTACCAATATAAGGTATGAGATGAAGTTACAAGGTAACTCAAAATATATTTGTTTTGAATAAATATCTGCTATGCAAAAGATAAGCAAGATATTCTCAATTATCATAAAAGAGGAACTTGCAGGAAAAATATTACAATTCCGGTTTCAACACTTTTTCACCTTGCCAACACCAACAGTGTTGCAGAAATTTCTCACTTTTAGAAGATGAACTAATACGGGAGGATTGCCGCGCCAGATGCCCTGACGTTTACGATGATCAGTCGTATGTCATGCATCTCATCAGTCGTTCTCTACATGTAGAAGGTAGCTCCGACGGAATTACTTATCTACCGCCCTCTGGAACTCCTCAGCCAACGGTTGGGCTATTGCTGGACCGGCGCCACTCGGCCACTTACGCGTCTCCTAGTTCGAATATCATCCATGACTCTGAAACGTAAAGTTCGTTCCCCTTTTCCCCAAGTGTAACACTTGTTGATAGGACTCCACAAAGTAGTCGTATCTAATTGGAAAGGAAAATTCACCAATATTTCCCAAGCTGATGCTTGTTAATGGATATAAACTTGTTACATCAATCATACCCCTCGAGCGTTGAGGAGGTAACCAAAAGACTCATATCGATGCTTGAAAGAATCAAGATGTGAGTGACAAGATAGTTTTAGCAAGTATAGGACCGGGCAGTCCAATAAATAACATCTCTCAAGTGAGGTCCCCTTATATATGTATTTTGAAGATTGAGTGAGTATTTAAATCTTCTTATAAGACAGATTTAAATGAAGATAGAGTTTTGGGAACCTCCCCTTGATAAAATAGTCATAAAAGACTCCGATATATTTTACATAATATCCGAAGGTGAAATATAATCTTTAAATAATATAAGTCATTATATAAAAAAAGAATTTAGAAGAGTTTAAATAAATATTCCAAGAATATTTATCAAATCAATAATAATTTAGGAATATTACTAAATCCTACTATTGCTCGTAAGTAATCCTTGAATGAGTATATAGGAATATTTGCTAAATAAATCTCTTCTTAAATGGATATTCAAAATAATATTCGTTAAGTAAATAAGCTTAAACAAATATTTAAAATAATATTTACTAACTAATCAAACCTTAAATGAATAGTTGAAAATAATATTCATTTAACAAATAACATTCCAAGTGAATATTCAAATAATATTCCTTCAACAAATAATCTTCCAAATGAATATCAAAATAATATTCATTTAACAAATAATATTCTAAATGAATATTCAAATGATATTCATTTAGTAATCTAAGCTTTAAAGGAATATTCGAAATAATATTCCTTGAGTAAATAGAACTTCCAATGAATATTTTAAAATGATATTCATTAAGTAAATAAAACTTTAAATGAATATTCGAAAGTAATATTCACTAAATAAATAAAGATCAAATGAATATTCCAACTAATATTCATTAAATAATTAAAGATCAAATGAGTATACCAAATAATATTCATTAAATAATTAACCCAAATGAATAGTTGGGAATGATATTCGTCAACCAAATAACTCTAATGAATATTCAAAATAATATTCATTAGCTAAATAACTCCAATGAATGTTCAAAATAATTATCATTAAATAAATGACATTCTAAATGAATATTAAAATAATATTCATTAAATATTTCTTCACTGAGGTAATTCTTAAATAACGTTACTCGAAATAATAAATTTGTCGCTGGAATCCCTCCAGTTTCCACGACTATTTATATATTACAAAATATCGACTCCCGGTCTATATTTGAAGTATGAATATCATACGCCCTTCGCTAAGGGTCTTAACCAAACAACCCGGCTTATAACTGATATTTCATATATAGTCTATAAGCCAATATCAATTCAGGGAACAAGTATTCCAATATACTTTGAAAACAAACATGCATGCTATGGCATATGTATAAGAACAATCATATATATTATCACAACAACAGTTCCAAGGTATTGGAAACTTGCCTGGAAATCCTGAAGGGGTAGGGTGCCTCGTGTCAATCCGATGATCTATAAATAGTCACAATAATCGAGGTCAATCACTTAACACTTTTTAAAAGGCTAAGTATAACTTATTTAAGTCGAAACACGTTTTCGAGTTATCTCGCTAAACACCCTTTAGTGAAATTCTCTTTATTCTCGCTATGACCCGTCATTCGTTCGGTACTAAGACATGTCGTCATACTTACACTTTGTATATACTTGAGTCATGTAAGTTTTAAGGTCGGTCATTTCCGAACCAAGATTATACCTCGAGATTTATCGCTCGTTTTCTAAGTCATTTACCAAAGTCATAACCAAGTATGCTTCTAGGGGTTCGTTCGCGTTTAACCTTGATTCGAACATTTTTATAAAATCGTAAAATGATCCATTCGACATGTGGTCTTCTCCCACACCTTCCTTTTTATCTCTATTATTTAATTATCCAGATTCGCCACCGATTTCATAGTATTAAATGAATCCAATTTCAGTTACGAACTTTCGTTTACGGTTTCGAACCACTTTTACGAATTTAATCATAACTCCTAAACCGTAAGTCCATTTCATACGATCTTTATATCAAAACGAAGCTTATACCATAATCTACCTTTTCATGGCAGAATACGAAGCTAGTCAGTGAGTTATGGCTACTGTCAAATATGATTTCTTAATGTTAACGAAAATTCGGCATTACGACGGCTATAAATCGAACGTTCTAAAATCATAACGATTCCAAAAAGCCACACCGGGCATCCAAACAACTTGTAAACATATTACATATCTCCAACTGTCCAAACTCATCTACTTTACCAACATGATCATTACATCTCTTAAATCAAACAATCACTACATAATCATGCTTATAATCATGCTATTAACACATCTTATACTAAATCCATCAAGAGCATGCAAAATCTCAAAGTAAGATCTAGGGTTCATGAGGTTTATACCTTCCTTGGAGAGTTTTAAAGCCCTTTCTAAGCCTTGATCTAGTCCTTAGAACTCATTACAACCTTAAACTAGCAAGAATCATCAAGAACATAGTTAGTGATTTTCGGATCTGCTATAACGCAGTTGAACGATCATGAAAAACGAGGGCCTTACCGAGGTTTTCTGGACAAGGCTTCTAAAGGAGAGTTGTAGAGCATCCAACCAGCTTTCCAAAAAGCTAAAGAACACAAAATTCCATTGAGTAATGAAGGAGATATAGCCGTTTGAAAATCATCACAGAAACTGTCAACAATCTGGACAGTTTGCTTCTTCAACTTGGGGAGGTGATTTGCCTAGGCTATACTACTTTGATTGCTATGAAATTTGGAACGAACCTTGACCATGGAGTGGAGAAGAAATGGTTAAAATTTGGTGATTTTATCATGAATAGAAATGGAGATATGAATTTTTCTTTCCTTGGTGTTCCTGCTGGGCAGTTTAGAGAAAATGAGAGAAATGGAGTTGTTTGGCTTGCTCTTGATCTAATCCTTGGCTAATGTGAATTATTGTGATGGATATGGATAATATCTAGCATAAAGTGGCTTTATTAAAGTTCCTAGGTCATTCATGATGCAATCAAGTGGACAAGTGTTAGGATTTTGTGGTTGGATGATGAAATCATGCTAAGTACTTGGTTTGTTCCACTTGATTCTAGTCACTCTTGTAACTATGTTGGTTACTAGATATTTTCTAGTAGCTTGCACAAGACTCTTGCTCCCTCTTCTTGTTTCTTTGTCCGTTTATTGCTTAATTCGTTGATCGTTCGAGGGAATAACTCATTCGTTTCTAGTTAGGGTTTTACCGAAAACCTTCTTAATAATTCTAATACTATTCTTCATCTTTCTTAATACTTCTCGAATTTAAATTCCTTAATTCCCTTTTATAAATCCTTAAGTCTTGCAGTGTCTAGGGAAATCTCGGAGAAAATAAAAGTGCTCTTTTTCTGAATCCGACAGCTTTTACATACACTTATTTTCCTCCTGGATCACTAATACGAACTCAGAAATCCGTTCCGAATACCGGGTATAACATTATTATAATAATATTTCAAATTCCACCAAAATCACTATTCATCACTTATTTTTATTTAATTCCTATAATTAGGAAAATGAACCTGGTTCACCCTCGAGTGTTCCTTAACCTTTCATGGAACCTCCGTACTTGTAACCGATATTGATCTGGATGCCATGAGGGTATCTATTTTTCTCTAGGGAATCTTATCTTAACTTTCTAGGAGATAGATTATTCTAATCTAAGTTATCACCCAATAGCATCCTTCAGGCCATATAACCTTGGAATATATATCCTTTCATTATTCATTCATTAAAACCAGTATTACATTCTAGTTGTAACCACTATTCATTCTTATATCAGTACATAATAAAAAGTTTTAATTCTACCCAAAAATCTGGGTTCTTACACAGGTGATACCTCTCCTTTTATGCTTACATATTCGTAAAAACCTCCCAGGTACGCTCAACAAACTCTTACTATTCATAAAGCATGTTTAAATAATTATGTTGCTAAGGTCTTATATGCGATAAAGCTATGATTATATCTTGATTATGTTTCTAGATGTTAGAATGCACATGTACATAACAGATTGCAGGTTCCTTGTTATTTACCTACACCTCGAAGGTTCCTTGTTATTTACCTGCACCTTGCAGGTTCCTTGTTATTTATCTGTAGCTTGTAGGTTCCTTGATATTTACCTGCCGCTTACAGGTTCCATGTATTTACCGTTAGTTAACAGGTTCCGTGTTTCTCACCTGAAGCTCGTAGATAACAACTTCCAGGTCTAGTTGTATTTATTTGTGTCTAGTAGATTACTCGTTATTCTCTTGTAACTGACATCTTGCAGGTTCATTGATATTTACCTGAAGCTTGTATGTAACAGCTTCCAGGTTCATTGACATTTGTTAGAAGCCAATTTTTGACAGTTTCTAATTAGCACCTTCCTGCTTGAAATTCCTAGCCAGCAAAGACCTGAATAGAAGAAAGTGTACTTACAGCAAGAGCTCCATGCCTTTAGAGGATTAATCTAGTGCTCTTCTGGATTCTCTTTGTGCTCCATTCAAGGATTCACTTAGAGCCTAGAATGATTCACTAGATTCCCCAAGAATTTCATGTATTCATCCGGTGCCCTTCTGGATTGTACTCCATTCAAGGATTCACTTAGAGCCTAGAAGGACTTACCAGGCTCTATAAGCATATCCATGTATTCACCTAGTGCCCTTATGGATTCTCTATGTGCCCGTACAGGTTCACTTAGAGCCCAAAAGGATTCACTTGGTGCTTCATGCATCTACGCGCATTTGTTTGGTATCTTGATGGATTCTCTTTGTACCATTTTAGGGATTCATTCGGTACCCAATTGGTTTCGATTTTTTGCCCTTAGCAGAGGTTCACATAATGACCAGTTGGATTCACCTTATGCCCTTATAAGGATTTGCATAGAGCACAGAAAGATTCACTTTGAACGACCCTGTAAGCTGCAGGCACTCGATAGCCAGAAAAGACTTATAAACACGAAAGATTCACATCGAAAAGCCCTATGAATCGTAGGCACAATTCAAAAGTCCCATAAGCATGTGGGCACCTAGTTAAAGGTTTTGGGAACCTAATCATGGGTAACCTAACCTAGAGTTTGATTGTACTTGAAAAGCCTTTAAAGGGTTTCACCTTGTGCTCGTATGGATTCACTTGGTGCCCCTAGCATTTGAAGGGATTCACCTTGTGCCCTTAGGGATTCACTTGGTGCCCCTAGAGTTTGAAATGATTCATCATGTGCCCTATAGATTCTCTTTGTGCCCTCTTCAGGATTCATTTAGAGCCTATAAGGATTCACTTGATGCCACAAAGGAATTCACTTAGTGCCCAACCGGATTCTTTTCGTGCTCTTGACATGATTCACCTAGAGCCAGGATGGATTCACTTCGTGCTCCCTAAAGCCAAACAGGATTCATTTGACGCCCAGTCGAATTCTTTAAGTGCCCTTCTCAGGATTCACTTAAAGCTAAACTGGATTCGTCTTATGCCCTGTCAAGGATTCACTTAGCGCCCAATTGAAATCTCTAAGTGCCCTTCCCAGGATTCACCTAGAGCTCAATTGGATTCGCCTTGTGCCCTCATCAAAGCGATACAAAGATGAATACTCTCATTTTATAAAGCTTGTATATGATCGAAACAAGTACCGTACTACTAACAGGTTTTTGATAAAGCAGCTTGCAGCATCATTGATGATCATCAGAAGCTTCCAGTTAATAGCTTCCGGCTTCTAGTTTTCAACCCATAGTTTATAAGCTACAGCTTCCAGTCAACCGCTTCAACAAGCTATAGCAGGTTCACGCATCATGACGGCTCGGGGGTAGCTCAATTCCCCTATGTCTTACTTTTGTTAGCTGATAAGTGGATTTTATATCCACTTGGAGCATTCTAAATCGGCTTAAATTGATTGTCTTGGACTCAAGTTTGTGGTAGTTTTGATGTGTTTTGTTTAGTTGTGCAGATTTACAAGAATGTTGATTATGGTTGATGCTTCTATCATTTTTGGAGAATAAATTAATTAAAATTCGGATTTCTGAGACGGTTGCGCAGCCTACACTGTTTTGGACATATCTGGAGTTCTAGAAGTCCGTTTTCAGCGATCTTACTGCCCACGTGAAGCCTGGGAGATTTTCTACAACTTGGTATAGGATTCCCACGAGCAAATTGCACCGGGTAGGAGCAATCTGCGCGAAGAACAGACTGTTGGGCGCAGATTGCACGCGCGCGGTGCTGAAAAATGACAGTTTTTACTATTTTGGCCATATCTTGAGTTCTACAACTCCGTTCACCCGTAAGCAGTCCACGCGAAGATAACGAGATTCTCTATCATTCTAAAGTGGTCCAGAGGTCCAATTACTACTAGAACGTTCCAGAATATCTGAAGAAAAGTCAGCTACGAATTTTCCTTAAAAACAGAATCAGTTTAGGAAACGTATTTTGCAGAAATTCTATTATAATTCTGTTTTGGTATTTTCTTGCTGGGCAAGATGTCTAGAGCCTATATAAACACATCCAACCCTTGTAAATTGTATCATTAAGATCATTATCATCATTAGGAGTAGAACTATTACATATCAATTACTTAGGTTTATTTGTATATTTTCATACTTTGTTTTTATCATGGTTTCATCAGATCCCATGATGACGAGAGGTTCGATTATGAACTAATCGTTGTCATGGGATTCTAACGAATTTATTTATGGAGCTTTAGTATCTTGATGCTTTAAAGATCTGTGTGTGGTGTATATCTGATATCCTCGTATGGTTAATCTTAATGCTTTTAGATGCGTAGCTAACATCTAAATTGAATTGTTAATCTCTTGTGAAGTGAAAGTGGATCTTGAGATTTAGAACTTGCCATGCTAGCATAGGTTCATAATTGTTTATCAATATGATTTGTGGTGTGAGATGAAAATACTTATACTGCCCTGTGTGATCTTAATGGATAACTTGTTCTTCAACAGTTATGTTTTCAAATTCTATAGACATATAGGGTCTAAGCATAATTGGTGTCTATTCATCTTCTATCTCTTTTGTGGATGTATGTTTAGTTTGGTATGCGTATGCTGACAGGTAGCGTATACTTGTTTCGTGTTGTCCGATCAGATATCAAAACCATTACACATAGTGATTAAAGGCGTCAGATCTAAGGGAAGTATTTAATGAAGTTAGGATCCCATGTTTATTCTCATATAAGTAATTCGATTTTAATTCTTGTTAATTAGTTTAATTCTTGCATCTTAGTATAAATTAGATAATCAAACCCATTTTGTTACTTTTCTTAGCAGTGAGTTAAAACCATACATTGTTGCATAGGCATATTTACTGAATAGAACACCATTCTAGATCTCTGTGGGAACGAACTTGATTTAATCATATATTACTTGTGACAACGTGCGCTTGCGTAAATTATAGCATAACAAGTTTTTGGCGCCGCTGCCGGGGATCATCGGTGTTTTATTTTTGGTTTATGTGCTTGTCAATAGTGGTCGTTAGCGTTCACTGACTCGGATTTCTTACTTAGTTAGTTTGTTTGTAGTGTTTCAGGTACTTGTCAGAGAGTGTGGGCGTTAAAGATGGATTTTCTAAATTACTATGGAGTTCAGCAGGTGGCTAGTGTTTGTGAGCTTTGTGCGGGCGCACATGAGACGTATCAGTGCTGGAGCAACCAAGGTCGTATTCAACAGCCTCAGCAATGTGAGCGGTGTTTTGGCGTTCATGATCCCTCGCAATATTGTTACTACGGAGGAGTTGATCCATATGTCAGTTATGAGGAACAACCATATTTTCAATACTATCCTCAACAGTACCAGCAAGATGTTCCAGATATGTCATATGTCTTTGGTAGTGAAGAGTTTCAACATCAGCAACCTATTCCTACTTTTCAGTCAGATGAGGTTGATGATTTGAAGGAGCTTAGGAAGGAGATTAGGATGCTTGTAGAGAATCATGATAAGCTTATCAAATCTATGGGGACATTAGCTGCTCAAGTTTTGAGAGTCTTGGAACAAGAGAATCAGCAATTCATATCAGAAGCAATTCCAGAAAATACCGATGACTTGGAGCAAGGTACTGCATGCTTAATTGAAGAAGACAAATTCCAAGAGGAGGAGAGTGTTCACAAGCCATGTGAGGAATTTGATCAAGCTAGTGAGGTGGATGATTTGGAAAGGGCACTATTTGAGACAGACACTGATGAGCTACGAAAATTTCAAGAATTGTTATGTGCGAACCAAGAGGACACTGATGAGCTACGCAAATTTCAAGAATTGGTATGTGCGAACCAAGAGGATGAAGAACATGGGAAAGATGCAGGTCTTCTACTTGTCTCAGAATGTAAAGATGGAGGTAGCGCATTAGAGCCAATGGAGGAAGTTCTCGTTGAGGAACCAAAGGCTTCAGCAATTTACATTTACCCTCCTCCATTATATTCAAGCGAAGCTCGTGTGTTGTTCTACAAATTGACAGATTTTGGGTCAACAGATGAAGGCATTGGAAGAGGATATAGTTGCTACATGAATAGGCCAAGCAAGGAGAAGGAGCAGAAAGTGTGCCGCCGTGATGACGATGAAGTATTGCGAAGAGAGGACCAGGCGAACTATTATCATCCTTAGTGGAGGCTTGGAAGTAACGTCAAGCTATTGACGTTAAAGAAGCGCTTCGTGGGAGGCAACCCATGAATTAGTGTAGAAAAAAAAAAACAAGTAGTGTTGTGCAGAGAAAAAAAAAAAAAAAATTCGTGAACAGTGAAATTTCGCGCAGTTTGCGCCCTTGTAACGCAACCTGCGCCAGCATTACTGCATTCAGCGCAAATTGCGCCTGGGTAACGCAGGCTGCCCCTGCGTTATAGCCCATTTAGACCCCCTAACACGCATTCTTTTCATGCGTGTCACCCTTGTTCCGCGCCCAACGCCCTGTAACGCAGCCTTCTGATGCGTTATACCCCTGTTCTGCCCAGAATATTTTCCGAAAATCAATGTTTTTACCTCTAAAATTCCCCCAAAACCTATCCTAACCCAAATTTTTTCAATTCTTAATTCCTATATCTATCCTACATCAAATCTTAACCTCTACAAATCTCTCCTACATCTAAATTTTTTTTATTCAACCTATTCATCATCTTATATTTATACACACCTAGCCATACAAATCCAATTCCTCTTCTATTTTCTTTAAATCTCTAAAAATTCAATTCTAAAGAGGAATTAATTGCAAGTTCACCTCTCCAATTCGTAGTGGGTTTATTTCTTCTCTCTAATATTATTTTTATTACGAATTTGTGTTCTTGTAAATTGGGATTTGTATTATTCTTAATATATTGGGTTTTTTTGGTGTGTTATTGCTTGGTAATTTTTGGTGGAGCTTCTTGTGAGTTGGGTATTGATTCTTTTGGCTCGTAAGCATGGGAGAGATAGTGCTAATGTTGGGAAATTTTCGTTTTCGACGGTGGAGGTTAAATTTAATCGGTTGTTTTGAGGCCAATTGCTAAGGAAAGGGGATTTTTGTGAGAAAAAAAATTGTTGGGTATGCTTCGGTATTCAGGTATGTTTTCTACTATCCCTTGTATTTACTTCCATTCAATGGGGACATTGAATATTTTAAGTTTGGGGGTGGTTTGAGGGATTAGTAGTTGTTGTTGTATTATTTGTTCATGTAGGATTTCATGTTTTGCTTATTAGTAGTAGTAAATTATGCATTTATGTTTGTGTTATCTACGTTTGTTTCATTTAGGACATTCTGTTTTTATGTTTTTATATCATGTGAGTTCATAATAGTTTGCATTTGCACCCATGCTTGATAGGAATTTTGTGTTGTTGACGCTTTTGATTGAGAAGTGATATGCTTTGTTCTTGTGCACACACATACACTAGTAAGTTGAAGCTAGTAGACTTATGGAATGTTGTAAGTGATTAGAAGGACATGAATATGTGCAAGATGATTTAGTTTGCATGCTCTGAATACAAGTAGGTACGTTAGAGAGATTTTTGCTTGGGATTGAGTATGTTTTTCCACCAAGTGAGTTTTTGAGCCTTATTGCATATTATTTGCAATTTATTCGTTTACTTGTGTGTCCACGGATTGTTTGCATTGCTAGCAGTTGTTTGAGGTCTTTCTTGAAACGCATGACATTATTTGACGATTAAAATGATAAAGGCAATTAGGAATAACCGCATATTTTCCCATATTACCATACCATATTTACATGATCAATTAGTTAACCCGTTGAGCTTAATCCTATTTTTTTGGTGACATACCACATTACTTGCCTAGACCTTTTTCTTGTATTGGCCTTACATTAATTTGAACCCACATTGTCAAAGGCTAGTAGAGTGCTTAAGGGAGTAATAAGGTGTGCAAGGAGGGGTTTATTGTTGGTCTTACTTTTGGGGAAAATGTTGAGATTGGATTTGGTTGTTTACTTGATAGTCGACATATGTAATAAATTATGGGATCATTGTTATTGTTTATATTATTGTTTGTGTTCTATTTAGCTCTCGAAAAAAAAAAGAAGGAAAAAAAAAAGAGAGAAAAAAAAAACTATATATATATATTATGAGAGCATGTTTGTTTTTGTTGTGATCCTATTTTAGTCGACTAGTTGAGTGTTTGTTTTAGTAAAGATTATGTGGGGGAAATATGGTGTTGTGAATGATGTATTATGGTACTTACTAGCTTTTGACACTTCACCTGTTTTGGCTTATTTGACATACCTTGTCCCTAGCCCCATTACAACCCAAATAAAGACCTTTTGATTATTGTCATTGATGTATGTTGTGTTAAGAGTTAGATTGATACCAAATGTCAAGCATGCTTATGATTTTTGTTGGAATTGAGTGATACACTTACCCTTGTTCTTGAGTGAATATTCTTTTGTGAGTGGATTGTGAGTGTTTGCTTGTTTTTGCGTATGAGATCCCGAGTTTTGTCTCAAAAATGTACTCTTGTAGGCTTAGCATGTTTACTAACTTATTCTTACACTTGACATGGACTTGTGAGAACTTATGCATGTTCATTGAGTAGACTATGTGAATGCTTGCACTTTCGACACCAAGACATTGCGTATTTGCTTTGATTCTTAAGTTGATATGGCATGAGAGGATTTGAAGGTATGGTAGGATATTAGTACTAGATTAATTGCATTTTCATTTAGTTGCATTCATGCATTGCACTGCATTGGATTTTGTGGGTACATTCGCTATAGGCCCTCACGAGACCTTACTCGTCCACTAGGGTTGCCTAGGGGTTTAAAGGGCTTGTTGCATATGCCAAATGCAACCGTGATCACCTACGGAAGTGGTACTAGTTAGTTAGTTAGTTGTAATTGTTTATGCTTGAGGACAAGCATTGGTTTAAGTTTGGGGGTGTGATAAGTGGATTTTATATCCACTTGGAGCATTCTAAATCGGCTTAAATTGATTGTCTTAGACTCAAGTTTGTGGTAGTTTTGATGTGTTTTGTTTAGTTGTGCAGATTTACAAGAATGTTGATTATGGTTGATGCTTCTATCGTTTTTGGAGAATAAATTAATTAAAATTCGGATTTCTGAGACGGTTGCGCAGTCTACACTGTTTTGGACATATCTGGAGTTCTAGAAGTCCGTTTTCAGCGATCTTACTGCCCACGTGAAGCCTGGGAGATTTTCTATAACTTGGGATAGGATTCCCACGAGCAAATTGCGCCGGGTAGGAGCAATCTGCGCGAAGAACAGACTGTTGGGCGCAGGTTGCACGCGCGCGGTGCTGAAAAATTACAGTTTTTACTATTTTGGCCATATCTTGAGTTCTACAACTCCGTTTGAGGCCCGTAAGCAGTCCATGCGAAGATAACGAGATTCTCTATCATTCTAAAGTGGTCCAGAGGTCCAATTACTACTAGAACATTCCAGAATATCTGAAGAATAGTCAGCTACGAATTTTCCTTAAAAACAGAATCAGTTTAGGAAACGTATTTTGCAGAAATTCTATTATAATTCTGTTTTGGTATTTTCTTGCTGGGCAAGATGCCTAGAGCCTATATAAACACATCCAACCCTTGTAAATTGTATCATTAAGATCATTATCATCATTAGGAGTAGAACTATTACATATCAATTACTTAGGTTTATTTGTATATTTTCACACTTTGTTTTTATCATGGTTTCATCAGATCCCATGATGACGAGAGGTTCGATTATGAACTAATCGTTGTCATGGGATTCTAACGGATTTATTTATGGAGCTTTAGTATCTTGATGCTTTAAAGATCTGTGTGTGGTGTATATCTGATATCCTCGTATGGTTAATCTTAATGCTTTTAGATGCGTAGCTAACATCTAAATTGAATTGTTAATCTCTTGTGAAGTGAAAGTGGATCTTGAGATTTAGAACTTGCCATGCTAGCATAGGTTCGTAATTGTTTATCAATATGATTTGTGGTGTGAGATGAAAATACTTATACTGCCCTGTGTGATCTTAATGGATAACTTGTTCTTCAACAGTTATGTTTTCAAATTCTATAGACATATAGGGTCTAAGCATAATTGGTGTCTATTCATCTTCTATCTCTTTTGTGGATGTATGTTTAGTTTGGTATGCGTATGCTGACAGGTAGCGTATACTTGTTTCGTGTTGTCCGATCAGATATCAAAACCATTACACATAGTGATTAAAGGCGTCAGATCTAAGGGAAGTATTTAATGAAGTTAGGATCCCATGTTTATTCTCATATAAGTAATTCGATTTTAATTCTTGTTAATTAGTTTAATTCTTGCATCTTAGTATAAATTAGATAATCAAACCCATTTTGTTACTTTTCTTAGCAGTGAGTTAAAACCATACATTGTTGCATAGGCATATTTACTGAATAGAACACCATTCTAGATCTCTGTGGGAACGAACTTGATTTAATCATATATTACTTGTGACAACGTGCGCTTGCGTAAATTATAGCATAACATGAGCTTACACACAGAAGAGCTTCCATCTTCCAGGTTCAGTAACGGAACCTCAATACAAACAAGCACGATGAAGCATAGATAAGTTCTAACTTTATGCCTTTATATCCTTAACTATCATGCACATTTCCTGTTAATGAGAGCTTATATTTCTATCATGCTTAGATACATATAACGTTTAATGTGCATACTGCATGATCTTTAGAAATGAAATTTTTGTGAACTTATGCTTAGGATGTTATCATGCCCTATAGGTTTACAGCTTACGCAACATATATGCTTAGTTTATGATCTCGAACTTGTTAGTTGAATCAATCAAGTAGACAATTGATATGCCACTTGAGAAGGTAACAACATATATAATGTAGATAATCATTCATACTTTCATACATGCATCACTTATATGTGAGCACTTCAGCTCGTACTACTAATCTATTTTTTTCTAGTTTTCTTAGTGTTGTGCCCAAAATCACCATGGGCTAGATTTAAGACCTATTAAGTTGCAGGTTCCAATCAACAAGTATTGCATGAACCAGGAGACAGATCTAGTACCAGATATGAAGACCAAACGCAGAGAAATGAGCACTAGCTGTGAAGATAGTTAAGAGATTATGAGTATCAAGACGTTCCTAATGAACTAGTAGCTGAGCAGATTACGAATGGACCAGATTCCTTCCCGTAGAAGAGTTCGAATCAGCCTAGCAGCAACAATTAGGATAGCAAGAAGTACATGGGAACCACAGAAACGCTCCCGAGACTAACAAATTTGTTATTTGTGCAGGTACAGTTTCCTGTAGAGAGGTTCCTGAGAACCAGGTTCTGAGATAGAGGTTCCTGAGAAACAAGTTCTGAGACGTAGGTTCCTGAGCACCAGGTGTCTGAGCATAGATAGTAGAGAGATCAAGAAGACAACTAAAGAGAAGCAGACTCATTATTGGAAAGTACTCCTAGAACACAGCTGATCCTAGAGTACCTATAATAGACAGAAAGTAGATAGTCAAACAAAAAGAAGCTTAGAAAATGAAGCAACGTCTCGAGCAAGTTATGATTTTCAAGGTTAACCTCGTGCCCTTCTAAGGATTCATCTAGTGCCCTATTGGATTCGTTTTGTGCCCTCAGTATAGGTTCGCATAACGCCCAATTAGGTTCACTTTATGCCCTTATTCGGATTCACGTGGTTCCCTTAACAGTCTTAAGATTCACCTTGTCCCTTTTAAGGATTCATCTAGTGCCCTATTGGATTCGTTTTGTGCCCTCGGCATAGGTTCACATAACGCCCAATTAGGTTCACTTTATGCCCTTATTTGGATTCACGTGGTTCCCTTGACATTCTTAAGGTTCACTTAGTGCCCAATTAGATTCGCTTTGTGCCCTTGTCAAAGGATTCACTCAGCGCCTAATTGGATTCACTTTGTGCCCTTGTCACAATTCAAGCAAGAAGATAAAGACCCGCATGGTTCACTCAGAAGAAACATGGGAGCACTGAAGGGATTGGACCTTAAAATATCAAGCTATTTAGGTTCCTCTCGCATCCTATGACTTCGAGGAACCGGGGGGTACTTGTTGTGCCCAAAATCTCCATGGGCTAGATTTAGGCCCATTAGGCTTAAGGATCCAATCCGTATGAGTAATATGGGTTACGATTGAGGTCCCTTAAGTTAAATGGGGCTAAATAGCATGTGAAATGGATCTGGATAGGTTCAGGTTCCCAAGAGACAGCTTCCTGCAGACAGCTTCCCGAGAAACAGGTTCCTGAGAGACAACTTCCTGTACGAAAACAGATTTATGCCAGCAGATTTATAGTATGATTAAGCCTCCTATTCTTTAGGAGCAAGTCATGAACGCCAACTCCTTATTGGATTGTATTCCTTGGGCGCAGATGATCCTTGAATACTTCTAATAAGACTAGAACTAGTAAATATACTCCTAGTCGGATTAGAACTCGAGTTCTATTTGACTTAGGTCACCTATTCGTGGCTGAAATCTGGAGAAAAGGAGGTCCCCACGAATTAGGAACCTAGAATATTGCTGCCTAACCAGACTTCTAGTCTAAAAAGAACTACGTGAACTTGATCCCTATATAAGCCAGGGTACGTAGGCACCTTGAGAACATGTTTTACAAGCCTCGCAATACACCTACGAGATTCTTGAGAACACACGACACAAGCCTCAAGGGAACTCGCGAGATTCTTGTAAACGCTCTCGAGCTCAGTTCAACCCCTACAAAAAACCTCCATTCTCCATAGATTGGTTGATCGTTAGCCTTTACAACTCACCATAAACCTCTCAAAAGTTGTTACGAAATCCACTCATCAACAATGTACTTTGATGTTCTGTTATTGGCTTCAGACCTTCAAGTTGCTTGTAGTATGTCTAAAACTTGATTTTTTGGTTCAGGTTGCTTGATGTTTTGTATAGTACTGATATTGAATTAATTTTCAAAATCATATTCATAGTCATAGAATTGGTACTTGAATACTCTATATTATTACTCCATCAGCCAGGTTCAGACTTCAAGGCACAAAAAAAGCTAGCATCTCCAACTAAAATTCAAAATTCAAAAATTTTGATTTTTAAGAACCGAACCGACCAAAATATTTCGGTTCGGGTCTGGTTCGGTTCCTTAGTCTTATTTGGTCTGGTTCAGTTCCAAAAATAATAATAATTCGGTTTTCAGTTCGGTTCTGGATCGAACCAACCGAATGCTCAGCCCTACCTCCGACATAGGAATAAGTGTTTGCTTCTTGGAAGATAAAACTTAGCCTAGTGACAGAAAAACTTAAGTGTGTGTGTGTCTATAAAAATTGTGTCCCCCTTCTACATCTTCTTTTCCTCTATTTATATTTATAGGGGAAGAGGTAGGGACTTGACTAGTCCTGGTTGGTTCTTAGCTTGGCTGTTTAAGGGATAAGTCGATAGAAGTGTAGCTTTACCGTTGGTCCCTGGGTGTCATTTTGTAATAGAGCTTCTATATGCTTCTGTTTCTTTTGTCTCATTTATTGACTTCTATCTTGTTTTGGGCTTTGTTTTTATGTATTGGGCTTGTTAAGTGGGTTGGGTCTAGGCTTCTTGGGTTTATGCAAAGTATATACTATCATTTACACCCCACTTCCTTGCCTTCCTATAAGAAAGGCGGGAGAGTACCTGGCTTGGTGAAATATTGAGATGTTTGAAGTTTTGGTTTTTGGTTGCCCCCCAGTTTATAGCTTGGTGGATAACTGAGCTAAAAATTCTGGGTTTGAAATATTGATTGTTGGTTGCCCCCTATTTATAGCTCGATGGATTACTGAGGTAAAAATCCTGGGTTTCAAATATTGGTTTTTGGTTGCCCCCAATTTATAGCTCGGTGGATTACTGAGCTAAAAATTCTGGATTTGAAATATTGGTTTTTGGTTGCCCCCCAGTTTATAGCTCGGTGGATTACTGAGCTAAAAATTTTGGGTTTGAAATATTGATTTTTGGTTGCCCCTAGTTTATAGCTCGGTGGATTAAAATTTTGGGTTTGAAATATTAATTGTTGGTTGCCCCCAGTTTATAGCTCGATGGATTACTGAGCTAAAAATTCTAGGTTTGAAATACTGGTTTTTGGTTGCCCCCCCCCAGTTTATAGTTTGGTGGATTACTAAGCCAAAAATTCTAGGTTTGAAATATTGGTTGTTGGTTGCCCCCCATTTATAGCTCGGTGGATTACTGAGCTAAAAATTCTGGCTTTGAAAATTTGGTTGTTGGTTGCCCCCCATTTTATAGCTTGACGGATTATTGAGCTAAAAATTCTGGGTTTGAAATTTTGGTTGTTGGTTGTCCCCAGTTTATAGCTCGGTGGATTACTAAGCTAAAAATTCTGGTTTTGAAATTTTGGTTTTTGGTTGCCCCCCAGTTTGTAGCTCGGTGGAACACTGAGCTAAAAATTAATGATTTTAATTTTTTTGGTTATTGGTTGTCGTACTTTCTCCAAATTTTAATTTTTACGATTCGTTTGTGTAGAATTTTTGATTTTCGTACACAATATGCTAGAAACGCTTCGCATGTTGTGCCACGTAGCATATACCTTTATAACATCAACCTTGTTAATCATGCACCACATTTATAGCCATGATTACATAGTTGTAATGGTGGTTATCGGGGTTCAGGACGAATGAGGTGATGACACATGTCCTCTCTCTCCCCTTTTTTTTTGCCTATATAAACCACCCTTATGCTCACTTTTACGCTTGCGAACTTATTTCCAAGTAATATTCGTTCTCTATTGCTCTCTCTGTTTCGTCGACTTTCAAGCATTTCTTTTTCGACGGTTTTTCTCACATTTTCAGCCTTCTCTTCATCGTAAGTTTCTTTTTCTGCATTCATTGTTACCGGTGTTCCGCTTTTTCCTTCGCTGTGTTTGTATTTCTCTTTCATAGTAGTATGTTCTAAGTTAGGTGTGATGAGGTATTTATATGTATGTGTGTGTGTGTTATCCACTTTTGCTATGTTTTGTTTTTTTGATTTGTGTCGTAACTTGTTATTGACCGAGCGTCCGTCTCTTATATTCCCGAGCATATGTCCCTGTTTGTATAGAAATTTACTCGTTTATTTCTAAATTATTGTTTGCATTATTTCTTTTTCTTTTTTTGTTCTTCCTTCATCCTTTCTTTGTCTGACTGGGATTGGGCACATGAAATATCTGTTGCCTTGGTTTATCAGTGGATATGGCTCCGTGTCATCGATCTACTGAACTTGACATCCTCCCCCTTAAGTTTTTAGAATATGTTACTGTGGAGGGTGAGACTCTCTGTTGATGCCAACTCCAGCACTAATCTCACATTAACCTAAAGTAGGCTATTACAGAATCTCTGTTGTTTGGAATCACTCCAATAGAAGAAAAAAATGTCTTATTGACCAAAACAAAAGCCTCCTCTTTTTTCTATTCATTCCATCTTATATAATACTTCTCAATCCTTACAAGGAAAGCTATAGTCTAAAACTTATTAAACGAGGAAAGAAATATCTGATAAAACAGAATTGCGTTAACTAAGCAAGCAATTAAATTATCCTCTTGTATCAACTCCAATGACTTGGGAAATTACTTGGACTTTCCTTATCTGACTGCATCATCTATACAGCAGTAGATGGTTGGTAAGATACTCTAGCGCCACTGATAACTCTGATTTCCGGTCTGGGCTCTCTCTTTCTAGACCTGTGCTGGACTGGGTAGTGTATGGGTTTTAGGGATCTTGCAGACGGGGGTTGCCATTCCGTGGCATCTCCGGCGTAAGAATAACTGTTTGCTTCTTAGAAGATAAATCTTAGCCTAGAGATAGAAAAAATTAAGATGTGTGTGTGTTTGTAAAAATTATGTCCCCTTTCTATTTCTTCTCTTCCTCTATTTATAGGGGAAGAGGTGATCAGGTGGGGTAGAAGGGCGTTGGTACCTGACATGTGACTCGTCCTGGTTGGTTCTAAACTTGGCTATTTAGGGGACAAATCGGAGAAAATGTAGCTTTACTATTGGTCCTTGGTTATCTTTTTTTAACCCGTATGTTTCTATTCCTTTTGTCTCATTTGTTGACTTTTATCTTATTTTGGACTTTATTTTTACGTATTAAACTTGTTAAGTGGGCTGAATTTAGGCATTTTGATATGTCGCGCGATTTTTATTCACACGACATATGAAATTGCCTTGCCTAAATTTACGGGGAATACATTTAAGTAGGCTAATATTTTCACGAGGGCCAACTCCAGTCAACCAAATGAAAATGCTGGTTTGTAAACTAATGATACTAAACATGTACGTGGCATATCCTCTTAAAATATTATTCACTCAATCCTATTTTTCATGTCGATTTTGTATAAATCACACATATTAAGAAAAATGTTACTTCAATTTTGTAATTGGATAAAGTCTTCCATTTAATACCTTTATTTAATTCTCTCAAAAAAAACTTATACTTTTAGTTAATGTATTGTAAAATGAGAATAGTGTTAAATTTTAAAAAAAAGTTAAATCTTAAAAATAATAAATATAAGGATAATTTTGGAAATTATCCTTAAATTTGCATTGAAAGAAGAAAGTAATATATAATTTGTGACAAAAATTTTTAAAAAATGAACATATATATTGAAACGGAAGGAAATGATCATTTATCTCTCTTTTTTTTATCAGAGTAACTCATCTTTTATTTGCAGGAAATGATCATTTGAAAGATGTGTTTATAAAACATATGGGACTTTTCGACAAGGATATTGTTACACTATCTGGCGGCCATACTCTGGTAGATACTGCTACTGATTATCTTTCTTTCTTTTCTGTAGTTCTGGTGTGCAATTTAAATATACAGAATGCTCACTAGTACTTTGTGCCATATTTTCAGGGAAGGGCTCACAAGGAGCGATCTGGGTTTGAGGGATCCTGATATTTCCAAGGGAAGACAAAGTGTCTGGACGATCTGTTAGGAAAATAATTATAAGTTGTTATTTTGACATGAAAGACTAAGTTTAATGTAGAATTGTGGTGTAAGTCAACATATGTTTTTCGACTTTAGACTTAAGTACCGGATGTAAGATGATATTGTGATAAAAGCCTACTATGTTTGGGCTTTATTGACATATGTTTTGTTGGTTTTGCCATTTTGGGAAATTTGAAATGAGATTTTTGGTTTAGTATATGCTTTTGTGCATGGTATATTGAATTTTCTAATATGTCATTGCAATTTGGACTAATAAAAAGTGTTGCAAATAAGTGTTGCCAGCAAAATCTAAAAAACCAAAAAAAAATTGCAAAAGGCTTCAAAATGTTACATTAAAATGTTGCAATAAACTCACTTTGTAACATTTTAAGTCAATAAATGTTGCAAAAAAGTGTTGCATTAGTCTGTTGTAACATCTTGAAAATGTTGCTAAAACATGTAAAAGTGTTACAACAAACTTTTATTGTAATACATCCAAAAGTGTTGCAATAAGTTCGAAAAGTGTTTCTATATAGGGCATAGGCAACGCCGGCAAATGCAACGCCGAGTTTTGGAAAAAGTGTTACATAAACATTTATTGTAACATTTTTGGGGCCTAATAATACACTTTTTTGGCATTGCAATAGGCCATATTTGGTGTAGTGAACTGAGGGAACCTCTAGTTATAGAGTTTCTGGTTTGTGTACTTACAATAGGCATCAAATCCTAGTTGTGTAACTGTACTCATAAAGTCAAGAATAATGCTTGAAAGAAGTTCCAAGGTTCATGTGTGTTATGCCCGAATCTGGCATAATAATTATCATGATTTAATTGGCTGAATTAAAGGTTCATAATCTATGATGGGCCTAGAAGACAACAATTGGGTCATTAAAGCCCACTATTGGAATCAGCCCAACATACCTTGGCTATAATATCTCTATTACAAGGCCACCTCGCTAAAGGCCACCTCGCTATAGGAGCACCTCGCTTGCAAGAGGTCGCTTCGCTTTTATCATCATATCTACTAACTACGTTGGGATCGCTATCTCACTCTTTATTAGAAGGCTCATGGCCAGACCCAGGGTCGCATGAGTAGCTGGATGCAAGGGATCGCTTCGCATGGCCTGATCCCTCGAGATCGCATGCAAGGCTCTTGTTACTTCTCGACTAGCCAATCCTATCTGTTCGAGATTATGGGCTTCCACATCTGGGCCATCGATTATGGATAGGGTTGATGACTCACTGCCACGTCAGGCTAGGTAACTTGTTCTCCAAGAACTACGTCGGGCTTGATCCCTATAAATAGGGTACGTAGGCACCTTGATACGATATGAAAAACAGTTTACCAGAAATCACCTATCAAGCTCAGCCACATTCAAACACACAAACCTTAATCCCTATTCTTCTTATAGCAAAATATCCGTATTTTTCTCCATAAATCCAGCAACCTCCATAAATATTGTTATACAATATTCTCCCTATAACATTTGGCGCTAGAAAGAGGGGCTAGTCATTGATTGGGAGAACGATGACTAAATCACACAAGAAGAAAAATGGGGAAGGAGAGACCCCGGGATCGCATAGGAGAAATAAGGACGAACCCCAGAACAGGAATCTACCAGAAAGCGAGGCGCGTAATGAGGGGATCGAGGATGAATATGAGAAGGAGAAAACACCCCATGTTGCTCAACAGGTGGCCTTGCCTGGCGAAGTCATGTTATTTTTGAAAGGACTCGGTGATCAAATGATCGAGGTAAAGGAAAAGGTGGCCAAGATGGAGAAGCGGCATAGTTCTAGAGGCTTAAAGAGGAATACAAGGACAGGGGATCGAACTCACCAAGCAGAAAGTGGCAAGGGCCCTGCCAAGAAGTTAATTACCAAACGAACCCCAATTGGAACGAGGAGGAAGCTACTATGAACAAGGAGGGGTCGAAGGCGAAGCCCGCCTCATCTGAAGGAAGGTCCGTTAGTGTCTTTGACCGAGTTGGAAAGAAAGTCAGCGAGCACGATCTCCGTCTCAAGTTGGTGAAGCTCAAAACTAACAAGGATGGAGGATCTAAAAATAAAAGCAAAGGCTCTTCTCGACCTCTGTCTCCTCGTCGAGATCGCGAGCGGTCACAACGCCGCGATGACAGACCCCCCTCTCCTCGTCGAGAGCGTGAGCGGTCCCATCATCGCGATGACAGACCCCCGTCTCATCGAGATCGCGAGCGATCCCAACACCGAGAGGAAGAACGTAAGAAGAAGGATCATAGAAATGATCAAGAAGAGTCTAGCATCCCAAAGAAGACTCAATCTCATCATGCGAGCACTAGAGAAAAGCAGGATGGAGATAAAGAGGTCAGGATTGGGGACTATAAGTTGGAGGAATTGAAAAAGGCATTGGATGCGATGAATAATGAGAAAGGGATCTTCAGCAATATGGGCTCCTCCTCGCCCTTTACTCATGAAATTCGCACTGCCCCACTGCCTGTAGTGTTTCGAGGTCATCACTCTGACATGACCTATAATGGGGAGACTGATCCAGCCGAGTTCGTTATTCGATTCAATAATGAGATGGATGTGTATCAAGTATCACAGTTGGCGAGGTGTAGGTTGTTTGCAGCTTCGCTAAGGGGAAGTGTCCAGTAGTGGTTTTCAAAGCTAGGATCCCTAGTTGTCATAGATTCTTAGGAACAATTCGTGGACATCTTCATCAAACAGTTTCAATCTTCAATGCTCTATGCACCTCCCGTGTCCACATTGGCAAACATAAAGCAGAAGGAAGGAGAAACTCTGCATGATTACTTTAAGAGGTTTAATGTCGAAGTGCCTCACGTGCGAGGTGCAAATGACGAGGCTGTAAAAAATTTCCTCATTGCTGGAGTGAGAGAAGGGACTGAATTTTGGAAGAAGTTACAAGAACAAACCCCTAACACGCTTTCTGAGTTGCATAGGGTCGCTGAGCCCTACAAGCGCGTCGAGAAGTCACTTGTTGATTTAAAGAAGAATGAAAGAAGTAGCAGTTGGAGTAGGAGCAGGGGAGTAAAAAGAAAGGATTCCAGAAGTCCGAGGCGAAGACGGGATCGAAGTCGAAGCGCCAGCCCTAAAAGGAGAGAACGCGATCCGTTGAGGCGATCCCCTCCTCGAGCTCGTCCTGCGAGGAGTGAAGACAAATTTATTCCCCTGGTTGCCCCAATTGATCATATCTACGCAGTTAATGCAAACAAGGGGGTATTTAAGAGGCCTCCACAGATAGGTCCAAAAGGAACTGCAGACACTAGCAGATATTGTGCCTTTCATGAACAAACAGGGCACGATACAACGACTTGCCGAGAGCTCAAACAGCAAGTGGATCAATTAATTCGCGATGGAAAGTTAACTGAGTGGGCAGTTCGCGAGGTGAAGAAACATAATACCAAGTCTGGCCTTGGTTACAATCAAGCTCCACCACCTGAACAGAATCCAGTCATTCAAGAAAGGGAAACGCGAGGCGGAAGTATCCATGTGATAATAGGTGGACCCCACCTCAGGGGAGACAGCAACAGGGCCAGAGAGAGGTACGCTCGCGAAGCCCAAGGGCGACCCCTCACTAATGTTCATCACCTGCAGGAGCGACCCCCAAAGCTCTTCAAGGGGGAAGATACGAACATCATGTTCACTGAGGAAGATGCAAAGTGGGTCCACCACCCTCATTCAGATGCCCTCGTTGTCCGAATTCGCATTGGATCGCAGAATGTTCACAGGGTTCTCGTGGATAATGGAAGCGCAGTTATGTTCTAACATACGAGGTCTATCAGAAAATGGGGTTCGTGGATAGAGACCTCACCCCTACCGTGGGGCATCTTTACGGTTTTACTGGAGCTTCAGTCAATGTCAAGGGCCTCATAAGGCTCCCCGTCACTCTAGGGGACGAGCCCTGTATTACTACCCAGATCGCAGATTTTATGTTGGTTGATCAATCTTCAACCTATAATGCTATTGTAGGGAGGCCAATACTTAAAGAAATGAGGGTGGTCACTTCTATTTACCATCTCTCTATGAAGTTCCCTACCCCAAATGGAGTCGGATGCGTTAAGGGAGCACAACATGAATCTCGTGAGTGCTATAACAAGGCCCTTAAATTAGCAGAAAGAGGGAGTAATTTTATGATGGATAAGATGGAATGCGAGGAGGAAAACAAGCCTCGCAAGACAACCTTTGTACCTCCAACAGATTGTAACATGATCTCAATTGAGGAGCTCCCAGCTGATTATTTTGATAATTTGGGAATTCAAATAGAACTAGTACCAGGTGCTTTGATGATGGGAGCCTCGCAGCCAGTAATGGTTCTCCAGGAAGGGATCGTTGAAGAGGCTACGGATAGTGACAACGAGGAGAGCCCAGAGCAGGCCGATGTGCGAGCTCGAAAGGGAAAATGGGTTCGCAAGGAAACATCTATACTAACGAAGACAACCTACATGAAGATTTATGCAAATGGAAAGTACAATATTACTATGAAGACAATTAACATGGAAACAAGGGCAATTATATTGGAAACATAGAAGAAATCAGAGTTAATATGGGTCGCTATGCGATCCCAAGAAAGTTATCAGAGTTAATCAAAAAATATGGTTACATCTTGCGAGGTATTCAAAGGGTACCCGCATCCCTAGTTCAAAAGACTTAAAGATAGTAATGGTTGCAAACAAATCACGAAGCATTTTTGTCTTGATTAACTTTGGCGGTCTCCTCAGCCAGCCTAGCTTCTTCAGCTATCCTTGCTTCTTCTGCTAGCCGCTCCTCCTCGGCATCCTCAGCTACAATTTCCTGCTTCAAAGTCTCAGCGAAGTCAGCATTGCCTGGGCCAAGTTGATCCCAGTCAAAATCAGGGATCGTTCTGATAAATCCCTTCATGAAGCTAACTTGCCCCTTGACCAGAAATGCATCCTCAGCGGTTGACAGAGTGGCTTTCGCAGCATTTAGCTCATTTGATAGCTTCACGATCTCCTCATCTTTCTTCTTCATGGCCTCCTCGCTGGACGTTTGCAGCTCCTTAAAAGATTTCTCAAATTCATTCCTTTCTCAGCGAGTTGCCTTCAGGTCCGTTCTGATTTGGACAGTATCTTGGGAAAGCTTTTTCTTATAGGTTTCCTCCAGGGATCGTTTGTCTTCAACCTTTTGGAACTCAAGGACTTTGTTCTTCTTCTCAAGTTGAACAAAATGCTTGGTATTTGCAGACTGGCGGATGAAAGCTTCAGCTAAACATCTGGTTAAGGCTTTAGCATTTTCTTCTGGCGATGTCTTCCACCATCCCGAAGTCTCAGCCTCATCTGAATATTGAGTTCCTAGTGCAGCAAAGAGATGTTGAGAAGCTGTCGCAGTAACGACCCCAGAAGGAGGACGAGCAGAGCCATCTTTAAGTAGTCCCTCTATTCTGGGTCGCTTGGAGGGAGTTTGATCAGGAGATGTCAGGGGTTCCCCAGCTATGTTCGACTGGGCTGGGGGATCGCTAACGATCTTTTTAGAAGGTGCTGTTGGTCTTGGGGGAGGAGCCTTCACAGCAGACTGTGTCTTCGCGCCCTTCTTAGCATTAAGGAAGGGGGAGCCTTACCATCAGACATACCTACAAAAAGAAGAAAGATAAGTTAAAAGATAGTTTAGTAAGATATATGCGAAGACAAGTATGATGCAGGTGCATGAATGTAAAGATAATATGATCCCTAAGTCCTATTGCTATTAAGGGTATACCCTCTTCTAGTATCTCTACACGAGAGGACGAAGCCTCCTCGGGCAATTTCCTCTTTCGCGTGGACCGCTTCGCGGTGGAAGGCCCTGTTTCAGGGGTGGCTCCTACTCCTTCCTTGAGGAATCCATACTCGATTAAATTTTCTAAGGACATTAGAGTTCTATTGTTTCTTTCTTCCCTGGTCGACTTTGTTAGGACCTCATCGGCTCGTTTCTTCTCATCGCCTTTGAGAACAGTGCGAACCGGACCAACTGCAATGCCAAAATGGTTGTTAATTTTTATAATTTTTCGAGATAATGAAGGAGTACCATTTGGGTAAATAACTTACCAGGAAGGTAGTTGAAGCTTGTCTAAACTCTGGGGACTTCGTGTATGTACAAAAATGGTTCTTTCCACGAGCCGGCATTACTTATAGCCCCAGGAAGAAGATTTTTCTTGTTGAATTCTGGCCATATGGAAAAATACACATATCCAAAATCCTTGGCCCCACATCGCTTCAATTGAAGGAAATAGCCCATAGTCCTCGCATACTTAAGATAATGGGTGACTTGGCTTGTGTAGGAGGCACTTTCGAAAGAATCTGTGCTATTTGCGAACTGAATTCCTCTCCTTTTTTCTTTAGTGCTTCCAATTCTCGTTCAGTATCTGTCATCTCGATCTCAGGCTCATGGGCTGGGAGAACGTCTAAGGATCTGTCTCGCGAGCTCGAAGCTCGTTTTGTTCGCCATGAAACCAAGGGCACTTCTCTGGTATAATCTTCATTTGACCAGAAGGGATCGAAGTATAGTTTAAATGAGTTCTCACTGGTGCTCGCTGCTCCTGCAATGTTAGCGGCCGCCGCGTCGCTAATATGCACACTTGGAAGAGGAGAAGGTGTCCTCGAGCTGTCGTCTTTTGACATCTGAAAAGAGTGTGAAGAATTAAGTGTGTGCCCTTACAGAAAGCAAAAAGGGATAAAGGGAGAAAAGAATAAATAAGCAGAAAGGCTTTATGTGTTCTTACTTTACTCACGATTTGAAACAAAGGATCGTTATTCAACCTAGGCTAAAGGGATCGCTATTTTGCCTAATTTAAAGGATTGATTATGCTAAAGGATCGATGTCTTGCCTAAACGAGGATGGGATCGCTGAATAAGATTGACATTAAGGGATCGCAGTTAAAAGGGGTCGCATCGCATACAATCAAAGCTATCTAATCATGCAATTACAATGAATAACAACAATATAAATATCAAGAAAGGATGAAGACTTACTTTTTCTTGAGAAAGATTGAAGAAATCGGAAGAACTTGGGGATCGCTGGTGAAGAAGCTTAAAAAATTTTCGTGTTTGATCCGGGAGCAAACTGACAGCACTTCAACAACGTGTTAATAAGATAAAAAAGGAATTGATAGTGACAGGGGTATATATAGCCCATCAGGAGAGAGAAAGACATGGACATGTGTCAAGATCTCAGCCGTTGAATACATATCTAGAGACACAACAGCTGTCAAACCTCTTCAAATTCTTGGGGTCGCGACTATTCCAACGGTCATATCTATGTCAATAGCAAGCCATGGCCTCGCATCACAGCATCAACTGATTAATACTTGACTCCACATCGCATCTCTAATGGCAACATGGACTCGGGGGGTAGTTGTTATGCCCGAATCTGGCATAATAATTATCATGATTTAATTGGCTGAATTAAAGGTTCATAATCTATGATGGGCCTAGAAGACAACAATTGGGTCATTAAAGCCCACTATTGGAATCAGCCCAACATACCTTGGCTATAATATCTCTATTACAAGGCCACCTCGATTGCAAGAGGTCGCTTCGCTTTTATCATCATATCTACCAACTACGTTGGGATCGCTATCTCACTCTTTATTAGAAGGCTCATGGCCAGACCCAGGGTCGTATGAGTAGCTGGATGCAAGGGATCGCTTCGCATGGCTTGATCCCTCGAGGTCGCATACAAGGCTCTTGTTACTTCTCTACTGGCCAATCCTATCTGTTCGAGATTATGGGCTTCCACATCTGGGCCATGGATCATGGATAGGGTTGATGACTCACTGCCACGTCAGCCCTAAACGAGTGGGCTTGGACTTTGGCTTATCACTTAAAACCCTAGCCCGCCTAGGTAACTTGTTCTCCAAGAACTACGTCAGGCTTGATCCCTATAAATAGGGTACGTAGGCACCTTGATACGGTATGAAAAATAGTTTACCTGAAATCACCTATCAAGCTCAGCCACATTCAAACACACAAACCTTAATCACTATTCTTCTTATAGTAAAATATCCGTATTTTGCTCTGTAAATCCAGCAACCTCCATAAATATTGTTATACAATATTCTCCCTATAACAATGTGTAACACCCCCAGATCCGGGGTCAGGGATCTGGTCGTTACGGTCTCAATTCCCTTCCACCAAACCAATATAAATGAAATTACAGCCTTGCGACCCGAAACAACAACACACCCGTTATAGTTTTAGAGATGAAATCAGAGTAACTGTAAGGACCCTAATTTTTGGTAATATTTTATTTTATTTAATATCTTGTGACAATGTCAATATGGAACCTTTCTGGTCATCCCGGTGATTAATAGAATTGATTGTCTGAGAAACTGTGTTGTTGTATTCCCTATGTAAGATAAAAAGGGAGATTGTGAAGGCAGGAGTCTTATTGTTAATGAGATTTATAAAACTTGGGATTAGAGAATGATTAGAGTGTTACAAGATTTATTAAGGATCATGACAAGGAATTATGGACATTAGAGGAATTTACACAATTAGTACTTAAGGAATTATAGGGGAAATCTCTACGCGACAAAATATTATTACGAGAGATTAATTAAGATACGATACGAATTAAAGATTAGATAATAAGCATTGGTGGGAGAATAATAATACAAGGAGTAGCATTGCATGCAAGCCCATGCAACCAAGTAGTTAGAAACCTAGCAAACTAGTTGGCCATTGGAAGATGAATAGTGTTTAGTTGCATTACTTTTTCAAAAGTGGAGACAAGAGTACATGAGAGCCATGCCTATAGCCATACCTAGTGTACCATGCTTGTACATACAATTATATGTATCACCCAATCAAACACACAACCAACACAAACACAAAAGAAAAGAAATCAAACTCTCTCCCCCCCCCCCTTTACCTTGCTCTCGGCCAAGAACAAAAAGGTGAGGAAGAAAAATTCTTTCTCCCACTTCTCATCACTCATAATTCATACCATAATTCCTAGGTCATCTACATCATCTAATCAAGGTATGCTAGCAATTTCACTTCATTTCATCCATCCAATTCCAAGTTATAAATTGTTAAAGTTTGGATGAATAGTAACCAAGTTTGTTCTTCCTTTAGATCTTGCATTGTGAGTGTTGTAGGAGGCCATCTAAGGTGTTTTTAAGTTGTATAAAGATTGTTCAAAGTCTCTAGGAGCTCAAGAAGGTATGAAATCTCAAACCACCCTTGATTATGTGTTGTTCATGTAGTATGGTAGTAGATCCATGCATTTTAGGGGTTATCTTGGATGTATGTGTATTGGATAACATGGATCTTAGGTTTTGATGTTGAGATGGTGAATTTTATGACTATGGTGAACATATATATCTCCATGAGTGTTATGAGTCATGATCTAAGTGTTTTAAGTGGTGTTTATGTTATGGAAGCATGATAAATGGTTGATCTAAGTGATTTGAGCTTGCTGATTTTATCCAGGAACTTTGACCTGTGTTGTAGCACGATTTTGAACACCCAAATGATGTCCCCTGATGTCCTACCTTATATTGATGGAAATATAATTGAATGTAGTTTCTGGATATGTAAGATTCATAGCTAGGTGATGTGTGGATTTTTAGTTATGGCCGGAGGAGTGATTTTTGTTTCTGGACTATGGACTGCATAAAGTAACCCCCTTGTGAACCTTGTTTAAACACCTTAAAAAATATTTGGGATCATGGAAAAATTAGAGAAGCTATGTAAAACAGTGGTGAAGGCTACCCAAAAAGAATTGGATTAAAATATGAATTTTTGGATTTTATAAAAATGCTAGAGTAAAATTCGCGCAATGGAAAAAGGTCGATTAGTGGAACATTATTCTAGGGTTAATGGTTATGGTTCGAACGTGGTAACTAAATTAAGTCGAGTAAGTGACAAGCGTAAACGAGTGATGTCATGGACCTATAGTGGGGCTAGGGAGTCATAAGACGAAGTCGTTAAGTTAATTTCGTATCCCCTTAAAACCCCGTAATTAGAAAGAAATTGTTAAGGTACTAACGAACGATTATTGTTTATGAATAGATCGTTCGAATTCGCACGCTCGACCACCCCAACCAAACCAAGGCAAGTTTACTTTTCAAAACTTATCCCTATACAAGGATTTTTACTGTTGTGTTTGTAGTTTTCAAATTATATCAAATGCTATGTTTACCGAAGGATTGATGCAATTGAGATTGAACAAGTACATGTATGCTTTTACCCCTTGAACTTAGATTAAAATGTTTTCTTCGGACAACGACTCTAGCAATAGAGGTCGTAGCGGTCCGTATATCCCTATTGACCGGGGAGCGGTATATTATTATATCGTATCTAGATTGCGAAAAAAACCCGAAGGGTCATTCAGGAAGTATCATATACTCAAGTGTTATATTCATATCTTCGTAAATACTCGAAACCCTATCTTGGATTAAAAGTCTATTTTATTATATAATTATTTTATTAATTATTAATATTAAATCTTAAAATATCATTTAATAATTATTGTTCACTATTTTAAAAACAAAGTTAATCCAAGATACCTTTTAATACTTTCAAACTCGAACTTTTTCGAACTCAAAACATTTTCGAAAACCCCCGGTCAGGTTCTGCTTCTTGTATGATTTCAAGAACTATCGGTCGACTGATGTCGAACTACAACTACTCTGTTTTCAATCAAAATCAAGTTTTTAAAAGAAAAAGAAAAAGGGACTCTGGCAGGTGTGGGAACCGTTGACGAACGATTCCCGGGATGTGTAAGCGGCCGTGAGCCAGGCGGTCCATCACTTATTATTCCGGCCCAGGTGTTGCCGAAGGATGATTACGGATGTAGTTTTCATCGAGGGTGATTACGGATGTAGTTTTCACTCGGGGATAGTTACGGATGTAGTTTCTATCCTTCTACCGGTAGAGAAGACCCGCGGATTATTGGACTCGGATGTGGCGACTGATCATCGTCAATCCCTGTCAGGTTTTATGTTTTCTTTAAGTCCCATTCCTCCACTTTGGAAAAATGCTTTGACACTGCATCTTAGGCCTATGTGCCAGTTGCCGATAGTGTCCTACTTTGATGAGAAAGATGTTGACTTTATGCAGTAGCTAGAACTGCAAGGTTATTTTGAAAACAAGGGCACGTACTGGTGCACCTTTGAAATTTACCAATAATGACAAGTGATTTTATAACTGATTGATACAACGAGTTTAATGACTGTTATACATATGAAATGCTATATTACTTATCTTATACCTATATTCTTGCTGAGCTATAGTTGCTCACTCTTGCTTGTTTTCAAATTTTACAAACACAACAGCTAAGAGAAATGGCAAGAACCTGTCAGACTGTCCGAAAGCAGGTGACTAGACCCCAGGCTGCAGTTGAGATTCCACCGGTAGGCCCCATTAGCCGGATTGGTTGGCAGCTTTTGTTAGTACGTTTTATTTATAAGTATGACCTGTGCAAGGCAGTGTACCGTAACAAACTTTCAAGCCGTCAGCTTCGCTTCATATCGAAGTGTTGCTGGTAGCATAAATGCTATTTAATTCAGTCTGTAATAACTCTAAAACTTTTACTTCTGCTTAATCAAATGTATGACGTTTTTGAGACTCTAACCTGTGTGTGTGTGTGTGTGTGTGTGCGGTGTGAGTTTATTGTGGGGTCGATGGCTGTTTATTTATATTATGTGCAAGAACAAGTATGTTATTAATGTAAAATGGACCGTGAGCGCCTAGATCTCCGACCCCGGATCTGGGGGCGTCACAGAAATGGTATCAGAGAGAAGGTTACAGTTCTCAGAAACGATAGTAACTTAGGGAAGCAACCATAATGATACTAATAATAATAACAATAATAATAATCCCATTAATACCTAGAGCTCTCATCGAGTTCACAGTCGGGTTATCGGATATAGCCCTGACTTTTAAGGCCCGTGAGGGAACTACTTCTTAAACCCTTCTTTTTGGTTAGTAACCTAGCTTATTTACCTTGTGTAGATGGAGGATATACCAGACCCTGAGGCCTATGAGAGGGAGCATGATGAGGCACTACTGAGAGAGACTGAGGACCCTGTTGAGGATACTGATGCTGACCCCGAGCTGGGCCCCTGGATTACGATATTAGGGGATACTGATGATGAGGATCACGAGGAGGAGCCCTTTATGGAGCCTGAGCCTGTTACCCCCTCCCCTGTGGCCACTGATGAGGAGAGTGTGCGACCCGGTGAGGACCGTGTTGTGTCACCCCCACCCTCTCCACAGTCATTGAGCCCCACTTCTTCAGATGATGACCCCGAGGAGGATACTTCTAGTGAGGAGGAGCGTGACCCTACCCCTGCTCCTGCTCCTGTTATGCCACCCCCACCACTGGACCTACCCCCGGTGTCGGGCGCTGAGCACGCCTATGTCGTGCAGTTCATGACCCGAGACTTACTTTCTGCGGAGGCCCGACTTAACGAGGCGAGGAGGGTGATAGTGGAGGAGCACGAGGCGCGCTTGAGGATCCAGGCTGAGATGAGGACTACAGTTGCTAGGAGGACTAGAGCTCGACTCCACAGGATTGAGAGGAGGAGTCGCGAGAGGGTTCTCGGATTAGGGATCCGCGGGGGCGGAGTGATCCAGGCTAGGGATGTTAGGCGTGTTGTGCGTCGTGCATTTGCCCGGGTGAGGGCCTTGCTCCGTCGCGGTGCGGCCCCGTGATGTGTTACTGATAGCTCAGTCCCCTAGGTTCAGATGACATTAGTGTGTCGATTTTGCGGGATAGTTGACTTGTGCAGTGGCGTCCTTCCTGACCAGTGGATGAGTAGACTGACCTACATATATTTAGATGTGATTACGGATAGGATGTACGGATGTAGCCCTACTTTTGTGTAGCCCTGACTATTCGGATTATGTACTTGTATTTGTTCCACTTTTGCTAGACTTTGACATCGGAACTATGTATTTGGCTCTAACATCCAAACTTTGTGACCACCTTTGTACCGTACTTATTTAGTTTCAGTTTCCTTGATATTGTCTCAACTGCTTTACTTTCCGATGCCATGATCTACTGTCTTGATATACAACTGTGATTATACAACTGCTACAAGCCACAAATACAACCACGCTATTTCAAATTTACGATATGCGATTTCAAATTGTTCTCTACATTTTCCAAAATGTTCCTACAATTTTTCTAAAATAAACCTTTCAAAAAAAAAAAAAAAAAACCGGTTTTAGTTTATTTAAAATTCAAAAAAAAAAAAAAATTTTTTTTTTTTTCTACAGATTACGAAATTTCGAAATTTTGGAAATTCCTACAAATGTTTTCGAACCACGTAACGACTTTCCTAAAAAGGTTTTACGGTTTATCGCCATCATAAGGGCACTACGAGTTTCGAAATTTTAACCCTGTATAAAGAGGAACAATACGTTCCTGACTTCTCTAAATACGGTCAAATAATCTGCAAACCCTAACCCGTTTTTGTCTTATTATCAGAATCATGCCACCTAGAAGAATGAACACTCGAGCTCACCCGGCCAGCTCTGAAGGCCAGGGTAGCCACCATGGGCCGGAAGGCCACCAAAACCGAGAGAGAGAGGATCAGAACCTGAGCGAGGATGAAGGTAGTGACTATAACCTGTTTGATAACTCTGAATATGATGAAGAGGAAGCTGAAGATGATACCCTGGAGGTGGAAAACCCAAGGAGAGACCCTATGGAGCGATTCATGGACCTACTTAGGCAGAACTTGGACCGTCCCCCGGTTCATCCACCACCCAACAATGCGAATGCCAATGCCTTTCGGAATTTCAAATCCCTGAAACCCCCGGAGTTTAAGGGAACTGCAGACCCGGTCGAGGCAAGAGCCTGGCTGAAAGAAATGGAAAAATCTTTTGAGATACTAGGAGTCGCTGAAGAGCAGAAAACTGTTTTCGCCACCTACCTCCTGAAGGGTGAGGCAAACTACTGGTGGGAAGCTAAAAAGAATTTGGAGGGAAGAGGGGTGGTGACCTGGGAGAGGTTTAGCGAGTTGTTCTTGGAAAAGTATTTCCCTAGGTTCATGGAAACACAAATGGAGCTGAAATTTTTGGAACTCAAGCAAGGTAACATGACGGTGGCCGAGTATGAGGCAAGATTTACTGAGCTGTCAAGGTTTGTGCCGGAATATGTGAACTCTGAGGTGAAGAGGGCCCGAAGGTTTCAATTGGGGCTAAAGCAATGGATTCAAAATCGTGTGGCGGTTCTTGAGCTGACAGACTATGCCACCCTGGTACAGAAAGCATCGATTGTTGAGGCTGGAAGTGAACAGATGCAGAAGGAGAGGGAAGGAAAGAAGAGGAAGTTTGACAGTCGAAAGGGGAACTCTGCGGGAGGGAGCTTTCCGAGCAAGTTTAAGCGAGGAACAGTGTCCCAGCCCAGCGGAAACTTTGGAACCAAGAAAGCTGAAAGTTGGAGTGTGGGCCAGGGCGGCCGACCACAGGGATCATCGTACTCTACCCCACCCCGAGCCCCACTCCCGGAATGCAATAAATGTGGAAGGAAACATGCGGGCGTGTGTAACCTGCAAGATGTGAAGTGCTTCAAGTGTGGGCTGACAGGACATTATGCTAACACCTGTCGAGGAACTAGTAACAACGCCAGTGCCGGAGGTAATTGCTTTAAGTGTGGGAAACCAGGGCACCGAATGAGGGAATGTATGTCCTCTGGGCCAGCTGCATCAAGAGTGAGTGGAACTGCTTCTAACAGGGCCCCGACTGCAAGAACTTTTAACATGACTGTGCAAGATGCCGTGAGGAACACGGATGTGATCGCAGGTACCCTACTACTCAACTCAGTTAATGCGAATGTTTTATTTGATTCGGGAGCTACCAAGTCTTTCATATCTCTAGATTTTGTAAGTCAGTTAGGCCTTAAGACTGAACCACTGAGAGACAGACTGCAAGTAGAGATAGCAAACCATGAAATTATTCCTGTTAACCAAGTATGTCCAGGTTGCGACCTAGAAATAGAGGGGCGACACTTTCGGGTAGATTTAATACCTTTTAAATTAGGAGAGTTTGACGTAATAATAGGTATGGATTGGTTGACAACCCACGGAGCTCAGATTGATTGTGTGAAGAAGAAAGTGAGTTTAAGACTGCCAGGGGATGAGGAAGTAGTGTTTAGTGGGAAACGACAAACCCAAAAGTTTCTAACTATGATTCAAGCAAAAAGGCTGTTACGTAAAGGATGCGAGGCCTATTTAGCCTATGTAAAGGATACCAAGAAGGAGGCGCCAAACCTACAGGAAATCCCAGTCGTTAATGAGTTCGCGGACGTATTTCCGGATGATCTTCCAGGACTACCACCTGATAGAGACATCGAGTTCGCTATAGATTTAGTTCCGGGCACGGCCCCAATTTCAAAGGCCCCGTATAGGCTAGCCCCAGTGGAGATGAAAGAGTTGGCCACCCAATTGCAAGAGCTGTTGGATAAAGGAATGATAAGACCTAGTGTGTCACCGTGGGGAGCCCCGGTACTATTCGTGAAAAAGAAGGATGGCAGTATGAGATTATGCATAGACTACAGGGAGTTGAATAAGGTGACCATAAAGAATAAGTATCCTTTGCTCAGAATAGATGACTTGTTTGACCAACTAAAGGACGCGGTTTATTTTTCCAAGATCGATTTGAGAACCGGGTACCACCAGTTAAGGATTAAGCCAGAAGATATTCCAAAGACGGCCTTTCGCACCCGGTATGGGCACTATGAGTTTTTAGTAATGTCGTTCGGGTTGACGAATGCACCCGCAGCTTTCATGGACTTAATGAATCGGGTCTTCAAGAAGTATCCGGACAAGTGTGTTATAGTCTTCATCGATGACATCTTAATTTATTCCAAGACGAAAGAGGAACATGCAGAGCATCTGAGAATTGTATTGGGAGCATTAAGAGAAGAAAAGTTGTACGCTAAGTTCTCGAAGTGTGAATTTTGGTTGAAGGAAGTTCAGTTTTTGGGGCATGTGATTAGCGAACAAGGCATCCTAGTGGACCCCGCCAAAATAGAGGCTGTATCAAATTGGGAGAGACCAACCACCCCGATAGAGGGGAGAAGTTTCATAGGATTGGCTGGCTACTATAGGAGGTTTGTCCAAGACTTTGCCAAGATAGCAGCCCCTTTGACCCGGCTAACTCGCAAGACCGAGAAGTTTGTGTGGACTGAGAAATGTGAAGAAAGCTTCCAAGAGTTGAAAAAGAGGTTGGTGACAGCACCAGTACTAGCCCTACCCGATGATAAGGGAGATTTTGTGATTTATAGCGACGCGTCCCATAAAGGTTTAGGGTGTGTGCTTATGCAGCACGGTAAGGTGATTGCGTATGCGTCCCGACAACTTAAGGAGTATGAGATAAGATACCCCACCCATGATTTGGAATTAGCAGCGATAGTTTTGCTTTAAAGATCTGGAGGCATTACCTGTACGGAGAAAAGTGTGAAATCTACACGGATCACAAGAGCTTAAAGTACATATTCACTCAGAAAGAGTTAAACATGAGGCAGAGGAGATGGTTAGAGCTAATCAAAGATTATGACTGTGAGATTCATTATCACCCAGGGAAGGCCAACGTAGTGGCCGATGCACTTAGCCGAAAGGAGAAGATTAAGATGATAACGTCAGTGGACGAAGTGATCAAGGACCTCGAGAGGCTGGAGATTGAGGTGAGGTTGCCAGGAATCGGCCAAGAGAGTCTAATGGAAATAAAAGTCCGACCACCGCTATTGGAAAAGATTAAGTTATGCCAGGAAAAGAAGATAGAAGAAGAAAAGAACTCGATGGAGAAAATTTTGACTGGCGAAGAAATTAGGTGTGAGAAGGATGGGGATGGAGTTATGAGGTACGCATCTAGGATATGGATCCCGAACGTTCAAGAATTGAAAGATGAGATTTTGCAGGAGGCTCATAGTTCAAGGTATTCGATTCACCCTGGAGGCACCAAGATGTATAGGGATTTGAAAGAATATTATTGGTGGCCAAATATGAAGAAGGACATAGCAGAGTGGGTAAGTAAATGCTTGACATGTCAGAGAGTGAAGGCCGAACACCAGAGGCCCAGTGGATTGTTGCAACCCTTAGAGATACCCGAGTGGAAGTGGGAACAGATCGCGATGGACTTTGTGGTCGGATTACCAAGGACCAAGACTAATCATGACGCCATTTGGGTAATTATTGATAGATTGACCAAGTCAGCACATTTTCTTCCAATCAACGAGAGATACACTGTCGACAAGCTAGTGGATATTTACTTAAAGGAGATTGTGGTTAGGCATGGGGTTCCTGTGAGCATTGTATCAGATAGAGACCCAAGATTCAACTCCAGGTTCTGGAGGATTTTTCAGGATTGTGTGGGGACTAAGTTAAACATGAGTACTGCATACCATCCCCAAACAGACGGACAGAGCGAGAGAACCATCCAGACCATCGAGGACATGTTGAGAGTATGTGCCATCGATTTCAAGGGAAGTTGGGACGACCACTTGCCATTGATCGAATTTTCCTACAACAACAGTTACCATGCGAGTATAGGCATGCCCCCATATGAAGCTTTGTACGGACGAAGATGTCGGTCTCCTTTGTGTTGGGAAGAAGTTGGAGAGCGGAAGATTTTAGGGCCTGAACTGGTCCAACAGACAAGAGAAACTATCGAACTCATAAGAGGACGGCTGATAGCGGCCCAAGACAGACAGAAGAAGTATGCGGACCAGACCCGCAAGGACAAAGAATATGAGGTAGGAGAGTTTGTGATGTTAAAAGTATCACCGTGGAAGGGATTGATGAGATTTGGTAAGAAAGGGAAACTAAGCCCAAGATTTATTGGACCTTTTGAGATCTTGAAACGAGTTGGAAAGTTGGCCTATGAATTGGCTTTACCTCCGAGCTTACAGCAAGTACATAATGTGTTTCATGTGTCCATGCTACGACCCTACCATACCGACTTCCGACATGTGATAGAACATGATCAAGTGGATCTGCAACCAGACTTAACATATGTGGAGCAACCCGTAGAAATTATGGATAGGAAAGAACAGGTGCTGAGGAACAAGGTTGTCAAATTAGTGAGAGTTTTGTGGAGGAACCAGAATGTCGAAGAATCAACATGGGAACTAGAAAGCGCAATACGTGAAAAGCACCCCCAACTGTTTTCAACCTGATTCCGGGACGGAATCCTTTTAAGGAGGGGAGGCTGTAAGGACCCTAATTTTTGGTAATATTTTATTTTATTTAATATCTTGTGACAATGTCAATATGGAACCTTTCTGGTCATCCCGGTGATTAATAGAATTGATTGTCTGAGAAACTGTGTTGTTGTATTCCCTATGTAAGATAAAAAGGGAGATTGTGAAGGCAGGAGTCTTATTGTTAATGATATTTATAAAACTTGGGATTAGAGAATGATTAGAGTGTTACAAGATTTATTAAGGATCATGACAAGGAATTATGGACATTAGAGGAATTTACACAATTAGTACTTAAGGAATTATAGGGGAAATCTCTACGCGACAAAATATTATTACGAGAGATTAATTAAGATACGATACGAATTAAAGATTAGATAATAAGCATTGGTGGGAGAATAATAATACAAGGAGTAGCATTGCATGCAAGCCCATGCAACCAAGTAGTTAGAAACCTAGCAAACTAGTTGGCCATTGGAAGATGAATAGTGTTTAGTTGCATTACTTTTTCAAAAGTGGAGACAAGAGTACATGAGAGCCATGCCTATAGCCATACCTAGTGTACCATGCTTGTACATACAATTATATGTATCACCCAATCAAACACACAACCAACACAAACACAAAAGAAAAGAAATCAAACTCTCTCCCCCCCCCTTTACCTTGCTCTCGGCCAAGAACAAAAAGGTGAGGAAGAAAAATTCTTTCTCCCACTTCTCATCACTCATAATTCATACCATAATTCCTAGGTCATCTACATCATCTAATCAAGGTATGCTAGCAATTTCACTTCATTTCATCCATCCAATTCCAAGTTATAAATTGTTAAAGTTTGGATGAATAGTAACCAAGTTTGTTCTTCCTTTAGATCTTGCATTGTGAGTGTTGTAGGAGGCCATCTAAGGTGTTTTTAAGTTGTATAAAGATTGTTCAAAGTCTCTAGGAGCTCAAGAAGGTATGAAATCTCAAACCACCCTTGATTATGTGTTGTTCATGTAGTATGGTAGTAGATCCATGCATTTTAGGGGTTATCTTGGATGTATGTGTATTGGATAAAATGGATCTTAGGTTTTGATGTTGAGATGGTGAATTTTATGACTATGGTGAACATATATATCTCCATGAGTGTTATGAGTCATGATCTAAGTGTTTTAAGTGGTGTTTATGTTATGGAAGCATGATAAATGGTTGATCTAAGTGATTTGAGCTTGCTGATTTTATCCAGGAACTTTGACCTGTGTTGTAGCACGATTTTTAACACCCAAATGATGTCCCCTGATGTCCTACCTTATATTGATGGAAAGATAATTGAATGTAGTTTCTGGATATGTAAGATTCATAGCTAGGTGATGTGTGGATTTTTAGTTATGGCCGGAGGAGTGATTTTTTTTTTCTGGACTATGGACTGCATAAAGTAACCCCCTTGTGAACCTTGTTTAAACACCTTAAAAACTATTTGGGATCATGGAAAAATTAGAGAAGCTATGTAATACAGTGGTGAAGGCTACCCAAAAAGAATTGGATTAAAATATGAATTTTTGGATTTTATAAAAATGCTAGAGTAAAATTCGCGCAATGGAAAAAGGTCGATTAGTGGAACATTATTCTCGGGTTAATGGTTATGGTTCGAACGTGGTAACTAAATTAAGTCGAGTAAGTGACAAGCGTAAACGAGTGATGTCATGGACCTATAGTGGGGCTAGGGAGTCATAAGACGAAGTCGTTAAGTTAATTTCGTATCCCCTTAAAACCCCGTAATTAGAAAGAAATTGTTAAGGTACTAACGAACGATTATTGTTTATGAATAGATCGTTCGAATTCGCACGCTCGACCACCCCAACCAAACCAAGGCAAGTTTACTTTTCAAAACTTATTCCTATACAAGGATTTTTACTGTTGTGTTTGTAGTTTTCAAATTATATCAAATGCCATGTTTACCGAAGTATTGATGCAATTGAGATTGAACAAGTACATGTATGCTTTTACCCCTTGAACTTAGATTAAAATGTTTTCTTTGGACAACGACTCTAGCAATAGAGGTCGTAGCGGTCCGTATATCCCTATTGACCGGGGAGCGGTATATTATTATATCGTATCTAGATTGCGAAAAAAACCCGAAGGGTCATTCCGGAAGTATCATATACTCAAGTGTTATATTCATATCTTCGTAAATACTCGAAACCCTATCTTGGATTAAAAGTCTATTTTATTATATAATTATTTTATTAATTATTATTATTAAATCTTAAAATATCATTTAATAATTATTGTTCACTATTTTAAAAACAAAGTTAATCCAAGATACCTTTTAATACTTTCAAACTCGAACTTTTTCGAACTCAAAACATTTTCGAAAACCCCCGGTCAGGTTCTGCTTCTTGTATGATTTCAAGAACTATCGGTCGACTGATGTCGAACTACAACTACTCTGTTTTCAATCAAAATCAAGTTTTTAAAAGAAAAAGAAAAAGGGACTCTGGCAGGTGTGGGAACCGTTGACGAACGATTCCCGGGATGTGTAAGCGGCCGTGAGCCAGGCGGTCCATCACTTATTATTCCGGCCCAGGTGTTGCCGAAGGATGATTACGGATGTAGTTTTCATCGAGGGTGATTACGGATGTAGTTTTCACTCGGGGATAGTTACGGATGTAGTTTCTATCCTTCTACCGGTAGAGAAGACCCGCGGATTATTGGACTCGGATGTGGCGACTGATCATCGTCAATCCCTGTCAGGTTTTATGTTTTCTTTAAGTCCCATTCCTCCACTTTGGAAAAATGCTTTGACACTGCATCTTAGGCCTATGTGCCAGTTGCCGATAGTGTCCTACTTTGATGAGAAAGATGTTGACTTTATGCAGTAGCTAGAACTGCAAGGTTATTTTGAAAACAAGGGCACGTACTGGTGCACCTTTGAAATTTACCAATAATGACAAGTGATTTTATAACTGATTGATACAACGAGTTTAATGACTGTTATACATATGAAATGCTATATTACTTATCTTATACCTATATTCTTGCTGAGCTATAGTTGCTCACTCTTGCTTGTTTTCAAATTTTACAAACACAACAGCTAAAAGAAATGGCAAGAACCTGTCAAACTGTCCGAAAGCAGGTGACTAGACCCCAGGCTGCAGTTGAGATTCCACCGGTAGGCCCCATTAGCCGGATTGGTTGGCAGCTTTTGTTAGTACGTTTTATTTATAAGTATGACCTGTGCAAGGCAGTGTACCGTAACAAACTTTCAAGCCGTCAGCTTCGCTTCATATCGAAGTGTTGCTGGTAGCATAAATGCTATTTAATTCAGTCTGTAATAACTCTAAAACTTTTACTTCTGCTTAATCAAATGTATGACGTTTCTGAGACTCTAACCTGTGTGTGTGTGTGTGTGTGTGTGTGCGGTGTGAGTTTATTGTGGGGTCGATGGCTGTTTATTTATATTATGTGCAAGAACAAGTATGTTATTAATGGAAAATGGACCGTGAGCGCCTAGATCTCCGACCCCGGATCTGGGGGCGTCACAGTAACCAAATATTATTAACACAATTTCGAGTTTTTACAAACCAAAAGGATTACAATTAAACTTACATACTCTTTGCCACCCATTTACATAAGACATACAAATATATCTGATACTCAGAAGCTGAAGACTAGTCTACCACTGGCTCTCTCTCCGCAATAGTAGCTACCGCATCCTCAAGTTGCGAGCCATCTGCTCTAGCTGTTGTTGTGATATAATAAAGCAAGGGTGAGCAATAGCCCACCAATAATAATTAACTAAACAATAAAGATATATATGTATAACAATTCTGAAATATCTTTACAACCATATGCCATGCATTAACGAACATGATGCCAGTATAATATAAAAGATGAAGTTACAAGGTAACTCAAAGTATTTATCTCGTGGAAATATCTGCTATGTCATGATAAGCCAGATAATATCATTTGTCATAAATGAGGAACTTGCAGGAAGATATTGCAATTCCAATTTTAAACACTTTTCAACCCTGCCAACAATGATCATGTTGCAGAACATAATTTGAACTTGAATGATGAACTGATTTTGGAGTATTCACCGCGCCCGCTATTCCATCTACGATGATCAGTCGCAGCATGTATAGCTCAAATTGGATTTACTACCAGTAGAAGGAAGAACTGACGGATTTACTTGTCTACCGCCCTGTTAGATCTCCCCGACCAACGGTTGGGCCAAATGGGATGGACCAACGCGACTCGGCCTCTTACACAACTCCTAGTTCGAATAGAATTCACAACTCTGAACGTAAAGTTCATCCCCCTTTCCCCAAGTATGACACTTGTTGATAAGACTCCACAAAGTAGTCGTATCTAGTTGGAAAGGAAAATTCACCAATATATTCCAAGCCATTGCTTGTTTACTGATATCAACTTGTTCCAATAATCTTACCTCTCGAATAATGAGAAGGTAACCCAATAATTAAATTGATAAACGGCAACCAAGTTACGAGTGAAAGAAATAGTTTCAAAAGATTTATGACGGGGAAGTCAACAAGATAAATAACATTTCTCAAGTAAGGTTCCCTTATTATTTACGAGTTGAATTCGAATGAGGAATAAAATTTTGAGAACCTTTCTTGATAATATAATATTAATAATAAGGCTCGGAAATAATTTACATAATGATCGAAGGTTAGAGATACTATTTGAATGAAGTAACTCATTTTTGAAATGAGTTATAAGAATTAAAGGGTTTGATGTTGAGGTTACCTCAGGAAAATGACCTGAGGTAACTAAATTTTCCATATTAATGCACGAGGGTATAATTGTAATTACAAGATTTTTTTGTAGATAGTTTTCGGTATTTACAAAAATGCCACCATGTATATACACTAGAATCTCAGGTAACTCTCCTGAGGTAATCTCAGGGGCTTTTTTCTCAAGAAATAAATAAATATTCCAAGAATATTTATTAAGTCATAAATATTGGAAGAGTATTATTCGACATAATCTTTGCATGAATATTCATAATAATATTCATTGAACGAATAATGAATATTCAAGTTAATAATAATAATATTTATTGAAGAATTAATTATCAAATGAATGATTGAGATAATATTCATTGAACTAATAATGAATATTTAACTTAATAATATTTATCGAAGAAATAATTGTCGAAGGAATATTCGAAGTAATATTCAATAGTTGTATCGACTTAAAATGAATATTGAAGATAATATCCAGTAATTAAATAAAGCTTGAGGGAATACTCAAAACAATATTCAATATAAATGAGGTTCGTATGAATATCTGAAATAATAATATTCATTAAATGAATAATGTTCGAGTGAATATTCGAAATAATATTCACTCCTTAACTAAATAATCTCACGTGAATATTCAAAATAATATTCATCATAGATATAATGGAAAAATATTTACTTAAATATTTTCCTTCGAAAATAATCGTAATATATATCAAGGAATACTGACTCCCGGTCTATATTCAACGAATGAGATTCATATACCCTTCACTAAGGGTTTTAGCAATAACCGACTTATAACTGATATGTTCTCTATCTAGCTTATAAGTCAACATCCAAATCAGGAAACAAGTATTTCAAAACAATTCGAAGATAGGCATGCATGATATGGCATATGTATAACAGAAATCATATATATATTCACAACAACAGCCTTTAAAAGGTTTGAAAACTTGCCTGGTAATCCTGTAGGGATAGTGTGCCTCGGGTCAATCCGGTGATCTATAATTAGTCACAATATCCGAGGTTAGTCACTTAATACTTCGAAAGGCTAAGTGTATACTTAACTTAAATCAAAACACGTTTTCAAGTCGTTTCGTTATACCTCTCTAATGCATTCTTATTATTGCCTTTATTACCCGACACTTGTTCGTTAATAAATCATGTCATTACACTTACATGTGGTAAGTATTTAAATCATATAAGTTTTACAGTCGAACGATTATACCTCGAGATTTATCGATCGCTTTCTAAGTGATTTACCGACTTTATAACCAAGTATACTATCAAGGGGTTCGTTCGCGCTTAACCTTGATTCGAACATTTTTAATAAATCGAAAAATGATCTTTTTAACACGAGGTTTTCTCTCACACCTTCCTTTTTATCTCTAGTATTTAATAACCAAGATTAGCCACTGAATTACTCGAGTTAAGGGGATTCAATTTCAATTACGAACTCGCATTCTCGGTTTCAAACCACTTTTACGATTTTTAGCATAACTCTTAAACCATAAGTCCATTTGCTTCGATTCTATTTCTAAAACGATCTGCGACTCGAGATCTACAAGGGTGGGTTAACCATTCATCAAATTCATAAAGTTATACTTACTGATTATGCACTAATTCATATGGTTAAAGAAAATCGGGCATTACGACGGCTATAAAACGAACATTCCAAAATCGTAACAACACAACCAAGCCACACCGGGCATCCATACAACTTATACACATGATTCTCATCTCAACAAGTCCAATACCCACTGATTTTAACACCATAATCATCATATTACTTAGATCAACTTAAACCACTAACTAATCATGCTTATAACATTACTATAATCATCATCTAAGCTAAACCTACCAAGAACAAGCTTAAATCTCAAAACAAGAGCTAGGGTTTCAAGTGATATAGCTTCCTTGGAGTGAGTACTAGCCTTACTAAGCTTTGTATGGTCCTTGTATGGCTTTAGGTTAGCTTAGATCAACCAAGAAATCAAGGAAAACAAAGTTAGTTTCTTGAAGTTACTATTCACCCATTCTAAGATCTGCAAATATGGGGACCTTACCATGCTTTTCTGAATGAGGCTCCTAAAGAAGAGTTCTAGAGCATCTTAACAGATTTCCAACCATATAAAGAACACAAAATTTCATTGAGTAATGAAGGATATATAGCTGTTTGAAAACCGGTACAGAAATTGTCAAGAATCTGGACAGTTTGCTTCTTCAACTTGGGGAGGTGATTTGCCTAGGCTATACTACTTGGATTGCAATGAAACTTTGAGCTAATATTTCCCATAGAGTGGAGAGGTTGTGGTAAATATTTGGTGATTTTATCATGGATAGAAATGGAGATATTAATTTTCTTCACCTTGCTGGTCCTGCTGGACAGTTTGTTCAAAATGGAGAGAATGGAGTGCTTGACTTGTTCTCTTGCTCTTATCTCATCTAAAATGAATTATTGTGGAGTTTGTAGATAATATCTAGCATAAAGCACCTTTATTAAAGTGCTTGGCTCATCCAATGCATCGTCTTCCAGTAGCAAATCTTGTTATGTAAGATAAGATGGTGTAATGTGCTAACTAGATGGTTTGGTTTCTAATTGAGCTAGTTACCTTTGTAACTACTAGTTACTAGATATTTTCTACTTGCACATGCATGCATCTTACTCCCCTGCTTGCTCTTTTGTCCGTTTATTGCTCCTTCTGATTGATCGTTCGAAAGAATATCTCGAGGATTTCTAATTAGTGTTTTACCGGAAACCTTCTTAATATAAATATACTAATATCTTTAATCCTCCTTTATAATCCTTGAATTTAAATCCCTTAAATCCCTTAAATAAATCCTTAAATCCTTCAGTGTCCAGGGAAATCTCGGAGAAAATAAAAGTGCTATTTTTCTGAATCTAATATCGTTTACATACACTTATTTCGTCCACTGATCATCGATACGAACTCAGAAATCCGTTCTGAATACTTCTATATAGTGTCATCTAATAATATTTCAATTTTCACCAAAAACACTATTCATCACATATTCTCTCTTTAATCCTTATAATCAGAAAAATGTTTTCATGCTCTCCCGAGCGTTCCTTAATCCATTTACGGAGTTACTTAACTTATCCTAGATATCGATGTGGATGACATGAGAATACTTCCTCGGTTTGTATATCATATCTTACTTCCTCGACGATATATTATTCTTATCTACATCGTCAATCAATTACCTTGTTCATGGTACATAAACATTTGAATCCAATCCATTCAATATTCATCTATTACCCCACTGGAACATTCATACTCCAATATATAATAAAAAGTTTTAATTAATACCAAAAATCTGGGTTCTTACAGTCTCCCCTCCTTAAAAGGATTCCGTCCCGGAATCAGGTAGAAGACAATCAGATACTAGTTTGTTGTTTCGCTTTTCCGTTCCCATCCTTTTTACAGCACATTTCACTAGTGCTACAGTACTCCCTGTTGATGAGTGGATTTCGTAATCAACTTATGTGAGGTCTACAAGTAGTTGTATAGGCTAGCGATCAACTGTTCTATGAAAAGGTTTGGGTTGTGTTTGTGGGGGTTGAGCTGAGCTCGAGGGTATCTCCAATAATCTCAGGTGCTTTTAGAGAAAATCAGAGAACTTAATGCGTCGTACCCTGAGGTGCCTACGTACCCTTGTATATATAGGGATCAAGCTCACGTAGTTCTAATATGATTCTGTCTCTTACTGGAATAGCTGTATTCGGTCACCTAGTTCGTGTAGGACTCAGGTTCCTTTAGAGCCTTTCACGAACTAGTTGGCTAAGTAGAGTAGAACTCGAGTTCGTACTCCACTATGATTCGTTCATTGGTTAGAGTAATCCTAGGATCATCTGCGCCCTAGAATTATACTCAGATACCAATTTGTTTATCTGTTCTAGATGGCTTCTAGAACTTTCTGTTGGGCAACTCGTAGGAACCTGGTGCTCAGGAACCTACATCTCAGGAGCCTGTCTCTCAGGAACCTCCTTATTTCAGGACATATCGCTTAGGGACCTCCCTTTGAATGACAGTACCTGCACAAATAACAAACTGGTTAGACTGGATAACTCTTCACATGTTTTTATCATCTCTATGGCTGTTGCTATGCTAACTCGAACTCTTTTGCTTGGAGGAACCTGGTCTTTTAGTGCTCAGCTCAGCTTCCTGACCATTGGGAACCTCCTGATATTCATACTTCTTTAGTCATTTCTTCTACTTAATCTTTATAACTCGTACTGGATCAATCTTCTAGCTTGTATGGACCGAATCCTATAGATCAATGAGCCTAAATCTAGTCCATGGAGATTTTGGGCACAACAAGTACCCCCCGGTTCCTTGAAGTCATGTAATGTGAAAGGAACCTATTCTACGATCAAAGGTTCAATGCTAATCCATTCTGGTGACTATACCTCGCTTCAACATTTGTATATCCAAGCCTACATGAGATAGCTCGTCATAGGAAACAGGACATAGAATATTTTCAGCTTGACATAATCTTGAGTAAGCTTCCTTTGTATTAAGGAACCTGTTATCTCGCTATTTTCTTCTTCTTGCTTCAGCTCTCGAAATCTACTTTATGTTTGTATTCAACTTCCCGGGGAATCTAACTTGTCAGTCAACTCCACGCCTCTTTAAATTTAATAATTTAAGAGGGGATAATGGTTGGTTGTAAGAGATAATTCAAAATTTGAATTAAACTTATCACTTACCAAAGCTGTAGTTAATGCGTGAGTTCCCGAGGTTCACACGCCGCTTACGCGTGTACCTCTTCATTTTACCGTTCCAATAATATTTTGACACGTGTACGGAGCTGCTTTATTTACCTTGACTATTTAATCGCCATCTCAACCCCTTCAGGTCCATTTTTACCTTTACCAAGTTCTTGCAAAAACCCTTGGAGAGAGAAGAAGAAAACCGACGATCCTTCGCTCAATTCAACTTGTTCTTCGCCGTTTGCTTCAATTCAAGGTATGACTTCGATTCATTTCTTTCTGTCCTTGCGTATTCTCAATTTCGTTTCATACTATCTATGCATCCATGTCTTGCATGTTGTCTGTTATCTGATAATATATACATATGTCTGCATCTGTTCGTCTCACTTCATATTTGACACACAAGAACGTTTACAATCTTTGGCTTATCATTACTTTAACCATCGATTCATCTTCTGCATTCACGTATGTTTTTTCTTTTACTTGCGTAACTCCCATTGAGATCTTTTATAAAGTTTCCTGCTTGTTAATGTATAACTGTTTAAGCATCTCAAAACCTTAGTATCTCTCTTAGGTCCCTGACCCTTCTTCGTCTGTCTTTGCAGATGTCTCCTGATTCAACACATTCAGATCACCATTCTTTGATAAACCTTGCTTTCACCAAATCAGTCAGCAATAGGACCAGGTCTAAAATCTCTATCCCAGATTTAGGTGAGCCTCAAAACATCCTTATTAGACTTCCAACTAAACAAAATAAAACTCTAAACTCCCCTGATTTCATTGACTTAGGAGACGATTGGCCCTCTGATGAGGAAGAAGTGTCAAAGCCTGATCAGAAAGTACTCCCTGAACCCGATTTTGACAATGAGATAACAGTCGAGAGAGAGTCATATAAACAAGAAATTGTGCCTTTCTGTGAGAAAGTTGATTCATCCATGACTTCAGCTAGGTTAGAGAAGTTGTGGGAAGAGTGCGTTCGTCCAACCTGTCCAGTTATTGCCCCAGAACCTGGTGAGAGGGCTCACAGGTTCGACACTAAAGTCCCTGAACGTGGTATTCCTAGTGCAGTGACCTCTGCTGCTTTTTTTAAAGTGAGTGTTTATTTTCCTCTACATCCTTTTCTTCAAGAAGTTCTCGACTTTTATGGTTTAGCTCCTCTTCAACTGACTCCCAATTCCTATAGGCTAGCCATGAGCACATACATTCTGTATTCCAGTCTGTTCACTACTCATTTATCTGCACCTGAGTTAGGTTATTTCTTCAGATTAAAGGATACTGGAAAAGGTTCCGGTTGTTTTTATCTAACTGCCTGGCCCTGTCATCAAGGTCAGTGTATAAAAGGCATTAAACAAAATTTTGATCAATGGCAGGAGCAGTTTCTTTATTGTTATGACTGTCCCCCTATCCGTTTCCAATTTAACCGTCGTCCTCATGTTCCCAAACAAACATGTCTTTCTGGAGTCTGTCTTCAAAGAGCTGAAGAGGCTTTGAAACATTCTTCATCCCTTAGGGATTGTATGATCCTATTAACGCCTGAGAATCTCATCACCCTAGGTTTTCTCCCTGCTTCCTCTGGTAATACTTTATTTTACTTTTCCCTTACTGTATTCCTGCAGCTACATTCACTTTTCTCATGCTCTTTGTTTATCCTGATTTACTTTCTGATTTTGTATTCACAGGTATGGCTCCCAAAGTTCCTTCTTTCATAAGAAGATCCAAGAATGTTGACGAGATCTTCAAGGTTGAAGATAAGGAGGTTTCGCTTGCTGCAACTCCTATCAACCAAGTTCCCACTCCAGCCTCAGTCCAGCCGTCTGGTTCCTCTAAGCGTAAGCTAGCTCAATCTACTCTTGATCTCTCTGGAAGCTCCCAGACCAGGTCTATGAAAAAGGGAAAAGCCGTGAAGATTGAATCAGCTGCGGCACAGAATCAGTTCAAAGACTTGATTGACACACACGTGCTTCCAGAAACAGTGGCCAGCTGGGCTAAAATGGATACTGTCGAAGCTATGCATGCTATGAGGTTCTCGGCTGCCCAGAATGCTTTCTTTACTCTCCGCTTTTGCGATGATATTGCCGAGAAAACTCAATATGATCTTCGATTACAAGTGGAAGTTTCAAGGTTGAAGGAAGAGTTGATTGCTATGGAAGGTAAGGTGAACATAGCCACTGCGGCTGTTCGAAAAGCAAAAACCATTGAAACCTCATTAAAAAGTAGCAGTGATGAGCTTCAGGGATAGGTGAAGAGTTTGCAGGATGAGAAATTGCCCATGCTGGAGAAAATCAATGGGCTAAAAGCTCAGGTTGATGCTTTAAGTGCTGAGGCTGCTATTGCCAAATCATCCATGCTCATCCAGGAAAAAGCTCGATATGACGAAGGTTACGACGAAGGCGTTCGTGACTACATGAGGTCCATGTGGGAGAAAATGCCCGAGCTGAACTGGTCTCTCCTAGGCGAGGATGTAGTGGGGATGATCAAAGATTTTGAAAATGAAGCTGCTGCTGCAACCTCTGTTCCTCCCATGAAAACGGTTGGGAGGTCTCCAGGTGCCAACCTTGAGACTGCAGAGGTTCCTGCTCCCGAAGTTGCTCAGCCTATCCTTCCAACCCCCCCTGTTGCCACCAAGGGTTCCGATGAAGTTCCTCCTCCGTAATTTCAACAAGATCCTTTTTTAAAAACTTTTGATAACTTTTGATGAGGTCGCGGGCTCCTCGTAACGCCTCGCAAAATGTAACTTTAAATTTGGTTTCCATGGCCTTCGTGCCAATAACTTTTATGCTGGTTTTCTGGGTCTTTGTACCCATAACTCTCTTCATGGTTTATGATATTTACTTTTGCTACTCATCTCTTGTCCAGGGTAAGCTCATACATACTTCTTTGTTCGAATCTTAACTCACTACATACTTTTCTTCAAATCCTCACGGAATATTTCACTGTTATGCACTAGAGAATAATTCAGCTTCCTTACTCATATGTTCAAGCTTACGTGGGCTAACCCATTGTAAGAAACAGAACACACGCATATTTCCACTAGAAAAATCTCAAAATAAATGCAACAAACTATAGCTGAGTTGTGAAACTTGGAACCTCTGTGTTTATACCTTGTATCGATAATTTAAACCGTAGCCTTCTTTAATTTCTTCTTCATCAAGACCAGGTTCCTCGAGTATTAATCCTGCAAAATAAACATAAAACAAAAAGAAACAGTTAACGTTAGTAAAATCTTTCTCTTGTTTGATTCGGGTCATCTCTTGGAAAGGTTGCCTGCTTGGCTTCCAATCCTAATCTCTAGGTCCCAACATGCCTCGAGTCATGTTGGTTCCTTTTTCTCTTGGAAAGGTAACCTGCTTGGTTCCCAGTCCTATTCTCTAGGTCCCAACATGCCTCGAGACATGTTGGTTCCTTTTTGTGCCTCGAGGCGATTCTAGGAACCTGTGTGCCGTTCTGGGAGTCCACACAGATTCCTCTTCTCCATGTGTCAGGCTAGACATCTTATGAAGGTAAATGCTAAGGATTTTATCCCTTCTTCCCATGTGCCAAAGGCGGTTCCACATGAGGGAGAGCTTATTAGGCTTCTCTTTAAGGTGCCTTTTGTCAGGACTTTAGATGCCTTTTGTCAGGACTTTAGATGCCTTTTGTCAGGACTTTAATTCACGTGCTCAAGGAACTTGAGGCTTTTGGCAACAATATCATGCTCAGTCAACTGAGGCTTTTCAATCACATTTGCTCAGGAAGCTACCTGAGACTTTTGTCATGCCCAGGAAGCTACCTGGGACTTTTCCTCGATGCCCGGGAAGCTACCTGGGACTTTTCTCAATGCCCAGGAAGCTACCTGGGACTTTGCTCAATGCCCAGGAAGCTACCTGGGACTTTGCTCAATGCCCAGGAAGCTATCTGGGACTTTGCTCAATGCCCAGGAAGCTACCTGGGACTTTGCTCAATGCCCAGGAAGCTACCTGGGACTTTGCTCAATGCCCAGGAAGCTACCTGGGACTTTGCTCAATGCCCAGGAAGCTACCTGGGACTTTGCTCAATGCCCAGGAAGCTACCTGGGACTTTGCTCAATGCCCAGGAAAGTACCTGGGACTTTTCATATCAATCATTCGTAGTCCACATATTCTGTCAAATTGTATTCATACTTCGCACATACTGTCAATGCTACAGGAACCTGTCAGCTTAGGTAACCTGCAAAATATAACACAATGCTACAGGAACCTGTTAGTCTAGGTAACCTGTTTCAAAAATTTAACATTGGCATATGAAATATCAAATCATAGCATGCACAATACTGTCTAAGTAGGAATACTACCTCCCAGTTCTTTTGGGTAATGATTGTTACGTAAAAGAACTATTAAGGAGCTATAGCTGCAAAGAATGCACTCAAAATATTCAACGTAGAGCTATCCATCGCTCAATACTTGAAAAAATTGTCTTGCAAGTAGGGAGGTTCACATCAAATACCCCCCGAGTACATGCATAATTAAATACTAAAATCAAAATACTGGTCAGCTATAACTAATAAGCTGCCTTTATTCGTGGGCTGAAAGAGCCTTACTTTTCCTAAGAAAAAAAAAATTCGTAAAAGAATTACTGATAATACTTCTTGAGATGTTCTGCATTCCAAGCTCTCGGAATGAGGTTCCCATCCATATCCATCAAGTGGTAAGTTCCTTCCCAAATTGCTGACTTTATCTGGTAAGGTCCCTCCCAATTTGCTCCAAAGGCTCCATGTGCCAGAACCCTGGTATTTGGCATGACTTTCCTCAGAACTAGGTCTCCAACCTTAAAAGGTCTTGCCTTCACCTTTTTGTCGTAATACCTTCGAACTCTCTGTTGATATGCTGCTAACTTCACTTGCGAATCTGCTCTCAATTCTTCGACCATGTCCAAATACAGTCTATGATTGACCTCATTGCTCTCGGGGTCAAAATACTTTCTTCTCAAGGAACCTGTTCCAACTTCCACAGGTACCATAGCTTCACAACCATAAGTGAGGGTAAAAGGAGACTCACCAGTTGTAGTTCTAGGCGTGGTGTTGTACGACCACAAGACTCCAGGAAGCTCCTCTGGCCAGCTTCCTTTCTTATCTTCAAGCCTCGTCTTCAAAGTGTGCTTGATAATCTTATTCACTGCTTCAGTTTGTCCATTACTCTGCGGATAATATACTGCTGAAAATGCTTTTTGGATTCCAAATTGCTCACATAACCCTCTAAGCTCTCTACTATCAAACTGCTTCCCGTTGTCAGAAATCAGTTTCTGCGGAATGCCGAACCTGCATACAATGGCTCGAAACACAAATTCAGTCAGTTTTGACGCTGTAATCTTAGCAAGTGGTTCTGCTTCTGCCCACTTTGTAAAGTAATCGACTGCAACCACTGCATATTTCACTCCTCCTTTTCCTTTCGGGAGTTCTCCAATGAGGTCTATTCCCCAAACAGCGAATGGCCAAGGGCTAACAATCGGTTTGATAGGTGCTACAGGACGACTATCAAAATTTGCAAACCTCTGACAATTACTGCATGCCTGCACGAATTTTATAGCATCTGCTTTGATGGTTGGCCAGTAATATCCCTGTCGAAGGACCTTCATGGCTAAAGAATTACCCCCCGAGTGATTTCCACATACTCCTTCATGAATTTCCTCGAGGATATACTTGCATTGTTCTCCAGCTACACACTTGAGCAAAGGTTGATTGAATCCTCTTCTATACAGAATTCCATCATAGATTACATATTTGGCTGCATGATACCTCAGCTTCCTGGCATCATCTTGACTGGGAGGTAGCTCCCCTTTGTCCAGGTAACGATGTATTGGGGTCATCCAGGAATCTTCAACTGGGAACTCGATGTCCATCACTTCTTCTTTGAAAACACTAGGTTGTTCCTGAATCTGAAGTGGAATTACTCCCAATAACGTGGATTCTCTCTGAGATCCTAGCTTGGCCAATGCATCTGCCTTGGTATTCTTTCCTCGAGGTATTTGATCTAGCTTCACCTCTTTAAACCTTGCGATCAACTCCTGGGAGTACCTCAAATATAAGTCTGTTCTTGGTCCTCTCACCTGAAAACCACCACGAATCTGCCAAACTACTAACATCGAATCACTAAACACTCTGATATTCTCCACTTTCATCTCCAAAGCCAATTTGAGGCCTGTAATCAATGCCTCATATTCTGCATCATTGTTCGTGGCTCTAAAAGCAAAATGAATGGAACTATAGAGTTGGTGTCCATCCGGACTAACTAGTTCTATGCCTGCACCTGCTCCACTACTGTTAGCAGCTCCATCTACATACAGTGTCCACCAAGGTGCACAGTTGTCATTGTCTGCCTGTTTTTCTACCACCTCTTTTGGCCCCTCTTGGCCAGTAACCTCTACATAAGGTGGAAACTCGACTAAGAAATCTGCTAAAGCTTGGGCATTGATTGCTATCTTTGGCTTATATTCTATGTCGAACTGTCCTAACTCCACAGCCCACTTTAACATTCTTCCAGAAGTTTCTGGCCTATGCATCACTTGCTTAAGTGGATATGAGGTTCTTACCTCAATCTTGTGAGCTTGGAAATAAGGTCGCAGTTTCGTGGAAGCCAGAATCAATGTGAAAACCAGCTTCTCCATTCCTGTGTACCTTGTTTCTGCATCAAGTAATCTTTTGCTGACATAGTAGACTGGGCTCTGCTGTCCATTCTCTTCTCGAACCAGGACTGCACTAATGGAATACTCTGATACAGCCAAATAAAGTATCAATGTTTCTCCATCCACAGGTTTGGCTAACAGTGGGGGGCTCCCCAAATGCTCTTTTAACTTTCCAAACGCTATCTCACATTCTGTGGTCCATTCGAATTTACTTCCTTTCTTTATAGCTTTAAAGAACTCCTGACACTTATCAGTGGACTTCGAAATGAATCTATTTAAGGCTGCAACTCTTCCTGTAAGAGACTGAACCTCTCTCACAGTTCTCGGCGACCTCATATCAATCAATGCTTTAATCTTGGCTGGGTTGGCTTCGATACCTCTGTGGTTTACCATGAAACCCAGAAACTTTCCTGATTCCACCCCAAACACACATTTTTGAGGGTTCAGCTTCATTCTGTACTTTCGCAAGATTCCAAACATTTCTTCTAAGTGCTTTACATGGTCAACAGCTTCCTTAGACTTAACTAGCATATCATCCACATATACTTCCATAGTATGGCCAATTTGGTCTTTAAACATCATATTCACTAACCGTTGGTATGTGGCTCCAGCATTAATCAATCCAAATGGCATGCACACATAGCAATAAAGACCTCTATCCGTACTAAAAGAAGTATGCTCTTGGTCAGGTTCATACATAGGGATTTGATTGTAACCTGAATATGCATCCATGAAGCTAAGGAGCGCATGTCCAGCTGTTGCATCCACTAACTGATCAATCCGTGGTAGTGGGAAACTGTCCTTCGGGCATGCTTTGTTAAGATCTGTGAAGTCCACACAGGTTCTCCATTTTCCATTAGGTTTCTTTACCAAAACAGGATTTGCCAACCATACTGGGTAAAAAGATTCTTTAACCAATCTTGCATCCAATAATCTGTCGACCTCTTCTTTCAATGCCTGAGCTCTTTCTCCACTAACTGGTCTTCGCTTCTGTCTCACTCCTTTCTTTTCTGGATCAATATTCAACTTATGACACATGACCCTTGGATCTATCCCTTCCATATCTGCATGACACCATGCAAACACATCCAGGTTCTTGCCCAAAAAGGTAATGAGAGATTCCTTTAAGGCTGGATCGAGTTGAGCTCCAATCTTCAACACCTTTGTACCATCTTTGTCATTGATCTTCACATCCAAAGTTTCACCAGCTGGTCCAGCCTTAACCATGGTTTCTGGCATTCGAGGGTCTAAGTCTACCTCCATCTCTGTGGTTGAGTCCTCTTGAGGTTCCTGGACTGTAGACGGTTCCTGAACTTCGTGCATGACATTTCTTCTCTTTGATGCTGGCTGATTGTCTTCATTGCTTCCATTATGTTTCAGTTTTCGGGATTTTTCTTCATCCAATCCTTCTACCATACACACGTCACCATCCTTGTCCGTAGGGGGTACACTTTCTATCAATAAGTAAGGGGTATCTGGTCCCTGAAAAATCGGAATCTCATCATGAGGTTCCTCTTCCATGATCTCCTCAATTCTTATAGCTCTACAAGATGCTGACACAAAACCTTCCAAGGGCGGACTGCGCAGGTCGAGCGTTATTTTGTCTGGGTTCTTTCCTGGAAAATCATCAGGAACCTCGTCCATAGGTTCAGGCAATTTAGCAGCCTTAGCAGCATGTTGCAAAGCTTTGGTGTAACACTCTCTAGACTCATACTGACATCCTCGAACTATACCAATTCCATTTGGTGTTGGGAACTTCATAGTTAGGTGGTAAATGGAGGTTACTACCCTCATCTCCTTCAAAATGGGTCTTCCCAAAATAGCATTGTAATTCATATTCTCTTCTATAACGATGAATTCTGCCAACTGTGTAATGCAACATGGTTTATCACCTAAAGTTACTGGCAAACGAATCTTACCTTTGATAGGAACCTGATTATTAGTGAATCCATATAAGGTATCGTTTGTTGGAGTTAAATCTTTATCCAGAAAATGCATCTTCTTGAAATCTGAGTAAGATAGTAAGTTTACAGAGCTCCCATTATCAACTAGCACTCGATGAACCTCATAAGACCCAATTCCTGCCTCTACTACCAAAGCATCGGTATGGGGATGGTGCACCCAGGAAGCATCTTCTTCAGTGAAATTAATATCTGCATCCTCTCCTTCAAACAACCTTGGGGACCTCTGTGACAGATTGTAAATACTGGTTAAAGGACGTTCTTTAGCCTCACGGGTATACCTCTCCATGGCATTCCTGCTGCTTCCTCCAATGTGGGGACCTCCTATAATTGTGCGTATGCACCCAGCCTTAGGTGGTCCTTCCATCATGACAGGTTCCTGTGTCTGTGTCTTCTGAGTCTTCTCATCTCTATACTTTTTTCCTTCCTGAGCCACCCATTCACTCAATTGCCCTTGTCTGATTAGAGTTTCAATTAGATCTCTGAGGTGACGACAATCTGCAGTATTATGCCCATTATTATCATGGAAGTCACAGTATGGGCGCTCATTCTTATTCCCTGGGGGACCGGTTCTGAAAGGCTTCTTGAACCATGAGGACTTCTCATTCACTGCGTAAATATGATCGATCGGGGCTACCAAAGGGGTGAAAGTTTCATAGACAGGTCTCTCATGTTTATTGTTGTTATAGGAAGCTGGTGGCGGTACCTGACTCATGACAGGTTTAGTAGGATTCACAGCTTCAGGCTTCACCTGGGATGTGCGACTAACCACCTTTTTATTGTCACGACCATTAGGGCTTCTTTGTCTTGACCTCTTGCTTCCACTTTGCCTTACAAAATCTGGATCCTTCCTTAATTCAGCTAGAGATTCCTCCACCAGACGAAAGGGTTCTGCCTGGGCATAAAAATCTGCCAACGTCTCTAGTTCTTTTCCTTGAAGTGCCTTCCAAAAGTCCGAGCCTCCTTTGACTCTAGCAATTAAGAAATTCTTTATAGTTTCCTCAGATGCTTTCCTAACTTTAGGAACCTCCGCATTAAACCTCTTGAAATATTCTGTCAACGTCTCACTAGGTCTTTGTTTGATATTGGCTAAGGTATTGGTCAGTGGTGCGAATGCAACAGATGCTCTAAATTGAGTGACAAAGAGCTTCCCCATACTTGCCCAAGAACCAATCGAATCGGTGGGTAACCTTTTGAACCATTGATGGGCTCCACCCTGTAAAGTTGCAGCCAGTAACCTGCATCTGGTGGCTTCCTTCACTTGATAGACATCCATCTCTGTGTCAAAACGACTAAGATATTCAATGGGGTCAGTAGTTCCATCGAACTTCAACTCATTCGAAGGCCTATAAGACCTAGGCAGAGCCGACTTTCGAACCTTCTTGGTGAAAGGAGAGGCAGTTATAGGATTCACAGCAAGATTCTTTTCGTCCTTGAGTTGAGCCAAAATTTTCTTGACATCTTCTGCTGTTACCTCCCCAGTAGCTTCCGCCTTTGTCTTTTTACTCGTTTCTTCTTCCTCTTGTGACTCTGCAGTGCTGGACTCTTCAGTATCCTCATCTGAATCCGTGCTTTCTTCTCCAATTATCTCGATAGATGGGTCCTTATCTTTCTTCTTTTTCTGTGAGGAACCTCCAGTCTTGGTTTTCTTCCTTCCCTTGGACCCTGTACGGCCCTTGCTAACAGTTTTACTCTTCTCAGGATTCTCTAGCTCTTCATCACCATTATTTTGATTCGGTTCTCCACCATCGTCTGGAACCTCCTCTCCATTCTCAGATTCTTCAAAATTCAACTATTTCGGAGTAACCTTCGACTTCTTACCTTTCTTTGCCTTCTTTTTCTTCTTTTTGCTTGAAGCCTGCTCCAAAGTCGACAAACGTTCTCCCACAGTCTTTAAGATTTCCATCATAGCTGCTTTAGTAACCTTCGGTGCTCTGGGAGGAGATGTGTTCCCCTCATGAATCTGTCGCTCAGAACGGGTTGCTTCGCTATCCGAGTTGCCTGACATCTTTTCCACTCTTAAGATATTAACTATCCCCTCCTTCTAGCGCCAATGTTGATGAGTGGATTTCGTAATCAACTTATGTGAGGTCTACAAGTAGTTGTATAGGCTAGCGATCAACTGTTCTATGAAAAGGTTTGGGTTGTGTTTGTGGGGGTTGAGCTGAGCTCGAGGGTATCTCCAATAATCTCAGGTGCTTTTAGAGAAAATCAGAGAACTTAATGCGTCGTACCCTGAGGTGCCTACGTACCCTTGTATATATAGGGATCAAGCTCACGTAGTTCTAATATGATTCTGTCTCTTACTGGAATAGCTATATTCGGTCACCTAGTTCGTGTAGGACTCAGGTTCCTTTAGAGCCTTTCACGAACTAGTTGGCTAAGTAGAGTAGAACTCGAGTTCGTACTCCACTATGATTCGTTCATTGGTTAGAGTAATCCTAGGATCATCTGCGCCCTAGAATTATACTCAGATACCAATTTGTTTATCTGTTCTAGATGGCTTCTAGAACTTTCTGTTGGGCAACTCGTAGGAACCTGGTGCTCAGGAACCTACATCTCAGGAGCCTGTCTCTCAGGAACCTCCTTATTTCGGGACATTTCGCTTAGGGACCTCCCTTTGAATGACAGTACCTGCACAAATAACAAACTGGTTAGACTGGATAACTCTTCACATGTTTTTATCATCTCTATGGCTGTTGCTATGCTAACTCGAACTCTTTTGCTTGGAGGAACCTGGTCTTTTAGTGCTCAGCTCAGCTTCCTGACCATTGGGAACCTCCTGATATTCATACTTCTTTAGTCATTTCTTCTACTTAATCTTTATAACTCGTACTGGATCAATCTTCTAGCTTGTATGGACCGAATCCTATAGATCAATGAGCCTAAATCTAGTCCATGGAGATTTTGGGCACAACACTCCCTTTATCCTTGTTCATCAACTTTTGCTGCTTTTCGTACAGGCACTCTATCCGGGTTATGCTCTTATCTAGTCATATACTATTACCCTTATTGATATCTGCAATGACTTTGGTACCACTAATCTGCTACAAATTCGGAGATAACCTCAATCGTGCTATGCATTTCCTGATCGCTTTAATCTTCGCAATCTCGATTGATATGTAGAAATAGAAGAATTTTATTGAGAGATCACTATGATCAATGAACGTTTGTTATATTGCATAGTTAGTACAGAAGAGGGTCATCCTTTAGTACTTGACAAGCAATTAAACAAGTTATGGTATTCCACCTAGACTTCTATCACACAGACAGATAGTCACGTAGCAGTACCTCCCCTCCTTAAAGGGTTGTTCTTCTCAATTCATAAAGAAGATGAATAAGAGAGAAGAAAAGAAAAGAATTTTAAAGAATTATAGAAAATTCTCAGGATTGCAAAATATCATACTTAGAATTTACCTATGAACTATAAAGGTTCATTAGAGAAGAAAATAATCGTAATTGTATCAAATTCTACTTTCGTAATCTCACGTGTCTACATATCCTCGTTGCTTTGTCCATCCTCCCATGGACCCATTCTCTCGTTCGGCCTTAGCCTTACTTACCTTTGGAAAAATCCTTCGACCCTTTCAGGTTTGATCTTGGATTTCTCGCTTGACATTATTGTTACCGGCATTCCACGCCACACTACTAGCTCTTTCATATTCATAATACTACATTATCAAATTGTCACCCCGAGAGCTCGTTAGAAAACCCATTCATTATTCCATTCATAACATTCCTTGCTTACATTCTCTAATTACTTTCCCAATCTTTCTTTATCAATCACATCCTTCATATTATCTAATTCTCATTCACTTATGTTATTTACCTTCACCGGCACCTCTTTATTGAGACATCCTTTGTACTTGGTACCATCCTAGTGGTATCCCATAGGGGTGTGCACGGATCGGTTCGGCTCGGTTTTTACCGAAAACCGTTACCAAACCGTACATGTCGGTTCGGTTCGGTTTTTACCTATTAACCGTAACCGAACCGCTCGGAACGGTTTTTTTCGGTTCGGTTAACCGTTTGTCGGTTTTGGTTTTTTTCGGTTTTTTATTTTTAATACTTAATATCATGCTAGTAAAAATTATAAGTTTCTAATTTTCTTAAACTCACTATTCCTACGAAGGTGGCGCATATTTTAGCTTAAAGGTGGTCATAAGATCAATCAATTCATTTTTAAAATATAAAATTGTAAAATCAAATTTTTTGACATTTTTAAATCTTTTTAAGTACATAATTATTTTTTGATAGATTATTAATAATTAATGTAAAAAATAAGATGGGAAACTTTTGCAATTCAAGTTATACTAGCTTTTGTCTTACTTCTTATATAAAATTCTATATTTATATAAGTATATAATATAAAAATATAAATTATTAAAATAATATATTTTAGGTTCGGTTTTTCGGTTCGGTTATTGGCATAAAACCGTAACCGTTACCAAACCATTCCGTCGGTTCGGTTCGGTTACGGTTTTTTTCGGTTTTTGTCGGTTACGGTTTTTTTCGGTGCGGTTTTTCGGTTTTTCGGCTTGGTTTCGGTTTTTCAGTTTTATTTTGCTCACCCCTAGTACTATCCCATAACATTTTCTCAGTAAGCATCACATTTTTGGGGTCAAATTTTCCTTTGTTCAACCCTCTACCTTCTTACTTCCTCGATCCATGAGTCTCTTTATTACTCAATCAATCTATTTCCTCGAATTTTCCCAACTTAAAGAGAGTTAATCTATATGTCCTTTGTACTTTCAATTTCAACTATAATCTCTTTATGAGCCATCATAGCATTATCATTTGCCACGTCATTCCAAAATTAAATCATCCGAAACAAACCTTGACGATTTTTCTAACTTAGATTCCATATAATCTATTTCTGCCAAACTTGTCTCTCAGCACTTGCTAGTTTCTATTCGTGATTTCCACAGTTGATCTTCGTAAGTCGGACCAGGTCGTAAATCTACTTGCTCATACTCTATTATCTTTCGAGCATCTATGTTTTACTGGTGTAGCATTGCCACATGAAACATGTTTTGACCATGCTATAAGATTTGGGGGTAAAGCTGGCTCGTATGCCATCTTCCGAATACTTTTAATTAAACTCCTAGATGGTCAAATGAGTCTCGGGCTCCACTGCCCTACACTACTAACCTTATTAGTTCTTTCCACAGGAATACCTTTAGCATTATGAATCTCCAACCTTAGATTCTCTATCTTGTTTACGCAGAAATACACCAACATAAACTTGTTTATCATTCATCAACATGCCATTTAGCTTATCAATAGCAATACTATCTCTATCTTTACGTTGTTATCTAGTTTCTTAGAAGAATCACTACTACATTAATGTAGTCCCTTGTTGAATTGTCATCGTTCGTCGTTTACGTAGTGCTTTTAATAGCTGAACATAGGGGTTTCATCATTGTCAGATCAAACTTCTCTAGGAAGACAAAACAAACCCTATTCCTTGTTTGTAAGGAATACTTCCTGAACTTGATATAGATATTACATGAAGCAGATAAAATTGCAGAAGAGCTTCAAGCATAGTAGCTAGGACAGGTTGACGAAATTATCAATCATTTATCTTCAGTAGAAGACTGGAAAATTAACGGTTTACTTAGTCAATTTATATCATGGTCCTGGTTTATCCCAAAATAGAACCTCCTAATATAGTTAATATGCTTAAGACGATATCAGGAATCGAATTTTTACTTAAACTACTATTATAGGTGATTCTTGCACAATCATCAGAAGGAATGTAAATCCTCCATCACATTATGACCTTCAAGGTTCTTCTCGATATCATTCTGGTTTCCTTGGCATGAGCATTTATAATTACTCCTCTATACTTAAAGTGTCGACCACCTCGTTGGCCTTTCCTGATAATAATAGTTTCTTGCAATCAATGTTGTCTGGATTTATCCCAACTTAAATTTTTCTATCTCATTCTCATCACTGTTGGGTGAAAGCATTCTCTCTTAAACTCTGTTGAAGGAGAGAAAATATTTCAATCCTTTTTCCATAAGTCATTGCTTCCACCTTACCGTGTGAACTCCATCACAGTTACTCCCAATCATACCTAAGATATTTTTTCTCTTAGATTCTTGTTTCAGGATAAACTCAACCTTTATTGGTTCAATCCATACCTCCTCATGGTTTCACACATGCCTCATATGGCATTATTGATATTATGTCATACATTCCTTAACAAACTTCCATTTTGAAATTCAGAATATTACCTTTTTCCTTATAAGGTTTCTTAGGTCATCCTCATCATTCCTCCTGTATTTTCTGGGTACAGGGTATATCAAAATATCATAAATCAATCCTATAACAATTCTACCTATGTACTTTTCGAGACTCCTTCCAGCAAATCCTTAAAGGTTGTTGTTGCCTTAGTCAATCCAAATTATATCATCCAACTTCATTATGTCTTTATTAGAGTAATGTTATCCTTTGCGCATTTCCAAGGTTCATCTTAATTTTATGGATATCCTATCCTCAATTATCCTCTAGAAATACTTACATCCTTTAGTTGACAATCAATCATAAATCCTTACTAAGGGTCTCTTTTCTATCATTCTCATCTTGATAATCTATAGGTAGCTTAACACTAAGCTCTTCTTTCAAACAGTTGCCAATCTTCATGGCCTTCTAAAAGACAACATATGTCTATCTGCTCTTTTTACAGAATTTGGTAATGGTAGCAAGGATGTTCTGGAAGATATTGGTTGTGTTCAACGTGAATCTCTTAGTACTTATTACTCTTCTTAAGGACACTAAGCTTCAGATAACATTTATGCATCATAATGCACCTTTTCTAATAATCTTTATAACTCTTCATTAATCACTTTCCTCAATCATAATACATCCATGGTATTTATAACATCCCATCATCATGTATACTAATTCACTTTATTTCTCTTTCTAATTCATAAGCTGGTCAATCATATACATATGCATCACCTCACTTTATATCCAAAAGCTCTCGCGGTCGGTGCTTGGTTAAAGCAACCCCCGCTTTGTCCTGACATTGCTGGTTTAGTCACTTAATAATCCTTTGTGACATGGCCTCAACTGGACATAATAAAATATGTAAGTTTAGGGGTTAGCTAATAGCATTACTTCTCTAGCAATTGCCGGCATAGTGCCTCCTTTGTCCATATCGAAAATAATTGAACTTGGGATAGGTTACGCTTATCAATATGCTTTTCCCCTTGTACTTTTAACTACTTCTTATCAATCCCACATGCTACCTAACCTTAACACCTTTGGCATACTAGCCTTTTCATTTAAGTCAATCCCGGAACTTCTCAGTCCGTTTTGGTCCTTAAATATATTTCCCTCCGTGTCGTTCAATCTCACTTCATCGTTTTATCTCTATAATCAATTGTAACATTCAGGGTCGGTTCGCCAACCCATATATTGGCTACCTTACCCAATCCACGGGGTTCGTTTTAGTTTCCCATCACTTTAGTGACGTTCTCTAATAATCAGAAAGACAACGCTTGCCAAAATTTGTTGCATCCCTTTCCAAATTGGGGAAATTTTGGTCAGTCTATCCATTCACTAGTAGCACTAGGAACGTCAATTTCGAATCTGAAGAACAGTTCTATGAACATCCAAACAGGTAGAATCTGCAGCAGTTATAATAACGGAATGATTGTCATGACGTTGGGAGTTTACTCACTGGAACAGAACCAAATATGAACATCCCAAAGAAGGGAAATCCAAAAGTTTCAAACTGAGACATGTCACATCTTTCTGATACATACTCGTCCTAACAGTTGATACTACCAAATGTCAGTCTACCTAACCACTAGTCTCCGAAGGAACACTACCATCGGAGTCAGTCGTTCCATAAAATTGGCACTACCAAGGCCCTCATAATCTGGTGATCCGTGCTGTCCGAATCCGTCCACAATTACTCTTCCCATAAGCACACCACCTAAACCTATATACATCATAATATATCATAAAGTCTTCCTTCTCCTATTAGGCAACACCACGCTGGGTTGTAACGCCCCCAAATCCGGGGTCAGGGATTTGATCGTCACACGGAAAACCTTAATAACAAATCAACTATTTAACCACATTAAACCATCTGTAGCCATTAATAATTGAGTTACAACATTTGAGACCCCAACCACCAAGCATCTTTTAGGTTATAGGGCTAGAAACAAGAATCAACTCCTTACTACTAGTATGACTTTGTTGAGAAGTACACCAGCAACTAATACTATTTTGCGAAAAGTAACATATATATTACACATCAGTATACTTACATATAACTTACTCCAGATATAAAATTTCTAGATCATATCGTCTTCATAAGGGCACGCTGCCCGCTTCATCTAAGCCATGCAGATAACCTCGTCCGGCTACCTTCCTCTGAAAAGTTAATATTTGAAAACAAGCAAGTATGAGCGAAAGAATTGCTCAATTGCTCAGCAAGTTATTACTAGAGTTTAACAAAATATCCCATCAGGTGCATGGGTTTCCAACATTCAACCGATACCTAATATCATTCTTGAACATTTATAACCACGAATTTCTATAGGGAAAGTATAATGTTTGAAAATAATATCAACTGAACAATGTACCAATATAATATAAAAGGTGTCGTTACAAGGTAATTAAATAGCCGCATCTTGTTTGCGCAGTAGTACACCAACATAAACTTGCTGGTTATTCAATATGAAATCACTTACTTATTGATAATATAATATCAGTTTCTCTTCTTACTGTAAAACAATTCCATCATTTCATACCATTTTCCTTTTTCAGTACACAACTCTGAAACCATTATCAATTCTTTCTTTTAAGTTTTGGGGATTTTCACTGTTGCCGAATACGTGAGGCACGATGATCAGTCATCCTCCGTACCCGTCCCTTTTTACTACCGGTAGAAGGAGGAAGGTACACCACTACATCCCCCTGGAGGAAGGTACACCACTACATCCTCCTTCGGCAACTCTTGGGCCGAATTAAAATATTGATTGTTGGACTGTGCCGCACACAGCCTCCTACGCTTTCTGTTGCAATTCCCGTTTGTCAATCATTATTCCATTTATACAAATACCATTCCACATTTTTCCATTTCAATTTCCATTTCCATTCCCACTTTCATTCACATATGTCATCGCCATTTCACATTTCCATATTCGTATTATAACCATTTGAAAACATTTATAAAGATATATCATCAGTGTATCAATTCAAGACATACATTCATTTCACTATGAAATTCCTTAAACAACCTTTTAACAATATTTAATCATCCTTAAACACTTAAAAATATCTAAAGAATAACTATTCAATAATCCCTTTTTAAATGAATATTATAATTAATATTCATTAAATTAAATAACCATTAACATAACATTTATCATTATCATTCCAGACATTTTTAACCAAAAATGTCTTCTTTATAACCATCGAAATATCTTTATTATTATTCCGGAACAAAGCAATTTAAGAAAACATTTTAAAAAAATAATATTCATCTAATTAAATAAATTTAATTAGACGAATAAGGTTTATTTAATTAGTAGATGCTTTAAGAGGTATTTAATAATTAAATAAACACTAGTTTATTGGTGATGTTGCCATTAGGTTAATTATTGCGAAATTCTTTCTAAAACTTTGTCCGGGTTTTCGAAAATATACATTTCAAGATAACCCCTTCCACTTTTCCATTCATATATCAATACCTTTAAAATACACCAACTACAATACTTTACATGTAAGTCCCTTTTCAGAAAAATCTGTAGACATCAACCCTTGTCCCCTTATATAACAAAATATTTATTAATAACGTCTGAAAGAGTTTAGAACTCAAATATCCTCAATTTACACATAACGGTAATATTATAAAATAACTTCAGATAACAACTGATAACATAATATCATAAAAATAACCATAATAATAACTGATACTATTCCTTCCCATATCACTTTACTCCTTATAATATATCACTCTCTCCATATCACATATATTTCCAATCAAACCATTTTACTTAAAAGTAAACAATTTATCAAGATAAAGATAGAAGAAATCTTGCAAATATGGACTGAAGTCTTATTCCACACATTTCATATATTTCAAAATAAATATACTCTGAACGATAGAGTATGTATAAATAAACTTGCCTCTGGTCCTTAGCACCAGACAGAACACCGCGAATAAATCCTTGGCGTTTCGCCCAAGCAGTTCCATGAACTTTACACGACGCCTCGATCCTTCCTTTTTGATACACGTTGCTCCACTTAATCACGCCCTAATGGTACTGTAATTGTTACGAGTACGCGTCAGTCCAACCTCGTATCTCGAGTAGACCCAACTCAGAATTACCACTGAGTCACCTAAAGTCGTACTATAGTTGTTATCCCTATAACTGACTACTCAAATACCAATTAATGCACATAACACATTTAGTCAAGTTCACTTAACATATACAATTATAATACTAGTGTCATTCTATGACAAAACTAAGTTTATAAATAATCCTCAAAACGCATTTAATCCCCGAAACACATAAATCCTTGAATTAAATCACTTAGCACATAAATTCTCGAGACAACAATTACCCTCGAATTAATTCACTTAACACATATACACATAAACAGTTAACGCCCAAATCATACCTTTAAACCCTTGAAATCAAATAAGTTAAATAAATTAAAATGCAGGGGATTTTTAGAAAATTTCGGCATGTAGTATTCGTTTATCGGACTATGGGCTCAGCCCCTCCATGCCAAACAAAACAATTTATAACCCTGCTTTGATAAAATAAAAGCTGCCTCAATTGCAGCAACGTACATAAAGGTAAACAAATAATGAAAAGTATCCGCCCAGACATGCGGCAACTAAACACATAAAGAAATTTACCCGCCCAGACATGCGGCACCTCAACACGTAAGAAAAGTAAACTACGTTTATCCACATTTAAGCCAACACCACGTAGTTGGCACTTATACTTTCAACATATACTATAACTTGATTTATACCATTTAGCACATAGCCAATTAGCCATTCATATACTTACACCTCCTATAACAATAACAATTCAACTTTCTACCCAAAACCATTATCGATAATCATTTGACCAATTGTAAACAAATACCAAGTAATTGACTCGACTTATAGCACTTAGCACGTAAACATTTATCGATGGCCATGTATAACAAGTAAGTCACATAAACCTTTAATTATCGACTCGATTAAATCTAATCCTTGCATATAAGACATTTATCAAATACTACGGTCAAACTCAATTATTGACTAAAATCGATTACCATTTAATCAATTAAGCCCATTGATTCGATTAACACACAAGAAATTTAACAATTATAATTATCACTCTAAATACAACTTACGACTTGCTAGTCATATATCATATCCATTAATCATTATCAGTTAAAAGAAAATCAAATAATAAATCTATATACATTGAATACTATACAAGTATCTTATTTACAATCCTTACAACAATCAATTCACACTTAACCATTTATACTTTAATCTTTATCAAAATTCCCAATTCAACTTCCGATTATAAACTCTAACAATTCATCAAATCCCAAAAATCATAACTTGAACTATTATAAAGTTACCCAAATTTAAACTATATCGAAATTACAATTATAACAATTTAACAATACTCGCAATTTAATTAACAAATAATAATAATAATCAACTCTATTTTCCAATTTAATTCACAAAACATAGTAACATCCACAATTTACCACTTTAATTCAATTAAGAAAATCCACATATTTAACTCACAACTTATATCTAATTACAATTATGCCAATTAAACAATACTCGAATTTCACAATTAATCAAATTGTAACCATACTAATTTAATAATTAAATTACTAAAATTAAACTATATACTCACAATTTAACTAATTAAATCACAACCATATTCTCCAAATTCAATATACACTAATTATCAAATTAACACATACATCTCATAATTTACAACTAATTAAATAACAAAGATTAAATAATTAAAGTACAAAAATATACCATTTCGGTTTTGGTTCGATTCAACTCGCACAAAACTCATCGGAAAACTATTCCACCATGACCATCTCTCTCTCTCTGCTGTCACCACTCGGCATCACCACTGCACAGCAGCTCCGGCCGCCTTACTTCGCCAGAAAAGCCGCGCCTCCTCCTCCCTCGTTCAAGCTCGCTGCTACACACACATCACGCACACACCACTGAGATATACTCACACACACACGCGTGTATACACACACTTACACACACACACTCCCTCTTATATATATATACACGCATAAATATATACATACACACACCCAATTGATTCCTCTCTCTTTAATCTCTCTTCTTTTCTTCTCTTTTATTTTCTCCCTCTCTCCCGTTGTTTCCAGAACTCTCCACTGCATTCTCTTTTAAATGGGCTTAGGCCCAAATCTTATATCTCACTACAACTTATTCCGGGCCCAAATAAAATACTACTCATTCTTGTAAAAACTAATACACATCTCTTACAAATCGAAATTAAATAGAAAATTGAGAAAATTAAACTTTTCATTTTTAAAATAAAGAATATAAAATCAGGAGCACCAACATATTTTTAAAATATTTTTCGGATCAAAAATGAATTAAATATGAATTTTCAAAGTTCTGATCCTTTAAATACAATAAAACTCTTAAAATCATTTTAAAATGCCAAAACACCCAAATTAATTCTCCCAATAATTTTGAAACTCAATAAATTTATAAAGATAATATTTCAAGAGATTTCACGATTTTTAATTCCTCCGATAATTTTATAAAATTAACATAGGATCAAAATGCATGATTTAAATATATTAAAATCCTCAAAAATATAAATAAAATACATCAACCTTCACAACTCACACAAATCATCATATAAACACATAAACACAACTTCACATATATTCCACCTTCCAACAATAATCACATAATATAGTTCATAATTATACTAAACCAGACAATAATTAAATAATTCGCTTTTGAAATTCCTTGAACTGGAATAATGAACAATAAAATAAAATAAAAAAATTTCCTCCTCATTTTAGGAAAACATTAATATTCTTAAAATAATACTAAAATCATTTTCTGAAAATTCGGGTTATTACATGGGTCGTCACCAATTTCATCTTTAGCTCCAGGAAGATTTTCTCACATTTTCTTGTCCATTCGAACTTCTTAGTCTTACAAATAAGTCGGATTATTGGATTGCAATCTTTGTAAAGTCCTGAACAAATCTTTGGTAATACCTTGTGAATCCTATGAAATTTCTCACCTTTTAGCCACTGATCGTATTTCTTGATCCCTTTACGATTCAGTGTCAGAACAAACTTAATGTAACTTACTATAATCCATTCAAGGAAAAGAAAGAATTTAATATTCCTCTAAGTCACATGCATCTTATGCTTCTGGTACATCATTTGACTGAGTGGGATTACCTCGTACTTAGCCTCTGACAATGGTCTTATTACAAGTTTATCATAGACTCGCTGGTCTTTTCCTCTTGTAGGTTCTGAGATCCTCATCTCGCTTACTAATTCCTTATATAACTTTCTCCAATCAGGCCATCACTTCCCAATGTCTTTACTTTCTAAGCTGATCTATTCCTAAAATGAACATTTCCCTGAATAAAACCACTTCATCACACTGAATTGGACTTCATAAATTATAACCTATGAAATCTGACTTCTCGTGGCGAATTACAATTGACATCATTCACACTAATCCATTTATCAAATGATATGGCACTTGTTGCCTCTTATCTCAACTGCTCCTGGAGACTCTGCTCCCCATTCTATATCAATGTCTTTAATAATCGTGCATCATTCCAACTCTTTTCTCCTTAATCTGAAAGTTTATAAGGATCCTTATCTATCCCCACATAAGATCTCAAGTAATTCTTCCAATCCATTTTACTTGCTAGTACTATATTCAGTAGTCCGATTATGAATCCAATATGCATCTTTTAGTTCTCTTAATAACATCCCCGTTCTTTATGCTCACTCCTCTGCGCACTATTCCTTAACTCTTACAGTCTCTCTGGATACAGCTCTCATTTCCTCAAGGGTAGCTCCTTATCCTTAATAGGACTCCCCTCCTCTGCTGGAACCTCCTCCGGGTTCTCAGCAGGGTATTCAATCGAATCAACAAGATGATCGCCGCATATAATAAAGCATCCTCGTGCTGCTGCTCGTAAGCCTCAAGGTCTGTGTAATAACCCTAACTTTAGAAAGGCTACAGTGCCCAAATGAATAGTGATCTTGAGGAATTTAGGGAAATGGTGTGTAGGTATTCTATATTGGAGATGGAAAATGAACAAACAAAAACCATATTAGTGATATACTATGAAAATAAGTGACTCAAAACGACGATGGATTTCAGAAATTCCTGAATATGGATTCTGAGGATTTTGGATTTTTAATGAGCTTCTATCTTATTGGATATTAAGGAGCATAGAAATATTAAAGGATTTATATATTGAAGAATTATTGAATTTAAGTTAAACCAAGGGATTATTAAGTCAAGGAAATACCGAAGGAATTTGGATTATTAAACGATTTCAGAACCACTGAGATAACGAGGTATATTCGAAGCGAATTGCAATTAGATGAGTATGGGAATAAAACAACCAAGATTAGTAATATTACAAGGATACATACTACATTATTATTACCAAGAGTGCTAGCAAATTACCTAGGAAAAATCAAGAAAAAGAATTATTAGATCATCCAAATGATGTCACCTTCCACTAACATTAAACCAAGGGGCAAATTAGTCAATTTAAGTGAGATTTTTTCATAACCTTCCATAATTATCTATAAGACTCTAGAATTAATTAGATGAGTACAAGAGAAGATTAGAAAACAAGAGCAAAATCCTCTTCCCCTCCATTTCTTGAAATTCGGCAAAACAGAGAGCAGTTCAGAAAAACGGCCATATCTCCTTCATTACTCAATGGAATTTTGTGTTCTTTATATGGTTGGAAAGCTGGTGAGATGCTCTACAACTCTCCTTTAGAAGCCTCATCCAGAAAACGTAGGTAAGGCCTTCGTTTTTGCGATTCGTTCAACTGGTGTCCAGTGAATCCGAATTTCTAACTTTATTTTTATGATTTATTTAGTTGATCCAAGCTACCTTAAGGTTATTTAAGGACTACCCAAGGCTTGTTAAGTGTTGTCAAGCTTCAAGGAGGTATAAATCTCAAGACCCTTTAGTATTACTTTGAATATATATGCTTGGTTATAGAAAACTTGGTGATTTAAGTTATGATAAGTGATGATTTATGATGATTATGTGTTTGTAAGTGGTTTGAGTTAAATATGGAAGTGTTTTGTGTTGGAAATCCATGGTTGGTATGATGACCACATGGTGTAGGTTTGATGTATGTGTTTGGTGATGGATTTGGAGGTGAGAAAAATTTGGAAAGTATGAAATTATAGCCGTTATAATGCCCGATTTTCGTTAGGATGTAATCTGCCCTGTTTTGGACCCCTGTCTCCGTACGTTACCCTACTGTCTAGGTTACAAATTGACCATGACATGATAGAGCTTAGTTCATAGATCGTTTTGATATAAGGTGCGTTAAAATCTGATGAACGGTTTAGGAGAAAAGTCAGTTTTAGTGAAAGACGTTCGAAAACCGAGAAAATGTAAATGTGTTAACTTTTAGGCTATAACTACTATACTTAGACATTTTTATAAGTCACGAAATTTTGGGATAGTGTATTAGGTTGGTCAGAGGACCCTTTACAGTTGACCTTGCATAAAAATTCGAAATCTATATTTTCTGAGAATTTTTACAGTTGAGTGTGGTTATTAAGGGGAATGGTGGAATATGCTAAAACTTAGATCGAGTTTAAAAATGGTTAAGTGCATGTAAACTTTTGGTGCATAAAAACCATGTTAAACTTATAATATGAGTTAAGGGTGTTATGGTGTAGAGATTAAGTGATTAAGTGGGATATATACTAATGGTGATCCTTTCGTTCCTATAGAAACGGGAGACGAACTCAGGATTCCACATACTCGCTTTAGAGATCCAGGCAAGATCTTTTCTATCACTACTTGGAAATTATTTATCTTCAAAGAAACTTGATTTCATGAAATATATATATGTGATGCTATTGTTACTATATTGTTAAGAAATGGTTTTCCTTGATTATTGATGTAAAAAGGAAAGGTATATGAGTATGATATGAACATGGATATGGGTATGAGTATGACATGGATATGAATATACATAGAGATGACTATGCATGAAGTGAACATGCCTTATGATTAAGAGGAATATGAAGGAATGGTATCAATTGTTATCTAGAGTTATATATAAAGGAATGGTATCAGTTGTTATCTAGAGATATATATAAAGGAATGGTATCAGTTATTATCTAAGGTTATATGATTTATAATATTATATTCTTCCTAAGTATTGTGATTTAATAAATATTATTGAATGGTATTTAATACTTTTGAGATAAATGGAATACTCTACGTATATAAAAGCATATTGATTTCATTGAATACAGAGGAGATGTCTGAGTCATAATCAAAGTATTATGACATATATAAATTTTTAAAGGTGATGATAAATGGAAATGGAAATGATATATGTGAAGGGAAATGTGAATGGAAATGTGAATGGAAATGGAAAATGTGAAATGGTATTTGATGATTTGAAAAAGGGGGATTGCAACAGTAAGCGTAAGAGGCTGTGTGGCAGTGGCACAGTCCAGCATCCAATATTTTATTTCGGCACGAAGATGCCAAGGGAGGATGTAGCAGGTAGCCTTCCTCCAGGGTTGATTACCAGGTAGGGATCATCCCTTCTACTAGTAGTAAACAGAGAGCGGATACGGTCAGGCGACTGATCATCGTCCTACGTATCTGGCGCCAGCAGAGATCCCCAAAACTTGAAAGAAAGAATTGAAAATGGTTTTCAGATTTCTATAATTGAAAACAGAAAAGTGATATGAAATGATGGAATTATTGTTACAAATGAAGAGAAACTGATTTTATATTAATTTATATGATTGTTGCATAAGAAGGAAATGAGAAGATTATAGCGAGAGATTTGTTCAAGTTTTTATATTATCTTGAAAGATTACACTGAAATGGTATATTGATGGTTATAGCATTCAAGAAGAGAAACTGATATTATATGATATTAGAAGCGAGACTGATGGAATGATACTATATATGTCTTTTGTACAAGGATAATTGGAAAGTGTATATACATATTGAATGGAAATAAAATTCTTCCATAATAACGGAAGTTTGCTTTTGTCTATTATATATATATAACGGTTTATTTTCCTTTGATGTTAGTAGATAGAAATTATCTTGCTGAGCTATTTTGGCTCATTCTTGCTACTTATCTATATACAGCTAGGAATGCCAATACTTCGCAGAACGCCCCGCAAGAGGGTAGGGGGAAGGCGACCTTCTGAGAGCACGCTAGCATCGATTCCTGAGGTAGCGTAGAGGCAGACGGGTTCTGAGAACTTATGTATAATTAAGGGTGTAAGAATGTAATAAACTTTTGATTGTTGGAACGCTTCTTGTCGAAGTGTTATTCAACAATGTACTTAAGTATGATCCTGGTTTGTAATAACTGTTCAACTCTTAACTTTATTATGGTGAATGTTGTTCTCTGAGCATATGACTGGTGTGTGTGTATGTAATATTGCGGGGTCAATTGCATAAGTATTAATTGTTATAAAAAAAAACCCAAGAGATATTGATATTGAATGGAAATTGGTCCGTGATGGCCCAGATTTATGACCCCGGATTTGGGGCTGTCACAGTTTGGTATCAGAGATAAGAGTCATAATGCTCAGGAACAAGAGTGATAGTAATATACACATATAGATATATAGGTAAGGATATAAAATATGAACTCACATCGAGTTCAAGGGGGGTTTATCGAACGAAGCGTTTATTCTAAGTAGTGATTATAATTTAATAGATTATTGCTAATAAAGGTTATTATGCCAAAAGTGTTAAATTTATGTAGCATACGAGATCGATATGAGAAAGGGAATACTTGATGTATTGGGAAGTGTACGTTAGATAACTTCGTGAGTAATTCCAGGGTGACTTATCATCTCTTATTCAAAAGGGGCCGGTATCTTTTCAAAACTTTCTGGTACCTTTGGAATGTGTTCAAAATTTTATTTTATTTATTTTAGTCAAAATATTCTTCTAAGATTATTTTTGGAAGATGGTGATTATCATCGTGATTTAAATTTCCCTCCATATTTCTTACTCAAATTAAGAGGAACAGCCCTATATGTGAACACAAGGACGATCTGTCTTTGTGATAGAAAGTCGGAGGGGACGCCCTCACTTGTGTGACGTACGGGTTCTTCCATCATATTGATTTCCCAAATATTCTTTTGTTTCGAATAAGAGCTCTTTAAAACTCTTAATCTTATAAATTGTTAGGGGACCTTTATTGGTTTATGGGTTCGTTTCAATTCAAAGTTTCTCGGATTACTATCAATTGTTTCGAATATAGAAGATTTTTTTTTGGATAGAATAATGGAAGTAAGGTTTAGAGTATACGTGATTATACGAGGAAACTTAAGATTCCAAGGGAAATTTCAATAAGAGATAATTAGAACTGGAAGCGTTTCGATATAAGAGAAGAAGGAATTTCGTGAGAAGAAATGGGTATATTTGATGATTAGTAAGAGAAAATAATATAAGGAATTTTAAGATATAATTGAGATTTACTATTGAGAGTAAGGTGTATTTTGAGGATAGAGTCAGAATAAGGATAAACAAAGGAAGTGGGGATAATTAATGAAGGATTCGAGGTGCAATAACTATTAGTGGGGGAAGACCAATATTATGACTAATACCCTAAGTAGAGAGATAGAGAGATTAAAGATGTTAAGTATTCAAAGGATTAATCCAAAAGGTGTGAATGAGTAAAATTTGAGACAAGATATATTAAGATTGAAGTATTAATATTATATGTCATGATAGAGACTAAAATATAGCCAAACCATAAGTGAGATACACTACCATTCAGGAAAGGCCAATGTGGTGGCCGATACCTTAGCCGAAAAAAGAAAAGAGAAATGAGATAATATAGAATGACTGAAAGCAGGAGGAGATTTGCAAGGAAAAGATAGTTAAAGTGCTGCGATTGATAAGCTAAATGGAATGTTGATGAATGACAAACAAGTGTATGTTGGTGTATTTGCGCGAACAAGGTAGAGATGTTATGAAGGAACTAAAGGATAAAGGAAGTAGTGTGAGAATTGGGAATTGTTAAGTAAGAAAAGTATTCATTAGTATTTTCAACATGATTCCGGGACGGAATCCTTTTAAGGGGGAAAGGATGTAATAACCCTAACTTTAGAAAGGCTACAGTGCCCAAATGAATAGTGATCTTGAGGAATTTAGGGAAATGGTGTGTAGGTATTCTATATTGGAGATGGAAAATGAACAAACAAAAACCATATTAGTGATATACTATGAAAATAAGTGACTCAAAACGACGATGGATTTCAGAAATTCCTGAATATGGATTCTGAGGATTTTGGATTTTTAAGAGCTTCTATCTTATTGGATATTAAGGAGCATAGAAATATTAAAGGATTTATATATTGAAGAATTATTGAATTTAAGTTAAACCAAGGGATTATTAAGTCAAGGAAATACCGAAGGAATTTGGATTATTAAACGATTTCAGAACCACTGAGATAACGAGGTATATTCGAAGCGAATTGCAATTAGATGAGTATGGGAATAAAACAACCAAGATTAGTAATATTACAAGGATACATACTACATTATTATTACCAAGAGTGCTAGCAAATTACCTAGGAAAAATCAAGAAAAAGAATTATTAGATCATCCAAATGATGTCACCTTCCACTAACATTAAACCAAGGGGCAAATTAGTCATTTTAAGTGAGATTTTTTCATAACCTTCCATAATTATCTATAAGACTCTAGAATTAATTAGATGAGTACAAGAGAAGATTAGAAAACAAGAGCAAAATCCTCTTCCCCTCCATTTCTTGAAATTCGGCAAAACAGAGAGCAGTTCAGAAAAACGGCCATATCTCCTTCATTACTCAATGGAATTTTGTGTTCTTTATATGGTTGGAAAGCTGGTGAGATGCTCTACAACTCTCCTTTAGAAGCCTCATCCAGAAAACGTAGGTAAGGCCTTCGTTTTTGTGATTCTTTCAACTGGTGTCCAGTGAATCCGAATTTCTAACTTTATTTTTATGATTTATTTAGTTGATCCAAGCTACCTTAAGGTTATTTAAGGACTATCCAAGGCTTGTTAAGTGTTGTCAAGATTCAAGGAGGTATAAATCTCAAGACCCTTTAGTATTACTTTGAATATATATGCTTGGTTATAGAAAACTTGGTGATTTAAGTTATGATAAGTGATGATTTATGATGATTATGTGTTTGTAAGTGGTTTGAGTTAAATATGGAAGTGTTTTGTGTTGGAAATCCATGGTTGGTATGATGACCACATGGTGTAGGTTTGATGTATGTGTTTGGTGATGGATTTGGAGGTGAGAAAAATTTGGAAAGTATGAAATTATAGCCGTTATAATGCCCGATTTTCGTTAGGATGTAATCTGTCCTGTTTTGGACCCCTGTCTCCGTACGGTACCCTACTGTCTAGGTTACCAATTGACCATGACATGATAGAGCTTAGTTCATAGATCGTTTTGATATAAGGTGCGTTAAAATCTGATGAACGGTTTAGGAGAAAAGTCAGTTTTAGTGAAAGACGTTCGAAAACCGAGAAAATGTAAATGTGTTAACCTTTAGGCTATAACTACTATACTTAGACATTTTTATAAGTCACGAAATTTTGGGATAGTGTATTAGGTTGGTCAGAGGACCCTTTACAGTTGACCTTACATAAAAATTCGAAATCTATATTTTCTGAGAATTTTTACAGTTGAGTGTGGTTATTAAGGGGAATGGTGGAATATGCTAAAACTTAGATCGAGTTTAAAAATGGTTAAGTGCATGTAAACTTTTGGTGCATAAAAACCATGTTAAACTTATAATATGAGTTAAGGGTGTTATAGTGTAGAGATTAAGTGATTAAGTGGGATATATACTAATGGTGATCCTTTCGTTCCTATAGAAACGGGAGACGAACTCAGGATTCCACATACTCGCTTTAGAGATCCAGGCAAGATCTTTTCTATCACTACTTGGAAATTATTTATCTTCAAAGAAACTTGATTTCATGAAATATATATATGTGATGCTATTGTTACTATATTGTTAAGAAATGGTTTTCCTTGATTATTGATGTAAAAAGGAAAGGTATATGAGTATGATATGAACATGGATATGGGTATGAGCATGAGATGGATATGAATATACATAGAGATGATTATGCATGAAGTGAACATGCCTTATGATTAAGGGAATATGAAGGAATGGTATCAATTGTTATCTAGAGTTATATATAAAGGAATGGTATCAGTTGTTATCTAGAGATATATATAAAGGAATGGTATCAGTTATTATCTAAGGTTATATGATTTATAATATTATATTCTTCCTAAGTATTGTGATTTAATAAATATTATTGAATGGTATTTAATACTTTTGAGATAAATGGAATACTCTACGTATATAAAAGCATATTGATTTCATTGAATACAGAGGAGATGTCTGAGTCATAATCAAAGTATTATGACATATATAAATTTTTAAAGGTGATGATAAATGGAAATGGAAATGATATATGTGAAGGGAAATGTGAATGGAAATGTGAATGGAAATGGAAAATGTGAAATGGTATTTGATGATTTCAAAAAGGGGGATTGCAACAGTAAGCGTAAGAGGCTGTGTGGTAGTGGCACAGTCCAGCATCCAATATTTTATTTCGGCACGAAGATGCCAAGGGAGGATGTAGCAGGTAGCCTTCCTCCAGGGTTGATTACCAGGTAGGGATCATCCCTTCTACTAGTAGTAAACAGAGAGCGGATACGGTCAGGCGACTGATCATCGTCCTACGTATCTGGCGCCAGCAGAGATCCCCAAAACTTGAAAGAAAGAATTGAAAATGGTTTTCAGATTTCTATAATTGAAAACAGAAAAGTGATATGAAATGATGGAATTATTGTTACAAACGAAGAGAAACTGATTTTATATTAATTTATATGATTGTTGCATAAGAAGGAAATGAGAAGATTATAGCGAGAGATTTGTTCAAGTTTTTATATTATCTTGAAAGATTACACTGAAATGGTATATTGATGGTTATAGCATTCAAGAAGAGAAACTGATATTATATGATATTAGAAGCGAGACTGATGGAATGATACTATATATGTCTTTTGTACAAGGATAATTGGAAAGTGTATATACATATTGAATGGAAATAAAATTCTTCCATAATAACGGAAGTTTGCTTTTGTCTATTATATATATATAACGATTTATTTTCCTTTGATGTTAGTAGATAGAAATTATCTTGCTGAGCTATTTTGGCTCATTCTTGCTACTTATCTATATACAGCTAGGAATGCCAATACTTCGCAGAACGCCCCGCAAGAGGGTAGGGGGAAGGCGACCTTCTGAGAGCACGCTAGCATCGATTCCTGAGGTAGCGTAGAGGCAGACGGGTTCTGAGAACTTATGTATAATTAAGGGTGTAAGAATGTAATAAACTTTTGATTGTTGGAACACTTCTTGTCGAAGTGTTATTCAACAATGTACTTAAGTATGATCCTGGTTTGTAATAACTGTTCAACTCTTAACTTTATTATGGTGAATGTTGTTCTCTGAGCATATGACTGGTGTGTGTGTGTGTATTATTGCGGGGTCAATTGCATAAGTATTAATTGTTATAAAAAAAAACCCAAGAGATATTGATATTGAATGGAAATTGGTCCGTGATGGCCCAGATTTATGACCCCGGATTTGGGGCTGTCACAGTCTGTCACCTTACTCATCAATACGATATCGACCTAAGTTACTATCATGATATATAAGAGTTCCCATAAGGGTTTTATATGTCAGTACTACATTATGTAGTCTGACTATGAACTTGGCAAGAGTTCTTATTATCTTAGTGAATTTATTGTTTTAACATCGCATCATCTCTGGGATTTATAACGTAACGCTCTGATACCATTTCTATAACACCCCCAGATCCGGGGTCAGGGATCTGGTCGTTACGGTCTCAATTCCCTTCCACCAAACCAATATAAATGAAATTACAGCCTTGCGACCCGAAACAACAACAACACACCCGTAATAGTTCCAGAGATGAAATCAGAGTAACCAAATATTATTAACACAATTTCGAGTTCTTACAACCAAAAGGATTACAATTAAACTTACATACTCTTTGCATCCATTTACATAAGACATACAAATATATCTAATACTCAGAAGCTGAAGACTAGTCTACCACTGGCTCTCTCTCCGCAATGGTAGCTACCGCATCCTCAAGTTGCGAGCCATCTGCTCTAGCTGTTGTTGTGATATAATAAAGCAAGGGTGAGCAATAGCCCACCAATAATAATTAACTGAACAATAAAGATATATATGTATAATAGTTCTGAAATATCTTTAAAACCATATGCCATGCATTAACGAACATGATGCCAGTATAATATAAAAGATGAAGTTACAAGGTAACTCAAAGTATTTATCTCGTGGAAATATCTGCTATGTCATGATAAGCCAGATAATATCATTTGTCATAAATGAGGAACTTGCAGGAAGATATTGCAATTCCAATTTCAAACACTTTTCAACCCTGCCAACAATGATCATGTTGCAGAACATAATTTGAACTTGAATGATGAACTGATTCTGGAGTATTCACCGCGCCCGCTATTCCATCTACGATGATCAGTCGCAGCATGTATAGCTCAAATTGGATTTACTACTGGTAGAAGGAAAAACAGACGGATTTACTTGTCTACCGCCCTGTTAGATCTCCCCGGCCAACGGTTGGGCCAAATGGGATGGACCGGCACAACTCGGCCTCTTACACAACTCCTAGTTCGAATAGAATTCACACTCTGAACGTAAATTTCGTCCCCCTTTCCCCAAGTATGACACTTGTTGATAAGACTCCACAAAGTAGTCGTATCTAGTTGGAAAGGAAAATTCACCAATATATTCCAAGCCATTGCTTGTTTACTGATATCAACTTGTTCCAATAATCTTACCTCTCGAATAATGAGAAGGTAACCCAATAATTAAATTGATAAACGGCAACCAAGTTACGAGTGAAAGAAATAGTTTCAAAAGATTTATGACCGGGAAGTCAACAAGATAAATAACATTTCTCAAGTAAGGTTCCCTTATTATTTACGAGTTGAATTCGAATGAGGAATAAAATTTAGAGAACCTTTCTTGATAATATAATATTAATAATAAGGCTCGAAAATAATTTACATAATGATCGAAGGTTGGAGATACTATTTGAATGAAGTAACTCATTTTTTAAATGAGTTATAAGAATTAAAGGGTTTGATGTTCCTGAGGTTACCTCAGGAAAATGACCTGAGGTAACTAAATTTTCCATATTAATGCACGAGGGTATAATTGTAATTACAATATTTTTTTTAGATAGTTTTCGGTATTTACAAAAATGCCACCATGTATATACACTAGAATCTCAGGTAACTCTCCTGAGGTAATCTCAGGGGCTTTTTTCTCAAGAATTAAATAAATATTCCAAGAATATTTATTAAGTCATAAATATTGGAAGAGTATTATTCGACATAATCTTTGCATGAATATTCATAATAATATTCATTGAACGAATAATGAATATTCAAGTTAATAATAATAATATTTATTGAAGAATTAATTATCAAATGAATGATTGAGATAATATTCATTGAACGAATAATGAATATTTAACTTAATAATATTTATCGAAGAAATAATTATCGAAGGAATATTCGAAGTAATATTCAATAGTTATATCGACTTAAAATGAATATTGAAGATAATATCCAGTAATTACATAAAGCTTGAGGGAATACTCAAAACAATATTCAATATAAATGAGGTTCGTATGAATATCTGAAATAATAATATTCATTAAATGAATAATGTTCGAGTGAATATTCGAAATAATATTCACTCCTTAACTAAATAATCCATATTCAAAATAATATTCATCATAGATATAATGGAAAAATATTTACTTAAATATTTTCCTTCGAAAATAATCGTAATATATATCAAGGAATACTGACTCCCGGTCTATATTCAACGAATGAGATTCATATACCCTTCACTAAAGGTTTTAGCAATAATCGACTTATAACTGATATGTTCTCTATCTAGCTTATAAGTCAACATCCAAATCAGGAAACAAGTATTTCAAAACAATTCGAAGATAGGCATGCATGATATGGCATATGTATAACAGAAATCATATATATATTCACAACAACAGCCTTTAAAAGGTTTGAAAACTTGCCTGGTAATCCTGTAGGGATAGTGTGCCTCGGGTCAATCCGGTGATCTATAATTAGTCACAATATCCGAGGTTAATCACTTAATACTTCGACAGGCTAAGTGCATACTTAATTTAATCGAAACACGTTTTCAAGTCGTTTCGTTATACCTCTCTAATGCATTCTTATTATTGCCTTTATTACCCGACACTTGTTCGTTAATAAATCATGTCATTACACTTACATGTGGTAAGTATTTAAATCGTATAAGTTTTACAGTCGAACGATTATACCTCGAGATTTATCGATCGCTTTCTAAGTGATTTACCGAAGTTATAACCAAGTATACTATCAAGGGGTTCTTTCGTACTTAACCTTGATTCGAACATTTTTAATAAAACGAAAAACGATCTTTTTAACACGAGGTTTTCTCTCACACCTTCCTTTTTATCTCTAGTATTTAATAACCAAGATTCGCCACTGAATTACTCGAGTTAAGGGGATTCAATTTCAATTACGAACTCGCGCTCTCGGTTTCAAACCACTTTTTCGATTTTTAGCATAACTCTTAAACCGTAAGTCCATTTGCTTCGATTCTATTTCTAAAACGATATGCGAATCGAGATATACAAGGGTGGGTTAACCATTCATCAAATTCATAAAGTTATACTTACTGATTATGAACTAATTCATATGGTTAACGAAAATCGGGCATTACGACGGCTATAAAACGAACATTCCAAAATCGTAACAACACAACCAAGCCACACCGGGCATCCATACAACTTATACACATGATTCTCATCTCAACAAGTCCAATACCCACTGATTTTAACACCATAATCATCATATTACTTAGATCAACTTAAACCACTAACTAATCATGCTTATAACATTACTATAATCATCATCTAAGCTAAACCTACCAAGAACAAGCTTAAATCTCAAAACAAGAGCTAGGGTTTCAAGTGATATACCTTCCTTGGAGTGAGTACTAGCCTTACTAAGATTTGTATGGTCCTTTTATGGCTTTAGGTTAGCTTAGATCAACCAAGAAATCAAGGAAAACAAAGTTAGTTTCTTGAAGTTACTATTCACCCATTCTAAGATCTGCAAATATGGGGACCTTACCATGCTTTTCTGAATGAGGCTCCTAAAGGAGAGTTTTAGAGAATCTTAATAGCTTTCCAACCATATAAAAGAACACAAAATTTCATTGAGTAATGAAGGAGATATAGCTGTTTGAAAACCGGTACAGAAACTGTCAAGAATCTGGACAGTTTGCTTCTTCAACTTGGGGAGGTGATTTGCCTAGGCTATACTACTTGGATTACTATGAAACTTTGAGCGAATATTTCCCATAGAGTGGAGAGGTTGTGGTAAAAATTTGATGATTTTATCATGGATAGAAATGGAGATATTAATTTTCTTCTCCTTGCTGGTCCTGCTGGACAGTTTGTTCAAAATGGAGAGAATGGAGTGCTTGACTTGTTCTCTTGCTCTTATCTCATCTAAAATGAATTATTGTGGAGTTTGTAGATAATATCTAGCATAAAGCACCTTTATTAAAGTGCTTGGCTCATCCAATGCATCATCTTCCAGTAGCAAATCTTGTTATGTAAGATAAGATGGTGTAATGTGCTAACTAGATGGTTTGGTTTCTAATTGAGCTAGTTACCTTTGTAACTACTAGTTACTAGATATTTTCTACTTGCACATGCATGCATCTTACTCCCCTGCTTGCTCTTTTGTCCGTTTATTGCTCCTTCTGATTGATCGTTCGAAAGAATATCTCGAGGGTTTCTAGTTAGTGTTTTACCGGAAACCTTCTTAATATTTATACTAATATCTTTAATCCTCCTTTATAATCCTTGAATTTAAATCCCTTAAATCCCTTAAATAAATCCTTAAATCCTTCAGTGTCCAGGGAAATCTCGGAGAAAATAAAAGTGCTATTTTTCTGAATCTAATATCATTTACATACACTTATTTCATCCACTGATCATCGATACGAACTCAGAAATCCGTTCTGAATACTTCTATATAGTGTCATCTAATAATATTTCAATTTTCACCAAAAACACTATTCATCACTTATTCTCTCTTTAATCCTTATAATCAGAAAAATGTTTTCGCGCTCTCCCGAGCGTTCCTTAATCCTTTTACGGAGTTACTTAACTTATCCTAGATATCGATTTGGATGACATGAGAATACTTCCTTGGTTTGTATATCATATCTTACTTCCTCGACGATATATTATTCTTATCTACATTGTCAATCAATTACCTTGTTCATGGTACATAAACATTTGAATCCAATCCATTCAATATTCATCTATTACCCCACTGGAACATTCATACTCCAATATATAATAAAAAGTTTTAATTAATACCAAAAATCTGGGTTCTTACATCATGCCTCAAGCAAGGAGATAAAGACTGTCAAATAATCACAGTTAGGATTTAAAGAAATGAAAAATTTGCCTAAGTACCAATTCGAGAAGTATGTTTGTTATATTCGAGAAGTCTAGCATTCGACAAGTCAAGGATTCGATATCTGTAAAGACACTATTCGATATCTCTGAATTCACTGTTCGATATCTCATTCAATATCTCAGAGATTCGATATGTCTAAATACTCTATTCGAGAACTCAAGAAGTCAACAAGTCAAAGTGGTATTCGAGTTCTCAAAGAGTCAACAAGTCAAAGTTGCATTCGATATCTCAAGGACTCAGAAAGCTATTCGATATCTCAGGGATTCGACAACTCAAGTGTTCCATTCGACAACTCAAGGATCCCTAGAGAAAAGAGTTATTCGAGAAGTGATTCAATATGTCAAATATGCAGTATTCGAGAACTCAGAGTTATTTAATACTAGTTCTCGAATCAATCACTTAGCCACTTCTCGAATACATTCGATCTTGGAGACAAACTACTGGAGAAATTGTACAAGTCAGAAACCTACAACAAGCTAAAGTGCTTTATGGACCACAATCTGTAATGTACTTTGGAAAGCCTACAAAGAAGCTTGGAGAGATGTACAAGAGACAAAGAGCTAAAGAAGTGGATCTGAATAGAACTTTACAAAGTCAAATCTGTAGCCGTTTCGATGCTTACTCAAAAAGGATAGACACACTAGAAAGTAACTTGTTTAGCTACCTTATTTGTAGTAAGTAGGTTGTATTCATGTTCTACAAGAATACAACCTCACTTCTTTAGAGATTAAGTTTTTAACAGATTTTCACATACATTGTAAGAGACATTTCTCTGAGAAAAACGAAGCTGAGAATTCTACCATTTGTATTCACAGATTGTATCAAATCTTTATTTAATAAAATATTAGATTAAAGTGATATCGTGTCTTGTGTTGTTCATAATCCGCACCAGTAAATCCACACACACAAACACATATTGTGCTACAAAGATTCAAGAACAAGAAAAAGTTCAAGAATCCATTCACCCCGCCCTTTTTATTCTTTTACTGTATTCAATACTCAACAAGTGGTATCAAAGCAGGTTGTGGATCAAAATAGAAAACGATCATGAGTTCGAATACACCAAAGACAATAGGAACGGTGAAGGTCCTTAAGTTTGACAAAGAAAATTACAACCTCTTGAAGATAAAAATGATGTTGTTCATCAAAGCTTCTCATCCTCTGTGTCCTGAGATTCTCAAGAATGGTCCCTTTGTTCAATAACAAGAGATTCAAGAGAAGACTGTTGGAACTACAACTACTCTAAGATCTTATATGGCCAAGGAACCATCCAAATGGACAAAATCAGAAAAGGAGATGGTTGCTCTTGATAGTCACCTCATGCTATTAATCATAGACTCAATGGATATGTCAATGTTTGCAAATATAGCATGTTGCACTTCTGCTAAAGAAATGTGGGATCATATTGAGGTTCTATGTGAAGGAACAGATGAGGTCAAGGAAAACAAGAAATAGATACTGGTCACACAGTATGAAGTTTTCATGGCACAGCCCAAGGAAAGCATCACTGAGATATTTGAGAGATTTCACAAGCTTGTTACTGAGTTGCAGATGAATGGAAAGGTTTACAGCACGAAAGAACTGAATATGAAGTTTCTATTGTCTTCTCCAAACCACCTAGAGTAGAGGGCAGGGAAAGAGATTTGAACAAAATCACATACGATGTGCTCTATGGGGTTTTAAAGACTCATGAGCTTGAGTTGCTTCAGAAAAGGGCTATCCAAGTCAACCAAGGCAGAATGATAAACACATCATGTGCCTTGATTGCAACAAATCTATTCAAGACCTAGAAGCATCTAAAAGTCAGCTAAGGATAGAGGAGATAGTAGATGAAGAAGAAACTGAAGCTGAAGTAAGTGAACCTGTTGAGGAGAATGAAGAAGAATAGTTCTATACTCTTGAAGAACTAGATGGCATGGAAAACACCTCATATGCTTTCATGGCCAGAAAATTTCCAAACATCAGATTCAAGAGGAACCAACCCTTCAAACCTAAACCCCAAAACCATTCATCCAACAAGAGTAAAGCACCTGTGAAGCCAAACAAGAGTAAATTCTATTAACTCGAATAACTTGTAGAAGGGGGGGTTGAATACAAGTTATATAATCGTGTCTGATTTGTGCTCGAATAAATAAAACAAGAACAAACGAATCAATCAAACTATTTGTATTAATAAGATCAAATACAAACTCTACCAAAGGTGTACAAATACCTTTAGCACCTGCCGACAATACAAATCTCACTCTGTTTGTTTCGAACTCTCGAATACAAACCTTATGCTATCGACTCACAATTGTTCGACTCGACACTTTTTACAATGATATAGAGAGAGTATTTATAATGCTACCTATCAACTAATAACAGAAAGATAATCTATACATGACAATGTTCTACCGTCCAGTTGATAGTTTCCATTAATAGAAAATTCTTTCCTTCATGTTATCTTCTTGCTTGTTCTTCAAACAAAGATCCTGTTTTATAGCACTTGCCAGTTTCTGTAGCATCCTTAATGACATCATCAGTAACATGACTGATATCAGGATTCCATCTTGCATCAGGATCTGACCATTCCATCAGTACTCGACTTGCTCTATCAGGATTCTATCTCAGTTCCTGACATGTAGTACTTGATGCACTGTTCCTGACTTATTCATACAGATTACTGTCTAACACATATATCCTATACAAAGTGCTAAATCCTTTATAAAATCAAGATATACAAGAAGTATAAGTAAAATTCTATTCTTAACATCACAACTCATGAATTATTCCTAACAATCTCCCCCTATTTATGCTTTAAGATTTGAAGCATAAATCTGAGTTGTTGATGTCAAAACATATAACAGTACAATCAGAATAGAATTTATGAATTTAAGATCATGAAGTTAAGTACCTCCCTCTTCAGATGTAGACAAATATCTAGTACTTAGATGAAAGAATTCAACTATTTGATGCTTCTTTTCCTTTTCCACTTCCCTGAGAAGATTCACCTCTATCATCCTAAGTTCTTCTTTTATCTCTCCCAGTCTGTTTATCTCCCCCAGTCTGTTGCCTTTGAATTGTTTTAATCTCCCCCTTTTTGACATCAGCAACATTAATTCCAAGAGACTCAGTAACAGAACAAATGAGATTCATTAGAACTGCTTGATTTTCCATAATAGTGACTTGGTTATCTTCAAGTGTTTGAAGTCTTGATTGAATTTCAACTTGAGATTTCTGAATGTTTTACAAAACTTTAGAATTGACTTCAATGTTAGAAGTGTTTGGAATATCTTCATATTCAAGTCTTGAGAAGAAGTTGCCTGTGTAGAATGATATTCAAGTAATAATACTCGAGTAGAGTTACAAACATCTTCATCTTTCTGATCTGAAATATGATCATTCTGTCCTTCGCCAGTATTCTGTGTACTAACATCTACAAATCCTGACTCCTCCTTAGAGTGATCAGATACTATTGATGTCTCAATTCTGGCTGATATTGGAAGTACATACAAAGGAATACTAGGATCATTAGAAATTTCTTCTGGTACGAGTGATGTAGAAGTTTGTCTTAGCCTTTCACCTCTTCTGTTGATAATTCCTGCAAGCCTTTCTTTTTGCTTCTGAGCTTTAACTTCTGGCTTTGCATTGTGCTTTGCTAAGTCATTCTTCTCATACATATTGATAAAAGAATAAGTACCAGCATCCATACCAAGATTGTCAGACCATGATTCAGGAAAAACCTGATCCCAGAAATCAAACGATGGTGGTTTCCTAATTTTCTCTCCCTCACTATGGAGTTGATCATCCATACCCTCATTCTCACTTTGACTATCTAAAGTCAACACTCTTTCTACCTCTTCTTTTGCCTGGTCAGGAGCCAGCCTCTCAGATTGTGGATCAATATCCATCTTTTCAAGTATATCACTCAAATTTGGATAAGTGCTCTCATGACCTACAGAAAAATAGGGTTTAGAAAAGTTTTTATGCCTGAATTCACATGGAGAGAGGGTTCCTCATCTGGCAAGGGGCTTGAGGTTTTCTCCAAGGAGTGAGCTACCATAGTCTCTAAACCCTCACAAACATCTTCTTTCCTTTCAGAGACTACATTCTCCAGTATACCACTTTCAGGTTCTCTACTAGACTCTGATGTCTTCAGTAATACTTCATTAGACACCATAGTTAGTATGTCACCATCTTTAAGTGTTGTTTGCTGAGACTCACCCTCAAGGTAGATAGACTCTGACTGAACAATATTTGTTTGATCTTCAGTAAAATCAATCAAAGTCATTCCTCCCATATCATAGGGTTTCTCACTTGCAATTTCAGTCATCACAGAAGACCTTTCAGCATCAACTATCACAGCTCCTGAGTCATCCAACCTCTGACTAGATGGTTCTTGTGTTGCAGTGACTGTGATCTGATCTATCTTACTATTCACCACTGGTGCAATAGTACCTTCTTTTAACTGCATTCCTCTATCTACTTCCTCCTGTTGTTCACCTTGAGCTGAAGCATCTTCAATAATGACTTCCTTGTCAAATAAATATGCATGAAGTGATTGAAGTGCAACATGTTTTGAGAGTCCAAATTTCTTGACTAATTGTCTTCTGACAGATACATAGAAATACATCATCATTAAGTCAAGTCTTTGATGTAGAAGTCCATATTCTTCAGGAAATAAAAGTTTTGGTACTCTTTAAACTAGAAAATCTAGAATAGGCCTGGACAGTTTCACTTTAATAGAAATAACTCTCATAGCCAGTCTGTATGATAATGTAGTTTCCCATGAAGAATAAATATCAAGATCTCTATTGTCAATTGCTGACTTGATTGTAGCTTCATTTGTAGTGACCTGCATGATGTTAGTTGGACTAGACTCTGTGTGTGTAGGTGATAATTGAATCTTTCTCCTTATTCTCCTGGTATAGTGAGCAAAAGATTTATCCTGAGAAGACTCAAGAGGTGTAGACACAGAAGTGATCTTGAGATGAGATCCTTTTTCAATAGACACAGTCTTTTGAGAGATAGTATCCAGTAACTGTTTTCCTTTTTTAACTAATACAACCTTTTGAGAGACTACAGCCTGGCTGTGACTAGGTGCTTCATCTCTTTGTCCTAGCTTAGAAAGTTGAATTGCAGCCTTCAATTCTTCTCTCTCAGCAAGAGATATATTATCATCATCTTCACTAGAACTACTACTACTACTTGACACAAGAAATCTTCTCTTCCTTACAACTGATGTCTTTTGAGAAACACCAGAGGTTGGTTTCTTTGAAACAACAGGCTATTGATTAAAACTTGGTTCTCGAATTGTTTCAGAGACTATAATGTTTTGGGCTACTTGGGTAGACAAAGGGGGGTTCTCCTCCAAACGAGATTCCTGAGTCATTTCACTATAAAAGAAAGAAGAATTGTATAGAGTTGGAAGATGGGTTTTTAGAATTACCTGAACATGATATGGATAATGAATTGCAGGTATTTCATCTAGATTCTTTTCATTGTCCTTCTTTGTAATGTCAGAGAAAATTCTCTTTTGCTGTACATAAGAAGAAACACAATGTTCTCTTCCAAATCTAGCTTCAACATCAGGAATAAAATGGTTAATAAAAATTTGCATAAATATATGATAATAAACCATTTTCCTGTCTTGATCTCTTGACCCAAGTTTAATACACATCTTACTTAAGATAATGTGACCAATGTTAATTACTCTGTCATAAAGCAAACTATAAGCAATATGTTATTTGCACTAAATCACGCAAGCCGTACGTGGTCACAAGTAATATATGAATAAGTCAAGTTCGTTCCCACAGAGATCTGGTTATGGTTTTAATTCAGTAGATGTACCTATGCAGCAATGTATGATTATTATTCACTGCTAAGACAAATAACAATTTTGGTTTAATAAACTAAATTAACTAAGAATTAAATTAACAAGTTAAGAATTAACTAACTAACGAGAATTGGAATCGAATTACTTCTGCAAGAGGAAACATGGAATCCTAACTTCATTAAATACTTTGCTTAGATCTGACGCCTTTAATCACTATATGCAATGGTTATGATATCTGATCGGATAACACAAAACAAGTACACGCTACCTGTCAGCATACGTATACCAAACTACCCATACATCCACAAAAGAGATAGAAGATGAATAGACACCAATTATGCTTAGACCCTATATGTCTACAGAATTTGAAAACATAACGGTTGAAGAACAAGTTATCCATAATGATCACATAGGGCAATATAAGTATTCTCATCTCATACTACGAATCATGTTGATAAACAATCATGAACCTATGCTAGCATGGCAAGTTTTAAATCTCAAGATCCACTTTCACTTCACAAGAGATTAACAAATTAGATGTTAGCTACGTATCTAACAATTAAGCATAACCATACGAGGATATCAAATATACATCACACACAGATCTTTATAGCATCAAGATACTAAAGCTCCATAAATAAATCCGTTAGAATCCCATGACAATGATTAGTTCATAATCGAACCGCTCGTCATCATGGGATCTGATGAAGCCATGATAAAAACAAAGTATGAAAGATTAAAAATAAACTAGAGTAATTGATATATAATGGTCATCCTAATTATAATGGTAGGATGTGTTTATATAGGCTCTAGATTTCTTGCCCAGCAAGAAATTACCTTCTATTACAATTAGAACTCGATTAAGGTACTAAAAACTGCCCAAAATACAATTAGAACTTAAAAAGGGCAAAATAGTAATTTCCCTGCTCCCATCAGTCTGCTTGTCGTGCTTCCTGCTCTCACCACGCACAACCTGATTGTGTAAGACCTGTCCCATGTTATAGAAATCTCCCAAGCTTCGCGTAGACAGTAAGATCGCTGAAAACGGACTTCTAGAACTCCATATATGGCCAAAACAGTGTAGACTGCGCAACCGTCCTAGAAAATCCGAATTTTAATCAATTTAACCTCCAAAAACGATAGAAGCATCCACCATAATTGACATTCTAGCTAACCTGCACAACTACACAAAACACATCAAAACTACAACAAACTTGAGTCCAAGACAATCAATTTAAGCCGATATGGAACGCTCCAAGTGGATATAAATCCACTTATCACACCCCCAAACTTAAACTGATGCTTGTCCTCAAGCATAAACAATTACAACTAACTAACTAACTAACTAGTACCACTTCCGTAGGTGATCACGGTTGCATTTGGCATATGCAACAAGCCCTTTAAACCCCTAGGCAGCCCTAGTGGACGAGTAAGGTCTCGTGAGGGCTTATAACGAATGTACCCACAAAATCCATGTAACCTAATGCAATGCAATGCATGAATGCAACTAAATGAAAATGCAAGGATCCCCTTTAAACTAACCAAAACCAACTAGCAAGCAAATATCTCAAAGAATGCAACTAAATCCAAATAGAGCTCGACTAAGTCCCCGTATACTAACAATACATGAACAGAAACGTGCGTGTGTGCGATGCTCATCAGAAATACTCCCAACACTAGGCCAAAAATCATACCTATTCTTCGCCAAGACAATCACAGGTTTATAAATAGAATAGACTGTAGACACTTCATAACTTAGAAACACCTCCATCCTCATTCAAGTTAGCCAGGAATTCATGCTTTATTACTACACTACGACACATAATACTATATACAATACGCATGCTTATTTAACCGTGCAATGAATGAGACCCCCAAAAGGCTTATACAATAATACCCATGTAGCGAGTGTTAGGTCAGCAATCCCAAACCACAAGGCTTTAGGTTACTAGGACTAAGTCCCCTCAGACTTAATTACTCGAGTATTAAAGAGCTCACTCGTGGCTAATTTTGCATTTGACAATTGAGCTTTTGACTTTTTTTTTCTTATTTTTTTTGCATCTTTTTTTCTGAATTTTTTTTTTCATGCAATCTGTAATGAGAATTCTCATTTCCAACCCTAGACTACTTATATAAATATGAGCCGGCTACTAACCATTTGACACCTAGCCATTATTTGACAAATAATTATAACTAGCATGAAATCCCTGGTTTCCCCCAAACTTAGACTTTAGTGCTCCTACGCTATCAAGGGAATAACGAAAATTCTAAATATAATCAAGTGATTAAATCTCAAAACATCCAAACAAGCATGACCCTAACCTAGCCCAAAAGCACCCAATGTGACTGTGAAATTATTGTGTTTCCGTAACATGCAAGTCAATTTCATAGGAACTATAAATCAACCCTCTACTCATCATTACCACACTCAATTAGACACCTACCTACCAATCAGAATCAGCTCGTCCTAAGGGATCATGAAATATGCATGCCATGAAAATGCAACTAACATGAACTCACATGGTATACGCACATAAAAATAGAATGTCCTATATGAAACAAACGTAGATAACACGAACATATATGCATAATTTACTACTACTAATATGCAAAGCATGAAATCCTACATGAACACATAATACAACAACTACTACTAATCCCCCAAACCATCCCCAAACTTAAAATATTCAATGTCCGCATTGAATGGAAGTAAATATGAGGGATATCAGAAAACATACCTACATGGCGCCTTACATATCCTCCCCCATCGCAACTCAACATGCTTGTTCGACAAAAATCCCCTTTCTGTAGCAATTGACCTCAACAACAACCGATTAAATTCAACCTCCGCATCCGGAGAAGAAAATCTCACAACACTAGCAACACCTCTCCCACGCTCAGAAGCCATAAGAATCAATACCCAACTCACAAGAAGCTCAACCAATAATCACCAAGCAATATCACACCAAAAATAGCCCAAAAACCAAGAATAATACAAAATCCCCAATTTATAATAACACAAATTCGTAATAAAAATAAGATTAGAAAAAAAATTACCCAATACGAATTGGAGAGGTGAACTTGCAATTAATTCCTCTTTAGAATTGATTTTTTAGAGATTTAAAGAAGTAGAAGAGGAATTGGATTTGTATTTATAGGTGGGTATATATATAAGATGATGGAGAGTTGTAAAAAAAAATTAGAGTGTAGAAGAGATTTAGGATGGTATGGAATTGATCTAGGATAGATATAGGAATTAGGAATTTAGGGGATGATAGTTGGAATAAAATTTGGGGTTGATTTTGTGCTGAAAAACAACAATTTTCGGAAAACTTCTGGGCAAAAAGGTGGGTAACGCAGGCGCAACCTGCGTTACAGGGGTGCAGACTGCGCTAAGGGCAGTAATGCAGGCGCAGCCTGCGTTATAGGGCCGCAACCTGCTCGAAAAGCAGTAACGCATGCGCAGCCTGCGTGACAGAGCTGCAGCCTGCTCGAAAATCTTTTTTTTTTTTGAATACAACACTCAATTTTTTTTTGTTTTTTTTAATACAACACTCTTTTTTTTTTAATACAACACTCAATTTTTTTTTATTTTTTTTTACACTAATGCGTGGGTTGCCTCCCACGAAGCGCTCCTTTAACGTCAATAGCTTGACATTACTTCCAAGCCTCCACTATGGATGATAATAATTTGCCTGGTCATCTCTTCGTGAGACTTCATCATCATTACGGCGGCACACTTTCTGCCCCTTCTCCTCGCTTAGCCCATTCGTGTAACAACTATGTCCTATTCCAATGCCTTCATCTGTTGACCCAAAATCTGTCAATTTGTAGAACAACACACACTCGCGAGCTTCGCTTGAATATAATGGAGGAGGGTAAATGTAAGTTGCTAAAGCCTTTGGTTCCTCAAAGAGAACTTCCTCCATTGGCTCTAATGCGCTACCTCCATCTTTAAACTCTGAGACAAATAGAAGACCTGCATCTTTCCCATGTTCTTCAGCCTCTTGGTACGCACATACCAATTCTTGAAATTTGTGCAGCTCATCAGTGTCTGTCCCAAATAGTGCCCTTTCCAAATCATCCACCATTCTAACATGATCAAATTCCTCACATGGCTTGCGAATGCTCACCTTACCTTGGAATTTGTCTTCCTCAATTAAGCATGTAGTACCTTGCTCCAAGTCACCGTTCTTTTCTGGAATTGCCTCTAGTATGAATTGGTGTTTCTCTTGTTCCACAGCACTCACAACTCGAGTAACTAGTATCTCCAAAGATTTGAGAGACTCCTCATTACTCTTTGTAAGCATCCTAATCTCCTCCATAACATCAACCTCATCTGACTGAAAAGTAGGAGCAGGTTGCTGATGTTGAAAATCTTCACTACCAAAGAAATATGACATATTTGGAACATCTTGCTGGTACTGTTGAGGATGGTATTGAGAATATGGTTGTTCCTCATAAGTGACATATGGATCAACTCCTTCGTAGTAACAATATTGTGAGGGATCATGAACGCCCAAACACTGCTCACATTACTAAGGCATGGATGTCCTCGAATATGCCCACCATGGTAACTCCTCGCATGCCATCTTCAAACACTCAAGTACCTGAACACACCAAACTAAACAAGATAGGTAAGAAAAAATCTGAGTCAGTGAACTCTAACGACCACTATTGACAAGCACAAATACCAAAAATAAAACAACGATGATCCCCGGTAGCGGTGCCAAAAACTTGTTTGCACTAAATCACGCAAGCGTACGTGGTCACAAGTAATATATGAATAAGTCAAGTTCGTTCCCACAGAGATCTGGTTTTTAATTCAGTTTAGTACCTATGCAACAATGTATGATTATTATTCACTGCTAAGACAAATAACAATTTTGGGTTTAATAAACTAAATTAACTAAGAATTAAATTAACAAGCTAAGAATTAACTAACTAACGAGAATTGGAATCGAATTACTTCTGCAAGAGAAAACATGGAATCCTAACTTCATTAAATACTTTGCTTAGATCTGACGCCTTTAATCACTATATGCAATGGTTATGATATCTGATCGGACAACACGAAACAAGTACACGCTACCTCTCAGTATACGAATACCAAACTAAACATACATCCACAAAAGAGATAGAAGATGAATAGACACCAATAATGCTTAGACCCTATATGTCTATAGAATTTAAAAACATAACGGTTGAAGAATAAGTTATCCATAATGATCACATAGGGAAATATAAGTATTCTCATCTCATACTACGAATCATGTTGATAAACAATCATGAACCTATGCTAGCATGGCAAGTTCTAAATCTCAAGATCCACTTTCACTTCACAAGAGATTAACAAATTAGATGTTAGCTACGCATCTAACAGTTAAGCATAACCATACGAGGATATCAGATATACATCACACACAGATCTTTAAAGCATCAAGATACTAAAGCTCCATAAATAAATCCGTTAGAATCCCATGACAATGATTAGTTCATAATCGAACCGCTCGTCATCATGGGATCTGATGAAACCATGATAAAAACAAAGTATGAAAGATTAAAAATAAAATAGAGTAATTGATATGTAATGGTCATCCTAATTACAATGGTAGGATGTGTTTATATAGGCTCTAGATTTCTTTCCCAGCAAGAAATTACCTTCTATTACAATTAGAATTCGATTAAGGTACTAAAAACTGCCCAAAATACAATTAGAACTTAAAAAGGGCAAAACAGTAATTTCCCTGCTCCCATCAGTCTGCTTGTCGTGCTTCCTGCTCTCACCACGCGCAACCTGCTCGTGTAAGATCTGTCCCATGTTATATAAAATCTTCCAAGCTTCGCGTGGACAGTAAGATCGCTGAAAACGGACTTCTAGAACTCCAGATATGGCCAAAATAGTGTAGACTGCGCAACCGTCCCGGAAAATCCGAATTTTAATCAATTTAACCTCCAAAAACGATAGAAGCATCCACCATAATCGACATTCTAGCTAACCTGCACAACTACACAAAATACATCAAAACTACAACAAACTTGAGTCCAAGACAATCAATTTAAGCCGATATGGAACGCTCCAAGTGGATATAAATCCACTTATCATATGTGATGTAACAGAAGTAATTTGCTGAAAAGAACTACATTTACCAGTAAAACATTTAGCAATTTGATCAAAGAAGAAAGACCATTCTTTCCTAAGAAAAGATCTATTTAACTGGCTCATGTTGTCTAGAGGTCCACTATAACCTAGTGCAGACAACATAGTTCTTACATCATCATTAGATGGTTCACTTGCATAATTAACATTAACAGGTAAGTGAAGTACTGAATTAACAACAGATTCAGTAATGTCATAAGTATCTTGTCCTAAATGTAGAATAATCTTACCTGATTGACTCTGAGTAGAATCAATTACTTCCAAGCTTGTCTAGAGGTCCACTATAACCTAGTGCAGACAACATAGTTCTTACATCATCATCAGATGGTTCACTTGCATAATTAACATTAACAGCTAAGTGAAGTACTGAATTAAAAACAGATTCAGTAATGTCATAAGTATCTTTTCCTAAATGTAGAATAATCTTACCTGATTGACTCTGAGTAGAATCAATTACTTCAGCATTCTCCCAAGCTTGTGAAACTGCAGCTTGATTTATTTCTAGAGATGTTGCCAATGCATAACACAAAGGTCTAATAGCCATAAAATCCATTACTGGATGAAAATCAGCTGATACTCCTCTCTTGCTGGTGATTGCTGCAACATGATTGTTAGTCATAAAATCAAAGTCACCAAACTTGAAAGCTACTGATTTTGGTAGTCTTCTTTGAGCTGCCATTTTTGATCTGAAAAGAACTTGAGAAATCTTGAAATTGATTAGAGATTTTGAGAATACAAATGAATGTTTTTGCCTTAAGAAATACGATTTAGAAGTTAGCAATAAACAATCAGAGTCTCAAAATAAACATATATTCAAAAATTCTTCAGACCCACTAACCCACGTTGACACGTAGGTTGACAGGTGTCAGTCCCTGAAAAATGCAGTTTACCCACGATTTTTGGAAAATAAAATCCAAAATTGATTTCAATTAAATAAATCAGGGTAAAATCAAAAAATAAAATCAATACTGATCAGCTTCGTTTCCTAATGTGATCTTTTTCACCAAGATAATCACAATTCTCAATGTGATTAAAAATTAAAAAAATAATCATCAATCCTGATGAAATTTTCCATGTTTTCCTGATCACTATCATCCTGATTCTAGAGTTCCACGTGGCAATTTCAAAGTTTAACCTGAAAAGAACATCAATAATCCAAACAAAAATATTTTGTTAGATTTTCAAAATATCTTGAAAATACGAGAGGGCCAGTCATACGCATTGATATATACGCTGATACTTTGAACATTTAAAATGACTGTTCAGCTTCTCATTATTTCCTTTATAAGCACCTGATGTCCTTTGCCTTTCTTAACTTCACAACCACACAAAATCTCTCTGTAATCACAGAGCTTCCACAAAACACAATGGCCTTTAACCCAATCTTCCAATTCCTCACCAATGATGAACCGATTGTTCATGACGAAAGGTTCATAGTTTGTCTCTTTGAAGAGATGACTTTTCTCATCGTTTTAGACATGATTGGAGTAGATTCAAATAATGTCCAGAACCTTCTCTTAAAACATCCATCTGTTGGATACAATCTCCCTCTAACCTCCTCAAAACTTGAGGATGAGGAATTTGGACAAGAGTCTGAGGTTGATCTTGATGGAGATGCTATTCATTCTCCTCAACAAGAATGGAGTTGAGTCTGCTGCTCTCATTCAAGTCGCCCAGACAAGGAATCCAGAAGTAGATCATCAAGTTACTCTTGAGATGCTCCTTGTCTTGAAGTGATCTGTGAAGACTAATAATAGCAACAACTTTAGACAAGAATAGGGTTATCAGTAGAAGTTAGACAAAAAGATGTTGGTATTTCATTTTCATGTATGTAACGCTTTCGATTAATGAAAATATAAGTTCTTATTATCTACTTGCCTATTGTTGTTTATTGATCTGAAAAACAAATTAAATTATCAGTATGAATGAATTAAAGCTTGCTAGCATAAACTTAACAGAACTCAGAATTAGATCACTACATAAAATGGACTTCAGGATTTGAAACAACAACACACACAATTTCACAATCCTGATACTGACGATAAAATCCTGATGACATCAGTATACTGATAGCAATCCTGATCCTGATAACAATAAGTCTATCATACTGAAATTTATCAAAGTAAAATGTTACAGCTTAAACATTTAACAATTAAGTATAGATCTTGACAAAAATATCAAGTCTATAAGCTGAAACACAACAAACCTTGCTACTTTTACAGATGTTAAAGATCTAGAAATTTAACATTCCTAACTCACTAACCAATCTAATGAATGTAGTCTCATCAAGTGGTTTAGTTAGAATATCTACAAGCTGTTTTTCAGTATGAACAAAATGAATTTCCACAATACCATTCTTAATATGTTCTCTAATAAAATGATACCTGACATCAATGTGCTTAGTCCTTGAATGTTGAACTGGATTTTCTGCAATTTTGATAGCACTAGTATTATCACAAAACATAGGAATATTACTAAGCGTCATACCATAATCCATCAACTGATTTCTTATCCAAAGGAGTTGTGCACAACAACTACCTGCTGCTATGTACTCAGCTTCTATAGTTGAGGTTGAGACAGATTGTTGCTTCTTGCTTGCCCAAGAAATCAATCTGTTTCCCAAGAATTGACATGTACCTGTAGTGCTTTTCCTGTCTATTTTACACCCTGCATAATCAGAGTCTGAATAGCCAATTAGTGAGAAATCAGATTCTCTAGGATACCACAAACCAATATTTGGAGTTCCTTCGAGATATCTAAAAATTCTCTTCACAACAATTAAATGAGATTCCTTAGGATCACTTTGGAATCTAGCACATAAATAGGTAGAAAACATTATATCTAGTCTACTTGCAGTTAAATATAACAATGAACCTAACATGCCTCTATACTAGTATTATCCACACTCTTTCCTTTAGGATCAGAGTCTAGTTTAGTGGTTGTAGCCATGGGTGTTTTTGCAACTGCACAGTCTTGAAAGTCAAACCTTCTTAAAAGATCTTTGATATACTTTGCCTGATTAATGAAAATACCAGTCTCAGTCTGTTTGACCTGTAAACCTAAGAAATAATTTAGTTCACCCATTATGCTCATCTGATACTTAGACTGGATAAGCTTGCTAAACTTAGCACACAACTTTTCATTAGTAGAACCAAATATGGTATCATCAACATAAACTTGAACTAAAAGCAATTCACCTTTTATCTTTCTAAAGAATAGAGTTTTGTCAATTGTACCTCTTGTGAAGCCATTTTCAAGAAGAAATTTAGACAAAGTCTCATACCATGCTCTTGGTGCCTGCTTTAGTCCATAGAGTGCCTTATCAAGTTTATAGACATGATTTGGAAACTTTGGATCAACAAACCCAGGTGGTTGCTCCATATACACTTCCTCATCAAGCTTGCCATTTAGAAAAGCACTTTTTACATCCATCTGGTATACCTTGAATTTTGAATAAGCTGCAAATGCAAGAAACATTCTGATTGCTTCAAATCTTGCTACAGGGGCAAAGGTTTCATCATAGTCAATTCCTTCTTCCTGAGAGTAACCCTTGGCCACCAGTCTTGCTTTGTTTCTTACAATCATACAAGATTCATCTAGCTTGTTTCTGAAAACCCAATTTGCACCAACAATTGATCTGTCTTTAGGTCTTCGTACCAGTTTCCAGACTTTGTTTCTCTCAAACTCATTTAACTCCTCCTGTATTGCAATTACCCAATCAGGATCTTGTAAGGCTTCTTCAACCTTCTTAGGTTCATTCTTTGAGAGAAAGCACTATACAAGCATTCATTCTGAATTGATCTTCTAGTTTGAACACCACTATTTGGATCACCAATTATCAAATCTTCAGTATGATCCTTTGTCCATTTTCTAACAGGTGGTAGATTGCCTCTGCTAGACTCTCCCCCTAAGTTAGTGGTATCTCTTATAGAAGAACTCTCTCTGCCTTCAAGAACTCCCCTTTGATCAATAGAATCATTAGATTCCATATTGTTGCTAGTTGCTGATCTTTCCTCAGTAGACTCTGAAGAATCAGTTCCTGATGGAGTAGACTCTGAATAGCTAGTCTGCTCCTGATGATCACTGTGTCCTCCTTGATTTATTTGCTCCCCCTCAACAGTAGTATTCCTTTGATAAGCAATAGTAATTCCTTCTGGAGAACCTTCATCATCACTGGAGAGTATCTCAGAATTCTTCAGATTTTCAAATTCCAAATTGTCATGGCTTTCATCAGTTTGCAGAATTCCAAATTTCTTATCATCAAATGCCACATGAATTGATTCCATAACAATGTGAGTTCTGAGATTATAAACTTTGAAGGCCTTTGATGTTGAATATCCTAGAAAGATTGCTTCATCTGATTTGGCTTCAAATTTTCCAAGTTGTTCTGGATGAACTTTTAGGACATAGCATTTGCATCCAAAGATGTGAAAATATTTCACACTTGGTTTCTTTCCTTTAATCATCTCATAGGGAGTCTTTCCATGACTATTTACCAAGGTACAATTTTGAGTGAAACATGCAGTGTTAATAGCTTCTACCCAAAAATAGGTTGGAAGTTTTGCATCTGCAAGCATGGTTCTTGCTGCCTCTATGAGAGTCATGTTCTTTCTTTCCACTACACCATTCTGCTGAGGCGTTCCAGGTGCAGAAAATTGTTGAATGATTCCATTGTCTGCACAATACTCCTCTATTGTAGAATTCTTGAATTTTGTATCATTGTCACTCCTAAGTACTTTAATTTTGTACTCAGAGTTATTCTGAATATTCTTGACAAGTTCAATGATTTGTTGAGGAGCTTCATCCTTCTTGTGTAGAAAGAACACCCATGTAAACCTTGTGAAATCATCCACTATGACTAGAGCATATCTTTTCTTGCTAATAGACATAATGTTTACTGGACCAAACAAATCAAGATATAGCATGTGAAATGGTTCAGTAATTGAATTTTCAGTCTTGCTCTTGAAAGTGATTCTTCTCTGTTTTCCAAGCTGACAGGCATCACAAAGTCCATCTTGCACAAAATTTGCCTGAGGTAGGCCTCTCACCAGATTGTGCTTAACAAGTTGATTAAGCTTCTTAAAGTTGAGATATGAGAGCTTCTTGTGCCAATTCCAGCTTTCATCATTTGTTGCTTTGCTGTAGAGACATCTAATAATTCATTTAGATGTATCACTCAAGCTGGCTTCATATATGTTACCATGTCTTTGACCAGTTAGAACAATGTCTCCATTCTGCATATTCAAGATTTTGCATCCTTCTCTGTCAAAGATTGATTGGTAACCTTTATCACCCATTTGACTTATGCTTAAAAGTGTATGTTTCAAGCCTTCAACCAGTGCTACGTTTTCTATGATGACATTCCCCAAAACAATTGAGCCATATCCCAGAGTTTCTCCTTTGTTGCCATCACCAAAAAATATTACTGGGCCAGCTTTTCTCTCAAACTTTGTAAGCAGGGACTTCTTTCCAGTAATATGACCAGAGCATCCACTATCCAAGATAATTGAATGCTTCTTTCATGTGCCCTTAACAGAAGATGGAGAAGTTTTCTTTGGAGATCCAGGTTTGTCTAAAACATTTGCCATCAGTGCAATGTTGTCATAATCCAATTCATCTTCAGAATCACTGGAATCAGCCCAATCCTTCTGTGTGACCATGAGTGCATTACCCTTTCCTGAATTCCTAGGCTTCTTACACTCACTAGCAAAGTGTCCAAGCTCGCTGTAGTTAAAGCACTTGATCTTGGCCTTATCAAGCTTGACAATTGTACTTTTGCCTTTGTCACTCTTCTTCTCCTCCTTCTTTTGAAAAGATCCTTTGCTAAATCTTCTCCTATTGAATCTTCCTTTCTTGAAAGCTTTAGCAAACATAGCAAAGAGTTCCTGCATCTCAGATTCAGAATCACTATTGTCAGAGTCCATATCAGTAGTCTCTGACTTAGAACTTTCTTTGCTTTTCTTCTTCCTTGAGTTCTTTACAGCAGGTTCATCATGTTGTTCCTCTGGAAGCTTCTTTGAGTCAGATTGAGCAGTGAGTATAACAGTTTTCATCTTTCCTTCACTCCTGCTCTTCTTCTGTTGCTTGTCAAGTTCATAAGCCCTCAATTTTCCATACACTGCCTCTAATGATATCTCATCCAGATCATTAGCTTCCTCAATTGCAGATATCTTCTCGTTGTAGAAATCAAGCAAGGCTTTCATGAACTTAGTATTCATATCCTCCAAGTCATAATATTTACCATGCATGGCCATCTCATTGATGAGTTTTGTAAACCTATCAAAGGTATCAGTAAGTGACTCACCAGACTTGGATTCAAAATACTCATACTGTTGTATAAGTAGTGTCCTCATATTCTTCCTGACAGGCTTAGTTCCTTCACAATGAACCTTAAGATTGTCCCATATATCCTTAGCAGTCTTACAAGAGAGAACATAGTTAGTGAGAACAGAATCAAGACTGTTGAATAATATGTTTCTCACTTTAGCATCCTTAAGAACGTTCTCTTTTTCCTTATCTGTCCATTCAGATTTAGGCTTCTCTGCTGTATGTTCTGGAACAACTTCACCATTGACAGTTGCTTGTCCAACAACCCTTGTTGGAACAAAAGGTCCATCTCTAATTCTATCAAGATAATCAGGATCTGTTGCTTCCTGGTGATGCAACATCTTTACTTCCCATAGAGTATATTCGTTTCTCTTGAGCATAGGGATCTTGGTATTACCATCCTTATAACCAGACATGATTGCAGATCTTTATGATTATTCGAAATCAACCTGCTCTGATACCAATTATTAACTCGAATAACTTGTAGAAGGGGGGGTTGAATACAAGTTATATAATCATGTCTGATTTTTGCTCGAATAAATAAAACAAGAACAAATGAATAAATTAAACTGTTTGTATTAATAAGATCAAATACAAACTCTACCAAAGGTGTACAAATACCTTTAGTAGTTGCTGACAATACAAATCTCTCTCTGTTTGTTTCGAACTCTCGAATACAAACCTTATGCTATCGACTCACAATTGTTCGACTCGACACTTTTTACAATGATATAGATAGAGTATTTATAATGCTACCTATCAACTAATAACAGAAAGATAATCTATACATGACAATGTTCTGCCGTCCAGTTGATATTTTCCATCAATAGAAAATTCTTTCCTTCATGATATCTTCTTGCTTGTTCTTCAAACAAAGATCCTGTTTTATAGCACTTGCCAGTTTCTGTAGCATCCTTAATGACATCATCATTAACATGACTGATATCAGGATTCCATCTTGCATCAGGATCTGACCATCTCATCAGTACTCGACTTGCTCTATCAGGATTCTATCTCAGTTCCTGACATGTAGTACTTGATGCATTGTTCCTGACTTATTCTTATAGATTACTATCTAACACATATATCCTATACAAAGTGCTAAATCCTTTATAAAATCAGGATATACAAGAAGTATAAGTAAAATTCTATTCTTAACATCACAACTCATGAATTATTCCTAACAAATTCAAAACTGGCTATGTGGATAGGTCATCTGTGAGATGTTATAGATGCAATGACCTAGGGCATTTTGCTAGTGAATGCAAGAGGCCTAAAAAGAAGGATAAAGAGTTTCTAGAGCTTGAAGCTAAGTATGAGGCCCTTCTCAAAAAGCAAACACCAGGTAAGGCCTACATAGCTGAAGGGAAGTGTTGGGATGATACTGATAGTGATGAAGAAGAGCAAGGATTTTGCAACTATGCCTTGATGGCCAATTCCAAGGAGGACACATCTTCATCAGACTCTCAGGTACCATCTCTCACTACCATAGGCATGTCTGTTTCTGAGTACAAGAATATGATTGAACAACTATATGTTGAAATGTTTAATATTCATACTAGTATGACTGCTGCTAATGAGGAAATTGCTAAACTGTCTGCTAGAAATGAATTATTAATCAAGAGGAATGTTGAACTTGAGCTAACTGCTATGCAAGTAGAAAACCTTAAGAAAGAAGTTGAATATCTAAAGAATAAGGTTCTATGTGCTAGTCAAATTGAAAAGGCTCTTAGGGATGAACTAGCTGAAAATGAATTCAAACTGAAAACCTTTAAGAACTCATCTAGTCTACTTCAATCCTATCATGAGAAAATCCAAGCTAAACCCAAGGCTACCATTGGACTTGACTATGGCACTCTTAAATAGAGGAAAGACTATGCTGTCATTGAAGATGACATAGTTGTTCAGAAGGAAGTGCCTCACATTTTGAAAAAGGCTGAGTCTCCGATTTTGAAAGAATCAACATTTGAAATTGATGAGGATGCCTTACTCATCAAGCAAATGTTGAATGATGAGGATGAAGCACTGTCTAGTGAACAACCAACATCCTCTAAGAGTGAGAGTGTCAAGCCAAAAGCTAAGAAGCCTGTAGAAAGTAGACCTAGAACTGAGAAGTTTGTTAAGTTTGTATCGGCTGGGAAGAATGAATCTGAAAAGAAAGTGGTTAAGAAGAAACAGAACAGAAATGGCAAGCTAGGGATTAATAAAGATAATAACTATGCTTATATGCCTAATGCTCCTAGGAAAACCTGTCAAAACTGTTTCAGTGCCAATAATTTAACTCATGCATACAAGAAACTTGTTGGTAGTATGCCAAAACCCAAACCTTTCTATGATTGTTCTATGCCTTTAAGACATAGAGATGCTCCATTTTGTGATAAATTTGACTGTATGCCATGCAATATGAATGTTATGACTAGCTGTTTCAATTTGAGAAGGCAATTCATTGATGGTTGTATCAGTCACAATTCTCACACACACTACACAAGGTCAAAGTCTTCAAGTCCTCCTAGAGCTAGGAAGGTACCTCTGTCACCTAAGTCTGAAACCTCATGTTCTAAGACTTCTAACAGTGACAAGAAGACTAACACCAAGAAAGTTGATAAGCATGTTGTTTATGATAAAACTATTTCTAAGTCACATGGACCCAAACTTGTTTGGGTACCAAAGGAGAAGTAATACCTTTGTGTTTGCAGGGTAAAGAAAGTGAAAAGAAGGTCATGTGGATTTTGGACAGTGGATGCTCAAATCACATGATTGGTGATATGGCCCTACTATCACAATATGAGGAGAAGGCTGGCCCAATGGTTGCTTTTGGAGATGACATCATGGGTAACACATTGGGATATGGCAAGTTGGAAGTTGGTAATGTCATCATTGAAGATGTAGCACTAGTCAAGGGACTCAAGCATAATCTGCTAAGTGTTGGTCAGTTTACTGATAGAGGATTCAAGGTAAATTTTGACAAGGATGAATGTTTGATTACCCACAAGAAGACTGGTGATTTGCTCTATCTGGAGTAAGAAAAGGAAGCCTGTTTGTTGCCAATATGGATTCTGCAAACAAGGACAAAGTTTGTTGCTTTTATTCAAAAGCATCAAATGAAGATTGTTGGCTGTGGCACAAGAAATTATCACACTTGAACTTCAAAGCCATTAATTCTCTAGTCAAAAGAGAGTTAGTGAGAGGCATGCCCATACTTGAATTCTGTCAAGAAGAAGTGTGTGAGGCTTGTCAAAAAGGAAAGATGAAAAGATAAAGCCACAAGTTAAAGACAGTGACATCAATAACCAAGCCCCTACAATTAATTCATGTGGATTTGTTTGGGCCTGTCAATATTATGTCACTAGGAAGAAAGAAGTATGCCTTGGTGATGGTTGATGATTTTACAATGTATACATGGGTGGAATTTCTGGCATCAAAAGATGAGGCTCCACAAGTAATCATTGAGCACATAAAGAAAGTTGACAAGGAAGCAAAGGCCAACAATGCAAGTGTGATTGCATTGAGAAGTGATAATGGAACAGAGTTCAGAAATGCCATGCTTGAAGCATTCTGCAAAGAGAATGGTATTTCTCAACAATTCTTAGCTCCAAGGACTCCACAACATAATGGAGTTGTTGAGAGAAAGAATAGAACTCTAATTGAGGCTGCTAGAACAATGTTGCTTGATGCAAAGATGCCTACATATTTTTGGGCTGAGGTTGTGAGCATTGCATGCTATATCCAGAACAGAACCCTCATCAACAAAAACACTGGAAAGGCACCTTACAATTTGATGACTGGAAAGAAGCCTACTCTAAAGCATGTTCATACTTTTGGAAGCAAATGCTTTGTATTGAAGGACAATTCAGAATATGTTGGAAAGGTTGATGCAAAGGCATTTGAAGGAATTTTTCTTGGCTACTCTATGGAAAGAACTGCATACAAAGTTTATGTCATCAGTCAAAAGAAAATTATGGAAAGCATAGATGTAACATTTGATGACAGCAAACTACCTGGATTAGAAGAAGCCAATGATGAAGAAAAAGATCCACTAAAGTTTGATAATCTAGATAGCTCTGATGAAGAGATTGAAACTGAAGTTGAAACTGTAGTTCAACAAACTCAAGTGAATGATGATGCAAGAGAAGAATTTGTGCCAATCAACAGTGGAGAGACAAGCATCCAAGACACACCTGTGAATAGTGGCAACTTCACAGGGGGAGGAAATGAGAATGATCATGACTTGGATGATGAAGCAACATCAAGGATGAGAAATCAGACTGAGCATTCAAGAAAATGGGATAGATCACACACTGCAGAGCAAATTATTGGAGATCCAAATGCAGGAGTAAGGACTAGGAGAGCAACTCAAAATGAGTGCCTCTATGGTTGTTTTCTATCTCAGATTGAGCCTAAGAAACTTGATGATGCACTGTTGGATCCAGATTGGATTATTGCCATGCAAGAGGAGCTGAATCAATTTGAAAGAAACGAAGTATGGGAACTTGTGCCTGCACCAAAGAACAGAACCATTGTTGGAACAAAATGGGTTCTGAAGAATAAGATGGATGAAGATGGTGTAATAGTAAGAAACAAAGCAAGGTTGGTTGCAAAAGGATACTCTCAATAGGAAGGTATTGATTATGATGAGACATTTGCCCTTGTTGCTAGATTGGAAGCCATCAGAGTATTCTTGGCATTTGCTGCTCACTTAAACTTTAAAGTCTATCAAATGGATGTCAAGAGTGCATTTCTGAATGGAGAGTTGGAAGAAGAAGTTTATGTGCAACAACCACCTGGCTTTGAGGATCCAGAATTTGTCTACAGATTGCTTAAGGCATTGTATGGACTTAAGCAAGCTCCAAGGGCATGGTATGATACTTTATTACATTTCCTCCTTGAAAATCAATTCACTAGAGGCACATTGGACAAGACAATGTTTTACAAGAAGCATGGTGATGATATTATCCTAGTTCAGATCTATGTGGATGATATCATATTTGGCTCTACAAATGAGAAGTTATGTGAGAAATTCTCTAAACTCATGTAGAGCAGATATGAGATGAGTATGATGGGAGAGTTGACATTCTTTCTTGGGTTGCAAGTCAGTCAGAGGAAGGATGGTATCTTTAGCAATCAAACCAAGTACATCAAGGATCTATTGAAGAAGTTTGACTTAGAAGACTGCTCACCTGCAAAGACACCCATGGCCACTGCCACTAAATTGGATGAAGATGCTAAAGGCAAGAAAGTAGATATCTCAGTCTACAGAGGCATGATTGGTTCTCTACTCTATCTCACTGCAAGTAGGCCAGACATCATGTTTGCTACATGCTTGTGTGCAAGGTTTCAATAAAATCCAAAAGAGTCACATTTGATTGCTATAAAGAGGATCTTTAGATATCTGAAGGGCACTCCAAACTTGGGTTTATGGTATCCTAAGGACACAGGGTTCAATCTGGTTGGTTATTCTGATGCTGATTATGCTGGATGTAGAGTGGATAGGAAAAGCACTTCAGGTAGCTGTTAGTTTCTTGGACAAAGGTTAGTCTCTTGGTATAGCAAGAAACAACAATCTGTGTCAACTTCTACAGCTGAGGCTGAATATATAGCTGCTAGAAGTTGCTGTGCTCAAGTGCTTTGGATTAGAAATCAACTTAGAGATTATGGACTTGTGTTGGAAAGAATTCCAATCATGTGTGACAACACAAGTGCAATCTCTATAGTTGCCAATCCTGTCAATCATTCTAGGACAAAGCACATTGACATCAGATATCATTTTATCAAAGAACATGCAACTAATGGAACCATTGAGTTGCAGTATGTCTCTACAGATAAACAATTAGCTGACATATTCACTAAGCCGTTAGATGAAGCCACCTTCACAAGGTTGGTAAGTGATATTGGAATGCTGAATTCTTCAGATTCTGGCTAAGTGAATATATCATCTAGACTGTTACAGCAGTAAACACTTAATTTATCTAAATTCTCAATATTTTTGAAGTAAGTGTTGACTGAAATATGATTTATAAATATTTCAAATATGTTGCATATGTTGAAAAATCATATTATGTCAACTTGAAATTTCTATGAAATTTTGAGAAAATCACTATTTAGTTTGTTAGAATATTCTACATAGAATATGTCTGGTGAATTTTAAAAGATAGTGAAAATTGAAATTTTATGAGTGAAAAGAACATTTCGATAAGTCAGACTTCTCGAATGATTCATTTCGTGTTAATGCTCGACTTCTCTTACAAGTCTATTCAGGACACTCTTGAGTTCTCGAATAGAGTCTTTAGAGAAATCGAATAGAGAAATGTTTGAGTTCTCAAATAAGGTGATTGAGCTCTCTAATGACTGAGTTCTCGAATACTATGTTTGAGTTCTCGAATTATTTGAAAAGGCTGAATTCTCGTTGAATCTTAACCGTTTTTGGATTTTTATTCAGAATCTTTAAATCACTCATAAAAACATATTTTATTTAATTTAGAATTATTTCTAAGTTAGATAACTACCAGTTGTGAGTTACCATCTGCTTGAGATATCGATTAAGCCTTTCTTGACTTATCGAATAGTTGTTTTCTACTTCTCGAATGTTTGACTTGTCGATGCAAAATCCTTTATATGTATTATATGCCAACAAGGCTTTTCATGCCTATTTAGTAATTTACTAATTTGCCCTTCCATTTAGTAATTTACTAATTTGTCCTTCCATCCTATTAATATTAAAAAAAAATGTTTGTCATGGGAATTGAACCCATGACCTTTATGTAGAGAAAGGATTGTTTTCACATCTCCAACCACTACACCAAAGAAGTTTTTAGAACTTTTTAGTAACTCATTAAATACATACTCCAAGAACTTATTTGTTATAATGTTCAATATTTGCCGAATTGTTCATCGAACTAATCGGAGCTTTATCAAGCAAAGTTCAAGTTTTAAATTACTTGATTCTTGAGGTTCGCGAGACTAATCGAACTTTTAATATTTAAAATTTATAAATATTATAAATATCATTCAATGTAAATATTCAATATTTTATAAAATTCATAGATTTTATTCATCCTTTATTATATATATTATATGCCAACTAGGCCTTTCAAGCCTATTTAATAATTTACTAATTTATCCTTCCATCATATTAATATTAAAAAATTGTTTGTCATGGGAATTGAACCTATGACCATTATGCATTACACCAAAGAAGTTTTTAGAACTTTTTAGTAACTCATTATATACATACTCCAAGAACTCATTTGTTATAATGTTCAATATTTGCCGAATTGTTCATCGGACTAATCGAAGCTTTACCGAGCAAAGTTTAAATTACTCGATTCTTGGGGTTCGCGAGACTAATCGGATTTTTAATATTTAAAATTTATAAATATTATAAATATCTTTCAATGTAAATATTCAATATTTTATAAAATTCATATATTTTATCAAGTTAAACCCGTGTCGAACATAAGTCGAACTTCAAACTTTTTTCACAATAGGTTAAATCGATTCGAGATTTCAAGGTTTATGAGTCAAGTTTCTAGATTAAAATTAAAGGACCAATTGAACTTGAGCTCGAGTTCAAGCTCGACGGAACTCTTTAGCCGAGCTTGAGCTTGAGCTCGAGTGTGGCAATGTTCGACTCGATTATAATCCCATTCTCATTGTTATTGGGCAAAATATTTGATAGACTAGAAAAAAATTAAGTAACACAAAATAAAAATTATTGCGTTCATATTATATATTCGATAAACATTTAGATAAAACACATAGTTAGGTCAAAAATATTTATTTAGAAATAGATTATAAATATTCTTTTAAAAATAATAGATTTAAAATGTCTAACTGTATTATTGAATAATGATACTTAGTAGATAATATATCACAATGTACATGAATACAAACTAAAATTTTAGCTAATTTTAATATAAATTACAAGAATATTAAATCATTGTCACATGACCACTTCCACGCCACCACTACCACAATCACGACATGCACCACTACCAAAATTACCAGAATTTTGTCTGTAACAAGATGAACACCACCACTTACACCACCAAAATCACTAGGAATTAAACTAAAGTTACCAAAACTTAAATGTAAATCACTAAAAAATTCAAACGTAAATTACAAGAATATTCCAAATTTAGAATTGTGTAAATATTCAAAATAGTTGGTAATGGTGTTGACGGTAGTAAATTGAGTAAATATATCATCGATTCGACGTTACAAACTTAGATGTATTGAAAGATGGATGAATAACTTAGTGGAGGTGTGGTCAGGAATGCGACTGGAATTCGTGACAAACATGTTCATCAGTTACTTTCGGAGTGGTGGTCGATTTGGTGACAACAAAAGATCACATAGTGATGATGGTATATACACACACTCCCTCTCTCTCACCCATTCACACATTATACATATGTGTGTGTATATCATGGACGATGATGACAAATGGAATGAGGTGGTCATGATAACAGTGGTGTAAAGCAAGTGATGGTGTCTAAGATCGCCGAAAATGAAAAGGGCATATATAAGAGTGGATGTTGGTGAAGGTTGAGATGTAAATTAGATTTGAATGTGTGGTTATGATTAGTTTTTTATTCTCATATCTATAAAAGTCTTATTTAGCACTTAGCTATATATAAACACGTGAGTCTACTGACTCGTGATTAAAATTTTAAATTACGCAATGTTTAATTATACCAAGTTATGTTTTTTAAATTGTTAGATGTGATTGTATTGTTATAATCATAAATGAACTTTAGGTAAGAAATTTGAGTTATTATGAGTATCCATAAAAAAATACCACACTAATGATGTATAGTATTTCAAAAGGCGGTGTAAAACAAGTGATGGTGTCTAAGATCGCCGAAAATGGAGGAGGCATAGGAGTGGATGTTGGTGAAGGTTGAGATGTAAATTAGATTTGAATGTGTGGTTATGATTAGTTATTGATTCTCACATCTATAAAAATCTTATTTAGCACTTAGCTATATATAAACACGTGAATCTACTGATTTGTGATTATATTTTAAAATTAAGTAGTGTTTAATCATACCAAGTTATGTTTTTTAAATTGTTAAATGTGATTGTATTGTTATAATCATATATGAACTTTAGGTAAAAAAAATTGAGTTATTATTAGTATCCATAAAAAATACCACACTAATGATTTATAGTGTTTTAAAAATTATAAATATTATATTTAAAAAAATTCAAAAAACAACATTTTATGAATTAAAATGATGCTCGTGCTTTGCACGGGCTTTCATGCTAGTATATATCTAATCGACAATTCAAGTACTTCATACTTATACAATTCTACATCTACTCGATTCATTTCATTCGATTTCTCAAGCATTTAGAGTTCCAAAACCCCTGAAAACCCTAACCTCAAAAAGCTAAATTTCTTCTTCAACCTTCGTTCTTTTCTCTCTTTTCTCTGTGTCAATGGCAATTGTGAAATTCAACACCAACTTTATCGCCCTAACCTGTGATGTTGAGGCACTCAATGCCAATTTCAAGTGTTTTGTGAAGTGGATGTCTGAATCTTACATCAAGAATACTCTGTCAACTAATCCTACCCTGTATCTAGACCTTCTAGAGCGATTCTGGAGCTCTGCTGTCTATGAGACTAATGCACTTCAGGATGCCACTCTCACCTATACCATTTTCTTTAAAATTCAAGATAGGGACATCACTATTACTGCTGAGGATATGAATCAAGCATTAGGATTGGGCTCTCAACAAGAAGTGTATGACCCACTAGCCACGAATGCTGAGTTACTAGACTTCTTCGAGTTCATCAGGTACTCAGATGAGATTAAACTTAGGCATCTAAACAGGAAGAATCTAAGAAAGGAGTGGAGCTATGTGTTTGCAACTCTTCTTTAAGTCTTCATTGCTAGGAAGTCTAGCTATGATCAAATCAGTGCACCTGCACAACAGATAGGCTATGCCTTAGCCTACGGTAGAAAGATGGATGTTAGACAACTTATTCTACAAGAGTTGTATGGAAGACTTGGTAAGAACTCAGCCAAGAGAGGTACTAACATTTTCTTCCCTCGCTTTATTCAATATGTACTGAATTTTAAAAATGATAAATTGATTGAATTATCTGGGATAGATAGAAATAGAATAGGCTATCCTAGATCCATGACCAAACTCATTTTTGGTAATTTGGAGACTAGGAATGATGTGGATGTAAGACTTAACATAACTCCCCATATGGAGGGTTTATTTAGGACTTACCCCCACAACATGCCAATATTTGATTCTAAATCACAGTTAGCACAGCCCAAGCAAGTAGAACAAAACGCTAACCCAGAGCTTGCTAACCAACCCCCTCAACCAAACACTCTACCAAACATAGAGCCACCTACATCATCCTCTCAACAGGGTGGTGTTAGTAAAAAGGAGAAAAAGAGAAAACAGGTTGCTTCTACACCTCTAACCATCTTATCTGAAGTAGCATTGGCTGTAGAATTAGGCATAGAAAGTGAGGAACCTGAGTCACCCTTACAGAGACAAAAGAAGAAGAAATCTAAAACCACCTCTTCAGTCACACAAATGGCCGAAGTTGTAAAATCAGGGGCAAACATCTCACTAGATGTATCCTCTCAATAGGGTGCATCTATAGAATCAAGCATCCTCCCCAATGCACCTTCTTGTAATGAGTCAGCACATGGGAGTGATAAGGTTGGTACAACATTGAGTGGAGAGCACATCACACTTGAAACTCCCTCTATCTCTCAGGGGGGGTTGCCAAAATCTTCTCTAAAAGACACTTTTCTTCCAGAATCTTCATCACAAATTTCTTTGGAGCCTGCAACTCAATCAATTGAGGAGCAAGGTATTGATCATCAAGAATTCTTCTCTCTTGGTGAGCCAATGGACTCAAGTGACTTAGTGCATGACACTTTGCTCACCACCCAGGAACCACATTCAGAAGGTGAGGGAATGCATGCTGGGGCATATCCTGATGACACCATCACCAACACAGAGGATTCACTAGTTTTCACTAGAGACTCTGTGCCTGTGTCAACTACTGTTGTAACTCATCCCACTCCTGTGGAGACAACAGTAGTAGAGTCAATCCATCCGGTTACAGAAGTTGCATCTGTAACTGAGGAGTCTAGCTTGTCTAGCTCTAGCTCTAACTTCATGTCTCAATGGCTGAAGCCTGTGCAACATGACAGTGCTTCAGGATCAGGTTCTGTTCCATAACAATTGCGGTTGAAGCACTTCAAAGCTTAGTTGTGGATCAGATTCCTGAGTTTGTAAAGATAGCTCAGAACCTTGTCACCTCAAACATGTCAAATCCAGACTATGAAGCAATTTTGCTATGCCATAGAGATGATGTGGAGATGCAAAAGGCAAAGATAATAGATGAGACTGAGAGAGATGGCAATGTAGATGCCTGGCTGCAAGGAAAATATGATATTACTCTCAATGAAGCCCTTCAATATCTAAGAGAGGAATACATCACTTCACTGGATTCTAATGCCAAATCTCTGACTCCTGGTGAAGTGTATGAGGCTATGAATGATTCTCACAAGGGATTCCTCAAGGCTGCACACTATCTTGGGAAGGGAGTTAAAACTGAAATCAACAAGGTGTGTGACAAAACAGCCACTACAGTGGAAGAACTCAAGAGAACTTTTGATGCAAAATTCCCTCAGTTGGACAATGTTCTCAAGGATGTCAAATACTGCAACTCCACCTGCACCAAGATGGATAATGGTTTAACTCTACTGAAGGATACTATCACAAGTCTGGGGCATAAATTTTAAGCTCTATCTGATCAGACAACTGATGCAAATGCCATGCTCAAAACCCTCTTTGCAAATCAATATGGAGACAAGTTGGTCACTGAGGTCCCTGTGCATGACATGACCAAGTATGAAGTGAAGAGACTCAAGGAGCAATCACTGTCTGGTTTCAAGTCTACTGAGCTTTTTACCAAGGTGGATTCCCTGGAAAAAGAGGTGGTCTCTCTCAAACAATCCAATGATCATCTTACAGACAATGTAAACACTCTAACTGAGCAGTTGAACACTCAAGCCACCACCACAGCTGATGTTCTTTTGTATCAACAATTGATGTTGTTTGCAATGATGAAGCACATGGGTCTCCCTCTACCTGAAGAATCTTCCATCCCAAAGGTCACTACTACAGCCTTTGTGCCTGACAACAAGCCTAAGGGGGAGGAGAGGACATTAAGGAACTCAAATCCAAAGGGGGAGAAACCTAAGGAGAAAGGCATCAAGATAAATGAGGGTGGTCATCAAAGGGCTTCAAAATCTACAACCCATGTTTCAGGAAAAGGGAAAGGCAAGGTTGATGAACCTCCAACCTCTCTGCAAGTTGTCACTCTACCAACTGTGCACATCACTACTCCTGATGGCCAAAGGCAATCTATCACCTCCATAGTGGTTGCAGGGAGTATGCCATCTGACAAACCACTCCTCTCCAAGACTGAAAGTGCCAAGCCTGTAGAAGTGAAAGTTATTAATGAGGCCAAGCTACAAGAAGTTGCTAATTCAAATGTCTATCATGATAAAGCCTTCTTAGAGTTTCTGAAAGCCACAAGGGAACAGGCTGGTGACACTCAGTTCTATCTAAGGAAGTTGAAGGAGCAGATTGACTACTTCACTGTCATACCCAAGAAAATCAACAACTCATGGTTCAAGGAGATATTGATGGTTTCTAAATCCAAAATATGACATCTAACCTTCAAGACCCTACAAGGCTTAATGTACTCAGAGGTGGATGCCCTAATCAGTAAGATTGAGAAGAGAGATGCAAATGAGAACAACGAAAGTCTCTACAATGACTTGAGGGATGAGCAACCAACCAGATTGCCTGAGGTGATGACAAATCCAAGGACAATTATCTACCAATCTGGCACAAGAATTGATGAAATCCAATAGTTGATCATTCCCAAGCATCTGGTCCCCAACAACAGAAACCTTATCATTGCCATTATAGAAAAGATAAACAAGAAGAAGGGTGTAAGAACAGCAGAAGAATTGGTGTAAGAACTCGAATTTTCGGTAGAATTAAAACTTTTTTATATATTGATGAAAGAATGAACAATGATTCTGACTACAAGGTATTAGCAGTTCTAATGAATGAATGTGACTGGGTAAAGATTCCAAGGATATTATGTCATGAAGAATGCAATGGGTTGACAACCTAGATTAGAATAATCTAACTCCTAAGAAATAAGATATGGCATTCCAAAGAGGAAGGAGATATTCTTGTGTCATCCAAATCGATATATGTTGTTAGTCCAGTGGTTCCGTGAAAGGGTTAAGGAACGCCCAGAGAACAAGGACATTTTTATGGATATAAGAAATAAAAGGAGAATAAAGTGTGAATAGTGTTTTGGTGGGAAATGAGAATAGGAGTTAGACGACGCTATATAGAAGTATTCAGAACGGATTTCTGAGTTCGTATTCATGATCCAGGGGCGAGATAAGTGTATGTAAACGATATCGGATTCAGAAAATTAGCACTTTTATTTTCTCTAAGATTTCCCTGGACACTGAAAGATTTAAGGATTTATTAAGAGGATTTAATGAATTTAAGTGCGAGAATTATGAAGGAGGAATAAGAATGGGAATATTAATATTAAGAAGATTTCCGGTAAAACCCTAACTAGAAATCCTTGAGATATTTCTACGAACGATCAATCAAATTGAGCAATAACCAGACAAAAGAGCAAGCAGAAAAGCTAGATACATGCATGTGCTAGTGGATAAGAGCAAGTAACTAAGTAGTTACAAGAGTAACTAGCACACTTAGCAAACAAACCAAGTACTTAGCTCATCTCACCATAAGATCACAACACTTGTCCCTTTAAACTACATCATCCATGACCTAGCACTTTATTAAAGTGATTTATGCCAAGATATTATCTAAGACACATCAATAATTCAAGATTAGATGAAGAGAATAAGAGCAAGCCAAGCAAAACATCACCATCTCTCTCTTTTCTCTAAACTGCCCAGCAGGAACAACAAGGGAAGAAAAATTCATATCTTCATTTCTATCCATGTTAAAATCACAAAATTTTAACCATATCTTCTCCACTTCATGGGCAAGGTTCGTCCAAATTTCATGGCAATCTAATGAGTATAGCCTAGTCAAATCACCTCCCCAAGTTGAAGAAACCAACCTGCCTGTTCTTGGCAGTTTTTGTCCAGCAGGAAAAGAGGGCTCAAAACCATAGCTAGGAAGCTTTGTTTTTGGTGATCTATATCTCAAATCAAAGCTTATGCAGAGGCCAAGATGTGGTAAAAATTTGAGAGCCAAACTCTTATTTTCCGATTTGTTATGATTTTTACAAAAGTGATGATGAATAGTAACCCTTAGAAACTAACTTTGTTTTCTTGCTTGATTTGGATGATCCAAGCTATCTTAAAGCAAACAAGGACTATATCAAGCTTATTACGGCTAGAACACTCTCCAAGGAAGGTATAATCCTTAAGAACCCTAGATCTTATTTTAAGATTATGTATGTTTTTGGTGGATTTTAGCATAGTTATGATATTAGTGTTATCATGAGCATGATCTTGTAGTTGGTTTAACCATATGATGATTATGACGGTGAAGAGTAATATTCCTAGACTTGTTGGGATGTATAACATGTGTATAAGATGTATGGATGCCCGATGTGCCTTGGTTGTGTTGAAAACAATTTAGAAACGTTCGATTTATAGCCGTCGTAATGTCGAAATTTTGATAACTCTTAAGAAACCGTGCATCATAGTAGTTTTAACTCACTGTTTAGCTTGTATTCTGCCATGACAGGCTATATTATGTTATAAGCTTCGTTTTGATATAAAGATCGTATGAAATGGACTTACGATTTAGGAGTTATGATTAAATTCGTAAAACTGGTACGAAACCGTAAATGAAAGTTCGTACCTGAAATTGGACCCCTTTAATATTACGAAATCAGTGGAGAATTTTGATAATTAAATATTAGAGATAAAAAGGAAGGTGTAGGAGAAAACCTCATGTCAAACGGATCGTTTTCCAATTTTCTAAAAATGTTCGAATCGAGGTTAAACGCGAACGAACCCCTTTAAAGTATGACTTTGGTTATAACTTAGAAAATGGGCGATAAAACTCGAGGTATAATCTTAATTTGTAAACGACCGACCTTAGAATTTATACGACTTAAGTATATACCAAGTGTAAGTTTGACGACGTATCTTAGTAGCGAACGAATGACGGGTCATAGTGAAAATAAAGAGAGTTGCACTAAAGGGTGTTTAACGAGATAACTCGAAAACGTGTTTCGACTTAAGTTAAGTTATACTTAGCCTTTTTAAAAAAAGTGTTAAGTGATTGACCTCGGTTATTGTGACTATTTATAGATCACCAGATTGACACGAGACACACTACCCCTACAGGATTGCCAGGCAAGTCTTCAAACCTTTGAAGCTGTTGTCGTGATAATATATATATGATTCTGTTTACATATGCCATAGCATGCATGCCTACTTTCAAAGTCAAATTGATATACTTGTTCCCTGAATTATTGTTGGCTTATAAGCTAGATAGTTAATATATCAGTTATAAGTCGGATATTACTAAGACCCTTAGCGAAGGGCAGTTGAATCTCATCCTTTGATTGTAGACCGGGAGTCGTTATTCCTTGATATATTGATATTATTTTCAGAGGAAAATAATTAAGTAAATATTTTCCATTTAGTATCTGGCGAATATTATTGGAATATTCCTTGGAGATTATTTGACAAATATTATTTGGAATATTCATCCGATATTTATTTATTCGATGAATATTATCTTTAATATTCATCTAAGGTTGATTTAATATTCGAATATTATTTCGAACCCTCATTTAAGTTATTTACTTAAAGAATATTCATTCAAGCTTATTTACTCAATAGATATTGTTGTGCCCAAAATTTGTAATGGATTTAATTTTAGGCCCATGGATGTTTGGATGCCCAATTTGAGTGGTTTGAGTGTTTTTTGAGGAGGATCAGTTTTGGAGGAAGCTCTGGAGGTGGAAAGTTTGAGGGAAGCTCTAGAGGTTCCGCTGTGGAGGTACAAATATGGAGGTAGCTCGGGAGATTCCGCTGTGGAGGTATGGGTTTAAAGGAAGCTGTGGAGGTGTACATTTGAAGGGTAGCTCTGGAGGTGGAGGTTCGGTTTAGAGGGAAGCTGTATAGGTGCAGGTGTGCTTACAGGCTCCACCTCTGTCTAACAGAAGTAAAGTTGGACAAGGACTCTTGTTCCTAAACTTTAGGAGCACGGAAATGGACTGACTTTGAGATGGATTCTACTACATCAAATGGGATATACACGTTATATACATAATATATGTGGATAATTACATGAAAATACATGGATAAATGGACTTCTAGTGTTATACTTCGAGTAGGACTCTGCAAGGCAGCTGGCTGATTCAAGGATAAGGCGTATTTCTGAGTAAAACTCTATCAATTTCGTGGCTTATTGATCAAGAAAAGGAGTCCATAACCTAAAGAACTACATCGGGGCTTGATTCCTATAAATAGGATATGTAGGCAGTTGGCAGGGAGTTCAGATATTCACTTCTCTACGCGTAAGGCACGTGTACCCTCGGTGATCATATTCTAGACATATTTGGCCAGAGTTTTGCCATTGTTGTCCGGTGACCTTGCTAATTCAGTCCCAAAAACACCACAAATCTCCACCCACTTCGGCAGTTGGAGCTGGAGCTGAAGCTGCCAGCTGAAGCTGCGGACGTGCGAACCTACTTCAATGTCCGATATCCAAGGACAAATTCGGTTATTCCAGCAATATTCTCTCGGGGTGTTGTTGCGGAATTTTCTCACAACATTTTTGGTGCTAAAAGGAGGGCATGTAATCACCTTCATACTAGTCATTGAATGGTGAAAATGCATAAAGGACGATATATGACTCAAAGATGCACATATTTTTGGCTTGATGGAAGAGACATGAAAAGAATGGCCGGAAAATGAAGTTTTTGGATGTTAATTTTCGTTAGAAATATCCAGAAATAGGGTTCCGCTATGAGAACTTCTATGATCTGGGAGCTTCTCATGTCAGGGGTGCTGATATGTTTAACTAGACAGGTGAAGCTGAACATCCACCTGCTAATGGACTGGTCCCAACTTGGCGAAGATGCTGTTAAAGTGGTGGAGGATATCAAGAAAAAGGAGGCTGCTAGAACCAAGGTGGATGATGTTGATCCAGCTGTTGAAGAAAAGGAAAAAGAGGTTCCTAACAAGGAGGCAGCTGATACTCAAGCAATTGGCCCATACGCAGCTGCCCCTACTCCTTCCATCACAAATAGAGGTATGACCACATCTACCTGCTCATGGCGGTACGACCATCTGGAGAGGTTCAGTCGAGAGTTTCTAGTGGCAAAGACAGGAGAGACCTCAATCTCGAGGTTGCACCTATGGAAGAAGGTTTCTATAAGGTTCCCCAAATACTTCATCTTGGCATATGATAAGGAAGTTCTTATGGTCATAAAATGGAGAATCAATCGGTTAGAGGTTCAGTCGGTTAGAGGTGAAGGACTATCGAAGCTCTCATGGTTAAAATTATGGAGTAAATTCAGGTTGTAAGGAGAGTATGCAGGTGAACCTGCATGGAAAGGAAAGTGGAGCTGGATGTGAACCTCTTGACCAAGGAGGTACCAATGAACCAGGGATGCAGTTGAAGCTGTTTATTCAACCTGTTGGGTATGTGGATGTAGCAGTACCTGGAGATTGGAAAGGTGTAGCTGAAGAGGTGTAGGTACATCTGTGAAGGAGCAGGTACAACTGGCTCCACCTTCACCTGAAAGAGGTAGAGTTATGCAAGGACCTCAAAGTTGGGACTTGATTCTTATAAGGAGGTATTGGATAAATATGAAGATTACTGGAAGATAGAAGAGCAAAGGAAATAATTTGGGTCAATCATGGCGGTTTTAACACGCAACTTGAGGTTCGACAGTTGAACCCGGAGCTTCCACTACAACAAGCTACTAAAGTTGGATGAGGTTCTCTAAAGGATCCACCTTATGCCATGACAAAATTCACTACAGGATTCTTAATGTAGAAGAACGAAGAAAACATGTTATCAGGTAGCCTTAATGGAGGAACCTCACGATGAAGGTTCCAGTTTTTCGGGGGGTAGTACCACCCATGGCATTGATGCAAATGGCTACTCTAATGAAGGATAATGAAGGCAATACGCACCATGTGGGTTATGACTAAGGATAAAAAAGAAAGTACAAGGGAACCTTGCGGAGTTCTTGGTTGGTCATGTGACAGCATCTACAGATGTTGGTGAAAGCAACTTATAGGGGTGCTCATAACGGAAGCTTCACCAATAGTGGACGGTGGATGCTCAGAATATCTAGTTGAAAGCATCGAGCAAAAGGTGTCAAGTTATGGTTTAAATGATGCTGAAGCTCCAGTAAAAAAGGCTATTCAGGAAGCTAAAGGCGAACTGGTACCTCTTATAAACTGAAAGAGGAGAGTGGCACATTCTGAAAAATACAACATGAGGAACTTATGAAGCCTCTAAGGTGATCAGCTGATAGAGGATCCAACAACAAGGTTAAAGGAGGAAGCTCCTGGAAAGAAACCATCTCAGCTCGTGAAAGCTTCAAGCAATATAACCATGGCATTCTTCATGATAAAGAATCTCGAGGAGGTTCATATACTGTAAGCCCCGTTGGCATGACAAGGCATGATAAGTTAGAAGGTGTTTCACAAAGAGGTTCTCCTCCTATGAGCTTCTCGAATATTGGAAACTGGAATTTGGGAATACCTTATAGAAGGAATTGCAGAAGGAGTAGATTATAATAATCTCAATCAGATTCTGGAAAAGATGCTATTGGACAAAGAAGGAGGTACACATGACCTCTTAATTATTAAGGGAACTGGCGCGAGGTTCACATATGGAGCTACCTACCAATCGGCGAATGCAGAATGGAAATCTATGTTAAAGGCATGTAAGCAGGAACCTCTCAAGGGAAAATTCACCAGAAACTATGAAAGCCTAAGAAAATAACAGAGCTGACATTGGAATCTCGGTTAGAGAGGATTTGGACTTTTTTATGTTGAGGCAATGGAAATTAGGTGGGACTGAAGAAGCCATCTCAAAATTGGTAGATGTCAATAATCTTAATGAAATATGAAGGATCGAAAGGCAACCTGGGTGGCACATGAGTGAAATATTCATCTCAGTTTCGAAGGTGAACCGTACAAGGAGATTGTTATCTATCAAGAGGTAGCTCCCCCAAGGCACTATCATTGGCAGCTTTCTTGTTAAAAGGATGGAGGTTGATGGGTTTCAGCTACAGGAGCAGCTTCCTTGGTATTAAAATGCTGGTTGCAGGTTGGTTGGTTTTAGCTGCAGGAGTAGCTTCCATGGTATTAACCTGCTGGTTGCAGGTTGATTGGTTTCAGCTGCAGAAGAAGCTTCCTTGGTATTAACCTGTTGGTTGCAGGTTGATTGGTTTCAGCTACAGGAGCAGCTTCCTTGGTATTAACCTGCTGGTTGCAGGTTGATTGGTTTCAGCTACAGGAGCAGCTTCCTTGGTATTAACCTGCTGGTTGCAGGTTGATTGGTTTCAGCTGCAGGAGTAGCTTCCTTGGTATTAACCTGCTGGTTGCAGGTTGGTTGGTTTCAGCTGCTGGAGCAGCTTCTTCGGATTTTACCTGCTGGTTGCAGGTAGCTTCTTTGCTACTCACCTGCTGGTTACAGGTAGCTTCTTTGGTATTGACCTGCTGGTTGTAGGTAGCTTCTTTGGTATTAACCTGCTGGTTGCAGGTAGCTTCTTTGGTATTCACCTGCTGGTTGCAAGTTGATTGGATTTAGCTGCAGGTGCAGCTTTATTGGATTTTAGCTACGGATTGCAGTTTCATTAGGAACTTACCTATTGGTTGCAGGTTCATTGGTTTCATCTACAATATGCAGGTGCATTGGTTTTATCTATAGATTTTCGAGGATCTAGGTTCACATTCTTGTGGAGCTTCCTTATATTCGCTAGCTCGCGATATTTAAATGTGGCATGGACGGATTTGGATATTTGAATTTTGGAGAAACCTCACCAGTAGACACCTTTAGGTAGGGATTCGGAAGACCTCTTTAGGCTTATGAGAAGTAAAAAGGCTTATTAGGTACGACTATCACGCTTAGGTTTAGGTTTTGATCTATCCCTAAAATGTGTCATTTTATTTGCATGACTTATGTGGATTATATGTTTACATGATCTATGTGGATTATATGTTTATGTGTTTGTTTGCTATTTGTTTATGTGAAAATGCTTTCTTGTTAATGGTTTATGTGTGAATCTTGAATGTTTGAATATCGTTAGTTCTATGTCAAATAAATATGAGGGTAGTGAGAATATGGACCTGCTAGGTAGATCCACTTAAGTATGAACCTCTTAGGTACGAACCTCCACGGGGAGTATGGACCAGGCTCACAAAGTTCCTATGCTTATAGGATCGCAAGGTGCCTTAATGGAGTCTGGCTCGCGAAGTTCCTATGCTTATAGGATCGTGAGGTGCTTTAATGGAGTCTAGCTCGCGAAGTTCCTATGCTTATAGGATCGCGAGGTGCCTTAATGGAGTCAGGCTCGCGAAGTTCCTATGCTTATAGGATCGCGAATATTGAAATATGGATTGGCATATGGATTGGAATATGGATTGGCATGTGGATTGGAATTCGGATTGTACTATGAGCTCATCAAACCCTTGTTCGGGTAGTGAAGCTCTTTCATTTTTGAAAATCTTTACGTCAATGGAATGATGTTTAAAAGAATATGGAGACTTGATACGAGTTATACCTACAAGAATCTTAAAAGGCCAAGTTCTGGAAGTGTGGTTTAGCTACAACTGCTTATGGTTTATTGAGGTTCAGGTACAGCTGCATGTTTTTGAACAATTGCTTCTGAGCTGGCTAATATATTTCGAATTCATGTTGAAGAAGGTTTTGCATGTCATATCGAAAGGAAATCCAACGGCTCGGGGGGTACATTAGATTTTCATCGAAGAGCTGGCAGATTGGAAAAGAGGTTCTCATTATGAGCTTGCTGAGGGGGAGCTTCTACAAAGTAGGTTCAATGGCCGAACCTGATCTAAATCAGAACCATAATGGAACAGATAAGTTCTATTCTCATGTTTTTACATATTAATTATCATGCATGTTTTATGTACATGGATGGAAATTTTTCATAGCCTTAAGCTAAAAACATCATTCGAACCTCATCTTTTCAAATGGATCATTATCTTTAGCATTGCATTAGCTCATGATTATCAAAATGCGCATTTCATATGATTTCAAGGAAACAAGTTTGCATGGATTTATAAAGAAAAGGTCATCATTCCATATACATTTATTAAATTATGCATGGTTTTCAAAAGGTGTTTTCAAAGTTGCTAGCTGAAGCTGTCAGGTAGGTACCTAGGCACGCTATATGCCCCATAATGTAACCACTTGGAAAGACATAGCAGCAATTCAGGAGGTTTTCATAGCTGATCCCTTGGTCCCTCTTGTGGTACGTATATGGAATCACTTATAACTTACAACGCTCGGAGGATCCCAAGGTTTATGAGAAAGGTCTGGAAAGTCCCACGATGCTGGGCATTATAGGGGAAGCCCTCAAAATACTTAACAACTTCTTTGGAGGCCCATTGCGATATGTCCGTGGAAATTTCTGAAAATAGTGGCATTATATCTTGAAAAGTGTGTTCGCCAAGGTTCTGCTTGATTGTAGAGGCAACAACGGATTTCTAGACAAAATCATTTGCACCTGCATACTTGCATGAATGTTTTCTATGTGTATGAGCTGTATGCATTATATAGGTGAGCTGTTTAGCTCTAACTACTAATCAATGTTTCTAGTTATTGTCATAGCTCGGGTTTGGAAGTTTAAGGTATCTTTGCAACAGCAGGAGCTCTATACGGAAGCTCCATGGCATGGCTCACGAGGAATTCTTACACGAAGGTTATCTTAGCAGGAGAAAGGAGCATCTTGAGGAGTCAGGTTATGGTTTTCAAGGAAAAATGCTGGAAGCTAGTAGGTTCAGCTACGAAGCTGAGGATGCTTATAACAGGAGGTGGAACATCGTACGTGATCTATGGTATACGGATGGGTCTCATTTGAGGATTCAGATTGAGATACATATGCAGAAGCATTGTGTTTCCTATTTCTTATGTCGAGTTAGCTCATGTAATCTTGGAAGTATAGTGTTGAAGCTATGTATCTGTCTGAGAAGGTAAGAAAGGATTGGGCCTCTTCTAGTATTGGTTCCTTTTGCATTCCATGACATCAAGGAATCGGGGGGTAGTTGTTGTGCCCAAAATTTGTAATGGATTTAATTTAAGGCCCATGGATGTTTGGAGGCCCAATTTGAGTGGTTTGAGTGATATTTGAGGAGGATCAGTTTTGGAGGAAGCTCTGGAGGTGGAAAGTTTGAGGGAAGCTCTAGAGGTTCCGCTGTGGAGGTACAAATATGGAGGTAGCTCGGGAGATTCCGCTATGGAGGTATGGGTTTAAAGGAAGCTGTGGAGTGTACATTTGAAGGGTAGCTCTGGAGGTGGAGGTTCGGTTTAGAGGGAAGCTGTATTGGTGCAGGTGCGCTTACAAGCTCCACCTCTGTCTAACAGAAGTAAAGTTGGACAAGGACTCTTGTTCCTAAACTTTAGGAGCACGGAAATGGACTGACTTTGAGATGGATTCTACTACATCAAATGGGATATACACGTTATATACATAATATATGTGGATAATTACATGGATAAATGGACTTCTAGTGTTATACTTCGAGTAGGACTCTGCAAGGTAGCTGGCTGATTCAAGGATAAGGCGTATTTCTGAGTAAAACTCTATCAATTTCGTAGCTTATTGATCAAGAAAAGGAGTCCATAACCTAAAGAACTACATCGGGGCTTGATTCCTATAAATAGGATATGTAGGCAGTTGGCAGGGGGGTTCGGATATTCACTTCTCTACGCGTAAGGCACGTGTACCCTCGGTGATCATATTCTAGACATATTTGGCCGGAGTTTTGCCATTTTTGTCCGGTGACCTTGCTAATTCAGTCCCAAAAACACCACAAATCTCCACCCACCTCGGCAGTTGAAGCTGGAGCTGAAGCTGCCAGCTGAAGCTGCGGACGTGCGAACCTGCTTCAACGTCCGATATCCAAGGACAAATTCGGTTATTTCAGCGATATTCTCTCGGGGTATTGTTGCGGAATTTTCTCACAACAGATATTATTTTGTATATTCATTCAAGTTTATTTATTTAATGAATATTATTTTTAATATTCATTCGAGCCTTATTTATTTAAATGAATATTATTTCGAATATTCATTCAAACTCTATTTATTTTATAAATATTAGTTTGAACATTGATTCGAACTCAAGTTATTCGATAAATATTATTTTAAATATTCCCTTGAGACAATGAATATTATCTTCAACATTCATTTAAAGTCGATTCAATTATTGAATATTATTTCAAATATTCATTCGATAATCATTTCTTCAATAAATATTTTTAAGTTGAATATTCGTTATTTGTTCAATGAATATTATCTCGAATATCCATTAGCTGATTATTTCTTCAAATAAGTATTATTATTAACTTGAATATTCATTACTCGTTCAATGAATATTATTATGAACCATTATTCGATGATTATTTCCGGCAATATTCTTTTAATTCTTATAACTAAAGAATTATTCCTTGGAATATTTATTTGAATCATATAACTCCTTTCGAAATGATTTACTTCATCCAAATATCATCTTCGACCTTCAAATATTATGTAGATTATTTCAGAGCCATATTATTATTATTATTATTATTATTATTATTATTATTATTATTATTATTATTATTATTATTATTATTATTATTATTATATTATCAAGGAAGGTTCTCAGTAACTTCATTCTTCCTTCGATTCTATTATAAGGTAACCTTACTTGAGAAATGTTATTTACCTTGTGACTACCCGGTCATAAATTTTTGAAACTATTCTCTTCACTTGCAACTTGGTTGCTATTATTCATTGAATCTTGTGTACCCACTCATTATTCGAGGGGTAAGAATGTTGGAACAAGTTGGTATCCATTAACAAGCAGCAGCTTGGGAAATATTGGTGAATTTTCCTTTCCAACTAGATACGACTACTTTGTGGAGTCATATCAACAAGTATTATACTTGGGGAAAGGGGGACGATCTTTACGTTTCAAAGTTATGGATGTTAAATGAACTAGGAGATGCGTAAGTGACCCAGTGGCGTCGGTCCAGCAAATGGCCCAACCGTTGGCCGAGGGGGTTCTAGAGGGCGGTAGACAAGTAAATCCATCGGTGCTTCCTTCTACATGTAGAGAACAAGAGGTGGGGAGCATAACATGCGACTGATCATCGTGTAAATGTTATGTCTCCTGGCGCGTCAAAACTCCAGTATTAGTTCTTCATCCAAGATTGGAATCTTCTACAACATTATCATTGTTGGCAGGGTTGAAAAGTATTTGAAACTGGAATTGCAATATCTTTCTTGCAAGTCCCTCTTTTATGAAAATTATGCTATCTTGCTTATCTTGACATAGCAGATATTTCCACGGAATATATATGTTTTAAGTTACCTTGTAACTTCATCCTTTATATTGATCTAGCACTCTTTTCGTTAATGCATGGCATATGGTTTCAAAATATACTTTTGAACTGTCATATATATCACTATGCAATTATATTATTGTTGGTGGGCTATTGCTCACCCTTGCTTTATTTATTTATATCACAACAACAGCTAGATCAGATGGCCCGCGCAAGGCGCATTCAGCACAAGAAGGTGATAGCCGTCAGAGGAATAGCAGTTAAGATCATAGCTACCATTGCTGAAGAGGCAGCCATTGGTATGCTAGATGTTAGCATTTGAGTATCAAATGTATTTATTATACGACATATACAAATGGATGGCAAAGAGTATGTAATAGTTAAATTGTAAATCTTTTGGGTTGTAAGAACTCAATCTTGTGATTAATAAAATTCGGTAGTTACTCTGATTTCATCTCTGGGACTATAAAGGGTGTGTTTTATGTTGTTGTTTAGGGTCACAAGGTTGTAATTTGATTTTTATGTTGGTTTTGTGGATGGAGATTGAGACCGTAATGACCAGATCCCTGACCCGGATCTGGGGGTGTTACAGAAATGGTATCAGAGCGTTACGTTATAAACCCTAGAGATGATGCGACGTTAAAACAATAAATTCACTAATATAATAAGAACTCTTGCCAAGTTCATAGTCGGACTACTCAATGTAGTGCTGACATATAAAACCCTTATGGGAACTCTTAAGTATCATGGTAGTAACTTAGCTCGTTCTCGTGTCGACTTGTAAGGCGGCAGACCTTGAGGCGTACGAGCAGCAGCACGGTGATGCTTTATTATATGCTGGTGATCGGCTTGTTGATTCGATTGAATACTCTACTGAGAACCAGGAGGAGGTTTCAGCTAAAGTGGAGAAACTTGTTAGGGATAAATAGTTTACCCTTGAGGAAATTAGGGTTGTAGCCAGAGAGACTGTAAGAGTTAAGGTATAATGCTCAGAGAAGTGAACATAGAGAACTGAGATATTATTAAGAGAACTAAAGATGCATATTGGATTCATAGCTGGACTGCCGGATGAAGTACCAGCAATTAAGACGAATTGGAAGGATTACTTGAGGTCTTATATGGGGATAGGTAAAGATCCTTAGAGACCTTCAGATTAATGAGAAAAGAGTTAGAGTGGTACATGATTATCAAAGACAACGATAGAGGACAGGGACCAGAGTCTCCAGGAGCAGTTGAGATAGAGGCAGCAAGTGCCATATCATTTGATAAATGGATTAGTGTGAATATTGTTAATGATAATTCACCATGAGAAGGTAGATTTCATAGGTTATAATTTATAAAGTCAAACTGAGATTGATGAGGTGGTTTGGTTCAGGGAAATGTCCATTTTATGAATGGATCAACTTAGAAAATAAAGACATTGGAAGGTGATGGTATATATGATTGGATAAAGCATATAAGGAAGTAGTAAGCGAGACAATGATCTCAGAACCTACAAGAGGAGAAGACCAGTGAGTCTATGATAGACTAGTAATAAGGCTATCGTCAGGAACCAAGTATAAGTTTAGTTCAATTTAGTGAAATGATGAACCAGAAACATTAGATGCATGTGATTCAGAGGAATATTAAATTCTTTCTTTTCCTTGAATGGATTATGGTAGTTACCTTAAGTTTATTCCAACACTGAATCATAAATGGATTAGGTAAGGCGAGCAGTGGTTAAGATGTAATTGAGAATGCTTTTAGATGAAACCTGAAAGTGTTGGGACAATCGGATCGTGGCCCTGCGATTTTTGATACAATAATTAAACGAGTACGAATACAAAAGTCACCTTGTTAACGGTTGATTCCACGCTCTTCTATTGTATTCCCAAATTCTCTTGAGCGAAGTGTGGCCTTCGTCTTCTCAAGTTAACCTCTTTTCTTGCTCCTAGGTGGCTACAAAATTTTTCTAGACCAACCCTAGCAAGAAGAGAATAAGAATATATATAGGGCTACAATAGGGATCATGGATATGAGGTTGGGCCTTCTAATTACATCTTGGGCCTAGCCCAATGTAATTAAATATTAATTCAATCCACTAAAGAATTAATATTTGCACTACCTTTCCTAATACCGCTGTTGCCCAGTAAATAACAATTGTAGAAGGGGGTTTGAATACAATTGTATAAGATTTTCGACTTAAACAAATAACACAAGTATGAATTAATAACAGCTTTATTAATTCTGATATAAAACTGTTACAAAACTCTCTTAAGAAATTCTTATGTTCTTAAGAGCTGCTAGGTTACAAGATAAATCGTGTAAGCGATTACAATAATGTAAAACCTAAACTGTGTTTATATAGAGTACACAGTTACACTATCAATTACAAGATATTCTAAATCAATTACATATATCTCTGAATGCATATCTTGTATGATAGCTGCATTCCTACAATCTAGGAACCGACATATCAATCTTCCTTGATCTCTGGTCTGATGAGAATCTTCATGAAATACTGACCAGCTTCTAATCCTGATGATAGTCCAATACTGACGTTATATTACTGATGACGTCAGCATCAGTATCTGATCAGTAATGCCCAGATCCTGACCATCACTTGAATCAATATCTAACAATCTCCCCCAATTTGTTCTTTATAAAACAAAGCACAAATTCCTTTGATTCAAAGATGTCAAAAACTCAAAACAAAATACCTTCTAAAAATCATCAGGAACAGTTTCAGAAATTCTTTGATAAAACAGATTCAACCTCAAGAATTCAGATAACAATTCTTCTTCCTTGCTTTCAAGAATTTGAATCAGTTTCTTCTTCAGATTTTTGAGTTCTTCATCTTCCTCATTAATCTGATAGATAGCTGCCCTGAGATTCTGAATTGAGCTTCTTGGAAGATCTAAGTCACCTAGCAACACATAAGCAATTTCCTTCCCATCTGGATTTAGAGACAGTTGTTCCATGCCTAGATACACTTCTCTAACAGCTATACCTTTCTTCATTTCAACCTCTATGTCTCTTAAATTTAAGTACATAGGAATATAATTGCCATCATACCTCGTTCCTCCATCCATAAACCTCTGCCTAATTGTTTTGTAAATCATAACAAACCAATTGTAGTAAACTTCTCTTTCTTTAACATTGATTCTTTTACTTCTGAGAAGATACATAACATATTTCAGCTCTTTTGCAGATTTGCACAACAAATCATGAATAGGAATCTTCTTCACACTTCTATCTTTCATGAAGTACAACATCTTTTCTATTTTCTTTGCACCAGCATGACAATCAGCAATGATAGCAACAGCTTCAAGTTTCCAGAGATGATCAACAGTTAACTCATCCCCAATCTTGTCAACTAGAGCATGTTGATCAGTTTGTACAATGAAAATAATCTGTGCATGACTATACCCAATTCCTCCTCTTGTGCCAGGTTCCAATCCTTTCAAACCAGATTGCATAATTACCCATTTTGGTGGATTTTCAGCAATAAATGTAGTAGACTCTGATTTAACAATCAATAAAGATTCATTAATCAAAGAAGACTCTGTTATCAGTCCTGCTGATTTGAAAACAATCGGTTTCCTATAATCACACTCATTCTTCTCCTTTTTCTTACTCTTCTTCTTCTCATCTGTTGGATAATCCTGCTGATGTTCAGGAACAGATTTATTTTCATCATACCATAACTTCCTGTTAGATTTATGAACATTTCTCAAGTAATCTCTGGTTGTTATCCTTTCTGCTTCTCTGGCTTTAGCTCTGATTTCACTTTCTCTTTCAAATCTACTGAAGTTCTCTTGTTCATACTCCAGTGTATCTTCAATAACTTCCATATTGTGAAATTCAACCACAACCTTAAGAATCATAACCTTAAGTTCTTTTAAAATTTCAGCTTCTTCAGAATCAGAGACAACATCAGGAATCGAACCAAAGACTGACTTCTCCTTAGATGCAGTAGATCAAACAGCAACCTTACTCTTTCTTTTTAAAGGCAATATCTCCTCTTCAATTTCTTCAGGAGCATTGAATCTGTTGTCTGGAGTTAATGCAAGAGATAGTGGAGTTTTCTTCTTTTCATTTTCAGAAGCATCTTTTAATTTGATTCCACTAGATCTTGTTTGCCTTATACTTGTTTGAGCAGATAACCTTCCTCTACTTCTGTATCTTCCTCCTCTGCCTCTTCCTCTTCTTGTAGCAGGAGCTTCATTTTGTTTTGCAATCTCTCCAAGAATCCTGTTCTGTTCTTCTAAGAACTCATCAGTAGACATGTTTGGATTCTCTCCAGTATATAAGATAAGTGCCTTCTCAGCATGATACTGTTGAACTCTTTTGTCTTTATGAAACAGTTTAAGAACACGACCATCCCCAGTGTCAAGTTCATGAAACAGATTAGTAGCATCTTCATCCTGTTCCACATACACATCATCCTCAGGAATGGTTGACAGAGTTTGACCAGGTGTCACAAACTGTTCTTCTTTTGGATTCTGAGATTGCATCATTGTTGTCACTGTCTTCTTACCAGATCTAGAAACATGAGTTGACTGCCTAGTTTAAGTATTAGATCTCTTTGTTACTAAAGTAGCATCAGAGGTTTCAACTTTATGTGACTTAGCACCATCATCATTTCCAGAATTATCAACATCCTTTTGTACAACTGGATTAGGTGAGCATTTTGTTTTGACTATCTTCTCCCCCTTTTTGACATCGGTATCTTCTTCAATGAAGAAAGACAAGATAAGCTTGAGGGTTTCATCAATATTATCAACTTTTGATTCCAAGACAGTCATTCTGGAATCCATTTTCTTGTCAAGTGCTTTAATATCATCAGCAAGAAGACGTGCTTGAGAAGCAGTAGCAGATATAGAAACAGATGTTTGAATACCCGATTGAAATTTATCAGTAACAGCCTTCATAGAGTCAAGCTCACTCTTCAATCCCTTTGCTAGAAGAGCATTAGTTTTGAGAAGAGCCTTGAGTTTAGGAGTTGGAATCCTCGTGGCAATATGACCAGAATGAAAAAGAGCATTTTGAAAATTCATCTCAGCATTCGGTTGATTCCATTCAGTATCCCATTCATATCCCCTTGCAGCTCGAGTATCAGGAGGAAGAATAGAACTATACTCCCCTCTGAATTCTTCTTGAGTAACAGACTGCATATACCTACTCGAAGACCCATAAGTAGATAGGAGACTTGCTTTTATTGCTGCCTGCATTTGAATTGTCTCAGGATCAACATTAGCATGATCATCATCATCATCATCTGAGCTACCACCAGCCTCAGGAAGATTATCATCAACATTATCATCAGGATTCATAACCCCTTTCATTCTCAAGTCACCAGTAGATGCAGCTGGTGAGTCCTGATGTCCTGCAGACAGATTAGTAACATTTCCTAAATCTCTCATTTCTTTTAAAGTGATCTCATCACTTCTCACAATGTTACCTAAGTTACTTTCAATAGCAACTTCTACCTCACTAGAAGTTAACAACTTCTCACTCTGTTCTACCTCTCCTTTTGCCAGTTCAGCAGACTGCCTCTCATCACTCTTCTTTTTCTCTAAATGTTCACTCTCAATCTCACAAGAAAGGTTCTGACTCATTAAATGTAAAGAAATAAGAGGTGGCTGAGAAAAGTGGTCTGAAGTCATACAAATAGAGGTATCCCTTTTATCAGGTCTATCTGTAATCATACTATCAGTAGTAAAGGAAGTAGAGATAGAGATGTTACCTGATGAAGTAGTTAAAGAATCCATTGGCCTTGCTGAAATTGGCTCAATAAGCAATGGAATAAGTGGATCAGTAGTACTTACATCAGGATTGACCACTGCAACTATAGCATGACTTGCATCAGTATTTGCTACTAATGGTTCTTGTGTAGTCTGAGGTTTTGAAGCTTCTTCAACACTTTGAGTCAAAGGTTCTTGTGTGCTTCCCTCAAATGCAGTGTTAGCAATCACTTCATCACATTCAGCAATGTGCAAATCATGAGCAGCTCTATCTGCCAGATTTCTAGCTAGTTCAATTTCACTTTCAGAAGTCCCTTGAGCATTGTCAGGATCTTCACTTTGAGAAGATGGTTCTTGTGGGGCAGGAATATTCTTATCTTCACCTTCCCTTTGAGAAGATGGTTCTTGTGTGACTATTCCTTCAGAAATGTCTGCACCTACTCTTTGAGTAGGTGGTTCTTGTGTGACTGGATCTGCAATAGCTTCTGAACTACTTTGAAGTTCAGGTTCTTGTGGGCTAGATCCTCTCAGAGATGACATAGTAGTCCTCTGTTTCTTCTGTCTGTGGAAGACGTTTGCTTCAGCAGATTTATTTTCAAGTGGTGAAGGTTTAACATCTAACTGAGCAGCAATAGCATTTACTTGATCGACAGACATCTCAATAATTCTTCTCTTTGGAGATGCAGATGCTGGAGAATCAGAAATCTCAACAGTCTTCATAGGTGAATTATCAGGAGTAGAGATGTCAGGATTAGCATTAGCGTCAGGAACTGATGATCCATCCTGATTAACAGAGACATCAGGATTGCTTTCCGTAGCATCAATAAGATTCAGAAATTCTGTGTGATCAACAAATTTGCCTTTGCTGATTAATCTTCTTCTTTTCTTTGGCTTTTCAGAGACAGCCACTTCTTCAGTATCAACAACATCAAACTTCTTTTTCTTCATCAAGACTGATATAGGCATTGTGTCATCATCAGAATCAGAATCAGAATCAGATACAGCTCTTTGACCAACTTTCCTTTTCACTCCTGTTTCTTTATTCAGACCAGATGTTTCAAGAACCCTTTGTTCACCCCCTTGTGACTTCATTTGAGAGTGAGTTGGAGTGGAGAAATCCTTTGATCCTGATTGCTTCTTAGACACATCAGATCTAGCTAATTTCTTTGATTTTACAACTGATGCCTTTTGTGAGACACCAGAGGTGGTTGACTGTTTAGATAAGTGTTTAGATGGTGTGCTTGTGTCAGGAATAGGATGTGTAAGGTCCTGTCCCATAGCACCAGTTGCTGGGCCATATTGAATAGGCATTCTCTCTCTTAAAAGAGACCATACTTCATCAGGAATGTATGGAGTTCCTTCAAACTTATTTGCCTTATCAGAATTGATTAGACTCTTTATATTGTTTTCTGAGATTTTACACATAGGCAAAATTGTATCATTCTCAAAAACAGCATGAGGACATAAGTGAGAGAATATTAATTGGAAAAATCTAAGAAAGCAAACATAACCACATTTATCTTCTTTTCTTTCACTTAATGCCTTTAGTATAAAAGACCCATAATCAAATGAGAGATCATGAATTAGAGAATACCCAATTTTGGCTGAACCTGTGGGTAAGGCATCAAAATTTGACACTTTATTCAAGAAACATCTGCTGATGGTGTCAAAGAAGAAATTCCATTCCTTCTTAAGCTTTGTCCTGTAGAGCTCTCCAAACTTCTTTGGCGTACCATTGTAACCCAAACTTACAACATACTCAAGGAGTTTTGAATCAGGAACTTTGAATACAGGCTTACCAATGATTGATGGTAAGTGTAGGGCTTCAGTGACAATCTCAGGAGTCACATAGTATGTAACATTATCATACTCAAAGTTCATCTGAGGCTTTTCTGATGGAAGTCCTTTCCCAAAAACACTTGTGTTCCAAACCTGCATAACAGACTTAAAAGATATTTTGGCAGGTTGGGTTAGAGCATAATTGATTGGGCTTGAGGCCAAGAAGTCCTGAATAATGTGGAAATCATTGGGCAAGTCCTGATGATCTAGAACTGCAGTGACGTTATTTGTGTTAAAAGTAACTCCATTGATTACCACCTTGCTGTTCATGAAAGATAAATTTTCCATTGGTATTTCAAACACAAGAGTTGTGCTAATTTTGAAATTATGGTTTGAGAGTGTAAAGATAGAAAGAGACGATGTTTTACTGATGGTTTGAGAATAATGAATCAATTAGAAAACTAAATTGATATTTGGACAATACTTATGATTTCTCAAAAACAGGTGTCAGTAAACCATTCGTTTATATTGGAGTAATGGACCAAATTACGTGAGAGAGTGGTGATAATTGCACGCGTCACGACTTATATCTGTAACTATATGTAATAATCAAGTGAAACACACGCGCTCGAATTATTCGAGAAATAAGATTGTGATTAAAATAAAACATGGTAATTTTGTTTTAAATAAAGAAATTTAAAACATCACAATCGAATAATACCTGGTACTTACACCAGTAATATGAATCGTTTCATATTCTTGTTCCACCCTTCTCTATTTAATCTTAGAGACTTGTCCACTTACTTCCTTAACCCTTCATTCTCTCCTGAAAGAAAAGTAAGAACAACCCTTCACAGCAAAAATTTTTACAATGTCGAACCTTACAATCAAAGAGAAGAATCTCCATCTCTTAGAGAAAAGAGACATATTTAGCTATACTCGTGAAGAGTTTGATGCTTTCGACTGGCAAAGACAACTTGAGACTCTCTGGTTGCAGATGGATGCAGGTCTCGAAGAAATCGAGAAGGAAAAACCTGCAAAAGTGATCGACATCGATGCTGCCCTTCAAGCAACATTAGCATGGCTTTCATCTAAGGCATCCTCATCCAACTCCATCAACCATTGTTAATGAATATGTCACCAAAAATAACCTTATCCCTGTCAACTTCCACCCAAACAAAGTGGCAAAGATGGGATCTGGGATGACTACAAACAATGGAGTGGATTGGTCTTTTATTTCCTGTTGAATAGATTAATAGATAGAGAACAAAAAAAAATGTAATCTTTGAATGTAATCTCTTTCTTATTATCAATGAAAAATTTAGTTTCTCTATTCTATTCAATGTTTTCCTGATTTATCATGTTATCTGAGAATAAATATGAGGACTAATTAAAGTGATCACATTATCAGGAGTTCAATAACATTAATCATAGCTTGAATCAGGAAATTGAGATAAAACGAAGACAGTTAGATTCTGAAAAAAATACTGATGATCGAATCGTTGCATCAGGATTCGACGTTGACCACTGTCAGGATTGACTTTCCATCAGTATTTCTGATGACTTCTTTCTCTCAAGTACTGCCATAGTTTACCATTCCAAGTTCATTCACCAACTTTGTAAAAGTAGTCTCAGGTAGTGGCTTGGTGAATATATCAGCTAACTGTTGATCAGTAGGAACAAAATGAAGTTCAATTGTCCCTTCCAGTACTTGTTCTCTTATGAAGTGATACCTGATACTGATGTGTTTTGTAAGAGAATGTTGAACTGGATTTCCTATCATAGCAATAGCAATTTGGTTATCACAATAAATAGGTATTTTAGAAAATGACAAACCATAGTCCATTAGCTGATTTCTCATCCACATGATCTGAGCACAACAGCTTCCAGCAGTAATGTACTCAGCTTCTGCAGTTGATGTGGAGATAGACTTTTGCTTTTTACTAAACCAAGAAACTAGTCTTCCTCCAAGAAACTGACAACTGCCTGAAGTACTTTTCCTGTCTATTTTGCATCCTTCAAAATCAGCATCTGAATAACCACATAAACTAAAGTCTGATTCTCTAGCATACCAAAGGCCAAGAGTAGAAGTGCCCTTAAGATATCTGAAAATCCTTTTCACAGCAATGGGATGTGGTTCCTTGGGATTTGCTTGAAATCTTGCACATAGATAGGTTGCATACATGATATCTGGTCTGCTAGCAGTTAGATATAAGAGTGAGCCAATCATTCCTCTGTAGTTGGTTACATCTACCTCAGTTCCTTGATCAGGATCAAGCTTTGTAGCTGTAGCTATAGGAGTTGAAGCTGTAGAGCTGTCTTGCATGTTAAATACTTTGACTGATTGATAAAAATCCCATCATCAGTCTGTTTAACTTGTAGACCTAAGAAATAGCTCATTTCTCCCATCATGCTCATTTGATATCTAGACTGCATTAGCTTTGAAAATTTCTCACACAGCTTAGTGTTAGTTGACCCAAAAATGATATCATCAACATATATTTGAACTAACAGCAAATCCTTACCATGATTCAAATAAAACAAGGTTTTATCAATTGTACCTCTATTGAATCCACTTTCCAGTAAGAATTGAGCTAGGGTTTCATACCAGGCTCTTGGAGCTTGCTTTAGTCCATAAAGTGCTTTATCCAGTCTATAGACATGATCTGGATATTTGAGATCAATGAAGCCAGGAGGTTGCTCAACATATACCTCCTCTTCCAGTTCTCCATTGAGAAATGCACTTTTTACATCCATCTGGAATACTTTGAATTTCTTGTGGGCTGCATATGCCAGAAAAATTCTGATGGCCTCTAGTCTTGCAACAGGAGCAAAAGTCTCATCATAATCTATTCCTTCCTGTTGAGAATACCCCTTTGCTACTAATCTTGCTTTATTCCTCACAATTGTGCCATCTGAATCAGTCTTGTTTCTGAATACCCACTTTGTACCCACAATAGACCTTCCCTTGGGCCTTGGTACAAGTTTCCAGACTTCATTTCTTTCAAATTCATTCAGTTCTTCTTGCATTCCTGTCACCCAATCAGCATCCTTAAGTGCATCTTCAACTTTCTTAGGCTCCTCCTTTGACAGAAAGTTATTATATAAACATTCATTCTGAGTTGCACTTCTTGTCTTAACACCTGCTTCAGGATTCCCAATGATTAAATCAGGAGTATGACTTTTAGTCCATTTCCTTGCTGATGGTAAGTCATTTCTTGAACTGGATGCTCCCCCTGGATTGGTGTTTTCTTCAAAAGAACTAGAATTGCTAGAAGCTCCCCCTGAAATAGTGCTATCTCCTTCTGATATACTGTCATGATTGTCACTTGAATCTGTTTCTGATGAGTCTCTACTTAATGTTTGAGTTGTATCAGTACTGGTGATGTCTCGCTCTTGCTCCCCTTCAACATTTGCATGATTTGCGTCATCATCAGTAACAGGTGTTTGATCAGGAATTGATCGATCGTCAGGATCTGACAAAGTATCAGTATCTGACATGACTTCATCAGAATTCTTGGTAGCTTCATTTGCAAAAATCAAACTATCATGAGAGTCTTCTTTTATTCCTGTTATCTTTCTATCATCAAAAGATACATTAATAGACTCCATGACTGTCTTTGTTCTTAGATTGTAGACTTTAAAGGCTCTTGTTGTTGGATAGCCAATAAAGATGGCCTCATCAGCTTTTGTCTCAAATTTTCCTAGCTGTTCTGGATGAGGTCTTAGAACAAAGCACTTGCAGCCAAACACATGTAAATGCTTCAAACTTGGCTTCTTTTCCTTAATCAACTGATAAGGAGTTACACCATGTCTGTTGATTAGAGTGATGTTCTGAGTATAGCAAGCTGTGTTGACTGCTTCTGCCCAGAAATATGTGGGTAGTTTAGCTTCCTCCAACATAGTTCTGCCAGCTTCAATAAGAGTCCTGTTCTTTCTTTCAACTACTCCATTTTGCTGAGGTGTGCCAGGAGCAGAGAATTGTTGAACTATTCCTTTGTATTTGCAGAACTCTTCCTTTGCTGAATTCTTGAATTCAGTCCCATTATCACTTCTCAGAATCTTGACTTTGTATTTTGTGCCAGTTTCGATAAGTCTCACATGGTCCAGCAGTATTTCAGCAGTTTCATCTTTTCTGTGAAGAAAATTAACCCAGGTAAATCTAGTATATTCATCAACAATGACTAGAGTATACCTTTTCTTGCTGATGGACATAATATTCACTGGTCCAAACAAGTCAAGGTGAAGCATGTGATATGGTTCATCAATTGAGGATACAGATTTACTCTTGAATGATGTCCTTCTCTGTTTAGCCTTCTGACAAGCATCACAGAGTCCATCAGGAGTATATAGAGCCTTTGGTAATCCTCTTACCAAGTCTTTCTTAACCAACTCATTTATATTGTTGAAGTTGAGATGAGAAAGCTTCTTATGCCAATTCCAACTTTCATCTACGGAAGCTTTACTGATGAGGCATGTAGTTGGATTTTCAGTATTAGTGTGAATGTTGGCTTCATAAATGTTACCATGTCTTTGACCTGTTAATGCAACCTTTCCTGAAGATTTGCTGATAACTTCAAAATGAGTATCATTGAAATTAACATGATAACCTCTGTCTGTGATTTGACTGACACTTAACAGATTGTGCTTGAGTCCTTTCACCAGAGCTACTTTTTCAATGATGACATTTCCAATTACAATACTGCCATATCCCAAAGTTTGTCCAATGTTGCCATCTCCATAAGACACAGTTGGGCCAGCCTTCTCCTCAAATTCTGATAGCAAGGTTTTGTCTCCAGTCATGTGCACAGAGCATCCACTATCCATGACTAACACATTTTTCTTTTTACCCTGCAATCAGAATCACAAAGAACTCAGTTAGAATTTTTAAGAACCCACACTTGTTGGGTTCTCTTTTCATGCAACTTAACATTTTTAGCAACAGAAGATTTTCTTATAAAGACACCTTCATCAGGATTAAGTCCATCAGAATTAATCTTTTTCTTAACAGATGCATGATTAGTATTCAAGTTCTTTGTTTTTCCAAAATTTGCACTTTTATTGAACTTAGGCAAAGGCTCATAATAATTATAGTACAAATTATGGTATTCTTCACATGTATAAATAGAATGCCATTTACTGCCACAATGGAAACAAGGATTCTGTGGTTTATAAAATACTGATTTATTCCTAATGTCAGACTTAGGAACTACAGTTGGCTTCTTTTTACTCCTCCTGCAATCAATAGCAAGATGATTAGAGTTACCACAGTTAAAGCATACTTTTCTTGGTGCATTTGGAAAATACTTATAATTATTCTCCTTGTTTATTCCAACTTTACCATTCCTGTTCCTTTTGACAGTTGGAACTCTCTTCCTATCTGTTACATCACAGATTCTATCCCTCAATTGTTTCTTGGACAAAAGACCTACATTTTTGTTTTTGACAGTTCTAGTCTCAGAATGATGTGTAGAGGTAGATCCCTTTTCTGAAGTAGATTTGGGAATTTCTGGATACACATAATTAACAGGTTTTAATTTGGTTTTAGTACTGTCTGTAACATATCTGTAGGTTTTTGGATTTGTTGAGTCATCAACTATAACTCTTCCTGGATTAGATGAAACAACCTTTTCTTTGTCCTTTTTCTCATTCTCTGGCTTATAACCTAGACACTCTTTCCAATTTTTATCAGTAATAATTTCATGAGTTTTTGTACCAGAATGTGTCCAGGTTCTGAGTTTTTCATTTGCCTCTTTAAGTTGCATTTCAAGTTCATTACATTTAAACTCTGTTTCAAGTTTCATGTGTTTAGCATTATCACATTCTGCTTGAACTTCCTGCAAGAAAATTAACTCAGCTTCTAGATGATCATTTCTCTTAACAACCTCTGCCATTTCAGATTTTATTCTAGTATTTTCAAGAGATTGACTCCTAAAACTAATATGCAGAGATTTTAAAAAAGATCTTAGCTCAGAGACATTATTAGTATCAAAATCAAACAAAACTTCAGATACCTTATTTTCACCAGCAGAAGTCTCATCAGTTTTAGCCATCAAAGCATAATTCACTTTTTCTTCTTCAGAGTCAGATGATGAGTCCATCCAATCCTTGATTGAAGAAATGAGAGCTTTGGTTTTGGTCTTCTTGCACTCAGTTGCAAAATGACCCATTCCATCACAGTTATAGCATCTGATTTTTGACTTGTCAAATTTGCTGCTTTTACCTTCTTTCTTCTTGTACCTGTCTTTGTCAGCATTGAAGGTTTTCTTCTGAAATTTCCCTTGCTTCCTAGCCTTTCTGAACTTCATCTTTTTGAAGCCCTTGACTATCATAGCAACCATTTCCATCATATCAGAATCAGTAGAGTCACCATCAGTATCAGGATCAGACTCAGTATCAGTATCTGATGATGAGTCATCAGGAATTGACTCTTCCACTCTACTCTTTCTGTTAGAAACCTCCTCAGCTTTTCCCTTTGATTTTGATTCAACATTCAAAGCAACAGATTTTGCTTTGACACTTTTCTTGTTCTTCCTCTGTTGAACCTCAAGATCATGGGTTCTTAGCATTCCATAGACTTCATTAAGAGACAGCATCTTCAAATCATATTGATGCCTTATGATTGAAGCTTGAGTATCCCACTCCTTTGTTAGAGCTCTGAGAAACTTGGTATTTGAATCCTCTGGATCATACTCTTTGCCAACTAGTGATAGATTATTCAGTAGAGTCAAGAATCTATCATACATATCAGTAAGGCTTTCATCAGATTTAGCATCGAACTGCTCATACTCCTGAATCAACAGAGCCCTTCTGTTTCTTTTGATAGATTCAGTACCTTGGCATTGAGTTTCCAAAGTATCCCAAATTTCCTTTGCAGTCTTGCATGCTATTACCCTGTTAGACATGACATTATCAAGACTGTTATGCAAAATATTTTTTACCTTTGCATCTTTGAGTACTTGAGCCTTTTCCTCTATCGTCCACTCACTCTTTGCCTTGATGACATAGTGTTCAGCAACAGTCTCTGTTCTTGCAACTAGTCTTGTTGGAAGAAATGGTCCATCATTGATCCTGTCAAGATAGTCAGGATCAGTTGCTTCCAGATACATCATCATTTTCACTTTCCATGTTGGATACTCAGTTTTCTTGAGAATTGGAATTTTGATGCTTTCATACTTGCATGTCGACATCTTAAGATCGTTTCTGATTAATATTAATCATTTTAGCTCTGATACCAATTGTTGCCCAGTAAATAACAATTGTAGAAGGGGGGTTGAATACAATTGTATAAGATTTTCGACTTAAACAAATGACACAAGTATGAATTAATAACAGCTTTATTAATTCTGATATAAAACTGTTACAAAACTCTCTTAAGAAATTCTTATGTTCTTAAGAGCTGCTAGGTTACAAGATAAATCGTGTAAGCGATTACAATAATGTAAAACCTAAACTGTGTTTATATAGAGTACACAGTTACACTATCAATTACAAGATATTCTAAATCAATTACATATATCTCTGAATGCATATCTTGTATGATAGCTGCATTCCTACAATCTAGGAACCGACATATCAATCTTCCTTGATCTCTGGTCTAATGAGAATCTTCATGAAATACTGACCAGCTTCTAATCCTGATGATAGTCCAATACTGACGTTATATTACTGATGACGTCAGCATCAGTATATGATCAGTAATGCCCAGATCCTGACCATCACTTGAATCAATATCTAACAACCGCAACTTAATTATTTAATTGGGTTCCAATATTATTTGCTTATTAAATTCCCCATGTTTAAAATAGCGCATGCCCATTAATTAAATAAATTACTGATAATTTATTTAATTAATATATTTTATCCTTGATTATCCACTCAACCTTTATTTAATTATGCCGGAATAAATCCACCTGCAGGGTTTCACATAATTAAATCTTTTTGAGCTTTCAAGGGGACATCATTAACCCGAATATTATCAGGACATGGATTCCTTCTATAAATAATATTCACCATGTATATAATTCCATCACCCAAAATATAATGATATAATTCAAAAGAATTATTTCATATATAAATCAAAGCATGTAAATAATATACACGTGTCAATTACTATATCCGGATTAAGAACCTAAGCATTAATAATAATATAGAATCTTAGTTCTCCTTCTTAATCAGTATAAGGGAACAATTCTAAATTTGATCCTGTTCAATATACACAAAGTATACTAGTATTATTTATTAGTCAATATAAACTAATCTAAATAATACTACAGCCATACCAGTGGATTGTCCAACACCACCTGTGCTGTGAACCTTATTATATTATATAAACTGTATTTAACAATCTAATATTCTGTATCCCATTTGATACTAGATTGTCCACAATATATAATATTAGACAGCATGTAAACATTTAAATGATTCTCAATAAAACCGGGCCAGAAATAAATGTATATACTTAAAATAAATATTTTCAGTATACACTAACAATCTCCCACTTATACTCAAAATATTCTATGAGTATATCAGTGTTTATTCAATCCACTATTACATTGAAAACTATGTGTCCATCCATCTGACTCCTATCGCTTCCACATGCCTGTCAAAAACCTTGGCTGGCAAGCTCTTCGTGAAAGGATCTGCCCGGTTGTCTTCTGATGATATGTGAGCCACAACTATATCTCCTCGCTTTACGATTTCACGTATGAGATGATACTTACGTTCAATATGTTTAGCTGCTTTGTGGTCTCGCGGTTCCTTTGAATTTGCCACAGCACCAGTGTTATCACAATACACTGTCAAGCTTCTAGGCAAATTAGGTACCACATCTAAGTCCAAAAGGAAGTTCCTGAACCATACAGCCTCAGAGGCCGCTACATACTCGGCTTCCATGGTGGAGTCTGTAATGCATTTCTGCTTTACACTCCTCCATATAACGGCTCCACCTCCCAAAGTAGAAACATATCCCGAGGTTGATTTCCTCTTATCCCTATCTGATTGAAAATCTGAATCAGTATATCCCAAAGGAAATAGATCTGAGGCCTTGTAAATTAACATATACTCCTTAGTCCTTCTCAGGTACTTAAGTATAGTTTTTACTGCACTCCAATGTTCCTGACCTGGGTTCGACTGATATCTACTAACCATGCCTACAGCAAAGCAGATGTCAGGCCTCGTACATAACATAGCATACATTAAGCTTCCACATGCCGAAGCATAAGGAACTGCTTTCATGCTCTCTATATCCTTAGGTGTCGAAGGACACTGCTTCTTAGATAGAGCAACTCCATGCTTAAAAGGTAGAAAACCTTTCTTGGAGTTCTGCATGTTAAAATGAGCTAATACTTCATCAATGTAAGGCTCTTGAGATAAAGCCAACATCCTTTTCTTGCGATCCCTTACTTTGATCCCAATGATGTATGCCGCTTCACCTAAGTCCTCCATGTCAAATTGTTTGAACAACCATGCCTTTATTGATGACAACATCTTAACATTGTTTCCAATGAGTAAAATGTCATATACATATAGTACTAGAAAAACCACTGCATTACCCTCACTTCTCTTATACACGCATGATTCGTTTGGACTTTTATCAAATCCATATGACTGGACTGCATGATCAAAACGAATATTCCAGTCCCTAGAAGCTTGTTTTAGTCCATAAATAGACCTCTTAAGCTTACATACTAGATGCTCTTGGCCTTCCTTAATGAATCCCTTTGGTTGCTGCATATAGATGGTTTCCTCAAGGAGATTTCCATGAAGGAAAGCTGTCTTGACATCCATTTGCCAAATCTCATAATCGAGATGAGCTGCTATAGATAAAAGAGTCCGGATCGACTTAATCATAACAACAGGCGAAAAGGTTTCCTCATAATCGATCCCTTCTTTCTGAGTATACCCTTTCACAACAAGTCGTGCTTTCCAGGCTTTCACCTTTTTGTCAGATCCTCTTTTCTTCTTGTAGATCCACCTACATCCAACGGGTTTTACACCTTTGGGTGGTTCCACGAGCTCCCAAACTTGATTGGAATACATAGATTCCATCTCAGATTCCATTGCCTTTTTCCAAAGATCTGCATCTTTATCTAGAATTGCCTCTTCGTATGTCCTGGGATCCTCATCATGTTCACCAGAGACCAAGTCCGAGGACTCTCCCAATAACATGAATCTTTCTGGTTGTTGAACAACCCTCCCACTACAACGAGGCTCTGTTGCGGTACTAGTGTCAAGTTGTGCATTTTCTTGTGGTTGTTCTACTTGTACTATTGGCACTTGGGGATTATCTGTCTCTCCCACTAATTCTTTTAAAACGATACTACTCATGGGTTTATGATTCATAATTTAGTCTTCCTCTAAGAATCTAGCATTGGTGCTAACAATGACATCTCGATCCCTAGGACTATAAAATGAATAACCTTTCATTCCCATGGGATAGCCTACAAACAACCTTACTTCGGTACGAGATTCTAGCTTGGTCGCGTTCTTGTTCAGTACATGTGCTGGACAACCCCAAATCCGAATATGTCTTAGACTTGGTTTGCTACCAGTCCACAATTCTATTGGAGTCTTGGGAACCGACTTAGAAGGTACCAAGTTCAGAAGGTAAGCCGCTGTTTCTATAGCATATCCCCAGAACGACTTGGGTAAATCTGAATAACTCATCATCGATCTAACACTCTCTAAAAGAGTCCGATTCCTTCTCTCTGCTACACCATTCTGCTGAGGTGTGCCAGGTGCAGACAACTGGGATGTAATCCCATTTTCTGATAAATATTCCCTAAATTCTCCAAGCAAGTATTCGCCACCACGATCTGATCGTAGTGACTTGATACATTTTCTATGTCGTTTTTCCGTTTCAGCTTTGAACAACTTAAATTTGTCAAAGCATTCTGATTTACGGTGCAACAAATAAATGTATCCATATCTAGAATAATCGTCAATAAAGTGACAAAATATTCATAACCACCTCTTGCTTGGATATTCATAGGTCCACATAAATCAGAATGAACCAATTCTAACACTTCTTTGGCTCTATTCCCCTTTGCTTTAAAAGGCCTATTAGTCATCTTACCTTCTAAGCAGGATTCACAAACTGGAAATGGCTCCACTGCCAACGAGTCCAATGGCCCATCTACTACCAGTCTTTGAATCCTCCTTAAGTTAATATGACCTAATCTTAAGTGCCAAAGATATGTTTGGTTCAATTAAGAAGGTTTCTTTCTTTTATTTGAGCTAGAAAGAATGTTATTAGTTTCCTTTTGTTGCAGCATTGGTTGGATAGGATTAATAATATATAAATTGTCTTGCAATGTACCAGAACATATAACTCGTTTATTCATCATAATAGAAACATTACGATCCAAACAAACATTATAACCATCCATGGCAAGTTTAGAAACCGAAATCAAATTCCTTCTAAACGAAGGTACATAAAGACAATTGTTCAAAACCAAAATCCTATCATCTCCAAATAATAATGTAATTATTCCAACTACAACTACTGGTACTTTCGTAGCATCTCCCATGAACACATATATCTCGCCATCTCTAAGCATTCTGGTTTGCTGGAACCCCTGCATAGAGTTACAAACATGGTCAGTGGCTCCTGTATCTACACACCAAGTGCTCGTAGATATAGCCGCTATATATGTTTCTGTAACTAGAGAAAGAGACATACCAGTATTGTTTGTCTTCTTAGGAAGAGGACAATCCTGTTTCCAGTGACCTGACTGCTTGCACCTGAAGCACTTGCCCTTAGGATTTTTCACACCACCTTGAACTCCCACTGCATTAGCAACCTTTCCAGCTTTCTGTGTCTGAACCTTTTTCTTCTTCTTGCCTTTCGGCTTAGAGGAAGAAGCTTTCTCAGCCACATTCACTTGAACATTCTGTTTAAAGAGTCCTTCAGGTGCCTGAAGTTCTGTCAGAAGTTCCGCGAGACTATACAACCTTTTGTTCATGGTGTAATTCAAGCGGAACTGTTCAAAACTTTTCGGCAGACTCATAAGGATGATATCGATCTGGGTTTCCCCATCAATATCAGCACCAAGGATCTCCATCTCATTCAGATGAGACATCATCCTGAGAACATGATCCCTTACAGGTGTTCCTTCATTCATCTGAGTGTTCATTAAAGCCTTCATTGCTACTTGCCTAGTAGCCCTATTTTGTTCTCCAAAAAGTTCCTTGAGATTAAAGAGCATATCTGAAGCTGTGTCCATAGCCTGATGCTGATGTTGCAAAACACCTGACATTGCTGCCAGAATGTAACATCGCGACATCTCATCAGCCTTAAGCTACCGCTTATAACACTCCTTTTCACTTTCAGGAGCATCTTCAGCAGGCTGATCTGGCTTGGGTTCATAAGTGCAAAATTTGTACTCCTCAGCAGTCAACACTATGTCCAAATTACGTTTCCATTCAATATAGTTTGGTCCCGTAAGTTTGTTATCCTTAAGTATGGTGAATAGTGGATTAAAGCCCATAGTGATCTAATCCTGAGAATCATACATGTAACACATAAGAGGGTTGCACAAATCTAAAAACCTATTGGTTTCCTCTAACAATAAATTAAAATTAATGCACTAATATTTAAACACCATAAGTATCTGGTACGCCACGATGGGTGACATATATACCACTTAAATTCATTTAAATATTATTTCGGTCCTATTACTAAATAATACGCCACGTTAGGGTGGACTATATATTATTTTTCATAGCTAAGTGTATACCATTATTAAATCTTAAATTAATAATAATAATACCGGATGCCACCATTAAATATTTCAAATCAATAATCGATAATAGGATAATTCCCAGATCGGGGGGAGCATTGTCAAGAGGCGTCACTTAAGACCCCTTTCTAGACAGAATCATCCTTTCTCTCAATATCGAAGATCTATATTCAATCATTGATACCCTATAAATTAATCGAATTCTATGAAACTTGGTACGCCACGATGGGTGGTCATATATACCTTTCAATATTCGTAATTAATTTAGGAAGTTTGTTCTAGTAATATCCATAACACTACTTGACACCATAAATTATATGCCACGATGGGTGGTCATATATATAATTTATATTCGCCTTAGTGTTACATTACATACAAACAATAATGGAGACCATGGGATTCAATACCAAATTAATTCCCTCTCCCACTTAGTATTTTGGTGTGAGGATTTTTTATATCTAGATGCATCGTCCTATGTTAATTCTTCGAGGTCCACATGTTATAAAAATAACAGTACAAAGAACACATAACATAGCATACCATACATCTCATGATTAAAGCACAATAAAAAAATTTATGTCCATGTCGTCCTAATTATGTTAAACATGCAATTAAATAATTACATATATAATTAACAACACACATAATTAATTAATTAAAGCAATAATCAAGCAAGTGGAAAATATGTAAAACATATTAAAAAACAACCACTATTATGGCCCCATCCAAACTGTAAACCAAAACATAGCAGCGTGGATCGAACTTCAATTTCTGAAAACAGTAAATCGCTGTTTACAGAAGGTAAACGAGGTAATTCGCCTTATATCCGCGTGAGTGACATAGTCAGTCTTGTTCAGGTGCCCGTTTCCCTTTCCGAAAAGGTATTTTCGACAAAAATCGGACACTGTATGCCAAATCAGCGAAAATCTGCAGCAATCAGCAAGCAGCAACGGAAGCACTCCTTAATCTCTTGCAGCTCCGTTGATAAAACAATTACATACAATCTGATCAGACCTATTCTATTACAATATTTCATAATCTAACTCTAATACAAATTGTATTACAAGATTACAAACCAGAATAGAAATCAAAAACTATCACGATCAACCCTCGTGATTTACAACCACGATAAACCATGTGGAAACCAAAACAAAAATTAACCACGATTAAACCACGTGGGATCCAAACACATAATTAAAATATACATGGCCATAATAGTGGATAACAACCTGCAAAACAAAATTATACAAGCCTACCACTATATACATGCATATATAATTATGACATGGACATCATATCAAAAATCGCAAAACCATAGAACCTTGCTCTTGATGCCAATTGTTGGGACAATCGGATCGTGGCCCTGCGATTTTTGATACAATAATTAAACGAGTATGAATACAAAAGTCACCTTGTTAACGGTTGATTATCCACTCAACCTTTATTTAATTATGCCGGAATAAATCCACCTGCAGGGTTTCACATAATTAAATCTTTTTGAGCTTTCAAGGGGACATCATTAACCCGAATATTATCAGGACATGGATTCCTTCTATAAATAATATTCACCATGTATATAATTCCATCACCCAAAATATAATGATATAATTCAAAAGAATTATTTCATATATAAATCAAAGCATGTAAATAATATACACGTGTCAATTACTATATCCGGATTAAGAACCTAAGCATTAATAATAATATAGAATCTTAGTTCTCCTTCTTAATCAGTATAAGGGAACAATTCTAAATTTGATCCTGTTCAATATACACAAAGTATACTAGTATTATTTATTAGTCAATATAAACTAATCTAAATAATACTACAGCCATACCAGTGGATTGTCCAACACCACCTGTGCTGTGAACCTTATTATATTATATAAACCGTATTTAACAATCTAATATTCTGTATCCCATTTGATACTAGATTGTCCACAATATATAATATTAGACAGCATGTAAACATTTAAATGATTCTCAATAAAACCGGGCCAGAAATAAATGTATATACTTAAAATAAATATTTTCAGTATACACTAACAGAAAGAACATGTGTAGGCCAAGTTCTCGAAGTAAGAGTTTTGGCAAAATGAAGTCCAGTTAATAGGACATATGATCAATAGGAGTAGTGTTGGTCGACCCTACCAAGTTAAAGACAGTTTCAAATGGAGAAAGGCCAACCACACCGGCAAAGGTGAGAAATTTCATAAGATTCACGAGGTATTACCAAAGATTTGCTCAGGACTTTACAAAGAGTGCAGTCCCATAACCCGACTTATTAGTAAGACTAAAAGTTTGAATGTACAAGATAAATAGGGGGGAAAATCTCCCTGGAGCTAAAGATAAAATTGGTGACGACCCAGCATTGGCGTTACCTAATGGAGGAAAGAAAATTTTGGGATTTATTAGGATACACCTCGTACAGGTTTAGGTGTTGTGCTTGTGCAACACGACAGGGTAATTGTGGATGCATTCGGATAGCACGGTTCACCATATTCGGATGGCCTTGGTAGTGCCAATTTTGTGGAACGACTAACTCCGAAAGTAGTGTTCCTTCTGAAACTAGTTGTTAGATAGACCAGTATTCGGTAGTATCGACTACTAGGACGAATAAGTATCGGGGAGGTGTGGTATGTTTTAGTTTGAAACTTTTGATTCCCCTTCTAGGGGAGGTATATATTTGATTTCTTTCCAATGGTTAAACTCCCAACTTTATGTCAATCATTTCGTTATTATAACTGTTTATGGTTCGACCCGCTTGGATGTTCATAGAAATATTCTTCGGGTATCGAAATGGATCTTCTTAGTGTTACCAGTGGGTGGATAGAGTGACTGAAATTTCCCTAATTCTGGAAAGGAATTCGACGAATTTTGGCAAACCTTGTCTTTCTGATTATCAGAATACGTCACTGAAGAGAGTGGAAACTAGAGCGAACCCTATGGATTGGGTAAGGTAGCCGCTATACGGGTTGGTAGACTGTAAGAACCCAGATTTTTGGGTAGAATTAAAACTTTTTATTATGTATTGATGTAAGAGTGAACAGTGGTTACAACTACAATGTAATACTGGATTTAAGGAATGAATAATGAAAGGATATAGATTCCAAGGTTGTATGTCCTGAAGGATGCTATTGGGTGATAACTTAGATTAGAATAATCTATCTCCTAGAAAGTTAAGATAAGATTCCCTAGAGAGAAATAGATACCCTCATGTCATCCAGATCGATATCGGTTACAAGTACGGAGGTTCCATGAAAGAGTTAAGGAACGCTCGAGGAAGCACAAAGATATTTTCTAAGTACCAGGACTAAAAAGAGAATAAGTGATGAATAGTGTTTTTTATGGAAATAAGAATATTATGAGACGACACTATATAGAAGTACCGAAATGAATTTTTGAGTTCGTATTAGTGATCCGAGGGGAAAATAAGTGTATGTAAAGACTGTCAGATTCTGAAAAATAGCACTTTTATTTTCTCTGAGATTTTCCCTAGACACTGATAGATTAAGGATTTAATATTTAATATTTGAGGAATATTAATTGGAGGATTATAATGAAAGATGGAAATGGTGATAGAAATATTAAGAAGGTTTCCGGTAAAACCCTAACTAGAAATCCTTGAGATATTCCTATGAATGATCAATCAAATTGAGAAATTCACGGACAAAGAATCAAACAGAGGAAGTAAGATGCATGCATGTGCAAGTGATAAATATCTAGTAAATAGCAAGGAACTAGATCAATTAGAATGCAACCAAGTACTTAGCACACAAACCACTTGGTTAGCCTTAAACCACCAAAATATCAACACATGGCTTGCTAAATACATCATCTAGTGCATCATACCTTTAATAAAGCTACTTTATGCTAAGATATTATCTTTAACTCATCAGTAATTCATTCTAACACCAAGCAAGCAAGAGAAAAGCAAGCAAGAACACAATCTCTCTCTTTTTACTCCCATTCGGCCTTACCCTTAATTTCAAAATCAAAATCTTACTTCCAACCATCATTTGATCTCCAAACTTTTATGGTGAGTTCTATATTTCATAAAAGTGATCTCCTAAAAATCCTAGCTTCAATCTCCTCTTTTTCCATTTTCAAATAAATCATTAAAGAAGAGGGTGAATAGTGTTTTCATGAACTAATCTTTGATTTTCTTGTTTTCATGGTTGATCTAAGCAAGCTTAAGCACTCCCAAGGACCATACCAAGTGTTATAGGGAGAATATTGTATAACAATATTTATGGAGGTTACTGGATTAATGGAGCTAAATACGGATATAAAGCTTAAGAAAGAAGAATAAGGGTTAGGGTTTGTGTGTATAGATGTGGCTGATCTTGATAGGTGATTTGAAGGGTGAACTGTTTCTCATCCGTATCAAGGTGCCTACGTACCCTATTTATAGGGATCAAGCCATACGTAGTTCTTGGGTAGCAAGTTACCTAGCTGGGCTAGGGTTTTAAAAGATAAGTCATAGCCCAAGCCCATTAGATTAGGGCTGACGTGGCAATGAGTTGTTGACCCTATCCATGATCCATGGTTTATAGAAGGAAACCGATGGTCTCGCATGGACAAGAATGTGACCTCATAAGCGAGGCTAGCAGAGATGCAGCATAATCGCGCTACGCAACCACGAGGGATCGAGCCATGCGAGGCGATCCCGAGCGCTCGGATACTCATAAGACCTCGAGGGGTCTAGTTATTAGCCTTCCAGTGAGATAGTGATTTCGTTTAGTTTATGAGTGTGATATAATAAGCGAAGCGGTCCCAAGCAAAGCGATCCCTTGACGAGAGTCACGACGCGAAGCGATTCCTTACATTTGATAGAGAGCGAAGCGGCCCTGTAATTAGATGGGGCTGGTTCCAATAGTGGGCTTCTAATGATCCAATCTTCATCTTCGAGGCCCATTGTAGATAATGAACCATTAATTTAGCCAATTAAATCATGATAATTATTATGCCAGATTTGGGCATAACAACTACCCCCCGAGTCCACGTTGTCATTAGAGATGCGATGTGGACTCAAGTATCAATCAGAAAATCCCGCAATGCGAGGCCATGGCTTGCTATTGATATAAATATGACTATTGGAGTAGTCGCGACCCCAAGAATTTAAAGAGGTTTGACAGTTGTCATGTCTTGAGATGTGTGTTGAACGGCCAAGATCTTGACACGTGTCCTATGACCTTCTCTCTCCTGATGGCTATATATACGCCTATCACAATCATTTCCTTTATCATACTCACAAACATATTGTCGAAGTGCCGTCAGTTTGCTCCAAGATCAAACGCAAGAATTTTTCGAGTGTAACATCTAGCAATCTCCAAGTTCTTCAGATTTCTTCAATCTTTCTCAAGAAAAAGTAAGTCTTCATCCTTTCTTGATATTTATATTGTTGTTCATCATTGTAATTGCATGATTAGATATCTTTGATTGTATGCGATGCGACCCCTTTTAGCTACGATCCCATAATCTCAATCTTATTCAGCGATCCCGTCCTCGTTTAGGCAAGATAGCGATCCTTTAGCTGAGGTTGAATAACGATCCTTTGTTTAGAATCGTGAGTGAAGTAAGAACACATAGAGCCTTTCTGCTTATTTATTCTTTTCTCCCTTTATCCCTTTTTGCTTTCTGTAAGGGCACACACTTAATTCTTCACATTCTTTTCAGATGTCGACTGACAGCTCAAGAACACCTTCTCCTCTTCCGAACATTAAAATTAGCAGCGAAGCTGCGGCTAACATCGCTAGAGCAGCAAGCACAAGCGAGAGCTCTTTCAAGTTATACTTCGATCCCCAGTGGTCAAATGAAGATTACACAAGGGAAGTACCTTTAAACACCTGGAGATCCAAGCGTCCTATAGACTCGCGAGATTGCTCACTGGATGTGCTTCCAGTTCAGAGCGAGCCTCCCGTTGAAGCGATCCCAGTTGAAGTGGAAATGGAAACGTTAATGAAGAAGGGAGAAGAATTTAACTCGCAAATGGAACAAATTCTCGCTAGAATACCCCCCTCTCAAGCTGTCTCTCCCATCCATATAAGCGATTCTCCCATTGATTCATTGGGTGAGGCGTATTATGACCTCGAAGGAGGTGCGGATAACGAGGCAAACTCCGATGATGACGATTATGAAGAACCTTCATCAGACGACGGGGGTCTAGACGAGGTGGCCCGAGTTGTAAATTTTAAAGACTATAAGTATGTTCCCGAAGCGTCGCCGGAGCCTTATGTGCCGACCCCTCAACCTGAGCTAGAGAGGGTCATATATGTTGATGGGCCTCGCCCTGAAGATATCGAACCTGGCTCAAAAGTTAAACCAGGCAAGCCTCGCATCCTCGCATGTCGAGACATGTCTTCCACTTTGACAGAGAAAACAATTAGAGAAGGGGTCGAGAGATTCCGACCTGAAGGCAAGATTATCCTTCCCAAAAGAAAAATGCAATGCTATCGCTTCGACAATAAAAAGAATGGTGGCAAAGTCCCAAGAATGGTATTAACAGTCCCTTTAATGAAGATAGGCATCTCCTCACCCCTTCATCCCTTCATTAACGATGTTTGTGAAACCTATTTCCTGGCCCCTATTCAAATAAGTACAAATGGGTACCGAGCCATGACCGCTCTTTACTTTCTTTATCACAAACTTGGATATCCACCCATGGATGCGAGGACTATGGGCTATTTTCTTCAATTGAAGCGATGTGGGGCCAAAGATTTTGGTTATGTTTACTTTTCCATATTGCCAGAGTTTAACAAGAAAAATCTCCTTCCTGGGGCTATAAGTAATGCTGGCTCATAGAAAGAACCGTTTTTGTACATACACGAAGTTCCCAGAGTTAAGACAAGCTTCAATTATCTGCCTGGTGAGTTATTTATCCAAATTGTACTCCTTCATCCTCTCGAAATGTTATAAAAATTAACAACTATTTCGGCATCGCAGTTGGTCCGGTTTGCACTGTTCTCAAAGGCGACGAGAAGAAACGAGCCGATGAGGTGCTAACGAAGTCGACCAAGGAAGAGAGAAACATTAGAACTCTGATGTCCTTAGAAAATTTAATTGAGTGTGGATTCCTCAAAAAAGGAGTAGGAGCCACCCCCGAAGCGGGGCCTTCCACCGCGAAGCGGTCCTCGCGAAAGAGAAAATTGCCTGAGGAGGCTTCATCCTCTCATGTAGAGATACCAGAAGAGGGTATACCCTAAATAGGACTTAGGGATCGTATTATCCTTACATTCATGCACCTGCTTCATACTTGTCTTCGCATATATATTATTGAAGAGACTTTTAACTTGTTAAAAAAAAAATTTTTAGGCATGTCAAGTGGTATGGCTCCCCCCTTTCTTAATGCCAAAAAGGTCGCGAAGACACAATCTGCATTGAAGGCACCTCCCCCAAAACCAACGGCACCCTCCAAGAAGGTCGTTAGCGACCCCCCAGCTCAATCTAACTTGGCTAGGAATTAGATTCTAACTTCTCCTGAAGCGACCCCTTCGAAGCGACCCAGGACAGATGGGCTGAAGGATGGATCCTCTCGTCCACCTTCGGGGGTCGTGACTGCAACAGCCTCGGAACACCTCTTTGCTGCACTGGGGACCCAATACTCTGATGAGGCTGAGACCTCGGGCTGGTGGAAGGCATCGCCAGAGGAGAATGCTAAAGCCTTAACCAAATGTCTAGCTGAAGCCTTCATCCGACAAGCTGCTCATACCAAGCACTTTGCTCAACTTGACAAAAAGAATAAGATCCTTGAATTCCAAAAAATTGAGGACAAGCGATCCCTGGAGGCGACTTACAAGAAACAGCTTTCTCATGACACTGCCCAGATCCGTACGGATTTAAAGGCTGCTCGCAGGGAGCGGAATGAATTTGAGAAATCCCTCAAGGAGCTGCAGGAGTCAAGCGAAGAGGCCTTCAAGAAGAAGGATGAGGAGATTGCGAAGCTAACCAACGATCTGAACGCTGCAAAAGCTGCCCTGTCAACTGCTGAAGATGCATTTCTTGTCAAGGGACAAGTTAGCTTCATGAAAGGGTTCATCAGAACGATCCCTGAGTTTAATTAGGATCTACTTGGGCCTGGAAATGCAGATTTTGCTGAGACTCTCAAGAAGGAGATAGCTGACGAGGATGCTGAGGAGGCGAGGCTCGAAGAGGAAGCTAGGCTCGCGGAGGAGGCACGGCTCGCAGAGGAGACGACCAAAATCCAACAAGACAAGGCCGCCTAAATCTTTTGTCTTGTCTTCAAATTTATTCTGAATTCTCGAACCAGGGATGCGGGTACCCTTTGAATACCTTGCAAAATGTAACTATATTTTTGCTGTTGATTAACTCTGATCACATAGCGATCTGTATTAACTTTGATCTTCCATGTAGTTTGTCTTCGTTAATTAGATTCCTTTGATTGTAGTAAATGCGAGCTATTCATGAGATTATCAGTTTGGTAGCTTGTTGTCTGAAGGGGAATAGCCTCATATTGTTGTGCTGAACTAGTCCTTTAAGATATGAAATTCTAACAAACAAACAAGTGAAGTTTGAATGCAAAATTTTAAAATAAACAGTAATGAATATAAACGAACTCATTTATTGCCATAGTAGGGACGAGGCCCTAAAGTTGATAAGTAAAAATGTCTTCATGTAATACAAGGTAGGGGCGAGGCCCTAAAGTTGATAAGTAGGGACGAGGCCCTAGAGTCATTACATCATAAATGGGAGGTGTCTATATGAGCACTACCCCCCAATACTTTGTATGAATTTATTCATGCTAAGTAGTAGAAATAGATAGAGGCTACCAGTAATGAAGCTTCTACTGATAGTATTTTCTCAAGTGTTCCGCGTTCCAAGCTCGCGGAATGACTTTGTCCTCCATATCAGTGAGATAGTATGTTCCCTCTGATAGAGTCGAATAGATCTTATAGGGTCCTTCCCAATTAGCACCAAAAACACCATGACCTGCGATCCTAGTGTTAGGCATGACCCTTCTGAGTACTAGGTCGCCTGTACGTAGGGGTCGCACCTTGACCTTTCCATTGTAGTACCTTGCGGTCCTTTGTTGGTAAGCTGCGAGGCATAGCTGGGTCTCGCTTCTTGTTTCTTCAATCATATCCAGATAGAGCCTATGATTGACTTCATTAGACTCAGGGTATAGTGTTCCCTTCTGAACGATCCCGAACCAACCTCCACTGGGACCATAGCTTCGCACCCATAGGTTAGAGAAAATGGGGTCTCTCCAGTAGTAGACCTTGGGGTCGTGTTGTATGACCACAAGACTCTTGGTAACTCTTCAGGCCAATTACTCTTGCTTTCTTCTAGCTTCGCCTTCAAAGTATGTTTGATTATTTTGTTGATAGCCTCAGTTTGACCATTTGTCTGAGGGTGACTAACGGCTGAAAAACTTTTCTTGATCCCTAAATTCTGACAAAATTCCTTCATCTCCTTGCTGTCAAATTGTTTCCCATTATCTGATATGAGCTGATAAGGGATCCCATAGCGACACACAATTGCTCTGTACACGAAGTCTTTTAGTTTCCTGGCAGTGATTGTTGCGAGTGGCTCAGCCTCGGCCCACTTAGTAAAATAGTCCACTGCTACCACTACGTACTTAACTCCCCCTTTAGCCTTGGGTAGTTCCCCAATTAGATCAATCCCCCACATAGCAAAGGGCCATGGGCTCGTGAGCGAAGTGAGTTGGGAGACCGGTGCATTACTGAAATTAGCGATCCTCTGGTAGGCATCGCACTTTCTTGAGAACTCAAATGCATCCCTTTTTAGTGTGGGCCAAAAGTACCCTTGACGAAGAATCTTCTGAGCTAGCGAACTACCCCCTGAGTGATTCCCACAAATACCTTCATGGACCTCTCTTAGAATATAGTTACATTCATCGCCATCTACACACCTCAAGAGTGGAGTGTTGAACCCTCTTCGATACAGAACTTCATCATAAATAACATAGCGAGCAACCTGATATTTGACCTTCCTTGCTTTCTTTTTATCGTGAGGTAGTACCCCATTCTTCACATACTCCCATATAGGGGTCATCCAAGTTGATTCTGAGCTCGCTACTTCCATGATAAACTCTTCAGGGACACTAGGCTTTGTTTGAATTTCCAAAGGTATGACTCCAAGTAAAGTGGCTTCGTGACGCGAACCCAATTTTGCTAGGGCATCTGCACCTTGATTTTTTTCCCTCCTGATAAATTCTACCTTGACTTGTTTAAATGATTTCATCAATCTTTGCACACATCGCAGATAGAGTTCGATTTGAGGTCCTCTAGCTTGCCAACCGCATCCAATGTGTCCTGTGACCAGCATAGAATCACTGTACGCATTGAGGTTTTCAATTTTCATTTCAATTGCAAGTTTGAGGCCAATGATTAGGGCCTCGTATTCAGCTGCATTGTTAGATGCTCCAAATGTGAAATGAACTGCGCTTCGTATTTTGCGACCCTCGGGAGTAACAAGCTCGATCCCTGCTCCCGCTCCTTCCTAATTAGAGGCACCATCCACAAAAAGTTCCCACTACGAGGCCGAATTTTGAGTTTTGACCTCGCTACTCGTTTTTTCAGGGATCGGTATGAGAGCCCAAGAACCTTGCTCAATGTAGGGAGGAAACTCAAGTATGAAATCTGCTAGGGCCTGACCCCTTAGAGGCCCTCGTGGCTTGTATTCAATGTCAAATTGACTAAGTTCCACGGTTCATTTCAAGAGCCTTCCTGAAGTTTCAGGTTTGTGCATCACTTGCCTTAGGGGATAAGATGTGTGAACCTCAATTTTGTGGGCCTGAAAGTATGGCCTTAATTTTCGCGATGCCAACACCAGGGCATAGGCGAGTTTCTCCATATTTTTGTAGCGAGTCTCTGCATCTAACATTCTTCGACTGACATAGTAGATAGGATACTGAACTTTTTCTTCCTCACGAACTAAAACAGCACTGAGCGCATGCTCTGACACTGCGAGGTACACAATGAGTGTTTCTCCCTCACGAGGCTTGGATAGTAGCGGTGGCGATCCCAAATGCTCCTTAATTTTTTGAAAAGCCTCCTCGCACTGCGAGGTCCACTCAAAATCCTTCCCAACCTTCATGATTGCCTTAAAGAATTCTTGGAACTTGTCTGATGATTTTGAAACAAATCTATTTAAGGCAGCTATCCTCCCTGTGAGACTTTGTACCTCCTTCACATTTCTGGGCGATCTCATCTCCATTAGGACCTTTATCTTTGCTGGGTTAGCCTCGATGCCCCTGTGGTTGACAATGAACCCTAGAAATTTCCCAGACTCGACCCCAAACACACACTTTTTGGGGTTAAGCTTCATCCTGTACTTTCTTAGTATGCCAAACATTTCTGCGAGGTGAGTGATGTGATCCCCAGCCTCCTTAGATTTTACCAACATATCATCTACGTACACTTCCATTGTTTTCCCAATTTATTTTTCGAACATCATATTAACGAGCCGTTGATAGGTGGCCCCAGCATTGAGAAGACCGAAGGGCATCCCTATGTAACAATAGAGACCCCTATCAGTGATGAACGAAGTGTGCTCCTGGTCAGGGCCATACATCGGTATCTGATTGTACCCCGAATAGGCATCCATGAAACTAAGAAGTGCGTGCCCAGCTGTTGAGTCCACCAATTGATCGATCCTTGGTAGTGGGAAACTGTCCTTGGGATAATGTTTGATGAGGTCAGTAAAATCCACACATGTTCTCCACTTTCCATTGGGCTTCTTCATAAGGACGGGGTTCACGAGCCAGTCAGGGTAGAAAGATTCCCTAACGAGGTCGACCTCGAGGAGTCTGTCAACTTCCTCTTTGAGTGCCTCGGCTCGCTCACCACTTATGGGTCGTCTCTTTTGCCTTATTCCTTTTTTGCTTGGATCCAAGTTAAGCTTGTGGCACATAACATTAGGATCAATTCCAATCATATCTTCATGGGACTAGGCAAATACGTCCAAATTGGCTTTCAGAAAACTGACGAGCCTCTCGCGAAGCCCTAGATTGAGTTGCGATCCGACCTTCAGTACCTTGGATGGATCTTTGGCATCAACTAAGATAGAGATGGTATCCTCTGCGGCCCCGGCTCGATCAACATGTTCTGGGATGCGAGGATCTAAATCAAGTTCAAATTCGCGAGCCGTGCTAGATTCTGCTTCATTCCGCCTCGCGATCCCAGTTTGTGGTGAGGCCGACAATGTTTCTGTAGCAGGGATCGCTCCCACATGTCCGTATTCATCTATTATTGTGGTCTCCTGTGTTATTCCATTGGGCAGGTCTACCAAGGTTGAAGTTTCCTTGCGAACCCACTTCCCCTTTCGGGCTCGCACTGCAGCTTGTTCTGGGCTCTCCTCATCGTCACTAGCCTCTTCAACGATCCCCTCTTGGAGAATTAGCACAGGCTGCGAGGCCTCTAACATGAGGGCCCTTGGGATCGGTTCCACCTGGATACCCAAGCCTTCAAAGTAATCATCTGGGAGCTCTTCAATTGATATTATATTACATTCCATATTTCCTGGCACAGAGCTACCCCCCTTTTCTGCAGCCTTCAAAGCATTGTTATAACATTCACGAGATTCATGTTGGATTTCTTTCACACAACCAACACCATGCGGAGTGGGAAACTTCATAGAGAGGTGATAGATAGATGTCACCACCCTCATTTCTTTCAGGATGGGCCTTCCCACTATGGCATTGTAAACAGATGGTTGATCTACTACCATGAAGTCAGCGATCTGTGTGGTGATACAGGGCTCGTCCCCTAGAGTGATGGGGAGCCGAACGAGGCCTTTAACACTGACAGATGCTCCAGTGAACCCATAAAGATGTCCCACCGTGGGTACTAGATCTTTATCAACATATCCCATTCTTTTGTAGACTTCGTATGTAAGAATGTTCACAGCACTTCCATTATCAACAAGGACCCTATAGACATTCTAGGACCCAATACGAACCCGAACCACAAGTGCATCAGAGTGGGGATGATGAACCCACTTCGCATCTTCCTCAGTGAACATAATGTTTGTGTCTTCGCCTTTAAACAACTTTAGAGGTCGTTCTTGTAGATGATGCACATTAGTGAGAGGTCGCTCCCTGGCCTCGCGTGCATATCTCTCTCTAGCTTTATTACTTTCCCCCCCCCCAATGTGGGGACCTCCAATGATTACATGTATACTTCCAGCTCGCTCTTCTCTGTCCTTGAGGGGCTCATCTTGCTTCTCATGTGGCACAGCATGATACCCCACTCCTTGTTTGTCGGGATTCCCTTGGTGCTTCTTTGCTTCACGAACCGCCCATTCAGTTAATTTCCATCCCGAATTAATTGATCAATTTGCTGCTTAAGTTGCCAACAATTATAAGTAGCATGCCCCGCTTGTTCATGGAAGGCACAGTACTTGCTAGTGTCCGCAGTTCCCTTTGAACCCATTGGTGTGGGTCGTTTGAACATTCCTTTGTCCGCATTGACAGCATAAATGTGTTCGATCGGGGCAACCAGAGGGACAAACTTGTCTTCATTTCTAGCGAAGCGATCTCGAGGAGGGGATCGCCTCAAGGGATCGCGTTCTCTCCTTTTTGGGCTGGGGCTTCGACTTCGATCCCGTCTTTGCCTTGGACTTCTGGAGTCCTTTCTTTTTACTCCCCTATTTCTACTCCAACTGCTACTCCTTTCATTATTCCTCTTTAGATCTGCCAGTGATTTCTCAACGCGCTTGAAGGGCTCAACGACCCTATGCAACTCCGAAAGTGTAACAGGGGTTTGCTCTTATAGTTTCTCCCAGAATTTAGTTCCTTCCTTTACCCCCGCAATAAGGAAATTCTTCACAGCCTCGTCATTAGCACCTCGCACACGAGGTGCTTCAGCGTTAAACCTCTTGAAGTAGTCATGCAAAGTCTCTCCTTCCTTCTGCTTTATATTCGCCAGTGTGGACACAGGGGGTGCATAGAGCATTGAAGATTGAAATTTTTAATAAAGATGTCCACGAACTGTTCCCAAGAATCTATGACAAACAGGGATCCCAGCTTCGAGAACCATTGCTGGGCACTTCCCCTTAGTGATGCTGCGAACAGCCTGCACCTCGCCAACTGTGATACTTGATACACTTCCATCTCATTGTTGAAACATATAACGAACTCGGCTGGATCAGTCTCCCCATTATAGGTCATGTCAGAGTGATGACCTCGAAATACTGCAGGCAATGGAGCAGTGCGAATTTCATGAGTGAAGGGCGAGGAGGAACCCATATTGCTGAAAATCCCCTTCTCGTCGTTCATCGCATCCAATGCCTTTTTTAACTCTTCTAACTTATAATCCCAAATCCTGGCCTCTTTGTCTCCATCCTTCTTTCTTCCAGTACTTGCATGATGAGATTGAGTCTTTTTTGGGGCATTAGACTCTTCTTGATCATTCCTGCGATCCTTATTTTTAGGGTCTTCCTCGCGATGTTGGGATCGTTCACGTTCTCGATTGAAAGGGGGTCTGTCCTCGCGATGATGGGACCGCTCACGCTCTCTGCGAGGAGAGGGGGGGTCCGTCATTGCGACGATATGACCGCTCACGATCTTTTCGAGGAGATAAGGGTTGATGAGGGCCCTTACTCTTATTTTTAGACCCTCCATCTTTGTTAGTTTTGAGCTTTACCAACTTGAGATGGAGATCGTGCTCGCTGAGTTTCTTTCCAACCCGGTCAAAGACACTAACGGATCGTCCTTCTGACGAGGCGGGCTTCACTTTCGACCCCTCCTTATCCACAATAGCTGCCTCCTCTTTCCAATCGGGGTTCGTCCGATCCGTCACCACATCATCAAAGTCCCCAATTAGCTTCTTGGCGGGACCTTTGCTACTTTCTGCTTGGTGAGTTCGATCCCCTATCCTTGTATTCCTTTTGAAGCCCCTAGAACTGTGCCGCTTCTCCATCTTGGCCACCTTTTCTCCTACCTCGATCATTTGGTCACCGAGGCCTTTCAAAAATGTCATGACTTCGCTAGGCAAGGCCACCTGTTGAACAACAGGGGGCATTTTATCATTTTCAAATTCATCCTTGATCCCTTCATTACGCGCTTCGTCTTCTGGTGTGTCCTTTTGGGGATCATCCTTATTCCTCCTATGCGATCCCGGTGTTCCCCCTTCCCCATTTCTCTTCTTGTGTGATTTAGTCATCGTTCTCCCAATCAATGACTATCCCCTCCTTCTAGCGCCAAATGTTATAGGGAGAATATTGTATAACAATATTTATGGAGGTTGCTGGATTAATGGAGCTAAATACGGATATAAAGCTTAAGAAAGAAGAATAAGGGTTAGGGTTTGTGTGTATAGATGTGGCTGATCTTGATAGGTGATTTGAAGGGTGAACTGTTTCTCATCCGTATCAAGGTGCCTACGTACCCTATTTATAGGGATCAAGCCATACGTAGTTCTTGGGTAGCAAGTTACCTAGCTGGGCTAGGGTTTTAAAAGATAAGTCATAGCCCAAGCCCATTAGATTAGGGCTGACGTGGCAATGAGTTATTGACCCTATCCATGATCCATTGTTTATAGAAGGAAACCGATGGTCTCGCATGGACAAGAATGTGACCTCATAAGCGAGGCTAGCAGAGATGCAGCAAAATCGCGCTACGCAACCTCGAGGGATCGAGCCATGCGAGGCGATCCCGAGTGCTCGGATACTCATAAGACCTCGAGGGGTCTAGTTATGAGCCTTCCAGTGAGATAGTGATTTCGTTTAGTTTATGAGTGTGATATAATAAGCGAAGCGGTCCCAAGCGAAGCGATCCCTTGACGAGAGTCACGACGCGAAGCGATTCCTTACATTTGATAGAGAGCGAAGCGGCCCTGTAATTAGATGGGGCTGGTTCCAATAGTGGGCTTCTAATGATCCAATCTTCATCTTCGAGGCCCATTGTAGATAATGAACCATTAATTTAGCCAATTAAATCATGATAATTATTATGTCAGATTTGGGCATAACACCAAGCTTAGTAAGGTTAGATCATACTCCAAGGAAGGTATAAGTCTTGAGAACCCTAGATCTTACTTTGAGATTTTGCTTGTTCTTGATGATTTTAGAGTAATATGTTTTTAATGATGTTATAAGCATGATTAGTTAGTGGTTTAGTGATTTTAGTAAGAGATAATGATCTTGTTGGTTTAGCATGATGTTCTTGGACTGATAAAGATGAGAATCATGTGTATAAATTGGATTTGTGCCCGGTGTGGCTTGTTATTGTTGTTATGATTTTTAGAACGTTCGATTTATAGCCGTCATAATGTCCGATTGTTGTTAACCTCAAGAAACCGTGTTTGACAGTAGGCTTAACTCACTGCCTAGCTTCGTAATCTGCCATGTTAAAATAGATTATGTTATAAGCTTCGTTTTGATATAAATTTCGTATGTAACGGACTTACGGTTTAGGAGTTATGATTAAATTCGTAAAAGTGGTTCGAAACCGTAAACGAAAGTTCGTAACTGAAATTGGATTCCTTTAATACTACTAAATCAGTGGCGAATCTTGATAATTAAATATTAGATATAAAAATGAAGGTGTGAGAGAAAACCTTGTGTGAAACGGATCGTTTTCCGATTTTATAAAAATGTTCGAATCAAGGTTAAGTGCGAAGAACCCCTTTTCAGAGATAACACTATTCATTCGAATGCTCCTGCCCTGTTTTAGTAAAATCTGGAAAAATTTATCTTCTGAACAAAGTCAAATTTGAGCTAGCCACCTTACATACATTCTCTAGAGTATGTACGCGAAAACGGTGCGTCATTTGAGTTAACGGTTACCGAGTTATGAACGTTTTAGTGAAAGAGGTGGGAATAGTGAAAATCTGCCGTTGACTGAACTTCGAAAATACATTTCACCTATCTAGACCCGTGTTTTCGAATTGGAAATTTTATGATAAATATTACAAATACCAAAGATGATTTTGGAAGTGGTTTCATAATTAAATATATTTCCGATGATTTATTAAAAGTGTTGAAGTGCGAGTCACGGAATAGTAATTCTCAGAAAAGTCAACTCGAGGGGTACTACTTTGCCCACCCATTTTGGCTAGATTAAAAGAGGAATCTCGAGTCGACTAAAACATGAAACTTGTTAAGAATTATCAAGACAGCATATTGGTGCAAAGAACGATGTTATAAATGATTAAGTAAGATATACGAAAGATCCGACATTAAGGATGGGTTCGAGGTGTGTTTTGGACTAAACTTACGACTTAAGAGTTGGTTGATTAACATGGACTTCGTAGGAGTCTAGGGAAACCCCATAGTGCCTTGTTTGTTAATTGCTTTAGTGCTTAAGCATTAAGTATAAGTGCAATGACGTGCCTTGATAACGGACGAGTGTCGGATTATAACGGTATTAATAAGAGTTATGTTAGGATTTGCCTAACGAGATAATTTGAAAACGTGTTTTAGCCTAAGTTAAATATATACTTAGCATTTCGAAGTGTTAAAGTGATTATCCTCGGATATTGTGACTATTTATAGATCACCGGATTGAACCGAGGTACACTACACCCACAGGATTACCAGGCAAGTTTTTAACCTTCTTGAAGGCTGTTGTTGTGATAATATATATATGAATTGATTCTGTTATATATATGCCATAGCATGCATGCCTACTTTCAAGTTATATTGCAATACTTGTTCCCTGAATTGATATTGACTTATAGACTAGATACGCTATATCAGTATAAGCCGGATTTTTGGTTAAGACCCTTAGTGAAGGGCATGTGATATTCATTCTTTAAATGTAGACCGGGAGTCGGTATTTTGAGATATAGATGTAGTCGTGGAAACCCGGAGGGATTCCAGCGACAGATTAGTATTCCTTTTGAGGAATGTTATTATTAAACATTAATTATATCTCCATAAAGTATTAATTACTTGGAAATCTTTCGAGAAATGTTATTTGAGTATTATCTCAGTCGAGAAATATTAAATGAATATTATTTCGAATATTCATTTGGAGTTTGATTATTTCATGAATATTATTTCAAGATTCATTTGGAATATTGTTTATTAAATGAATATTACTTTCGAATATTCATTTAAGGTTTTATCTATTCAATGAATATTACTTTAAGATATTCCTTTGAAATTCTAATTACTTAAGGAACATTATTTCAAATATTCCTTGAGAGTATTGATTACTAAATGAATATTATTTGGATATTCATTTAGAATAGTATTTATTAAATGAATATTATTTGGATATTCATTTAAGGTTTTATTTACTTAATGAATATTATTTTAAAATATTCAATTGAAGTTCTAATTACTTAAGGAATATTATTTTGAATATTTCTTTAAAGTTCTGATTACTAAATGAATATTAATTGGATATTCATTTAGAATACTATTTATTTAATGAATATTATTTCCAAATATTCATTTAAGGTTTGATTTACTTAGTGATCATTATTTTAAATATTTATTTGAGTTTATCTATTTAACGAATATCATCTTGAATATTCATTCGAAGTTTTATTTATTTAATGAATATTATTTTGAATATTCATTTAAGAAGAGATTTATTTAATAAATAATTTTATATATTCATTTGAGGATTACTTACGAGTAATATTATGATTTAAAAATAGTCCTTAATTATTATTGATTTAATAAATATTCTTCAAATATTTATGTAAATTCTTTTAAATACTCCTTATAAGGATTTATATCATACAAAGATTATCTTTTACCTTCAGATATTATGTAAAATATTTCATAGTCTTTTTATGACTATTTTATCAAGGGGAGGTTCCCAAAACTCTATTTTTATTTAAATCTATCTTATAAGAAGATTTAAATACTCGCCCAAACTTCCAAAAACATATAAGGGGACCTCACTTGAGAGCTGTTATTGATTTGACTGCCCGGTCATATACTTGCTAAAACTATCTTGTCACTCACATCTTGATTCATTCAAACATCGATATTAGTCTTTCGGTTACCTCCTCAACGCTCGAGGGGTAAGATTGATGGAACAAGTTTATATCCATTAACAAGCATCAGCTTGGGAAATATTGGTGAATTTTCCTTTTCAATTAGATACGACTACTTTGTGGAGTCCTATCAACAAGTGTTATACTTGGGAAAAAGGGGAACGAACTTTACGTTTCAGAGTCATGGATGATATTCGAACTAGGAGACGCGTAAGTGGCCGAGTGGCGCCGGTCCAGCAATAGCCCAACCGTTGGCTGAGGAGTTCCAGAGGGCGGTAGACAAGTAAATCCGTCGAAGCTACCTTCTACATGTAGAGAACGACTGATGAGATGCATGACATACGACTGATCATCGTAAACGTCAGGGCATCTAGCGCAGCAATGCTCCCGTATTAGTTCATCTTCCAAAAGTGAGAAATTCTGCAAAACTATTGGTGTTGGCAAGGTGAAAAAGTGTTGAAACTGGAATTGCAATATTTTTCCTGCAAGTTCCACTTTTTATGATAATTGAGAATATCTTGCTTATCTTCTGTATAGCAGATATGTCCACAAAATATATATTTTGAGTTACCTAGTAACTTCATCTTTTAAGTTATACTGGCATCATTTCCGTAAATGCATGGCATATGGTTTCAAAGATATTTTGGACTGTTATGTACTATTACTGTTCAATAATGTTTGTGGTGGGCTATTGCTCACCCTTGCTTTATTTATTTATATCACAACAACAATTAGATCAGATGGCCGCACAAGGTGCACTTGGTGCGAGCAGGTGTCAGCCGTCAGAGGATTAACCGCTGAGATCTTAACTACCATTACTGAAGAGTAAGTTATTGGTAGGCTAGTTGTTAGCATTTGAATATCAAATGTATTTATGATATGACATATACAAATGGATGGCAAAGAGTAAGTAATGGTTAAATTGTAATTCTTTGGGTTGTAAGAACTCAATTATGTGATTAATAAAATTTGGTTACTCTGATTACATCTCTGGGACTATAATGGGAGTGTTCTATATTGTTGTTTGGGTCACAAGGTTGTAATTTAAATTATGTTGGTTTTATGGATGGATGTTGAGTCCGTAACGACCAGATCCCTGACCCCGGATCTGGGGGTGTTACAGAAATGGTATCAGAGAGTACGTTATAAACCCCAGAGATGACGCGACGTTAAAACAATAAATTCACTAATATAATAAGAACTCTTGCCAAGTTCATAGTCGGACTACTTAAGGTAGTACTGACATATAAAACCCTTATGGGAACTATTAAGTATCATGATAGTAACTTAAGTTCGTTCCCGTGTCGACTAGTAAAGCGATAGACCTAGAGGTGTGCAGGCAGTAGTACGATGATGCTTTATTGTATGTTGGCAATCGGATTGTGAATTCGATAGAGTACCCTACTAAGGACCCGGAAAGGGTTCCAACAGAGGAAGGGAATCCTGTTGAGGATGAGGAATTACCCAGAGGAAATGAGGGCTGTAGCCCGAAAGACTGTAAGAGTTAATATATAGTGCTCAGAGGAATGAGCGTAAAGAACTGAGATATTGTTAATGGAATTAAAGAGGCATATTGGATTCATAGCCGGACTACCTGATGAAGTACCAGCAAGTAAGATGGATTTGAAGAATTACTCAAGATCTTATGTAAGGATAGATAAGAATCCTTGGAGACTTTCAGATTAATGAGAAAGGAGTTAGAATGATGCATGATTATCAAAGACATTGATATAGGACGGGGAGCAGAGTCCCTAGGAACAGTTAAGACATAGGTGGCAAGTGCCATATCTTTGGATAAATGGATTAGTGTGAATATTGTCAATGGTAATTCGCCATGAGAAGACAGATTTCATAGGTTTTAATTTATGAAACCAAATTGAGATTGTTAAGGTGATTTTATTCAGGGAAATGCCCATCTTATAAATGGATCAACTTAGAAAGTAAAGACATTCGGAAGTGATGGCCCGATTAGATAAGGTTATATAAGAGGAAAAGGCCAGTGAGTTTGTGATAAACTCGTAACAAGACTATAGTCAGAGACTAGGTATAGGGTTATTTTAACTCAGAGGAATGAGGAACCAGAGGCATTAGATATATGTGGTTTAGGAGAATATTAAATTCTTTCTTTCCCTTGACTGGATTATAGTGGTTGCATTAGTTACTCCAATGCGGAATCATAAATGGATCGGGTAATACGATTAGTGGTTAAGAGATAATGGAAAAATATTTTAGATGAGACCTAAAGGAGGTAAGTGTCTGCCAAGTTCTCTGAGTATGAGTTCGGGCAATTGAAGTTCCGTTATTAGGACATGCGATCAATAAGTGAGTAGTGTTGGTGGACCCTGCCGATTTAAAGGCAGTTTTAGGCGAGAAAGGTCAACCACACCAATAAAGGACTAAGAAGTTGAATAGGCAGAAAAACGGGAGGAAATCTTCCTGGAGCTAAAAGATGAAATTGGTGACGACCCAGCGTTGGCGTTGCCTAAATGGAAGAAAGAGAACATTGGGATATATTATGATGCATCTCATACCAGATTAGGCATTGTGCTTATAGAGTACGGCATCGTAATCTCGAATATACTTGAACAACACGGTTCACCAGATTCGGATGGCCTTGGAAGTGCCAATTTTGTGGAATGACTAACCCCGACGGTAGTGTTCCTTCTGAGACTAGTTGGTAAGAAGACTGGTATTTGGTAGTATCGACTAATAAGACGAATATGTATCGGGAAGATGTGGCATGTTTTAGTTTGAAACTTTGACTTCCCTGCTAAGGGATGTACATATATTGGGATCCTTTCCAGTAGCTAAACTTCAGACTTTATGTTGATCATTCTATTAATATAACTATTTACTGTTCGACCTACTTGGATGTTCCTAGAACTATTCCTCGGGTATCAAAATGGATCTTCTTAGTGTTACCAGTGGGTGGATAGATTGACTAAATTTTTCCAAATTCTGGAAAGGAATTCGACGAATTTCGGCAAACCTTATCTTTCTGATTATCAAAAGACGTCATTGAAGAGAGTGGAAACTGGAGCGAACCCTGTGGATTGGGTTGAGTAGCCACTATACGGGTTGGTAGACAGACCCCGATTATTACGATTGATTCTAGAGATAAACTGATGAAGTTGAGATTGGATGATAAAAAGAGAAATGTAATTAAGAAACGAGCCGGACTGAGAAATTCCGGGATTGACTTAAATAAAAAGGTTGTTATGCCAGAAGTGTTAAGCTTTTGTGGCACGTGAAATTGATAAGAATAGCTGAAAGAATAAAAGTAAAGGAAAGGTGACCGGAGACGATACCGAGAAGTCGATTGAGACTTATATGGAGTAAAGTTTTAAAAAGATCAAAAGGTATCAAAGTAGAAGGCACTATGCCAGTAATTGCTAGAAAAGTAATGCTATTAGCCGACCCCTAAACTCATATATTTTAGTATGGCCAGTTGAGGCCAAGTCACAAAGGATTAGCAAGTGACTAGACCAGCGAGGAAAGGATAAAGCGGGGTTGCTTCTAACCAAGCGCCAACCGCGAGGGCTTTTGATATAAAATAAATTAAGATACATGATGATGGATTTTATATATACCAGGGACGTATAAGGATTGAGGGTAGTGACCAATGAAGAGTTACGAAGATTGTCAAAGATAGTGCAGTATGATGCATAAATGTTATATGAAGCTTAGTGTCCTCAAGAAGAGCAATAGGTACTAAGAGATTCATGTTAAAAACGACCAATATCTTCCAGAACATCTTTGCTACCATTACCAAGTTCTGTAAGAGAGATAGATAGACATATGTTGTCTTTAGAGGGCCATGTAGACTGGCATTCGTTTGGAAAAGAAGAGGTTAGCATTAAGCTACCTATAGATTATTAAGATAAGAATGATTGAAAAGAGACCCTTATTAAGGATATATGATTTGATTGCCAATTGCAGGATGTAAGTATTTCTCGAAAATAGAAGTGGGGATTGAATATCCATAGATGAAAATGAACCCTGTGGGATGCACAAAGGATAACATCACCCCTAATAAAGACATTGTGAAATCAGACGATATAAGTTGAATCGTCCAAGGTACCAATAACCTGTAAGGATTTGTGGAAAGGAGTCTCGAAAAGTACATAGACAGAATTGTTATAGAATTGATTAATGATGTTTGATATACCCTGTAACCAAAAGATATAGGAGGAATGATGAGGATGACCTAAGAAACCCTATAAGGGAAGAGGTAATATTCTGAACTGAAAAAGGGAAGTTTGGTAAGGAATGTATGACATAGTAACAATAAGGCCAGATGAAGCATGTGTGAAACCATGAGCAAGTATGGATTGAACCAATAAGGTTGAGATTATCCTGAAATAAGAAAGGACTAAGATAAGAAATATCCTAGGTATGATTGGGAGTACTTGTAGTAAAGTTCACACCAGAAAGGTGGAAGCATTGACTTTTGGAAAAGATTGATATATGCTTTTTCTCATTCAGCAGAATTTAAGGAAGAATGCTTCCACCTTGAGTTGGAATAGATCCAGAAAATAATGATTTCAAGAAAAAATTATATTCAGGAAAGGCCAATGAGGTGGCCGACACTTTAAGTGTAAGAGAGTAAGTATTTATGCTCATACTAAAGAGATAGAATGATAGTGTAAAGGACCTTGATGGTCATAATGTGATAGAGGAAGTTACATTCCGTCTGATGATTGTGCCAGGATCAACTATAAGAATAGTTTAAGTAAAGATTCGATTCCTGATGTTGCCGGTAGCACATTACCGACATTAGGAGGCTCTACGACAGGCAAGACCAAATTCCCCAAGAGACTCGCCTTTCCTTTGGAAAGAGAGGGGGGAGGTTAAGTAACAAGGAATTGGTAGTAGATGATCAGAAACAGAGATGGTACAAATACTGATAAGCTAAATGGCATGATGATGAATGACAAGCAAGTTTATGTTGGCGTATTTCTGCACAAACAAGATAGAGTACGGGAAGTTAAAGATTCGTGATGCTGAAAGGTATCCCTGTATTAAGGATTAACGAGATTTGGAAAGTGATTAAGTAAAACGCTGAGCTTCCAGTCTTCAAATAGAGATATACGATTAATAATCTCACCAACCTGTCATAGCTGCGATGCTTGAAGCTTCTCTGCAATTTTATCTGCTTCGTGTAATATCCACGTCAAGTTCAGTAAGTATTCCCTAGGGATAAGGGAATAGTGATTATTCTGTCTTCCTAGAGGATTTTGATCTGACATTAGGAAACCCGTAGGATTAGCTGTTAAAGCCCTACGTAAATGATAAACGATGATGATTTATCCATGGACCACATTAATGTAGTGATGATTTTCTGCGGAATTAGATGATAACGACTGTGGAAGGGTCGGAATTGAATCTAAGTTAGAGAAATCATCCAGGTTTGTTTCGGATGGTTTAAATTTTGGAATGACATGATATTTGAAATACTGATTAGGATATGATGGTCCATAGAAAGGTGGACAGAACATCGAGAATGCGTTGACACACGAGATTACGATAAAATAGTATTTATTACGATTACGACTATTTTCTTCTTTGACAAACCTCTATAGTTCAGGGGTAAATTCTAAGTATGATATTTTGCAATCAAGAAAAATTTTCTACAAATCTTTGAAATTCTTTTCTTTTCTTCTCACTTATTCATATTCTTCTGAATTGAGGAGAACAACCCTTTAAGGAGGGGAGGTACCGCTACGTGATGATCTGTCTGTGTGATAGAAGTCTAAGTGGAATGCCATTAATTGTTTAATTGCTTGTCAAGTACTAAAGGTTGGCCCCCTTCTATACTAACTATGCAATATAACAAATGTTCATTAATCATAGTGATCTCTCAATAAATTTTTCCACTTCAATATATATATATCCAGATTGCGAAGGTAAAAGCGATCAGGAACGTAGTACGAGTAAGGTTATCTCCGAATTCGTAGCGCGATAGTGATACCGAAGTCACTGCACGTACCAATAAGGTTAATAGTATAAGATCGGACAAGAGCGTAGACCGAATAATGTGTTGTACGAAAGTATCAAAGAATTGGTAGAACGGATAAAGGGTGTATTGTAACACCAGTACGATGTGCTTTAGAAAGATTGGAATGTGTAAGGATCGACCAGAGAATTGGAAAGCGAAATAACCAACAAGTACCCAATTGTCTTCTACCTGATTCCGGGACGGAATTGAAAATGCACACCTAGAGGGGGGTGAATAGGTGTAAATGGCTAACTATGTTCAACTACGTCCGATTTTAAAAATTACCAGAAACAGCTTACTGATTTCGTTTTATGCAGAGACAGATGGTATGCTGAATGCACAGATAATCAGTACAGTAAAGTGCAGAAATAGTAAGCCAGATGCAAGCAGTAAGTAAAGAGCAGAAAATAAATAACACAGAGACTTTTAGCCAGGTTCGACCCCTAACCCCTATGGTCTACGTCCTGGTCCCTTACCAACTTGGTAAGAGAATATATTATTGATCACTGAAATAAAACCAATTACAAGATACAATAATATATCTCCCTTAATTCCCAGCTGTTGACAAATGGCGTGCTGAACTCCTGTTTCTGAACTTGCTCTCTAAGCTATACTTCCCAAGTATACTTCTCTAGCAACGATCACCAAACCCTAGTTCCCAAGCCAACTTGTCCAACAACTAAACCTTACAAATCGAACAATACAATCAATAGATGAATACAACTCAAACTATGAACTCTTTAAGATATAGCACGTATGAATATATTAAGAGCTCGAGAGAATCAAAAGATATAGCAATGAAAAACCGAGTTGTTTGAAATCTTGTGTGCTTGAAGGTTTTCTCTGAATGTTCTCTTGATTGTTCGAAACGAATGAACACAAGAATCAGTTTATAAAGCTTCACACCAACGTTCAGAAAATCAATCACCAATTATTCGAACTATTAGAATCAATTTCCAACGTTCAATTGGTTAGAGATTTTACAAACGTTCTTGTGAACGTTAGACAGAGGGTTTGGAAGAAAGAAATCGATGAAAACATAACCCTTCTGATTTGTATAGATATAAAACGCGTATAGGAGATTTTGTAGAAAGAAATCTTTTAATTAAGGAAACTCCTATAAGTTTTATAAAATAATTTAAAGAAAGATATTTAAAAAGATTTGAGCTCTAGAATATATTGTGTACGTATTATATAATAAATAGTCCTCACAATATATTTCCTGAATTACATCCATGAGAATTTGTCTTGATATAAGTCTTCAGGATTTCTGGCAGTTTGCAAATGGCTTGCTGTTTGTGTCTGTCAGTGCAAACGGCTTGCCAAACTGTCTCTGTTGTAACATCAAATGGCTTGCTGTATATATATTCTCTGTAAACTTAATATACCCTGCAAAACCAAGTTAGTACAACCATAACACAATGTTTTATATCAAACTACAAGCAAATAGCTTGCTGAATGTGATCATCAAAACCATAGGAGTATCAATCTCCCCCTTTTTGATGATTACACAATATTTAGGAGAAATAAGAACTCCCCCTAAATCCCTGCATATTAGTACATTTTGATATAAAACAGATTCAAGATAAATAAGCATAATAATCATATCTAAACCGAATATCTTGACCAAACAAGCAAATAAATTCTCCTAAATTTCTCCCCCTTAATCCATCAAAAAATTCAACAAAAAGAATATTAGTCCAGGTCTGGAATAAGCATAGAGAAATAATATCAACAAAATCAAATCATGGTAATGGCATATAAACTGTTCAGATACAAATGGTAAGCCAACGTTACCCATTCTGTGCTTGTCAGCTTGCTGACTACACAGTACACATGCCAAGCTCCATTCGTATGGCTGCAAATCTTTCTTCAGCTAATGGCTTTGTGAAAATATCTGCCAGTTGAACTTCAGTTGAGACAAATACCAACTCAATCTTCCCTTTTGCTGCATTATCTCTCAAGAAATGATGACGAACGTCGATATGCTTTGTTCTTGAGTGATTCACAGGATTCTTGGAGATATTGATAGCACTCGTGTTGTCACAATATATTGGAATCTTGCCACACTTGATATTAAAATCCCTTAGAGTTTGAATCATCCATAAAATTTGAGAGCAACAGCTACCAGCTGCTAAATATTCTCCTTCGGCCGTTGATAGAGCAACAGAAGCTTGCTTTTTGCTTTGCCATGAAACCAAGCTTTGTCCAAGAAATGTACAAACACCACTTGTACTCTTTCTATCAGTTTGAGACCCTGCATAATCTGCATCACTATACCCCACGAGATCAAAAGTATTTGTGATAGGATAGAACAAACCAAGATTGATAGTACCACTTAAGTATTTAAAAATCCTTTTAACTGCATTTAAGTGAGACTCTTTAGGGTTGGATTGAAACCTTGCACAAACATAAACACTATACATGATATCAGGTCTTGAGGCTGTTAAATATAATAGACTTCCAATCATACCTCTATACCTTTTGACATCCACATCCTTACCATTCTCATCTGCAAACAGCTTGCTGTTTTGAGTCATAGGAGTTGTTTTTGCTTTGACATCTTCATAACCAAATCTTTTGAGCAGATTCTTTGTGTACTTTGATTGATGCACATAAATACCATCATTGGTTTGCTTAATTTGAAGACCTAAGAAATAATTGAGTTCCCCCATCATGCTCATGTCAAATTCATTGTACATGCACTTAGAAAACCACTCACACATAGATTCATTAGTAGCACCAAATACAATATCATCCACATATATTTGTACAACAAGAATATCTTTACCATTTTGCTTTGTAAATAATGTTGGATCGATATTACCTCGAGTAAATCCATTTTTGAGAAGAAACTTACTAAGCCTCTCATACCACGCTCTAGGGGCCTGCCTTAAACCATATAATGCCTTCTTGAGCTTGTAAACATAGTCATGAAACTTCTCATGTTCGAATCCAGGAGGCTGTTTGACATAGACTTCCTCATCCAGCACGCCATTTAGAAATGCACTTTTTACGTCCATTTGATATAACTTGAATTTCTTGTAGCATGTATAAGCAAGAAGCATTCTGATTGATTCTAAACGAGCTACAGGTGCATATGTTTCTTCAAAATCAATTCCTTCTTGTTGATTATAGCCTTGAGCCACGAGCCTTGCCTTATTTCGAGTAACTGTTCCAAATTCATCCACTTTGTTCTTGAACACCCATTTGGTTCCTATGATAGAAGCATCTTCTGGTGGTTTTACAAGTTCCCAAACATCACATCTCTCGAATTGGTTGAGTTCCTCTTGCATTGCCATGATCCAATTTTCATCTTCTAATGCTTCTTTGATATTTTTGGGTTCTTCTTGAGCTAAAAAGGCAGCATAAGCACAAAAGTTTGCTTTTCCTCTCCTTGTTGTGATTCCATCTGAGATATTTCCAATGACAAGTTCTGGAGGATGATTCTTTACTGTCCTTGTAGCCTTTGGTAGAGAATGTTGAGCAATTTCTTCATGTGAAGTGATTCTGACCACTTCAGCTTGCTGTTTTGAATTTCCAGCTTGCTGTTTTCCATTCTCAGTAGTGTTGTTGGCTTGCTGACTTCCAGTTTCAGCAGAATTGTTGGCTTGCTGATTTCCAGTAACTTGATGTTGTATATTATCAACTTCACCTGCAAATTCTTCCTCGTCTCTTGGCAGATCATTGTTAGGTTCTTGAAAAGTAACATTAATAGATTCTTCAACTATATGTTTATTTAAGTTATAAACTCTATATGCTCTACTAGTTAAAGAATAGCCAAGAAAAATAGCTTCATAAGATTTAGCATCGAATTTACCATCATTATCAATTGTCTTGAGCACAAAGCACTTTGAGCCAAAGATTTTGAAGTAACTAATGTTTGGCTTCTTTTTCCTCAACAATTCATACGGAGTTTTGTTCAAAATAGGCCTGATTATGACTCTGTTCAACAAATAGCATGCTGTATTCACTGCTTCTGCCCAAAAACTTCTAGGCAGCTTGCTTTCTTGCAATAGAGTCCTTGCTGTTTCTTGTAGTGACCTGTTCTTCCTTTCTACCACTCCATTTTGCTGTGGAGTCCTTGGTGCAGAAAATTCATGTGTAATTCCTCTTTTTTCACAATAATCAATGAAGTCTTTGTTGAGAAATTCACCTCCTCTATCACTCCTTATACCTACAAGTCTTGTATTCAACTTGTTCTCAAGTAACTTGATTAGCTTCTTAAACTCATCAAAAGCACAATCTTTAGTACGAAGAAATAATACCCATGTAAATCTAGAATAATCATCTACAATCACAAAACCATATTGTTTACCTCCAATACTCTTGTAAGCTTCTGGACCAAATAAGTCCAAATGCAGAAGCTCTAAGGGTTTAGAAGTAGATACCATTTTCTTTGATTTGTGAGTACTTCGAAGCTGTTTTCCCAACTGGCAAGCTGAACATACTTCTGTTTTTACATACTTTAGCTTGGGCAGCCCTCTCACTAGTTTCTTGCTTGATAACTTTCTGAGCAAATCCATGTGTGCATGTCCCAATCTTCTATGCCAAATATATGGGTCATTATCCATTGCAGCCAAACAGCATGCTGTTTCCTGCATATCAAAGTCTAATACATATATATTTCCTTCCCTTCTAGCAACTAGGGGGAATTTGTTAGTACCAATAGTAATAATAGCTTTATCAATGCCCAATTCAACATGATGTCCATCATCAAATAATTGAGTAACACTCAGCAAATTATAAGAAAGACCTTTGACATATTGAACTTTATCAATTGAAATATTACTATTACCAATAGAACCGGTACCAAGGATTTGAAGAGTTTTGCTATTCCCAATTGTCACTCTTCCACCCTTTTTCATTTTGAGATTCATAAACTGAGATTTGTCTCCACACATATGTCTTGTGCATCCACTGTCCAAGATCCATTTCTTTGACTTGACCTTAGCAGCAAGGCACATCTACAAAACAAACAAAGATACCTCAATGTTTTGGTACCCATATAGGTTTGGGTCCAGGTTGGTTAGTAGCAAGAATATATAGAGCATTTAAATCAGATTTCTTGATCCACATTTGGACCACTTTTGGGGACTGATCATTCTGTTGGTAAGCTATTTGTCTCCTGCTATTTGTATTCTGGTATGCTGTTTGTCTCCTGTCTGGTCCATTCTGGTAAGCTATTTTCTGTTTGCCTGATCCATTCTGGTATGCTGTTTTCGTCTTATGATATACTTGAACCACACAATTCTTTTCCAGATGTCCTTTTCTACCACATTTGTTGCATGTCTTCCAAGGCATAGCATAATTGTAGGGAATGCCATTTCTTCCATCATATTTGAGCACTTTATCTTTCTTGTTGAAGTTTAGACCAACACCTTCTCTGACCAAAGGTACATTTGCCTTCTTCATCATTGTTTTTAAAGTGTCTTCACCTTGAACAAAAGTTTCCATGCCCTTCTTGAGATCTTTAACTTCTGTTTCTAGGAGGGTGATCACATCAGCTTGCTGTTTGATGAGTTCAGCTTGCTGGACTCTCTTTTCAGCAGTTTTTGAGGATTCGGCTTGACTAGATTCCTTCATTTTGTATGATTCCAATGCTTTAGCTTTAGTTTTGACATCAGACCTTAGCTCTTTGATTTCTTCAGTCAAGGTCTTGTTTCTCTTTTCAAGTAACTTGACATTAGCCTCTAAATGTCTATTCTTAGTATTTAGTTCCTTGATCTCTGTAGCTTTACTGAATGAAGTTGAATCCCATTCTTCCATTTTTGGCAACAGATCTTTTACCATTTTGGATAAATAGGCATTCTTATCAGTCAGCTTGCTGATTTCAGCCTTTAGTGCCATGTGTTCTTCAATTGTAACACTATTTTGTTCCTGCATGGTTAGTGAATCTAACAAAGTATCATCTGAAGAAATATAATCATTAAAAGAGTTTACCTCACTCTGATCTTCTTCAGAATCAGTTTCAGCATATACTCCTTCTGAATTTCCAAGAACAGATTCATCTTCCATTCCAACAAGTGCTAAGTTCACCATTTCTTCACTTGAGTCATCACTGGAATCTGAATCATCATCACTCCAAGTCAGTAGAGCCTTTGATTTCTTCTTATCCTTGAAAACAGTAGGCTGTTTTGACTTCAGTTTGTAGCAGTTCCTTTTATAATGACCTGGCTTGCCACATTCGAAACAAGTTTCCTCCTTAGAGTCTTTTGAGCCTTTCTTGTTATTGTAGTAGCCACCTCTTTCCCTTTTCATCATGTTCTTTTTTTCTATCAGCCTCTTGATCTTCTTTGAAATAAGTGCAAGTTCCTCATCTGAATCAGATTCATCATTAGAGTCAATTGGCTTGCTGTTTTTAGAATGGAGAGCCATATTCTTCATCTTTTCTGTTGGAGCTTTAACACTTGAACTTCCCACCTGATTTCCATTTATCTTGCATTCAAATTGTTCTAGCTCAGCAAATACAGTCAAGTGATCCATAGTATCAATAAGTGGTGAGGATTCTAAGGCAGTAACTTTGGCTTCGTAGATAAATGGTACTGCACTTAAGACCTTCATATTGATTTCATCTTGTGGTATAGATTTTCCAAGCCTCTTCAGTGAGTTAATAGTAACTTGAAACCGTGCTTGACTATCCTTGATAGTTTCACCTTCATTAAGCTTGAAGTTTCCAAAGTCATTCATTAGCTTGCTAAGTTTCACCTTCTTTAGAGATTTCGAACCTTCATGATAAGTCTCCAAAGCATCCCACATTTCTTTTACTGATTTGAGTGAAGATACTTTATCATATTCAACCTGGTTCAAACCATTCATAAGAGAACTCCTTGCCTTTCCATTGTAGCCAAGTTTGATTAATTCATCCGGAGTGAGATCATCAACATCCTTTGGCTTGCCATCCTTGTCAAGAAAGATATATGGACCTTTTTGCACAACTCTCAGAACTAATGGATCTCTGGATAAGTGAGTTTCCATGCTGCTTTTCCACCAGTGGTAGTTGTGTGTGCCATGAAGAAGTGGAGGCCTAAAATCAGATTTTCCTTCGGGATAGTTTTCAGCCATTATGATCGAATACTTTCCTGTTACAGAATTGTTAGTATACCAAAGCTCTGATACCAAATGAAAATGCACACCTAGAGGGGGGTGAATAGGTGTAAATGGCTAACTATGTTCAACTAAGTCCGATTTTAAAAATTACCAGAAACAACTTACTGATTTCGTTTTATGCAGAGACGGATGGTATGCTGAATGCACAGATAATCAGTACAGTAAAGTGCAGAAATAGTAAGCCAGATGCAAGCAGTAAGTAAAGAGCAGAAAATAAATAACACAGAGACTTTTAGCCAGGTTCGACCCCTAACCCCTATGGTCTACGTCCTGGTCCCTTACCAACTTGGTAAGAGAATATATTATTGATCACTGAAATAAAACCAATTACAAGATACAATAATATATCTCCCTTAATTCCCAGCTGTTGACAAATGGCGTGCTGAACTCCTGTTTCTGAACTTGCTCTCTAAGCTATACTTCCCAAGTATACTTCTCTAGCAACGATCACCAAACCCTAGTTCCCAAGCCAACTTGTCCAATAACTAAACCTTACAAATTGAACAATACAATCGATAGATGAATACAACTCAAACTATGAACTCTTTAAGATATAGCACGTATGAATATATTAAGAGCTCGAGAGAATCAAAAGATATAGCAATGAAAAACCGAGTTGTTTGAAATCTTGTGTGCTTGAAGGTTTTCTCTGAATGTTCTCTTGATTGTTCGAAACGAATGAACACAAGAATCAGTTTATAAAGCTTCACACCAACGTTCAGAAAATCAATCACCAATTATTTGAACTATTAGAATCAATTTCCAACGTTCAATTGGTTAGAGATTTTACAAACGTTCTTGTGAACGTTAGACAGAGGGTTTGGAAGAAAGAAATCGATGAAAACATAACCCTTCTGATTTGTATAGATATAAAACGCGTATAGGAGATTTTGTATAAAGAAATCTTTTAATTAAGGAAACTCCTATAAGTTTTATAAAATAATTTAAAGAAAGATATTTAAAAAGATTTGAGCTCTAGAATATATTGTGTACGTATTATATAATAAATAGTCCTCACAATATATTTCCTGAATTACATCCATGAGAATTTGTCTTGATATAAGTCTTCAGGATTTCTGGCAGTTTGCAAATGGCTTGCTGTTTGTGTCTGTCAGTGCAAACGGCTTGCCAAACTGTCTCTGTTGTAACATCAAATGGCTTGCTGTATATATATTCTCTGTAAACTTAATATACCCTGCAAAACCAAGTTAGTACAACCATAACACAATGTTTTATATCAAACTACAAGCAAATAGCTTGCTGAATGTGATCATCAAAACCATAGGAGTATCAGGAATCCTTTTAAGGAGGGGAGACTGTAAGAACCCAGATTTTTGGATAGAATTAAATTTTTTTATTATGTATTGATGTAAGAGTGAACAGTGGTTACAACTACAATGTAATACTGGTTTTAAGGAATGAATAATGAAAGGATATAGATTCCAAGGTTGTATGTCCTGAAGGATGCTATTGGGTGATAACTTAGATTAGAATAATCTATCTCCTAGAAAGTTAAGATAAGATTCCCTAGAGAGAAATAGATACCCTCATCTCATCCAGATCGATATCGGTTACAAGTACAGAGGTTCCATGAAAGAGTTAAGGAACGCTCGAGGAAGCACAAAGATATTTTCTAAGTACCAGGACTAAAAAGAGAATAAGTGATGAATAGTGTTTTTGATGGAAATAAGAATATTATGAGACGACACTATATAGAAGTACCGGAATGAATTTTTGAGTTCGTATTAGTGATCCGAGGGGAAAATAAGTGTATGTAAAGACTGTCAGATTCTGAAAAACAACACTTTTATTTTCTCCGAGATTTTCCCTAGACACTGATAGATTAAGGATTTAATATTTAATATTTGAGGAATATTAATTGGAGGATTATAATGAAAGATGGAAATGGTGATAGAAATATTAAGAAGGTTTCCGGTAAAACCCTAACTAGAAATCATTGAGATATTCCTACGAATGATCAATCAAATTGAGAAATTCACGGACAAAGAATCAAGTAGAGGAAGTAAGATGCATGCATGTGCAAGTGATAAATATCTAGTAACTAGCAAGGAACTAGATCAATTAGAATGCAACCAAGTACTTAGCACACAAACCACTTGGTTAGCCTTAAACCACCAAAATATCAACACATGGCTTGCTAAATACATCATCTAGTGCATCATACCTTTAATAAAGCTACTTTATGCTAAGATATTATCTTTAACTCATCAATAATTCATTCTAACACCAAGCAAGCAAGAGAAAAGCAAGCAAGAACACAATCTCTCTCTTTTTACTCCCATTCGGCGTCACCCTTAATTTCAAAATCAAAAGCTTACTTCCAACCATCATTTGATCTCCAAACTTTTATGGTGAGTTCTATATTTCCTAAAAGTGATCTCCTAAAAATCCTAGCTTCAATCTCCTCTTTTTCCATTTTCAAATAAATCATTAAAGAAGAGGGTGAATAGTGTTTTCATGAACTAATCTTTGACTTTCTTGTTTTCATGGTTGATCTAAGCAAGCTTAAGCACTCCCAAGGACCATACCAAGCTTAGTAAGGTTAGATCATACTCCAAGGAAGGTATAAATCTTGAGAACCCTAGATCTTACTTTGAGATTTTGCTTGTTCTTGATGATTTTAGAGTAATATGTTTTTAATGATGTTATAAGCATGATTAGTTAGTGGTTTAGTGATTTTAGTAAGAGATAATGATCTTGTTGGTTTAGCATGATGTTCTTGGACTTGTAAAGATGAGAATCATGTGTATAAATTGGATTTGTGCCCGGTGTGGCTTGGTATTGTTGTTATGATTTTTAGAACGTTCGATTTATAGCCGTCATAATGTCCGATTGTTGTTAACCTTAAGAAACCGTGTTTGACAGTAGGCTTAACTCACTGCCTAGCTTCGTAATCTGCCATGTTAAAATAGATTATGTTATAAACTTCGTTTTGATATAAATTTCGTATGAAACGGACTTACGGTTTAGGAGTTATGATTAAATTCGTAAAAGTGGTTCGAAACCGTAAACAAAAGTTCGTAACTGAAATTGGATTCCTTTAATACTACGAAATCAGTGGCGAATCTTGATAATTAAATATTAGATATAAAAATGAAGGTGTGAGAGAAAACCTTGTGTGAAACAGATCGTTTTCCGATTTTATAAAAATGTTCGAATCAAGGTTAAGTGCGAAGAACCCCTTTTCAGAGATAACACTATTCATTCGAATGCTCCTGCCCTGTTTTAGTAAAATCTGGAAAAATTTATCTTCTGAACAAAGTCAGATTTTGAGCTAGCCACCTTACATACATTCTCTAGAGTATGTACGCGAAAACGGTGCGTCATTTGAGTTAACGGTTACCGAGTTATGAACATTTTAGTGAAAGAGGTGGGAATAGTGAAAATCTGCCGTTGACTGAACTTCGAAAATACATTTCACCTATCTAGACCCGTGTTTTCGAATTGGAAATTTTATGATAAATATTACAAATACCAAAGATGATTTTGGAAGTGGTTTCATAATTAAATATATTTCCGATGATTTATTAAAAGTGTTGAAGTGCGAGTCACGGAATAGTAATTCTCAAAAAAGTCAACTCGAGGGGTACTACTTTGGCCACCCGTTTTGGCTAGATTAAAAGAGGAATCTCGAGTCGACTAAAACATGAAACTTGTTAAGAATTATCAAGACAGCATATTGGTGCAAAGAACGATGTTATAAATGATTAAGTAAGATATACGAAAGATCCGACATTAAGGATGGGTTCGAGGTGTGTTTTGGACTAAACTTACGACTTAAGAGTTGGTTGATTAACATTGTGACAGCCCCAAATCCGGGGTCATGAATTTGGGCCATCACGGACCAACTTCCATTGAAAGTCAATAACCCTTGGGTTTTTTTTTTTTTTTTATACTTATGCAATTGACCCCACAGTAATACACACACACACACACCAGTCATATGCTCAGAGAAGATTTCAGTGTAAGATTTCAGGATAATATGAATATTTACTTAAATCTCTTACTATCATCTTCTCATTTCCTTCTTATGTAACAATTCTTATAAATTAATATAAAATCAGTTTCTCTTCATCTTTAACAATAATTCCATCGTCTCATATCATTTTACCTTTTCAGTATACCAATCTGACTTTATCGTTTATTCTTTATTCAATAATTGTGGGGGTTTCCACTGTCGCCGAATACGTGAGGTACGATGATCAGTCGTCCTCCGTACCCGTCCATTTTTACTACCGGTAGAAGGAATGAAGGCCACCTGCTAACAACATCCCTGGAGGAAGGCCATCTGCTAACATCCTCCCGGAGGAAGGCCACCTGCTAACATCCTCCCTTGGCATCTTCGTGCCGAATCATGAATGCTAGACTATGTCGCACACAGCCCTGACACAGCCTCTTATGCAAGTTTGTTGCTAATCCCCCTTTTTATAAGATCATTATTCAATTTATCAACACCATTTCATATTTCCATTCCCGTATATCACTTCCATTCTCGCACATTATTTCTATAAAATATATGTATATAACATACACTAAAAAGAATGTTTATAATATAGCATTATAAACCATATAACCCTAGATAACAACTGATACCATTCTCTTTCATATCTCTTTTACCCTAGAGCATATTCGCTCCATTCGTATTATCTCTATATTCATATTTCAGAAAACATATCCATCTCTCTTTAACTTCCCACAATCAAGAGAATATATTCTTTGCAATATAGCAACAAAAGCATCACATATACATAAATACATTCCATGATATCATTATTATTCTGAAGATAAATAATTTTTAAAGTAGGGATAGAAGGATCTTGCCTCGGTTTCAGTATCCTGACAGTATGGCTGGTTCCTCCTCCGGAATTTCTATAAACACAAAAGGACCATCATTAAAATACCACATCTCTTACTCACTACCCTCTCGTATAACAACACCCTTTACACTCCAATGTATGTTTAACGTATCATTATTACCCCAAAGGTTCAAGAACTTAACCATTTATAAGTTCAATCGAAGTTTCAGTGTTTGTCACCATTTTACCTAACAACCACACTCGACTGTAAAATTTCTTATAAATTTTTGATTTCGAATTTTAATATGAGGTCAACTGCCAAGGGTCCTCTGACCACCCTACTATACTATCCCAAAATTTCGTGACTTATAAAAATGTCTAAGTATGGTAACTTTAGCCTCAAAGTGGATAAAATTACGTTTTCTCGGTTATCGAACGTCTTTCACTAAAACTGACTTTTCTCCTAAACCGTTCATCAGATTTTAACGCACCTTATATCAAAACGATCTATGAACTAAGCTCTATCATTTCATGGTCAATTGGTAACCTAGGCAGTGAGATACCGTATGAATACAGGGGTCACAAAACAGGGCAGTTTTCGTTCTAACGAAAATCGGACATTATAACTGCTGTAATTTCATACTTTCCCAAAATCAAACTCCTCCAAATCAATCATCAAACACAATAATCATCACCTACACCATGTGGTCTTAATTACCAGCCATGGTTACAATTACAAACACTTCCATATACAACTTTAATCACTTATAAACACACTTAAATCACCATAATCTTAACATTTATACCACTTATCCACTAATCACATCAATATCCATCATAATAAACAAGGACAAGAGTGATTATACCTCTTTGAAGCTTGAAGAACACTTAATAATCCTTAATAATCCTTGGGCACACCTTGAAAAACCTTGAATTAGCTTGGATTAACTAAATGAACCATTAAAACAAAGTTAATTCCAAGATTTCACTATTCATCAAGCAACTTTGAGAATTTCTTTACCTTACTAAATAATGATGGATGGCTATGAAACTTGGTGGGTGATCCTTTCTAACCTCCAAGAAGCTCCATGATTTTTCCCTTGAATTGTTATTGAAGAGAACTAGGGTTTTGAATTTTTTTTTTTTCTTTTTCCTAGAAAACCCGAATGGTTAATGGATGGGGTGGGAGAGTTTTCTTGGCTTCTTTTCTAATCCTCATCTCATCTTATCCTAATTCTAGAGTTTTATGGAAAATCCCATGGTTTAAAGACTAATTTGCCCTTAATTTTGAGTTAGTGGAAGATGATATAAGGTGTGATGTCATGGATGAGTGTTTTGTAAGCTTGTTCTTTTAACCTTAAGTATTTACTACTAATAACCTTATAAATATTAATGTGGAAAATGTCCTTATTACTTACTAACCATGGTTACTTGGTTTCCATACTCGTCTAATTGTGGTTTGTTTCGAGTATATCTCGTTATCTCAGTGGTTTTGAAATCATTTAACAATCCAAATTCCTTTGGTATTCTCTTAACTTAATAATCCCCTGGCTCAAATCTAAATTCATTAATCCCTCAATATATAGTTCTTATAATGTTTCTATGCTCTTCAATCTCCAATAGAAACTCTTTAGAAGTCGAAATCCTCAAAAATCCATATTTAGGAATTTCTGAAATCCATCGTCATTTCGAGTCACTTATTTTCATAGTATATCACTAATATGGTTTCTGTTTATTCATTTTATGTTTCCATTATAGAGTACCTATATACCATTTTCCTAAATCCTCGAAATTTACTATTCATGTAACCACTGTAGCATTACTGAAGTTAGGGTTATTACATCCTTCCCTCCTTAAAAGGATTCCGTCCCGGAATCACGTCAAAAAAATGTCCATAGATACCTTTTCATCTACACCTTATAACTTCTATATCACTTTCTCCATCCTTTTTCCTTCATAATATCTCTATCTTGTTTGCGTAAAATTACACCAACATAAACTTGCTTGTCATTCATCAACATCCCTCTTTTAGTTATGGGTATCGGCCACCACATTGGCCTCTCCTGAATGGTAGTGTATCTCACTTATGGTTTATCCCTATGTTGATCTCTATCATGACATAAAATATACATACTTCGCTCTTATTATATCTTGTCTCTGTAAAATCATCCAGAAATCCTACTAGAATAAGATTCTTTGAAACAATTGTAAGAAAATATTACCTATAATATATATTTCCTGTTCGTATATAAACAAGTCTGTGGTTTACCCCCAAAATACTATTATTCTCCTTTTCATAGAATGTCTAACCCCTAACAGATACTGATTTTCCTTATCTAGATTATCAACCTACCTATACCATTCATTGACCACATTGATTCCTAACCAAACGTTTACACTAAAAATTTAAATACTAGAAAAATGTTCACCTGCATCTGTATCCGGCTTTCTCAATGCCTCCCCTAAAGTCATATTGTACACTCTAGCAGTAGGCCTGTTTGAAGCAGTCACACTCTGTTCTGGCACGGATGATCCCCCGGAACAACAATCTCTGGCAATGTGTCCTAGTTTCCCACACTGGTAACACTTGGCGTCCCTCTTAGGATTGGTATTAGCCGATGGGCACTGGCTAAGATAGTGTCCTTTTTGTCCACAGTTAAAGCAGTTTATTTCTAATGCTCTACACACTCCCGTATGCTTCCTACCACACGTGTTACAGTCTGGAAATGGTGTTCGAGATTGATTAGACTGAAAGGTTCCTGTGGATCTACCACCCTGATTCACCGTCTCACTGTTAGTCTTATTATTCCCTGACTTTCCAAACTGGGGTTTTTGTCCTTTACCAAATTTGTTAAAGTAACTTCCCTCACTTGAACCTCCTTTTGGACCCTCAAATTTTCTTTTCTTGTTCTCTCGACCTAATTGGGTTTGTTCACTCTCGGCCTCAATAATAGATGCTTTCTGAACCACCGCAGCATACTCGGTCAACTCAAATGGTGCCACTCTTGTCCGTAGCCATGGTTTCAATCTTTGTTGAAACCTTTTTGCTCGTTGTTCCTCAGTACGCACAAATTCTGGAACAAACCTAGACAGTTCGGTAAATTTCGTTTCATACTCAGCCACTGTTAGATTTTCCTGCTTTAGCTCCAAAAATTTTATTTCCATCTGGTTCTCCAGGTACCTAGGGGAATATTTGTCTAGAAACACCCTAGTGAAACGCTCCCAGGTTATCACTCCCGCTCCCTCGAGATTTTTCTTAGCTTCCCACCAATAATTTGCCTCTCCCTTTAGGAGATAGGCTGCAAAGACTGTCTTCTGATCTTCTTCTACCCTCAGTATCTCGAAGGCTTTCTCCATCTCTTTCAGCCATGCCCTGGCTGCTACTGGGTTAGTGGTTCCCTCAAATTCTGGGGGTTTTAGTGACTTAAAAGCACGAAAAGAGTTAGCTGCCTGGTTGGGAAGAACAGGTGGTTGTGGCGGATTCTGTGGATTAGCTAAATTCTGCCTCAAAAGTTCCATAAATTGGTTAAAAGGGTTACCACCCTGATTTCCCTGTTGACCAGTTGATTCATCTTCTTCTTCCTCATGATCTTGTTCATTATGAGCGTTTTCACCCTGCCTATTATGACTTCCTTCCTCTCTCTCATTTTCCCTTGCATTCATTCTATTATTACGCTTAGGCGGCATGATTCTGTATATAACAATATTCTTCGTTAATCACCCACAATTAGGGTACAATATACATCATTTCCATATATGCACAACTATATCATTAGTTAACTTATTTATGCATCCCAGTATTTTTAACTCCACACAAGTAATATTTAATTATAATACAACTTTGACAAATAAGCTTAGTACCTTTAGCACAATAACCTTTTCATTTAAGTCAATCACCTCATATATATCAATATTTTTTTGATTCTCAACATTTAATATCAAAATACAATAAAATTAAGCAAAGTACATAAACTTCATTAATTTACATAAATATTTTACAACTTGGGTACAACGTCTTTTACTACTAATATCATACATCATAAAGTACAAGGTTCGAAACCCCAAAAGCATAACTGTACATACTAACTCGCTATAACAAAAGCACTACTAGCTGTCCTCTAATCAGACTGGGATTAAGACAGTAAACAACTAACCTAATCCCCAAAATGACATCCACAAGTTGACTAGTCTGATTAGTATCCAAGACTACTACTCCTAATCATGGTAACGATGCCCTGATAACGTCTCTGATCTGCACTACCATAGTGGTGACTACATCAACTATCTGAGCCCTCCATACTGGATCCCCTCTGTCTCCCAACATCGTCCTAATATCACCGAGTGCCCGCAGCTCGATACTAACTATGCTCAAAGTCAACCCATCTGGTATCACACCTCCTCCTCCTCTCGCTCTGTCTAACCTCTGTACAAGTGTATCTATAGTCCGACGGGACTCATCCAGCTGTCCCTGAAGGGCAAAGTACTCTGGCAAGAAAATAGCTGGCAACTGACCAGTTGGAAATATAGGTGCCTCCTGAGGTGGCATAGCATCTGGGGGAGGTACATCTATAAGTGGGGGTGCATCCACTGGTGGAGGTGGTGGTGGTGCAAATGGTGGGGATGGAGGAACTGGCTCCGTGTCCGCATCCTCGGAAGGGTCCTCCTCCAACTCATCCTCTGACATGATAAAGTGTCCCGGTGGAGTGAACTGCTCAACTGGGTCCTCAAAAGGGTCAGGGCTAGGTAGAGGAGATGGAACTGGTGATGGCACTGGGACGGGTGGGACAGGAGTAGGAGTCACGTGAATGTCCCTCCACTCAATCGGCTCCTCAGGTATAACAGATAACCTAGGCCTCTTACGCAAGGGCATCTCCTCCTCAGGAATATCCGACCGCACCCGAGAAGGTCCGGCCCCATCAGGTCCTACATATGGTCTACCAAAATATGGCACTATGGCCACAGCATCCCTCTGCCTACGCTCCTCTGCCTCCTCAAGTCTCACTCTGATCTCGTGTCTCTCCATGGCCTCTGCGCGAACTCTCCTCCTCAGGTCAGCGATAGCATACTCTGGAACCTCTACACCTACCAGCAACAAGTCTCTAAGCTCCTGCTCGGGTAGTCCTAGCCACTGGGGGTCCTGACCCGGCTCACCCATCTCCGCTCCCTATAATAAAACATAAAATTCTATTAGTAACGGTCTATAAAATTATAAACAATACTTAAAATAAATACTACCTGCGATATACCACCCCTGAACTTGATGGAAGTTCAAAATTTATGTTATAACTGATACATTTATTATTATCGCTCTTGTTCCTGAGCATTATGACTCTTAGCTCTGATACCAAACTGTGACAGCCCCAAATCCGGGGTCATGAATTTGGGCCATCACGGACCAACTTCCATTCAAAGTCAATAACCCTTGGGTTTTTTTTTTATACTTATGCAATTGACCCCACAGTAATACACACACACACACCAGTCATATGCTCAGAGAACAACATTCACCATACTAAAAGTTTAGAGTTAAACAGTTATTACAAACCCAGAATCATACTTAAGTACATTGTTGAGTGATGCTTCTACAAGAAGCATTTCAACAACCAAATTTATTACAACCTTACACACTTACACACTTAATATACATAAGACCACTAAACCCCTTGCGCTGGTCATCTACCTCAGGGATTGATGCTAACGAGCTCTCAGAAGGTTGTCTTTCCCTTACCCTCTTGCGGGGCGTTCTGCGTAGTATTGGCATACCTAGCTGTATATAGATAAGTAGCAAGAGTGAGCTATAATAGCTCAGCAAGATAATATTGTAAACTAGAATTTAAAATGTAACCAAGTATACATGTATATACATATGTAAGCAGTAACCAAATTATAAACTTTAAGGAAGAATAAAACTCTTATTTAATAATACATCATCCACTTACTATTATAAGAAAGAAATCTAGAATAATACAGTATCAGTTTCTCTTCTTAAATAATATAACAATCAATATAATCTTTCAGTGTAAGATGTCAGGATAATATGAATATTTACTTAAATCTCTTACTATCATCTTCTCATTTCCTTCTTATGTAATAATTCTTATAAATTAATATAAAATCAGTTTCTCTTCATCTTTAACAATAATTCCATCGTCTCATATCATTTTACCTTTTCAGTATACCAATCTGACTTTATCGTTTATTCTTTATTCAATAATTGTGGGGGTTTCTACTGTCGCCGAATACGTGAGGTACGATGATCAGTCGTCCTCCGTACCCGTCCATTTTTACTACCGGTAGAAGGAATGAAGGCCACCTGCTAACAACATCCCTGGAGGAAGGCCACCTGCCAACATCCTTCCGGAGGAAGGCCACCTGCTAACATCCTCCCTTGGCATCTTCGTGCCGAATCATGAATGCTAGACTATGTCGTACACAGCCCTGACACAGCCTCTTATGCAAGTTTGTTGCTAATCCCCCTTTTTATAAGATCATTATTCAATTTATCAACACCATTTCATATTTCCATTCCCGTATATCACTTCCATTCTCGCACATTATTTCTATAAAATATATGTATATAACATACACTAAAAAGAATGTTTATAATATAGCATTATAAACCATATAACCCTAGATAACAACTGATACCATTCTCTTTCATATCTCTTTTACCCTAGAGCATATTCGCTCCATTCGTATTATCTCTATATTCATATTTCAGAAAACATATCCATCTCTCTTTAACTTCCCACAATCAAGAGAATATATTCTTTGCAATATAGCAACAAAAGCATCACATATACATAAATACATTCCATGATATCATTATTATTCTGAAGATAAATAATTTTTAAAGTAGGGATAGAAGGATCTTGCCTCGGTTTCTGTATCCTGACAGTATGGCTGGTTCCTCCTCCGGAATTTCTATAAACATAAAAGGACCGTCATTAGAATACCACATCTCTTACTCACTACCCTCTCGTATAACAACACCCTTTACACTTCAATGTATGTTTAACGTATCATTATTACCCCAAAGGTTCAAGAACTTAACCATTTATAAGTTCAATCGAAGTTTCAGTGTTTGTCACCATTTTACCTAACAACCACACTCGATTGTAAAATTTCTTATAAATTTTTGATTTCGAATTTTAATATGAGGTCAACTGCCAAGGGTCCTCTGACCACCCTACTATACTATCCCAAAATTTCGTGACTTATAAAAATGTCTAAGTATGGTAACTTTAGCCTCAAAGTTGATACAATTACGTTTTCTCGGTTATCGAACGTCTTTCACTAAAACTGACTTTTCTCCTAAACCGCTCATCAGATTTTAACGCACCTTATATCAAAACGATCTATGAACTAAGCTCTATCATTTCATGGTCAATTGGTAACCTAGGCAGTGAGGTACCGTATGAATACAGGGGTCACAAAACAGGGCAGTTTTCGTTCTAACGAAAATCGGACATTATAACTGCTGTAATTTCATACTTTCCCAAAATCAAACTCCTCCAAATCAATCATCAAACACAATAATCATCACCTACACCATGTGGTCTTCATTACCAGCCATGGTTACAATTCCAAACACTTCCATATACAACTTTAATCACTTATAAACACTTAAATCACCATAATCTTAACATTTATACCACTTATCCACTAATCACATCAATATCCATCATAATAAACAAGGACAAGAGTGATTATACCTCTTTGAAGCTTGAAGAACACTTAATAATCCTTAATAATCCTTGGGTACACCTTGAACAACCTTGAATTAGCTTGGATTAACTAAATGAACCATTAAAACAAAGTTAATTCCAAGATTTCACTATTCATCAAGCAACTTTGAGAATTTCTTTACCTTACTAAATAATGATGGATGGCTATGAAACTTGGTGGGTGATCCTTTCTAACCTCCAAGAAGCTCCATGATTTTTCCCTTGAATTGTTATTGAAGAGAACTAGGGTTTTGAATTTTTTTTTTCTTTTTCCTAGAAAACCCGAATGGTTAATGGATGGGGTGGGAGAGTTTTCTTGGCTTCTTTTCTAATCCTCATCTCATCTTATCCTAATTCTAGAGTTTTATGGAAAATCCCATGGTTTAAAGACTAATTTGCCCTTAATTTTGAGTTAGTGGAAGATGATATAAGGTGTGATGTCATGGATGAGTGTTTTGTAAGCTTGTTCTTTTAACCTTAAGTATTTACTACTAATAACCTTATAAATATTAATGTGGAAAATGTCCTTATTACTTACTAACCATGGTTACTTGGTTTCCATACTCGTCTAATTGTGGTTTGTTTCGAGTATATCTCGTTATCTCAGTGGTTTTGAAATCATTTAACAATCCAAATTCCTTTGGTATTCTCTTAACTTAATAATCCCCTTGCTCAAATCTAAATTCACTAATCCCTCAATATATAGTTCTTATAATGTTTCTATGCTCTTCAATCTCCAATAGAAACTCTTTAGAAGTCAAAATCCTCAAAAATCCATATTTAGGAATTTCTGAAATCCATCGTCATTTCGAGTCACTTATTTTCATAGTATATCACTAATATGGTTTCTGTTTATTCATTTTATGTTTCCATTATAGAGTACCTATATACCATTTTCCTAAATCCTCGAAATTTACTATTCATGTAACCACTGTAGCATTACTGAAGTTAGGGTTATTACAAACATGGACTTCGTAGGAGTCTAGGGAAACCCCATAGTGCCTTGTTTGTTAATTACTTTAGTGCTTAAGCATTAAGTATAAGTGCAATGACGTGCCTTGATAACGGACGAGTGTCGGATTATAACGGTATTAATAAGAGTTATGTTAGGATTTGCCTAACGAGATAATTTGAAAACGTGTTTTAGCCTAAGTTAAATATATACTTAGCATTTCGAAGTGTTAAAGTGATTAACCTCGGATATTGTGACTATTTATAGATCACCGGATTGAACCGAGGTACACTACACCTACAGGATTACCAGGCAAGTTTTTAACCTTCTTGAAGGCTGTTGTTGTGATAATATATATATGAATTGATTCTGTTATATATATGCCATAGCATGCATGCCTACTTTCAAGTTATATTGCAATACTTGTTCCCTGAATTGATATTGGCTTATAGACTAGATACGCTATATCAGTATAAGCCGGATTTTTGGTTAAGACCCTTAGTGAAGGGCATGTGATATTCATTCTTTAAATGTAGACCGGGAGTCGGTATTTTGAGATATAGATGTAGTCGTGGAAACCCGGAGGGATTCCAGCGACAGATTAGTATTCCTTTTGAGGAATGTTATTATTAAACATTAATTATATCTCCATAAAGTATTAATTACTTGGAAATCTTTCGAGAAATGTTATTTGAGTATTATCTCAGTCGAGAAATATTAAATGAATATTATTTCGAATATTCATTTGGAGTTTGATTATTTCATGAATATTATTTCAAGATTCATTTGGAATATTGTTTATTAAATGAATATTACTTTCGAATATTCATTTAAGGTTTTATCTATTCAATGAATATTACTTTAAGATATTCCTTTGAAATTCTAATTACTTAAGGAACATTATTTCAAATATTCCTTGAGAGTATTGATTACTAAATGAATATTATTTGGATATTCATTTAGAATAGTATTTATTAAATGAATATTATTTGGATATTCATTTAAGGTTTTATTTACTTAATGAATATTATTTTAAAATATTCAATTGAAGTTCTAATTACTTAAGGAATATTATTTTGAATATTTCTTTAAAGTTTTGATTACTAAATGAATATTAATTGGATATTCATTTAGAATACTATTTATTTAATGAATATTGATATTCATTTAGAATACTATTTATTTAATGAATATTATTTCCAAATATTCATTTAAGGTTTGATTTACTTAGTGATCATTATTTTAAATATTTATTTGAGTTTATCTATTTAACGAATATCATCTTGAATATTCATTCGAAGTTTTATTTATTTAATGAATATTATTTTGAATATTGTTAGTTACAGAGGCATGCCTGTACACATCTAATAACAAGCCTAATTGTTTGTAATGCTTTGCATTACTTACATGACCTCTTAACTGAGGGAACCTCTAGTTGTAGAGTTTCTGTTTGTATTGTACTTGTAGTAGGCATCAAATCCTAGTTGTGTAATTGTACAAACAAAGTCTAGAATAATGCTTGAAAGAAGTTCCAAGGTTCATGCCTCAAGCAAGGAGTTAAAGACTGTCAAATAATCACAGTTGGGATTTAAAGAAATGAAGAATTTGCCTAAGTACCAATTAGAGAAGTATATTTGTCTATTCGAGAAGTCCAGCATTCGAGAAGTCAGAGATTCGATATCTCAAGACAATATTCGATATCTCTGAATACACTGTTCGATATCTCAGAGATTCAATATGTCTACTACTCTATTCGAGAACTCAAGAAGTCAACAAGTCAAGATGGTATTCGAGTTCTCAAAGAGTCAACAAGTCAAAGTTTCATTCGATATCTCAAGGGCTCAGAAAGCTATTCGATATCTCGAGGATTCGATAAGTCAAATGTTCTATTCGACAACTCAAGGAATCCTGATGGAAAAGAGCTATTCGAGAAGTGGTTCGATATGTCAATATAACAGTATTCGAGAACTCAGAGTTATCAATCAAGTCAATTCTAGTTCTCGAATCACTTACTTAGTCACTTCTCGAATACATTCTTGGAGACAAAATACTGAAGAAATTGTACAAGTCAGAAACCTGCAACAAGCCAATGCACTTTATGGACCACAATCTGTAACGTGCTCTGGAAAGCCTACAAGGAAGCTTGGAGAGATATAGAAGAGACAAGGAGCTAAAGAAGTGGATCTAAACAGGCTTTGCAAAGTCAAATCTGTAACCGTTTGGACACTTACTCAAAAAGGATAGACAGACTAGAAAGTAATTTGTTTAGCTACCTTATTTGCAGTAAGTAGGCTGTATCCATGTTCTATAAGGACATAGCCTCACTTCATAACTTAGTAACTTTTGTGAGTCAAGTTTTTCATACACTGTAAGCTATATCTCTCTGAGAAAAACGAAGCTGAGAATACTACCATTTGTATTCACAGATTGTAGCAACCTTTATCTAATAATACATTAGATTAAAGTGATATTGTGTCTTGTGTTGTTTCTTTATCCGCACCTTCACTTCTACACACACATGCACTTATCTGCTACATTGACTCAATCCAAGAAAAGTTCAAGAATCCATTCACCCCCCCTCTGTATTCTTTTACCGTATTCAATACTCAACAAGTGGTATCAGAGAGGGCTGTTTATTCAAAAACAGGAAAACGATCATGAGTTCGAATACACCAAAGACTACAGGAACGGTGAAGGTCCCTAAGTTTGACAAAGAAAACTTCAACCTCTGGAAGATAAAGATGATGTTGTTCATTAAAGCCTCTCATCCCTTGTATCCTGAGATTCTCAAGAATGGTCCTTTTGTTCCACAACAAGAGATACCAGAGAAGACTGTTGGAACCATAACTATCCCAAGAACTTATGAGGCCAAGGATCCATCAAAGTGGACAGAGTCAGAAAGGGAGAAGGTTGCTCTTGACAGCCACCTCATGTTGCTTATCATTGATTCCATGGACATGTCAATGTTTGCAAACATTGCATCATGCACGTCTGCTAAAGAGATGTGGGATCACATTGAGGTGTTGTGTGAAGGGACTGATGAGGTTAAGGAAAACAGGAAACAGATACTGGTCACACAGTATGAAGCTTTCATGGCACAGCCCAAGGAAAGCATCACTGAAATGTTTGAAAGGTTTCACAAGCTAGTTACTGAGTTGCAGATGAATGGAAAGGTTTACAGCACCAAGGAGTTAAATATGAAATTTCTGTTGTCTTCACCAAATCATCTGGAGCAAAGAGTCATTTCTCTAAGAGAGAGAGATTTGAACAAAGTCACCTATGATGTGCTCTATGGAGTCCTAAAGACTCATGAACTCGAGTTGCTTCAGAAAAGGGCTATCCAAGCCAACCAAGGTAGGATGATAAACACATCATGTGCCTTGATTGTCAACAAATCCATTCTGGACCTAGAAGCATCTACAAGCCAACTAAGGATAGAGGAGGTGGCAGATGATGAAGAAACTGAAGCTGGGGTGAGTGAACCTGTTGAGGAAAAGGAGGAAGAAGAAGAAGAGTTTTACACTCTGGAAGAACTTGATGGGATGGAAAATACTTCATATGCTTTCATGGCCAGAAAATTTCCAAACATCAGATTTAAAAGAAATCAACCCTTCAAACCAAAAACTCAAAACCATTCAGCCAACAAGAACAAGGCACCTGTGAAACCAAACAGAAATAAGTTCAAAACCAGTTATGTGGATAGGTCATCTGTAAGGTGCTATAGATGCAATGACCTAGGGCATTTTGCCAGTGAATGCAAGAAGCCTAAAAAGAAGGATAGAGATTATCTTGAGCTCGAAGCTAAGTATGAGGCCCTTCTGAAAAAGCAGACACATGGTAAGGCCTACATAGCTGAAGGGAAGTGTTGGGATGATTCTGAGAGTGATGAAGAGGAACAAGAATTCTGCAATTATGCCTTGATGGCCAACTCCAAGGATGACTCATCTTCATCTGATTCTCAGGTACCATCTCTCACTACTATAGACATGTCTGTTTCTGAGTACAAATGCATGATTGAACAATTATCTGTTGAAATGTTTAATATTCATACTAGTATGACTGCTGCTAATGAGGAGATTGCTAAACTGTCTACTAGAAATGAAATATTAACCAAAAAGAATGAGGAACTTGAGCTAACTACTATGCAAGTAGAAAACCTTAAGAAAGAAGTTGAATATTTGAAGAACAAGGTTTTATGTGCTAGTCAAGTAGAGAAGGCTCTTAGGGATGAATTAGCTGAGAATGAATTCAAACTAAAAACTTTCAAGAAATCATCTGGTTTAGTGCAATCCTACTGTGAGAAAATTGAAGCTAAACCCAAAGCAGCTATTGGACTTGACTATGACTCTCTCAAACAAAGGAAAGGCTATGCTGTCATTGAAGAGGACATAGCTGTTCATGAGAAAGTGCCTCACATTTTGAGAAAAACTGAAAATCCAATTTTTAAGGAATCAACATTTGAAATTGATGAGGATGCCTTACTCATCAAGCAAATGTTGAATGATGAGGATGAAGCACAATCTAGTGAACAGCAAGCATCCTCTAAGGATGAGAGTGTCAATTCAAAGACCAAGAAACCAGTAGTTGATAGGCCAAGACCTAAGAAGTTTGTTAAGTTTGTCTCAGCTGGGATGAGTGATTCAGAAAAGAGAGTGACTAAGAAGAAACAGAACAGAAATGGCAAGTTAGGGATTAACAAGGATAACAACTATGCTTATATGCCTAATGCCCCTAGGAAAACTTGTCAGAACTGTTTCAGTACCAATCATTTAACTCATGCATGCAAGAAACCTGTTGGTAGTGTGTCTAAACCTTTCTATGATTGTTCTGTGCCTCTAAGTCATAGAGATGCACCTTTCTGTGATAAATTTGACTGTATGCCATGCAATATGAATGTTATGACTAGTTGTTTTAATTTAAGAAGGAAATTCATTGATGGTTGTATCAGTCACAATTCTCACACACACTACACAAGGTCAAAGTCTTCAAGTCCTCCTAAAGCTAGGAAGGTACCTTTGTCACCTAAGTCTGAAACCTCAGGTTCTAAGACTTCCAACAGTGACAAGAAGACTAACACTAAGAAAGTTGACAAGCATGTTGTTTATGATAAAACTGTCTCTAAGTCACAAGGACCCAAACTTGTTTGGGTACCAAAGGAAAAGTAATACCTTTGTCTTTGCAGGGCAAAGAAAGTGAAAAGAAGGTCATGTGGATTTTGGACAGTGGATGCTCAAATCATATGACTGGTGATATGGCCCTGCTATCACAGTATGAGGAAAAGGCTGGCCCAATGGTTGCTTTTGGAGATGACAGGGGTAACACATTGGGATATGGCAAGCTGAAAGTTGGTAATGTCATCATTGAAGATGTAGCACTAGTCAAGGGGCTCAAGCATAATCTGCTAAGTGTTGGTCAGTTTACTGATAGAGGATTCAAAGTGAATTTTGACAAAGATGAATGTTTGATCACCCACAAGAAGACTGGTGATTTTGCTCTATCTGGAGTAAGGAAGGGAAGCCTGTTTGTAGCCAATATGGACTCTGCAAACAAGGACAAAATTTGTTGCTTTTACTCAAAAGCATCAAATGAAGATTGTTGGCTGTGGCACAAGAAACTATCACACCTGAACTTCAAGGCCATTAATTCTCTAGTCAAAAGAGAGTTAGTGAGAGGCATGCCCACACTCGAATTCTGTCAAGAAGGAGTGTGTGTGTAACGCCCCAAATCCGGGGTCAGGGATTTGGTCGTCACGCGGAAATCCTTAACATCAAATCACCTGTTTGACAATATTAAACCACCTGTAATCATTTAATAACTGAATTACAACATCTGTGACCCCAACCACCAAGCATCTTTTAGGTTACAGGGCTAGAGACAAGAATCGATCCTTACATTTCTCATTACATCCATTTAATTACATCACACTGAGTATTACAAATCCTAACCTACTAGTGTAGCTTCGTTGAGAAGTACACTAGCACTAGTACTATCCTGTACAAAGTGATATATACATAATACACATCAATACACTTATATATAACTTACTCCAGCTATCTATGTTCTGGATCATATCATCTTCACAAGGGCACACTGCCTACTTCTCCTGAGCCATGCAGATAAGCCTCAATCATCTACCTTCCTCTGAAAGGTTAATATTTAAAACAAGCAAGTATGAGCGAAAGAATTGCCCAGCAAGTATTAATAGAGCACAACAATATATATCAATATACACATGGAGTTTTTGAAATATAACGATACTTAATATCAATTTCGAAATATTTACAACAATGAAACCTCAGTAGGGGATATATGACATTTCGAGTACCATCAGATAAATAAAGTAAGTTCATGTCAACAATGGTAATCCTTATACCTTATCCACATACCATACTCATAGTATTGATAACCTCTTAGGGAGCTTTCAAAATATGCAGTTCAATATGCTGCTAAGATAGTTATTACCACCCTTCATAAACCAAACCATTATAAAGTTCCCTTTTTAATACTCCTCAAGTTTGTAAGTATATACACATGAGTATATCATTATCATCAAAACACCCTTCAGTTCAAGATTCTGTACAGGATATAAGTTCGTTACCACTTGATAAGTTAAACTCAGAAATAACTGATAGGAAGAGAGTCAAAGCTCTTGAAGCAAAACATTTGGGATTTAACATCAATAACCGCTGAACCATCTTTCATCTTTTGAATAATTGCAAAAGTGCACAAGCATGTGCCATTATTGTTAGAATAATCTTGCAGTTCTAGATACTGCATGAATTCATCATCTTTCAAAATTGAAAACAACACTATCGGCTACTTGGCACTTAGGCCTAAGAAGCAGTGTTTGAGTATTTTTCCAAAGTGGAGGATGGGACTTAAAGAAAACATAAAAACCTGACAAGGATTGACGATGATCAGTTGCCACATCCAAGCCCAATAATCCGCGGGTCTTCTCTACCAGTAGAAGGATAGAAACTACATCCGTAACTACCCTTGGGTGAAAACTACATCCGTAATCACCCTCGATGAAAACTACATCCGTAATCATCCTTCGGCAACACCTGGGCCGGAATAATAATTGATGGACCGCCTGGCTCAAGGCCGCTTACACATCCCGGGAATCGTTCGTCAACGATTCCCACACCTGCCAGAGTCCCCTTTTTCTTTTCTTGTCAAAATCATTTTGATAGAAAACTTGAGTAGTTGAAGTTCGACTTCAGTCGACCGATAATTTCTTGAAAAACGAGCAAGAGAGTAAAACCTGACCGGGGGTTTTCGAAAATGTTTTGAGTTCAAAAGAGTTCAAGTATAGATATACACTTGTACCGATATCAATCTCGACACAGGGTTTTGTGATCACACATGGAAAATGGTACGCATAAAGCTTGTAACCACAACAGGGTAATTCCATATATAAATATAAGTTCTTGAAGAGTAACTTACCTAGATAGATTCCAAAATATAATATTTTAAATGACTATGAAAGTCCTTAGACAACCTTTAAATAGTGTTTTATAACCTTCAAAACACTTAGAGTATTTAATAAATATTGACTACTATGTAACAAATAATAAATATTCAATAATCCCTTTTTTAAAAGAATACTCAAATTAATATTCATTTATTAAGTAATATTCAAATAATATTTAATTTTAATACTGGAATATCTTTAATCCGTATTGAAAATAAACTATCTCCGATAAATAATATACTAGATAGGATCACTCCATTAAATTGTTTTATTATTTCTCCGGGACAAAGTGATTTTAAGAAAGCGTTTTGAAAATAATATTCATCTAACTAAATAAATTTAATTAGGCGAATGAGGTTTATTTAATTAGTAAATGCTTTCAGGAGCAGCTATTAATTAAATAAACACGGGTTTATTGGTGATGTTGCCTTTAGGTTAATTATTGCAAAATTCTTTTTAAAAGCTTTGCCCGGGTTTTCGAAAACATACAATACAAATAACCCCGACACGCGGGCTAAGTTCGATAACTCCATACACGCTCTACCCTCGGAGCCTTTACCACGTAGTTCCATATATACGTATATGTATCTATATATACCTCATAACATATAGTCCTCTACCACATTAGAAAAGTTTATAAATATACAACATATAATCGAGATGTAGAACCATAAGAATGTCACCGCCCATCGACAGTATTATAAGTCATGGGTTTTGATTATTGCACGAGAATAATTTAATATCGCTAGCAAAGTCAAGAATAAAATGATTTGGAAGGAGGAGCACAAGATTAAAAACTCGCAATTAGGGATTGAAAACCTTTTTCCGCACATTTTATATAATTCAAAATAGGTATACTCTGAACGATAGAGTATGTGTAAATAAACTTGCCTCTGGTCCTTAGCAGAAAACAGAAACCGCGAATAAACCTTTCGCACTTCGTCCAAGCAATTCCCTGGAGGTAGCTTACCTTTCTTTATACAGCGCCTCGATCTTTCCTTTTTGGTGCACGTCATTCCAACTCGGTTATGCCCTAATGGTACTGAAATAGTTATGAGTACGTGTCAGTCATACCTCGTATATCGAGCAGACACAACTCGGGATTATCACTAAATAACATAAAGTCAAACTATAGGTGTCCTCCCTATAGTTGACTATTCTAATACCACTTATTGCACATAACATACTATAGTAAAGAAAAGAAATGGAAAAGTCCCCTCTTTAAAGTGGACAATTCCTGGTGCTAAACACCTCAAACCATACCACTTAATCAACTTAGTATATAGATAGTCCTCAAACATAATTAATCCTCGAGACACATAAATCCTCGAATTAAATCACTTAGCACATAAATCCTCGAGACAACAATTACCCTCGAATTAATTCACTTAACACATATACACATAAACAATTAACACCCAAATCATACCTTTAAACCCTTGAAATCAAATAAGTTAAATAAATTAAAATGCAGGGGATTTTTAGAAAATTTCGGCATGTAGTATTCGTTTATCGGACTATGGGCTCAGCCCCTCCATGCCAAACAAAACAATTTATAACCCTGCTTTTGATAAAATAAAAGCTGCCTCAACTTGCAGCAAAGTAAACAAGTAAGAAAAGTACCCGCCCAGACATGCGGCAACTAGCACATAAGGAAAAGTACCCGCCCAGACATGCGGCAACTAGCACATAAGGAAAAGTACCCGCCCAGACATGCGGCACCTCAACATTTAAGGAAAGTAAACTAAGTTTATCCACATTTAAGCCAACACCACGTAGTTGGCACTTACACTATCAACATATACTATAACTCGATTTATAACATCTAGCACATAGACATTTACAAGTTATCCAACTCTTATGACTACATTATATGGCGATAACAATTAGCACTTAGCACTTAGCAATTAACAATTTCAATTGGAAACTAACAATTAGCAATTAGCACTTAACAATTACTTGACAACTAACCCAAATATATTATCCGACAATTAATAATTACTCACTAACAATTAACAATTAGCAATTTAACAATTAACAATCACTAACCCGAATCTTTAATCGGACTCATAATTAAACTCAACAGTTATAATTACAAACATACCTTCCGAATTAAATATCGGAAATTCAACCAATAATCATAATCTTACAATTTTAGTCTAATTATACCCATTACCACATTAAGCTTTCCATTTAAACTAATTAAACCACTCTAATTAACCTCGCAATTTAAACTAACTAATTACCACCATAATTAACCTCGCAATTTAAACTAACTAATTACCACAATAATCTCACAATTAAATCTAATTTAATTACCACAATTTAAAACTAATTAAATTACAACCATTAATTTATATCAAAATTTACAACTAATGCAATACGAAAATTAAATAGGTAGACACGAAATTATACCATCTCGGTTTCGATTCGACTCGCCCGAAAATCCATCCACCGGAAAATCACCACCATCTCTCTCTCTCTCTCTCTCTCTCTCTCTCTCTCTCTCTCTCTCATGGCAGCCTCTCTACACGCCGACCACCACCTCTCCGCGGCGGCGCCGCCTCTACCGCCGGCCGGTCAGACCTCCTGCTGCCACCCCGAGCTCAGTCGCGGCTCTCTTCACTCCCACCTGTGCACACACGAATTCACACATACACACGCTTGTTATTTACACACACATATATGTATATAATTAACCCCCAATTCCTCTTTCTCTTCCCCCACTGATTTCTTTCCCCCTCCCCCCCGATCTGATTTTGTGCGGCTCGTGTATGTATAACTGTGTATATACGTAATGTGCTGTGTTAATAACCTAATGTGCCTAAGCCCAATACTATTTAAAACACCAAATTGATTACTACATATTCTAATTAATATTTAGAGTTAAAAACCCTAATTTGTAAAAATAAAATTTCTAGCAAAATCAAATACTAGAATATTTTTAAAGACTTTTGGAGAAAGAATTGGAATTAAATCTCAATTTTCTAAATTGATATGCATTTTACAAATATTAATAATTTATAAAAACAAATCATAAAAATAATAATTGTGATTCATAGTTCACAATTTACAGGGCTTTATAAAAATACTACAAACACTATTGTTTTAGTAAAATCTCAAATTCTCGATATTATAAATTAATCGAGTAATTTCTGCAAATCCTCAAATAATTAAAATAAACATTTTCTAAGGATTTTAAAATCTCTAAATTATTCAATAATTTAAAATAAAATCTTTACTGAATAATTCCACATTCCAAAATTAAATCTTTGCACAAATAAACTATTGACTCGGGGTATCTACTCAGTCAATAAAATTTTAAATAGGAGGACCAGGCTCCACTTAACCGAAAATAATTAAATAATAAAATAATAAAAAAAAATTCCTCCACATTTTAGGAAAACAATATTATTATTATTGAAATAATAATGAAATCATTTCTTGAAAAATCCGGGTTATTACAGTCTACCCTCCTTAAAAGGATTCCGTCCACGGAATCAGCTAAGGCCACTACTGGGATTCCTTAACTCTTTTATCATCAACACTTATTCTGCAAAACAGGAGATAGTGTCTCTTCGTAAACAACTTCTCCAATATCTCAATTCAAACCTCGATTCTCTATCTAACACAATTATCGCTGGAGTCTTATAACCCACCATCATTCCTTTCACATATACGTCTTGCCCAACTTTCTATTATTATACTATCCTTAAGAGAGAGAGTTCACTGACTCTATTAACATGACATTCTTGAGAGAGAGAATGCACTAATTCTATTGATACATCACTGATATTCTATTCGCCTTGGGATTCGCTCTTGCTCTTGGCAATTCCGTTCGAATTCAGTTTTGATCAGCAAATTTACGACTTGGCCGACCTGGTTGGTATCCCCTTCAAATTTATTAGAGATAATAAGAATTATGAAACTTTGAAAAGATAGTTGTCATATCAAGGCTATTGTTACACACTGGTGATCATAAGGTTATGAGTGTTAAAGTCAACCTTATTTGAGATAAGGGAATTTACCGAGAGATCAATATGATCAAGAGAACTCACGTTGCGTGTCTCAGTTGAGACATTACTAAAGGTAATTAGCCTTCTTGTATTTCACAACACACAAGTGACGGCGTCCCGTCAGACTTCTATCACACAGACAGATAGCCCTTGTGTCCCCTATAAGTATAGGGTTGTTCGTCTCAGTGGAAGCTGAGAAGTATGAAAGCAATTCGAAGTGAAGATAATAATTATCGTCTTTCGACAAATAATTCTCAAGTGGACACCCTGGATTAAAATTGATCAGATTCCAAGGTGCAATTTTCAAGGAAAAGGATAACCAGAAAGATACTGGTATACAACAAGCAAGTGGTGCTATAGCACCATAGGATTATCCAATATTTGAAGAAAAGTGGGAATTTAAATATCATCAATCGATAGGGCCTCATAAATCTAAAAGTAGGTATAATGACAGCTTCTAGCAAAATTGAAACCAATATGGTTTAACATGAGTATTATAAAACAACTTCGAAGAGGGAGTATATTCTTTATCAAAATTCTCTCTTGGAGAGATGTCAAGATAGGTCATAGATTAGGGAGGTAATCCAAATAATTTATGCACGGGGATGTGTCAAATAATTCACATTGGGGAGATAAGAAACATAAGTTGCAAATGGGGAGATATCAAATAATTCAGACTGGGGAAGTAATCAAAATGATTCATAATTGGGGAGGGTAATGCCAAGGTCTCCACGGATGCCTTTCATGTCGGCTCCTCTGACGGATAATTGTTCGTTCGTAGCGCTCTACTTTTCCACGCACACCCTAAGGCGCTCGATAACCGACGTCATCGTCGACTCGTAATAGTCGCTAGAGATTCAACCATCGGCATTTTACGATATTAAGGAGTTCTATTCGACTCGGCGCAAGCGTTCTATTCTTTGAGAAGACTTCGATACCGGTGTCGCCCCTAGCAACGACGAATTCCACGTGTCGAATGGGCGATATTCTGGAACATTGCTGGAAATACATACTTAGATCCAGTCACCATTATAACCGTATTTATACCACATGTTCCTGTCCTCATGACAATTCCGTGTGCAACTTAAGCTTATCCCTTTTTGGCATAACAACCTTCGTACTAGTCTCTCTCAGACTTTCTCGGTCCGTCTTGATTCTTAAAACATTTCATCTTTATTGATCAATCTCATCTTCACCCTTTTTACTTCTATAATTTTGAGACAATCGGTGTCTATCCACCAATCCATTCATAATATTACCTCAAGCTCTCTTAAACTCGAGAAGATTTAAATACCCGCAACTTTGGCTAATATTCTTTCATAGGGATCTTGTTTTGCTTCCCCTTTTTTTTTTTGGAATTTTAACAGTACGGATGCTATCTCAACTCATCATTGTCATAACACTGAATGCCAGCTTTCCATCCTTCATCATCATATTGAAATTTCCTATCATTCGGGGAATACATAACTTCATCCATGAACCCCTAAAATTATCTTAATCTTAGGTCTCGGGCGCTCTATGCCCTTGCCAACCAACACTTGTCTCTAAGAGTTCTTTAGCAAACATCCATCACCACAAGAAGTGAAGTCTACCTCAACATATTCCTCAAAATCTTATCTTAATCATTGGTACTATATCCAATAGTCCAACAAGAACTCTACATGAGTTCTGACGTTCTCACATAACTATACCCACTCCTACTCACTCTCGTTTCTAGTTTACTATAACCTCCTCTCTGATACCATTTCTGTAACGCCCCAAATCCGGGGTCAGGGATTTGGTCGTCACGCGGAAATCCTTAACATCAAATCACCTGTTTGACAATATTAAACCACCTGTAATCATTTAATAACTTAATTACAACATCTGTGACCCTAACCACCAAGCATCTTTTAGGTTACAGGGCTAGAGACAAGAATCGATCCTTACATTTCTCATTACATCCATTTAATTACATCACACTGAGTATTACAAATCCTAACCTACTAGTGTAGCTTCGTTGAGAAGTACACTAGCACTAGTACTATCCTGTACAAAGTGATATATACATAATACACATCAATACACTTATATATAACTTACTCCAGCTATCTATGTTCTGGATCATATCATCTTCACAAGGGCACACTGCCTACTTCTCCTGAGCCATGCAGATAAGCCTCAATCATCTACCTTCCTCTGAAAGGTTAATATTTAAAACAAGCAAGTATGAGCGAAAGAATTGCCCAGCAAGTATTAATAGAGCACAACAATATATATCAATATACACATAGAGTTTTTGAAATATAACGATACTTAATATCAATTTCGAAATATTTACAACAATGAAACCTCAGTAAGGGATATATGACATTTCGAGTAACATCAGATAAATAAAGTAAGTTCATGTCAACAATGGTAATCCTCATACCTTATCCACATACCATACTCATAGTATTCATAACCTCTTAGGGAGCTTTCAAAATATGCAGTTCAATATGCTGCTAAGATAGTTATTACCACCCTTCATAAACCAAACCATTATAAAGTTCCCTTTTTAATACTCCTCAAGTTTGTAAGTATATACACATGAGTATATCATTATCATCAAAACACCCTTCAGTTCAAGATTCTGTACAGGATATAAGTTCGTTACCACTTGATAAGTTAAACTCAGAAATAACTGATAGGAAGAGAGTCAAAGCTCTTGAAGCAAAACATTTGGGATTTAACATCAATAACCGCTGAACCATCTTTCATCTTTTGAATAATTGCAAAAGTGCACAAGCACGTGCCATTATTGTTAGAATAATCTTGCAGTTCTAGATACTGCATGAATTCATCATCTTTCAAAATTGAAAACAACACTATCGGCTACTTGGCACTTAGGCCTAAGAAGCAGTGTTTGAGTATTTTTCCAAAGTGGAGGATGGGACTTAAAGAAAACATAAAAACCTGACAAGGATTGATGATGATCAGTCGCCACATCCAAGCCCAATAATCCGCGGGTCTTCTCTACCGGTAGAAGGATAGAAACTACATCCGTAACTACCCTTGGGTGAAAACTACATCCGTAATCACCCTCGATGAAAACTACATCCGTAATCATCCTTCGGCAACACCTGGGCCGGAATAATAATTGATGGACCGCCTGGCTCACGGCCGCTTACACATCCCGGGAATCGTTCGTCAACGATTCCCACACCTGCCAGAGTCCCCTTTTTCTTTTCTTGTCAAAATCATTTTGATAGAAAACTTGAGTAGTTGAAGTTCGACTTCAGTCGACCGATAATTTCTTGAAAAACGAGCAAGAGAGTAAAACCTGACCGGGGGTTTTCGAAAATGTTTTGAGTTCAAAAGAGTTCAAGTATAGATATACACTTGTACCGATATCAATCTCGACACAGGGTTTTGTGATCACACATGGAAAATGGTACGCATAAAGCTTGTAACCACAACAGGGTAATTCCATATGTAAATATAAGTTCTTGAAGAGTAACTTACCTAGATAGATTCCAAAATATAATATTTTAAATGACTATGAAAGTCCTTAGACAACCTTTAAATAGTGTTTTATAACCTTCAAAACACTTAGAGTATTTAATAAATATTGACTACTATGTAACAAATAATAAATATTCAATAATCCCTTTTTTAAAAGAATACTCAAATTAATATTCATTTATTAAGTAATATTCAAATAATATTTAATTTTAATACTGGAATATCTTTAATCCGTATTGAAAATAAACTATCTCCGATAAATAATATACTAGATAGGATCACTCCATTAAATTGTTTTATTATTTCTCCGGGACAAAGTGATTTTTAGAAAGCGTTTTGAAAATAATATTCATCTAATTAAATAAATTTAATTAGGCGAATGAGGTTTATTTAATTAGTAAATGCTTTCAGGAGCAGCTATTAATTAAATAAACACTGGTTTATTGGTGATGTTGCCTTTAGGTTAATTATTGCAAAATTCTTTTTAAAAGCTTTGCCCGGGTTTTCGAAAACATACAATACAAATAACCCCGACACGCGGGCTAAGTTCGATAACTCCATACACGCTCTACCCTCGGAGCCTTTACCACGTAGTTCCATATATACGTATATGTATCTATATATACCTCATAACATATAGTCCTCTACCACATTAGAAAAGTTTATAAATATACAACATATAATCGAGATGTAGAACCATAAGAATGTCACCGCCCATCGACAGTATTATAAGTCATGGGTTTTGATTATTGCACGAGAATAATTTAATATCGCTAGCAAAGTCAAGAATAAAATGATTTGGAAGGAGGAGCACAAGATTAAAAACTCGCAATTAGGGATTGAAAACCTTTTTCCGCACATTTTATATAATTCAAAATAGGTATACTCTGAACGATAGAGTATGTGTAAATAAACTTGCCTCTGGTCCTTAGCAGAAAACAGAAACCGCGAATAAACCTTTCGCACTTCGTCCAAGCAATTCCCTGGAGGTAGCTTACCTTTCTTTATACAGCGCCTCGATCTTTCCTTTTTGGTGCACGTCATTCCAACTCGGTTATGCCCTAATGGTACTGAAATAGTTATGAGTACGTGTCAGTCATACCTCGTATATCGAGCAGACACAACTCGGGATTATCACTAAATAACATAAAGTCAAACTATAGGTGTCCTCCCTATAGTTGACTATTCTAATACCACTTATTGCACATAACATACTATAGTAAAGAAAAGAAATGGAAAAGTCCCCTCTTTAAAGTGGACAATTCCTGGTGCTAAACACCTCAAACCATACCACTTAATCAACTTAGTATATAGATAGTCCTCAAACATAATTAATCCTCGAGACACATAAATCCTCGAATTAAATCACTTAGCACATAAATCCTCGAGACAACAATTACCCTCGAATTAATTCACTTAACACATATACACATAAACAATTAACACCCAAATCATACCTTTAAACCCTTGAAATCAAATAAGTTAAATAAATTAAAATGCAGGGGATTTTTAGAAAATTTCGGCATGTAGTATTCGTTTATCGGACTATGGGCTCAGCCCCTCCATGCCAAACAAAACAATTTATAACCCTGCTTTTGATAAAATAAAAGCTGCCTCAACTTGCAGCAAAGTAAACAAGTAAGAAAAGTACCCGCCCAGACATGCGGCAACTAGCACATAAGGAAAAGTACCCGCCCAGACATGCGGCAACTCGCACATAAGGAAAAGTACCCGCCCAGACATGCGGCACCTCAACATTTAAGGAAAGTAAACTAAGTTTATCCACATTTAAGCCAACACCACGTAGTTGGCACTTACACTATCAACATATACTATAACTCGATTTATAAAATCTAGCACATAGACATTTACAAGTTATCCAACTCTTATGACTACATTATATGACGATAACAATTAGCACTTAGCACTTAGCAATTAACAATTTCAATTGGAAACTAACAGTTAGCAATTAGCACTTAACAATTACTTGACAACTAACCCAAATATATTATCCGACAATTAATAATTACTCACTAACAATTAACAATTAGCAATTTAACAATTAACAATCACTAACCCGAATCTTTAATCGGACTCATAATTAAACTCAACAATTATAATTACAAACATACCTTCCGAATTAAATATCGGAAATTCAACCAATAATCATAATCTTACAATTTTAGTCTAATTATACCCATTACCACATTAAGCTTTCCATTTAAACTAATTAAACCACCCTAATTAACCTCGCAATTTAAACTAACTAATTACCACCATAATTAACCTCGCAATTTAAACTAACTAATTACCACAATAATCTCACAATTAAATCTAATTTAATTACCATAATTTAAAACTAATTAAATTACAACCATTAATTTATATCAAAATTTACAACTAATGCAATACGAAAATTAAATAGGTAGACACGAAATTATACCATCTCGGTTTCGATTCGACTCGCCCGAAAATCCATCCACCGGAAAATCACCACCATCTCTCTCTCTCTCTCTCTCTCTCTCTCTCTCTCTCTCTCTCTCTCTCTCTCATGGCAGCCTCTCTACACGCCGACCACCACCTCTCCGCGGCGGCGCCGCCTCTACCGCCGGCCGGTCAGACCTCCTGCTGCCACCCCGAGCTCAGTCGCGGCTCTCTTCACTCCCACCTGTGCACACACGAATTCACACATACACACGCTTGTTATTTACACACACATATATGTATATAATTAACCCCCAATTCCTCTTTCTCTTCCCCCACTGATTTCTTTCCCCCTCCCCCCGATCTGATTTTGTGCGGCTCGTGTATGTATAACTGTGTATATACGTAATGTGCTGTGTTAATAACCTAATGGGCCTAAGCCCAATACTATTTAAAACACCAAATTGATTACTACATATTCTAATTAATATTTAGAGTTAAAAACCCTAATTTGTAAAAATAAAATTTCTAGCAAAATCAAATACTAGAATATTTTTAAACACTTTTGGAGAAAGAATTGGAATTAAATCTCAATTTTCTAAATTGATATGCATTTTACAAATATTAATAATTTATAAAAACAAATCATAAAAATAATAATTGTGATTCATAGTTCACAATTTACAGGGCTTTATAAAAATACTACAAACATTATTGTTTTAGTAAAATCTCAAATTCTCGATATTATAAATTAATCGAGTAATTTCTGCAAATCCTCAAATAATTAAAATAAACATTTTCTAAGGATTTTGAAATCTCTAAATTATTCAATAATTTAAAATAAAATCTTTACTGAATAATTCCACATTCCAAAATTAAATCTTTGCACAAATAAACTATTGACTCGGGGTATCTACTCAGTCAATAAAATTTTAAATAGGAGGACCAGGCTCCACTTAACCGAAAATAATTAAATAAAAAAAAAAAAAAATTCCTCCACATTTTAGGAAAACAATATTATTATTATTGAAATAATAATGAAATCATTTCTTGAAAAATCCGGGTTATTACAGTGTGAGGCTTGTCAAAAAGGAAAAATGAAAAGATCAAGCCACAAGTCAAAGACAGTGACATCAGTAACCAAGCCATTACAACTCATCCATATGGATTTGTTTGGGCCTGTCAACATAATGTCACTTGGAAGAAAGAAGTATGCCCTGGTAATGGTTGATGATTTTTCAAGGTATACATGGGTGGAATTTCTGGCATCAAAAGATGAGGCTCCACAAGTAATTATTGAGCACATAAAGAAAGTTGACAAGGAAGCAAAGGCAAACGATGCAAGTGTGATTGCATTGAGGAGTGATAATGGAACAGAGTTCAGAAATGCCACACTTGAAGCATTCTGCAAAGAGAATGGCATTTCTCAGCAATTCTCAGCTCCAAGGACTCCACAACAAAATGGAGTTGTTGAGAGAAAGAATAGAACTCTAATTGAGGCTGCTAGAACAATGTTACTTGATGCAAAAATGCCTACATGTTTTTGGGCTGAGGCTGTGAGCACTGCATGCTACATTCAGAACAGGACCCTCATCAACAAAAACACTGGAAAGACACCTTACAACTTGATGACTGGAAAGAAGCCTACTCTAAAGTATGTTCATACTTTTGGAAGCAAATGCTTTGTACTAAAGGATAATTCTGAATATGTTGGAAAGTTTGATGCAAAAGCATTTGAAGGAATTTTTCTTGGCTATTCTATGGAAAGAATTGCATACAAGGTTTATGTCATCAGTCAAAAGAAAGTTATGGAAAGCACAGATGTAACATTTGATGACAGCAAACTACCTGGACTAGAAGAAGCCAATGATGAAGACAAAGATCCATTGAAGTTTGATAATCTAGATGATTCTGATGAAGAGATTGAAACTGGAGTTGAAACTCAAGTTCAACAAACTCAAGTGATTGATGATACAAGAGAAGAATTTGTGCCAATCGATAGTGGAGAAACAAGCATCCAAGACACACCTGTGAGTAATGGCAACTTCACAGGGGGAGGAAATGAGGATGACCATGATGTGGATGATGAAGCAACATCAAGGTTGAGAAGTCAGGCTGAACACTCGAGGAAATGGGATAGATCACACACTGCAGAGCAAATCATTGGAGATCCTAATGCAGGAGTAAGGACTAGAAGAGCAACTCAAAATGAGTGCCTCTATGGATGTTTTCTATCACAAGTTGAGCCTAAGAAACTTGATGATGCACTGTTGGATCCAGATTGGATTATTGCCATGCAAGAGGAGCTGAATCAATTTGAAAGGAACAAAGTATGGGAACTTGTGCCTGCACCAAAGAATAGAACCATTGTTGGAACAAAATGGGTTCTGAAGAATAAGATGGATGAAGATGGTGTAATAATAAGAAACAAAGCAAGGCTGGTTGCAAAAGGATACTCTCAACAGGAAGGCATTGATTATGATGAGACATTTGCCCCTGTTGCTAGATTGGAAGCCATTAGAATATTCTTGGCATTTGCTGCTCATTCAAACTTTAAAGTTTATCAAATGGATGTCAAGAGTGCATTTCTAAATGGAGAGTTGGAAGAAGAGGTTTATGTGCAACAACCACCTGGCTTTGAGGATCCACATTTCCCAGAATTTGTCTACAGATTGCTTAAGGCACTGTATGGACTTAAGCAAGCTCCAAGAGCATGGTATGATACCTTATCACAATTTCTTCTTGAAAATCAATTCACTAGAGGCACATTGGACAAGACACTGTTTTACAAGAAGCATGGTGATGATATTATCCTAGTCCAAATCTATGTGGATGATATCATTTTTGGTTCTACAAATGAGAAGCTGTGTGAGAAGTTCTCTAAACTCATGCAGAGCAGATATGAGATGAGTATGATGGGAGAGTTGACATTCTTTCTAGGGTTGCAAGTCATTCAAAGGAAGGATGGTATCTTTATCAGTCAAACCAAGTACATCAAGGATTTATTGAAGAAGTTTGACTTGGAAGATTGTTCACCTGCCAAGACACCCATGGCCACTGCCACTAAACTGGATGAAGATGCTAAAGGCAAGAAAGTAGATATCTCAGTCTACATAGGCATGGTTGGTTCTCTACTCTACCTCACTGCAAGTAGGCCAGACATCATGTTTGCTACATGCTTGTGTGCAAGGTTTCAATCAAATCCAAAGGAATCACATTTGATTGCAATAAAAAGGATCTTTAGGTATCTGAAGGGCACTCCTAACTTGGGATTATGGTATCCTAAGGACACAGGGTTCAATCTGGTTGGTTATTCTGATGCTGATTATGCTGGATGCAGAGTGGATAGGAAAAGCACCTCAGGAAGCTGCCAGTTTCTTGGACAAAGGTTAGTTTCTTGGTATAGCAAGAAGCAACAATCTGTGTCAACTTCTACAGTTGAGGCTGAATACATAGCTGCTGGAAGTTGCTGTGCTCAAGTGCTTTGGATTAGAAATCAACTTAGAGATTATGGACTTGTGTTGGAAAGAATTCCAATCATGTGTGACAACACAAGTGCAATCTCTATAGTTGCCAATCCTGTCAATCATTCTAGAACAAAGCACATTGACATCAGATATCATTTCATAAGAGAACATGCAACTAATGGAACCATTGAGTTGCATTATGTCTCTACAGATAAACAACTAGCTGATATATTCACTAAGCCATTAGATGAAGCCACCTTTACAAGGTTGGTAAGTGAGATTGGAATGCTGAATTCTTCAGGTTCTGGCTAAGTGAATACACCATCTAGATTGTTGCAGCAGTAAACACTTACTTTATCTAAATTCTCAATATTTTTGGAGTAAGTGTTGGCTGAAATATGATTTATAAATATTTCAAATCTGTTGCATATGTTGAAAATCATATTTCTATTAACTTAAAATTTATATGAAATTTTGAGAAAATCACTATTTAATTTGCTAGGATATTCTTCAATGAATATGTCTGGTAAATTTTAAAAGATAGTGAAAATCAAATTTTTATGAGTGATGAGTATAGCTCGATAAGTCAGACTTCTCGAATGATTCACTATTCGACATCTCTAATAAGTCTCATTAGAGTACTCTTGAGTTCTCGAATAGAGTCTTTCTGAGATATCGAATAGAGGTATTCTTGACTTCTCGAATAGAGTAACTGAGTTCTCGAATGATTGAGTTCTCGAACACTATATTTGAGTTCTCGAATCATTTGAAAAGGCTGAATTCTCGCTGAATTTTAACCGATTTTGGACTTTTGTCTAAAAGTTTAATTCACTCATAAAAACACATTTTATTTAATTTAGAATTATTTCTAAGTTAGATAACTGCCAGCTGTGAGTTTCTATCTGCTTGAGTTATCGATTAAGCCTTTCTTGACTTCTCGAATAGTTGTTTTCTACTTCTCGAATGCCTGACTTGTCGATACAAAACTTTCATCTAATCGACAATTCAAGTACTTCATACTTATACAATTTCACATCTATTCGATTCATTTCATTCGATTTCTCAAGCATCTACACTCTCTAAACCCCTGAAACCCTAGCTACGAAAAGCCAAATTTCTTCTTCAACCTTCAATTTCTTTCCTCTCTTCTACACAAATGGCAATAGTAAAGTTCAACACCAACTTCATCGCTCTCACTAGTGATGTTGAAGCACCCAATGCCAATTTCAAGTGCTTTGTGAAATGGATGGCGGAGTCATATATCAAGGATGCACTCTCTGCCAACCCAACTCTGTATCTAGATATCCTGGAACAGTTTTGGGACACTGCTATTATGGAGGTTGTAGCCCTGGAAAACGCAATCACTTCATATATCATCTACTGCAAGATTCAAGATAAGGAAATCACTATCACTACTGCAGACATGAACCAAGCACTGGGCCTACAACTAGAGTCATTTGACAGAATGGCCACTAATGCAGAGTTAGAGGAATTCTTTGAGTTCATCAACTACTCAGATGGGATCAATCTTAGAAAGCTAAACAGAAAGAATCTGAGAAAGGAGTGGAGCTATGTGTTTGCAACTCTTCTTCAAGTCTTCACTGCCAGGAAATCAAGCTTTGATCAAATCAGTGCACCTGTGGAGCAAATTGGATTTGCTTTGGCCTATGGAAAGAAGATTGATGTTGGCCAAATCATCCTCCAAGAATTATATGGGAGACTTGGTAAGAACACAACCAAGAGAGGTACTGATATTTTCTTCCCTCGCTTTATTCAATCTGTACTTAATTATAAAAATGCTTCATTGATTGAATTGCCTGGGATTGATAAAAATAAAATAGGCTATCCTAAGTCCATGACCAAACTCATTTTTGGTAATTTGGAGACTAGGAATGATGTGGATGTAAGACTGAACATAACTCCCCATATGGAGAGTTTGTTTAGGACTTATCCCCACAACATGCCAACATTTGATGCAAAATCTAAGTTAGCACAGCCCAAGCAAGTAGAACAAAATGCTAACCCAGGGCCTGCTAACCAACCCTCTCAACCAAACACTCTACCACATACTGAGCCAACTGCATCATCCTCTCAAAAGGGTGATGTTAGTAAAAAGAAGAGAAAGGAAGTAATGTCTACACCATTAAATATCTTATCTGAAGCAGCATTAGCTGTTGAATTAGGTCTAGGAAGTGAGGAACCTGAGTCACCCTTACACAGGACAAAGAAGAAGAAAACTAAGACCACCTCTTCAGTCACACAAATGGCTAAAGTTGTAAAATTAGGGGCACACAGCTCACTAGGTGTATCCTCTCAACAGGGTGCACCTATAGAATCAAGCATCCTCCCCAATGCACCTTCTTGTATAGAGTCAGCACATGGGATTGATAAGGCTGGCACAACACTGAGTGGAGAGCACATCACATTTGAAACTCCCTCTATCTCTCAGGGGGAGTTGCCAAAATCTACTCTTAAACACACTTCTCTTCCAGAATCTAACTCTAAAATTTCTTTGAAACCTGCAACTCAGGCAACTGAGATGCAAGGAATTGATCATCAAGAATTCTTTTCTCTTGATGAGCCAATAATTTCAAGTGACTTAGTGCATGACACTTTGTTCACCACTCAGAACCCACATTTAGATGGTGAGGGAATGCATGCTGAGGCATCTCCTGATGACACCATCACAAACACAGAGGTACCACTAGTTTTTACTAGAGACTCTGTGCCTGTGTCAACTGCTGGTGTAATTCATCCCACTTCTGTGGTGACACCAGTAGTAGAGTCAATCCATCCGGTTACAGAAGTTGCATCTGTAACTGAGGAGTCTAGCTTGCCTAGCTCTAGCTCTGACTTCATGTCACAATGGCTGAAGCCTGTGCAACATGACAGTGCTTCAGGATCAGGGTCTGTTCCATAAAAATTGACGGTTGAAGCACTTCAAAGCTTAATTGTGGATCAGATTCCTGAGTTCACAAAGATTGCTCAGAACCTTCTCACTGCAGACATGCCTAATCCAGACTATGAGGCTATTCTGTTATGCCATAGGGATGATGTGGAGGTGCAGAAGTCAAAGATCATTGATGATGCTGAGAGAGATGGCAATATAGATGCCTGGTTGCAAGGAAAATATGATATTACTCTCGATGAAGCACTTCAGTATCTCAGGGAGGAATACCTCACTTCACTGGGTTCCAATGCCAAATCTCTGACACCTGGTGAAGTGTATGAGGCTATGAATGATACACACAAGGGATTCCACAAAGTGGATGCACTTGAGAAGGAGGTGGCTACTCTCACCAAGTCCAATGCTCATCTTACAGAAAAGGTTGCACTTCTAAATGATCAGTTGGACACTCAAGCATCCACCACAGCTGATGTCCTTCTGCATCAACAATCCATGTTAGTTGCTATGATGAAGCATATGGGTCTCCCTCTCCCTGATGAATCTTCAATCCTAAAGGACATTTCTACAGCCTCAGTGCCTGACAACAAGCCTAAGGGGGAGAAGAAGACAAGGAACTCAAATCCAAAGGGGGAGAAAGGCATAATAATAAAAGAGGGTGGTCAACAAAGAGCTTCAAAATCTCTACCAAATGTGCCTGGCAAAGGAAAATCCAAAGTGGATGAGCCTCCATCTACCTTGCCAGTTGTCACTCTACCAACTGTGCACATCACTACTCCTGGAGGACAAAAGCAATCCATAACTACTACAGTGGTTGCAGGGAGTATGCCATCTGACAAACCTCCAACTTCTACATCTGAGAGTGCCAAGCCTGTAGAAGTTAAAGTTGTTACTGAGGCCAAGCTACAAGAAGTTGCTAACTCCAATGTTTATCATGATAAAGCCTTCTTGGAGTTTCTGAAAGCCACAAGGGAACAGGTTGGTGACACTCAGTTCTATCTGAGGGAGCTGAAGAAGCAGATTGATTGCATCACTGTCATTCCTAAGAAAGTCAATAATCTATGGATCAAGGAGATAGTGATGATATCCAAATTGAAGATATGGCATCTAACATGCAAGACTCTACAAGAACTGAAACACTCAGAGATAGATGCCATACTTGAGCTTATTGAGAAGAAGAATGAGAACAATAAGAGTCTGTTTGATGACTTGAGGAATGACCAACCTTCAAGGCTACCAGAAGTGATCAAGAAGCCATGGACAATCATTTATCAGTCTGGTACCAGAATTGAAGATATCAAGCAATTGGTCATTCCCCATGATCTCACCACTAGAAATCACAGACTGATCATTGCTATCATTGATCAATTACAGAAGAAGGTTGGAGCCAGAAATGCTGAAGAAACTGAGGCACTGCACATCCTCAGAACTTATATTGCAACTGGTGAAATTCCAGAGATGGCTCAACCTAGGAGAAATAAGGATGATGACTCTGAAGATAAAAGTGATGGGAGGAGAAGACATCACAGGAGAGATAAGGGTGATGAAGACAAGAAGAAGAAGGGGGACAAAGATAAGAAGAATGATGATGACCAAGGAAGAGTCTATGAGAGGAAGATTGGAAAACAGCAAGCCTTAGGCATTGCTAGCAGTAACCTCACCACAACACAAGGCTCTAAGTCTAGGGTGAATACTGTTAGTGGTGACCTAGCAAAATCTACATCTATGGCTTCTGCAACTGTTTTGCCACCTCAAGAGGAGAAGAAGATTCAAGTCAAGAAACCATGTGTATGTTTCAGAAAGCAAACTGCTAATGGAATACTACTATGGTCTACCAACAAAGGTCAAAGATTTCTGTCAAGCAATCATGTCAAGAGGATGAAATTTAAACATGTTGCAAAAAAAGGTGAAGCTAATCAAATCAAGAGCCCTAACAATCATTCCAGGATTGAAACTCCAGCCACTTGATGAAGACTTTGATGAAAAGCAACTGCAATTTCTAAGAGCTCAAAAGATATGCTATGCTGCAATTGTGGATGACCACCTTGAGATCAAGTACACTGATGGGAGAGAGATGAAATTCAAACAAGGGGGTTGTCAACATTGGGGTAAATTGTATGAGATAGAAAGAATCATTGCATTGCTGGACTCTAAAGACAAGGTGGAGAAAGTATGGAAGCTGGAATTGATTGACTTTGTGAAAATGAAGAAAGAATATGCTGAGAAGATAAGAAAGGGCTGCTATGAGAAATGGTTAGAAAGGGAGAAAGAAATTGACAGACTGGAGATTGAAGCAGAAAAGCTAAGGGCAAAGGGATTGTGTAGAGTTCAGTTTGATCCCTATGTGGTGAAGTATAGGAGAAGAAATGGAGACAATGTCAATATAAGAATGGACCTACTCAGTCACTATCCTGCCAACATTCTGAAGCCAGTGCTTGAAGATTTCAAAAACTCTATTATGATTGAAGAATTGGATGCTATGACAGAAATCATAAGAGTAATAGATGAGATTGCAAGAAAGGAGAAAGAAAGGAAACAAAAAGCATATGATGATCTACAAGCCAAAGCAATGGAGATGCAATCAAATGAAAATGGCTAGTACCTCATCATACTGTAAGAGTATTTATCTTGTAATTCCATTTATGTGTTCAATATACATACCTGTACTTTTAAAGTTTTATCTTTATGTATGTTAGGCTTGTTATCAGACATGAAATTGTGACTAAGGGTCTCACTCACAATTTGGGGGAGATTGTTAGTTACAGAGGCATGCCTGTACACATCTAATAACAAGCCTAATTGTTTGTAATGCTTTGCATTACTTACATGACCTCTTAACTGAGGGAACCTCTAGTTGTAGAGTTTCTGTTTGTATTGTACTTGTAGTAGGCATCAAATCCTAGTTGTGTAATTGTACAAACAAAGTCTAGAATAATGCTTGAAAGAAGTTCCAAGGTTCATGCCTCAAGCAAGGAGTTAAAGACTGTCAAATAATCACAGTTGGGATTTGAAGAAATGAAGAATTTGCCTAAGTACCAATTGGAGAAGTATATTTGTCTATTCGAGAAGTCCAGCATTCGAGAAGTCAGAGATTCGATATCTCAAGACAATATTCGATATCTCTGAATATACTGTTCGATATCTCATTCGATATCTCAGAGATTCAATATGTCTACTACTCTATTCGAGAACTCAAGAAGTCAACAAGTCAAGATGGTATTCGAGTTCTCAAAGAGTCAACAAGTCAAAGTTTCATTCGATATCTCAAGGACTCAGAAAGCTATTCGATGTCTCGAGGATTCGATAAGTCAAATGTTCTATTCGACAACTCAAGGAATCCTGATGGAAAAGAGCTATTCGAGAAGTGGTTCGATATGTCAATATAACAGTATTCGAGAACTCAGAGTTATCGATCAAGTCAATTCTAGTTCTCGAATCACTTACTTAGTCACTTCTCGAATACATTCTTGGAGACAAAATACTGAAGAAATTGTACAAGTCAGAAACCTGCAACAAGCCAATGCACTTTATGGACCACAATCTGTAACGTGCTCTGGAAAGCCTACAAGGAAGCTTGGAGAGATATAGAAGAGACAAGGAGCTAAAGAAGTGGATCTAAACAGGCTTTGCAAAGTCAAATCTGTAACCGTTTGGACACTTACTCAAAAAGGATAGACAGACTAGAAAGTAATTTGTTTAGCTACCTTATTTGCAGTAAGTAGGCTGTATCCATGTTCTATAAGGACATAGCCTCACTTCATAACTTAGTAACTTTTGTGAGTCAAGTTTTTCATACACTGTAAGCTATATCTCTCTGAGAAAAACGAAGCTGAGAATACTACCATTTGTATTCACAGATTGTAGCAACCTTTATCTAATAATACATTAGATTAAAGTGATATTGTGTCTTGTGTTGTTTCTTTATCCGCACCTTCACTTCTACACACACAGGCACTTATCTGCTACATTGACTCAATCCAAGAAAAGTTCAAGAATCCATTCACCCCCCCTCTGTATTCTTTTACCGTATTCAATACTCAACAAATATTCATTTAAGAAGAGATTTATTTAATAAATAATTTTATATATTCATTTGAGGATTACTTACGAGTAATATTATGATTTAAAAATAGTCCTTAATTATTATTGATTTAATAAATATTCTTCAAATATTTATGTAAATTCTTTTAAATACTTCTTATAAGGATTTATATCATACAAAGATTATCTTTTACCTTCAGATATTATGTAAAATATTTCAGAGTCTTTTTATGACTATTTTATCAAGGGGAGGTGCCCAAAACTCTATTTTTATTTAAATCTATCTTATAAGAAGATTTAAATACTCGCCCAAACTTCCAAAAACATATAAGGGGACCTCACTTGAGAGCTGTTATTGATTTGACTGCCCGGTCATATACTTGCTAAAACTATCTTGTCACTCACATCTTGATTCGTTCAAACATCGATATTAGTCTTTCGGTTACCTCCTCAACGCTCGAGGGGTAAGATTGATGGAACAAGTTTATATCCATTAACAAGCATCAGCTTGGGAAATATTGGTGAATTTTCCTTTTCAATTAGATACGACTACTTTGTGGAGTCCTATCAACAAGTGTTATACTTGGGGAAAAGGGGAACGAACTTTACGTTTCAGAGTCATGGATGATATTCGAACTAGGAGACGCGTAAGTGGCCGAGTGGCGCCGGTCCAGCAATAGCCCAACCGTTGGCTGAGGAGTTCCAGAGGGCGGTAGACAAGTAAATCCGTCGGAGCTACCTTCTACATGTAGAGAACGACTGATGAGATGCATGACATACGACTGATCATCGTAAACGTCAGGGCATCTGGCGCAGCAATGCTCCCGTATTAGTTCATCTTCCAAAAGTGAGAAATTCTGCAACACTATTGGTGTTGGCAAGGTGAAAAAGTGTTGAAACTGGAATTGCAATATTTTTCCTGCAAGTTCCTCTTTTTATGATAATTGAGAATATCTTGCTTATCTTCTGTATAGCAGATATGTCCACAAAATATATATTTTGAGTTACCTAGTAACTTCATCTTTTAAGTTATACTGGCATCATTTCCGTAAATGCATGGCATATGGTTTCAAAGATATTTTGGACTGTTATGTACTATTACTGTTCAATAATGTTTGTGGTGGGCTATTGCTCACCCTTGCTTTATTTATTTATATCACAACAACAGTTAGATCAGATGGCCGCACAAGGTGCACTTGGTGCGAGCAGGTGTCAGCCGTCAGAGGATTAATCGCTGAGATCTTAACTACCATTGCTGAAGAGTAAGTTATTGGTAGGCTAGTTGTTAGCATTTGAATATCAAATGTATTTATGATATGACATATACAAATGGATGGCAAAGAGTAAGTAATGGTTAAATTGTAATTCTTTGGGTTATAAGAACTCAATTATGTGATTAATAAAATTTGGTTACTCTGATTACATCTCTGGGACTATAACGGGAGTGTTCTATATTGTTGTTTGGGTCACAAGGTTGTAATTTAAATTATGTTGGTTTTATGGATGGATGTTGAGTCCGTAACGACCAGATCCCTGACCCCGGATCTGGGGGTGTTACATAGACAGACCCCGATTATTACGATTGTTTTTAGAGATTAACCGATGAAGTTGAGATTGGATGGTAAAAAGGGAAATGTAATTAAGAAACAAGTCGGACTGAGAAATTCTGGGATTGACTTAAATAAAAAGGCTGTTATGCCAGAAGTGTTAAGCTTATATGGCACGTGGAATTAATAAGAGTAGTCGAAAGGATAAAAGTAAAGGAAAGGTGACCGGAGATGGTACCGAGAAGTCGATTGAGACTGATATGGAGTAAAGTTTTGAAAAGATCAAAAGGTATCAAAGAAGAAGGCACTATGCCGGAAATTGCTAGAGAAGTAATGCTATTAGCCAACCCCTAAACTCACATATTTTAGTGTGGCCAGGGGAGGCCAAGTCACAAAGGATTAACAAGTGACTAGAACAGCAATGAAAGGACAAAGTGGGGTTGCTTCTAATTAAGCGCCAACCGCGAGGACTTTTGATATAGAATGAATTGAGATATAGGATGATGGATTTTATATATACCATGTACGTATTAGGATTTAGGGTAGTGACCAATGAAGAGTTACGAAGATTGTTAAAGATAGTGTAGTATGATGCATAAATGTTATCAGAAGCTTAGTGTCCTCAAGAAGAGCAATATGTACCAAGAGATTCATGTTGAACACGACCAATATCTTCCAGAACATCCTTAATACCATTCCTAAGTTCTGTAAGAAAGAGCAAATAGACATGTGTTGTCTTTTGGAAGGTCATATAGACTGCCATTCGTTTGAAAGAAAAGGTTAGCATTAAGCTACCCATAGTTTATCAAGATGAGAAGGATTGAAAAGAGATACTTATTAAGGAGATATTATTTGATTACCAATTTCAGGATGTAAGTATTCCTTGAAAATAGAATTGAGGATAGAACATCCATAGATTAAGACAAACCTTGGGGATGCCCAAAGAATGGCATTACCCCTAATAAAGGCATTTTGAATTCAGATGATATAGATTGGATTGACCAAGGTAGCAATAACCTTTAAGGATTCATTGCATAGAGTCTTGAAAAGTGCATAGACAGAATTGTTATAGAATTGATTAATGATATTTTGATATATCCTATACCCAGAAAATACAGGAAGAATGATGAGGATTACCTAAGAAACCTTATAAGGGAAGAGGTAATATTCTAAACTTCAAAAGGGAAGTTTGGTAAGGAATGTATGACATAGTAACAATAAGGCCAGATGAAGCATGTGTGGAACCATGAGAAAGTATGGATTGAACCAATAAGGTTGAGATTATCCTAAAATAAGAAAGGACTAAGATAAGAAATATCCTAGGTATGATTGGGTGTAACCGTGATAAAGTTCACACAGAAAGGTGGAAGCAATGACTTTTGGAAAAAGACTGGAATATGTTTACTCTCATTTAGCAGAGTTCAAGGGAGGATGCTTCCACCCTGAGTTGGAATAGATCCAGAAAACATTGATTTCAAGAAATTACTATATTCAGGAAGGGCCAATGAGGTGGCCGATACTTTAAGTATAAGGGAGTAAAGTATAAATGCTCATACCAAAGAAATAGCGTGATAATGAGAAGGGCCTTGAAGGTCAGAATGTGATGGAGGAATTTACGTTCCCTTGATGATTGTGCGAGGATCAACTATAAGGATAGTCTAAGTAAACATTCGATTCCTGATTTTGTCTACAGCACATTACCGACACTAGAAGGTTTTGTGACAGGCCAGACCAAATTCCCCAAGCAACTCTCCTTTATTTTTTTAAAGAGAGAGGAGAGATGAGGTAACAAGGGATGACTGAATACAGAAGATATATTGGTACTGATATTGATAAGCTAATTGGCATGATGATGAATGACAAGCAAGTTTATATTGGTGTGTTTCTGTACAAACAAGATAGAGAATTATGAGGTTGGCAAGTGATTAAGCAAACCGCCAAGCTTCTAGTCTTCTACTGGAGATATATGATTAATAATCTCACCAGCCTGTTCCAGCTGCGATGCTGGAAGCTCTCATGCAATTTTATCTGCTTCATGTAATATCTACGTCAAGTTCAGGAAGCGTTCCTTATGGATAGGGAATAGTGATTATTTTGTTTTCCTAGAGGATTTTGATCTGACAATTAGGAAACCCGTATGTTTAGTTATTAAAGCACTGCGTAAACGATAAACGATGGTGATCCTTTTGAGAAATTAGGTGATGACGACTGTGGAAATGTCGAATTGAATCTAAGTTAGAAAAATCATCCAGGTTTATTTTGGATGGTTTAATTTTGGGAACGACGGGATATTTGCGATAAATGATTAGGCTATGATGGTTCATAGAGTGATTATAGTAGAAATGGAAACAAGTAACTGATAGAGATAAATATAGAGTTGAGGAATCAATAAGGGAGTAGATATGCGGACTCCTGAGAAACCCCAGCAATGAGGTAAGAAAAGTATGATATTGACATTGTAAGTATTGGTCACAATGGAAAGCTGAAATTGAAAGCATAAATGACATAAAGATTAACCCCTTTAAGTTGGGAGAATTTGAGGAAATTTGGAATAGATTGATTGAGTAATAAGGATACTCATGGATCAAGAAAGTGGGAATCTAAATGGTTAAAGGAAAGTTTGACCCCAAACGTGTAATGCATATTGAGTAAAGGTGACGAGTGTCCCACTAATGAGATGACGGTGGAGTTAAGCAACAGAAGTAAATAAGAATTAGATATTACGAAGGATGTGATTGATAAAGAAAAGATTGGGAGATAATTATGAAATGAGAAGCAAGGAATGTTATGAATGGACTTTCTAACGAACTCTCGGGATGACAACATGATAGTGTTAGTATTGTGAATATGAAAGAGTAAGTAGAGTGGCGGGGAATGTCATTAACTATGATGTCAAGCGAGAAATCTAAGATTTAACCTGAAAGGTTGAAAGATTTTCCGACGATGATTGTTGCAGCAAGGATATGTTGACACGTGAGATTATGATATAGTGGTATTTGATATGATTACGATTATTTTTCTTCTCGGATAAACCTCTATAGTTCAGAGGTAAATTTTAAGTATGATATTTGACAATCATGAAAAAAAAAATCTATAACTCTCTGAAATTCTTTTATTTCTTTTCTCTTATTTATCTTCTTCTAAATTGAGAAGAACAACCCTTTAAGGAGGGGAGGTACTGCTACGTGACTACCTGTCTATGTGATAGGAGTCTAAGTGGAATACCATAACTTGTCTAAATTGCTTGTCAAGTACTAAAGGCTGGCCACCTTCTGTACTAACTATGCAATAGGACGAATGTTCATTGATCATAGTGATCTCTCAATAAATTCCTCTAATTCCATATATTGATCGAGATTACGAAAATTAAAGCGATTAGGAAGTGCGTAATTACGAGTGAGGTTATCTCCGAATTCGCAGCGCGATAGTGATACCAAAGTCACTACCGATGCCAATAAGGAAAATAGCATATGACTAGGAAAGAGCATAAACCAGATATTGTATTGTACGAAAAGTAGCGAAGATTAATGAAAAAGGATAAAAGATGTATTGTAGCACTAGTAAGATGTGCTGAAAAAGGATTGGGATTGATTAAGGATTGACTAGGAAACTGGAAAGTGAAATAACCAATAAGTACCCCATTTGTCTTTTTTCCTGATTCCGGGACGGAATCCTTTTAAGGAGGGGAGACTGTAAGAACCCGAATTTTCGGTAGAATTAAAACTTTTTTATATATTGATGAAAGAATGAACAGTGATTCTAACTACTAGGTATTAGCAGTTCAAATGAATGAATGTGATTGGGTAAAGATTCCAAGGATATTATGTCATGAAGAATGCAATGGGTTGACAACCTAGATTAGAATAATCTATCTCCTAAGAAATAAGATATGGCATTCCAAAGAGGAAGGATATATTCTTGTGTCATCCAAATCGATATCTGTTGTTAGTCCAGTGGTTCCGTGAAAGGGTTAAGGAACGCCCGAAAGAGAACAAAGACATTTTTATGGATATAAGAAATAAAAGGAGAATAAAGTGTGAATAGTGTTTTTGGTGGGAAATGAGAATAGGAGTTAGACGACGCTATATAGAAGTATTCAGAACGGATTTCTGAGTTCGTATTCATGATCCAGGGGCGAGATAAATGTATGTAAACGATATCGGATTCAGAAAATTAGCACTTTTATTTTCTCCGAGATTTCCCTAGACACTGAAAGATTTAAGGATTTAATGAATTTAAGTGCAAAAATTATAAAGGAGGAATAAGAATGGGAATATTAATATTAAGAAGATTTCCGGTAAAACCCTAACTAGAAATTCTTGAGATATTCCTACGAACGATCAATCAAATTGAGCAATAACCGGACAAAAGAGCAAGCAGAGAAGCTAGATACATGCATGTTCTAGTGGATAAGAGCAAGTAACTAAGTAGTTACAAGAGTAACTAGCACACTTAGCAAACAAACCAAGTACTTAGCTCATCTCACCATAAGATCACAACACTTGTCCCTTTAAACTACATCATACATGACCTAGCACTTTATTAAAGTGACTTTATGCCAAGATATTATCTAATACACATCAATGATTCAAGATTAGATGAAGAGAACAAGAGCAAGCCAAGCAAAACATCACCATCTCTCTCTTTTCTCTAAACTGCCCAGCAGGAACAACAAGGGAAGAAAAATTCATATCTCCATTTCTATCCATGATAAAATCACCAAATTTTAACCATAGCTTCTCCACTCCATGGTCAAGGTTCGTTCCAAATTTCATGGCAATCTAATGAGTATAGCCTAGTCAAATCGCCTCCCCAAGTTGAAGAAACCAACCTGCCTGTTCTTGGCAGTTTCTGTCCAGCGGGAAAAGAGGGCTCAAAACCATAGCTAGGAAGCTTTGTTTTTGGTTATCTATAGATCAAAACAAAGATTATGCAGAGGCCAAGATGTGGTAAAAAGTTGAGAACCAAACTCTTATTTTTCGATTTGTTATGATTTTTACAAAAGTGATGATGAATAGTAACCCTTAGAAACTAACTTTGTTTTCTTGCTTGATTTGGATGATCCAAGCTATCTTAAAGCTATAAAAGGACTATATCAAGCTTATTAAGGCTAGAACACTCTCCAAGGAAGGTATAATCCTTAAGAACCCTAGATCTTATTTTAAGATTATGTATGTTTTTGGTGGATTTTAGCATTGTTATGATATTAGTGTTATCATGAGCATGATCTTGTAGTTGGTTTAACCATATGATGATTATGATGGTGAAGAGTAATATTCCTAGACTTGTTGAGATGTATAACATGTGTATACGATGTATGGATGCCCGGTGTGGCTTGGTTGTGTTGAAAACAATTTAGAAACGTTCGATTTATAGCCGTCGTAATGTCGAAATTTCGATAACCCTTAAGAAACCGTGCATCACAGTAGTTTTAACTCACTTTTTAGCTTTGTATTCTGCCATGACAAGCTAGATTATGTTATAAGATTCGTTTTGATATAAAGATCGTATGAAATGGACTTACGGTTTAGGAGTTATGATTAAATTCGTAAAAGTGGTTCGAAACCGTAAACGAAAGTTTGTACCTGAAATTGGACCCCTTTAATATTACGAAATCAGTGGCGAATTTTGATAATTAAATATTAGAGATAAAAAGGAAGGTGTAGGAGAAAACCTCATGTCAAACGGATCGTTTTCCGATTTTATAAAAATGTTCGAATCGAGGTTAAACGCGAACGAACCCCTTAAAAGTATGACTTTGGTTATAACTTAGAAAACGGGCGATAAAAATCGAGGTATAATCTTGATTTGTAAACGACCGACCTTAGAATTTATACGACTTAAGTATATACCAAGTGTAAGTTTGACGACGTGTCTTAGTAGCGAACGAATGACGGGTCATAGCGATAATAAAGAGAGTTGCACTAAAGGGTGTTTAACGAGATAACTCGAAAACGTGTTACGACTTAAGTTAAGTTAATTATACGTAGCCTTTTTAAAAAAAGTGTTAAGTGATTGACCTCGGTTATTGTGACTATTTATAGATCACAGGATTGACAATGAGGCACACTACCCCTACAGGATTGTCAGGCAAGTATTCAAACCTTTGAAGCTGTTGTTGTGATAATATATATATGATTCTGTTTACATATGCCATAGCATGCATGCCTACTTTCAAAGTCATATTGATATACTTGTTCCCTGAATTATTGTTGGCTTATAAGCTAGATAGTTAATATATCAGTTATAAACCGGATATTACTAAGACCCTTAGCGAAGGGCAGTTGAATCTCATCCTTTGATTATAGACCGGGAGTCGTTATTCCTTGATATATTGATATTATTTTCAGAGGAAAATAATTAAGTAAATATTTTCCATTTATTATCTGGCGAATATTATTGGAATATTCCTTGGAGATTATTTGACAAATATTATTTGGAATATTCATCCGATATTTATTTATTTGATGAATATTATCTTTAATATTCATCTAAGATTGATTTAATATTCGAATATTATTTCGAACCCTCATTTAAGTTATTTACTTAAAGAATATTCATTCAAGCTTATTTACTCAATAGATATTATTTTGAATATTCATTCGAGTTCATTTATTTAATGAATATTATTTTTAATATTCATTCGAGCCTTATTTATTTAAATGAATATTATTTCGAATATTCATTCAAACTCTATTTATTTTATAAATATTAGTTTGAACATTGATTCGAACTCAAGTTATTCGATAAATATTATTTTAAATATTCCCTTGAGACAGTGAATATTATCTTCAACATTCATTTAAAGTCGATTCAATTATTGAATTTTATTTCAAATATTCATTCGATAATCATTTCTTCAATAAATATTTTTAAGTTGAATATTCGTTATTTGTTCAATGAATATTATCTCGAATATCCATTGGCTGATTATTTCTTCAAATAAGTATTATTATTAACTTGAATATTCATTACTCGTTCAATGAATATTATTATGGACCATTATTCGATGATTATTTCCGGAAATATTCTTTTAATTCTTATAACTGAAGAAATATTCCGTGGAATATATATTTAAATCTTATAACTCCTTTCGAAATGATTTATTTCATCCAAATATCATCTTCGACCTTCAAATATTATGTAGATTATTTCAGAGCCTTATTATTATTATTATTATTATTATTGTTATTATTATTATTATTATTATTATTATTATTATTATTATTATTATTATTATTATTATTATTATTATTATTATATTATCAAGGAAGGTTCTCAGTAACTCCATTCTTCCTTCGATTCTATTATAAGGTAACCTTACTTGAGAAATGTTATTTACCTTGTGACTACCCGGTCATAAATTTTTGAAACTATTCTTTTCACTTGCAACTTGGTTGCTATTATTCATTGAATCTTGTGTACCCACTCATTATTCGAGGGGTAAGAATGTTGGAACAAGTTGGTATCCATTAACAAGCAACAGCTTGGGAAATATTGGTGAATATTCCTTTCCAACTAGATACGACTACTTTGTGGAGTCTTATCAACAAGTATTATACTTGGGGAAAGGGGGGCGATCTTTACGTTTCAAAGTTATGGATGTTAAATGAACTAGGAGATGCGTAAGTGACCCAGTGGCGCCGGTCCAGCAAATGGCCCAACCGTTGGCCGAGGGGGTTCTAGAGGGTGGTAGACAAGTAAATCCGTCGGTGCTTCCTTCTACATGTAGAGAACAAGAGGTGGGGAGCATAACATGCGACTGATCATCGTGTAAATTTTATGTCTCCTGGCGCGTCAAAACTCCAGTATTAGTTCTTCATCTAAGATTGGAATCTTCTGCAACATTATCGTTGTTGGCAGGGTAGAAAAGTATTTGAAACTGGAATTGCAATATCTTTCTTGCAAGTTCCTCTTTTATGAAAATGATGTTATCTTGCTTATCTAGACATAGCAGATATTTCCACGGAATATATATGTTTTGAGTTACCTTGTAACTTCATCCTTTATATTGATCTGGCACTCTTTTCGTTAATGCATGGCATATGGTTTCAAAATATATTTTTGAACTATCATATATATCACTATGCAATTATATTATTGTTGGTAGGCTATTACTCACCCTTGCTTTATTTATTTATATCACAACAACAGATAGATCAGATGGCCCGCGCAAGGCGCATTCAGCACAAGCAGGTGACAGCCGTCAGAGGAATAACAGTTAAGATTATAGCTACCATTGCTGAAGAGGCAGCCATTGGTATGCTAGATGTTAGCATTTGAGTATCAAATGTATTTATTATATGACATATACAAATGGATGGCAAAGAGTATGTAATAGTTAAATTGTAAATCTTTTGGGTTGTAAGAACTCAATCTTGTGATTAATAAAATTTGGTAGTTACTCTGATTTCATCTCTGGGACTATAACGGGTGTGTTTTATGTTGTTGTTTTGGGTCACAAGGTTGTAATTTGATTTTTATGCTGGTTTTGTGGATGGAGATTGAGACCGTAATGACCAGATCCCTGACCCGGATCTGGGGGTGTTACAATTGGAAGCCATATCCTATCTCAGATCATACATTGCATCTGGCATTGTACCTAAATCTGCTAAGTTCAACTCAAGCAAGGATGGTGATCAAGACAAAGATGGAGACAAGAGTGATGGTAGGAGAAGACATCACAGGAGTGATAAGGATGATAAAGATGAGAAGAAGAAGAAAGATAGCAAGGACAAGAAAGATGATGATGATCAAGGTAAAATCTATAAGAGGAAGAATGGAAAACAACAAGCCTTAGGCATTGCTAGCAGTAAACTCACCACAACACAAGACTCTAGGTCTAGGGTGAATACTGTTAGTAATGACCTACTGTTAGGTCCAAATGTGTTGTAGAGGGGGGTGAATACAACTTTTCGAATTTGATAAGCAATAAATACGATGCAATAAATGAACACACATATTCAAGGAATATATGTCTTATATATAACTTGAAGTGGTTGCTACAACATTCATTACAAAGTATAACAGAAGTTCAGAGAGTAGTAAATGATACTAAGCTCTGTGAATACACTCTCTCTCTTTTACATGTGTTTCTCTCAAAAATTGCTCTCTTGAAATATTACACAAGTACTTCTATTTATACTACATGTAATCTATGTCTTGTAGTCTTCAAAGACTAAGATATACGTGGCCCAATGATGTCCACATAAATCTTGTCTTATCTTGAAAGCTTGGAAATCTGCCAATCAGAAGATGCCATGTGTCATGTTGAAACTGCACTCTAAGTAGAACTTCTACTTGAGAATTTCTACTTAGCCATCTCGAATTTCTAAGTAGAACTTCTACTTAGAAATATTCTACTTGGTCATTTAGAATATTTAGTACTTAGAGAATATTCTGGTCTTCAACTTGAAACTTCAATGCACATCTTGAACTTGTGATATCTTCATGTCTTCTTTATTCTTCACCAAGCTCTTGAACATGGATCTTTATTACTGACATAAACTTGCTATCAATGTCCTGACATTTGATGCACTGGTCTGGTTCATAAGTGACTAGTCTTGATAGTGTTTTTGCTTCTTGAATAAATTACCATATTCAATTAGTAATGTAGCTTTCCAATGTTTGCTTTCCTTCTTGTTCACTTCAAATCAATTTGTCTTATTGATACTGATAGTTATGATCTTGATTCTTGGCTTTTCAAATCACTGAGGCATGAACAACTTTGACTTGAACTTCTCTCAATGATTTCTTCTTGGCTTGATCATAGTTAACATGTTGAATTGTATCAATTACCTTGTCTTCATTTATTGTTGATTTCTTTGTGGCTTCTTGTTCTTGATTGTCTTCCGGTTAAGTATCTTTTCCTTTAGTTGAGTTACATTAGTTTTAGTGTTACAAGTTTACACACTCTGCCTTTCAATCTCCCCATATTTGATTGTCTAACAATGACATTCAAATTAAAGAAGGATAACTCAACTAAACAATGAGACGAGAAAAGATAACTAACATTAAAGTCTTGAATAAATTACAATTGAAATGTACTTGGAAAACAATAAAAAGAACTTAAACTAGAAATAGAATTCGAACTTCGAATTAAAGATCATTTGAGTAATTCCTATCACCTGGATTATTTCATACCTTTTAGTCAAATGTTAGGAATAATTCATAAGTTGTGATGTTAAGAATAGAATTTACACATTATACTTCTTGTAATCCTGATCTTATAAAGGATTTAGCACTATATATAGGATTTATGTGTAAAACAGTTATCTGTACAGTTTAGTCAGGAATGAACAGTGTATCGGATACTACATGTCAGGAACAAAGAACAAATCATGATGACGGTCTAATACTGATGATGATCAGATACTGATGATGCAAGATGAAATCCTGATATCAGTCGTGTTACTGATGATGTCATTGTGGATGCTACAGAAACTGGCAAGTGCTATAAAACAGGATCGTTGTTTGAAGAACAAGTAAGAAGATATTATGAAGGAAAGAGTTTTCCATTGAAGGAAACTATCGACTAGAAGGCAGAACATTGTCATGTATAGATTATATCTTTCTGTTATTAGTTGATAGGTAGCATTATAAATACTCTCTATATCATTGTAAAAAGTGTTCGTGAGGTTTGTAATCGTGAATATACGAGAGTACAAACAGAGAGAGAGATTTGTATTGTCAGCAGCTACTAAAGGTATTGTACACCTTTGGTAGAGTTTGTATTTGATCTTATTAATACAAATAGAGTTTTATTCATTCGTTTATTCTTGTTCATATAATCAAGCAAAAATCAGACACGATTATATAACTTGTATTCAACCCCCCCTTCTACAAGTTATTCGAGTTAACAATTGGTATCAGAGCAGGTTGATTTTGAATAATCATAAAGATCTGCAATCATGTCTGGTTACAAGGATGGGAATACTAAGATTCCTATGCTCAAGAGAAACGAATATACTCTATGGGAAGTAAAGATGTTGCATCATCTGGAAGCAACAGATCCTGATTATCTTGACAGAATCAGAGATGGACCTTTTGTTCCAACAAAGGTCGTTGGACATGCAACTGTTGATGGTGTGGTTGTTCCAGAACATACAGCAGAGAAGCCAAAATCTGAATGGTCAGATAAGGACAAGGAGAATGTTCTTAAAGATGCTAAAGTGAGAAACATATTATTCAACAGTCTTGATTCTGTTCTCACTAACTATATTCTCTCTTGTAAAACTGCTAAGGATATATGGGACAATCTTAAGGTTCACTGTGAAGAAACTAAGCCTGTCAGGAAGAATATGAGGACATTACTTATACAACAGTATGAGTACTTTGAATCCAAGTCTGGTGAGTCACTTACTGATACCTTTGATAGGTTTACAAAACTCATCAATGAGATGGCCATGCATGGTAAATATTATGACTTGGAGGATATGAATACAAAGTTCATGAAAGCTTTACCTGATTTCTACAATGAGAAGATATCTGCGATTGAGGAAGCTAATGATCTGGATGAGATTTCATTAGAGGCAGTATATGGAAAATTGAGAGCTTATGAACTTGACAAGCAGCAGAAAAAGAGCAGGAGTGAAGGAAAGATGAAGACTATTGCACTTACTGCTCAATCTGAAGTAAAGAAGCTTCCTGAAGAACAGCATGAAGAGATTGCTGTAAAGAATTCGAGGAAGAAGAAAAGCAAAGAAAGTTCTGAGTCAGAGACTACTGATATGGACTCTGACAACAATGATTCTGAATCTAAGATGCAAGAACTCTTTGCTATGTTTGCTAAAGCTTTCAAGAAAGGTAGATTTAACATGAGAAGATTTAGCAAAGGACCTTTTCAAAAGAAGGAGGAGAAGAAGAGTGACAAAGGCAAAAATACAATTGTCAAGCTTGACAAGGCCAAGATCAAGTGCTTTAACTGCAGCGAGCTTGGACACTTTTCTAGTGAGTGTAAGAAGCCTAGGAATTCAGGAAAGGGTAATGCACTTATTATCACACAGAAGGATTGGGCTGATTCCAGTGATTCTGAAGATGAATTGGATTATGACAACATTGCATTGATGGAAAATGGTTCAGACAAACCTGGATCTCCAAAGAAAACTTCTCCATCCTCTGTTAAGGTATCACTTCACTCTCTTGATTCATTTGATAGCTTAAATTCTGATGAAATTAGATCTATCCATGCTGAGTTTAAGAATCTTATGACTAATTTTAGAATTCTTACTTGTGAAAAAGATGAACTTAAGGTTAAGAATGATAAATTAGTTGATAGAAATAATTTTCTTGAATCTGAGTTAATTCAAATGGAAGAATACAAGTTAAGTTCTGATAAAGCTAAGCATGATTATAGTGTTATTCTTGAGGCTTATGACTATGTCAGAAAAGAACTAGAGGAAGAGAGAGATGTGATTAAGACCATTAACATTTCTGGTAAAAAGACACAAGAAATCATCGAAAATGGAATTTGTGGTAAGGTTAATGGTTTAGGTTTTGATAAAGCTAGACAAGAAGAAAAATTAGCTTGTCAATGATGATAGTAAAGTAGAAGCTAGCACATCTAAATCTGAAGGTAAGAAAATTGTTTCTGAACCTAATCATGTTAAATTTGTTGATTCAAAAGGTACCCCTGTTGTACACAAAAGGATTAACAATAGTAATTCAGATGAGAAAGTGTTAGAGAAACCTAAGAATGTTAACATAGGGTTTCTGTCTAAGTCTCAGTTGAAACAGAGATTAGATGGTCTTTCAGAGTCTAGCAAGATCAAGAGAAATAGGAATGGAAAAGAAGGTATTAACAAAGAGAATAATTACAAGAATGTACCTGATGCACCTAGGAAAAAATGCTATAAATGTGGAAATCATAATCATTTGGCCCTAAACTGCAATCAAAAACCTTCTTGGAAAACTGAGTCCAGATTCCCCAAGACTCAGAAAATTCAATACCAACCAAAAAAAGCTTGTTATCATTGTGGTAGTTTACTTCATTCCATTTACATGTGTAGAGAATATCATGAACTGTACTATGACTATTATTCCTTGAAATCTGAAACTCCTAGTCACAAATAGTTTGTGAAATTAGAGTCTAAAGTTGACTCTACAACAGGTAAAGTAAAAGCAAAATTCTCAAAGCCTGTTGTTTCTAAATCTAGTAAGAAAGGATCCAATCAAAGTTGGGTCCTAAAAAATTCTAACTAGTTACTTTTTGTTTGCAGGGCACAGGAAAGAAGCATTCAATTATCTTGGACAGTGGATGCTCTGGACATATGACTGGAAAGAAGTCCCTGCTTACAAAGTTTGAGAGGAAAGCTGGCCTAGTAATATCTTTTGGAGATGGCAACAAAGGAGAAACTCTGGGATATGGCTCAATTGTTTTGGGGAATGTCATCATAGAAAATGTAGCACTGGTTGAAGGCTTGAAACATACTCTTTTATGCATAAGTCAACTGGGTGATAAAGGTTACAAATCAATCTTTGACAAAGAAGGATGCAAAATCTTGAATATGCAAAATGGAGACATCGTTCTAACTGGTCAAAGACATGGTAACATATATGAAGCCAGCTTAAGTGATACATCTAAAGGAATTGTTAGATGTCTCTACAGCAAAGCAACAAGTGATGAAAGCTGGAATTGGCACAAGAAGCTCTCACATCTCAACTTCAAGAAACTTAATCAACTTGTTAAGCACAATCTGGTGAGAGACCTACCTCAGGCAAATTATGTGCAAGATGGACTTTGTGATGCATGTCAGCTTGGAAAGCAAAGAAGAACCACTTTCAAGAGCAAGACTGAAAATTCAATTACTGAACCATTTCACATGCTACATCTTGATCTGTTTGGTCCAGTAAACATTATGTCTATCAGCAAGAAAAGATATGCTCTAGTGATAGTGGATGATTTCACAAGGTTTACATGGGTGTTCTTTCTACACAAGAAGGATGAAGCTCCTCAACAAATCATTGAACTTGTCAAGAATATTCAGAATAACTCTGAGTACAAAGTTAAAGTACTTAGGAGTGACAATGGTACAGAATTCAAGAATTCTACAATGGAGGGGTTTTGTGCAGATAATGGAATCACTTAACAGTTTTATGCACCTGGTACACCTCAGCAGAATGGTGTAGTGGAAAGAAAGAACAGGACTCTCATAGAGGCAGCAAGAACCATGCTTGCAGATGCAAAACTTCCAACCTACTTTTGGGCAGAAGCTATTAACACTGCATGTTTCACTCAAAACTGTACCTTGGTAAATAGTCATGGAAAAACTCCCTATAAGATGATCAAAGGAAAGAAACCAAGTGTGAAATACTTTCACATCTTTGGATGCAAATGCTATGTCCTAAAAGTTCATCCAGAATAACTTGGAAAATTTGAAGCCAAATCGGATGAAGCAATTTTTCTAGGATATTCAGCATCTAAGGCCTTCAAAGTTTATAATCTCAGAACTCACATTGTTATGGAATAAATTCATGTTGCATTTGATGATAAGAAATTTGGAATTTTGCAAACTGATGAAAGCCATGACAAATTGGAATTTGAAAATCTGAAGAATTCTGAGATACTCTCCAGTGATGATGAAGGTTCTCCAGAAGGAATTTCTCTTGCTTCTCAAAGGAATGCTACTGTTGAGGGGGAGCAAATAAGTCAAAGAGAACACAGTGATCATCAGGAGCAGACTAGCTATTCAGAGTCTACTCCATCAGGAACTGATCTTTCAGAGTCTATTCCATCAGGAACTGATCTTTCAGAGTCTACTGAAGGAAGATCAGTAACTAGCAGCAATATGGAATCTACTGATTCTACTGATCAAAGGAGAGTTATTGAAGGCAGAAAGAATTCTTCTACAAGAGATACCACTAACTTAGGGGGAGAGACTAGCAGAGTCAATCTACCACCTGTTAGAAAATGGACCAAGGATCATACTGAAGATTTGATTATTGGTGATCCAAATAGTGGTGTTCGAACTAGAAGATCAATTCAAAATGAATGCTTGTATAGTTGCTTTCTCTCAAAGAATGAACCTAAGAAGGTTGAAGAAGCCTTACAGGATCCTGATTGGGTAATTGCAATGCAGGAGGAGTTAAATGAGTTTGAGAGAAACAAAGTCTGGAAACTGGTACCAAGACCTAAAGATAGATCTATTGTTGGTTCAAGATGGGTTTTCAGGAACAAGCTAGATGAATCTGGTATGATTGTAAGAAACAAAGCAAGACTGGTGGCTAAGGGTTATTCTCAGGAAGAATGCATTGATTATGATGAGACCTTTGCACCTGTAGCAAGATTAGAAGCAATCAAAATGTTTCTTGCATTTGCAGCTCATTCAAAATTTAAGGTATACCAGATGGATGTAAAGAGTGCTTTTCTAAATGGCAAACTTGATGAGGAAGTATATGTGGAACAGCCACCTGGATTTGTTGATCCAAAATTTCCAAATCATGTCTACAAACTTGACAAGGCACTCTATTGACTAAAACAGGCACCAAGAGCATGGTATGAGACTTTGTCTAAATTTCTTCTTGAAAATGGCTTCACAAGAGGTACAATTGACAAAACTCTATTCTTTAGAAAGATAAAAGGTGAATTGCTTTTAGTTCAAGTTTATGTTGATGATATTATTTTTGGCTCTACTAATGAAAAGTTGTGTGCTAAGTTTAGCAAGCTTATGCAGTCTAAGTATCAGATGAGCATGATGGGTGAATTAAATTATTTCTTAGGCTTGCAGGTCAAACAGACTGAGACTGGTATTTTCATTAATCAGTCAAAGTATATCAAAGATCTCTTAAGAAGGTTTGACTTTCAAGACTGTGTAGTTGCAAAAACACCCATGGCAACAGCCACTAAACTAGACTCTGATCCTAAGGGGAAGAGTGTGGATAATACTAGTTATAGAGGCATGATAGGCTCATTGTTATATCTAACTGCAAGTAGGCCAGATATAATGTTTTCTACCTGTTTATGTGCTAGATTCCAAAGTGATCCTAAGGAATCTCATTTAATTGTTGTGAAGAGAATTTTTAGATATCTTAAAGGAACTCCAAATCTTGGTTTGTGGTACCCTAGAGAATCTGATTTCTTTCTAATTGGCTATTCAGACTCTGATTATGTAGGGTGTAAAATAGACAGGAAAAGCACTACAGGTACATGTCAATTTTTGGGAAACAGATTGATTTCTTGGGCAAGCAAGAAACAACAATCTGTCTCAACCTCAACTGCAGAAGATGAGTACATAGCAGCAGGCAGTTGTTGTGCACAGCTCCTTTGGATAAGAAATCAGTTGATGGATTATGGTATGACACTTAGTAATATTCCTATGTTTTGTGATAATACTAGTGCTATTAAAATTGCAGAAAATCCAGTTCAACATTCAAGGACTAAGCACATTGATGTCAGGTATCATTTTATTAGAGAACATATTGAGAATGGTACTGTGGAACTTCATTTTGTTCCTACTGACAAACAGCTTGCAGATATTCTAACTAAATCACTTGATGAGACTACATTCAGTAGATTAGTAAGTGAGTTAGGAATGTTAAATTTCTAGATCTTTAAAATCTGCAATAGTAGCAAGGTATGTTGTTTTTAGCTTATAGACTTGATATTCTTGTCAGGATCTATATTTGATTGTTAAATGCTTTAGCTATAACACTTTGCCTTGATAAATTTCAGTATGATAGACTTGTTAATAATCATCAGGATTAGATTTGTTATCAGGATGCTGACGTCATCAGTATTGTGTCAGTATCAGGATTGTAAAAATTGTTTCAGATCCTGACGTTTACTTTGTGTAGTAATCTAATTCTGTGATGTGTTAAGTCTATGCCAGCATGTTTTAATATTTGCATACTGATAATTTATACATCATTCATAATCAAAAGACAAGTAGATAATAAGAAATTGTATTTTCATTAATTGAAATCATCACATATATGGAAATGAAATACAACATCTTTTTGTCTAACTTCTACTGATAATCCTATACTTGTCTATTGATATGAATTTTGAGGTACAGGACAAGGAGCATCTCAAGAAATCCATCAGGGGATTGAATAGCCTCATCTACTCTTGGATTCCTTGTCTGGGCAACTTGAATGAGAGTAGCTAACTTAAATGAATAGCATCTCCATCAAGATCAACCTCAGACTCTCGGCCAAATTCTTCATCCTCAAGTTTTGAGGAGGTTAGGGGAAGATTGTATCCAACAGATGGATGTTCTAGGAGAAACCTCTGGATATTATCGGAAACCAATCCATCCATGATTAGTTCGATGAGAAGAGTCATCTTTTCAAAGAGATGATCAAGAACAGGATGTTCATCGACCGTGAAAGATCTAAAGAATGGATTTGAATGGAATTTTGGTTTGAGGAGCATTGTTGTGAAGAACAGAAATTGAAAGGTTTATGGAGAATGGCATAAGGCGTCTGTTTCTTTTAAAGAAAGACGTGAGAAGCTGAACAGTCACTTGGAAGTTTTAATGAAGTCAGATGCTAATTATTGCATATGACTGTATTTCTTGTTTTCAAGAAATATTGAATATATCTAACCAATTGATTGTTGTTCAGTTTAATTATTTATTTCTTTTCAGATAAAAGAAAAATGCCACGTGAAAACTCCAATTAAGTCTCTGGAATCAGGATGATATTGATCAGGATTTCATGTGTGACCATCAGGATTTGAGAATTATCATATTTTTAAATCACATTGTATTTTGTGACTATTTTGATGGGAGGTCAACAGGAAAAGGAAGCTGATCAGTATTGATTTTTATCTTGATAATACCCTGATTTATTTCATGAAAATCAATTTTGGATTTTATTTTCCAAAAATCATGGATAACCGCATTTTTCAGGGACTGACACCTGTCAATCTACGTGTCAACGTGGGATAATGGTCTGAAAGATTTGTGAAATATATTGTTTTGAAACTCTAATCGTGTAATTGCTTTCTCTAATTTTACATTTTCTAAAGCAAAAACACTCTTGAGTTTTCAAAATCACTAATCTATTTCAAGAATTTTTCAAGTTCTTTTCAGATCAAAAATGGTAGCTCAAAGAAGATTACCTAAATCAGTAGCCTTCAAGTTTGGTGACTTTGATTTTATGACAAACAATCATGTAGCAGCTATCACCAACAAGGAAGGAGTATTAACTGATTTTCATCCAATCATGGACTTTCTGGCGAATGGACCATTAAGTTATGCATTGACAGCATCTCCACAAATTAATCAAGAAGCTATTTCACAAGCTTGGGAGAATGCTGAGGTAATTGATTCTACTCAGAGTCAATCAGGTAAGATTGTTCTACACTTAGGACAAGACTCATTTGATATTACTGAATCTGTTGTTAATTCAGTACTTCACTTACCTGTTAGTTTGATTTATGAGAATGTACCATCTGATGATAATGTGAGAACTATGTTGTCTGAATTAGGTTATAGTGGACCTCTAGACAACATGAGCCAGTTGAATAGGTCTTTTCTTAGAAAGGAATGGTCTTTCTTCTTTGATCAAATTGCTAAATGTTTTACTGGTAAATGTAGTTCTTTTCAGCAAATTACTTCTGTTACATCACATATTGCTTATAGTTTGCTTTATGACAGAGTAATTAACATTGGTCACATTATCTTAAGTCAGATAAGTATTAAACTTGGGTTAAGAGATCAAAATAGGAAAATGGTTTATTATCATAGATTTATGCAAATGTTTATTAACCATTTTATTCCTTATGTTGAAGCTAGATTTGGTAGGGAACATTGTGTTTCTTCTTATGTACAGCAAAAGAGAATTTTCTCTGACATTATAAAGAAGGACAATGAAAAGAATCTAGATGAAATACTTGCAATTCATTATCCACATCATTTTCAGGTAATTCTTAAAACTCATCTTCCTACTCTCTACAATTCTTCTTTCTTTTGTGGTGAAATGGCTCAGGAATCTCATTTGGAGGAGAACCCACCTGTGTCTACCCAAGTAGCCCAAAACATTATAGTCTCTGAAACAATTCAAGAACCAAATTTTGATCCACAGCCTATTGTTTCAAAGAAACCAACCTCTGGTGTTTCTCAAAAGACATCAGTTGTAAGGAAGAGAAGATTTGTTGTGTCAAGTAGTAGTAACTCTAGTGAAGATGATGATGATTTAACTCTTGCTGAGAGAGCAGAATTGAAGGCTGCAATTCAACTTTCTCTGTTAGCACAAAGAGATGAAAAACCTAGTCACAGCCAGGCTGCAGTCTCCCAAAAGGCTGTAGTTCTTAAAAAGGGAAAACAGTTACTGGATACTGTCTCTCAAAAGACTGTGTCTATTGAACAAAGATCTCATCCCAATATCACTTCTGTGTCTACACCTCTTGAGTCTTCTCAGGATAAATCTTTTGCTCACTATACCAGGAGAACAAGGAGAAAGATTCAATTGTCACCTACACACACAGAGTCTAGTCCAACTAATATCATGCAGGTCTCTACAAATGAAGCTACAATCAAGTCAGCAAATGACCATAGAGATCTGGATATTGATTCTTCATGGGAAACTACATTATCATACAGACTGGCTATGGGACTAATTTCTCTCAAAGTGAAGTTGTCAAGGCCTGTTCTAGATTTTCTGGTTGAAAGAGTACCAAAACTTTTATTTCCAGAAGAATATGGACTTCTACATCAAAGACTTGACTTAATGAAGATGTATTTCTATGTATCTGTCAGAAGACAATTAGTCAAGAAATTTGGACTCTCGAAGCATTTTGCACTTCAATCACTTCATGTATATTCATTTGACAAAGATGTCATTATTGAAGATGCCTCAGCTCAAGGTGAACAACAGGAGGAAGTAGATAGAGGAATGCAGTCAACAGAAGATACTATTGCACCAGTGGTGAATAGTAGGAAAGATCAGATCACAGTCACTGCAACACAAGAACCATCTAGTCAGAGGAAGGATGACTCAGGAGCTGTGATAGCTGATGCTGAAAGGACTTCTGTGATGACTGAGAATGCAAGTGAGATAACCTATGATATGGGAGGAATAACTTTGACTGGTTTTATTGAAGATCAAACAAATTTTGTTTAGTCAGAGTCTGTCCACCTTGAGGGTAAGTCTCAGCAAACAACACTTAAAGACGGTGATGTACTAACTATGGTGTCTAATGAAGTATTACTGAAGACATCAGAGTCTAGTAAAGAACCTGAAAGTGGTATACTGGAGCCTGTAGTTTCTGGAAGGAAAGAAGATGATTGTATGGGTTCAGAGACTATAGCAGCTCACTCCTTGGAGAAAACCTCAAGCCCCTTGCCATATGAGGAACCCTCTCTCTATGTGAGTTCAGGTATAAAAACTCCTTCTAAACTCTATTTTTCTGTAGGTCATGAGAGCACTTATCCAAATTTGAGTGATACACTTGAAAAGATGGACTTAGATCCACAAACTGAGAGGCTGGCTCCTGACCAGGCAAAAGGTGAGGTAGAAAGAGTGTTGACTTTAGTAAGTCAAAGTGAGAATGAGGGTATGGATGATCAACTCCATAGTGAGGGAGAGAAAATTAGGAAACCATCGTTTGATTTCTGGGATCAGGTTTTTCCTGAATCTTGGTCTGACAATCTTGGTATGGATGCTAGTACTTATTCATTCATCAAAATGTATCAGAAGAATGACCTAGCACATCACAATGCAAAGCCAGAAGTTAAAGCTCAGAAGCAAAAGGAGAGGCTTGCAGGAATCATTAACAGAAGAGGTGCCAGGATAAAGCAATCTCTTGATACATATGTACCAGATGAAGTTCCTAATGATCCTAGTGTTCCTTTGTATGTACTTCCAATATCGGCTAGAATTGAGATATCTACAGTCTCTGATCACTCTAAGGAGGAGTCAGGATTTGAAGATGTTAGTACACAGAATACTGGTGAAGGAGATGATGATCATGTTTCAGCTTCAGATCAGAAAGATGAAGATGTTGATACTTCTAATCAGGTTTTATTACTTGAATATTATACAACACAAGCAACTTCTTCTACAAGACTTGAAGATACAGTTCTTTCTGATTCTGATTCTGAAGATACTAGAAGCACTTCCAACATTGAAGTTCATTCTGATGTTTTGAAAGATATTCAGAATTCTCAAATTGCTATGCAAACAAGACTTCAATCACTTGAAGATAACCAAGTCACAATTATGGAAAATCAAGCAGTTCTGATGAATATCATTTGTTCTGTTTCTGAATCTCTTGGAATGAATGTTGATGATGTCAAAAAGGGGGAGATAAAGACAATTCAAAGACAACAACACCAGACTGGGGGAGATAAAGAGCAGACGAAGGGAAGTAAAAAGAAGAACTAGGAGTGACAGTGGTGAATGTCAGCTAGGAAGTGGTAAAGGAAGAGCAGCATTAATAGTTAAAATTCTTTCTTCTAAGTACTAGATAAACGTCTACATCTGGGAAGGAGGTACTTAACTTCATAATTCTACATTCATAAATTCTATTCTGGTTGTATTGTTATATGTTTTGACATCCACAACTTAGATTTATGCTTCAAATTTTAAGGCATAAATAGGGGGAGATTGTTAGGAATAATTCATAAGTTGTGATGTTAAGAATAGAATTTACACATTATACTTCTTGTAATCCTGATCTTATAAAGGATTTAGCACTATATATAGGATTTATGTGTAAAACAGTTATCTGTACAGTTTAGTCAGGAATGAACAGTGTATCGGAGACTACATGTCAGGAACAAATAACAAATCCTGATGACGGTCTAATACTGATGATGATCAGATACTGATTATGCAAGATGAAATCCTGATATCAGTCGTGTTACTGATGATGTCATTGTGGATGCTACAGAAACTGGCAAGTGCTATAAAACAGGATCGTTGTTTGAAGAACAAGCAAGAAGATATTATGAAGGAAAGAGTTTTCTATTGAAGGAAACTATCGACTAGAAGGCAGAACATTGTCATGTATAGATTATATCTTTCTGTTATTAGTTGATAGGTAGCATTATAAATACTCTCTCTATATCATTGTAAAAAGTGTTCGTGAGGTTTGTAATCGTGAATATACGAGAGTACAAACAGAGAGAGAGATTTGTATTGTCAGCAGCTGCTAAAGGTATTGTACACCTTTGGTAGAGTTTGTATTTGATCTTATTAATACAAACAGAGTTTTATTCATTCGTTTATTCTTGTTCATATAATCAAGCAAAAATCAGACACGATTATATAACTTGTGTTCAACCCCCCCCCCCCTTCTACAAGTTATTCGAGTTAACATCAAACTTATATCACCTTATTGGATCCACTCTGAGGTGAATTTTCCTCAAATAAGTTAAAGCAACCGAAAGATATGAAGTTTTTCCAACTTCAAGTTCACACCACTCTGACCTTTAATCCTAATTCCGTTTCCTCTTCCTAGCTTCAGCAGCTTGGCGATTCTCCTCTTTCTGCTTTCTGCGCTTCTCTTTCTACTGCTGTTCTTTCTTATATACTGGATCACGAAGCTGCTTCCACCTAGCATTCAACAAACTTACTGCTTCCATTTCTAGAGGATTCTTTGGCTCTGGATAAGGATGTCTGAAAAGCCTTCTAAGTTTGTCCACCTCCTGAGTAGTCCTGATCTTCGGAATGTCCTCAAAGTTCTTCATTATGAGCTGAGGTTTCCAATGTGCTTTATCAGCTGTAAACTGACAATAGATCATTTTGGGATAGCCCTTGACACGGTTAGTATTGTAGACACTAGCCGCCTCTCGCTCCATCCGCTTCTTTTCCACCACTACCTCAGACAAGTAACTCATGAGTCTCTGCTTTTCTTCCACATACTTATTCTCCACTTCACCCCATTTGAACACATCTAAAACTCTCTCCAGAAATGCAGCATCTTGAGTCTGTAACAGCCATGTTCTACTCATATGCAAGAGTGTTTGTTTCTGGTCTGCGTCTATGAATGCCAAGGCATCAGCTGTGTCATCGATATATGCGTGTATCCAGTATACACTATCTCTTCCTGGAACACCAACTGCCTCCCTTATTTCTCCTTGTTCCGGTGATCCAGATGGAAGAGTCAGAGCTTCATCTACATTTTTCATTGCTTGAAGAATATTCCATTTCTTCTCCATTAGCTCCGGCTCAACCTTCACATTATCTAGAGGGTTTGGAGCAATAATATCACACTTCCATATTTCATTGCTCTTCTTGAATATGATTCTTTCAATGACCTCCACCGACTTTTCTTTAACTTCAGAGGTAAATCCCTTGCTCATCATTTGTCTACAGACAGCTTTGAGAGATTCCACTGAAAGATTCATTAAATCATTTTCGTCCATACTTACCCTCTTCATCTTCCCATCTAATACCATTCGGACAACATCAGGATATGCTGAGAATTCTGGACCCTTGTCCTCTGCTAGCTGCATTAACTGATCCCTATACAGAATGCTAAGCTCCTCAGATTGAGAGTACTGAATTTTTGTTGCTAGCAAGAACAACTCTGATGCAGATCTTCTCGAGATGAAATGATCATCCACATACAGGAAAGACATCGGGATTCCTTCTACTAAAGACAAGATAACCTGCCACTCTTTAGCCATCGCATTGTATCCAACCCTGACTTTAGAAATTATGCTCTTCAACGCACTTATGTAGTTCGCAGTCAGTGGATTCTGCAAGTTCAAGTTGTAGAACAAGTCATCTGCTTCCTTGTTGTTAACTCCTTTCGCACAAGAGCCCATCAAAATCTTTCTTGCATCATCCCACTTTTGTCCAATCCTTCTCTTGTCCAAATCAACTTGAGGATCAGCTAGCCTTGCAAGCTCATGATCATACTGCTTCCCTTTGAGCTCTACTTTCTTTTCAAGGAATGCAGCATGTTCTTGCATCAACTTCATTTTATGGAATTGAGCTTGTTCCAAGGCTAACTGTTGAGATCTCAGAGTCTCCTCATCAACAAGAATTTCTTTAGGCTTTCCGGAAGACATCCCAGCACCTCCACCTTGTTCCTTCAAAGATCTATTTATTGCATGTGCTAAAGGTACGTCCTCCATATCAGAGTCTGAATCAAGTACCTCCTGTACTTTTTCCTGATGATGACTCAGGTCAATGAATGGTTCATCTTGCTCAACCTCCATCGCCTTAGCCTTACCCTTTCTCTTCCTCAAAGCCTCTTCATCAACAACCGGCTCACTTTCTTTTTCTTTGACAAGATCAGCCTGTTCTTGAATTTCTTCGATTTGAACTCCCTGCTGTCTCGTCTCCTTTCCACTCTCCCCCTTAGGTGAGTTATCCTGAACACCACCTTGCTCTCCAAATCCACCAGTAGCATAGGAACCACCAAAACCAGAACCGGAGGCTCCAGCTCCACTAGCACCACCAGCACCATCATCGGGGGGAGGTTGATTGTATTCCGACTCGAAACACTCTGGGGGCACAAAACTCCTGACTGCAAACATCATTTTACTGATCTCCACCGCCATTGTATGCATTGCAGACTCCACTGCTCCCATTCTTTCATTCAGAGTGCTTCCCAAAACACCACCAGCATGGCCCAAGTCATTGACCTTGTTTGTCAAGACATCAAATGCTGTAGCTTGACTTGCCATTCGTGCTGCGTAGTCATCAAGAGCCCTTTGATTATCTCCAATATTGATTCCTAACTACCCCATCGATTGCCCGAACTGCCTCATTTGATCTTCCATTGATGTTATACGTGTATCAAGATTTTGAATATTAGGGGACGGTGTTTGGCTTAGGTGACCTCGCTCTAATACTGGTTCTGTTAGTATTTGGCGCTCGGTTTCGGGCCTTAAAAATGAAGGTCCCTCTCTCCCTAAACGCTCACACACACTCCCTGTCTCACGCTCGTGTATGTCTTCAATAATAGATCCAAAATAAGAAGCAGTACCTGCAAAAACTTGATAAGAAAAATAATTGGCAATTATGGGATCTGTTCCTGTTGTTTCCTGAGTTGGAATCTCAGGCTGAGAGGCTGCAAAGTGTTCTTGTACAACATCAGAACCGATCATCTTTGCAGCATCAGTACGTACCGGTGAAGGTACTACTGAAGCTCTTAAAGCTTCATGTCCTTTTGAAGCAACAATATCTTCAAAAGGTTCAAGATCCTCACCAAACTCCATATGTGCAGACTGTGCAAGGGGAGAACCACTCTCGTGAGGTGGAGTGGTTTGGTGTGACACACTAGGTTTGGACTGGGATGTTGAAGTGGCAGCATGAAAAATTTTGGCTTTCTTCCGAATAAGTAGCTGCACTTCGGGGTCACGCTCAGAATTTTCTCCTAAATCTACAGATGCTGGCCTTTTAGCTTCCGTTAACAGAGGTGAAAGAGAATAAGAATGTGTGTCAGACTCAGAAATATAGCTCTCACCTTGGGATAGATCCTGCGGGCTAGCAGTCTCTTGGGTCACGGAATCAGATTTAGAGGAAGAAGTTTGAGTAGTATGCACAGAGAGATTACCTTCTTCATTACCTTGTTGATCATCACTTTGCTCATTAGGAATCCCTTCAAATGCTTCAGCATGAGCAGACGGATTCTGAGCATATGACGATACTTGTGATGGTTCCACCAAAGTAGTAACTCCTGCATCATATGTAAGCCACAGTTGAATGGTGTCAGGGATTGACATCGCTTTACCGTGATGTTTATCCTGATTGGCAATTGTAGTAAGTGACTTAGTGCCCATTCCTAGTGGTGCAGATGTTGGACTTCTAGCAAAACTTTGTCGAACAGCAAGAGCATCCCTCGGTATTAAATGATTTATAAGCATTTGTAAGAAACGAGGATACAGCATACAACATCAGTTGTAGTGAGGTCTCTGCTTGCAGTAGATCCCATTGTCGTCACTATCTCGGAGAGAACTATGCGTCCATAATTGATATTCAGTTCACGCGCTAGGGCAACTCCAAAGATTTGCATGGGAATAGGAATCTGATGATAATCTCTTTCGCGTGCCCGAAAACATCTTGTGATGGCCTCGAAAAAATAATTCCATTCCACATGAAAGAATTGTTTCTGGACATTTGCAGTGATCCGGCCAGTCGGAGGATAACATCCTATTTCTTCAAAGAATGTGAAGCGTTCTGTCGCTGTAGGTTCGGGATCATAAACATCTTTGACCGGGAATCCCAGAACCCTGTTGAAAATTTCCTCTGACACCTCATATTCTTGACCCGCCAAGGTAAACCTGAAACCATAGGGGGTAGATTTGCTCCCAAAGGTAAGCGCACTAGTCCATAATTGCTGTAAAGCATCATGTACCAGTGTGGGTTTAGCATTGAAAGCTAAGCTAGCCTTGGAGTACAAATTAAGAAATCGTACCCAAAACTTAAAGCGCGGGAGTTGATCACCAATTTCCGTAGAGATGTTATAAAAATTATTTTTGGCAAGTGAAAATTGGTGAGCCATTTTAATTAAATGTTTTTTTCCTTAAGAAATGATATTTTTCGAAAAACAAGCAATTAAAGAACTCAAAGTTATAGCCCTTTTAATTTATCGAGAAGACCAAGAGTCACTCTGAGAAATTAAACTACGGGATATAACCAATAATCAATTAGAGGCGAATATTACAAGCCAATTACTAAATCTGCAATAATGAATGGAGATTTATATGCGTGTGTGTATACCAGTGAAATCGTGTGTGTATATGCGTGTGAATATATAGAGAATAGTGAAGATGAACAGTTACATAAACACACAAACACAGAGATTAATGACCACACACAGATAATAGTATTCTAAAATTGGCAGTAATTCGTGGTCTGTACGAGTTTAATCACAAAAACAACGAACAGTGGTTTGTAAGTTTGAAATCGCTTGAGGGAGGTGGAGGCTGCTGTATAAGTTAATTTAGGTAAAAGAATCATCGAGTTAGAGATGTATATATAGACATGATTGAAATGACAAAAGTGACCCTGTTAAAAAGAGTGAAAAACACTAAGTACATACAGGGAAAACCTAAGTCGAACATTATCTCGAACATTAAGTCGAACTTCGAGATGAAGTTCGAGATAGATGTTAACTCGAATAAAACACTTGAACCATTTAAGCAGCAAAAACTACCAGGGAAACCTATCTCGAACTTCAAGTCGACAGTCGAGATAAGTTTCGAGTTAGGAGTTTAACTCGAAAAATCCCTGTAACCAACTGAGAACTCGATCTCGAACATCAAGTCGAAATTCGAGATGAGTTTCGAGATATAGATTAACTCGAAGTTATTCTCAGAAGTGGATCTTTTCAAAATATCCCCTCAAGAAGAACCTCATCTCGAACTTCGAGATAAAGTTCGAGATAGACCTTATCTCGAATATTTTGAAGATAAAACTAGGCACACTGGTAACTCGAACTCGAACCCTAAGTCGAGTTTCGAGATGAAGTTCGAGATAGACACTAACTCGAAAATCTTCCCAGACTTGGAATTTTCAAAACTTCACTCTGGAAGCTCAAATCGAAATCCAAGTCGAATTTCGAGATGAGTTTCGAGATAGAAACTAACTCGAAATTTTGAAGAAACTTAGAATAATTTAATATATGACATAATTAAAACATTTCTTGATAAATCTAAGGCCTCTAATTACATGAAAAAACACAGGTAAATTCATCTAAAAATCATGCAAAATTTAGAATACTATGAATTTAACTCCCCCTATGATCATGCAATCTAACAAGCATAAATTCAAAGATTTGTACTATTAAATACACTTAAAACACAATGAATTCATGTAAAATAACACTATATGCAGCCTATAACAATCATTAATTAGGCATTTTAAAGTCTAAGCACATAATGATTAAGTAGCTTGCACATAAAAAATCTGGATTTTACAGATAGGAGGCTTTACTAACTTGTGTTAAGCATTCCCAATTCACCAACTAATCTATTGAATGTTACTTTGTCAAGAGGTTTGGTGAATATATCTGCAATTTGTTGCATTGTGGGCACAAAATGTAGCTCCACAGTTCCCTCCTCGACATGTTCTCTTATGAAGTGATACCTGATGTCGATGTGCTTGGTTCTTGAGTGATCTACAGGATTGTTGGTTATGGCAATGGCACTTGTGTTGTCACACATAATTGGAATTTTCTTGTGCTCCATGCCATAATCCTTCAATTGGTTTCTCATCCACAGTATTTGAGCTACACAGCTTCCAGCAGTAATGTACTCAGCTTCAGCAGTAGAAGTAGATACTGTATGTTGCTTTTTACTTTGCCAGGACACCAATCTTCTGCCAAGAAATTGACAAGCACCAGATGTGCTTTTCCTATCAATCTTGCAACCTACATAGTCTGAATCCGAATAGCCAATTAGATTAAAACCTGTATCTCTTGGGTACCAAATCCCTAGATTTGGTGTGCCCTTGAGATACCTAAAAATTCTTTTGACGGCTACGAGATGTGATTCTCTAGGATCCGCTTGGAACCTTGCACATAAACAAGTCGCGAACATTATATTGGGTCTACTTGCAGTTAAATAGAGAAGTGAGCCAATCATACCTCGATAGCTTGTGATGTCAACTGGTTTACCTGATTTGTCTTCATCAAGCTTCGTGGCTGTTGCCATGGGAGTCTTAGCTGCTGATGCATCTTCTAGATTGTACTTCTTGAGTAAATCTCTGACGTACTTGGATTGACAGATAAAGATACCATCTTTTCTCTGACTGATCTGTAATCCAAGGAAGAAGGACAGCTCTCCCATCATGCTCATCTCATATTTTTCCTGCATTAGCTTAGCAAATTTCTCGCACAAGCGCTCATTAGATGACCCAAAAATAATATCGTCCATATAGACTTGAACAAGTATTAAATCATTCTTTACATTTTTATAGAACAATGTTTTATCAATTACTCCCCTAGTAAAACCACTTTCAATTAAGAATAAGGATAGGGTTTCATACCATCGCCTTGGGGATTGCCTGAGGCCATAGACAGATTTGAAGAGAAGATACACAAAATCTACAAGTTCTGGATCAATGAAGCCAGGCGGCTGTTCCAGATACACTTCTTCTTCTAACTCTCCGTTCAGGAAGGCACTTTTCACATCCATCTGAAAAACCTTGAAGTTCTTATGTGCTGCAAATGCCAAGAACATCCTGACTGCCTCAAGTCTTGCAACCGGTGCATAGGTCTCATCATAATCAATTCCTTCTCGCTGAGAATAACCTTTTGCAACCAAACGAGCCTTGTTTCGTGTTACAAGTCCGTTTCCATCCATTTTATTTCTGAATACCCACCTAGCTCCAATTACTGATATGTTCTTTGGTCGGGGTACCAGTTTCCAAACTTTCTGCCTTTCAAACTGATTGAGTTCCTCTTGCATTGCAATCACCCAATCAGCATCACCAAGAGCTTCTTCTATTTCTTTAGGTTCAAGCTTGGATAAGAACCCAGAATATAAGCAAATATTAGCCAGGTCAGCTCTTGCAGTTCTTCTAGTAGTCACACCAGCATCTGGATCACCAATAATTAATTCAAACGGATGGTCTCTATTCCATACCCGTTCTCTTGGAAATTGTCTTGATGATTCAGCTTGACTTTATGAGTTGTGGTGTTGACTACTTTGATTATTTTCACTAACTCCCCCTGAGTTAGTGCCAGCTCCTACAGAACTAGTGTCATCTCGTCTCGAGCCTTGAACACTTGTCTTTGAGCTGCTATTTACTCCCCCTGAGTTGTTGCCGGTTCGTACTGAAGAAGTCTCTTCTGATCTTGTAGAATTAGATTGTCCACTAGACTCAGGTTCTTCACGTACACTTGGAACATTTAATGGGACAACTAACTCAGGTTCATCTTCAAGTTCATCCAAGTCCAGATTCTGAAATTTTTGGGACTCAGGTTCACTAGAATCTCTAGAAATTGATGGGAGTTTGGTATCGTCGAATCTGACGTTGTAGCTTTCAGTCACTTTTCGATCATTCACTAAGAACACCCTATAAGCTGCTACCACATCTGTGGAGTAACCAATAAAGATTCCTTCACGAGCTTTTGCTGCAAACTTGCCTAGATTTTCATCATCTATAAGTACATAGCATTTTGCTCCAAAGACATGAAAGTATTTGATTGTTGGTCTTCTGCTGTTCATTAGCTCACATGATGTCTTTTCTTTATCTTTTATGATCAAGGTTCTATTTTGAGTGTAACACACGGTACTCACTGCTTCGGCCCAGAAGTACAGAGGAAGTTTCGAATCATACAACAAAGTTCTTGTTGCTTCAACCAATGTTCTATTCTTCCTTTCAACTACTCCATTTTGTTGTGGAGTTCTCGGGGCTGAATACTGACGACGTATTCCCTTAAATACATAGAAGTCATTCAGCACTGCGTTTTTGAATTCAGTGCCATTGTCTGATCTAATCGTCTTCACAGTAAGTGTTGAAACATTCTCAATTTGAGTGATGTGATCAATGATTAGGAAAGGTACTTCGTCTTTCGTCATTGCGAACAATACCCATGTATACTTGGAGAAGTCATCCACGATTACCAATGCATATCTTTTCCTAGACAAAGATAAGACATTCACTGGGCCAAACAAATCCATATGAAGAAGTTGCAGTGGCTCAGTAATACTAGAAATTTCTTTGCTTTTATGCGATGCTCGCTTCGACTTTCCCATTTCACAAGCTTCACAGAGTCCTTTAGGGGCGAACTCCATTTGAAGTAGATCTCTCACCAATTCTCGTCTCGCGAGAGCATTCATTGTTTTAAAGTTTAAGTGAGATAGCTTTTTGTGCCATAACCAGCTTTCATCATCCGAAGCTCTACTGTAGAAACAGGTGACCTCATTCTGATTTGCTGAATCCATGTCCGCAACAAAAAGATCTGCCTTTCGAACTCCTCTCAAAGCTAATGAGCCTTCCTTGATGTGAGTGATTGATACACCTTTCTTGTTGAAGACAATTTCATAACCTTTGTCACAGAATTGACTGATACTCAACAGATTGTGCTTCAGTCCCTCAACATAGGAAATATCTTCAATGATGACATTACCAGTCTTCAGTTTGCCATATCCCTTTGTCACACTTATGCTGTCATCTCCAAAGGTAACATAAGGGCCAGCCTTCATAACCAACTCTGTAAGCAGGGACTTGTTTCCAGTCAAATGCCTCGATGCTCCACTGTCTAGCACCCATATAACTTTATTTCTATTCTGCTTAATGCCCTGCAATGACAGATTGATTAGACGTTCTTCGGAACCCAACTTTGATTGGGCCCGGCTTTTCTATAAGATCGAGAATCAACAGATTTAACAACAGGAGATGCACTTTCTTATCATTACTAGAGCTTTCGACTTTCTCCTTTCCTTTCTCAGACTTGACAGATTTGTCAGTCTTAGGAGAAGGTTTGTCACTCTTAACTTTAGGAGGACTGACAGTCTTGGCTCTCACATGCTTCTTTTTGATGTTTGAACTAGCAGCAGTATTTGAGCATGACTGGCTAGATGCATTCATTAAATTCACAAAAGTTTGCATGATGTTAAAAGTGCATGGCATACAATTAGGTTGACCATATTGTGCATGATTCTGATGCAGATTAATCATCGTATGTGTGGCAGGCATGGCATGTGCAGCAGGAACATTTATGTTAGCTTTACATGCATAAGAAAGATGTTCAGTAGATTTACAGTGATAACATGCTTTCTTCATTCGTTCAGCCTTAACCTCTTTTATGCCTTTTTCTTTCTTACCTTGTTGTTTAACAACCTTAGCTCCTATTCCTGCTCTAGATTCATCTCTAGGGAAATAGATTTTAACTTGTTTGATAGGAGTTATAGGTTGTGCTTCCTGGCGATCTTCCATCTCAATCTCATATCTAGCTATTAATTCAGTCTCTTCTTCTAATTGAGGAACAAGGTGTTTGAAGATAGGTTTGACAGTAGATTTAAGAATGCTAGGAATTTCCTTTTTAAGGTCACTGGAACTAGTGTCGATAGGTCTCTTCCCTTCTTTCTTAGATAAGTTAGAATAGTCAAGTCCTATACCTATTCCAGTTATCTTCTTAAATGTGTCGTTATCTACATACACTTTACTAGAAGCTAGTTTGTAAGCTTCGCATTTAATTTCTAACTCAGCTAGTTTGTTCCTAAGACATGCTTCTATTTCTCCCTTAAGGATGAGCTTTTGTTCCAAAGATTTAATAAAATCTCTTAGGGAAGTATCTACAGTGCAAGCAGCCTCTAACTCTTCCACTTTTGCCTCAAGCATTCTGCTTTTGGCGACAAGTGTTTTCTGTTCCTTTTGAGAAGTGTCTAGGCTTTTGCACAACATATAGATCTCTTCGCTAAGAGCCCCGTTCTGTTCCTTATAATCATCAATGGACATTTCTACTTTAAGAGTTAGAACTGGTACCTCTGGTTCCTCTGATGTCTCAGCCATGAGGGCAAAGTTTGCTACATGAGTAACATCTTCCTCATCTGAATCATCCCAAGCTCTTCCTTCTGTTAATAATAAAGCTCTTTTTCCATGTCTTTCCTTCACCAGCGATTCATACTTGCTTTTGAGGGCTTCATATGTCTCTTTTTGATAAGTCTGTTTAGGCTTTTTGTAGTCCGTAACAAAGTGTCCAGCTTCACCACAGTTATACCATTTGAACTTCATTTTGAAATCCAAAGGAGATTTGTAGCTGGTACTCTTGCCTTTACCTTTGTAGCCTGACGAACTACTACCACCCCTAGCAACCCGATAGTAAGATGAAGAATTTCTCTGAGGTCGGTTGCTCTTTCTGAATCTCATGTTGCTGAACTTCCTTGCCATGTATGCCACGACACTATCGTCCATGTTGTCCAGCTCTTCTTGGGTGAAGTAGTCATCATCACTGTTAGATGTGCACTCGTCATCATTATCAACTTGATGTGGTGCAGCCTTGCAGGTGATGATTTAGACTTTTCTGCAATCATTGCCTTCTTAGACTCTTCCTCATCAGCAACTAATCCTGATGCAGTTTCTTTTCCTTTTGAATCATTGTCCCATGCTTGATCTTGAAGTGTCTCCAGCTCATAGGTCTTTAGTATTCCATAATATTCTTCCAGAGAAGTTGTATGCAAATCTCTGGTTTCTCTTACTGCGTAGACCCTATGTTCAATGCTCTTTGGCTGGTTCCTCAGATATCTCGTATTGGTCTCAACCATGGGGAGAGTTACACCTCTCAGATTCAAATCTAATACCAACTGACTGAATCTTAGATAGACGTCTGTTATGCCTTCTCCTTTTCTTATTCTGAAGGTGTCATACTCCATCTTGAGTATAAGTGTCTTGTTGCTTTTAACCTCTGCAGATCCTTCCATGACAACTTCTATCTTGTCCCAAATCTTCTTTACTGTAGTCAGACCTTTGACTATGTTGAACATTTCATGATCAAGGGATTCCATCAAGGTTTGTCGTACGGAAGTATCAAAAGCTATTTGCTCCTTGTTAGCATCTGAAAAGTCCGCTGCCTTTTTAGGCTCAGACCGAGGTGGTATAACCTCCTCTCCTTCCGTACGCTCAGGAATAGCCACCATTGGAACAAATTTACCCTTGTCAAGGACTTCCAGATATTCAGGGTTAACTGTCTCTAAGTAGAGTCTCATTCCGAAAACCCATTCTTCATAGTGATCTCGGTTGAACATTGGGATCTTGAATGCATTTTTAGGAGCCATTTTAATTCTGGTCACCAAAAGTTTCTAAGAACCCAAGACTAGGCTATGTAGAATATATATGTAGAACTTCTGCCTAAGTCGAAATTTCTCTAAGTAGAAATTTTTGTTCAAGTCGAACTTCACCAAGTACAAATTATCCAAGTCGAATTTCTATGTAGAAAATCTCAAGTAGAAACTCTATGTAGAACTTTTGTCCTTGGAATAAATTTGCTGCAGGTCACTTTAATATTGAATAAACAATATTATCTCTTTAACACCTTTTTGACTTTTGAGGCTTTACTCACCTAAATCACCTAACCCACGTGCTAGGTACTTAATATCTTCTGATATGCTTTCGGCCGTGAATAATATCAAAAGTCCAAAAACACCTTTTTCACTTTATATCTTTTTGAACAGGAAATTAAAAAGTTGTTGGGTTGTCTTCTTTAATAAGAACAAATGATGAACACTCAAGAACACCAAATATCAAAGTACCTAGATTAATTCACAAAAATTAATTAAAATACACCCAAGCTAAATAATCACACCTGGAGTATTTAAATAATTTTTTCGGATGAGTTTTCACTACAAACGAATTAAAGCTCACTTTTCGAGAATTTTCGAAAAGTAGATCTAGAAAATGAAAACTCACGATTCTTCTACCAAACACAAGGATCTATGTTTTGTGTGTTAAACATCAGCTCTGATACCAATTGTTAGGTCCAAATGTGTTGTAGAGGGGGGTGAATACAACTTTTCGAATTTGATAAGCAATAAATACGATGCAATAAATGAACACACATATTCAAGGAATATATGTCTTATATATAACTTGAAGTGGTTGCTACAACATTCATTACAAAGTATAACAGAAGTTCAGAGAGTAGTAAATGATACTAAGCTCTGTGAATACACTCTCTCTCTTTTACATGTGTTTCTCTCAAAAATTGCTCTCTTGAAATATTACACAAGTACTTCTATTTATACTACATGTAATCTATGTCCTGTAGTCTTCAAAGACTAAGATATACGTGGCCCAATGATGTCCACATAAATCTTGTCTTATCTTGAAAGCTTGGAAATCTGCCAATCAGAAGATGCCATGTGTCATGTTGAAACTGCACTCTAAGTAGAACTTCTACTTGAGAATTTCTACTTAGCCATCTCGAATTTCTAAGTAGAACTTCTACTTAGAAATATTCTACTTGGTCATTTAGAATATTTAATACTTAGAGAATATTCTGGTCTTCAACTTGAAACTTCAATGCACATCTTGAACTTGTGATATCTTCATGTCTTCTTTATTCTTCACCAAGCTCTTGAACATGGATCTTTATTACTGACATAAACTTGCTATCAATGTCCTGACACTTGATGCACTGGTCTGGTTCATAAGTGACTAGTCTTGATAGTGTTTTTGCTTCTTGAATAAATTACCATATTCAATTAGTAATGTAGCTTTCCAATGTTTGCTTTCCTTCTTGTTCACTTCAAATCAATTTGTCTTATTGATACTGATAGTTATGATCTTGATTCTTGGCTTTTCAAATCACTGAGGCATGAACAACTTTGACTTGAACTTCTCTCAATGATTTCTTCTTGGCTTGATCATAGTTACTATGTTGAATTGTATCAATTACCTTGTCTTCATTTAGTGTTGATTTCTTTGTGGCTTCTTGTTCTTGATTGTCTTCCGGTTACGTATCTTTTCCTTTAGTTGAGTTACATTAGTTATAGTGTTACAAGTTTACACACTCTGCCTTTCACCTACCAAAATCTGAATCAATGGCTTCTGCAACTGTTTTGCCACCTCAAGAAGAGAAGAAGATTCAAATCAAAAAACCATCTGTGTGTTTCAAAAAGCAAACTGCTAATGAAATACTACAATGGTCTACCAACAAAGGTCACATGTTACTGCCATGCAACCATGTAAAGAAGTTCAAACTCAAACAGGCTGCAAGAAGGGTGAAACTATCCAAGTCTAGGGCACTGACAATAATTCCAGGGTTAAACCTACCTCCCCTAAATGAAGATTTTGATGAAGACCAACTACAATTTCTATGGGCTCAAAGAATCTACCATGTTGCCATTGTTGATGATTGTCTTGAAATCAATTATACTGATGGAAGACAGAAGAAATTCAAGCAAGGGACATGTCAACACTGGGGCAGGTTATATGATATAGAAAGGATAATTGTAATGTTGGATTCTGAAGATAGAGTGGAAAGGGTATGGAAACTGGAGTTAATTGACTTTGTCAAAATGAAAAGAGATCACCAGGCAGAATATAAAAAGAACAGTGAAGAGCTTCTAAAGGAAATGGAGGAGGAGTTTGTTGCAATGGAAGCTAAGGCTGATGAATTAAGGGCTATGGGTCTGTGTAGAGTCAAATTTAATTCTTACATCATTGAATACAAGAAATATGGAAGAACTGTAAAGATTATAATGGACTACATCAGTTCCTACTCTGAGAAACAGCTGAATGAAGTACTCAAGGATTTGTCAGGCTCCCCTCTAATTGAAGAACTCAATGCAATGGAAGACATTGTTCTTGCATTGGAAGAAAATGCAAAGAAGAAGGCTAAAGAAGCTGAAGAAAAGAGGAAAAATGAGAATTTGCAAGCCAAAGCTCAAGGGATGAATTCAAAAGATTATGGCTAGTAATTCTTCATAACTTGTAAGGATGCCTGCTTGCATTTTTAATCAAATTACATACCTGTACTTTTCAAGTTTTACCTTTATGTATGTTAGGCTTGTTATCAGACATGAAATTGTGACTAAGGGTCTTACTCACAATTTGGGGGAGATTGTTAGTCACAGAGGCATGCATGTATACATCTAATAACAAGCCTAATTGTTTGTAATGCTTTGCATTACTTACATGACCTCTTAACTGAGGGAACCTCTAGTTGTAGAGTTTCTGGTTGTTTGTGTACTTACAATAGGCATCAAATCCTAGTTGTGTAACTGTACTCATAAAGTCAAGAATAATGCTTGAAAGAAGTTCCAAGGTTCATGTCTCAAGCAAGGAGATAAAGACTGTCAAATAATCACAGTTGGGATTTGAAGGAATGAAGAACTTGCCTAAGTACCAATTCGAGAAGTATGTTTGTTATATTCGAGAAGTCTAGCATTCGACAAGTCAAGGATTCGATATCTGTAAAGACACTATTCGATATCTCTGAATTCACTGTTCGATATCTCATTCGATATCTCAGATATTCGATATGTCTAAATACTCTATTCGAGAACTCAAGAAGTCAACAAGTCAAAGTGGTAATCGAGTTCTCAAAGAGTCAACAAGTCAAAGTTGCATTCGATATCTCAAGGACTCAGAAAGCTATTCGACATCTCAGGGATTCGACAACTCAAGTGTTCCATTCGACAACTCAAGGATCCCTGGAGAAAAGAGTTATTCGAGAAGTGATTCGATATGTAAAATGTGCAGTATTCGAGAACTCAGAGTTATCTAATACTAGTTCTCGAATCAATCACTTAGCCACTTCTCGAATACATTCTTGGATACAAACTACTGGAGAAATTGTACAAGTCAGAAACCTGCAACAAGCTAAAGTGCTTTATGGACCACAATCTGTAATGTACTTTGGAAAGCCTACAAAAAAGCTTGGAGAGATGTACAAGAGACAAAGAGCTAAAGAAGTGGATCTGAACTTTACAAAGCCAAATCTGTAGCCGTTTGGATGCTTACTCAAAAAGGATAGACACACTAGAAAGTAACTTCTTTAGCTACCTTATTTGTAGTAAGTAGGTTGTATTCATGTTCTATAAGAATACAACCTCACTTCTTTAGAGATTAAGTTTTTAACAGTTTTTCACATACATTGTAAGAGACATCTCTCTGAGAAAAACGAAGCTGAGAATACTACCATTTGTATTCACAGATTGTAACAAATCTTTATCTAATAAAATATTAGATTAAAGTGATATCGTGTCTTGTGTTATTCATAATCCGCACCAATAAATCCACACACACAAACACATATTGTGCTACAAAGATTCAAGAACAAGAAAAAGTTCAAGAATCGATTCAACCCCCCCTCTGTATTCTTTTACTGTATTCAATGCTCAACAAAGTATAAGTATATTAGAGGGAAAGTGGGCTGGGAAAGTTTCACGTGTTTTTTTTAATTTTTTTAAAAAAATAGTTGAGACATCGGTTTTAGCAACAACTGATGTCTGAAACTTACTTTAACATCGGTTATAATAAAACTGATGTAAAACACATCTTTAACATCGGTCAAAAATGCAACCGGTGTTAAAGGGGTGATGTCTATTAACAGTTTTGGCGTAGTGCTAACTTCGAACCTAACTCAATTATAATATTTTAAAAATATTGTTGTTCCAAGGAGTTGAAGCCATAACCTCTCATAATGAAACTAAACTCATCAACCAATTTGGCTAAATGGACTTTTATACTTATAATGGAATTCATTAATCACATACATAAATACTTTTTGAGTTATATCATGTTTAATATATATTAAACTATTCATTTAAGATAAAATTACTTATATTATAACTTGCGCGCATTATTTTTTTATAATTATTTATAGACCTACCCATCTAAATAAATTTTACAAAAAAATTTCTTATATTTTTGAAATGGAGAAAATAATTATTATTTTGAGATAAATTGTTTTGTTCATAATCTCATATATGAAATGCATAGATAAATAATTATTCTTTGAGATCAACTATTTTGTTAACAATATCACATATGAAGTGCTCGTGGTTAATTTTGTTGCGAAATTTAATAAAAAAATGCACTAAATTAAAATTGGTTTGTCAAATTAGAATCAATTAAACTATAAGTATACTAAAAATATGAATTTTAAGAAAGTTTATAAAAAAATATACAAATGCGATTTGGATTACATATCGATTATTGGTTAATAATTACATATAATATATAGTTTATTGATAAGACGGTATGATAAATACTATACAAAATATAGAAAATTAATTAGCGAAATAAGAAAGATATGAAGTTTTGAAAGAAAATTTGAAACGTTTATGTGTGTATATAAGATTTCTACTCCATGGCGGTTCTCAGTTATCGATTAAATAACTATATATCGTTGAGTTATGAGACGATACTATAATTAAGATTACGTATATAGTGCTATATAACGGTGTATCTTCTTCTATATATAATAGGAGAACAAAGGGAGTACCTCATACTTTAACTTTAATAAGTAAGATCTTGTATGTTACAATAATTAAGGTCTTGTAATCTTTAAAATGTATTGTAAAATGTCTAAAATTTCAAACATGAAAGCATTCAATAATAATTATTGCATGGTCATTTCCCTTTAAAGTTTGCAAAGACATATACTTGCCTATTTGTGATAGAGGAAGAAGTTGTTTTGGCATCAGAAGCCACAACGGTATCCTCCCCACACTTTTGGTGTTCGTGCATTCCTCACATACGTGCTCCAAATTTGTTTCATATATTTCTAATGTATAAAAATATCACCAAATCATTCAAATAATACACATTTTCGCGATGTTCAACAATGCTAGAAATGACCCGTGTCTCGCATGGGCTATTATGCTAGTTATAATAAGGCGCTTTCAAATCATGAGATTGTAGGCAATAATTGTATCACGTCAGATTCGAATTTGTCAAATTATTCGGATTTGATTCTCATTTATTTCAAAATTTCTTGATAATAAATATTCATTTATAAGATATTGAAGTCTACTTATTAAAAAATGAAAAATTTAATTTTAATGTTTCTAAATTATTAGCGTTTTTTTTCTAAATTCTGAACAAAAAATATGAATTTCTAGGTAATCAAATTTTTGAACTTCTCCTATCTCAATCCTTCGGTCCAAATTTGATTAACGGACGTTAGTCAACACTGATGTGACAGTTATGTGACAATTAAAAATTAATGAATTGAAGTAAAATTTTGATATATTAATATAGAAGTGATTACAAAATCACGGATGATGAAAATTTTCGATTTTGATTTCGAATTCATTAAATAGAAATCTGTACTTTAATTTCAAAAACACGAAAAAGAACTTACTAAAATCTACAAATTTTTATATGTTATTAATCTCCAAATAGAAAACTTTCCAAAAAAATAGGAAAATACAAAAGAGGCCGAAAGCCCAAAAAAATGAAAAGGCAAGGCCCAAAAAGAACAAGTGGACACACGTGGAAGAAACAATTCAAAATGCTAGGGTTTTATACGGTCAGCGTAGTCGGTCAGCAAACAATCCCTGCCCGTTAATATTTCTTGTACAAGCCTCCCCTCCCGCTTGCCCATTTTATTCGAAATACACCGTAGTTACCCACTATAATCTTAACCCTCCCACCCCCCACCCTATATATACACACACACAAGCCTCTACACACACCTATACATACATACTTTCGTCGCTACTCTCTTAGAGAGAGAGAGAGAGAGAGAGGCTTTAGAAGACATATTAGCCCTCCGATTGGCTTTCGATCCGCTTCAGTTGAGGTAATTTTCTCTTTTATCTTGTAAATGAACTTGTTATGAATCGATGTTTGCTTAGATCTGTGTTTTTTTAAGTGTTTATTCTGTGTATAGTTTGTTGCTTTTCATTTTAGTATTGTGTAGTGTAAATTAGGGCTTTTAGAGCTTGAATTGATTTTATTCATATGCTTGGTTGACGTTTATGCGACATGTTCGATGATGGTTTCGGATTGTTTGTGTTGGGTTTATTTAGGGTTTTTTGGATTTTTGTCGTGTTTTGGGGTTTTTTTTGTTATTGTGTTTTGTTTTTATTGGATATGTGTTGAGGTTAGGGTTTTAATTTGTTTGCTTGTGTTCGATATTTGTTTTGGGTTTCGAGGTTGAGATTAACTACAAGTTTGGAAATTTTAAGATATAATTTGGGGATTATGTTCTTGTGTGTATTTTTAATTGAATAGTTATGGAGATTAGGGTTTTATTGTGTACCTCAGTTTTAATTTTTGTGCTCTTGTTTCGTAAATGTTTTTAACTGATTGTAATTGTTATGTTATGATTTTTTTGGATTTTTGAAATTTTAAGATGTATTTGGGGGTTTCTGTCAGAGCTTTTGGTTGTGTTGAATATGTATTCTATTAGGGTGATGATGAAGCCTCAGTTTTAATTTTTGTGCTCTTGTTTCGTAAATGTTTTTAACTGATTGTAATTGTTATGTTATGATTTTTTTGGATTTTCGAAATTTTAAGATGTGTTTGGGGGTTTCTGTCAGAGCTTTTGGTTCTGTGTTGAATATGTATTCTATTAGGGTGATGATGAAGCTTGCTGGATGTGTGGTTTGGTTTTCTAAGTTATGTGTTCATTAATGTTATTTAGTTTTAACAATAAAACTATTCAGTCAATTAGAAACACAACGGTGTTTGCTTATTGAATTTCTAAAACCATTGTTTTCCTCTTTTTTGCTAAGAATATAGGTTAAGTTGAATTTGTTAAGCTATTATTTATTACTTATTGCACATTTGTCTAGGGTGATCTTTTTTGTTCTTGTATTTCATTCCGTTATGAGTTTCATTCTTTGCCCTTGTAATGTGTGCTTATGGCTAACTAGTTGTTTGTTTGTGCAGCATATAGAAACAATGGCTATGGATATTACCCAGTTTCTTCTGTTTGCTCAGTCAGCAAATGCAGCAGAACGTACTGATGCAGAGAGTAAACTGAAGCAGTTTCAGGAGCAAAACCGTCCTGCTTTTCTTTTATCCCTGTCTGTTGAACTGTCGACTGATGGAAAGCCAAATGAGAGCCGTAGCCTGGCTGGTATCATACTGAAGAACTCGCTGGATGCTAAAGATGCAACTATGAAAGAATATCTAGTTCAACAGTGGGGTGGAACTGACATAACCTATAAATCCCAAATCAAAGGCTTGCTTCTGAATACTTTGGGTTCTTCTGTCCACGAAGCTAGGCACGCTGCTTCACAAGTTATTGCGAAAATAGCCTCAATTGAAATTCCACAAAAGGCGTGGCCTGAACTTGTTGGATCATTGCTTCTGAATATGACTGAGCAAGATAAACCTGCAACTCTAAAACAGGCAACGCTAGAAACACTGGGGTATGTATGTGAGGAAATATCCCATAATGATCTTGTGCAAGATGAAGTAAACTCTGTCCTTACTGCTGTAGTCCAGGGAATGAATGGCGCAGAGCAAAGTGTAAATGTTCGCCTTGCAGCTACAAGGGCCTTAAATAATGCCCTGGATTTTGCACAGACTAACTTTCAGAATGAGATGGAGCGAAATTTCATCATGAAGGTGGTTTGTGAGACAGCCATGGCAGAAGACAATCTAATTAGGCAGGCTGCTTTTGAGTGTCTTGTTTCAATAGCATCAATGTATTATGATGTGCTTGAACCTTATATGCAGACGATCTTTCAGCTCACTGCTAATGCAGTTAAAGGAGATGAAGAAGGTGTTGCCCTCCAAGCAATTGAGTTTTGGAGCTCTATCTGTGATGAAGAGATCGAGCTTCAAGATTATGAGGTCCCTGATTCTGGTGATTCTGAAGTGCCTCACTCCCGCTTCATTGAGAAGGCTTTGTCATCCCTAGTTCCAATGTTGCTAGAAACTTTACTCAAGCAGGATGAGGACCAGGACCAGGATGATGGGATTTGGAATATTGCTATGGCTGGTGGTACATGTCTTTGTCTTGTGGCCAGGACTGTTGGGGATGCCGTAGTACCACTTGTAATGCCCTTTGTTGAGTCCAACATATCAAAATCTGATTGGCGGTCTCGTGAAGCGGCTACATATGCCTTTGGCTCAATCCTTGAAGGCCCAAGCATTGAGAAACTCTCCCCCATGGTTAATACAGGATTGATTTTTCTACTTCATGCTATGAAAGATGAAAATAGTCATGTGAAAGACACAACTGCTTGGACTCTTAGTCGTATTTTTGAATTATTGCACTCTCCTGCTACAGGATTCTCTGTGATAACTCAGGCAAATCTCCCGCAAGTTGTTGAGGTATTGTTGGGGAGCTTAAGGGATGCTCCTCATATATCTGAGAAGGTATGTGGAGCTATATATTACCTTGCTCAAGGTTATGAGGATGCTGGTACAAGTTCCTCTTTGCTCACGCAGCATCTTTTGAACATAATAAAATGTCTTGTTGAAACTGCTGATAGAACTGATGGAGGTGACTCTAAACTTAGGTCTTCTGTGTATGAGACCCTGAATGAGGTGGTTAGATGTTCTAATCTTGCAGAATCTTCCCAAATCATTGCACAACTTCTGCCTGCTATTATGACTAAGTTGGCAAAGACGGCTGAGCTCCAAATTGGATCATCAGATGATAGGGAAAAGCAAGGAGATTTGCAAGCCTCTCTCTGTGGTGTACTTCAAGTAATTATCCAGAAGCTTGGTGGTGTTGAGGAGACGAAACCTGTAATACTGCAGGCTGCTGACCAGATAATGATGTTGTTCCTTATGGTTTTTGGTTGCCGTAGCTCTACAGTACATGAAGAAGCAATGCTTGCTATTGGTGCTTTGGCTTATGCAACTGGACAGGGTTTTGTGAAATATATGCAGGAATTCTATAAGTATTTGGAGATGGGCCTGCAGAATTTTGAGGAATATCAGGTCTGTTCAATCTCAGTTGGTGTTGTTGGTGACATTTGCCGTGCTTTGGATGACAAGGTTTTGCCATACTGTGATGGCATCATGACTCTTCTTCTAAAGGATCTCTCTAGTGGTGAACTACACCGTTCTGTGAAGCCACCCATATTCTCATGTTTTGGGGATATTGCTCTTGCTATTGGAGAACAGTTTGAAAAGTATTTTCAGTATGTGGTGCAAATGATGCAGGGAGCTGCAGAGGTTTGTGCAAAGTTGGACAACACGGATGAGGAGATGATGGAATACGGGAATCAGCTGAGACGCAGCATATTTGAGGCCTATTCTGGTATATTGCAAGGATTCAAGAACACTAAGGCCGATTTAATATTGCCTCATGCTCTTCATATGTTGCAGTTCATTGCGTTAGTAGCAAAAGACCAACCAAGGTACAAGTTTCTGATTATAATTTTTTTTTGTAACTCATGGTTCTTCGTTGTACCACTTACTAAATATTTGCATTGCTTATAATGGTCTTTTGTAGGGATGAAACTGTGATTAAAGCAGCAGTTGCAGTGCTTGGGGATCTAGCAGATGCACTTGGCCCAAAATTGAAGATGCTTTTCCAGGAGCATGCTAACTGGATTGATGAACTATTAAGAGAGTTTCTTCAGTCCGACGATGAGCAACTGAAAGAGACTGGACTTTGGACCCAAGGGATGATTGGACGTGCCCTTCAATCTGGGTGAAATGTTTGTTTGCTTTGTTGATCAGAAGGGCCTATTTTCTATCCCTACTTTATCTTAGTAATTTGTCACAGGTCACCTATAAATGGTTCTGGCCTAGTATCATTCAGATGTAAGTTTTGAGGTGCGAAACTTGGTGATCCGTCTCTATGGGGTCAAACCGTTGCGGTTATATTTTAAGCTTAAAGGTCACCAAATGTCGGTGGTCTTCTTTGGTCTGGAACTGGTAGTTTATGCAATAGTTATTGGTTGGTTCTTGTCTGGCAATTATTTGCTTCCATCTTTATACAATCTGCAGATTTAACTGCATATATTAATTTTGATGCAAATATTTGTTTATCACGTCCATATCTCATGTGTCTTCGTGATTCTAAGTTTATCATTGCAGCACAGAAAATCTATTAGTGTAGAATGTGAAGAGTACTGAATTATTTTGAGTGCCAAATGTGACCTATTTATTTGTGTCAGGTAGTATTGAAAGTTTATTGTAGGGACTTTTATTTTAAATCAAATGCTCGTTCTCGTTCATAAGAAGCCCTTGTTTTCGATTAAAAAAACACTCGTTAATGTAAACAGGAACGTAAATTTAAAAGAAAAACCTGGAGGAAATGACTTGAGTAAGAAATTTCATCAACCTTAGGTAAAAATGCAAGTTGAAATTAAATAATCCGTGACTGGGTAAAGAAAGTTTGATTCTCATCAATGGCAGAAACATATACATATCTGATATCAACTCGACATACGATCAATCTGTTGCAAAATGGCTTGTCCAACCCAACTCTAAAACTTACATCATTTTGATGTCACAATAAAAATTACACTAAATTTAAATTTGGTGTTATACCGAATTTTTAGAGTTTTTATATATTCCAATATCGTCCTTGTATCTTTTAGGCTTAATTATAACTTAAACCTTGAAATATGATTTTATGTACACATAAAACCATAAAAAAAATGTCGTACACATCGAACCTTTAAATATCAATACTTGTACATACAAACCCTTAATACTAATCTTACATTTTGATGGAGGGTAAAAAGGAGCAATATATTTTTGCTCCAAAATTGCAAGATAGTTTCCCTCCGATAGCCTGGAAAGTCTGAATGAATACGATGGTGAAATAGAAGTAAACAAAAGAAATGTAGAATTTCCAGCTTATAAAGATACAGAGGAAATGAAATGGAAAGTGGGAATGATCTTTCAGGATCATTACGAATGCAGAAAAGCAATCAGAAAGCATTCATACGAATAAGGAAGGGCTGTGAAGTTTATTAAAAGTGAAAAAACAAGAGTAAGAGCTGTGTGTAAGGATCCTTGTCCCTGGTTCTTGTTGGCATCATTTAATTTTGAAAAAACTTTCCAACTAAAAAGAGTAGGACCAGGTACAAAGAAATGCAAGATCGTATTGATAAAGGTAAAAAAGAGAAAGATGTGAATGTCAAAGAAGCTGTTAGAATGAGTGCTAGAATGACGGGCAAAGATGTGTTTAAAGCACCTGCAAATGAGAAGGATTTTCAAAACAAGCCTAAGTGGAATCCTTGTGTTAAGGTAACCGATCAGTTAAGCAATTTAAGACAATCCTTGGAGGGACAACTATCAAGTCTGCGCCTTTCTTAGCACATAAAAAGAATGTCATCACAACTGCTTCCTTAACAAAAGTTGTTAACAAAGCAGTTACAGATGCAAAAAGGAATGCCAGAAAAATGAAAGAAGGTGCAAATGAGAAGGAAAAAAAAATAGAATCACCAAAAAATTTGCTTTTGTTGGCTTAATTTTGGCCCTTGTTTATGCCACATGTTTATGTTAACAGTATGACCTTATTTTAAACGATGTTTATTTCTAATGTCCCTTATTATGTTTTTGCGCTTTTTAACTTCAAGAAACCTCTGTTTAATGGCTAATGTCTACTAATTTGATCAAATGTTTATGTTGCACATTAGATTATTTGTCAAGTTAATGCTTCTGCCCTTTTACCCTCCATCAAAATGTAAGATTTAGTGTTAAAGGTTTGTATGTACAAGTATTGATATTTAAAGGTTCGATGTGTACGATATTTTTCTTTAGGATTTTATATGTACATGGAATCATACTTCAAGGTTTAAGTTATAATTAAGCCTACTTTTAACCTAAAACAAATTTGTTTCATCTATATCCAGCCAACATTTTCATTTTTACATTTTACTTTTGTACTTTAGTAATAAAATAATCTGGTGTAAATTATAGTATAATTGAGTTGAAGTCAAATTTAAAAATAGTGTAATTTTTATATTATTTTGATGTAGAAATCACACCAAAATAATGTGATTGGTTGGAGATGCTCCTTGCCAAGTCATTTATAACATTACTTGCATACTTGCATCCATGAAATAATCTGAGGCTCCATTCTTCTTCTCCGTCAAGTCATGATTGTTGAACATTTTTAAAAGTTTCTTCGCCATCAATGCACCAACACATAATAAGCATGTTATCAACTTAAACAGTAAAAAAACAGGAACAAATATTCAAAATCTGTTAAAAAAATATGAGAAAAAGGTTCCTGAGATTGACCTCAGGGAACTTTTCCTGAGATACCTACAAAATATACTTTAAATTTGCTTGGGCCCAAAGGACTAATTAAAAATTTTTGATTTTACAAAAATGTCCATCCCATATTTTATAAGAATTTAGGCAAAGGATCTCAGGTAAGTCCCTGAGGTAATCTCAGGAACATTATACTCAAAAAATATTTAATGAAAATCGTGAAACCTAGCAGATTAACTTGAAAATTCATTGACTTCCTTTACCACCCATGGAATGGTAGATAGGAACCGTTCAAGATTTTGATCTGAGAAAGAAAAGTCGGGGTGTATCCAAATAAGAAAAAAATGGCTCCTTGCACATGCATGTGATACCAAGTCAAAAACATGTTTATCAATCACATTATTATCACTCACCACATGAAGTTTTAAATTACCAGAAACCATTAAGGTCGAAGCATTTCGGGTTCAAGCATCTGGACTGATTATAATTTATCGGAAAACTGTTCAGTTATATCTAGTTTTGGTCCGAAGTGTTAGGAATCTGCCCGATTCCTTGCAAATACGGAAGCAATTTGGTAAATATGTGTGCTTAGATCCCACAAATATACGTGATAATAATGAAGCAACAAACCAACAATACAGTAAAAGAGACAAGAGATTTAACGTAGTTCGGCCCAGCCTACATCCACAAGAGCAACAACTTCACACTAGATAAAAGAGATTACAATATCCGGGTATCCGGCCCCTTGAATTTCATACAAAAATTCAGCCCTACAATACCTATTATGTATATCCCCAACTCACTGAAATGTTTATCTCAAAACCTCCTCCTATCATTGTTTCCTGACAACCTTTCCTTCTCTCTCTCTCCTAACCCGGACAGTGCCACACAACCTGATAGAAAGACCCCTGCAGCGGGACCACCTCCGATGGCTGCAGTCAAACCCAAGTACCCTAAGGAATAGTTTAGGCATGAGGACCTTCTATCCCGACACTTCCTGAAAGCGGGCTAAACCGGCTCTTCTACTAGACGGACTATCTAGCAGCTATAGAGAGAGAAGAGAGAATTATGGTGTGTTTGATAATGAAGGAGGAGAAGGGTATTTATAGGAGTTAGATGTAGTAGGTGGGGGGTTGGTGGAGGTGAAGTGTTTGGTGGAAGTTTGGCAAAGAACATGGACGGCTGCCTAACAATCAATGACGGTTGCCTAACAATCTCCCCCTCTTTCCAAACTCACAGCTCTTCACTTGCACTCCATACCTGCGCCCTGTTGGCACAACTCCAACTTTTCCTTGATCCATATCATTTCCTACGACAAAACTCCCCCCGAGTCCAAGACTCCAAACTATACCCTAGTTTGCACATTCATTCTCGAATGCCCACTTGCTTTACGCACTAGTGTACCATTGACCTCTATTTGTCCAACTACATACATGTGAAGCAATCTGTTGTATACACACATACTCACTTGATTCACGTCGGCCAATCCCATATGTAGTCCATCACACAGGCAAGTGTGACCATCACACACACAATCACACACACAAGTGTGACCATCGATCTTTCATTTACTCCCCAACTGCATATCAAACAAATCAATCTGTTGCATGGTTCACTGCTCACTTGATTCGTGTTGATCGATGCCCATATGCAGCTGCAACACACCAACTACACGTTGATGTCGTGGAAGCCCTTCGACCAAGCATCCATCCCAGCAGTCTTTGCACCATCGTCTAGACTGGAAAGCAATACAACCGCAGCAGTATCCTTCAAGTCACTCTTCCCTCGTGCACGAGATAACTAGATTTTCGAAGTTCCAGTACGTTCTGCCCACGTACTAATCAGACGATATATTCCCCCACGTAGCTCTCCCTTCATCCGAACCACACGACCTCTTTTGATATTCATAGCTCCCCCTACTACAGAGCATCTGTAGCCTTTTGAAGCTAACCGACCGATAAATATTAGATTCTTCCTCAGCTTAGGCACATATCTTACCCCGTTCAAGCTACGAACTATTACATCGAACATTTTGATTTTCACAATTCCAATCCCCTTGATCTCACAAGTAGATCCATCAGCCAAAGAAACTGTTTCATTCTTTGTATCTTGGAATTTGTCAAAATGCCCCCTCTCGGAACATACATGGTAAGATGACCCTGAGTCTAATATCCATTCTCCTGGAGAACTAGTGCCTCGATTGAAGACGGTGCAAACATCTTCACAATCGAGAGTAACCACAACCAATGATGCATCTGGATCCTTCTTATTAAGCGGACAATTCGGCCTAATATGACCCCACTCCTTGCAACCAAAGCACTGCATGCCCTTTTCACTGTATCTGGATTTACCCCTGCTATTGGTAGATCCTCTCACAGCACCCCTTCCTCTATTATTTTGACTACGCAAAGCCAAAACTGTCATTCCGTTCCTTCCAGCATTTGACAAAAGTGCTGACTGAACCTCCTCCATTTTTAACGTGTCCTTTCCGTACAAAATGGTTGTGACCAAATGATCGAATTACTCCGGAAGCGAAGTAAGAAGAATAAGGGCCTTATCTTCTTCCTCCAATTTTACATCAACCTTTTCAAGTTGATCAACAATACCATTAAACACATTCATGTGCTCAATAACATTGCCTTGAGCTGCCATCTTCAGCTTGTATAACTCGTGCTTTAGATTTAACTTTGTAGTCAATTTCTTCCCGAGATACAATGTCTCCAACTTTGACCATAATTCCTTCAGCGTGCTTTCATCAACAACATTATTGATAGTGTTATCAGCAATGCATAGTCTGATGGTACTCATGCATTGCGACTCAGCATCCTCCCAATCTTCATCACTCATCTTTGTTGGTTTTCCCTCCTTCCCCTTCAAAGCCCTTGCTAGCTTCTGTTGGGTTAGGATATCCTTTACCCTTCTCTGCCAAGAGTAAAACTTCCTTTACCATCATATGGAGTCACCGTGAATCCTTTAATACTTGCCATGATCTCCGTTTGCACACACAAACCAATCCAAACAACAAAATCAATTGCCCAGGTAAGTGTAAGAAACAATGGGAGCACTTCCGTCAAAATGGCGCCAAATTAGACAACCACTTTTCTTAACGACTTTCCATCGGCACCAATAATTTAGACACAACTAGCTCTGATGCCAACTGTTAGGAATCTGCCCGATTCCCTGCGAATGCGGAAGCGATTTGGTAAATATGTGTGCTTAGATCCCACAAATATACGTGATAGTAATGAAGCAACAAACCAACAATACAGTAAAAGAGACAAGAGATTTAACGTGTTTCGGCCCATCCTACATCCACAAGAGCAACAACTTCACACTAGATTAAAGAGATTACAATATCCGGGTATCCGGTCCCTTGAATTTCATACAAAAATTCAGCCCTACAATATCTCTTATGTATATCCCCAACTCACTGAAGTGTTTATCTCAAAACCTCCTCCTATCACTGTTTCCCGACAACCTTTCCTTCTCTCTCTCTCCCAACCCGGACAGTGCCACACAACCTGATAGAAAGACCCCTGCAGCGGGACCACCTCCGATGGCTACAGTCAAACCCAAGTACCCTAAAGAATAGTTTAGGCACGAGGACCTTCTATCCCGACACTTTCTGAAAGCGGGCTAAACCGGCTCTTCTACTAGACGTACTATCTAGCAGCTATAGAGAGAGAAGAGAGAATTATGGTGTGTTTAATAATAAAGGAGGAGAGGGGTATTTATAGGAGTTAGATGTAGTAGGTGAGGGGTTAGTGGAGGTGAAGTATTTGATGGAAGTTTGGCAAACAACATGGACGATTGCCTAACAATCAATGACGGCTGCCTAACACGAAGCTGGATATTTCTGATTATAATTCTGTTTCTGTTGGACCAAAATAAGATTCCAGATAAAGAGTTTGTCTGTTACATTCACATATTGTCTTTGATTATAACCATCACTGTAGAATAATCATCTTCTTATCAAGACCTGGCAATTCGTTCGTTTCATGTACTTTCGTGTCGTGTACTTTAGTGTTTCGTGTACGTAATGTCAAATCCAAAACCAACCCATTAAGGATTCGTTTCGTTTCGTGTTCATGTACCTTTATTTCGTGTACATTTCGTGTCGTGTTTCGTGTAATTTTTGAATAAAAATAAAAGTTTAAATATTAAATTTTTACTAGTCGAGTCTTAAGTCACTATGTCATAAAGAATCAAGTGTGCTCAAGTCTTGTAAAACTAAAACTTGAAAGTATTTTGTATTTATCTTATGTAAAAATTATATATATAATATTATTTTAAAATATGTATTCATATAATTTTAATAAAATTATTTAAATATTTATTTATATTGTGTATTTTCGTTTCGTGTCGTGTACCCAAGGGTAAACCCAAAACTGACACTAAATTCATCCGTGCAATTTCGTGTTCGTGTACTTTCGTGTTCGTGTACCGCAAAGGTCAACACAAACCTGTAATTTTCGTGTCATTTTCGTGTCGTGTACCAAATTGCCGGACTTCTTATCCATAACAAATTGAAGTTCCGTCTCTTGTCAGTCAACACACATAATAGCAGAAGCGAGAGTCTCGTAGTTTTACCGTTTACACTCTTCATCCTCCTCAACTGCTCTGTGGGCATCTGGTTTTGTCCCTTGATGAAGTGTTCACAATCTTCCGTGTTATAAAAGTCCAGTCTTTGAAACGTCAAGCCTTTGCAATTCAGTTGGACTGAAAAATTGTTCTTTCTTCAGCCATGAAACCAGAAATAAGAATCTCGTCCAAGTAATTTCATCCTGATGAACCATATGTGTCTTATTATTTTAGTGATCATGTATAAAATGGACACATGTAATCCATCCACAGCATGGAATTGAAGGATAAAATAATTGGAGGTGATTTGAATTTTAACAATCTTCAGTAGAAATGTAATTTGCTCATACTACCCGGAATATAATGTGGACTGCACTGACTGTGCACATACAGACTCATTATCAAAATTAAGGGTAAAACTGCGTATATTGAAACCACAGAAGCATTTTGCACGGGGTACGTACTACCTCGATGATAAATTGCTTCAGCTAGCACATAACATGAATCCACAATTCCTTGTTAAAATAATACAGTACATGATTATTAGTAACTTTTATAGAGTTACAATTCTTGAAGAAAGAAAGATGTGTGCAATTGCAGAAGGATTTTAGAACAAGTTCTGCTCATGGAGAAATCAATTGTCATTACATTAAAAACTGAAAAGAATTTGTAGGCAATGACAAGTCTATGGATTTGTGTAATGATTTGATAATACTGTACTTGACACCTAACAGTATCAGACAACTGATGTGATTTGAGTTATATCTCTAGTGTTTATAAATTTAAGAATATCCTTACTCATGTCTTTTATTCTAAACTGTTCGGCAATATAATATAATAGAAGGTGATTTGGTAAACATCACCTTCATCTTATTATTTCGAGTCCTATGGCATCAAGAGAGAAGTACAACATACCAGAAGAACAGATGATCATTTTCTGACATCAATGGGATCTGGTATATGAAATGCATGGTTAAAATTGTAAGACAATAAAAGGTCTGACTGACTGATATTATAAAATCTGTAGAGGCCAAGGAGGCTCACTTCTATAACAAGGCACACAAATATCAGGTGTCATTGCTATGCTCAGAACTTATAAGAGTGACCATACAATTGATACTAACCCATTTCAATAAAGTGGATGATTCATCAGACTGGGTAATACAACCGATAGCTAGGAACGAGCTGTAAAGAATGTCCATGATTTAAAATACCTATAAGAAAATGAATTAATTGAAAGACATTTCTAATTCCATTTTTTTTACAGTTCCAGATGGTTGTACTAGTGTTGAGGATGCATAACCATCCAATCCTAAAACTGTGTCTCAAGGCATTGAGTGAAACAAAAGCAATATAACCATTGGTCTATATTATATCTTGGTTGTTACAATATCAGAAACACAAAACACTCAATCTTCTTTACTCTATCCAAAAGAATCTAGGAATAGAGGTCCTTCCAAATTATAAAAAACTTAATCACCCATATTATTTACTCAAGTTTCTAATCCTGCTCTGATCTCATCTGATCTTATATATTGGGAAGATAGACAATTAACAAGCAATTCATTTTAACAACATTATCTCATTCATTGGCATATACTGTTCCCATCTACTAAACAACAACGGCATCACGCCCAGCATGACCTTCTTTGTTCCCTTGAAAAATCTTCAAGCTTAACATTACACATAAGTCCTAACATACAAATTCTTTTCTTCTCCACATTATATAGACTTAGAAGTCTCATTACAAGTAAACCTTTACAGATGTAGCTCAAAAAAGAGTATAAAACCAGGAAGGTACAGGTTTACAATACCTAATATGAGATCAGACACATAAATTAAATAACATCACACACCAAACTCACATCCACATCGCATACATTCTGGTACAAAACTATAACATACTAAAAAAGAGAGGCTAATGCACAAAACACTGGACATGTTTATTAAATCAAACATTCTATCCCAAGTTTATACAGCTGTCTGAAAAGTAATAGAATCAAGAACTACATACATATAATAGAGCCTTGAGACGGCAACCAAAAACAAAACAGCCCATTAGTTAATGTTATTTAATAATAGCAGAGAAGTTTGTAATCAAAATCAGTATCTCCAACCAACCAATGAACTCAAATTTGTACTCAAGTTGCATCAACCTCATGGTAGATGTACATGTCAAGCATTTCCAATATATCATAATCAAAGCCGTGCAAAATGACTTTGAACACCTCCTACACGAACTACACATGCGCATGAATAAACAGCTTCACGACAAAAAGGTTTTAAAATTTGAATTGAGTAGGAAAGTTACGTCGATCTCTTACCTTCTAGACTTCATTTTTAACTGACATACGGTAGTTTAATAGCACTACATTCCAACAACAAAGGATGATAAAGAATAGGCATGATGGAATTGTATTTAATTACCAACAAAATTAATATCTTGTGAATTACAAAGAAGAACACCAGTTAAACACCAGACACAAATCTTGCAAATGTTGGAGTGATTCTTGATTCTCTTACTGTTTCATCAGTTAAAAAAGCAAACACATATAATATACTAAACTAGACTTCTGAGAGTATTTTATCCCCACAACTAGTAGGAAGTGAGTGCTGAAACTTAAAATTGGTGTTCTTCAACCAGGTACAATTATTAATTACATTATAATTCAGAAGCTTTTATTTATTAACTGAAGAAACCAAGGAACACTATTACGACATTTAACAGTGATCTGTGCAAATTCTCAGACTGATTACATGAGCACTGAATAAAAAAGAGAGAATTATGACAACTATTGCAACTATATGTGTTTGTCATGCCTGTGGTAGGTAAAAATAATCCGAAATGGATAATCAGGATATTCTCCTATCAAACTGTCATTTTTATAGAAGAAAATCCAAAACCAATGTTCAGGAAGACTTGACAACAAATATACCAGTTTGTTAATATTTGTACACATGAAAAGACACGTATAGACAAATATACCGAATAGTTCCGATTTCCGAAATCTGCAACACTGCGTATAGCTATTTAAGTTTTTTTTTTTTTTTTTAAAAAAAAATTTGGATTGTGTGAATAACATATTCAGCTTAATGTGCACAGCTTACCGACCTCCAAGAAAACTCCAAGAAAAGAATAGGCCCTTGCAGAGGAACACTGTGCTGAAAATGTATGCTGAAATTACCATCCACTACAGGCCACGATAAGAGTTCAGAGTAAATTTCCTCCTAGATTCTTTTTTTCTATTATATGTTAGAGGTTCAGAGTTTTAATCAAAGTCATTTAAATATTCATGATCTTGTGTATATATGTGCACCAAGTACACCTATCCCCACAATCAAGACTCCACTTGCACTTTTAAGTTTCTCACCAAAAAGAAGAAAGAAAATGGAAACTCAGCTTTCTCTACCCTCTTGGGAACTTCATAACATCATAAGCTCATTTTTAGATCAACCTATGGAAATTAGCATTAACAATCATCAGCTTTCACCTGCTATCACCACCGGTGAGACTTCACACTCAAATTCCTCAGACTCGTATTTTCCACATTTTTTATCCGATGTGTTTGTCGATCATACGTTTTTAGATGATAAGATGCCAGACATACTCCCCATGGAGAGTTTTGAGGTTTTTTCAAGTCATGAGATTGAGAAAGTATGTGGTTGGTTAGATGCGAGTGAAGGTGAGGAATATAGTTTGCCACAAATTTCTATGGAGGAAAAAGATATATGGAGTCCTGATCTCTTAACTGAATCTTCTGTGGTGGAGACACATTTATGGAGTCCTGATCTCTTGATAGAATCTTATAATGAAACAGAGTGTTTGCAATCAGGGAATCAATCACTTATTTTACCGACTGACGAAATGGAAGTTGATACTCAGTCAAGCCTTTGTCCTCTGCTTAAAGCTTATGCAGAAGCTATGGATGAAGGACAAATACAACTTGCAGATGCTACAGTCGCACGCATAAATCAGAAGGTAAGCCCGGTTGGAAAGACCCTGGAACGGGTGGCATTCAATCTATTCCAGTCGACAGAAAATCAAGGATGCTATATAAACCAAGAAGCAAGCAAGAACCATGAGGCAGCATTTAAAGCCTTCTACGAAATCTTCCCATATGGGAGGTTTTCCCATTTTGCAGCTAACTCGGCTATATTTGAAGCTATGCCTAATGATGCTGACACAATACACATAGTAGACTTTGAACTGGGATCAGGAATTCAGTGGCCTTCACTTATTGAGTCTATAGGTAGTACAAGTAAGACGCTAAGATTGACATCAGTAAAAGCAGAAGGTTATTACGCTTCTAATTCTTCAATTTGGAAATTCGAGAAGACCAAGTGGCGGCTCCATGAGTATGCACGATCTTACAATATTAAGCTGATAATAGAGGAGATGACATTGCAAGATTTGATGAAAGATATAGAAATTTCGAAGAGTGAAAACAGAAGAGAATGGTTAGCTTTCAATTGTATGGCTAACCTTCCACACATAGAGAGTAGAAGAAGCAGGAACGATATCATGAAATTTCTATGGGTAGCACAGGCAGTATTAGTCAATTCTACCACCTATAAAGGAATATTAACTTTTGGACATGGAGATGAAGGGGATATGATGAAGAATATGTCAACATTTAGTTCATTCTTCTCTGAGAAACTGATGCACTACCATGCACTGTATGAGTCGATGGAATGTAATTTTCCAGATAATTTTGCAGAAGCAAGGTTAGCTATGGAAAGCCTTTTCCTTGGCCCTTATGTATCTTCCCCTTCCTGCTTTCAGAGGTGGGAGGAGATAAAAAATGGCCCAGTATCAGCTTCGGTTATCAACTTACAAGGTTTAAAAGTGAACCAAGAGAACTTATTGGAAGCAAAGGAGATGATAAATGAAGGAAAGACATTATATGCTGTTAGGACTGAAGGATGTAATGAGAATGAATTGATTCTAGAATGGAGAGGAAGTCCACTAGTGAGAGTTTCAACTTGGATGTAGATAGCAGAGAACCGCACTGATTAGGAAAGAATAGAGATGTATATTTTGGCATGTACAGCATGTGTTTATAATATAATGTACAGGTTTCACAACCAGATATTATTATACAAATCACAAAATATATGATCTAATGCCATACTACTTAGAGACTTGCCTACTGCTGTGATTTCTACTTTTAATTACTCGAGTTGTGGTTTTCTGCTATTCACAGACAAGAAAAATACAAGTGAAACTGTGAATGCTGAAAGATCAAACCTTCGAGGAAAACAACCAAGGTTTTTACATTTATCGTAAAGGTAAAAAATAATAATTATACAAGAACAAGAAGCACTTTCTTTAAAAAAAAATCTGCATTGTAGTTGGTCATGCATACCATATGTGAGTCTAAAAACAACAGATCATAGTACCATGCAGTCAAGGACTCAGAGTATGAGGGATGTTTATCATTCCCATTTTTGAGAGGAGTGGGGTTTTAATACACACACTAAACTAGGATAACAAAGATATGGTACCTCTAGAAGTTTCAACTGAAATATAATCCCAGCTTATGTGAAAACCGTGTTTTCCTTTAATCCTTTATTGTCAGCTTATGAGCTTGGTATGGTCATGGCAAAAACATTAATAATGAACATGAGTGTCTCTATGATCATAGTAGTATTCAGGCCAGACCAAAAAAAGAAACATAAACACAAACGAGAAAAATACAAAATTTCTTGCAAAGAAATCAATGTGCATTCAAGCTGGCTGCGCATTATCAGTTATTGGAAAAGCTGCTATCACACAAAAAGTAAAGCACATATAGATATGTCATCAAGGAATAGACGAGCCAAACATTTGAATATTTGGTACAATGATTCAATTTTGTAATGCAGGGCACCAAGATCACGATTGTATCAAGGAGATGGTATCATCCTAAAACAGCATGCAATTGGCATGGAGTAATTTGAAAAAGAATCTACCTAAAATGTAGAGGAACCTGAGGAATATATAAATCAATATAACTGTCTTCATCATTCTCACAGTCCACTATGGCATCAATACAGCCTGTATGAAGGCAGCTTTGCTTTTGCCACTTCCCTTGCTAGATCAATCATCTTTTGATCAAATGCAATCTTTTTATGTCCTGAAAAAAATATTGTTGTAAATCAAGTAGCTCCATATCAGGGACGGAGCTAGGATTTGGAGAATGGGGGGGGCGAAAGATCATCTTCCTGGCTCCCGCGCGAAGCGCGGAAAATTTTTGCAGACTTTCGCAGCAGCAAGGTGGACAGCAACATCACATACTTCAACAGTTCTGAAGTACAATCTTTTCCAGGAACTCAATTAACGCATGAGGAAGATCAGCAGTCATGGAATGAAGGGGCAAATCAGCAAAATCAGTAAAATGCAGGGGCAAAATCATCATCAAAACCAGCAAAATGCAGGGGCAAAATCAATAAATTATACATGAAAATCAGCATTATTTAGACATTTCGGGGGGACGGTCGCCCCTGCGTGCCCCCCCCCCCCTCCCTCCGTCCCTGCTCCATATGAAATACGGTATGCATTCAACCTTCTGTTTTCATCCACTAAAGCAGCTCTCAAAGATAGATTGTCATTTGTCTCCCAGTATCCATTTCTCCCACGTAGTCCAGCTCATATCCTGATGCCTAATCACCTTCAGGGGATATGTCTTAGCCATCGGCAGTCCTCCACTTTTTAACTCCTACTGAGAACCATATAAAGCTCCAAAAAAAAACAATACCAGTAGCAATGTCCGTGGTGTTTGAGATAGCAGGGAGGATCCTTCCAGCAATGAATTTTGGCCTTGAGCTTGTCAACTTCAGGTATGCTATAGTTCCTAACTCTATGTAAGCAAGTCCAGCTATAAGTTACGATAGATAGTGTCATCATCCTGCGAATTCAGATAAGTACATAAAAGGTAGGTAATATTCACAGGTAAATGCATATTTCCACCCAAAAACTACCCGAATTCAATCCTCCTATGCTGAAACTAGTTTAAAAAAAATCGAAACACAAGATACCAGAGTTACTTCTGTTTATGAAACCCCGCATAATGTATTACAAATTAAATGACGGCAACATATTATACAAGAGGAAACTTACTTAATTAATTGATAGATCAGATGCATGTAGAGGAAGACTATTTGAGTGTTTCAGAGTAGCATCTTTTCTCAGAAAAATGTTCCTAATTCTCACATATTCATATTCATCTTATCACCCTGTTCTCAAAGCACACGATAGGGGGAGAAAAGAAAGGAACGAACTTTATCAAATACTCAAATAGTAAAAAGCAGTCGATGACAGTTTAAACCTCAATATATCAAAGAGCAGGTCTCTAGAAGTATAGATTACAAAAGTGAAGTGCTGCCTGTATTATAAATGGGGGAGTGGGGAAGTTCAATCAAAAGCCAGCAACATAGAAGCCCTATCAAAGGACATTAACCACATTTTGAATGCCGAGTTAATAGATACCAGTATTGACAAAAGATACTCTACTGACAGAAGAAACGGTGTTTTGGTATCTGTACCTACTTCTTGAAAGTTATGAAGTGTGCAATTGAACAATCTCATTAGCGAAACTACAGCAAAGACCTGATAAGAATACATAAATCTCTACAACAGTGGAATAGATACTTGCCAGAAACTAGAAAGGCGTTCCTTGGTCAATTCAGTTGTTAAAGCAGAAATAACAGGATAATTATTGAGTTCTTGCAGTTTTGGCACCCAAGCATGTGCATGATTCTTGTCCACATCATCCTGAGCAAACAAAGCTGCTAGATAAATCCCATAATTCTACATTCCCCTCGTCGTGCAAAGTCACGGACTTGACACCAGCAAGAACAAGGTTTTCTATATACAGAGACAAATGTGTTTCATTCTGATAATATGTGTTTTTATTCCAACTTAAAAGCAGATCGACAGGCAGATATAGTAATTTTGATGCATTGACATTCGAAAAAAGAAAATTTGCAATTGACAAATAAGTTTAAACATCATGTAAAAATCACACACATCACAACATATCTAGAGTAGAACCATCATTATATATTTGCTTACAAGATCAAAAAATCTGCATTCAACTAACCCTCTATTCAACTTCATTATACCAGAATTCTAAGATAATACAACACAATCAAAGTAACAAAAACCAACTAGCCACGTAAAAATGAAAACAAGATAACAAGTAAAGTAGCCCTAAAAAAAATGGGTAACAAGTATATACCAATTTAGGCATCAAGTCCTTGCATCCAGGAGCCAAGAATGTTAACAAGAGTCAAGAAACATATACTATGTTTTATAAGAAATTAATATATTAAAAATTAGTCGACAGCAGGATTCGAACCTGCTATTAATATATTATTAAAAATTCGTCGACAGCAGGATTCGAACCTGCGCAGGACTAGCCCAACAGATTTCGAGTCTGTCTCCTTAACCACTCGGACATATCGACTTCGAAAAAGATTTTAATATTTCCTTATATATCTACGTATATAATTTTTTTTTTCTTCACCAAAAATATTCATGGATTAACAAATTTTAACAAACTGACGAACCTTCATTCTAAGGCGGAAACATTCATTTCTAGTATTGGATAGGATTTTACTGGACAGGTTCGGGAGGAAAATCATTACTCTCTTACCCGTCTCACATAAAAAAAATTATCTCATTCGTGTTTAGTTTTTTCACGAGAATTTTTTGTCTATCCCCATCCCATTTAATAAGTATTTTTCAAAATTTATTTAAAAAATATTTTGTTGTTAGATATTATATATTATATAAGATTAAAAGTAAAATGAAAGCATATAATTTCAAACACATTCTACATTATATTAGCCACATATTATATCAAACTATTATGCACAAATTATAATTTATTATAAACATATAATATTATATGATAAAAAATATATTATATTATATTATATAAATATGTCTTATATTTTATTCGAAACGGGACGGGAACCGTGGGGATCATATTAATACCATAATCGCTAGGGCTGTAAATGAACCGATACACTCGCGAACGGCTCGGTGTTCGGTTCGAAAAAAACTCGATTCGGGTTTGGTTCGATTCATAAACGAGTCAATCTTGAACATGATTTTTAGGATCGATTTATAAACGAGCTGAACTTGATCACGGTAAAGTTCGACTCGATAGCTCGTGAACAAGTTCGATTAACGTGTTCGTGAACGTAGTTCGTGAATAGGCTCGCGAACATACTTCATGAACATGTTTGTGGATAAGTTCGATAATTGAGTTCGTTAACAATTACGTTTCTTTGCCCTTTATTTTTAAATCAAACTTTGTTTGTTTTTTGGAATTGGAATGTGAGAATTTTATTGGTTGATGATTTATTATTATTGGTTGATGATTTATGATTTATGAGTTGTTCGTAAGTGAGCTCGTGAGCAATGTTTAAGATTTATTCGTGAGCAATGTTTAAGATTTATTCGTGAGCATAATTACATGAACAAGCTCGTGAACAAGCTTAATGAGTTGTTCGAAAGCAAAAGTTCGTGAGTAAGTTCAAGAGACAGGTTCGTGAGGTGTTCATGAACTGTTCGCGAACAAAATTTTATCTTAACGAATCGAGCTCAAACATATTTTTTGGCTCGATTCAAGTTCGAGCTCGAGTTCGAGTTCGATAATTTCTTAATAAACGATACATGAACATTTTAGAGTTCGGCTCGGCTCGGCTCATTTACATCCCTAATAATCGCCTCATATTCAGGACAAAATTTTAATTCCCAACACTATCTCATATCCTATTTAAGTGGGGGTGGGTAATCCCATTCGGGACGGGTTAGGATCTTAGAGACGGATTCCCCACTTTTTCCACCCTATTGAGAAGCCTAGTATTGGAGTAAATGTAAGAACCCTGATTTTTGAAATATTTTACAAATGTAATAGAATATGATATTATGAGTTATGGACCTTTTTGGAGTCACATATGTTGTGTAATGGACTTAATTGTCGGAGAATTTAATTTTATGGAATAAAATGTGCGAGCGAAAAGGGAGGTTATTGAAAGCAAGAAATCCATTTCTATTAAATTACATAAGAGCTTGGGACTTTGAAGATTATCAGAGGATTAAAAGATTTTAAAAGCCTAAGACAAGGAGTTACGAATATTTAAGGAAATTGCGCAATTAAGTACTTAAGGAATTACAAGGGAAATCTCTACGCGACAAAATATTACTACGAGGGGTTAATTAAGATACGATATGAATTAAGGATTAAGTGACAACCATTGGTGGAGAAATAAAAATACAAAGAAGGATATTACATGCAAGTATCATGTAACTAGATTGTTAGGAAAGTAAACAAGAAAGCAAAAAGTAACTAGATGAATAGTGTAAAGTATGTGCACCATACTTTAGGGGACAAGGAGGTATGGCTTGAACCTAGGCTACTAGACTAGGGTGGAGACATGTGAATGATATACATATCAATAATACATCTCATAATTCAAACCACACATCAAACAAAACACAAAAACATCCCAAATATTTCTGCTCCCGGCCATGACAATCAGTAGCTCAGTAAAATGACCATAGAGCCTTCGTTTATCATCCAAATCTTGCGTTCTATAGCTTTTTAGAAAGGTATTGAGATGCTCTAAAACTCTTCTTTAGAAGCCTTGTCCAGGAAAGCAAGGTAAGGACCTCGTTTTTCCAGTTCTTGCAGCTGGGGTATAGTAACTCCAAAAATTTCTAAGTTGTGTTCTTGATGTTCTTGTTAGTTTAAGGTTTATTAAGGATAGATCAAGTTTCTCCAAGGATTACAAAGCTCATAAAAGGTCACTAGAGACTCAAGGAAGGTATAAATATCTCTCAACCCTTAGCCATGAATTGTTGGACTTGGTTGTGGCGAATTGTTGGACTTGGTTGTGGCGACTGATCATCGTCAATCCTTGTCAGGTTTTTATGTTTTCTTCCAGTCCCATTCTCAACTTTGGAAAAATACTCAAATATTGCTTCTTGGGCCTAAGTGGCAAGTTGCCGATAGTGTGGTTTTTTATAAGAAAAATATTGACATCGTGCAGTATCTAGAACTGCAAGATTTTCTATAAAGATTGGCACGTGTTAGTGCACTCTTGCAATTATTTCAAAGAATGAAATGTTTTTGAATGAGAAACCTTCTAAGCTAATGGAAGGAAAGAGGTTTTGCAATAATGTATTCCCTATACAGTATGTTAACCGTAGAGTGTTTTGCCGAAAATGATATACTCATATGTATATATTTTCCAACTTGAGATATATTGAAATGGGAAACTTATAACAGATTCATATGTTATTCTTAAAGCTCCTTAGTGAGTATAAATGTTTTATTCAAACTCGGACATATATATTGTCGAATTATGTTTTGAAATCTGATATATATACCCATACAGTTGGGAACGTTTTCGAAATAAACCACATTATTATTTTTCAAAATGGTGAACTTGCTGAGCTTTATGTAGCTCATTCTTGCTTTATAAAAACTTTTCAGAAAGAGAAGAATTTGGTCGGTTAACTCCGCACCAGCAGAAGAGGAGTAGAAGATTTACCCCTGAGATGATTTAGTTCCTGATAAATATTACAGAGTAAGTCTGATAGGTTTCCAACTGTAATAGTAAGACTTGTCTTCAAGTGTAGTTGTATAAGTGGGAGTGCGTAAGATTCTGGATTGTACAGATGAATTGTAATATTTAGTGTTACTTTTCATTATCGTTTCTGAGGCTCTAACTTGTATGTGCGTAAGATTGAGGTCTGGATGGATGTATTGTTGAGTTGTAAAGTTAATACAGGTATGATATGGTTGGATGGTGATGTGACGACCTGAATCTCTGACCTCGGATTTGGGGGCGTCACAGAAATGGTATCAGAGCGATAAGTTACAGTACTTAGAAATGAGAGTGTTGAGAGTTAAGTCTAAGTAGGAGAATGACATAAGAGATCGTAGTAAACTTATTATTGGTCTACCGGAAGAGGTACCGGTGAGTAGAATGGACTGGAGTGTTTACTGGAGGTATTATACTAGGGTCGATAGAATCCTTAGAGACCTTCAGAATGATGAATAGAGGTTTGATAGTCGTACATGACCTATCATAGGTAATGATATAGGAAGCAGAGCAAAATCTAAAGAGCAGCTGAGGTAGAGGCGATATTGCCAATATGATCGGATGACTAGGCTGGCATAAATTTTGTGGCACATAGTCCTCCACAGTTTAGGAGGCGGCATTTTAAGAATCAAGAAGTTTAGACTTCCCTTACATAATTAAGGGTACTTAGTACTTGGAATAATGAATGTCTTTTACTTTGGCTATAAGATCCGATTTTCGATAAGTAACGGGTTTACCTGAAAGGTGGTTACTATGCCGTTGTGGATTTCATTACCCTTGATGGCGAATTTTACATGTGTTATACAAGAATGTTATCATAAGACGAGCGTGCTAGATAATTCCACGCATGATTCGGACGCTAGGGCATGGTAGTTCAACTTAGAGAACAAACAAGTAGAATTAACAAAGGGACTCAAGTGAAGTTGAATATGGTTGCAACGAGCGATACAGTGATCTCAGAGTCTACCAAAAGAAATGACCAGTGGGTCTTGAGTGGGATCCTTTGATAGAGATGTTATCAGGGACTACGTATATATGTATTGTAGACCTCAATATTTTTGGTATATGTTCACATGCACACACCCGCCATTGAACCTATGGACTGCACTGAGATCCCTGAGAGATCTCTTTGATCAGTTCCCAGGGGGAACTAGCCACTTGTGATTCATGTCGGAAGGCATGAAGTCGGACCCTATGGACTTAGCAGGTGTCCCCGGAATGATGTGAAGCTTGGTCTTCAAGATAAAGCACGGAAATGACAGATATATTTGTGAAACCCTAACTGGATAAATGACTTTAAGATGATGATTGAGAGACGCACTAGTTGGTGTCTTGAATTACGAAGACGAAGAGATGAAGTTACCCTCATAATGGTGATAATGAGATGCATGAATGATTATTAACTTATTTTGGTAACTACCGGCTGGTGCACTACTTCATTTTAAACTGTTCACTAACCATGTTACCTCGATTAGTTTATATCAGGTAACCCTTCTAGCTTTCTACTTCAAACTTGTGGAATAACAACCAGTGATATACTTTCCCTAAAGCAGGACTTATCCGAAGTAATTTTATTTGATCCATGAACATTCTATTCAAAAATTTATAATGATCTTGTTCGGCTCAGGCCTATTTACACTTTCTTTCAATTATCCAAGGAATGTTCAACAAATATTTCCTTAATTAATCGACGAATATTACTTAACGAATATTGATATTTGATTGCTTCTTTCATACTTGCACTCTTCATTTGAGCTCATAAATATTTAACAAATTACTGAGGACATGTATGATCTAATGTCCAGACATCCCTCATGAATTCTTTTCTTCTATTCAAGATGAGATTGTACATCGTACATTGAAATCATAGTAAGGATTTCATTTTGATATTGGTATTCCGAATTTAATTCTATTGTAGGATCTGATAAAGCATGTGTACGGAGGCACCCTTGGGTGGACCGTTTCACTGATAAGTAATATTGGATGAGAGGTTATCGATTGTTCCGATACCTAGAACATTCTCTTCAGATTTTATAGTTTTCTTTTTCAAACTTAATAACTTCTTATTTTCATTCGTTGTCCGAGTAACCTAAAGTTTCTTCAGTGGCTACGATGTTGAGATTCCGTTCTAGCCAATTGAAACTGGCTAGTCGATATGTCAATATGAATGACTAGTTGATTGTTCTAACTAGTCAAAATTGTAATGTTGTGAAGAACACCTAGCTAATTGTCCTAGCTAGTGGTGATGTCTCAAACAGGTGAACTAGCAAATTTTGTCTTGCTAGTTGCTAGTGTTTCTTGAAAAGGACTAGTTATTGTTTCATTGGTCCAACTCCCAATTTAATTCGTTCAGCAATTCCGTAATGCATTTTTCATGTGGTAAAGTATGATGATGAAAGTTTTGACGAATAACTTGATTGAGACCTAGTGAGGTCGCCCACTCAACTTGAATTCTACCCATCTTCGTATCAGACTTTATGTCACTTGAATATTCTGTTCTTTCATTCATATAATGAAGATTCATTTGAAACCATAGATTACTTGAATGATAAACTGCTTCATTTTATTGTCATAGAGTAGAATTTCTTTTGATCGGTTGACCTTTATCAATGGGACTTTTTAGATCCTCTATTTTTCAAGAGGAAAAGTATTCACCAGATGTAAGAATTGTATAAAGACCGTCTTTATGACTTTTGTATCCAACAATCATTGCCCTCGTGCAACATTCTCTATGATATCATATTACAAAATTATCAGGACATGAAGGAATAAACCTTGTTGTATTCTTTCTGTCCATCCTTACATCTCCGAAAATTGAGACTCCTAATATTTGGAACCATCAACATTCTTGGAACATCCAATGTGGAATTCTTATTGAAATTATCTACTGGACCTTGTTATTTTGAAACCATTCCTTTCAAAAGTGATTACTCTAAGGTGAACGGGAGGTACAATTGTGAACCGTTGCACCAATATGAGATCAAAAAAAAAAACCAAATGTTGTAATTGTGCAGCCAGAGCGATATGCCGAGTAATTATTTAAAGTTGGAATAACATGTCGGGGCATACCACAGGACCTTTAATATTAGTGTGAGGTTATAAGAAATGATGAGGTGGTTGGGAGTACGCTCCTACCAACCGTTGTCAGGATGTTATATTAATGAATTCTGGAGTTACCAAGCCTTTTCCTAATCCAAGAAATGCAAATTGATTGCGATGTAAGATATATCCTTAGAGGAAACTAACATGGAAGTGAGATGGATAAGAAAGGAAGAAATATCGTGGCAAGAATGTGAAGCTTTACTTAGCTTAAGGGGACTGATGCACATAGAGAGACATAAAGTTTAAAAGGCCCTAATAGCAAATGGATGCATGGATATATGCCAATGATCCATCGAGATTACCACCTAATCAAGTTTATTGGGGAATCGCAGCAGCATGCAGGCCTCAGGCTGATTGGTGCCAGTTGTGAAAGAGGACTTTGAGAGTCACGATGATGCGTCTTTCAAGAGTTTAAGAGGTGTGTTGATGCAGTAGAAAGGGGATGATAGCCTATACTTCTAAACAACATAAAGGTTACGGGATGGGATATACTAACCTTGAGTCGGGGATTAGTCATGATAGTGTTCACGCATAAAACTGAGACGTTAACCTTATGAGAAAAGTGTGAATTTTTTTTCCACAAGTGCCATAAGTATATCTTCATATTAGAACTAAACATAAGAAAGAGAAGGTGACGAAAGGGAGCAGGGAGTATAATGGAGAAATTTGTTATTACCCAGGAAAGGCCAGTGTGGTGGCCGATACCTATAGAAGGGATTATTCGAAATTGGAATTCAGTCAGTATTGACCAAGAAAATAGAGTATATACAATAAAGAATAATGTTAGAGGAAAATGACTAAATTATGGGGAAGGACAAAGATGTATAGAGAATTAAGAGAATGTTTGGCAAACGGATATGAAGAATGGTATTGGCAAACTATTAAGTACAAACGCGACATGTCAAAAGCAGAATGATAGAGATCTAGTGGATTAATTCCGCCTGTATAAAATCTTGAACGTGGACAGAATTATAACGAATTTCATAAGTAGGTCACCGAAGACCGAGCCAAGAGATGGCCCTAGTTGATTTATAATTGTTGGACCAAGTGATTTACCTACAAGAGACTTTCCATTTAGAGGATTATCGATTTATATACGGAAGAGATGGTGGTGCAATATAGAACTTCTGCAGCGACTACGTCAGATAAAGACTTAAGGTTAAACTTCGAATATTGAAGGTGATTTCAAGTATATTTAACAAAGAGATTGAGCGTATGTACTAATTTGATCTATGGCTGACGGACAGGGAAGAAGAATTATCCAGACGATCGAATTTATATTTATTGTCGTGCCTTAGATTTCACCGGGCAGTCGAGAATAAAAACTTATCCATGAAATGAATGTTGTTATCATGATCGTCACCATGCGAACGTAAGGACGTCTCTTGTAAAGCATACTGCGAAAGAAGAAGTTTCGTTTTCTTGCGTTACGAAGAAGTCAATGAACGAGGGATATAGTAGCTGAACTGGTTCAACGTATACCGAATACTATACAGTATCCATAGCAAGTGGTAACGGCTGACGGGAGGCAACACATGCGTGCTAATCAAGCCAAGGAATATGAGGAATACCGTGCGTATTGGCGTTGTCTCAGATTATAAAACACGACCACAAAGTATTCATGGGCCAACGATACAAGGACTCAACACGGATACTATGAACAAGGTAGAAGAGGATAAGTAGTGGGATATAAATTTTCATTCATAGAACAACCGATAAGGAATACAGGTCGAGGAGAGCATGCGTTGAGAAACAACATTAAAGCGTTGGTGAGACCAAGGTGAGAGAACAAAAGGGTTGAAGTGTCAACCTGAGAGTTGGAAAGGGTAAAGTTGGAATTGTATCCACAACTATTTTCCTTAGGTTCTTAAGATAGAATCCTTTTAAGGAGAGGAGACTGCAATAACCTTAATTTTCGTGAATATTCGAAACCTGGATGAATAGTAATTTTATGGGTGGATGAGAAATTTTTGCAATCACGATATGTACGAATTATTAAATGAAGATTTCAAATTGATATTACGTATTTACGGTGCAGACGAGTGTATGTAAAAGTCATTAGTTTTTTTTACGAAACTCATTATTTCGAATGGTCAAATTTTATGAGATATCAAAGGAGTATGAGGTGGGAGACTTCGTGATGCTAAAGGTATCCCCTGGAAAGGATTGATGCGGTTTGGTAAGAAAGGGAAGCTAAGTCTGAGGTTTATTGGACCTTTTGAGATTTTGAGGTGTATTGGGAAGTTAGCCTACGAGTTAGCCTTGCCCCCAAGCTTGCAGCAAATTCATAATGTGTTTCATGTGTCTATGTTACGACCCTACCACACCGACCATCGGCATGTGATAGAGTACGACCAAGTGGACCTACAACCAGACTTGACCTATGTGGAGCAACCCGTGGAAATCATGGATAGAAAAGAACAAGTGCTGAGGAACAAGGTTGTCAAGCTAGTGAGAGTTTTGTGGAGGAACCAGAACGTCGAGGAATCAACATGGGAACTAGAAAGCGCGATGCGTGAAAAGTACCCCCAACTGTTTTCAACCTGATTCCGGGACGGAATCCTTTTAAGGAGGGGAGGATGTAAGAACCCTAATTTTTGAAATATTTTACAAATGTAATAGAATATGATATTATGAGTTATGGACCTTTTTGGAGTCACCTATGTTGTGTAATGGACTTAATTGTCGGAGAATTTAATTTTATGGCATAAAATGTGCGAACGAAAAGGGAGGTTATTGAAAGAAAGAAATCCACTTCTATTAAATTACATAAGAGCTTGGGACTTTGAAGATTATCAGAGGACTAAAAGATTTTAAAAGCTTAAGACAAGGAGTTACGAATATTTAAGGAGTCACCTATGTTGTGAAGTGTTAAAGTTGAAAAGGTGCTTGTTTTAAATTCTGGGAACATAGTCTGTCTTGTAAGAAGGATTCGGACCTCAAGATTTTGTCTCCTTAGGACCTAATTCATATGGTTAGAAATCTATTTGCATGTAGTTACCAGGCATATAAGGTTCATTCCTAGGTGATGTATAGTTTGTGAGTTATGACCCGATTAGTGAGGAGTGGTCTTGAGATCCGGACTGCACTGAATGGTCAACTTGTGAACCACCTTTGGACCCTTAAATATTATGTCAAGACTATGAAAATTTGAGAATAGCAAGATATTACAGTAGTAAAGCCTTACCAAAAAGAATTGGATTAAAATTCGTAATTTTCAATTTTACACAAATGTTAGAGTGAAGTGCGCGCAAGTGAAAAAATCATGTGAGGAGTTTGTTTAACATAGTTTTAAGGATACATAGTTATGTTTCGAGTTTGGTAACTAATTCGAGTCGGATAAGTAACGAGTGTAATTGGGTGATGACATGGACATATAGGAGGGTTAGTGGGTCGAATGGTGGAGTCGTAAGTTAGTGTGTTATTCTTTAAAACATTGTGATTAAGTGGTGTTGTTAAGATACTAATGAGCGAATGTTGGATATGTATAGATCTTCGTTCCACTTCGCGAGCCCGACCACCCCAACCTCACCAAGGCAAGTTTTCCAACCCTAAGTATTTATTTTCAAAAGATTATATTCTTGATTTTACCTATGCAAGTTTACTTTTCAAAACTTATATATAAGGATTTTCACTATTATGTTTATAGCTTCCAAACGTATTGTATGCTTATGCTTTACGAGATTATGTTGAAGTTTGAGATTTATGCATATGTGTTTGTACACCCTTGAACTTAGAATGAAAGTGTTTTCTTTGGACAACGACTCTAGCAGTAGAGGTCGTAGCGGTCCAAATATACTATTGACCGGGGAGCGGTATATTATTGTATCATGATTAAATTGCGAAAACCCGAAGAGTCATTCGGGAAGTATCATATACTTAAGTATTTATTATTTTTACGTTGTTAAAAATACTCAAAAATATCTATCTTGGATTAAAAGCTTATTTTAATCAAATAATTATTTTATCAATTGTTTATATTAAATCTCAAAATATTATTTATTAATTATTGTTCATTATTTTAAAGACAAAACTAATCCAAGACACCTTTAGCGTTTTCAAACTCGAACTCTTTCGAACCCAAAACATTCTCGAAAACCCCCGGTCAGGTTTTGCTTCTTGTACATTTTTTCAAGAATTATCGGTCGACTGAGGTCGAACTTCAACTACTCGAATTTTCTATCAAAATAATTTTTGACAAGAAAGAAAAAGGGGACTCTGGCAGGTGTGGGAATCGTTGACGAACGATTCCCGGGATGTGTAAGCGGTCGTGAGCCAGGCGGTCCATCAATTATTGTTCCGGCCCAGGTGTTGCCGAAGGATGATTACGGATGTAGTTTTCATCGAGGGTGATTACGGATGTAGTTTTCACCCGAGGATAGTTACGGATGTAGTTTCTATCCTTCTACCGGTAGAGAAGACCCGCGAATTGTTGGACTTGGTTGTGGCGACTGATTATCGTCAATCCTTGTCAGGTTTTTATGTTTTCTTCCAGTCCCATTCTCCACTTTGGAAAAATACTCAAACATTGCTTCTTGGGCCTAAGTGGCAAGTTGCCGATAGTGTGGTTTTTGATAAGAAAAATATTGACATCGTGCAGTATCTAGAACTGCAAGATTTTCTATAAAGATTGGCACGTGTTAGTGCACTCTTGCAATTATTTCAAAGAATGAAATGTTTTTGAATGAGAAACCTTCTAAGCTAATGGAAGGAAAGAGGTTTTGCAATAATGTATTCCCTATACAGTATGTTAACCGTAGAGTGTTTTGCCGAAAATGATATACTCATATGTATATATTTTCCAACTTGAGATATATTGAAATGGGAAACTTATAACAGATTCATATGTTATTCTTAAAGCTCCTTAGTGAGTATAAATGTTTTATTCAAACTCGGACATATATATTGTCGAATTATGTTTTGAAATCTGAGATATATACCCATACAGTTGGGAACGTTTTCGAAATAAACCACATTATTATTTTTCAAAATGGTGAACTTGCTGAGCTTTATGTAGCTCATTCTTGCTTTATAAAAACTTTTCAGAAAGAGAAGAATTTGGTCAGTTAACTCCGCACCAGCAGAAGAGGAGTAGAAGATTTACCCCTGAGATGATTTAGTTCCTACTAAATATTACAGAGTAAGTCTGATAGGTTTCCAACTGTAATAGTAAGACTTGTCTTCAAGTGTAGTTGTATAAGTGGGAGTGCGTAAGATTCTGGATTGTACAGATGAATTGTAATATTTAGTGTTACTTTTCATTATCGTTTCTGAGGCTCTAACTTGAATGTGCGTAAGATTGAGGTCTGGATGGATGTATTGTTGAGTTGTAAAGTTAATATAGGTATGATATGGTTGGATGGTGATGTGACGACCTGAATCTCTGACCTCGGATTTGGGGACGTCACAGTAAAGATTCATCATGTTAGAAAACTGAACAATTTTATTATTTTTGGGAACAGTAAAATTGAACAATTTTGAGTATAAAAGTTCGAAAATTACAAAGGTTCGAAAACAAAATTAATGTGATCAATTGACGCAACACAGAAATCAAGGAAAAGTAAGTGATACTCCTTACAAAAACCATTATACGAGAAATCTTTAAATACCTTGAATTCACAAGACAATTCTTGAAAACACAAGGAGATTTCCTGAATTCTCAAAAAAATTTAATTTCAATAAAAGATTATCATTCGTTACATGACAATGTTGCTTATAAAGGAACGCAAAACCTAAAACAAAATGAAAAACAAATCCTAACTATAATTAAATATCAAATCAAAGTAGCGTGACCATGCAGGACTTGAGCATGAGCATGCATCAGGGATCTAGATTGTAGTCTGCTAGTTTTTCCCAGTTTAGCATGACCATTCAATCAAATAGCCTGATCATGCCTTTATTGCGGGCTGCCCTTTTCCCGATTCATGAGTCTCGATTTGCACTGAAAATCATCCTACATCAATCTCCTTCACTTCTGAAGAACTCGTCATCTAAATAAAGAATTACATAAGCTTGTTTTTTATCTCTCTATAGTGGTATCTTTAAAGGCAAGCACATTATTGAAATTTTGTATATCACTTCCTCATCTAAAGACTAAAATATCTTTTAAGCACAAAAGTATCATCAGAATTATCTCAAACCAATCATTAACCATTGCAAACGTAAACTTAGAATCGACATCAAAAAACTCATATGTTGTATCAAGAGACAACACACATGCATTTATATGGTGACTTCAAGATTCCCTTATCTTCCAACAGATACAAAACATACTTCCCATGATTGCTTATGTAGCCAACTGGTTTTTCACAATTTTTCTTACATATATTCAAATCGAATTGATATGGATTATACAATACTATCTTACATACGTCCATATCAATCACATCAATAATTGCAATGTCCTTGTATTTTTCAACATCCAAATCAATAACATAATTTTTACTTACAAATATTGGCCCATTGGGTTGTTCCGCCAAATTTCGAGTTGTGAAAGTGTTCGAATGAAGTTTTTATTGTTGTTTGTCATCCACCAATTCGTAAGTTCACGAGGATAGATTATGCACGCCTTCAACATGTAGTTCAACATCATTTGCATCTTCATAGACGTCCTCCATGTTTTCTTTGTTGTGCTCATGTATCCTTATATTCTTCTTTGACCTTATCCACTTCGACGGAGTCAACAAACATGAAACTTTCGCAACCCATTATCTCACATTCATGTTCAACTATTTCCACCTGCAACAAACTGTCTTGTTTTGATTGAGGACATTCATCAAACATATTATCAACATGACAGGGCTTATAAGATTGAACTGTATTATCCCCTTGTTTGTGCTCAATATGCATTTTATAATCATAGCCTCCGATAAAAATCTCTCTAACATCAATAGCTTCATCGTTTTCCAATCTTGATCGGTTCTTTTCTTCGCATCTTCCTTTACAAAACCAACTTATTCCACCGAGCCGCAACATTAATCTTTAGCTTGATACATACCATCTTCACCTAATTACTCTCAGGAACACCCATAACATCAAAATATTTATCAACATCAATATGACAATTCATGAACTCATCAACTCCTAGATACCCATAGAATAGTGATGTATTTGCCTTTACAATATCATTGTAATGGAGTTGATTACCCATAGTCGCCTCTGAACCACAATACTCACCAAAATTATTTTTTTGCCTCAGGGGACTCGATTTCGATCTTCTCTTTCACATCTACGTTGCTTCTAATTATCATTCATGTCGTTTGTCAACATAGTCATCCTGTCGGTCAAAACCTTAAGACTCGCGGTATAAACCGTCGTAACCTTTGCAAGATCTTCTTTGGTAATTGTAATTGGTTCGTATCCCATAGTGAATCAAGTAGCGAAAAGACAAGATAAAGTCTGCTCTGATGCCAACTAACGCAGTATGGAAGAGAAGGAAAAACAAACGATAATCCTTACAAGGAGTATTACACGATAAATCCTTAAACACCTTGAATCACAAGACAATCCTTGAATCCACAAGGAGGTTTCTTGAATTCACAAGAAAGATGAGAAAATTCTCAAGGGTTCTTAATTTCAATAAAAGATTATAATGTTGCTTATAAAGGAATACAAAACCTAAAACGAAATTAAAATAAATCCTAATTATAATTAAATATCAAATAAAAGTAGGTGATCATGCAGGACTTGAGCATAAGCATGCATGCATCACAGATCTACATTGTTTGTGGTCTGCCTGTTTTTACCACTTTGGCATGACCATTCAATCCAGCATCTTATTCATGCCATCATGCATTCTCAAGAGTGATCATGCCTTTATTACAGGATTCATGAGTCTCGATTTGCACAAAAATTCCACATACATCATCAACTTTGTAGGTCACAATAGGCTGTGTAAGTGTAATTACAGAATTGATTACATTATAAAATTGGTTTATCAAAAAATCACCTTGATCCCTTGTATCGTGTCAGATTGATGTCAGTCTAATTTCAGAGTACCACACGGGAAAGAGCTGAAGTGTTGCATAGAAAGCGTGCCTGGGACAATCATTTGTTACATTTATGTGTGTAGTAATCCTGTTTTGTTATACTTTCATTTCGTACACAATTACACATCGTTCATATGCGCTTGTTTGTTTTTATGTGTGAACATTACTATATAGTCTTGTGTGAAAAACTTTTAGGTTACTTATCAAAGAAGAATAATGGATTTACTGAATGTTTGGGGTACTTGTTGGCTTGTTGCTATACTGACTTTTAGTTGTTTGTACAGAGAACTTATGATTTTTATGGTCTGGACATTGAACAAAGAATTAACTCAACTCTGATTTCACCTGTTTCAGCAGGAGATTATTTAGGAAATTAATGTTGGAATATGGATTCGATTATAATTTGTATTCATTGATTCGGTAAAATCAATTCCGTTTTTACTACGGATTTTTTGCCACCGCCTTAACATAATTAATTAACACGGTTAATTAATTAAGGAAATTGCCACCGATTTAATTGATTAGCACGGCTAATTAATTAAGGCAATTGTGTTAAGGAAATTGCCACCAATTTAATTGATTAGCGCAGCTAATTAATTAAAAGAGTTGTGTAGCGCAGATTGTCTAACAATCTTAAAGCGTATTAAATTATATCTGTGATCTGTACCTACGTAATTATTTGTTTGTTTGAGTGACAGATTCTTTAAGCAGTTTCTGTATTGTTACTTGTGTTGAAGACGATCCGCTTGATTGCTTTACAGCTATAAAATATTAGAAAGCATGTAGTATGTTTTATAGATTTAGTATTGATTATGTGAATCAATATATGATTGAATTTTATGATGATTCAATGTTAGGTACGGTGCATGTATATCATTATATTACATGTATATCATTATATTAGTGCTTGTTCTTTTCAAATAAAATGATAATGTGTCTTGTATTGTTTAATAAGCTATAGTTTTATTTTCCAGCCATATGCAGATACTATTTGATGGAAAATTATGTTATAGACATATTGTGTGCTTACCAGGAAACTCTCCTTTCCTTGTGGAGTTGTGGTCAAATCGTTATATGCTATTGGTGCATATTTAAGTGTTATAATGTGATTTTGATTTTTGATGCAAAATAAATATAATACACGATTACCGCGGGTAAGTAAAATGGCATGTGTGTATATGGTACATATGTTACCAAAAGACTCAAGAATGATCATAATTTCAATATATTACTCGTATGTTTGGTGTGTTATGTGATCAAATTTCCTGGCATCATCATATTTATTTTTGATGCTTTTGATACATATGTGAATTTATCTGGCATGATACTGCAACGGAACTAGTAATCGAGATTGAAGAGAAATACTGGCTGGTTCCATTTGTTTAATTAATTGCTTATTTAGATTAATTGGACTGTGATTAGAGAATGAATATTTAGAATATTTTATTGATTTAATTCATGAATGTTTAAATTCACTCTTGTGCACATATTTGGATATTGACAAGTTATGTGCTTGATTGGTGGTGTACCAAGATGTATATATTTAAATAATTATAATTGTTAATTATTTAAATGATCAGTTTACCTCTGTTAATTAAATGATAATTTTTAAGTAAAAAGTTATTTGCTTAATTATTGATTAATCGCTTTGCTGATTGCTTGTGAAAATGTCCTTTGAACTGAAATTCTTTGTGAATTTTTGAGACGTTTAAAACCCAACGAGCCTAGTACTTGATAAGTATAAGTTAAGGGTCGACATGAGATTTATATTTTTTTCGGTTGGATTCGTTCTTCCGATTAAATTATTACTTCTTATGTTGGTGTCGGTCTGCTGTGGCAGTGACACACGAGCCTATTATGGTGATCCATGTGATACATAATACGGCACTGCGATCAGCTCTGTATGCTGAAATTTGGAAAATTCCAGAACGATGGTAACCCTAACGCATCAGTTGATCAAGGATCGCTGAATGTGGGTTTATTGGAAGTTTATGTTCTTCCTTAAACCTCTTCTGGTTATACCAGTTGGTGAGCCAGAAAATTAGGTTCTTTTATGAACCAAATTGAAATTTAAGAGAAATTCAATGGTTGAATTTTTTAGTGAGAAGAACAAGAAAGTTTTTTGAACATGATATTAATACCTGAGAGGTTTTAATAAACGACGTGAAACCTGCTCTAGTGAGAGATGGTAACAAGTTGTGTGATTACTTTATAGTAATACATTGATTGTGTGTACTCGTCAAAGAGTAAATATGAAGCTTTATAGAGAGGAATATACTCTATAAGCTCAAGACTGAAAACCAACTTAATACGAAATTAAGAGGGTAAGGAATGACTTTGATACTGAATAACCACTAGGTGATGTTTGTTCACAATGTGGATATATTCATGAGGTTACTGCACATTACTCGCATTAATCAAATGGAGTAGCTGCAGGTTGAGTTGCACTCTAATGGAGATGTAAAAGCGATGCTGATCAGTTCAGACTATCACTGAATATGAGGATATTAGTCACGTAGAGACTAATCATTCTTTAAACAAGATACCTTGAAAGGAAATAATAGAATTTCCTATTAATTCTGGAATGGTTTCGACATTCTTAGAAATATTAAAATGTGGGGGTATCTTGAAGCGAAAATAATAAAATTTTCTGAGAATTCTAGAATGTAGAGAAACATTCTTAGATATATTTAAAATGTGGGGGTATCTTGAAGATGTCTTGATACCTATACCTATAAAGGTTAAAGGAGTTCCAAAAGCCAGTTGTGATATTTTGGATGGATATATAGACAACGATGAAGTCTAACGATATCCTGTGGTCTGCAGATGAATCTAATGTATAAGATTCATTATAATACAATTACAAAATCTAGGAATACTTCTATGATGAATTAGTAGTTCCTTGTAAATTTGTAATTAAAATTTATCCGAAAAAATTTACGAGTTATTGGATGAATGTGAGGTTGAACCTAGACAGAGCAAAAGACTTGGAAAATTTGTTAGTCCAAAAATGTCTGAAATTTTGCTTGATGGTAAACCTCAAAGCTTGAGAGAAGCTATGAGAATTTTTCTGATAATCCTATGAGAAAAAAGGATATCAATAGAGAAATTGACTAGAATTAAGAAGTCAATAAGTGAAGATTTCTAACATGTATGTTAGAAAATGGATTGTGACACTTTTCAAATAAATATGATCTCTCTATATCCTTTGTGGGGGGAAAAGGGATGTTAAGAAATAGAGAGAAGCGATTAATAAATAGAGTGACAGAATCATATTCAATAACGTATGGATCTTCTTGCGAGATAGATGCCATTTGGGCCCAAACGAATTTTCAAATTTAGAAAATAAATATATGGGTCAAAGAAAAGTAAAAGGCCAGACTGATAATTTAAAGATTATAGTCAAAAGTGAAGACCTAACTTACTCTATGTTATATTCTTGAGTTACAAGAATATGGTTCATCAAGATGATACTTAAATTATTGGCATTGTGAAATTTAGAAGTACATCAATGAACTTTGGAACAGTCTTTCTTGGTTTCTCTGGTTAAGGAAAGAGTAGAAAGTCTGTATTTTGGTGATTATGTTGATTGAAACAACATAGATACGAAAATTGGCATAGGCATATGAAATTTGCTATTGTTACGATATGCTATGGTTTCATAATAAACGATATAGTTGCCACTTTGAGGACGCTCAAATTTGGTAACTGAGTGAATGAGTATTGCCAGTTTAGGGACGCTTAAACTTGGTAATGAGATAAATTGAAATTACTAATTTTTGGGACGCTAAAAATTGGTAATGTCAATTACGATTTGAAGCCTTAGCTAATGACTGGTAAAGTAATTACCAAAATGTGACATGCCAATGTTGAGATGTAAAATTGATAGAAAATCAATGAATTGACAAATGTGTATATGTTATTTACACATGAGATGATAAAATTATTGTAATTACGGGTGAGTGATCTGATCATTATGAGAAGTAATGACAAGATGATCATCTCTAGTAATTTGGATGAGAAATTGTTGTAATTGCACGTGAGTGATCTGATCATTATGAGAAGTAATGACAAGATGATCATCTCTAGCAATTTGGATGAGGCTTAAAGTTTTGATTTTGGAGATTAAAATCTTAATAACTTAAAAGTCCTAAAGGATACATGTCACACGTTAGTGATGTGAATCTTGAAGAGATCAACGTAACTAAATCTAGTATATCTAGAATGAATATATATGATGTATCTATCTAAGGATAGATGAACAAGGATCTCTCAAGAATGATTGAAAGTCTATTGTACATTTCAAAATGGTACATAATCAGACATATGCTACACAGTTTGTAAGCTGAGTAGATGCACGAGTCAAATCAAAATTGGTCTCTTGAAAGTGATTGCAATGGTAAGGTGTTTGAAATATACTCGTGAGTTTGGGCTTCATTGCAAACGATATCTAATTGTACTATGTGGATATAGTATGGATGTTAGATGTTTGACTTAGGAACTTAAAAGTCATTAGTGAATTTAGTTCACATTAACGTAAGCATCCATGTCATGGAAATCCTAAATAGACGATTAAACATAGCTCGATTCATGATGGAATACGAGTCTTTTGCATAATATATGTGCATGTAAGAGGGTGAATTAGTAGTCACTTTTTAAAGGATATTCCTAAATGACAAGAAAATGTGTCTTCAATATGCATATTTTATGTGAATAATTTGCAAATTGGGAGATTACATTGTTATGTATGTAATGATATGTCTCACCTCTATGACGAGGACATAATATAATTAAATAACTACTCTCAACGAGAATTATCATGATTGACTCTGTAAAGTCAAATGATAATGTTGTGGATCCACTAACCAGATGGTTAAACTTAGATAATCTGGTTAAACCAAGAGAATCTGGTTATACTGAGAGATAGTTGTAAAATCATCGAGAGGGATTGGCCTTAAGCCTATTGCTTAACGGCGTCATGGTGGACATCCAACCATTGCTGACTGGAGGTCCCAAGAACTTGGTTCAATGAGCCAACTAAATCATGATGACCAAATCACTGTGGGGGTAACCCTTGGCCTGTTCCTATGATGAGAAACAATGAGACCCGTAAGGTACGAGGGTAAGCTTTCGAGCTTTTAATGATCTTTCGGTGAATACATGGAGTTCAAGGTTAGAACGCATGGAATTCAGTTGAGTAAACGCGGGTTACACTTTAAGTATAAAGATCACCTATGTGGGAGAGAAGTGGGGTCGCTTCAAAGGAGAATTGTGAGGCACAATTCTTTAGAAACTCCTGCAGAACCAGGACGATGTTCAATGGCCAAAATGGACATAATCATGAGAGCTGAACGAGTCAGAAAGGATATAGTGATAAGTATATCATCGCTTACACAAACGGTCGAATAGTTCAAAGAGCAAACCTCCACTGTCTACCAGTAAGGTCGGTATGCTTACTCAAGCGAAGGTTCAAGGAGCAAACCTCTACCTGTCGTATGCTATATCTGATCGAAGAATTATCACCACATCTAATTCCGTGTCTGTCTGTCTGGTGTGTGCTACTACGATATCAATCTCATCCATGTGGGGGATTGTTGGAATATGGATTCGATTATAATTTAAATTCATTGATTCGGTAAAATCAATTCCGTTTTTACTACGGATTTTTTGCCACCGCCTTAACATAATTAATTAACACGGTTAATTAATTAAGGAAATTGTCACCGATTTAATTGATTAGCACGACTAATTAATTAAGGCAATTGTGTTAAGGAAATTGATAGAGTATATTTTTATATATCTTCTAGATGATTTTATTCTCATATTTATTGTGTTTTGCATTGATTTGGATTTTTATTTAATAGATTTTATTGCTTTATTGTAGGAAATAAAAAATTCATGACTTGGAAGGATTTGGAGCAAAAAGAGCTATTTTGGAGATAAAATAGGAGAAAATTCGTATTATTGGGTTACACGGGCTGTGCTACACTGTTTTGGCCATATCTTGAGTTCCAGAAGTCAGAATTTGACGATCTTACTGTCCACGCGAAGCTTGTGGAATTATCTTTAATTCAGAGGTGGTCCAATAAGCAAAATCCAGTTGGAAGAGCCCCGAAACAGAGGAGTAAATATAGTTACGAATTTTAATTAAGGAATCCTATTCAGTTATGGAATCCTACTTGTAATTTATTTAGAGTACTAAAATACTTTTATTGGGCAAGACTTTTACAGCCTATATAAACACATCTAGGGTATTATTTTAAGGGTATTCATAACCTATTCTCATTACTATTCATATTTTTAGATCTAGAACTATTTTAGAGATAGACTTTTGAGAGAAAAGGGAGAGAATCAATTGGAGAAGAAGATTGAAGGAAGGAGCGAAGGAATTCGTCTGGAGTTCAAGACACTTCAAGATTTGTATTCTTTGTTCTTAAATTCTAAACTCATGATTTGTGGTTTTTATATATATACACTTGTTTTGTTCAATTATGAGTAGTTAATTCCCTTTATCCAAGAGTTGGGTAGTATTCGTTGATTTATCGAGTTTGTTTGATTTCTCTTGTTATTGTTAATCTGTCATTGAGCGCTTTATACAATTAGAAGAGTAGCTAACTTTTGATTGTATCTTAGGAGTTGTGATAACTTGGAAGAGGAGTTGCAATTCTAGTACATGATATGATAGACATAATTCAAGTATTTTATTGGAAGATTAATATGCGAATTGTGAAACATATAATCCTTGGTTTTAATAGTTTATGATTATATCTTGATTGTATCATGGAAGTGACAATTAGGTGTAGTTGTAGGCACTATAATCTACCTTGGAAGAGGAGGTTGTAAATCTTAGAAGGATTGTTTTTAACGAACAAGAGACACAAATTAGACATTCTTGGTAGTCAATTGAAGAACCCCAAATCTTGGATTATTTTCTCTCATCGTTATTATATAGTTTTTATTTGTTTATTAGTTTAATTTAGTTAATAATCATAATCACCAATCTATTCTTCCACACTTCTGAATTGCAAGAGATAAAAGACTTGAGATTGACATTGATATCAGTCCTTCCCTGTGAACGAACACACAAAAAATACTATTAACAAATTGGCGTCGCTGCCGGGGAAGGCAGCAATGTTGAGTTTGAGTTAATTGTTTCTTGTAGTTTGGATTTTATCTTTGTATATATTTTTCTTTTCTTTCTTTTTGTATTTCTTTCTTTGGAGTGTCTACAGGTTCTTTGAGGTAGACAACTTAAATAGGTTTTGAGGAGAGAGACTAGATGGAGTACAACTTTAGTTGGAACAATGCTCAGAATTTCTACAACAGTCAAGAACGATATCAAGACTTCAATCCTTACCCACAATTCAATTCCTATGAGGATTGTAATGCATATCAGGTGAATTCGTTCTATTCTGAGAACTCATGTTATGCTCCATATGCCCCTAGCAATGATTATTCGTATTCATTTGAAAATCAATATCATGATGATCTTTATCCATATATGTGTAATGATGTTGATACGAGTTTAACTCAGTCTAATCCTTCTTTACTTGCTGATTGGGAGATTGCACTCAATAAAATGATTCAAGGAACTCAGTCTAATCCTCCTTTACTTTCTTTGGGAGTTTTTGATAAACCAACTTTAGAGATTGCTAGTGACAATGATATTCCATGTGATTCAATAGCTTGGTACGAGGAGAATGCTAAACTAAATAATTTTATTTGGGAAGTTCGAGCAGTGTGGTATGAAGGTTGTTATAGAACTCCCCCTTGTGTCAATTTTCCTCTATGCCATGATTCTTGTTTAGCAATTGATGATAATGTTGTGTCTGATGAGTCTACTTGTGTAGTTGATAATTGTCCCACGCGCATTAATGATAATTTGGATGCAATTGAAATTCTACCAAATCTAGAAAATTTTGAGCTTAATACATTGGTAGACGAGATTAAAATTGATGAGTGTCCAATTATAGAAGAGAAGGAAGTTAAGATTGAGGAAGTTGAAAATCTTGCTATAGAGTATAAGGATCCGATTTGGGAGGAGTATATGAGTCGAACTTATAATGATTATTCTGACGACTTTTCTAGCTATTTTGATGTTTCCAAGTCTCTTGAGCATGATAGGTTCTTGGAAGTTTTCGTACCTTTCAATGAATCTAAGGTTTATTTGCACAATATGCTTATATTAGAAATTCGTAGATATGTGCATCTGTTTGCTTTTTATCCTCATTGAAGTTTCCAGGTATAATACGTCAAGCTATTGACGTTAAAGAAGCGCTTCGTGGGAGGCAACCCATGCATTAGTGTAGGGAAAAAAAAATTTGAGTGTTTTAAAAAAATAAAAAAAAATAAAAAATAAAAAAAAATGAACAGTAGCGCACTCTGCACCCCCAACACGCAGGCAGCGCCTGCGTGACTGCTTTCCGCGCAGTCTGCTACCCGGTAACGCAGGTTGCTCCTGCGTGTCTGTCTTTCGCGCGCCCAGCGCCCCCGAAACGCAGCCTGCAGCTGCGTTACACCCTTGTTCTGCCAGATTTTTTTCCGAAAATTCTTGTTTTTCACCTCTAAAATTCCCACAAATTCTATCTTAACTCAAATTTCTTCAATTCTAAATTCCTATATCTATCCTACATCAAATCTTAACCTCTCCAAATCTCTCCTACACTCTAAATTTTTAAATCTCATCTATCCATCATCTTATATATATACACACCTAGCCATACAAATCCAATTCCTCTTCTATTTATTTAAATCTCTAAAAATTCAATTCTAAAGAGGAATTAATTGCAAGTTCACCTCTTCAATTCGTAGTGGGTTTATTTCTTCTCTCAAATTTTATTTTGATTACGAATTTGTGTTCTTGTAAATTGGGATTTATATTATTCTTGATATATTGGGGTATTTTTGGTGTGATATTGCTTGGTAATTTTTGGTGGAGCTTCTTGTGAGTTGAGTACTGATTCTTTTGGCTCGTAAGCATGGGAGAGATAGTGCTAATGTTGGGAAATTTCATGTTCGACGGTGGAGGTTAAATTTAATCGGCTGATGTGAGGCTAATTGCTAAGGAAAGGGGATTTTTGCGAGGAAAAAAAATTGTTGGGTTGGTTCATATGATTGGTGAGTGGGTGGCTTCTAAGCGACTGAGGGGTGGTTTTCACAACCGACATCTTGATTCCAGGGGAGTTTTCTTTCTTTTCTTTTTAGTGTAGTTTTATTTTGTTTTTCGTTGTAGTTTTGTATCTTGTTCAATAGTTCATTGGGGACAATGAACCGCTTAAGTGTGGGGAGGTGTTCTCAACGTAGTGTATTACTTGTTTTAAAAAAAAAAATTAAAAATTAAAAATTTAAAAATACCAAAAATAATTCTAGCCATGCAATTTGATTAGTTGTTGTATTTTGCTTGATACACCCATGCATGCGTAGAATTCTTGTGTTTATTGACGCTTTTGTATGAGAAGTGACGTGCTTTGTTCTTGTGCACACACTTACACTAGCAAGTTGAAGCTGGTAGACTTAATTGGATGTTGTAAGTGATTAGAATGACATGAATATGTGCAAGATGACTTGGTTTTCATGCTTTGAGTACAAGTAGGTGCGTTAGAGAGTCTTGTTACTTGGGATTGATTATGTTTTGTCACACCAAGTGAGTTTTGAGCCTATATATATGCATATCTTTTGCATGATTTTTCGTTTGCTTGAGTGTCCACATGTTGTTTACATTACTAGCACTTACTTGAGATCTTTCTTGAAATGCATGACATTACTTGATGATGAGATGATAAAGGCAATTAGGTATAACCTCGTGTTTCCCATATTTCCACACCTTTTATACATGATCAATTAGTTAACCCTTTGAGCTTAATCCTATTCTTTCGGTGACACACCACATTACTTGCCATTATCCTTTTTATTCTATTGATAGAGTATATTTTTATATATCTTCTAGATGATTTTATTCTCATATTTATTGTGTTTTGCATTGATTTGGATTTTTATTTAATAGATTTTATTGCTTTATTGTAGGAAATAAAAAATTCATGACTTGGAAGGATTTGGAGCAAAAAGAGCTATTTTGGAGATAAAATAGGAGAAAATTCGTATTATTGGGTTACACGGGCTGTGCTACACTGTTTTGGCCATATCTTGAGTTCCAGAAGTCAGAATTTGACGATCTTACTGTCCACGCGAAGCTTGTGGAATTATCTTTAATTCAGAGGTGGTCCAATAAGCAAAATCCAGTTGGAAGAGCCCCGAAACAGAGGAGTAAATATAGTTACGAATTTTAATTAAGGAATCCTATTCAGTTATGGAATCCTACTTGTAATTTATTTAGAGTACTAAAATACTTTTATTGGGCAAGACTTTTACAGCCTATATAAACACATCTAGGGTATTATTTTAAGGGTATTCATAACCTATTCTCATTACTATTCATATTTTTAGATCTAGAACTATTTTAGAGATAGACTTTTGAGAGAAAAGGGAGAGAATCAATTGGAGAAGAAGATTGAAGGAAGGAGCGAAGGAATTCGTCCGGAGTTCAAGACACTTCAAGATTTGTATTCTTTGTTCTTAAATTCTAAACTCATGATTTGTGGTTTTTATATATATACACTTGTTTTGTTCAATTATGAGTAGTTAATTCCCTTTATCCAAGAGTTGGGTAGTATTCGTTGATTTATCGAGTTTGTTTGATTTCTCTTGTTATTGTTAATCTGTCATTGAGCGCTTTATACAATTAGAAGAGTAGCTAACTTTTGATTGTATCTTAGGAGTTGTGATAACTTGGAAGAGGAGTTGCAATTCTAGTACATGATATGATAGACATAATTCAAGTATTTGATTGGAAGATTAATATGCGAATTGTGAAACATATAATCCTTGGTTTTAATAGTTTATGATTATATCTTGATTGTATCATGGAAGTGACAATTAGGTGTAGTTGTAGGCACTATAATCTACCTTGGAAGAGGAGGTTGTAAATCTTAGAAGGATTGTTTTTAACGAACAAGAGACACAAATTAGACATTCTTGGTAGTCAATTGAAGAACCCCAAATCTTGGATTATTTTCTCTCATCGTTATTATATAGTTTTTATTTGTTTATTAGTTTAATTTAGTTAATAATCATAATCACCAATCTATTCTTCCACACTTCTGAATTGCAAGAGATAAAAGACTTGAGATTGACATTGATATCAGTCCTTCCCTGTGAACGAACACACAAAAAATACTACTAACAGAAATTGCCACCGATTTAATTGATTAGCGCAGCTAATTAATTAAGGCAATTGTGTGGCGCACAAGTTTTCCTATCCTATATATACTCGTGTAGAGTCTTAGGATTATTCATTCGAAAAACATAAATCCTCCCTTCATATACAGTCTCTTCTCTTTCTCTGGTGATAGTTCTTGCTCGTCTCAACCTCGCTGAGAGTGACGCTCGTATGTAGCCTCACTGCAATCCGTTTTATCTTGGGAGACGTTTCGCTCGCACATACGGTGAGGGCTAATACGCTTTATGGAGACAGTCACGCACTGGATTCGGGTTTTTCGTTCCTTGTCTCCTCTTTTGTCTGTTTTAACTATACACATAACTGTTACTCACACACGCACAAATATTATACTGTTTGTATTTATCGCAAATTGTCTAACAATTAACTATACACATAACTGTTACTCACACACGCACAAATATTATACCGTTTGTATTTATCGCATATTGTCTAACAATTAACCGGTAAAACCAACAAAATTTGTGATCTAGGGCTCTGTTCTAAAAATCGATGATTAATCACGATTAATCACCGATTAATCCCTGTTCCATGGGTTACCGAACTGATTAATAATCCGATTATTCAATTAATTATTTCGATTAATCCTTAAATATCCGATTAATCCCCGATTAATTCCTGGACAGTGCCTCTATCGATTAAGTCCGATTCCCGCTTTTTACAACACTGATCTAGGGTGACAAATCCTGTCTGTTAACAACCTGAGATTAACTTGAACTGTCTCGTGGATCTTCAAGTTCGTAATTATAATCACTTGATGCGTACATGAACAGAATAAAGCCTCCACTGCAGATGTTCTATTAATTCTTTGTTCATCCCCTATTTTTTACATTGACTAGTTGATACAGGAAATCTGGAATCCAGATACATGTGCTAGATATAAGTGGAATATGCATAATTTTGGCATCTTGTTGTATTATTTATCAGATAATGGGAAAAAAATTATTTATTATGCAACAGAAACTGAGTTGGTCACAATAAAAGGAGTTGCAACAGTGGATTCAAAGAAGAATTCCAGAGAGAATCTGCTAGCAGAACAACTTAGATAAGAAACCAATCACTTTGAGTATGCTTGCTTGATTATTCTTTAGTCTACGGCTCTTTGCCTCGTTGATAATACTGATTGATAATGCTTGCCAATTGTATCTTTGTGTTTCTCAACATTAATAACATCTACCTATTCTTGAAAAGAAGCAAAGTTCGAAGGATCTCAAGATAAACAAGTTTCCAGACTGAATGTTGTTGCAATCCTATAATTCTGTATCAATATGTGCAATTACCATAAGCATTCCATGTGTTTAATGCTTTATATCTCTTCCAGAGTACAGAGATTTGCTTATGCTTTAGAAATGTATCAGAAGGTTTCAATACTGTAACCAGCGAATTGCATACCATACTTATGAGTGTGAATTTATGTATTAGCATCAGGTTATCACATCAGCTATCACTTATCAGTTCTTGTTAATTAATGACATGAAACAAGTCTTAGTTTTTTTTCCTCCCCTGATATTTTGCTGACCCTGTTTTTCCCTCTCCCAGTGCGGATGAGTTACCAGTGTTCCTTGCATAACAAACTTGAGGGACCGCAGTATCAATATTTGACGGAATGATCTCAGGCGTTCGACTGCAAGCTCCGGGTCTTTTAGGGCCAGTGTACACCTTACAGATATGAGTAATGTAGTTCTGGTAATCCTGCATACATGTAAAGAATTTGTGCCAACTGCAAAGTGAGAGCCGGAAACAAAAGGGCAGAAAGACAGAAATTAGTGAGTGGATAATGAGTACCAACTTGTTCTAGAGTTTTATTATTTACGATCACCCATGGTACAAATCTATGAGGCGGTTGAAGACGCTCAGTTTCGTAAGCAGCTTTTAGTTGTAGCTGCATTAGGAAGGATCGATAAAAAATGACAATCATAATTGCATTAGTTATGATTATCGGAAGGACAATGTAGATATATGCATTTTAACTACTGACATTGCAAGAATACTAACATCATTTCCAGTTGTAGAATTGTAGCAATGGTTCATAAGTTCTTGATTCAAATGCTGTTGTTCTAAACAAGATGGCCAAAAGATTTGTTTCCCATCCAATGTCAGTCGCTCTATGCACTGAATCAACTTGAAATGCATTTTCTTTGCCAGAAAATAAAAAGTAATATTGCAGTTAATTGATGACTGTCTAATATATCACACACGCATAAACACACAAACACATTGCTGATTTACCGGATCAGGCCAGAGATTAATAGCACATGCTTCCACTGTATTAAGCAGACACTCATCTGGGCCATGCTTAAATTTTATTGTCCATACATGAAGGGGGGGGAAGAAGCACATTATTGTTAATTATACGTGCATATGAAGAATTAGAATGAAATTTTTCGGTGGCAGGTACCTGGCATGTCCAACTGCTATTAGTAACGCGGCGAGCATTACCCCAGGGAATCAACCTGAGATTGACAATGGAAATGAGATCTGTTTCAAAGACTTTTCCGAGCTGATTTACGATAAAATTTCCACAGAAAGGACACAGTGATTCAAAGTAGAGAGACACGTTAACTTTAGTATAATTGTTAGGAGCAGCATCAGAATGAAAAATGAACAATGATATGGATAGAATGGTAAGAAAGAATGGAGAAACTTGTTTAGAAGAAGCCATGTTTATTGCCTGGTATAACTTGGATTATGAGGTACTCCATGTGTTTTTATCTGGGCTGCCACTAGTATCATTTATATTTTCATCAACTTTGTGACTTTAAGAGGGGCAAGTGCTTACTTTAATATTCAGAAAGGTATGTTTCCATGGATGGACCAGTGAGATATTCCAATTAATAGGTTAGTTGAAACTCATTTATTTCGAGTAAATTCACAATTACATGCAATTTTATTTTTATTTTTTTGGTCAGAATTGAGCAACTATATTCAGGACCAATACCAAGACTGGTCTCCTGATTATACACCCGACTTGCATACATTTGACCCATGACTGGCCCTGGGATGTTGGTATAAACTTGTGTTGCGGATCATATAGATGTTTAGGGGAACTTTTTTTCCCAAAATAAGAGGGTATTTGGCTGGGCTTAAAGCCATAGCCAAACTCCATTAAGTTAAAATGGACCTGTTTGGCAAATTCACTTCCGGATTAGCTTAAAGCTTAAAATTTTCATTAAGAGCCCGTTTGGTTTAACTTAAAAAATGTTACTTAAAGTGCAATTTACTAAAAGTGATAATTTTAACTTTAAGTTAGGTGTATCTGTTTGGCTAATTTTACTAAAAGTATTTTTTTTAAAAAAAAATTAACTAAAAAAAAAGAAATTTATATTTTTTAAACATAATATAAAAGTATAAAATACAAATACATGCAAAGAATATACAACAAGTTAAAAGGTGACTCAAATATATAAAAATTGATATGAGAAAAAAAATAATTTGAAAAAAGTACCTCAAAAGGTACTTAAATTTTTTGACCTAAAACTAACTTTAAGTTAAAAATTTTAAGGTTACACAAACTGCTTGAAATCACTAAAGTGGATTGAAAAAAAAAAAAAAAAAAAAGGGGAGCCAAACGGGCTCTAAGTAAAAAATAGCGTTTAGGTACTTTTTGCTTATTGACTTACGTTTTGTTTTGTTTGTTTATTTTATTTGTTTTTTTTGTTTTGTTTTGTTTTTTGCTTCCAGAATTCTTGTAAATTTTAAATAATATGAATTTATTTTTTTTTAAATAAAATTTTATTTTAAGTCAAAATTATTAAACCCCCATTTAACTTTAAGTAAAATTACCCAAACACATTCATTCAACTTAAAATTCAAAACTTCACTTTCTCCATTAAGTTAAAATAATGTACTTTAAGTAAAAAATAACTTATTTTAATCAAATCCCAAACGGTCTCTAAGTCAACTTATTTTTAACATAAAGTTAGTGATTTTTAACTTTTTACCGAAAAAAGTTAACTTTTTTTTACAACTTATAGAATTTTAAACATACATTAAATACTTGTATAAAACAAATTATCAAATTATGAAATTTTATCCGAAAATAAGTTCATAAGGACTTATTTTTAAAATAAGGTACACTAAAGTTCAAAAATTTCCACGTTTTCAACAATTTTAAGTTTCTAATTTTTCTTAAAAAAACAACGTAGCTCTTTTGAGAAAACATCATCGACTTGAGGATTTTAAGTACATCTCACCTTTTCAAATAGGATATATTGATATAAAATACAGGTTATCTTTCAATAAAACAATATTTTGTTGTTTGAAATTATTTAAACTTGAATGGTACCTACTATTTATAAACAAGAAAAAAAATTATGTAATTTTAAGTGAGTCCTTGAAATTAATATTTAACATTCACCGATGTTAATGTGATTTATTTAATTATTAGCAAATTTATCTTACTAAATTAATAAATTAAAAATAAAGAAAGTTTGTTGGTTTGAATTTTGATATTTAATAAATAATAAAATGATATAACTAATAGTATCTAATCAATTATTTTTTCTAATTAAATAATGTTCAATTATACATGTTCCTTTTATTTTGATGGGTCAAATTGATTAAAATTTGATTGAAATTTATATATATATATATATATATATATATATATATTATAATTGAGGAAAATAAATAAAAATATATCTATCATTGAAAAATATATTAAATTTAATTAAAAATAGAATTTTTAATTTTTTAAAATAATAATTGAATAATTTTTAATGTTTAATTAAAATTTATCAATTTAATCACTACAAAGTAAAATGGGACATTTAAAATGAGATGATGGAAAAATATAAAACATGTCTCGATGGGAAAAAAAATTGTATCATTTTACATTATTTCCATACGAATATAAGGTTGATTTTCCAAAATTATTCTTACATTTTTTTATTTTTTGGATTATGTTAAACAGGTATCCAGTCACTCCATTGGAACCAGACTTCTTAGCTATCCAACTTGCATCACTATATTCCTCTAGCACTCCAGGAAACCTCCTGTAATGCAAACCAAGATATATGGTGCCTTTTAGATATCTAAGCACTCTATCAAGAGCATCCCAATGCTTCTTATTTGGACAGCTTGTATATCTTGCTAACTTAGACACTGAATATGAAATATCCGGCCTAGTTCCATTAGCAAGATACTGCAAACTCCCAATAATCTGAGAATACCTTAACTGAGACACAGGTACTCCTGAACTATTCTTGGCAAGGGCAATTTTAGGATCATACGGCGTACTTGCGATTCTACAATTTGAATAACCATACTTCTCAAGTATAGATTTCTCTATATAATGAGATTGTGACAAGGTTATTCCATCAGTTGACTGTGTCAACTTGATACCAAGAATCACACTAGCCTCTCCCATATCCTTCATTTCAAAATGCCTTTTCAAGAAACTTTTTGTCTCGTTAATAATCTCAATATTGGTTCCAAACAACAAAATATCATCCACATACAGGCACACAATAATACATTCATTTCCTTTAACCATGTAATAGACACACTTGTCACTTTCATTAACTACAAATTCTGATTCTAAAACAGTTTCATCAAACTTTTTATGCCAGTCTCTTGGAGCTTGTTTTAAGCCATATATAGACTTGATTAACTTACATACTTTCCTCTCATTACCAGAGGCAACAAATCCCTCAAGCTGATCCATATAAATCTCTTCTTCAAGTTCACCATGAAGAAAAGCTGTCTTTACATCCATTTGATGGATGATAAGACCATGTACAGAAGCCAATGCTATAAGCATTCGGATTGTTGTCATTCTAGCAACTGGAGAGTATGCGTCAAAGTAATCAATGCCTTCCTTTTGCTTAAAACCCTTAGCTACTAGCCTAGCCTTATACTTATCTATTGAGCCATCAGGATTCATCTTCCTTTTGAAGACCCATTTACATCCTATAGTAGAACACCCAGGAGGTAGATCAACCAACTCCCATGTTCCATTAGAAACAATAGAGTCAATTTCACTTTTTACAGCACCTTTCCAGTACCTAGATTCTGAAGAATCCATGGCCTGTCGAAAAGTTAAAGGTTCATCCTCGATATTGTAAGTGATAAAATCACTTCCAAAATCCTTGACTACCTTAGCACGCTTACTCCTTCTAGGTTCCTCTACTTCATCAGGAGTAGAGCTACTACCAGGATCTACCCCCACATTTGTCATCCTTTCCACATGATCAGGAATGGACCTCGATGTGTGAGTGGGATCATCATCAGGAATATCCTGAGGTATACCAGTCTTCATAGGGAACACATCCTCAAAGAATGTTGCATCACGAAATTCAACTATAGTGTTAGCCACTATTCCGTCTATGTCAGATTTTAATACTAAAAATCTCATAGCCGTAGTGGTTTCAATATAGCCTAGAAAGATGCAATCAACAGTTTTCGGACCTAGTTTCTTTCTCTTGTGTTCAGGGACAAGTACCTTTGCAAGGCACCCCCACACACGAAGATATTTTAAACTAGTCCTTTTCTCTGTCCATAATTCATAAGGTGTCTTGTCCATATGTTTCAGAGGAACTCTATTCAGAATATGGCAAGCCGTATTCAGAGCTTCTCCCCACATGTACTTAGGCAACCCAGAATTAATCAACATACTATTGATCATATCCTTAAAGGTTCTGTTCTTTCGTTCTGCCACCCCATTAGACTCAGGTGTGTATGGTGGAGTTACCTTATGAACTATACCATTGCTTTTGCAAAATTCATTAAACAAGTTACTCGTATACTCACCACCTCTATCTGATCTCAAACGTTTAAGTACTTTACCAGTTTGTGTTTCAGCTTCAGTTTTGAACATAATGAATTTATCTAGTGCTTCATCTTTATGCTTAAGCAAATAAACATAATAATATCTACTACAATCATCTGTAAAGGTAATGAAATATCTATTATGTTCCTTGGTCAAAACACCACCAAATTCACATATGTCAGTGTGCACTAAATCTAACACATTTGAATCCCTAACCACATTATGAAAGGGTTTCCTAGTTTGTTTAGCAGTCACACATACTTGACATTTAGATTTCTTATCAATGGCATGTTTTGGAATCAACTCTAAGTTCATCAAATTCTTTAGAGCACCAAAATTCAAGTGACCAAGACGTGCGTGCCACAAATCAGATGATTCAACACAATTAACAGAAGGAGCAACATTATTATTAATAAAACTGCCCAAAACAGGCTCAACATTTATTAAAAATAATCCATCCGACAAGTAACCTTTGCCAAAAAATACACCAGTATGTGTAATAACTACTTTATTACACTTCAAAGAAACTTCAAAACCATTCTTAACTAAACAACTTCCACTTATTATATTTCTACGAATATTAGGAACATGGTGCACTCTAGTGAGGGATAGAACATGCCCAGAAGCGAACTTCAAGTCCACGTTTCCTATTCCAAGTACTTGAGCTACACTCGCATTCCCCATCGTCACAGTCATTCCATGAGTCTGTTGATAAGATACAAACAGAGTAATATCAGTACAAATATGTACATTAGCTCCAGTATCAATCAACCATTCATGAGACGAATAAGTGGAAAGAAGTACAGGGTTGTAGGTTACATACCCGTTGTCAGTTTCAGAAGCAATAGCCTTACCAACAACCATGTTAACCGTAGGCCCACCAGTGGTTCCAAGCACAGTGTTAGCTTGTGCTCCCACAACAGGTTTCTTAGCTTTCTTTTCAGGACAGTCCTTGCTCCAATGACCAACCTGTCCACAAGACCAACATGGTTTGTTTGCCTTTGGTTTCTTAGCTTTGTTCTTGTCCCTAGACTTAGTGTTTTCCTTCTTAGTGACAGACTTTCTTTTCTGTCCTACAGTCACTACATTCACCTTCGAACTCCCAGCATGTTCAGTAGGCATCACATGTCCTTACTTGGACTTGTGTTGCTCCTGCACTGAGATGTCCAACATCATGTTTGTCCAAGTGATCTCTCCTTTCTGTCTTTTCAGGGAGAGTGCAAACTCTTCCCAAGACTTAGGGAGCTTTTCAATCACAGACATAACCTGAAACTTTTCAGGTGAGTCCATACCAGACTCCTTCAAAGCATGAACTAACATCTCAAACTCATGCACTTGCTCAGTCATGGATTTAGTATCCACCAGTTTGAAATCAAGGAACCTAGCCACAGAATACTTTTCCAACCCCTGCGAGTCAGTATTATGTGTCTGGTCAAGCTTCTCCCATAAGAGCTTAGCAGTGTAAGAGTCAGATGAATAAATATCGAACAGAGTGTTCACCAAAGCTGCCAGAATTGCAGCCCTAGCCACCCCATCCTTTTCCTCCCACATGGTATAAGCCTTAACAGTTTCAGCTTTCTCCTTAACCACAATTGGTTTCTCATACTGCACCACTGGCCATAGACCCTTTACCGTTAACCACAGTTTCATCTTTTTCTGCCAACGAGAAAAACCAACACCCCCACCGAATTTATCAGGCATACCTAACATATCGATAGGTTGTGGGAAACGGTACGTAGTCCAATCAATGGTAGGTACAGTAACAGTAGACCCAGAGCCAGTCTCAACAACAGGAGTTTCCGTTTCGTTAACCATCTTGTTAATTAACAATATATATAACACAGATAATCTCTTCAAGATTGTTGGGAAATTTACACTAAACACAACAATGAGGCAGTGATATATATTAAACAAGAACAGGCATGAAACCAATCAACAGAAACAAATCACGAAGGCAACACAAGAATATAATCAGAGACTGTAATTAACGAGAAAAGTAAGAACAAACTTATCTCCCACAGAAGCTATTAGCAATACTGATCAGAGAGAGAAGAACAGCTGAGTCACCTGAAAATACACACCTAGAGGGGGTGAATATGGCCAACTATATCCAATTTTATAGTTTACCGAATATTAAAACTGCTGACTAGTCAGCTTGCTGATTACCATATAAAACAGTCTGTCAGCTAGCTTATATGATATATGCAGTGCAGGTAATTAAGTGCAAAAGGTAAGTAAACAACACACAATGTTTTTAGCTAGGTTCGACCCCTAATTCTCTATGGTCTACATCCTAGTCCCTTACCAACTTGGTAAGAGAATATATTATTGATCACAAATAAACCAATTACAGGATCCAATAATATATCACCCAATTTACTGATAACAGCTTGCTGGAATGAACTGCTCCCCCTGAGTAAGTCAGCTCCCTTGAACCTCAAAGCCTCTCTAACAGCCTTGCTCCCTTGAACAATGAATTCCTTGAAGTCCCCCTTCCTGAATTCCTCTAGTTCCTTGAACAACCTGTTGTATAGACCAATGAGTTCCCCTTTCAGCACAATACTCCTTGATCACCAAGATCCCCTTGCTGTTATGCAGTGAAACCAATTCCTTGTTGCTGATGGTAGCTTGCTGAAACACCCAATTCCTTGAACCCTATGCTTTCTAAGCACTATACTTCCCAAGTATAGACTTCTCTAGCCTCTAGTTCCTTGGACCCTTGTTTCCCAAGCACACCTCTCCAGCAACACCAATTACACTTGAACAATACAATGGAATATAAAGTGTTTACAACTCAAACTAAGAACTCTCTAAATATATAAATATTGCATATACTACTATAGCTCGTTTTGGAAGAATTTGAATGAAGGCACTGAGTTGATATTGTGTGTTCTTGAAGGTACATCTTGAGCAAAGACCACACACGTATTTATAGCAAGGTAGATGAAGTAATTTCTTCAAAACTTGCCCATACGCTCCTCATGTTGAATTTGGAGCTTCTTCCATTGAAATTTTGATAAGAGCAAGTTATTCAAACCTGCACACCGACTTTGTTGAAGAAGTAGAGTAGAAAATCCCTTGCACATGCCAAAAGATTTATTAGAGTAGTTAAATTCAAAAGGTTAGTCAAAAGGTTCCTTGATTTAAGGGATTTTGTTTTGAAAGAAGCTTTTAAAGAAAGTGGAGCTCTAATATATATTATACAACACACACACACACATATATATATATATATATATATATATATATTAGACAGCTGCTATAACATTTCTTATAATAAATCCTTGATTTAAGGACGTTGAATCTGTCCAAACTGATTCTGGGCGGTGGCTGGCAGCTTGCTGTTATCATCTGTTTTCACCGTCCCAGCTTGCTGTTATGTCAAGTTTGCAATGTCTTAGCTTGCTGACAATGAGGTATTTAGCTATTTAATTAAGTCCTGCAAAAAAAAGTTAGAGCACAACCAAACAGCTAGCTATAACATTCAGTTACAAGCTTATTAGCTTGCTGACAGAGTGATCATCAAAACCATAAGGCTATCAATCTCCCCCTTTTTGATGATTACTCAATAATTTATAGGAGTGTAAAACTCCCCCTAAATCCATGCTTCCTGTAAAACAAGATTAGATAATAAAGCATGAAATATTCATAAACCACGTACATTTGTATTCATCATCAAAACATCAAGCTAACAATCTCCCCCTTTTTGATGATGACATACTAGAATACATCGGAGAGACTATGTTGCTCCCCCTAAAACAATGCTCCCCCTGATTAACAAAATATCTCAACATATAGTCATGTAATCAGGTTAACATATATCATCGTATGCAATAGGATATACACATGAATCATCCCTGAATAAAAAACACTCGTTGATAAATCCCAAACATGTATAAAATATAACATTATAGCCCTTTTATCACATGTATTCATATTCTTCTCCCCCTATGACATCATCAGAAAAGGGGTTAACAAGATAAGCATGTAAGCATAAAACATGTAGTAAACCATTTAAGAAGCAATAGGATGGTTATATATATAAAGTTAGATAAATCAAACCAGCATGCTTAATACATATTGTCAGGTTATTCATGTGGAAGGTAGCTTGCTTATTAGACAATACACATTCCAAATGATGATGAATGTGACTTCATCTCATTTCACCAATCAATCAGCCATAGTAATGTTCCATTTTTTTTTTCCTGCAAAATATAATGTATATATACATATATTTATCCCATCTATATGCTAGAGGAATCTTGTTAGTACCACAATATATAACAATCTAATTATGAAAAAATTATGCACAAACAAATAGCATACTTACTACTTGGATACCCAAATTTGGTTGGATCCACCATGGTCAGTAGATAGAACATAAAGAATGTGTAGATCAGACTTCTTGACCCACTTTTGAATCACTTTTGGAGCTTGATTCCTTGTTCTCATTATTCTATCAGCTTGCTGTCGGTAAGCTGTCTGTCTGTTCCAGCTTGCTGGATCTGTATTCTGAATTTTGCAATACTTTGACAAATGACCCTTTTTTCCACATTTGTTACAGATTCTCCAAGGCATATCATAATCATAAGGAATACCATGTCTTCCATCATACTTTAGAGCTTTATCCTTTTTATTGAAGTTCAAACCAACTCCTTCTCTGACTAAAGGAACATTAGTCGTTTTCATCATTGATTTCAAGCTTTCTTCTCCTTGAATAAATGTTCCCATACCCTGCTTGAGATCCTTGACTTCTTTTTGCAAAACAATGATTGTTTCAGCTTGCTGATTGATAGTTTCAGCTTGCTGAGATGCCATTTCAGCTGTTTTAGAACATTCAGCTCGATTAGATTCTTTCAATTTGTATGATTCCAATGCTTTAGCTTTAGCTTTAACATCAGAACTCAGCTCTTTGATTTCTTCTTTCAACTTTCTAATCTGAGTATCTTTGGATCCTATTTCTTCATTCAGCTTGCTGATTTGAATATTTTTGGCTTCTATATCAGCTGTCAGCTCGCTGATTTCTTTGCACAATATATTATTTCTTTTGAGAGTAACCTTATTCAATCCTTCCAGTTGGATAACTTTGGCCTTAATGTGAGAAACTTCACCATGAGTATTTTCCGGGACATTTTCAGCCATAAGATCATAAACCACCTTTTTAAGATGGGCATTCTTCTCTTTTAGCTTGATATTTTCAGCTTTTAGTGCTAAAAATTCCTCCATAGACACTTTACTATGTTCCTGCATGGTTAGTGATTCCAAAATATTATTTTCAGAAGATGTATTAAATTGAAACGAGTTTACCGAACTAGATTCCACATCCAAGTCCGAATCTTCGCTTTCTACAAGAATGTCTTCTGTGTTTCCTTGAACCATATCATTTTCAATGCCAACCAATGCATAATTGATCATCTCTTCACTTGAGTATTCACTGGAATTAGATTCTTCATCACTCCATGTCATTTGAGCTTTACATTCCTTTTTATCCGTTGAGGCAGCTTGCTGCTTGTGACAATCAGCTTGCTGTTTTGGATTGACACATACTTTTTCTAATTTTGTTGAAGCTTGATAATGCATTTTTAAGGTATCCCATATCTCCTTTGCTGTTACACACGAAGAGACCTTGCCAACATCAGAATCTGAAAGACCACAAATTAGTGTGTACTTGGCATTTCCATTATAGCTTCCTTTTATCAATTCTTCCTCGGTAAAATCATCAACATCTTTTGGCTTTCCGTTTTCATCCATAAAGGTAAATGGACCATCTTTAACAACCAACCATTCAAGTGGATTTCTGCTCAGAATCACCTTCATCCTTAGTCTCCATAAATCATAATTTTTTGTACCAACGAGAAGTGGTGGCATGTTCGATGATTCTCCCTCTACATAAATGTGTGCCATAGGATCTGTACTTTCCTGTTACAGAAATGTTAGTACACCAAGCTCTGATACCAAATGAAAATACACACCTAGAGGGGGTGAATATGGCCAACTATATCCAATTTTATAGTTTACCGAATATTAAAACTGCTGACTAGTCAGCTTGCTGATTACCATATAAAACAGTCTGTCAGCTAGCTTATATGATATATGCAGTGCAGGTAATTAAGTGCAAAAGGTAAGTAAACAACACACAATGTTTTTAGCTAGGTTCGACCCCTAATTCTCTATGGTCTACATCCTAGTCCCTTACCAACTTGGTAAGAGAATATATTATTGATCACAAATAAACCAATTACAGGATCCAATAATATATCACCCAATTTACTGATAACAGCTTGCTGGAATGAACTGCTCCCCCTGAGTAAGTCAGCTCCCTTGAACCTCAAAGCCTCTCTAACAGCCTTGCTCCCTTGAACAATGAATTCCTTGAAGTCCCCCTTCCTGAATTCCTCTAGTTCCTTGAACAACCTGTTGTATAGACCAATGAGTTCCCCTTTCAGCACAATACTCCTTGATCACCAAGATCCCCTTGCTGTTATGCAGTGAAACCAATTCCTTGTTGCTGATGGTAGCTTGCTGAAACACCCAATTCCTTGAACCCTATGCTTTCTAAGCACTATACTTCCCAAGTATAGACTTCTCTAGCCTCTAGTTCCTTGGACCCTTGTTTCCCAAGCACACCTCTCCAGCAACACCAATTACACTTGAACAATACAATGGAATATAAAGTGTTTACAACTCAAACTAAGAACTCTCTAAATATATAAATATTGCATATACTACTATAGCTCGTTTTGGAAGAATTTGAATGAAGGCACTGAGTTGATATTGTGTGTTCTTGAAGGTACATCTTGAGCAAAGACCACACACGTATTTATAGCAAGGTAGATGAAGTAATTTCTTCAAAACTTGCCCATACGCTCCTCATGTTGAATTTGGAGCTTCTTCCATTGAAATTTTGATAAGAGCAAGTTATTCAAACCTGCACACCGACTTTGTTGAAGAAGTAGAGTAGAAAATCCCTTGCACATGCCAAAAGATTTATTAGAGTAGTTAAATTCAAAAGGTTAGTCAAAAGGTTCCTTGATTTAAGGGATTTTGTTTTGAAAGAAGCTTTTAAAGAAAGTGGAGCTCTAATATATATTATACAACACACACACACACATATATATATATATATATATTAGACAGCTGCTATAACATTTCTTATAATAAATCCTTGATTTAAGGACGTTGAATCTGTCCAAACTGATTCTGGGCGGTGGCTGGCAGCTTGCTGTTATCATCTGTTTTCACCGTCCCAGCTTGCTGTTATGTCAAGTTTGCAATGTCTTAGCTTGCTGACAATGAGGTATTTAGCTATTTAATTAAGTCCTGCAAAAAAAAGTTAGAGCACAACCAAACAGCTAGCTATAACATTCAGTTACAAGCTTATTAGCTTGCTGACAGAGTGATCATCAAAACCATAAGGCTATCAATCTCCCCCTTTTTGATGATTACTCAATAATTTATAGGAGTGTAAAACTCCCCCTAAATCCATGCTTCCTGTAAAACAAGATTAGATAATAAAGCATGAAATATTCATAAACCACGTACATTTGTATTCATCATCAAAACATCAAGCTAACATCACCAAGCCCTTCGAGAAGACTTGGTTGTTCTTGAAGAGATTATTGCCCCACTTACGCTGTGTTGGGTTGCTACAATAACACTTCCAGGATAAAACAGCTCCGATCAATGTGTTCACAGATACACCAGAGATCAACGACGACCAGCACCTCAGTTCGCCTAAGAATTATGTAAATAATCTGTTTGTGTCGAGAGAGAACAGAGAAGAAGAACGAACAAGGGTTTCCTTACGTATATACTTCTTAACGTTATATCTTTGATATATATAATACCCAAAAATAAAACGTAAGAGACATGCCTTAAAAGGAAAGTAAATATTCTGATTTAATTTCATTAACTGCATCAGTATTTATTTTTCAGTTACAGCTGCGTCAGGATCTGGCCATCAGTAGCATCAGGATTTGATGTCCGTCAGGATCAGGATTCAGTGCTCGTCAGGAACTGATATCCATCAGGATTTAGTCCATCAGTATCTGATGTCTGACTAAGTCCATCAGGATTTGTTCCAAGTACTGATCCAGTCCAGGATTTTATCCAATACTGATCCATCCATTTCCAGTACTACTATAACAAATAAATCTGAAACCTGTTAAAATAAATCAATATTCCAGGTAATAAAATTCCTCGCCCAGGTCGCCTCGCGTACGCGAGACGCCGAGACAATCGCCCAAATCGCCCTTCGACCCGACCCGACCCGAGTCGTGTCGTGACGTGGCGTGGCGAGGCGGGCGGCGGCGGCGCGCGTGTGTGTATGCGCGCGCGAGGCTCACACTACAACCATGCACACCCACATGCCTTAGTAGTTATACACTACACTTGCACATGGAGATATATAAAGCCACCAACCTCTCATTACCAATTCTATGTGGGACTCAAGTTATTTCAACTAACTAACCCACATAACTCATTTCAAGCAAGCAACTTCAACTCAATTTATTTATGGATTCCACTAAGAAAATGTCTTAGATCCAAACATGAAAGTTTAAGTCCTTATAACAAGGAACAACCTTCACTTGTTAGTTTCCGGAAATTACATCAAGAACATATTATAAATATGCCTCAAACTTTCCATTTTCTAACATATAGCTGGTATCCGGCGGCATGTAGATAGCTGGGGTATTGTTCATCCTTTGGGGGTTTCCACTTTCGGCATGTCTATAGCTGGTATTCGGCATGTAGATAGCTGGAGTGTCGTTCTTCTGATCTCAGTTTATGCAATTGAGGCTTCTGAACACTGGGCTAACAATGGTTCTTATGTGATGCGATCAATTGTGATATCGCTGCTTTCAGGGATGTTGGTGCAGTTTAGATCGATTGGGATGTCTTCGAATTCATTTTTAGCTTCAAGAACTATTAAGTTCTGTGTGTTAAATAATTAGGAAACAAATTATTTGTTTATTCAACCTTGTTGTATCGACAGTCGGGGGTTTGTCCTGTTGTTTTGTATTGAGTTGGTTTTGATACAGTAATAAATTCCTCAGCTTTTCGTCAAAAAAAAAAAGGCGACGGAGGGTTCTTGCTATAATACTCCATCCGTTTCAAATTAGTAGTCCATTTCAAAAAATAACGTATATTAAGAAACTAAAATATTGATGATCTAATTTCATATGTACCCATATTTATTGCAATGGTTAGAAAACTAAGTACATAAGGTCAATCTTAAAAATTAAAATTCAAGAATAATATGGGAAGTTTAAGTAAAAAATTCTCTTAAAAATAGAAATGAGATAACTATTTGAGAAAACTGGGCCTGAGGTTGTGCTCAGGGATCTCCCCAAAAGTTATAACAAATATGTACTTAGAGCAACTCCAACCCAAAGACCCCTTACCTATATTTATCCTAGGTGGACATATTTTAGGGGTTTAGTTTTAAAAACGATACTCCAATGCAACTCCCTATCCCCTATAATTTTTAGGTGAGAGAAAATCAAACCCCTTATTTAGGGAAGATAAAAGCAAACCGCTATAATGCCACATCATCATTGTTTCCTTATAATATTAACATAAAACTCTCCAACACTCCCATCTCTTTTTTATATTAGCTAAAATATTGAATAAATAATATTTTTTTAATTATAGGTAAGGAATATAGATAATAGCGTTGGAGTAAAACAACTTTTTGATTCCCTATCTTTTAGGTAACTATTATTTTATTATGTTTTAGGAAAGTAAAATAGGGGTTTCCCTTGGAGATGCTCTTAGAGCATCTTCAATGGTAAGAAACCCTTAGTTAAATTATCTATATGGCATGTAGGTGGCACTTTTAGATAATATGTAAAAACTGAGGCACTCCAACCCTATTTTTCCTTAGCAAAAAATATAGACAATCACATATGGTTGGCTATATTTGTTGAACCAACAAATTTCTTATGTATAATTTTACATAATTATAATTATAGATAATACCATTGGAGTCCATACCCTTGCTCTTACTTTTAGCTAAAATTTTACATAATTATTATAACCAATCATTTTAGCCAACTATTTTACATTTTACCATTGGAGATGCTCTTATAAAGTAAGGGGATACGCATGGGCATTTTTGTAAATATTAATTTTTTATCAGTGATTTACATAAATATCCTTAAATTTGTATTGAAGTTGTTTTAACTTCATGTAGAACTAGCACATAAAATTCTAACTATTTTAAAACAATTTTTTTTTGTGAAAATGAATTAATAATTTGAAACGAAGGAGTGTCCGAAGAGAAGCAAGTTGTTTAAAAATTAGTACTCCCTCCGTCCCAAAATATATATCCTTTTTGCAAAAAAAAAAATTGTCCCAAATTACATGTCCCCTCTTTTTTCCATACAAATATCTTTTCTTTCTATACAAATTTAAGTCTAATTTTCCAAAATTACTCCTATATTTATATTTTCAATGCTTGATTTTTTAAAACTTAACTCTATTATCATTTTTCAATACATTTATTAAGATTCTTTATTGAAAAACTTATTCAACTAACTCTTTTCTTAATGTGTATTTTTTTTAAAAGGAACATGTAAATTGGACTGAGCATTAAACTAGTGTAGTCCGACAAATTTGCAGCATTAAAGTTGTTTATGAACTTGCCAAGTCGCGAAAGAAACCGACGTAGTTAGTGACTGTAATTAAGTGAGGCAGGCCCAAACCTATTTAAATCTCTTTATTGGCCCATATTCATGGGGCTCCGTGAAAGCATTTTACAAGCTGCGACGTGGGTACATGTGATTTGGCCATGTAATATATTTTAACAAGATACGTGGAACAAGTACATTGCATGCTTCCCGATAACCGACGTTTGTCCCCCTGCCTTGTTTACGTATATTTATCAAACTCAATACAAAATATATGTCAGTCTGTGTGACTATAGTGTTGTAAAATCAGAAGGAAAATCAAAAAGTAAAGGGCTCAAGTTGAAAAAAACATGGAAGATAGTGTTACAGAGAATGAGAAATTACAAGTGCTGAGAAGTTCAATAGATTATGAGGATGAGAAACAAGGTGCAGCAAAGGAAGTTACAATTAATGGTAGTGAAGATGTTGTTGAAGAGAAGCCTGCAGTTGGATTTATCAACCAGCTGATTTCCAACTTTAACCCTGCAGGAGGAGGTAAAGAGCAAGATGAGGGAGAGAAACAAGGAAAGGAAGACAGAAATGACGATCATGTGGAAGAGAAACCAATTGGACTTATTAACCAGATCGTTTCCAGCTTTGCCCCTGGAGATAAAGAGCAAGATGAGGGAGACAAAGAGATTAGGGTAAGTGTAGAAAGTGAAGAGAAGAGAGGAGGTGGAGGGGTTTTTAGTCATATTATGTCCAACTTGGTTTCATCTCCTGTCTCAAGCCCCAGGGCCCGGGATGTTAAACAAGCAGGGAAACCTGGTGATGATGATCTTATCGATAATGCGAAAACGCCGGAGAAACAAGGCAATGCTATAATTGACAACATTGTATCCAAATTGCCTCCACCCCTACCAGGTACTATTCATTCTTGTATCTTTTTAACAATTAATTATATTCACACACATGCATCTACATCTAGCTACTTAATTAGAAGATATGCTACTTTATTAGTGTTTTAATGCTGTTTGGTTTGCTTTTGTATTAACAGATGATGCTGCTCCTGCAAGTGACGAGGCCTCCATTCTGATCCACTCTATAATCCATGACTAGTAGTGTATGTGTATCCCCCGGTCTTTCTAAATATCGCTTTCAGTTGTGAATTTTTAAGTGTTATGCTTTGCTTTCTTTTGTTTGTTTATTTGGGAAATCAGAGCAAAATTTTTATTTACAGAGCAAATTTCTGTGAAATGACAAAATTACTTTTATTTTAAATCAAGTTTAGTCCCCGAACAAGAACAATTTGATCTTTTCAAAAAATCTTGCTCTGGAAATAAAAATGTTGATCTGGATTTAACATTTCCTATTAGCTTACTAGTATTGTGAGTAGGGCCCATTGGATTTTTTTTAAAGCTAAATGTGTTTATTTTTGAGTTTGGAGCTGGAGTTTTTACTTGACTTTGTACTTGTGTCACTCAGTTTTTACTTGTGTCACTGTAACTCTTACTGTACATGTTTTTGGTTCAGTTCAATGACCGATGTGATTTGCTTCTGCATTACCATTTTTGCCAAGTTATCCAAAGGTTTAAAAGATCACAACCCAAACATCACTTAAATATGTACTATAAAAAAAACATCTTAAATATGTACCCAGATCAGCTGATCTCATCTTAAAGAACCGTCTAAACAATAATTTTCATACTAAAATTTAAAATTTGAAATTTGAAAAGAAAATAAACATACTATTTCATCCAAAGTCCAAACAACAAATGTCTACTATAGCAAAATATATAAACGTATAAAAGAAATACTTGATTCTCTGTTATATATAGTATAAAATATATATTTTTTATTTGTGTGTTATACGGTTCGGTTCGGTTCTTACGGTTTTTCTTGGATGAGAACCGGAACCGAACCGGGAACCGAAATTCTATAAAAACTAGAACCGAACCGGAACCAAAGTACAAAATTATAGAACCAGAACCAGATTTTTTCTCTGGTTCGGTTCGGTTCCCGGTTCCGAACCGGGAAATGCTCACTCCTAGTTCCTACATGTTAAACATGTTTCACACTAACCTTTACTCCCTCCGTCTCGTTATATGTTCCTCCGTCTCGTTATATGTTGCTCGTTTCATATGTCGGAATTGTTCATAACATGAGACAAATTACTAATTTACGTCTAATCTATAAGACCAAATATAGTCATGAGTGATCTTATTGGATTCGTATTTATGAGTAATTTAATACAGTGAAGTTTTTATATTTAATAATAATACGAAATTCAAGATATTAACAATCAAAAATGTGCATTGACAAACGTGTCCGAAGGAAACAGGAAACATATTTAGAGACGAAGGGAATAACATCCAATTCAATTTGAAAAATTAAATTCTACATCTCTACAACTTTTGATGCACACAAAATTCTTGCAAGCACAGTTCTTATCGACATTCTGATTTTTAGTTGCTATCTCCTAGATTTTGACTTATAATTTAGATGTGTATTAAAAAAATTTCAGCAGTTGTAGAAATGGCCGTAGGCAGAAACTAGAAAATTATTCTACAATTACGTAATTAACTTTTTAGTACTGAATTAAGTAATACTTTGGATTAAATACTAAACAAAATTATAACCTAACAGCTGAAAGTAGGTGTCTAATTACTTTTCCAATTAAAAGCACTACGAAATAGTACGATGAACAACCTGAATAGAGTTTAACAGTTGACATAATTTTAGGGACTAACATGTTCACCTTGTTCATTTTCTCGATGATGACATTTAATGTTATAGATGGAAGATACTTGTTTGCACAAGTAATTTGACAAAACCAATTGCATTGCTAAGAAATTAATAAAGATAAAAATTACTAGAAGCGTGTACAATTCGCCTCTTCTCAAAAAGTTACCGACAGAGAAGCTGTTAGGTACTGTTCCAGATCAGATGGATCATGGAAGGACAAGCATGCATTTGGAGAAAAGGAAGGATGATCTTCTGATCTCGTAGCTTGCTGAAAGGGTTAAAAGATCTGTATGTCTTGAAAACCAAGTCTGAAGCTTATCACAAGAAGAATCGTCTTCTGCTTGTATCCATTTCAGGCTGTTGTTTAGGGCAAATGGGGAAAACAAAACATTTAGAAGATGTCTAATTGTGTTCTAATATTATGCTATGTATGAACTATTTCGACCTATTTATTGGGAGGTAGGGAGTACATTACCTTGTGGACCCACTCATATTCCCCACTTTTGGTGTCAAATGTCCCATGCTGCAGAGTTTTCAACTTCAAAGTAAAACGAGGGCCACACTCCTACAAGTGGTGTGTATATATAAGAATGCATTTGCATAGACCAAACATGCCTTGCAGTTTGTTAGAATACAAAAATGACAAAATTATATTGCATGAAACTGATTTCTTTTATTAGAGATCACCAGAGACGGCGATATCTTTTCTTTCTTTTTTTTTTATGAAAAAGTCAAATTGGCCACATAATGCACCAGCTGGAACAATTAGTATAACTTCTAGGTAGAAAGTGAAGAATACCTGTAGCCTCGCTATTACTCTGTCCTTAGAGACGCTCTCAACTTTACCGTCCTTGTTCTTTGTAGCTTTTGAGTCGGTCTGCTTATTTTCTTTGTTTTCAAATACATAACTTCACATGATAAAAAACAGAAACTATCAGAAATTATATAAAGGGAAATATAACTTGATTATCATTTTGTCAAGGATGCACACCGATGATGCCTGAAGAATATAAAGTCTCTCTGATTGTGGAAGGTTACAACTCGTCGACCACGGAAATTCGGGTCTTGGGGAAAAAGTGACTGTATTAGCCTAGAAAAACACACAAGTTGATAGTGTGAAGGGACAACAAACAATACTGAGACACAATTCAGTCCTCTTGTGCATTAGAAAAGATAAACATTGGTCAAAAATCAGATGGTGGTATTAAGATACAGGGTATAGTTATGAATAATTGCACTACTACTTTAGTCACAAAACAGAAAGAGAACAAGTTGCTACCTTCCAATGCGGTGACCCAACTGTGTCGTGAAATTGTTTAATACTAGTTCAGGCTTGTGACTAGTTGGATTTCCGTGATTCTGCAAAAAAAAAGGACATTTAGAGCCTGTTTGGCAAACATGACTTTAAGCTAAAAATGGCTTTAAGTCATTTTTGGCCTGTTTGTGCAGTGTGGCTTTAAGCCGGTTTTAAGTTAAAAAACTGCTTTAAGTCATAAGCTCCATTTAGGTACTTTTGACTTATGACTTATGACTTATGGAGTTTTTTTTTTCTTTTTCTTTTTTCACAATTCTTGTAAAGTTTAAATATTATGAATTTAAAATTTTTTCAAGTCAAATATCACTTTAAGTCAAAATTAAAAAAATCCCCATTTAACTTTAAGTAAATTACCCAAACACATTCATTCAACTTAAAGCAAACAACTTTACTTTCTCCTTTAAGTTAAAAACACCTCTATTAAGTCAAAAGTAACTTATTTTAAGCAATGCCAAACACCCTCTTAGATGAATTTGGATAACTTGAAATGTCAATCACTGCAAGTCTGCAACTCAACATAAGTCGAGCCTCACACATACTTAGCAACTCAACATAAGTCGAGCCTCACACATACTTACATACACACACGAGGGGGGGGGGGTAGGTGGTTATAAATAAGCCCAATACATTAGGTTATATGATTAATTACTGTATTTTATTATATAATGATAATGATGTAAACCCCACACATCATATTAGACTTGATTATTGAATTATTCAACTATTATTAAGTTTTAATTTGAGTCTCTTTGTTTATGGGTTGCGAACCATTCAACCCAAGTTTAATGTAATTCTTCTTTCTACAATCTGTGCTGCATCACCGCATGTCCTAATGATGTTTCTTTGAATAGATAACAGATGAATTTGCTTCAATTAGTAAATTGAAAAAGAAAATTGTTACAGTTTTCATTAAAATCATTGCAGATGGACCCGTATACATTGGAACTTAAGAGCATCTCCAATGGGATTGGCTAAAATGATTGCCAAAAATAATTTAAAATAATGATTGGCTAATATTTATCGAATCTGTAAGGTGTTGTGCTCCAATGGAATTGGCTACAATGTTTACATTTATATGTAAATCTTTGTTACAACTCTGAAGAGGTTCGACAAATATAACCAATGTGAGGAGGTTGACTTAATTTTACCTAAGGGTTTTGCATTGTTGGAGCTACACAACAAATTATGTATATTTCTTGCCACCTAGGATTTTTTTGCTAAGGGCTTCTTCCATTGGAGATGCTCTAAGCATCTTTCCTAATGAAGTTTTAAGCTGACTACTACATCTGATTAGAGATCTTATGCTAGTGATACAACAAAAGAAACTATGAAGGACCAAGTAGGGTAAATAGTATCACGCACAACTAATTACAGATAACAGCAACACTCCACAATATAAATATGCGGGAGCAAAACGAAAATAACCCATTTAGCGAGTTAGAAACAAAAATGATTAGAATTAAAAGCCGTTGGAACTCTTAACAAGTCAAACAGTGTATAACGGGTAAGCAAAATATAAGCTAAGATTTATTTTTATATGTCTTCTCGTCGCAGCGAGAAAAGAAACTTTATCCTTGCAAAAGAAAAAAAAGCAATTGGTTGAGCGATACCAGAAGTAGTCTGCAGGCTAAAAAGATGATACCTTAATATCCTTGCGTAAGACCAATTTTGTTAGCTTGAAATGTGCGGTGGGCCCATCAGGCAAGCCAATTACTAGGAGGGCATCTGAGCACAGACAGTACAAAGTTCAGTACTAATAATTTATGTTCAGTACTTTTGTATTACCAATGAGGAGAAATATATCATTACATTTGTTACCACACGAATCAAGTATTTAGCCCTTTTGCTAGACTCATAAAGGGTACAAAGTTTATATTAATTTTTTCCAAGTCTAGTGCTAATATGCTGGACCAGTAACAAAGCTACAATAATTGTTATAACCATTGTCCAAAATATTTCCAATATCGTGGAAAAGGGTCAACAAAATTAATAATTCAAATCGCATATACAAACCTGGTTCCCTGCGGTTAGTGTGGACAACTATTAGAGAGGTAAAGTCCTTCTTTTTTGCATATTCCACAATCTGAAAGATAGAAAGGTACAATATTTAGCAAAAAAAATCACATTTTACCACAGGAAGATACGCAACAGAAAATACGAAGCACCTTTTTTAAGTCATATGTTCCTCTCTTGTAGTAATGAGCGTTTGGTATGACAGACAGTAGATCAGATATAAATTCTGGTCCCCGCTGCACATAGAAAAACGTTTAAATAAAAGACAAACAAAGAATGCGAAGAATATACATAGAGAGCATACCAAACATACAGCAATCCACCAAAAATGCAAGCATATAAACAGTAAAAGGAGAACAAAGAGTTGTCAAATCACAGGAATAAAACAAAAGAATTAGGTTGTGTTCACTTGGGGAAAATGGAATGAAAATTGTAAACAAAATTTATGAAGAATGGGGGGATGTTGGAGGAAATAGTGAACAAATATGAGGGAGAAGAAGTTTCTTATGGTGAAGATTGCAAGGAAAATGATGATGATGGAGAATGGAGCATTCCTTCCAAAACATGTGGGTTATAACTTTAGTTTAAATTATGTGGAAAGGAATGAAAATTTAAACACTTTGTCCAACCTCCCCTAAATAAGAGTACAAATTTCATTCCATTCTCCCCCCATTTCATTCAATTCAAGTGAACACACCCTTACAGAAAACATACAGTTGAATTGAAACGGCAGGTGGTGATCAATATCTTTGGAACGTGTTCTTGCTTCAACACAGAACTGAACTCATCAGCATCATTAGCAGCAAACAGCTGCAAATGATCAAAAATAACAAAAATCATTTTCCATTATTTGACATGGCAAGATTATGCAATGGATCAGGACAAAGATGAGAGAGCGGCAAATGAATAGCATACCTCTTCATCATCTGGTTTGCAAATCGTTTCATCAGCTTCCCTTGTATTTTCAATTGTGCGAGGAACTGGCCTTGGCGGAAGCTGCACCCAACAATTAAATTTCGGATTTATAAACTTTATGTTAAAAAAAATATTACTGATATAGATGCCCCTTTTAGGAAGACTTCACATTGTAAGTACATTCATTTAAACATGTGGACATAATGGGTATGTTTGGGTTGGTTCATCGTTTCGAGTTTGCTACCAATCATTTCGACCACAAATTTCAAAATACAGAAACACATTTGAATCAAGTAATCTGAAATTGAGGACACAGATAAAGATAGTTCCTTAAATATATGTACATAATTTGTAAAATTAACATGCCAAATCTTGATACAAACAGGATTTATAACTAAGACTGCACATAATATGGTATCATTCATATTATTATCTGCATAGAAATCACGACTGAACAGAATCAAAATATAGATAGATATGTACAAGTTCTACCAGGAATCCTCTTGAGAAACAAATGGATGTCTGCTAACTTCTATTTCAATTATGTGTACTGGGTAGGTTCCATATATACTTGGACCAAATATCAATATATGGATTTAAAATGAAAAACAAAGAATATTTCATATCGACATCTATATTTTGGATATATGACCTGAAAATATCTGATAATAAACAAAATGGGGATGGTAAAAAAAATGAACCTCTTCACCGAGCTCAAGAGCTCTCTTCTCAAGAGCATCACGAGCTTTGGCTTTCTTGCGCTTTTCGAGTTTCTTCTGTTCCTTAAGTTTTGCATGAACAGCCGACCTCTTATCTTTGTTTTTAATCATAGAGGGAAGCAGTTGCTGCCCAGTAGTCATCTTTGGCTTGTCATCCTTCTTATAACTATCTTCATCTCCGTCATCATTTTTGGCCTTTCGTTGCTTATAACCCATCTTAATTCCCTCTACACAATCAATAAGGGACAGTCGAATCACAAACTTGTACACAATCCACAATATACAAGGAAATGTATACCAACACAGTTACGGAGAAGCTCAAGTCTTAAAACCGCAATCCCCCTTTTCTATTCCTAAAAACTCGACCTACGGAATACAAAATCTGCTATTTACCAAGTAAATTAACATATAATCAGCTTCATTACTATTTACATGAATCAACTAAGATACACAAACCCACAAATATATACATACATATATATATATATTTCAATACCAATTAATAAACTTATTTAGGGCGTTGCCTACAAATCAAAGTGAAAGCTAGTACTAATACAAAGATTATATAAACCTTAAAAACAGAGTATTAAAGTGAGAGATTAAAGAATACCAAAAAAAAAGTATAAACATCATCAAAGGGATATACATATAGAATCTATACGTATAGATGAAGAAAACAAAATTAAGAAAAGGGGCAGTCGTACCTTTGAAGAAACTCACTCCGGCGGCCGACAAGGGGGGTGAGTAACGGGGAGTATAGCGGAGCCCTAAGATTGATTATGTTTTTATTGCACTCTTCAATTTTACTTATATAACCCTTCTTCTCTTTTTTCTCTATTTATTGTTCTTTTTTGTTAGATAACTAGCATAATAACTAGAGCCGGTAATTTCGTACACGACACGAAAACATGACACGAAAACGACACGAAAATTACGGGTTTGGGTTGACCTTTACGGTACACGAACACGAAAATACACGAACACGAAATTACACGGATGAATTTAGTGTCGGTTTTGGGTTTACCCTTGGGTACACGACACGAAACGAAAATACACGAAATAAATAAATATTTAAATAATTTTATTAAAATTATATGAATACATATTTTAAAGTGATATTTTATATATAATTTTTACATAAGATAAATACAAAATAGTTTTAAATATTAGTTTCACAAGACTTGAGCACACTTCATTCCTTATGACATATTGACTTAAAACTCTACTAGTAAAAAATTAATATTTAAATATTTTTATTTTTATTAAAAATTATACGAAACACGACACGAAATGAAGGTACACGAAATGAAGGTACACGAACACGAAACGAAACGAATCTTTAACGGGTCGGTTTTGGATTTACTATTATTTACACGAAACACGAAAGTACACGACACGAAAGTATACGAAACGAACGAATTGCCAGGTCTAATAATAACCCTCTGACAAAAAAAAAAAAAAAAAACTAGCATAATAACCCGTGCCTGCGAGGCACGGGTTAATTTCTAGATATTTTTTGTTTAATACGTAACAATAAGATTCTTAATTATTCGTTTATTGTGCATATGTATAATGTTTTAGATATATATCAATATTTTTTATTTGTACGTGACATTACTAATTTGCGTTACATTGGTAATTTAGCTCATAAAGCGAATGATAAATTTTCATGTTTGTGACATGTAATCTGCATGTATTGAATGAGTACAAGTTATGTAGTTAGTGATAAATATTGGGTCACTACGTCGTGTGGAGTGATATCTTCCCCCCTCCTGAATCCATCCCGATCCAGAAATAAAAATTATTTTGGTAACTAATTCCCGTCCCATATGGGATACAGAAATCTCGCGGTAAGTGGAGAATTCATATTTTTTCTTAAAAAATTTTATATATTTTAAAACCTATGCGAGTGACGAGCAATTTTCTAGTATCAGACTTAAATATTTGTACTAATGTCGTTCGAGCATTATTTTGATTATGATCGAATTTCATATATTAATTGAATGATATTGTATGTATAACCTATATATTTTTAATATAGGTGATATTTGAAATCAATGGATTTATATGCGATTGTCAAATTGCATTGATCGGTGAAAAATCTTTTTAATAAATAACAAATAGTTTAATTTTTATTCTAAATTGGCATTAAATATTAAATTAAGACAATAAATGACCTTTTTTATAAAAAAATCACCATTATTAAAATTGACATAAACTAATATTTTAAACTGTGATATTAATTCAAACTTTTCATAAAATTGTGAAATGTGATAAATGAGTTGATCAAGTTTAATTGCAATAATCATGGTCAATTCGAAGTATTTCCTAAAATCATGTCAATTTCTTGACCTAAAAACTCACAACATACTAAGATTGTAATTTTGATATGCATTATATTAACTTGTTCTTATAAAGGCGTCAAATACACTAATTCGTATCGATGTGGAATGTTACAATCCCTATCGTAGTTGGACGACGATCTCGTCTATCCCACGAACGAACAAACATACTAAATCTTGCAAATGACGATGCAATTTCCTCTAGGCAAGGCTAATATTATATGTATAAAATAATGAAATTTTGAGTACTTTTAAAACATCAAGTCATGCTCCGATTTTGAATCTGAAATATGTCGAACTATATTGGTTCAATGACATGCATTTAAATGTTCGGATTGTTACGCTTTCATTAACCATTTTTCGAAATAATATGCATTTAAATGTAATGAAAAAAATTAAATATCTAATAGATATCTTATATTTATCTATTAATATTGTAAATACTTACTATTAATACTATTTATTGAACTGAATGATTTGAAAATGTATAAGTTGACTACATATTATAAATCACTATTTTATACTATAAAATAATATGATACAAATTTGTAAATGTAACACGAAAAAAATGATTTAGAAAATTTAGTAGTCATAATACTAATATTCTTAATTCATGAACAGACACGAACACATAATATGTGTATGATTCATAACACATATGATTGAGTGGTGTAGTGGTAGGATGGTGTGCAAATCAATTGTAAGAGTTGAGTTCAATTCCCACCTATCACATTTTTTAAAAAATGAAAATAAAAGGGCAATTTAGACAATTCAAATAGAATAAAATGTGTCACTAATTAAGTTGATTAAAATGTCTCACTAATTTAAGTCCCTTGCTGGGCTATTATATATACTAGCATAATAGCCCGTGTGAGGCACGGGCCATTTCTAGCATTGTTGAGCATCATAAAGATGTGTATTATTTGAACGATTTGGTGATATTTTTATACATTAGAAATATATGAAACAAATTTGGAGCACGTATGTGAGGAATGCACGATCACCAAAAGTGTGAGAGGATACCAAAGTGTGGGAAGATACGCCAAAGCAACTTCTTCCTCGACCACCAATAGTATATGTCTTTGCAAGCATTTAAAAGGAAATGACCATGCAACAAATTATTGAATGCTTTTATGTTTAAAATTTTAGACATTTTACAATACATTTTAAACATTACAAGACCTTAATTATTGTAACATACAAGATCTTACTTATTTTAAAGTCTGAGGTACTCCCTTTATTCTCCTATTATATATAATGTAGAAGAAGATACATTGTTATATAGCACTATATACATAGTCTTAATTATAGTATCGTCTCATAACTCAAAGCTATATATATAAATGTTTCAAATTTCCTTTCAAAACTTCATATCTTTCTTAATTCGCTAATTAATTTGCTATATTTTGTATAGTATTTATCATACCGTCTTATAAGTAAACTATATATTATATGTAATTATTAACCAATAATCGATATGTAATCCAAATCTCATTTGTATTTTTTTTTTTATAAATTTTCTTAAAATTCATATTTTTAGTATGTCTATAGTTTGATTGATTCTAATTTGACCAACCAATTTTAATTTAGTGCATTTTTTTATTAAATTTCGCCACAAAATTAATCACGAGCACTTCATATGTGATATTGTTAACAAAATAGTTGATCTCGAAGAATAATTATTTTATCTATGCATTTCATATATGAGATTATGAACAAAATAATTTATCTCAAAATAATATTTATTTTCTCCATTTAAAAAATATAAGAAATTTTTTTGTAAAATTTATTTAGATGGGTAGGTCTATAAATAATTATAAAAAATAATGCGTACAAGTTATATTATGAGTAATTTTATCTTAAATGAATAGTTTAATGTATATTAAACATAATATAACCTAAAAAGTATTTATGTATGTAGTTAATGAATTCCATCATAAGCATAAATGTCCATCTAGCAAAATTGGTTGGTGAGTTTAATTTCATTATGAGAGGTCATGTGTTCAATTCTTTGGTACAACAATATTTTTTAAATATTATAATTGAGTTAGGTTCGGAGCTAATTTATTTGTTCAGGATGGAGGTTTGACAAGTACCTTTTCTCCTATTATATATAGAAAGATAATGGATAGATTCTTTTATTCTTTCGAAAATTGAACTTCGTTGTTTTTTTTTATTTTATTTTTGCACAGCTAACACAAATTTTATCATTAATTTCTACTTGAGCCCGTGTGAAGCACTCACTATATTTTAAGATATAAACTTGTTTTTTAATTCAAATAAATCTATATTATCTATACTATATTATAAAAGCCGAAACATTAAAAGTTTGGTTTAACGGTACTTGTTGAATTTACCTAATTACCCTTACTCAATTACAGATCTACTAACTAATCAATTTCCTTTTTCATGTTACACATATTATCTTTTCTATTTTCAAGAATTAAATAATTTCCTTTTCCAAGTAAAATACAATATCTTTTATATTTTATCTAACTAAAATTTATCATTTATTAATCAATTTCCTTTTTCAGTTTAAACATATAACCTTTTCTATTTTTCAATAACTAAATAATTTCCTTTTTCATTTAAAATAGAATATCTTTTACATTTTATCTAACTAAAATTTCTCCTATCTATACTATTATACTTTTTTCATGTTACACATATTATCTTTTCTATTTTCAAGAATTAAATAATTTCCTTTTCCAAGTAAAATACAATATCTTTTATATTTTATCTAACTAAAATTTCTCATTTATTAATCAATTTCTTTTTTCAGTTTAAACATATAACCTTTTCTATTTTTCAATAACTAAATAATTTCCTTTTTCATTTAAAATATAATATCTTTTACATTTTATCTAACCAAAATTTCTCCTATATATACTATTATATAAAAGCTGAAACATTAAAAGTTTGGTTGGTCGGTCGGTTGGTCGGTCGGTCGGTACGGTACCTGTTGGTTTTACTTATTTACCCTTACTCAATTACTACTAACTAATCAATTTCCTTTTTCAGATTAAACATATTAACTTTTCTACTTTTCAAGAATTAAATAATTTCCCTTTTCAAGTAAAATATAATATCTTTTATATTTTATCTAACTAAAATTTCTCCTTTATGAATCAATTTCCTTTTATAGGTTAAACATATTACCTTTTCTTTTTTTTTTCAATAATTAAATAATTTCCTTTTTCAGGTAAATTAGAATATCTTTTACATTTTATCTAACTAAAATTATCTTTTTTAAAAATACTACAGCAATTTTGTTTAATAAAATAAAATAATTATATTATAATTACTATTAACTAATCAGTTACATTTTTTAGTCAAAACACGTTACCTTTTCTCTTTTATCTAACTAAAATCTTTCTTTTTCCAATTATATCATGAACGGTTACCTTTTTCAGCCAAAACACGTTACCTTTTTTCTGTTTTGTTACTAAAATCTCCTTTTTTCCAATTGTATCACAAGCGTTTCTATTTAATAAAATTAAAATAATAATAATAATATTATAATACTAATAATTATTCGATTACTTTTTCAACTAAAATATATCATCTTTTTTATGTTTTCTAATTAAATTTCCTTTTTTCTAGAAATATAACTGGCAACATTAATTTCTCATTTTCTAAAAACAATTAGCAATTTTATTTAGTAAAATAACTAATTATAATTACTATAAACTAATCAATCGCCATTTTCACATAAATCACGTCATCTTGATGTTACCTTTCTATTTTCTCTAACTAAAATCTCTCTTTTTCCAATTATATTTCCGGCGGTTCTATTTAACACTATTAGCAATTCTATTTAATAAAATATTATAATTACTAATAATTAATCAATTACCTTTTTCAGCTAAAATATGTTACCTTTTATATTTTTATATTTTTTTAGTTAAATTAATGGTACGTGTTATTTTACGTAATTATCCTTACTTAATTATTTATAATTACTAATAACTAATAAATTTTCTTCTTCTGGTAAAACATGTTACCTTTTCTATTTTTCTAATAACTAATCTTTTTTCACAAAAAATATGAGAAATTCTTTCCTTTTTCAAGTAAAATATGCTACCTTTTCTATTTTTCAATAGCCAATTTTTCTTTTACGTAAAATACAGTTTATCTAGCTAAAATTTTTTCTTTTCTAAAAAAACTATGAGCAATTATGTTTAATAAAATATTACAATCACTAATAATTAAACAATTGCTTTTTTCAGCTAAAATACATTACATTTTAAATTATTTTTTTTTTTTTCAGAAAAACCTATTTGGTTTGATTTATTTAAGTACAATAAAATAATTACAATATAATAACTAATAACTAACAGATTACGTTTTTCAGCTAAAATATTTCATCTTTTCAATATTTTCAAACTAAAATCCATCATTTTTTTAAAAATATCACGGACAATATATATATAATTATATCAGATCATATTTTTTAAAATTTTAAGCCAAGAAAATTTATGTCTTAAATTTTTTAATTGAAATTGAAAAAAAATTCTGTTATATTAAAGAATATTCGTGCATCGCACGAGTTTTAAGCTAGTATTTATTAGTTTATGATTTGTGTAATGTGCGCTTCTTTTAAATATTTATAATTACATAAATTATATTTTTAAATAAAAATTTTCTTAATATTTATATTTATTAAGACTTATTTACAATAAACTTGATTTTTATCAAATAAATTAGGGTGAAAAACCAAAATATCCACCATTTAATTCTAAGTGCCCAAAATGCCTACCGGCGCTGCTATTCGCCCTTTTTACCCACCGTATACGCATTTTGAAGATGCTTATAGGCTATACGCATGTGGTAATTGCATGGTCTTTGTAGTATCAAAATTTCCACTTGTGAACAGTACTTGGGTTGCGCATCTTGAAGATGCGTGGTTGTAGATACGCATCTTGAAGATGCGTATCCCAAGTACTGCTCATCTTCTTCGAACATCGTTGTCGGAGCAATTTTTTGACCAAAAATTCGAACACTCCGTTCAACTCCTTCCAGCAATCTTTGACTACCATAATATATACCAAAGTGATCGCCTTTTCACCCTCTACATGTCTAGACCATTCGTTTTTTATTTGATTCGCAGGATTAAAAACACCCAAATCGGAGCTTTTTTCAGATAACGTTCTCATATCTTTTCGTACACGCCCCTGCGGGGCCAAAATTCAACAAATGAACATAGCATGATGTAGAGGCAAGCCTGGGCTTCCTTTTGACGCCATCAGTTTTTGTGGAGGTGGCCGGAATGTTATGGACGGGGATAGGCGATTTTTTGGACATCGGAGCGCCGGAGCTGTTTGTGCAATAATGACGTCAGCTAACGTCATTGCGCATCTAGGAGATGCGTGACTTGGGTTATGCATTCCCAACATGTGTATCCTAGTATACGCATTCCCAAAATGCGTACCCCGTGGGTAAAAAGGAAAGCTTCTCCCGCAAACAGGCATTTCGGGCATGTTCTAAGGAAATGTAGTGTACTTTGGGCATTTTCTCAATAAACTATATTCTATTATTGAAAAAACTAAAAAACTCTAAAATTTGAAAGAATTAGAGGGAAAAAAAACAAATTTGAGTATAAATACTTGCATGCAATGCACGGCTCCTTTTCAAATTTCTATAAAATTATATTAATTTTTATGTCAATGATTTAAATAATATATAATTAGGTTTTTCACATCAAATAGGATTATCAATGTTGGTCTTCTATACTAAATAAAATTAAAGTAAAAATTTGCAATTATTTTTTTTTCTCATAAGATTCTAAATGTTTTCATTTGGATAATAACTGTTAAATTATCACTAAATTAAAGATAATTTTATGAGCTTCGCGTGGACTGTAAAATCATCCAAATCTAATTTCTAGATCTCGAGATAGAGCCAAAATAATAAATATGAACGTTTTTTAATAGTATAAAAATAAATAAAATTCATCTAATACAACTTTTAGTTATATCCTTTTTAGATTATAATTTTCTTTTTAAAATCCAGTTCTAATACAAACTTTTTAAATTATATCATTTTTAGACTATAAATATAATCTTGATCGTCTATTTTTAAAAATATTACATTCGACGGTTAAGATTATTTTGACAGTATATGGACCAAAATTATGGATTAGATTCCTCCTACCCTTGTTATATATAAAAAAGATGTTATTGTTATGTAACCGATAAGAATCGATCATTTAACCTTTGGTAGTACACTCTTATTATATAATACAATATAATTAGAATTCACACGATCTATTTTTACTCTATCTTTTATTCTAAAAATCAGATTTAGACAATTTTACAGACCAAGAAAAACTCAAGAACTTATCTTTAAGTAAGTGATTATTTAAAAAAAATTATCCAACCGAAACTATTCGGAAATTGAAGAAAAAAGAAAGTTGTGAATTTTTATATATATTTAAAATTTTATTCAATATAAAAACCTATTTATATTTGATTTAGATTATTAAAATTTATTTTTTCTTATTTAAATATAATCTTACTATCAATTAAATAAACTTACTTTCTAATTCTAATACTAGAAATTTCTATTCAATTTAGAATACCTAATTATACATGGTTCAGATTATTAAATTTACTTTTTGGTATCTGAATATAATCTTACTATCAATCAAATAAACTTTTTTATATTAGATCTAACAGATCACATCTATCTATTTTAAAATCCAATTTTCCATAAATTTTTTATCGATGATCATTTTATCATACCACAAAAAAACTGGATTAGATCCCTCTTAATCTTGTTATATATAAGGATAAAATGTATTTTGTTTTAAATAGAGTTTAATTATTATAAACACAAATCAGTTGTCATGTAAAATTCGTAAAAAATTCATCGTAAGCCGGAATTTGTTGATTTTGGATTCGTTGGAAAGATATTTATGTGCTCAACAACTTTAGTTCAAGAAAATATTGTTTAGAGGGTCAAAAAGGGTAAATATAGGTGAAAGGCATATGATGTAGCATATTTATATTTCGAGGATACAACTCAACTTAAACAAGATTGTAATAGTAAATAGTATATAGATTGTCACAAGGAATTTCAGATTGTATTATCTGTCAGAAGAAAAAGATCAAGGTCAATCTACAGACTTAGGGAATTACTACATTGAAAGAAGTTCAGACATCTGATCAAGCCTCAGTGGAGTATTTGTTTAGAAGTGGATTCGTTTAAAGTGACAGAGATTTCAAGGTGACAGAGTCAGTACAGAAGAATTAAAAAGAGAGAGAGAAGAATAGAAAAGGAACCAGATTTTAAAGTCAAAAATAAAGAAAAGCCGTTGAAGTTAGTCGTTCATGAACCAGACCGTGCATCGAGCGTCAGCAGAAATTCGGTGGTACTTCTTTATTACTTTCAGTGGTTCGAGAAAAAGAATGAGCTATCAAATGATTAATATTAATTCTCATTTAATTAATATTATTATGTAATTGATTTAATTAATAAATTAATTCTTTCTGAATTAATTTATTTATTAAATTAATTATCATGTTAATTAACTTTGAATTAATGTATTAATCTAAAATGATTTAATTAATTAATTAATTAATTAATCTTTAGTTGATTAGTTTATTAAGTTAATTAATTAAATTAGAAATTAAATCAGTTGGGCTACATGTTTAAATTTTTGGGCTGGATTGAAAAAAAGGCTTTGGGCTCAAGCCCAATAGAAAGGTTAATTAGTACAAAGCTGGGTGACTTAGTTGCATTTTTGTGTGTGAACACAAACTTGTGTAAACAATTCGTATGAATTGTTTAAACAAAGAAACCAACAAAAGAATGCAAGTTGATGTTGTCTGTTGTCACCTGCACATGCTTTGTCGGCAACATCTTCACTCTCCTGCAAGCGCGTGGAGTACACGCGCCCGAAGGCCTTCCAGCAAATCAGCCGCGTGTTGTTCAACTCCCTGTCCTGCATCTGGTCTTCGTCAAGGCAGCTAATTCAGTTTATTGAACAAAGAATTAAATCGGTAGTCATACCGATAGTTATATTAGACAAAAGTTCTAATATAACAATCCGTAAGTTATACTGAATGTTTATATCTAAGTCATGATAGTACAAATTGCTAAGTCATGATAGTTCAAATTGTTAAGTCATGTTAGTATACTCACTAGTCATGACAGTGTATCCTAAGTCATGACAGTGTATCTTCTTTAGTCATGATAAGTTGTTATAACTTGTAAGTCATGATAGTCTTACTGATTACATTGTCATGACTAACTAGTCATGATAAGCCAAGCAAACAAACAAGACAGGAGACTTTGTTTTATAAAAGGAAGCTAGCCGCCAGAGACATACACAAACATTATATCAAAAACACCAGAAGCTTCATTTCTCTCTCTCAAGCTCAAGAACACACCAAGAACAAATTAATTTTTGTAAAATCAAGTTCATCTCCTTTGTAATATTTTATCCGGTGGAACTTGATTATTTGTGATTCTTGTACTACTAGCGAATTAAGTTTCCTAGTTCACAACTTGATATCTTGATTCTTATTAACTAAATTAGAAAAGTTCATGTCGAATTTTCTAATTAGTTATTAATTACTTGATAATCATTTGTACTGAAATTGTAACACCTATCAAGTTAATATATTGTTATATTCAACTTGAAAATTTGTTTCAATTAATTCCGCACAAATTTGTTTGAATCAAAATTTATTCAAAGGACAAATTTCGAGAAATTGATAAAGATTGTATTCAACCCCCCCTTCTACAATCTTATCGGACCTAACAATTGGTATCAGAGCTTATTGATTGATACACAAATCAAGATCTTATTTTTATTCAATCAAAAATTTATCTCGAATTTTTAACTCACTTAAAAATTCATCATGTCTTCAAAAGCCATTGTTAAGATTCCCATATTTAATAAGGATAATTATGATATGTGGAAAAATAAAATGGAGTTGTTTCTTGATGTTAAAAATTCCAAATATTTGGATGTTCTGAAAAATGGACCTAAAATTCCTATGGTTCATGAAGAACAAGTTGTTACTGATGGAGTTGTAACAATACCTGCTAAATCCTATCCAAAGGACTCTAAGAACTTTACTGCTGAAGAAAAAGAGGAAGCTGGACTGGACAAAAATTTGAGACTAATTCTAATAGATTCCCTGGATGCTGTAATGTATAGCCATGTGATGAATTGTAAAACTGCTAAGCACATCTGGGAAACTATTGAGACTATTAATGAAGGGACTGATGAAGTCAGGGAAAACAGACTTCAAATTTTGACCTCTGAATATGAACACTTTAGAGCTGGCCCCAATGAAGGCATTCAGGAAGTGTTCGAAAGGTATAACAAAATAATCAACAATTTGCAAGTTCATGGCAAGCAATATACCCAGAAGGAGATCAACATGAAGTTTTTACTGACTATGCCTACTCACCTAGAGCATAGAATTACTACCATCAGAGAATCTAGAGATTTAAATAAGATCACTCTTGAAAGGCTATTTGGTGTTCTGAAAACGTATGAATTAGAACAAGTACAGCAGAAGGAGTTCTCTGGCAAAGGGAGAGTGGCAAGTTCTTCTACAGCTCTGGTAGTTGAGGTTCCTAAGGAAGTGGAAGATAAAATTGTTCAACCTAAAAGCTTCAACAAGGAACAAACTGAAGTGGAACATGGACAGACACCAGCCACTCAGGATGGTGGAGAATTCTATTCACTGGAAGAGCTAGATCAATTGGAAGATGAATCCATGGCAATGATGGTGAGGCAATTCAGTAATTTCAGATTTAGACGAAATCCAAAGTTCAGGTTTAAGTCTAATAGCAGATTCCAAAGAGGAGGTTCTTCATCCTCTAGTAACAGGGGATGATACAAAACTGGAACTGTTGACAGAAGCAAGATTCGTTGCTTTAATTGTAATGAATTGGGACACTTTGCTACTGAGTGTCAAAAACCCAAACAAGCATAGAAAAGAGATTATGCTTCTGAAAAGAAGAAGACTGGAAGAGCTTATGTAGCTGCTGGTAAAAGCTGGGATGACACAGATAGTGAAGATGAAGAATATGGAAATTTTGTGCTGGTGGCAAATGCTGAAACATCAACTCGTTATACTACACCGGTAATTCTTACTGACGCTGAGTTGATTAATAGCTTATATAGTTCCATTGGTTGTGCACAGAAAACAATTGAAAGAATAACTCTATTAAACACTAAACTTGAAAATGAAGTGTTAGAGTTAAAAAAGGTGCCTGATAATCAAGATCAACAAATAAAAGAAATAGCTCGTCTTAACTACAAAGAAAAGGGTCTAGGAGAATATATGATAAAACAAGTTGATAGGATTGCTGAACAAGACATCGGGATTAGAGAACTTGAAACACAGATTAGAGCTTGTTATAATTCTGTTAAAGTTTCCAAAGAGCACTTCAACAAACAAGCTAGAGAACAAACTGTAGGAATAGGGTTTGGTTACAAAGAAGCTGCTGGTTCTTTGGGCAATCATTTTGCTAATCCTATTCCTGCTAAAGAAAGAGGTATACCACATGTACTCAAGAATGTTGAAAAACCCATGTTTAAAGAATCTGTTTCTGAACCACCAAACATGTATTCTATTGTGATTCAAGAAGAAATGAGAAATGAGGACAGTGCTAATGGCATAGTCATTGATAATGAAAAATCTGTTAAGGCACCTACAACCAAAAATGTTAAATCTAATAAGGTTGTTTCTATGAAACCAGTGAAGTTTGTTCCCAGTTCATCTAAAATTGAGTTAGGTGATAACAAGTTGGAGCAGAATGATAACATGTCTAACATGAATACCATGCCTATCATTGATTCTAATCATAAAGCATGTGGTGTTGTCAATTGTATGTCTTGTGCTTTTAATGTTATGTCTGCTTACTTTAATGGTAATCATGCATGTGATAATAAGACTACTCCTCGACAACATATGAACAAAAATAATAATGTTAGATCAAAGACTGCTAGTCCTCCTCATGTTAGGAGAGAGACATTTGTACTTAAGCCTAAACAAAGTTTTACTAAGGCTGTCTACAAGGTCAAATGTCCAGTCAATGAAAAAAATGTTATTGCTGCTAAACAAACATGGATACCCAAAATTAAACAAAAGATTGTCAAATCTGTTTATAGGGTAAAATGTTTGTTGACTGATGGTGTCAAGGTTAAAAATGTTGTTTTGCCTGACAAAGGTCAATTTTTCAAGTACTCTGGACCCAACCAAGCTTGGGTTCCGAAGAAAGTTTAATCCGTTTGTCATTGTAGGGTGTTGAGCAGGTTGAACGAGTGACCTGGATCTTGGATAGTGGATGTTCAAGGCATATGACTGGTGACAGAACCCTGCTGACAAATGTGGTGGAGAAGGCCGGCCCAGTAGTTACCTTTGGAGATAACAGCAAAGGTAGAACTGATGGATATGGCAGACTTGAAGCTGGAAATGTTATCATTGATGAAGTCTCTTTTGTGAAAGGACTTGAGCACAATTTGCTCAGTGTTAGTCAATTCTGTGACAAAGGATATGAAGTTTATTTCAACAAGAAGAATTGTCTAATTTCACACAAGAGACATGAAAAGCCACAACTGACAGGAGTTAGAAAAGGCAATCTGTACGTAGCCAATATGAACTCAGGAAGCACTGCAGAAATTACTTGCTTCTACACTAAAGCATCTAATGACGAGAGTTGGCTATGGCACAAGAAACTTTCTCATCTAAATTTCAAGACAATGAATTCTCTAGTTAAAAGATAGTTGGTGAGAGGTTTGCCTTCAATGGAATTCACTCAAGAAGGACTTTGTGATGCATGTCAAAAAGGCAAGCCAAAAAGGGTAAGTCACAGGAGCACTGACACATCTTCAATAACTGAACCATTACAATTACTTCATATGGATTTGTTTGGTCCAGTTAATGTGATGTCTATGTCAAGGAAGAGATATGCTCTAGTGATCGTTGATGATTTTTCAAAATACACATGGGTCATGTTTTTGAATTCTAAAGATGAGACTCCACAACTGGTGATTGATCACATCAAGTTAATTGAGAGAGATTCTACATATCCAGTGAGAGCTATAAGATCAGACAATGGAACTGAATTCAAGAATGCAGTTCTAAATGACTTCTGCACTGAGAAGGGTATAACCAGACAATATTCAGCTCCAAGAACTCCTCAGCAAAATGGAGTAGTGGAAAGAAAGAATAGAACCTTGATTGAAGCTGCACGTACTATGTTAAGTGAATCAAGGCTTCCATTGTACTTTTGGGCTGAAGCTGTCAACACTGCGTGCTATACCCAGAATCGAACTCTAATCAATAAAGACCATATGAAGACACCCTATGAAATTATGGCTGATAAGAAACCATCAATCAAATACTTTCATGTATTTGGGGCAAAATGCTTTGTGCTTAAAGAAGGTGATGATCAAGGTGGTAAATTCGATACCAAAGCATTTGAAGCAATTTTTATTGGTTATTCAATGAGGGCATACAGGGTGTATGTGATTGATGAACAGAAGATGATGGAAAGTGTCAATGTAACATTTGATGACACTAAACTTCCTAGTATCCAAACTGAGGATCCATCTGAAAAGCTATCTTTCGATGACATGACAGATACAGATTCAGATGATGATAATGCACCTGAGATTTTTGATGATGCTAATGACAACAATGAAAATGGTGATGATGATGATCAGGGTAATGGTGATGAAAACAATGATAATAATGAAGATACACCTGACACTCCTGAACAATCATCTAGTCAACCTGGCAACAACTCAGGGGGAGATAATGAAGGATCAACTAGTCATACTCAACATCACAATAAAGAACAAGGCGAATCATCAAGATCTAATCTTCCCAGACAGATTGTTTGGAATAGAGCTCATCGTTTTGAGCTGATTATTGGTGATCCAGATGTTGGTGTCAAAACTAGAAGTGCTACTCAAAATCAATGTAACTATTCAGGGTTTCTATCTGAAATGGAACCTAAGAAAACTGAGGAAGCTCTTTCTGATCCTGATTGGGTGATTGCTATGCAAGATGAACTCAATCAATTCAAACAACAAGAAGTATGGAAGCTGGTACCCAGACCCAAAGACAGGAAAGTGGTTGACACAAGGTGGGTATTCAGAAATAAGCTAGATGAAGATGGCACAGTGACGAGAAATAAAGCAAGACTGGTAGCAAAGGGTTATTCACAAGCTAAAGGCATTGATTATGATGAAACCTACGCTCCAGTGGCAAGACTTGAGGCTATCAGAATAGTCTTGGCATTCGCAGCATTCTCAAACTTTAAGGTTTATCAAATGGATGTCAAGAGTGCTTTTCTAAATGGTAAGCTAGATGAAGAGGTATATGTAGAACAGCCCCTGGCTTTGAAGATCCAGAATTCATGGATTATGTCTACTTTCTCTTCAAGGCTATTTATGGTCTTAAGCAAGCACCAATGAAATGGTATGACACTCTCTCTGAATTTTTACTTGAAAATGTTTTTGTTAGAGGTGTCATAGACAAAACTCTCTTCACAAAAAAACATAAAAATGATACAATATTAGTTCAAATCTATGTGGACGATATAATATTCGGGTCTACTAATGATCTTCTTTGCAAGAAATTTGCTAAGTTAATGCAGGGTAAGTTTGAAATGAGCATGATGGGTGAGCTGAAGTTCTTTCTTGGATTGCAAGTAAGTCAAAGGACAGATGGGATATTTATCTGTCAATCCAAGTATGTCAAAGAGCTTCTCAAGAAATATCAAATGGAGGACTCATCTTCAGCAAGAACACCATCATCTACAGCTATTAAATTTGGAGCATGTGAAAATTCTGCTAAGGTAGATATCACAAGCTACAGAGGTATGATAGGCTCATTACTTTATCTTAGTGCAAGTAGACCAGATATTATGTATGCTACGTGCTTGTGTGCAAGGTTCCAATCGGATCCTAGAGATGTTCATCTCATTGCTGTAAAACGAATCTTGAGATATCTTAAGGGTACGCCTAACTTAGGCATCTGGTACCCTAAAGATTCTGGTTTTAATCTTATTGGATATACAGATTCAGATTATGCAGGAAGTGTTGTAGACAGAAAAAGCACATCTGGGAGTTGTCAATTCCTAGGTGGCAGATTGGTTTCCTGGTACAGCAAGAAACAGCAAACAGTTTCCAACTCAACAGCTGAAGCTGAATATATAGCTGCTGGAAGCTGTTGTGCACAGATCTTGTGGATTAGGAATCAGCTAAGGGACTATGGCTTTGTACTTGACAAAATTCCTATCTTGTGTGACAATACAAGTGCCATAGCAATCTCCAACAATCCTGTGCAGCATACGAGGACAAAGCACATTGATATAAGGTATCATTTCATTAGAGAGCATGTCATGAATGGTACCGTGGAGTTACATTTTGTGCCCACGGAAGAACAAACAGCAGATATTTTTACTAAGTCTCTTGACGAATCCACATTTACCAGAATTGTTGGTGAATTGGGTATGTTAAATAGTCCTAGTAATTAAACTAGTTAATATCTGAGGTTTGCTCTTTAATAATTTATAAGTGATTACTTTGTAAATATTTGTTATTAAAATCACTTGTATAATTATTTTATCAACTTATTTTCTTGCTTGTTAACTCTTAAATCATTGTCATTATCTTCTTAATATATTCCTACTTACTTCTTTTGATTTTAGAATATCTTAATTTTCTCTAAAAATATTTTTCTCAAATTTTACAAGTTGAAATTAGTGCGAAATCTATTTTTGTTGAAAATTACTTTTGAATATTTGTGTTGATTTAATAAGTCATATTTTCTCTTTAAATGATTTTCTATAAGAAAGTTACTTTATTAAGAAAATATATAGATTTATTAATTTACTACAAATATTTATGTAAATAGTTAATAGTTTATTAAATGGTTTGTAGTGTTTGTCCTTTTGTTATTAATGTTTGATTTCGTAAAAAGGATAACCTATGGTATTTTTAGTATTTTCTATTTAGCTGTTTTTAAGTAGTTATATTGTTGTAAATATTTTTGTAAATTATTTTCTTTTATTTCTAATATTCTGTAAATATTATTAATACAGTTATTTTTGAATATAAAAAAAAATATAAAAAAAAATATAAAAATTCGTATTTTTCTTTTCTGTTTAGTTTTTATTTTATATAATTATATATTATTTCTTATTTTTATATTATTTTTCATGTGTATATAAATAGTTTGTATAGTTATTTCAGTTTAGTCACTATACTTTCAAAACTTACAAACAGGTCACTGTATTTGGTTCTTTTGTACTTCTTCTGTTTAACACACACATATCATGCTATTTCAAATTCTAATCTTTATTGTGTTGTTGTTATTAACAGAATTTCTTATTAAGGAACATTGTTGGTATCAAAATGGTATATGTCAATTCAATTATTTAGGAACTAACGTTTGATTTTCAGGTTCTAACAATTAGAAGACAATACCTAAAAAGTGTTAACAAGTGGTAACAGTTGGTATTTAACATACAGGATCTAAAACATGATAAAATAGTTTTGTTTGTATTGGTTTGAACATTAACTTACATTAATTCGATTAATTTATTAATTGAATTTTTGCTTATGTTTTTGTTTAGTAAAACCGGCTCAAGATCTATATCTTTCCTAACTCAAAATTTCTTTCTACAGATGTGATTGCTTACATTGTAAATCTTTTGAAATCACAACTGTATATCATTCTATCTCTATTGCTCATATTCTGTGATGCAGGTTCATCTACATGGAATTTTGTTTTCTCACATGATTAGTCATAAGGTTGTAAACCCAACAACTTTTATCCCAGACTACCGTCAAACTCAAACACATTCTATCGTACACCCTAAAAGGAAGTAACCTATCAGGCTAGAGATCACTAGGGAGTAACTGCACTTGATGCAGCAAATAAGGATGTGTGGGATATTCAGTTGGAGAGTCACTACCTTATACACTAACCAAAATATTTCATATGCACAAAGTGAGAATGCACACATTAAGGATGAATTGACGGAAACCTATAATCCAACCATTTGACGGTTAGAATTATAAGTTAAAGATATTTCTTTAATGAACCAAATGTCTTCACAGACATTAGAAGGAAATCTTGATCTCAATGCTAAATTTCTAGATCATTGTTTACCTTCTCAGAATTCAAATCTGAAAACCCTAAAAAGGGAAAATTAGCAACTTGTAGATTATGACTCAGATTCGTCTGACGAGTCTAACGAGGATTTGGGATTTGCGAACTCCCATTGCACCACCACTGACCTCTCTTGAAGGGGCTAGGGTGATTTTTCCTTGCAGGTACACTAAAGGATGTTGGAGCTATGAGTGATATGAGTGATACACTAGTGAGCAAGAGTGTAAACACAGAGAGAAGTGAAACACTCAACACAATTGAGTGGAGAGAAGAGTGAAACACTTGTGAGGTACACTAAACACTATCACACACTCACAGTGAGGAAGAAAGTAAAACTTCCTTTCTAACAAAGAACTCTATAATTGGTACAACTACTTTGTCAACTAGTTGATTGGAGGATTCCTCAACTAAGGGGGAGAAGTATTGAGGGTACAAGAAAAAGGAGAGTAAGTTAGAAAGAGGGAGCATTTACAGACTGTGCTTTGGAAGAAAAGCAAGTCAAGTTACTAAGGGGGAGCCTTAGATGGAAAAGTAAGGGGAGATTCAGTTGAGAAGAGAGGGGAGATATAAGGAGAAGATTACATCACAATACTATTCTATTAGTCTTTCAATGTCCTATGTATAAAGGCTAAGTCAAGGAGTAGTAGATTTCCCAGAAGTTATAGAAATGGTATTGATTCACCATTGTCTAGTTATTAGGAGCAACTGTTTTTATTTAGTGAGAAAAGCTGTGTCAGAGAAGGGAAATGATTGTAAATCAAGAACTGCTGATAATCATCAATGTAAGATATGAAGGATTATCAGGCAGAGATATGAAGAATCAGAAATGAAGATGAGTTATCTATTGAAGATCAGTTCAGTGCTAGAGGAACAATCATCTATCATTTCATCAATTGAGGATTCTGGAATTGTTAAATTCAAACCAGAGAAATTTTTTTTTTGTACTATTTGCTAAGCTCTTAAATGCTTAATCTTTTTCTTGTTTAAGTGAGTTAGTTGAGTTATCCTCTAGGTATTTGCTTGTTATTGTCTAACAAACAAATAGGGGGAGATTGAAAGGCATATGATGTAGCCTATTTGTATTTCGAGGATACAACTCAACTTAAACAAGATTGTAATAGTAAATAGTATATAGACTGTCACAAGGAATTTCAGATTGTATTATCTGTCAGAAGAAAAAGATCAAGGTCTGTTAGAAATGATTGATGAGAACAGTGTTTGGAAGCTATAGTGACAAAACAGAGTTTAGCTGGAAGCAGTCAGAGTTTAGTTAAACACTGACTGGAAGCGCAACAGAGGTTGGTAAACTCTGTAGCGATATTGTCTGAAGAGTCAACAGTGTTTAAAGGTTGATGCAAGATAAGTATGGAAGCAATATCTTTGAAGATTGGAAAGCTGTCAAAGAGATTGAGTTGACTTGGAAGACTGGAGCAATCGTGATTGATATCAATTGTATAGCTTGATTATAGGAGAATCAGTTACTGATTGTACGAAGCTGTATGTTCTATAAATACAGTTTGGTTAACCCTAGAAGGGTAGTCGAACATTGAGAAATTCATTGATTGTAACCTAAGCAGCTCTCTGTGATATTTACATCATTGAGAGAGGAATTGTTAATTCCAAACAGTTTTAAATTGTTAAACAGTGTGTTCTTGTTAAGTTACTCATACAGTATTTGATTGCTTTTTGTGTATTCGACCTAACAAGTGGTATCAGAGTCTAATCTGTTACTTTATTACAGTTAAAGATCCAAACACAATAGTAATCAATGGCAGAGATACCTCCACCAACTGAGAAAGCCCCTACTACTGTTAGTAGGTATGAAACAATAAGGGTTCCAATACTAAGGCCATCAGAGTATGCAATCTGGAAAGTAAAAATGACCATGTTTCTGGAAGCCACAGATCCAAAATACCTTGATAGAATTTATGAAGGTCCTCACAAACCTACAAAATTATCTGCTGCTGCTGCTGCTGGTGAGGAATAAAAGGTCATTCCAAAGGAAAAGAAAGATCTAACTGCTGAGGATCTTTCATCTATTGCAAAGGATGCAAAAGTGAGACATTTACTTCACAGTGCATTAGACAATGTTATGTCTAATAAAGTGATTAACTGCACAACTACAAAGGAAATATGGGATGCACTTGAGGTTAGGTGTCAAGGAACTCCTGCAATCAAGAAAAACAGGAGAAATATACTCACTCAGGAGTATGAGCACTTTGAGGCAAAGTCTGATGAAACCATGACAGAAACATTTGACAGATTCTGTAAACTGCTCAATGATTTGTCATTGGTTAACAAAGAGTATGATTTAGAAGACTCGAATCTCAAGTTTCTTCTTTCTCTTCCTGAAAAGTGGGATGTGAAAACAACCACTATAAGAGATAATTATGAACTTGGTGAAACAGAGATTGATGAAATTTATGGGCTGCTCAAAACTCATGAATTGGAATTGGAGCAGAGAAACAAAAGATCAAGTAGAAAGTCAAAGTCTGTTGCTCTTAAAGTTGAGGAGAAACCATCAAAGAAGGAGGCATCAAGGAGAAAGGCAAAAGGGAAAGCCTTAGTCATACATTCAGAGAATGAGTCATCAAACACTGATGTTGACTCAAATACAGATGAATCATCTGATTCTGAAGATGATGAGGAGATGATGCAAATGGCTGCATTGATGGTAAAGACCTTCAAGAAGATGGGATACAAGAACTTCAAGAAGGGAAAGAGATTCTCCAGGGACTACTCAAAGTCTGACAAGAAGAATTTCAAGAAATCTGAGGGAAAGGACTTCAAATCTGGTAAGAAAGATAAGTCTGAAATTCAATGCTACAAGTGTAAGGAGATGGGTCACTATGCTCCTGAGTGCAAGAAGGGTAAAACTGAAAAGGCACTCTACACCAAAGGCAGAGATTGGGCAGATACTTCAGATTCAGATGAGGAAGTCAACTATGCTCTCATGGCTACTACTCAGACTGAAAATGATGATCTCAAGGTACCCCCAACTACCTATGCTTATAACACTGATAATATAACTGAACTGAGAATTTATCTTAAAGCATTGCATATCAGTTATAGGGATCAGACTTTAGAAAATGAGAGGATAAAGTCTGAGTGCTCTCAACTCAAAGAAATAAATAAACTTGTTGAGGAACAGCTAGAGAACATGAATAAAATTCAGAAAGAGAGAGATGATGCAGTGTTTATTGAACAGGAGTTGCTAGGAAAGTATAAGCAACTAGAATCAGAATTGGAGGATACTAAACACATCATTAAAACTTGGACACACTCTGGTAAAGACACTCAAGAAGTGTTTCAGTCAGACACAGTAGGTCTAGGTTACTCTGAGGGAGATGAACTTAGATTTGAAAATCAGGTAAAAGTTAGACCACATCGTTCATCTGAAGGTAATGTCATGGGAACAGGTGGACTTAAGACTGAAGCACAGAAAAAGGCTGTTAAAGAGTCATATGCTAAAACTTTTGTTAAAGAGGCTAACATTGGTTTAATGACAGATAAACAACTCAAGCATAAGCTTAAGGAAATAAAGTCTGTCAACAAACAGAGAATGCCTAAGAAAAACAGAAATGGAAAGGTAGGCATAACCTCAGGAATTAAGCCAATGCTTGCTTCATTAGCTCCTAGAAAAACATGCTTTAATTGTGGTAGCACTAATCATCTTGCTAGTTTCTGCAGTAAGAATAAGAACATTAATTCTTTGCCCTCTAAAACTGCAGTAAAGAGTGATTATGTGAGAACAAGACCACAGACTTTATGCAAACACTGTGGAAGTACTTGGCATTCTATTTACACTTGCAGAGATTATCATGCTATTTACTATAATTACTATGAACTCAAGCCAAATTTGAAATGGGTTAAAGTAAACTCTGCAAATGTAAACTCTGAAAAAGTTAGCTTAAACTCTGATAATGTGAATTACGCTGCAAAAGCTAACAGAATTAAGAAAGCCAAAGGATCCAAGCAAGTCTGGATCCTTAAAACTAATAATCAGTGATTGTTTGTGATTGCAGGGCAACAGGGTTAGTACCCTAGTCGTGGACAGTGGATGTTCAGGACACATGACAGGAAATAAAGCCCTGCTATCAGAGTTTGAGGAGAAGGCTGGCCCAGAAGTTTCCTATGGAGATGGCAACATAGGACATACACTGGGATATGGCAATATTAATCTTGGAAATGTCATCATCACAAATGTAGCTCTGGTTCCAGGACTCAAGCATGATCTGCTATCTGTGAGTCAAATCTGTGACAGAGGATATCATGTAGATTTTCAGCCTGAATATTGTCAAGTGATCAGCAAATCTACAGGGAAAGTTGCTCTAGTTGGAAACAGACACAATAACATCTATGAAATTAAATTGTCAACAAACACTGATGGCAAAGCAGTGTGTCTGTCAACAAGAATGTCCAGTGAAGAGAGTTGGAAATGGCACAAGAAACTCTCTCATTTGAACCTGAACAACATCAATGAGCTAATAAAGAATGATCTTGTGAGAGGTTTACCAAAGTCCTTGTTGAATGTAGAAGGCCTGTGTGATTCTTGTCAAAAGGCCAAACAGAGAAAAGCCACCTTCAAAAGCAAATCTGAGTCTTCAATTCTTGATCCTTATCATCTACTACATGTTGATCTTTTTGGTCCAGTGAATGTGATGTCTCTTGGAAAGAAGAAATATGCTCTAGTCATTGTTGATGAATATACCAGGTACACATGGGTATATTTTCTTACAAAGAAGGATGAAACTGCATTAACACTGACAGAACATATATTACAACTGGAAAAAGGGTCAGAGAATCAAGTGAAGATAATCAGAAGTGACAATGGAACTGAGTTCAGGAATTCATCAATGGAAGAATTTTGCAAGAGTAAAGGAATCAAACAAGAGTTTTCTGCACCTGGCACTCCACAACAAAATGGTGTAGTGGAGAGGAAAAACAGAACCTTGATAGAAGCTGCCAGAACCATGCTAGATGAAGCAAAGTTGCCAACATATTTCTGGGCAGAAGCAGTTCAAACTGCTTGTTTTACTCAAAATGCAACACTGATCAACAAGCATGGTAAAACACCATATGAAATGGTGAAGAAGAAAAAGCCAAATCTAAAATATTTTCATATTTTTGGATGCAAGTGCTTTGTGTTGAAGACTCATCCTGAACAGTTGACCAAATTTGACCTAAAGGCAGATGAAGGAATTTTTGTTGGCTATCCACTGTCAACAAAGGCATTCAGAGTTTATAATCTGAGAACTAGAGTGATCATGGAATCAATTCATGTGTCATTTGATGACAAGAAAATAACTGGACTTGAAGATGTAAATGAACATGATCAACTGCACTTTGAAAATGAAGATTTATTCTCTGAAAAAGTAAACTCTGATCAGACTGATTTGACAAACTCTGTTCATCTAAACTCTGAACCTCTACTGGTAAATACTGAAGAAACTCTTCAATCAGAAACAAGGGAAGAACCAGTTGAGGGGGAGCATGAAGAATCACATCAAAGTGATGATTCAAACACTGATAGTGACTCAGATGATAATTCTGAATCAAACTCTGTTGATTCAAACTCTGTTGATAATACTGAGAAGTCACATTCAGGGGGAGCATCTGAAAATGAAGAAAGACACCAAGAAAATCAGGAGAGCATGGATCAAGGGGGAGGATCACATGATGACAGAAGCAATCTGCCTTCTGCAAGAAAATGGACTAAATCACACACACCTGATTTGATTATTGGTGATCCAGATGCAAAAGTAAGGACAAGAAGTGCAACAACAAATGAATGTCTGTTTCATGTATTCTTGTCACAAACTGAGCCAAAGAAAGTGGAAGAAGCTCTTAAAGATGCTGACTGGATAACAGCAATGCAAGAAGAGCTAAATGAATTTGAAAGAAATGAAGTGTGGACACTTGTACCAAGGCCCAAGAACAGATCCATTGTTGGTACTAAATGGGTTTTCAGAAATAAAACTGACAGTGAGGGTGTTATCACAAGGAACAAGGCAAGACTGGTTGCAAAAGGCTATTCACAACAGGAAGGAATAGACCATGATGAAACATTTGCTCCAGTGGCTAGATTGGAGGCAATTAGATTTTTTCTAGCATATGCCTCTCACATGAAATTCAAAGTGTTTCAGATGGATGTAAAAAGTGCATTTTTGAATGGAAAACTTGAAGAAGAAGTGTTTGTGGAACAACCACCAGGGTTTGTAGATTCAAAATATCCAGACCATGTCTACAGGTTAGACAAGGCACTCTATGGACTTAAGCAGGCACCAAGGGCATGGTATGAAACCCTTGCCAAATTTCTACTAGAAAGTGGATTTCACAGAGGTACTATTGACAAAACTCTGTTTTACTTCCAAACTGGTAGTGACTTGCTTTTAGTACAGATATATGTAGATGACATCATTTTTGGATCTACTAATGATAAACTCTGTAAGAAGTTTGCCAAACTCATGCAGTCAAGATATCAAATGAGTATGATGGGAGAGCTTAGTTATTTTCTAGGCTTACAGGTAAAGCAAACAGATGATGGAATTTTTATAAATCAAGCAAAATATACCAGAAACCTTCTCAAGAAATTTGGTATGCTTGATTGTTCATCTGCAACAACTCCCATGGCAACTGCAACAAAATTGGACAAAGATGCAGGGTCATCAGTAGATATGACAAGTTACAGAGGAATGATTGGTTCTTTACTCTATTTGACAGCTAGCAGACCTGATATTATGTATGCAACTTGTTTGTGTGCAAGGTTCCAGGCAGATCCAAGAGAACCACATTTAACAGCAGTAAAGAGGATATTTAAGTACCTCAAGGGCACTATGACTTTGGGGCTGTGGTATCCAAGAAAATCAGAGTTTAAACTACTTGGTTATTCAGATGCAGACTTTGCAGGATGTAAGATAGACAAAAAAAGCACCAGTGGAAGTTGTCAATTTCTGGGTGACAGACTTGTTTCCTGGTACAGCAAGAAACAGAAGTCAATATCTACATCTACAGCTGAAGCAGAGTATATTGCTGCTGGTAGCTGCTGTGCACAGATTTTATGGATGAAGAATCAACTGCTGGATTATGGATTAAGGTATACCAAGATACCTATTTACTGTGATAATCAAAGTGCTATTGCAATGACAGGTAATCCAGTACAACATTCAATGACAAAGCACATCAGCATAAGGTATCATTTCATCAGAGAGCATGTAGAGGAAGGCAACATTGAACTTCACTTTGTGTCTACAGAACAACAACTTGCAGATATCTTCACCAAGCCATTGAGTGAAGCTACATTTACAAGACTGGTCAATGAACTAGGGATGGTATCTAGTTTTGACTAGAAATGTTGGTTAGACTCAAGAACTTATTTCTAAAATATGTTGCTCATGTTTCTGCAAATTATTAAGTGCTATGTGAATCTTAGTATTAAACTCTGTTCTGCATGCTTATGTTTAAAACTTGTTAAACTCTGTAAGCATGTCTGTCTGTTAAACACTTTTAACATGTTAGATACACTCAGTGAATTCAGAATTGATTATTGTCTGAATGAAAACACCAATGAAGAAAAATGTATGAAGCATGATTCTCAGTAAATAAATCATGATTCTTTCTGAGTCACTGTAATCTAATCAGACTTTGTGCAATAAATCAACACAGCATGATACTGTTTCATATTTATAGCATCTCTTAGTTTATTCAGTCCTAAACTCTCAGTCTATGAATATTGTGTGCATTGCCTCTCATAAATAATTTTGGTTATTGATGAACTCTAAACTCTGATTAGTGACATTCTGTTTCCAAAGGTATGGTTCATGATGATTCCTTGTTTGTACTTGTGAAAACCATAAAACTTGAGATGTGTCATTGATTAGTTTGGTGAGTTCAGATTCATGTATACACCCTGCGAGAGGTTGAGCCAAATCAGTGATTGATACATTTTCTATCAATCAGTATTTATTGTTGTGTGATATTCATTAGGTAGTATGTTTCTCTAGAACTTGTATTAAACCATTTTGAGACTACATGATATGTGTGTGCATGAAAATGATAAAGGCAATAGGATTTACCATTTTTCTTTAAACACTGTTCAAAATTCTTTTGAACTCTCTTCAAACACTGTATAAACACTGTTCATAAATTCCTTCCTTAGTAAACCCCTTTGAGCCTAATTAACTGCTCATTTTTCTTATACTCTGAAGTATTAAGAGCAGTTATATTTTTTTTCTTCTTCTCAAGCAGATGAGTATTTTTCAAGAAAAGAAAAGTCTACTCAGTATATATGCTAAATAAAAAAAAATAAAATAAAAAAAAAATAAATAAAATAAAATAAAAAAAAAAAAAGAGAAAAAGGCATATATACTGATCTTGTACAAATATGTACTAACAGTGTGACTGAACACTTTGGTCTATTGAAATGTTCAGCTTGATATTCACTTATGAATAAAACATCTTTTTCATCTGTTTGATCTTATCTCATTCCAACCCTGAATAAAGTCCTTTTGATTTGTGCATACATGTATACAAAGTAGTGTAGAATTGGTGGACATTCAAGCATATGGTGGATTCTGCTATTTCTGATTGAATGTGAGTGTAAACACTTCACCTAAACACTTGTGTGCTTTGAGAGTTTGTGAGGTTATCAAATTCATGACTGTTATTCACTGAATGATACTCTGATTTCTATCTCTTGATATTTTTGTCTTTAAAGACTGTGTGCTTACTTGGATAATCATGGACATCAAAGGGAATAGAAGTTTTCAGATTTCTGTATTACAGTAACTACAGAGTTTAGCATTCATCAAACAATCAGTGTTTACTATGAGAGTTTGTGCATTCAGTGTTTATTGATTTTTGTTATGGATGTTATGAAATACTAGATGCTCTAAAAATTGATTTTAGTAAACTCTGCTTCACACACACTGATATTCACAACTGTGCAATTTTTGAAAGGGTTGTTAGTGATAAAATTGGAAAAGTGATAAACACTGTTGAGTTGTGTTAAGTACTCTAAGGTACAGTTTCATTTAGATGATTTGATTATTTTGAAGTAATTGAGGTAGTTGACAACTGTTAATTAGTGTAAGTGTCGTGATTATAGGAATGACAGCGGTAATTATTAAGTGCTCCATTGGTTGTTTGACACGTGTCCCATGATAGTGTCCCACTCACACATTACTCTACAACAGTTGCGCGCTTTTACTAAATAAACGATTGAGTTTTAATTTTACTCTAATCGTCTTTAGTCTCTCACTCCATATCGATTCACATTCACCCACTCACAGTTACTTGCATACTCATTCACCTTTTGATAAACACTTACAGTGCATACACATCTTTTCTCTAAATCTCTTCGTCTCATATCTTACTAATGGCAACTAAAGCGTTTGATGCAGCAGGGTTAGTTTTTCTTCCTAGCAACTATGCAGCACCACTGGAGAATGCAAGTGCTCCAGAGGCGTTTCATTTGTTCCAAAACTTCTTGAAAGATTCTGAAATAGGGAAGGCTTTAACTGCACCACCAACACTATCTGCTTCACAAATTGCCGCCTTCTGGACAAACTCTGTATATGATGATGGAGAAGAGTCTGGCACTCCCACAATCACTTTCACTCATGATGAATCAGAGTATATTATTACTCCAACTACTGTTAGGGATGCTCTAGATTTTGAGACACACACTTCTTACAGTGTTGTTGGTCATGATCGCTTGAGGACAATGTTGGAGCAAATTGGATGTGCAGGAAACTTGAATAAGATAGGGTCTTTGAGACGGCCAAGTTTGAGAAAGGAATGGAGTTTCTTTTTCGATTGTATAACAAGGGCTTTTGGAAAGAAGACAACAAACTGGGATGCACTTCCTCTGGATACTCTCCAAATTGGTCATGCTCTACTCTATGGAGGTAACTTCGATTTTGGTAGACTAGTACTAATGAACTTGGGAGAGCGTTTGTCTGAGACTACTACTGTCTATTTTGCTCGTTTTTGTCAATTGCTATTTACTGCCTGTGTGCCTAACATTCCAATTGATGAAGCTGATGTTATTCAGCCTTTTCAAGTTGCTAAGAGAATGTTTTCTGATTTGACAAACAAAGATGTCACTAAACAGCAAATACCTGAGATGTTTATGCCTTTAGCCTTACAGAACTATGTAAACCAACCACAAGATCCTCAATCACCACAACAAATGCCTGAACCAATAGACACCATAAACTCTGAACCAACACCCACAACCACTGTACATACTACATCTCATCAACCACAACCAGAAACCTTAAACTCTTCACCAATAAACTCTCCAACAATAAACTCTCCACCATTAAACACTGAAACATTAAACACTGAACCATTAGACACTGAAACTTTAAACTCTGAGCCAGCACCTACTGAAACAGCCAAAACCAAGCCAAAAAGAAAGAAACATACTGCCCAAAACACTAAACACTCAAAGGCTAAACAGACACAACCTGGAGCTGTTTATACAAGAAGAATGAAACAAAAGGCAAACAGACCTTCATTTTCACCACCTAAAGAGAGCTCCAGTGAAGATGAAGAGGAGACTGTAGTGCATCAAGTCAAGAGAAGGAGATTAGTTCTTTCAGAGTCTGATGATGAGCAAATTGTTGAAGCTCCAGAGGTGGTTTCCCATGAAACACCTACTGTTGAGGATGAAGAAAATGTTTCTATACCTGCAGAGGTTGAAATGCCTGCAGAGGATATTGTTAATGATGAAATACCTACAGAGGATAAAATGCCTGTAGAAGAGGATAACAGAGATGGTTTTTCACCAATGGATAATATTTTTGACACATTTGAACCATTCTCTGATCCTATCTCACCTATTGTTCAAACTGAAGCTCCTGGTGTAGCTGATGAGCTTGCAGTAAAAGTTCCTGAAGCTGAAGCATCACACACAGAGCTGGTATCTTCTCCAATTCAAGACAAAGGTGATGAAGTTGATCAGGCAACTAAGGAGAATTCTGAATCTATGCCTGTTGAAACTACAAAGGCAAACTCTGTTGCAGAGCCTGTGCAAAATGAAGAGACTATTGAAAAGGTTGCAGAAGTTGTTACAGAAACTGTGGCTGACACAGCTCAGCACAGTGATTCTTTAAAAGATGCTCAAGCTAAAGATGCAAGTGCTGAAGATGAATTTAACAGCAGTGCAAACTCTGATTCATTTGTGAGTGCACCTGCACAGACTGATAATAAGCATAAATCTTTTGATCAGCCTTGTCCATCTCATGCAATTGAAGAAGAGTATCTTGCTAAATCTGCTGCCAATTGGTATAAACAAGACTGTATTTTTCCAAAAGGGAGAGCAGCTGATTTTGTTAAGCAGACTGCTAGTCAAATTTCAAATCCAGAGATTTTATCATGCTTAAAAGCAACAGTGGTACAAGTTAAAACTCTGGAGGGAAATTTTTCTGATACAAAACAAGAAATTGCTTCCTTGAAGACTGAGATTCAGTCAAGAGAAATGAAGATGGAAAGAGAGTCCAAAATAAAAGCTGCACAGCTATCCAAAGTTCAAGACACTCTCTTTGCCAGGCTAGGAAAAGTTGAAGAAAATCAAATTGCTTTGTTTTCTAAGGTGGATTCCATTGCTAACTCTTTAGAGCTCATTACATCCATACTCATTCCTGATGATGTCAAAAAGGGGGAGAGAGTTGCTAAGTCTAAATGCAAAGTTTCTCAAACTCTGACTCAAAAGGATGATGCTGGAGATGGAGGGGCAAGTGATAAGAGTAAGGTGTTAAACTCTGAAAAGCAAACTCTGAGATCTGGCAAATCTTTTAAATCACAGTCTGTTGGAATAAACACTGAAACTCAAGGTACTTCAAAGACCAAGAGTTTGGAATTAATATCAAATCCAAAGACTGATGAGGAGTTAGCTGTTAAGCTTTTTATGGAAGAGAATGCAGAAGGAGTTACTATTGAAGATGCTAAAGCTGAAGAGAAGAGTTTACAAGAAATGCATTTGAAAGCTTTAAAGTCTGAAAAAGCAAAGAAGAATGTGAAAGTTGTTAAAACTGCAAAGCCTGTTGTTAAAGGCATTGAAATCAAAGAGAGGTTAACTGGCATTCAAGAAGAAGAAGAAGAAGATAAAGAAAAATTGATCAGAAAGTCTTCTCTTGATGCTAAATTGAAGTTAAAAGGGGTAATGAATGAAGAGAGCAAGGGCAAAATGATAGTTACAACCTCTGTTGCTACACAAGTTGTACAGACTCAAAGTAAACCCTTACCTGGTTTTTCAAGGCCAAAGATTCCAGTGCAAGAAGAAGCAGGAGTGACTGGTGATTATCAACATAATGTTGCATGTTCAGGAAAGCCACCAGGGAGAAATACTTCTGGATTAGGTTCAACAAGAGATTTGAGATTTAGTAACAGTCCAAGAGATCCCTCTGCACTTGTATCTCTTGGTTCTGGTATTACTCAAGAAAATCTAGACAAGCTGGAGTCAGTTCAGGTAGTTCGTCAAAGAAGCTTAGACATTCACTTTCTGTTATACTTTATGGCAGATGGGTCAGTGTGTAGAGTGAATGAAGAAGCAATCAAGCTAAAATTATTTGAGGAACTTCAGTATGTCCTGCATATCTTCAGAGTTAGAAATCGTAGAACACAGCTTATTGCTAATTCTATAAGGGAATATATGAAGAAAGCTAAAGTGGTTACAGGAACAAAGTCTGCTGAAAAGTATGTTCCTAAATACAGAGATTGGAATGGCAATCTGATTGAAATGGAGAAGGGAACTACAAAGCTGAAAACAGATCTTGGAATTACAGTTCTGGATTTCAATGTAAAGTCTGAAGAAGTGAAGTACATCAGGTTGGGAAATGAGATGAGAAGAAACAAGATCTATGATCTCAGAGCTGCTATTTTTCAAACTGATGAGAATGATCCAGATTTGAAAGAAATCAAGGAAGCTATGGAGATTGAACTTGAACATGCTGAGAGAAGGTTGTTGATTGATTATCTCAGAACAGCTCCAGATCTTGAGGAAGTTAGGTAGACAAAAGTTGTAAGTTTGTTAAGTAATAGCTTAAACTCTGTTTGTATATTAAACACTGTAAAACTTTGTATTTGTTTTGACATCATCATTTACTGTAAACTTGTACATTTTTGCTAATGGACAAGTTGGGGGAGATTGTTAGAAATGATTGATGAGAACAGTGTTTGGAAGCTATAGTGACAAAACAGAGTTTAGCTGGAAGCAGTCAGAGTTTAGTTAAACACTGACTGGAAGCGCAACAGAGGTTGGTAAACTCTGTAGCGATATTGTCTGAAGAGTCAACAGTGTTTAAAGGTTGATGCAAGATAAGTATGGAAGCAATATCTTTGAAGATTGGAAAGCTGTCAAAGAGATTGAGTTGACTTGGAAGACTGGAGCAATCGTGATTGATATCAATTGTATAGCTTGATTATAGGAGAATCAGTTACTGATTGTACGAAGCTGTATGTTCTATAAATACAGTTTGGTTAACCCTAGAAGGGTAGTCGAACATTGAGAAATTCATTGATTGTAACCTAAGCAGCTCTCTGTGATATTTACATCACTGAGAGAGGAATTGTTAATTCCAAACAGTTTTAAATTGTTAAACAGTGTGTTCTTGTTAAGTTACTCATACAGTATTTGATTGCTTTTTGTGTATTCGACCTAACAAGGTCAATCTACAGACTTGGGGAATTACTACATTGAAAGAAGTTCAGACATCTGATCAAGCCTCAGTGGAGTATTTGTTTAGAAGTGGATTCGTTTAAAGTGACAGAGATTTCAAGGTGACAGAGTCAGTACAGAAGAATTAAAAAGAGAGAGAGAAGAATAGAAAAGGAACCAGATTTTAAAGTCAAAAATAAAGAAAAGCCGTTGAAGTTAGTCGTTCATGAACCAGACCGTGCATCGAGCGTCAGCAGAAATTCGGTGGTACTTCTTTATTACTTTCAGTGGTTCGAGAAAAAGAATGAGCTATCAAATGATTAATATTAATTCTCATTTAATTAATATTATTATGTAATTGATTTAATTAATAAATTAATTCTTTCTGAATTAATTTATTTATTAAATTAATTATCATGTTAATTAACTTTGAATTAATGTATTAATCTAAAATGATTTAATTAATTAATTAATGAATTAATCTTTAGTTGATTAGTTTATTAAGTTAATTAATTAAATTAGAAATTAAATCAGTTGGGCTACATGTTTAAATTTTTGGGCTGGATTGAAAAAAAGGCTTTGGGCTCAAGCCCAATAGAAAGGTTAATTAGTACAAAGCTGGGTGACTTAGTTGCATTTTTGTGTGTGAACACAAACTTGTGTAAACAATTCGTATGAATTGTTTAAACAAAGAAACCAACAAAAGAATGCAAGTTGATGTTGTCTGTTGTCACCTGCACATGCTTTGTCGGCAACATCTTCACTCTCCTGCAAGCGCGTGGAGTACACGCGCCCGAAGGCCTTCCAGAAAATCAGTCGCGTGTTGTTCAACTCCCTGTCCTGCATCTGGTCTTCGTCAAGGAAGTCAATTCAGTTTGTTGAACAAAGAATTAAATCGGTAGTCATACCGATAGTTATATTAGACAAAAGTTCTAATATAACAATCCGTAAGTTATACCGAATGTTTATATCTAAGTCATGATAGTACAAATTGCTAAGTCATGATAGTTCAAATTGTTAAGTCATGTTAGTATACTCACTAGTCATGACAGTGTATCCTAAGTCATGACAGTGTATCTTCTTTAGTCATGATAAGTTGTTATAACTTGTAAGTCATGATAGTCTTACTGATTACATTGTCATGACTAACTAGTCATGATAAGCCAAGCAAACAAACAAGACAGGAGACTTTGTTTTATAAAAGGAAGCTAGCCGCCAGAGACATACACAAACATTATATCAAAAACACCAGAAGCTTCATTTCTCTCTCTCAGGCTCAAGAACACACCAAGAACAAATTAATTTTTGTAAAATCAAGTTCATCTCCTTTGTAATATTTTATCCGGTGGAACTTGATTATTTGTGATTCTTGTACTACTAGCGAATTAAGTTTCCTAGTTCACAACTTGATATCTTGATTCTTATTAACTAAATTAGAAAAGTTCATGTCGAATTTTCTAATTAGTTATTAATTACTTGATAATTATTTGTACTGAAATTGTAACACCTATCAAGTTAATATATTGTTATATTCAACTTGAAAATTTGTTTCAATTAATTCCGCACAAATTTGTTTGAATCAAAATTTATTCAAAGGACAAATTTCGAGAAATTGATAAAGATTGTATTCAACCCCCCCTTCTACAATCTTATCGGACCTAACAATAGGTCTAGTCAGAATATGATGATTTGATTCTTGAGTTTCCGCGTGGAAGTAAATTTCTGATCGTTCTTTCTAGTGCTTTCTAAACTATGTATTATGTGTGTATATTTTATTATTAAAATTTGAGCTAAGTGATTATATTTTGAAGTCATTTGTATGACTGTATATATATGTTATGTGTAAGCAATAGTCTTGGAACTTTAATTTATGTCATGATTTGTGAAAAAAAGACTTAGGACCGAGTCACCGGGTTGTAGTGACAGTTTTCTGAAAATTTAGGATCGTTATTATCGGGTTGTAGTGGTCATGGTATGAATTGTGGGTTTTAAGTCATTACTTATAAATTTCAGGTTCCGTATAAGATCAAGTGGGTAACATTGAAGTTCAAGGACCTTAGAATTGGGCTAGATTGACTTTTCGATAGATGTTAGCTGCGTTTTTGTAATAAGTACCTTTGTAATAGACTTTTTGATTAAAAAATTGTATTTTCCTTTTAGTTTTTGATTTAGAAGTCATAGTCCACAATTACCTTATTTAATTATTCTTTACTTAATTTCTTTTATTTGGTACATATTTATTTTGTACTTATGGGCAATTCTACTAATAATATAAAAACATAAGAGTAAAGTTCTATGGAGTACTCATTTAATTTCATTTAATTGGAGTACTTGGATTACATATAGATTTTACATTCAAAATTTTGCAAACTTTATTATTTTACAAAACTTATTACATGAATATCACTATTTCATTGAAAATCTTGAAAATTTTATATGTTTTGCTAACAAAATATTGCAAAACGAATTGTTCTGCGAAACACATTAGGGTTACAAAACATATATGTTCTGATTGCAAAACATAAATGATTTTCAAGATGAACATATTGCAAAACATACATGATTTTCAAGATTATTAATGAAATTATGATATTCATATAACAAGTTTTGCAAAATAATAAATTTTAAAATATTTTGAATGCAGAACGTATATGTACTCCAAGTACTCCAATTAAATCAGTACTCCATAGAACTTTTCTCAAAAAAATAATGTTATAATTAATAATAACTAACCAAATACCTTTTTCAGCTAAAATACGTTAGATTTTCTATTTTTCCTATGTAAAACCTCTCATTTTAATGAAATATGAGGGACCGTTCTATTTAATAAAATAAAATATTTTATTTACTAATAACTAAATGTTTGTCTTTTTCAGCTACGCATAACATTTTTCCTATATTTTTTTAACTAAAATCTCTTTTTTCTGAAAATATCACGGATGACAGATATTAAATTAAATTACATAATTAAATCGTATTATTTAAAAATTTTAAATCTATAAAATTCATATCTTAAAATTTTCAATGACAAATTAAAAAAATATTATTATATAATAAAACAAATCGTGCATCACACGAATTTTAAGCTAATATTCTTAGAAAAATATTATTTAAATATATAGTTCAAGACCGCGAGGGACCATATTTTGGGTTTATATTAGTGATTGCAAGATTAGGTAACATGTTTTAGTTAGAAAACAAATATTAGCGTTTGTAAGGTATGGTACAATTTTAGGTATTTATAACAGGTAATTTTTTCAATTAAAAGTAAATGTTAAAAAGGCAATCGGCTAATAACTATTTATTAAATTATTATAAATAATAATTAAGTAAGAATAATTAAGTAAAATAACATGTTTTATTAGTTAAGGGTAAATAAGTAAAATAAAGAGGTACCTTTCTTTTGGTATGTTATAAATTTTATTTAATAATATAATTAGGTTTTATATAATCATTATTTTCAATAATTTATTTACTTTTAATACAATTTAATATACTCTTTTTCAAGGATTATCCTCATGTTTTCTTATTATTAGGAATGTATATAGATTTTTATTATATTTTATTAATGATTGTAAGATGCGGTGTGATATTTTTGGGTTTATATTAGTGATTGCAAGATTAGTTTTAAATTTAAAGGTAACATGTTTTAGTTAGAAAATAAATATTAGCGTTTGTAAGATATGGTATAATTTTAGGTGTTTATAAAAGGTAATTTTTTTCAATTAAAAGTAAATGTTAAAATGGCAATCGGCTAATAACTATTTATTATATTATTATAAATAATAATTAAGTAAATAACATGTTTTATTAGTTAAGGGTAAATAAGTAAAATAAAGAGGTACCTTTCTTTTGATATGTTATAAATTTTATTTAATAATATAATTAGGTTTTATATAATCATTATTTTCAATAATTTTTTTACTTTTAATATATATATACTCTTTTTGAAGGATTATCCTCATGTTTTATTATTATTAGCAATGTATATAGATTTTTATTATATTTTATTAATGATTGTAAGATGCGGTGTGATATTTTTGGGTTTATATTAGTTATTGCAAGATTAGTTTTAAATTTAAAGGTAACATGTTTTAGTTAGAAAATAAATATTAGCGTTTGTAAGATACGGTACAATTTTAGGTGTTTATAAAAGGTAATTTCTTCAATTAAAAGTAAATGTTAAAATGGCAATCGGCTAATAACTATTTATTATATTATTATAAATAATAATTAAGTAAATAACATGTTTTATTAATTAAGGGTAAATAAGTAAAATCAATAGGTACCAACCAACCAAACTTTTAATGTTTCGTCTTTTATATAATAGTATAGATTTTGATTAATGATTGTAAGATGCAGCGTGATATTTTTGGGTTTATGTTAGTGATTGCAAGATTAATTTTAAATTTAAAGGTAACATATTTTAGTTAGAAAACAAATAGAGTAAAGTGCACTTTGTGTACCTGCAGTCCTGCACTTTGCCCTTGACACCACTTGCAATACCCAACTTCAAAAGTGAGCATCTGAAATACTGGATTTTTGTTTTCGTTACATTTTGTGTACTTCCGTCAGTCTGGTGTTAACTCCGTTAAAAGGCCAGGGGCATCTCTGTCTTTTCACAACCTTTTCTATGTGCGGGCTTTTCTGATAGAGCGGTTTCAGCTGGCGGGAATGTGAGTCCAATATATACATGTTTACAACCCTAATTTCCTAAATTGCTCCAATTGTTCTCACTTTTACTTCTCCCCAAACGCAAAAATGGATTCCAGAAGGCGTACAGATGAAGAAATTGATGCTATATTGGATCTTGATTGCTACTGTGATCAGATGAGTGTGACGAAGACACAATGGTTTGGGCCAAACGTAGGTAGGAGGTACAGGGCATGTTCGAACAACACCTGTGGCTATCAAGTGTGGATTGATGAGGAACCTTTTGGACCACGCACTTTAGAAATCATCAAGGAGTTGCAGGAGCGTGCTTTTGAGAGGGAGGAAAAGTACAAGCGCCGGATTGTTCGCATGAGAGAAAGCCATCAAGCTCAGATGAATGAGTTGAAGACTAAGCAACAGTGTGTAGCTGTTGGGTTGTTTGTGCTTGTTCAGTTGATGACAAATATGGCTTTTAACACAATCAGGAATGATACTGCAGCTTGGGATGATGAATATGATTCTCTCGATGAGTGAATCTTTGTTTAGTTTGTTCTAGGAGTGTAGTGCTTTTGTTAAGGTTGTTGTGTTTGCTTTTGTTAAGCTAACCAGTGTCTTATGTTGCAGTCCTAACCAGTGTCTTATGTTGCCTTAATGTTTTGTTAAGGTTCTTGTATTTTGTTGGCACATCAAGTTTACCAATCGAAATGTTGTCATGTATCTTTTTTGTGCACTCTATTGAATGTTATTGTGTTCTGTAGTGAATGTGTTTGTACCAAAGCAAAAGAAGACATAAAATCGTGGCAAAGTAGTTAAGTTACCATACAAGAGAGATGCAAAGTGGTTCATACAAACCATTAAAGAGTTTACAGGCCATTGCCATAATACCATCTATTACATCCATTGCCATAATACCATCTATTACATCCAAAACATTAGGTAATTCATCAAGTAGCATCATTTACCAGCAAAAGAAACAGTTTACCACCAGCATAAAGTAACTAAGTAGCAAAACAAATAGCATAACAGTTTACAACTTCCACATAGGCTTTTGCTTAAGCCTACTTTCCCTTCTCCTCCTAGCTAGCTCCAGATTCTTCAAACTAGTCACTGTGGCTTTGCCTTTCCCTGTACTTGCAGATCCAAGGGGGTGTATACCCAGAGGAGTATTTGATGGTTGAGGGGGGGGGGGTAGAGTTGATTAAGACCCCTCCTTGGCTACCTTGTACAACTTTTGGAATGTTGTTAGGGCCTCTCTGACTACCTTCACTTGCTTGATCAGCATTTGTAGAACTCCCTTCCTTTGATTGTTCAGCATTTGTACCACTCCCTTTCTTTGCTTGATCAACATTTGTAGCACTCCCTTCAGTCCTTCCTTCTTCAGTTGTCTTTGCCTTCTTAGCTCTTGTCTTCACTTGCTTCTCACAACCATTAGCTCTGTCGTGTGCCTATGAAGAGAAATGCAAAGAAACAGATTAAATCAAAGAAATAAAGAAACAAATAAACAAAGAAACACTAGGAAAAGAAAGGAATACCCTTGCAGGACAAGTCCTAATGTTGTGAGATAATTGAGTACAGTAGCTGCATTTGACTTTGGTGTTTTGCCTCTTTAGCCTTGTTGCAGCAGGATCAATAGTATCATTCTTCTTGTTTCTAGATTTTTTGGGTCTTCCAGTTTGTACTTTTAGTACTGGTGGCAGTGGCTTAGGGTACTCTGTTGACTCCCATTCTTCTTCACTAGAAATAGGTTCAATGATATGATTGTATGTGGCAAGAAAGGTATCCTTTGAGTAACAAGTATGGATGTACTCCTCATAGTTTTTCTTAGACCATGCAATGCAAGCACATGCATGGTAACAAGGTATACCTGAAACTTCCCATTTCTTGCATGCACACCTTCTTGCATCCAAGTCCACCACCATTTTATATCCCCCTTCTGTCATTGTAACCAGGTACTTGGCACCCCCAGACCATGTAACATAACAACCCTTGATTAGGTCAACAGCCCTACATGACAATATTAACACAGTTAGATGTAAGCCATTAGGGTTGAAACATAAAAACCTAGTAGAAAAGAATTACTTATTCAGCCTTCTCATTGCATTAGGGCATATGGGGTTCAAGGCATAACTGTTTAGCATCTTGTCCCTTCTTTTTTGAATCCTTTTCATGACATCAATATGGATGTTTTCAAGCATAGTCCGAATAGGAAGGTCCCTATATTTCCCAATTGTGCTATTAAATACCTCACACTGGTTATTGACAAATTGGTCTGACTTAGGTGTCATTCTGAAGGCACTTCTACTCCATTGAGATCTTGGTTTCTCATTCAACCACTCGAAGCATTTCTTTGATAACTGACAAGTTAATAAATGACAATAGAATAAGTACATAAATGAATGAGTAAATAAATGCTTTACTAATAAGTAAGTAAAAGAATACGTTTTTAAGCTCCTCCATGTGTTTATTAAAAGTGTAGTCAGTGGTGGCCCTGGCTGCCTTCCAAAGTAGCATCCTCACACCAATACCCTTGTGATCTTTCCACATGTTTCTATATAAGTGCATAACACAGAACCTATGTTCTGCATTAGGCACAATGTTGTCCAAGGCATTAATCAAGCCTTTCTGCCTGTCTGATATAAAGGTCCAGCTAGCATCATTCTCAATCTGTAAATCCTCAACTACTTGCTTTAGAAACCAATGCCAACTCTCACTATTTTCTGCCTCTACCACTGCCCAGGCCAAGGGGTACATCCCATCATTTGCATATGTTCCAATTGCTGATAGCAATTGCCCACCATAAGGGCCCTTCAAGTGGCAGCCATCCAGTCCTATTAATGGCCTACAACCATCTTTGAATCCTTTATTTACTGCTCCAAAACAAGTGTAAAACCTCTTAAATCTTTTTTTTCCCAGCATTTTCTGCATCCTCTGCATCCTCAGTCATCACCAACACAGTGCTACCAGGCATAGCTTTAAGTAACTCATTAGCATAGTCCCATACCCTACTGAACTGGTCCACATGTTTGCCATTAATTTTTTCCAAAGCTTTTCTTTTTGCCCTAGCAATTGCATAAATGCTTACATGGCAGCCCCAATCATTGATAACTTTCTTCAAAAAAGCAGACAAAGGCCATGTGGGGTTCATCCTTATGTCATTCTCATAATAATTTGCAATCCACTTTGAGTTTATTTGCTTTTGGTCAAATGTTTGAATGCAAGTATGCACAGGATTATACACTTTAATCTGATATGTGTCAGAGTTTGGCATCTTGGAGGCATATATTTTCCACTCACAACCATTTGAGCAAACAAACTTAACCCTAACACCATAATTTCTGCATTGCACTATGGGCCTTCTTTCAACTATGGCTTGTTTCTTTACTGCATCCCTAAAAATTTTGGCAGTAGCAAACTTTTGACCTAACACAAACTTTGGGTTCCCCATCTCACACTTCTTATCAAAAACAGGCCATTTTATTTCATCCTCATCTATTGAGTTAGCAGCCATCCTCTCATCTTCACTATCATAGTAGTATGTAGACTCACTTGAATAGTCCACATTCCCCTCAGTCCACTCAGTCCCCTCAGTTCCTTTAGTCCCCATGTCATGTTCAATACCTTTACCAGTTGTTGTACTCTCCTTCTGTTTCTGTTTCTCTTTCTCAGTTACATTTTCTTTGCCTTTTTCACCTATCTTCCCTTTGTTCTGTCTTTTTTCTTTCCTCTCATCTTTTGCAGCTTTCTTTTTGGCTCTCTCAGTCTTATAGTAAAACACATCTTCATCAGTTGAGTCCACATTTGAAGAGTCACTGTGAAATGAATCCTTACTGAGTTCATCATGCCCCACCACATAATCTTCATCATCTGAATCACTGTCCACACCAAATTCTGCATTACCAAAATTTGCATTACAAAAATTTGCATTTTCCTCTTCATTTTCTACATTTTCCTCTTCATCTGCTTGATATGATTCCCAATCATATTCATCACACATTTCCCTATAAAAAGCCCTATCATCCTCAGTCTCCACAAACTCCAAGTTGGGATCTTGTGAAGGGTTGTACTCTTGAGTCAGATTACCCTCAGATGTCATTGTGGCTAAAGGTTCGAAAGCAATAGCAAATACAAACACCAACCTTGATGGTGGCACAAGCTCACACATTTCAACAACATCACTATCTGAGTCCAAAGTCCACACTCCCCTAAACCAATCAGAATTAGGATATTTATAAAATAGATTTTGAAAACCCAAAGCCCCATACTCTTTTAACATACTATTCAGTTCTAGTAGACTCATCATGTCTACACTACATCCATCCACATAATCGTACCCCCCACCAACATATTCCTTTGATTTTGTGTCGAATACCCCACCATGAAACAGTTTAATTGTAAATAAATCCAAAGCTGAAACGAATAAGAGAACAAAAACATGTGGGGAACAAGAATCACGGACATAAACATAAAGAAACAGTGGTGGAAAACATAAACAACTATTTAAATAGAAATGGGACCACTGTCAAACGTAAAAGCCCTAATTTTTAAACAATCAAAACCCTAACACTATAAACAATAAAATCAGATGCTTTTTATAAACTAATACGCTTAAGAATAAACTGATTAAACCTAATTTCTAACGTTTTACACATGAAGAACCCTAATTTAACACATATAAAACCCTAATTGAATTGAAGACTTACACGTATATGTTGGGCACTCATTTGGAGAATAGACGTCCTTGTCTTCCTTTGCACGAACTACCCAACTCATTTCTTTGGAGATTCGATCTAATTAGTTTGCCTAATCTGAAGAGAGTAAGTTTAATGAAATGTTTAAGATTAAGGGTTCGTACTGATACATTGTACAATGGGCGGTGAAAAGGCACAACTAAAGCCCGTGCGTAGAAAAGGCTGTGAAAAGACAGAGATGCCCCTGGCCTTTTAACGGAGTTAACACCAGATTGACGGAAGTACACAAAATGTAACGAATACACAAATCCAGTATTTCAGATGCTCACTTTTGAAGTTGGGTATTGCAAGTGGTGTCAAGGGCAAAGTGCAGCTACACAAAGTGCACTTTACTCAAACAAATATTAGCGTTTGTAAGATATGGTTCAATTTTAGTTATTTATAAAAGGTAATTTCTTCAATTAAAAGTAAATGGTAAAAAGGCAATCGGCTAATAACTATTTATTATATTATTATAAATAATAATTAAGTAATGATAATTAAGTAAAATAACATGTTTTATTAGTTACGGGTAAATAAGTAAAATCAACATGTACCTTTCTTTTGATATGTTATAAATTTTATTTAATAATATAATTAGGTTTTATATAATCATTATTTTCAATAATTTGTTTACTTTTAATATAATTTAATATACTCATGTTCAAGGATTATCCTCATGTTTTCTTTTTATTAGCAATGTATATAGATTTTTATTATATTTTATTAATGATTGTAAGATGCGGTGTGATATTTTTGGGTTTATATTAGTTATTGAAAGATTAGTTTTAAATTTAAAGGTAACATGTTTTAGTTAGAAAACAAATATTAGCGTTTGTAAGATATGGTACAATTATAGGTGTTTATAAATGGTAATTTTTTCAATTAAAAGTAAATGTTAAAAAGGAAATCGGCTAATAACTATTTATTAAATTATTATAAATAATAATTAAGTAAGGATAATTAAGTAAAATAAGATATTTTATTAGTTAAGGGTAAATAAGTAAAATCAACGGGTACCAACCAACCAAACTGTTGGTCACGGAGTATTGCAGAAGGGGGGGGGGTTGAATGCAATACTGATAAAATCGAATCTTTAAATCAACAACCAAAATAAAGATTATATATTATCAGTAGATGTATGCAAGCAATAAGTGAAACAAGATTTCTCACAAAATAAATGTTTTATTTATTTTGTGTGAAGTGTTGCTACAACCTGGAGAGAGTTTCTTCAGCTTCGATATCTCGAGAGATACAGATTGCTTCATGTGCGTACATGAATAAAAAAGAATCTAAGATGTATCTAAGTAGACTAAGATACTCTATTGTCCCTATCGCACGGGGTGTTGAGCTGCTGTCGTTTTCAAGTGGCAGCTCATTACAATTTTCACACCCATGTGACTTTCCCTAATTGCTATACAGACAGGATAAACCTTATAAGTAAAGCAACCTAGATTCTTTCTATTTCTAGCTAATACAATTCTAGTAGATGTGGATATCACATGCTCCTCGAATTGACCAGCCTTATCTTGTGAATCTCTTAAGCTTCTGTCGTAGTCTTGCAGGTCTACTACAAACGATAGTGTGTTGCAGCAAATCTGTTTCTTGAACATGTAACCTGTCACGGGCTTTGACTGAGAAAATACCCAATTCAAATAATTCAAGGTGACAGTAACCTTAACCGCAGAGTCTGCTGTCAAAGGAATATTCAGATGTTGACAATACTAGCTCCCACCAATGTTGCTGTCGGAGCTTTAGACTTGTTGTCAAGTGTGAGAATGTTACTGTCTCTTGCTTCGGCCAATGTTGCTGTCAAATGTAGCTTTGTCGTGACTTTGCAACATTTGTCTTCTTGTAACATTACTGTCAGGGACATGACAGTAACTTTTATTCTTGCTGTCTTCTGGATGCATTCCTTGAGGCTTGGACAAACATATGAACTTCTCCCAAATCATACATTTATTACATGACAGCAATTATTCGAATATGAAGACATACTCTGGTTGTGACAGTATGTTCAACTTAGTAAAAACTAAGTACAGGGAAATGTAGTTAAGTTGTCTCTATGCTATCCCCCATAAATCCTAACAATCTCCCCCAATTTGTTTTTATGGACAATAACAACAAATTTACAATCAAAACGTGTTGACAACTTAACTAACATAGATCAGAATAGCTGAAACACTATAACTGATAAATGTTAAAGAAAAATCTAGAACATGAAGCTTATGAATTTACTGCAAATCAATTGCTCCTATTGAATGAGCAAATCAGAGTTTAACTTAGCTTGATTTTGGTAGTCTCCAATTGTTCAGATTTTTCCCTCTCTTCTGAGAGCTTCATTTCTTGCTTTTCTGAGGTCCTCAACTAAAGCTTTTTCTTCTGGTGATCTGGCATCATCTTCAATGTCTTCAATGTACCCTTGTATCACTCGAGAAGTAAATACTTCAGCATCTTTTACATCAAACCAAGTTTCAAAATCATACGTGTATGTTCTGAACTTCAGAATTCCTTGGATGAATTTGAACCTCCTTCCAGGAAAAGCATTTAAGGATTCTCTTCTCTTTCTGTCTAGCTTTGGATCTTCATCTCTCCTTTGATCAAATATAACCTCTAGTTCCCAAGCAACTAGCATTTCGAGCTTATGAATAGATCCAACAACTTTCCAGTAGAGATCCTTCAGTATACTGGTCCTCAGCTTGTGAAAACTATCAACATAGATTTCTTGCTTGTCATCCTTGATTCTCAGAGGATTATCCAGTACACAGGGTTGATAACATGCTTCCTCACTGAATAGCTTGTTGAGTTTCTTGTAGCTTTCCTTTAGTTGAGCTTCTAGGTCTTCAGCACCTTGTTTGGTCTGCCAGGTTTGGTAGGTTTGGTGGATTGGGATGATTTAGCTTTAGCAGCCTGATAAACTTGTTCTGCTTCATGTTCAGCCATGCCAGCCTTTGTAAAAGGACGATGTGCTGCTACCAGGTCCACATCAGGCATTGGTTCCCCATCAGAACTAACTTCAAGGTCTGCATCATCATGTGCTCTCCAGTCACCATACTTCTCATAGAATTCAGCATATCTTTGAGCATAGTATTCTTTGACATGCTCTAAGATACTACTGGAAACATCTTGGTTTGTTTCCATGAGAGTGATCATCCTTTCCAAAACGAAGAAATCAATTCTTCTCCTTACCTTTACCTTATTGCATGAGAGATCACGCATGCCTACCACATTTGAGACTATCTCCATAGTGAAGTCTGGTTCTACAGTTATACATGTAGTTCCACAGTCCTTAAGATCATACTTTCATACCTTTTTGTTGACTGGGTCCAGTTCCACTGAGACAAATGATATGCTCCCATCAATTGACTTTTTCAATAGTTCAAAACTATTTACTTTTCTCTTATCAATGGGCTTCTCTGTCAAAACTGCTCTATGCTTCTTTTTCTTTGATGCTGCAACTGTCTTCCCTTTTATCTTGGTTGTATGATAGGCTTGGGCTCATGTATTCCTTCTGTTAGATGTGAAATTCTTGACAAGATTTCGTACTTTGACAGTTTCTTCAAGTTGATCCTTGACAACATCTTTCATGACAGCAACTTTGACAGCTTCTACTGTTTGGCTCTTGACAGCATCTTTCACTTGGGTGTCTTCAGCCAATTTGACAGTATCCTTGTTGACAATATCTTTTTCAGCATTAAAGCATTCAACAGCTAATCTCAAGATACTTGCCTCCAAGGCTTCACAAATTTCTAACTCCCCTTTTTCCTTGACAACATCTTTCTTTTCAGTACCGGGAGTTTCTTGCTCTTCTTGGGTAGCATTCATCTGAGTTTGTGTAGCAACATTCTCATATGCTTCTTTTCTAGAACTCATGAATCTTCCAGGTTCACCACTTCCTCCAATTTCATCCTCATCATCATCCAAAGTATCATCATAGTTGTAGCTTCCTCCCATCTTGGCATTAGCATAAGAGATCAGCTTCTTTATGATTGAGCTAATTTCCTCATCTCTTTTTGCTAACAGCCTATGAATTTAACCTTTTCACTTGTGATACTGGATTTGAGAAGTTTCTTCAGCACTGTCATGATTGTTTCAGTGCTTAGTCATGAGACTTTATCCAATGGTAAGAAATCCAGCCTTCTAGCTCCTATCTTTGTGATCCTTCTGAAACACACACCATAAGGATTTTGAATCACCTCAGGGAGTTTGTCTCCAACCATCCTTTTAATTTGTACTATCAGACTATCATTGAAGGTTGTTGAATTTCTGACTACCAGGGTTCCAAGGACTTGGAGTACTCTAGCATGCAAAATTTGTAAAAGTTGCATTGTGATGAATATGGTCAAACGGTTTCTCAAATAAACCTGAACAACCCATCTTCTTTCCAAGTTGATTCTCACAGAGATACTTATTACTTTGCTCTTCACTGTTGATGCCAATTTTGTAAAAGCTCCCCCAGCTTCACTAATTGATTCATCCACCAACTTACTGAAATCTTCATCTTTGTTGTTCAAAGTACTCTCCATGTGATCAACCATCATCAATTCTGCATCTTCAAGGGCGTATTCACTTCCATCTGACCAAGTAGTTCCAGTAGATATGCCAGCAGATATGTCCATATACTCAAGCATTTTGCCTTTGCCTTTACCCAGAGCATTTTGAATTTCTTTTTCTCTCCATTCCTTCTGCAACTTCTGGAATGGAGCTTCGATTTCCTCAGGATTTGGTTCATTGATTTTCAGTGGAGGCAATACTGTTTTTTTAGACTTTTGAGTCCCCTTTAATTGCTCCAACACTTCCTTGGATAACAATATTGCCTCACCATCTATTTCTGCTTCAAACAATTCACCATCTCCTGTTGCCTTCAGTTCTTCACCAAAAGTTTCTTTCTTCTTTCTCTTGCTCCCCCTCACTTTCATTTCCATCTTTTTCTTCCAAAACTTGCTCCCCCCCACTTGTAGGCTCCCCCTCACTTGCAGCTTCACCTTGTTTTTCCTTCTCTACCAGGTTTGCTTTATTCTGATCTACCACTTTCTCTCCCTCACCCTCATTCACCACTTTCTCCCCCTTAGTTAAGTTGGCAGCACTAAGGATGGCAGAGAACGAGTGAAGAGTTTGTTGAATATCAGCAAAACCAGTAGCTACCATAGTGGACAGAGCATCAAGTTTAGCTTCCATGGATGCACATCTGCCCTCAAGGGATTTCAAACTTGATTCAGCTTGTTTAGAAGGACCACCAGTTCTCAATCTTTTTTATGGCAAAGAAAGAGACTGGGGCAAGGAGGTTATAGGGTTTCTCACACACTCATTGTTTTTCTGAGTGATCTCATCACTCCTCACAGAATGACTCTCAAGGCCTAGTGCCTTTGTGTGAGGGGTTCCCTCAAGTTCACTCTGGACATGCTCAAGTCCCTCACCTTTTGCCAGCTCGTTTGGCTACCTCTCATTTTTATGCTCACCTCTTTTTTCTTTTATCTCTCTTTTTCTTTTCACTCCCTCACTCATCCTAGATGCATGGGTATGAGCAGTACTTGCATGCATTTTAGTTGAAGAAGTAGAAAGTTTAGATTTTACCTTCAAAGCAGAGATAGTAAGTTTATCATCATCTGAAGCATCTTCAACAATGACAGTATCATGATTAAGCTGTATAGAGGCGACAACATCTTTACCCAAAATGTTACTGTCCACAGGTGGGTTGACAGCAACTTTTGTGGTGTCCTTGACAGCAACTGAGGTTGTGATAGCAACTTCTGGAAGGTCAGTTGCTCTTTGGAGTTCGACCAAGATGTTGGCTGTTTCATTTTCTGGCAGAGTACCATCTTGATCTAACTCAGTGTTTGAGTGAGTGGTGTCCATTTCACTTTGAAAAATGGGTTCTTGTGGACCACTTGATGGGGGCTCATCCATGACTTGAGATGGATGATCAAAACCTGAATGGATTGGACTGTCCCCTTCTCTAGGTTGTTGAGAAGAAACAATTGATGGATTAGAGAATAAAGAAGGTGACGGTTTAGAAGAGACTTTTGGCTGTTCCACAAGGTTAACTTGTGGAACATCAAGAGTAGAAGTTTCATGACCCTCACTGTGCCCTATCTCTGTGTGCATTTCTGCAAGTGTGGGCTCCTCATGAGTGAGTACATGAGGTTGTGCTGACTCTTTACAGGATGCCTTGGGAGACATGCCAGCTTCAATAGATACTTCTTGTTGAGAAGAAGCACCTAGGGATGTGTTTGATTCTCTTTTACTCTCCACAGCCTTTTGTGAGACTCTGGGGTGGCTGACAGTGGCTTTGGCCCTCTTAGCTCTCTTCTCCTTAGGCTCAAGAGGAACCACTGTGGTTCACTTTCACTAACATCATTATTTGCTGCATCATGTGCAGTTTCTCCCTCAACATTCTCAGAACTACTACCAACACCAGTTTCCAAGGGTCTTTTCTTGGATTCTTGCAAAGTTGTTTTTATGGTCTTTGGTTGTCTAGAGGTTCTGATAGGAATGTATGCAGTAGAATGTGGGTTAACTGAATTTGGGTCTAATTCAGCTTCATTCTCAAGGGAGAAGACAACATACCTAGAGGGTAGTGCTACGTCAGATGAGGCTCTTGATCAGCCATGTGCTTGGTGAAATAGAGTGGAATATGTGCATTTGAATTTTGTGAATTGAGTGATGTGTGTGTATTTATTTTCAAAACATTGCATTCTATATAGAGAGATGCATTATCATCAATACCACATAATGAATTCAAACACATAGTAAGAAAGCGAGGATAAACATGTACCTTCCTTCTTAGAGCTGACTTGAGTTGACTCATAAGCAACTTTCCTACATCCACTTTGTATCCATGGACAAGAGAGTGAGTAAGCTTCTTGATATATGAGGGAATTCCATTCCATCCAAAGGTTTTGGTTGAGAAAACCTTCACCATGACATCAAAAATCATGCTTCATTCTTTTCTCAAATGCTTTCTGTCCATTTCACCAGTTGAGTACCATTTCGATGTACCCTCTTCAAGAACAGGACCAGAATACCCAATTTTCAAGAAAAACTTCTTTAGGGTTTCATCACTTGCAAGTTCCTCGTATGATTCTTTAGCTTGCAGTCCAGTTCCCAAAGCTTCGTTGATGCCTTTGATTATGAGAATGCAGGTGATTCCTTTGATTTTGCATTGTATTGTGTCTTTACCTGCACCTCCTAGAACATAGGCAGTTTTCCAGAATTCTTCACGTCTTTCCAGGTTCAAGGATGGTGTAGATGTTATAGCATGACCCAGATATGACTTGTTGATAAAGGATACGAGTCCTTTATATCCTTCACCAGCATCTTCAGCAGTGAGAATACCAGCAAAGTTTGTTTGAGAAGAGGATTGTTTGGGTGCCATTTCTTGCTTTGAGCTTCAGATAGAGATTTTTGCTTTTGAGAGAGAGAGAGAGGTTTTGTTGAAAGTTGTGTGTGTTTGTGTGTTTGATAGTTGCTTACATGAAAATAGCAAATGTCTTACTGAGAAAGGGAAAGTAACTATGTCTTAGCCCATTAATCAGTCACGTGGAGTCGTGGGTAGTTACTTTTTAGTGGCTATAAATCGTGGAGGTAAAATCCCAATTAATTCGGTCCATTAATCTTGATAGTAACCTGTGCGCTAACAAATTCATTAGTAATTTTGAGAGGATGACAGCAGGTTTTGCTTGATAGTAATATCGTTACAAAAACATACTGTCACCATTAAGCAATTTATACAATTTCCTTTAAATTTCATGACAGAGACTTCTCCAATTGTGTCATCTAAGAAACTTGCTGTCAAGGCACTTCATGACAACATCTTTACTTATTGACAGCAACTTAGGCGGAAATAATTTATGTCATGAATTTTAATCGAGTTTGCCTATTGCTTAAGCGAAAATTACCAAATAGCATTTTAATCGATTTAAGCACATATTTGTTGGTTTTAGCACACATCCACAAACATCTATACACACAAACAAGTAAACAAACACATGCATTACCCAGCAGATAACCAAGGTAGGCGAATCTAGCAGAAAAAGCATGAACAGTGCAAAAGATGAAAAAATTCTTTATATTAATTATTAAAAATAATATACATCCTCTTCATCATCAGACGCAAGCTCATACAGTTCCACTTGAACTGTTTCATCGGTTAGCCCTTCCGCCTGAAGAAGAACCTCAACGAAGACTAGCATTTCCAACCAGTCTTCAAGATCCTTTTCGACCTTGTCCTTGGCAGCTTTCTCTTTCTCTGCCAAATCTTCTTCCAGTGCTTCATCCATTACCTTGAAGAGCTCCTCTATTTCCTCTTCATGACCTGGTTCACACCAGACCTTTGGCTTCTGAAAAATGACATCCTTGTTCTCCATTGTAGAAATCCTCCTTTTCTTTCTCAAGGCGTGAGTGATTGAGTATGAAATGATATTTAGTCTCGTGCACATTTTACATGACCCTAGATGACGTTTCAGTTTCCCAAACTCTTCTTTTTAATAAAGTAAATAAACTTTAAGTTAAAAAGACGACAAACACACGGGGTCATTTCAAATGACACAAATACTTATCACTTAACCACGCGTATGAGATAAGTTAATGTCACGTGACTACTCATTACAGAAATTAAAACAAGCATGTGATTTGAATTTAGCATAGTCATAGCAAACATGCTGTCAAGTAAACAAGTAGCACATAGGACAGTAACTTATCATGACAGTAACATTGAAAGTTAAGGTCACGAGCTACAATTTTAACCACATTGAAAATGTAAAAACTAGTAAGTTAACATACCAGATTTAGCATTCCCAATTCACTTACCAACCTGTTAAAGGTTGCTTCATCTAGTGGCTTCGTAAAAATATCTGCAAGTTGCTTTTCTGTTGGAACATAAATCAGCTTCACGGTTCCCCTTTCAACATGTTCTCTTAGGAAATGATGTCTGATATCAATGTGCTTTGTCCTGGAGTGTTGAACTGAATTGTCTGAGATAGCTATGGCAATAGTGTTATCACAATAAATAGGGATATTGGACAACTCCAAGCCATAATCCATTAGCTGATTTTTCATCCAAAGAATTTGAGCACAGAAACTTCCAGTTGCGATATATTCAGCTTCTGCAGTTGAAGTAGATACAGAATGCTGCTTCTTGCTAAACCATGACACTAATCTTCCACCCAGAAATTGACAGCTTCCTGTTGTACTTCTCCTGTCAATCTTGCATCCAGCATAGTCTGAATCCGAATAACCAACCAAGCAAATCCAATATCTTTAGGGTACCAAAGGCCTAGGTTTGGAGTGCCTTTGAGATATCTAAAGATTCTCTTGATTGCTACTAAGTGTGATTTTTTTGGATCAGCTTGAAACCTTGCACAGAGACATGTAGCAAACATGATGTCTGGTCTGCTAGCAGTTAAGTATAGCAACGATCCCACCATGCCTCTGTAGGTACTAGAATCCACTTTCTTTCCTTTAGGATCCAAATCCAGCTTGGTTGCAGTAGAGATAGGTGTCTTGGCAGGCGATGCATCTTCCATGTTGAACTTTTTGAGAAGTTCCTTGACATATTTCGATTGGCTTATGAAGATACCATCATCCTTTTGATGAACTTGTAGACCTAGGAAAAATGATAGTTCTCCCATCATGCTCATCTCATACTTGCTCTTCATAAGAGATGAAAACTTTTCACACAGCTTCTCATTTGTAGAACCAAATATTATGTCATCAACATAAATCTGAACAAGAATGATGTCCTTGCCATGGTGCTTGTAGAACAGTGTCTTATCCACTACGCCTCTTGTAAATTGATTCTCAATGAGAAAAGTAGATAGAGTTTCATACCAAGCTCGAGGGGCTTGCTTCAATCCATAAAGTGCTTTGAACAGCTTGTAGACAAAGTCATACAACTCAGCATCCTCAAATCCAGGTGGTTGTTCGACATACACTTCCTCTTCTAATTCTCCATTAAGAAAGGCACTTTTGACATCCATTTGGAACACTTTGAAGTTACAGTGTGCAGCATAGGCTAAAAATATCCGAATAGATTCAAGTCTGGCAACAGGAGCAAATGTTTCATCATAATCGATTCCTTCTTGTTGACAGTAACCTTTAGCTACTAGCCTTGCCTTGTTTCTTGTCACATTTCCACTTTCATCCAACTTGTTTCTGAAAACCCACTTTGTGTCAACTACTGACTTCCCTTTGGGTCTAGGGACCAGCTTCCATACATTGTTTCTCTCAAATTGATTTAGCTCTTCTTGCATAGCTATCACCCAATCTGAATTCAACAATGCTTCATCAATTGACTTTGGCTCAGTTTGAGATAGAAAACATGACAACATGCTGTCAGCAGAAATATTTCTTCTCGTCCTTATACCAGTAGTGGGATCACCAATGATTAGATTGCTAGTGTGATCTCTGTTCCACTTAGTGGTTCTGGGCAAGCTTCTTTCTTGATCTACTTCATTATTTCCTCTTTGAGGTGTTGACTCTCCACCATTGATGTTTTCTCCTTCATGTTCTTCAACGTTTCCAGAATCATTCTCATTCTGATGATTAGCTGATATAGTTTGAGATTGAGCTGGAGTTTGAGTAGCATCATTGGTGTTGACAGCATTTCTTTCAAACTCAATATCCTGAGTACCAGTAGGTTCATCAGCAACAATTTCTTCTTCTTCCAAATACCCTTGATTTTCAAATCTAAGAGGCTCCATTTGACCATCCTCTTGCAGTCCTGGGAATTTGGTTTCATCAAATGTGACATTCACACTTTCTTCAATGACTTTGTGATCAATGACATAGACTCTGTAGGCAGTCCTCTCCAAACCATATCCCATGAAAATGCCTTCATAAGCTTTAGCATCGAACTTTCCTTTTCTTTCATGGTTTCCAATCATCATGAAACACTTACTTCCAAATACATGAAAATACTTGACAGTAGGTTTCTTTCCTGTTAACAAATAGTAAGGAGTGTTTCCATGAGTCTTGTTGATCAAGGTTCTATTCTGTGTGTAACAAGTCGTACTAATGGCTTCTGCCCAGAAGTATGTTGGTAATTTAGAATCATTCAACATAGTTCTCGTAGCTTCGATGAGAGTTCTGTTCTTCCTTTCTACAACTCCATTTTGTTGTGGTGTCCTGGCAGTGGAGAATTGTTGGACAATGCCCTCTTCTTTGTAGAAGTTTCCTAGTGTGGCATTTATGAACTCAGTACCATTGTCACTTCTCAGATATTGAACTTGAGCATTTGGGGTTCTTTCAAGAACTCTTATGTGATCAATGATTTCTTGAGCAGCTTCGTCCTTTGTCTCTAAAAATTTCACCCAAGTGTACCTTGAGTAGTCTGAAAGGATATCTTCGATATATTATTTATTTTGGTATTTGTACGATTTAACATAAAATTTAATTACACTTAGTTATCCTCTCCACTAGGTCATTAATTTAATTGATTCCATCAAAAGTCAAAAGTCAAATTCTAGCAATATCTATTTTTTTAAGAGATATTCCATTATTGCGAAAAATTAAATTATATTTTTATGGAATATATCTCTACACCAAGGCAATAAGATCGAAAAAGAAATATTGATGTTTGATATTTTTTAGATCTCCGTTGCAAAATTGATAAGGCGACAAGCTTGAACAAAGAATATTCGAGCTTTAATATTCTTTAGAGAACTCGTGCTATATTTAAAAACAATCGGTTTTTATCCAAAAATATTCCGGCTTAGCACTCAAAATACGTTTATCCTCAAGAATATTAATATTCAGTGGTAGAATATTAATACTCATTGTTATCTCGTGCCAGAAATATTTAAAGTAATTTTTCTCCCATATCTCAAATTTATTCCATTTTCGGAGAAAATTATTTTAAATACTCAAAAATATTTCCTACACTCTCAATAAGACCAATCGTATTTTATTCGGAACCGAAAGCTGATTTAATCATATTAAATCCAAATATAATACCTCCACTTGCTAGAATGACTTGAAACTTGAGATGGATCACTTAAATGTTATTTTCTATGCATGGTAAAAGTTTCGTAATTTTCTGAGAATTTTGGTCCGGGCACGAAAATCGAGGCAGTGGGTCCACAGTTGACCACGTTTGACTAAAGTCAGCATTGACCATTTTTGACCAAAACTTCCAGAATTCAATTTTATAATATTTCTAAGTGCTCCATAATTTTAGAATTATTTATTGGGAATTTTCGTATTTATCGGGTATTTAATTAACGAAATATGTTACGTATTTTATTCGTTAATTGGTACGAGTCCGATACAATTAATTAGAGCCCAAACACAGCTGGTTTCTTTTTACCAAACCCACTTGGAAGAAATACAAAACCACCCCCAACAAACACAAAACCACTTTCCACCTCATCAATCCAAGTGCTTTCAATCTCAACCACTCCTTTTACTTTCAATCCTCACCCTTCCTTCCACCCAACTCCTCCTATAAATAAACCCCTTCCCCCAACCATTTTCTTCAAGATAAAGAGCCAAATAATTGCTGGGAATTTAGAAGTGGAAGCTCTCTCAATATATCCAAACACTATCTACACCCACTTCATCTCAAAAACCTTCTCTTTCTTATATATACTTAAATATATCCAAGGTTTTTGTTCCAACGATCTTAGTTCCTTCAACCAAGCTCTCTCCCACCTAGCAAGCTCCTCTACCACTACTATCCGGCCTCCCGAAGGGCTGCCCAAGTTCGACCATAAGCCAAAATCCGGCCGAACCTTCGGCGAATTTTTCCGGCGAACTTTTTCCGGCGATCTCCAAAAGTGGTAAATTTTAGCTTCATTATTCGAGTCTTAACCGACCATTTTTATATACGTATAAGAGCTCTATACCTTCATATTATCTTCTTTAAATAAGCTCTTATATTGGATCTATATTTGACGACGGTCAAATTACACATCGAGCTTGATTTGATTCCCTTCTATCACCTTAGTGTTCCGGGGGGAAAACAATCTCGAAGCCTTAATTAAAACTTTAACGCACTTACTTTGGCCATTAATATTTTATTGTTGTGTGGTGTGTTTAATTACTCGTACGTGTGTGTTAATCTTAACGCGTAATAGCGTGGCGCAAGCCTTTTATATAATTTCCGCACTTTTTATTCTCGTCCTCACACTTGTGAGTGATTTTACTTTCCGCACTTTTTCTTCTCGTCCTCACACTTGTGAGTGATTTTATTTTCCGCACCTTTTTTTCTCGTCATCACACTTGTGAGTGATTTTACTTTTCGCATTAATTTAACGCATAATAGCGGCCCTCGGTTTATCCTATAGATAAAACGAGCTACTTTTCTGCACGTGTGTGTTTTATTTGTGTGTTGTGTTTAATTGGCCAAATTAATATTAAAAGTGCAAATTGTTAAAGTAAAATTGTAACACTCTCGTTTAAATATATACGAATAGTCTAAACTAGACTATATCGAACGAGAAGTTGTTTATCAAAGATCCTTAAGCTATAAAGCTTTTACAAGGACTTGATTTATACATTACTTCGAAAATAGACGTATTTTCAATAAAGAAGTAATTTCGTGTATACTTCGATCTTTACAAAAAGACGAACCAAAGTATACGATTATAAACCTTATAAGCCTACGAGCTTAAGGGATTTAATTTACAAACTCCGAGATATATTTAAATCTCACTATACGGAGTATTATATTAAAAGTATTCTTCGATCTACAAGTCATATCGACTAAAGAATACATATAAAGTCATAAGCAAATAAAGCTTATTGAACTTATCATAATTAATATTCGTGTAAGAATATTATAGTCACCCTAGGACATATTAAGTCCAAAACCTCTCTATATTATGGTTTGTTTCGTAGATATTGTTTTCTAAGTTTTGCAGTGAGGTGAAGTTGGAGTGAGGTGATTCTCGTTCTAAGACCCAAGTCCTAGGCACTAGCGGGGAGTTAGTGGCCTTTGCACCGTGAAGAAGAAGAAAGACCCAAGACCTTTCATCTAAGATCCAAGACCGGCAAAAGCGAGGAATTCAAAGACTACGCTAAGGGTTCTACATCAACTTTGAAGAAGTAGCGGGGAGTTGCTGTCTAAGATAAGTTGTGTAGGTTTTTCACAACGACTTTGAGGGTGTAACGGGGAGTTACGGCCCAAGACGAGTCTTGTGAGTTTTTATATTTATTGTGAGGTAGTATCTTGGAGATACGTATCAAGACCAATATTTATAGGGTTGTAAAGGCTTCTCCGCCTACTAAAGGAGCGAGTTATTTTTAAGGGAAAATCTCGAGTCCGGAGAGGAGCTCGGGGACTGGAGTAGGGGTGAGCGAATCCATTAGGGGTTGTCACGAACCTGGATAAAATCTTCTATGTGGTATTTTATTTCCTTGTCTTTTATTTTTGCACTTATAAACTGCATAACGACTCGGTAAAGTTTTAAAAAGGGAAAATTATTTTAAAACGCCATAATAATTTTTAAATTGGTAATTAAGCTATTCAACCCCCCTTCTAGCTTAATATAGCCCTCTTACGAGACCTAACAATTGGTATCAGAGAAGTACTTTTTAACGTGTTTGTTGAGTGATTTGCAGATTTACAGGCACATCAAAAAGTGATCCTACATGGCGTATCTAAATACCATCGGTTGCGGTGAAGGCCTATCTAGCTCTCGCCCTCCTCTATTTGATGGCACCAACTTTGCAACATAGAAAACGAGGTTTCGCATCTATGCTAGATCTCAAGGAGTCAAAGTGTGGATGGCCATAGAAGACAGAGTTGTTATTCCTACCGAAAAAGTTGACGGTGTCATTGTTGAAAAGAAGGTTAGTGAATACACTCTCGCCGAGGAAAATATGATGAATATAGCCGCTAAAGCGGAAATGGTTCTCACAAGTGCACTTGCAGAAAAAGAATATAAAAGAGTAAACAATTGCAAGTCCGCACAAGAAATGTGGAACAAATTAGTGGTTACATACGAATGGACCATTGATATAAAAGATTCTCGAATGGATACTTTAATCCACGAATACGAGAACTTTAAACTCCAAGAGGGAGAAAATATCATCGATATGGAAACAAGATTTACTCATATAATCGATGAATTATCTCAACTCGGAAAGAGTTATTCTCGAAATGAAAAGAATCGAAGAGTTCTTAAGTCTTTACCTCCTAGTTGGAAGGTTAAAGTTACAACTATAAAAGAAATGCATAATCTAAATGATTATGACATTGATAGTTTATTCGGAAATCTTCGTGCATACGAAGAAGACAATATTCCGGATAAGGTCATTCCTAAAGTGGAAGACAAAAAGAAAAATATGGCTTTAAAAGCTGTATTAATCGATGAAAATGAAAACGACGAGGAGTTAAACGAAGAACTCCAAGATCTCGATGAAAGCGAAATTGCTTTACTTACGAGACAATTTCGTCGTGTGCTACAAAGCAAAGCTCAAAATTACGGAAAAGGATTCCTCAAATCGAATAATCAACAAAGAGTTTTTAACTCTACAGGAAGACCTAATTACTCCCAAAATTATAGTCCTAACTATAAGAGTAATTTTCCAATAACGAGCTATAATAAAGGCAAAGGAACTCAAAATACAAATGCCTATAATAATGCCAACAACAATAATAATCCTACTTACACTCCACCAAAATATAAAGAACAAACTCCGGAGGAAACACAAGAAGTGTGTTTCGAGTGTAAGCAACCGGGTCACTTCAAAAGAGAATGTCCAAAGCTTGCTAAAGGAAGAATTCTCGTGGCGGAAAACGGTTGGGATTTAAGTGAAGATGAAGAAGCTCCGGAAGCCAGTGAAGAAGTTGTCAACTTGTGCTTAATGGCTATCGGGGATGAAGCTACTTCAACGGGAGCCTCCACTTCTCATCAAGAGGTGTGTCTTGCCGCTAAGCAAGACATGTGGTACCTTGATAGTGGTTGTTCAAGACACATGACCGGTAATGAGTCACTATTGAACAACATTAAAAAGGTCACTACGGGAAGTGTCACATTTGGAGATAGTAGTAAAGGCATCATTATCGGCATCGGAGACATCGGGAATAGTCGCTTCAAGATTTCAAATGTACAACTAGTCACGGGACTAAAGTACAATCTTCTCTCGATCAGTCAACTTTGCGACAATGATTATAAGGTAATTTTCTATACTACTCATTGTTGTATTTTGGATAAAGATTGGAAATTGATTCTCACTTGCCCTCGAAACAAAAATGTCTACACATGTGACATGAGCAAGAATGAGAATATATGCTTAATCACAAAAAACGATGACCCTTGGTTATGGCATCGAAGATTAGGACAAGCCAATATGAAGTTGATTAAAAATATATCAACTAAAGAGCATGTACGAGGTATACCAAAATTGAATTATAAAAAAGATCATACTTGTGAAGCTTGCGAAATTGGAAAACAAATTCGAGCCTCTCACAAAGCTAAATTCATGGTATCAATCTCTAGACCTCTCGAGCTTTTACACATGGATCTTATTGGTCCAGTTCCAATACAAAGTCTCGGAGGTTGCTCATACACGTTAGTAATCGTTGATGATTTTTCACGATTCACGTGGACAGAATTTCTCAAATCAAAAAGTGATGCTTTTGAATCTTTCTCTTCTCTATGTAAAAAGATTCAAAATCAACAAAATAGTACCATCGTCTATATACGGACGGATCATGGTAAAGAATTTGAGAATTCTAGTTTTACGAACTTTTGTGATGAAAATGGAATCACACATAATTTTTCCGCACCATACACTCCACAATCAAATGGAGTTATAGAAAGGAAAAATAGAACACTACAAGAAATGGCAAGCACTATGCTTAATGAATATCGACGACCTAAATATTTTTGGGCCGAAGCAATGTCAACTTCTTGCCATATTCTTAATCGGGTTTTGCTACGACCAATATCTCAAAAGACTCCTTACGAGCTTTATTTTGGCAAAACACCGAAGTTAAGTTACTTTCGAGTATTTGGTTGCAAATGCTTCATATTAAACTCGAAAGACTACCTTACCAAATTTGATCCTAAATCAAATGAAGGTATATTTCTTGGATACTCTACGAATAGCAAAGCCTATCGAGTATTCAATCTTAAAACACTTGTCGTGGAAGAATCTATGAATGTTGCATTTGATGAAAGGATACCACCATCAAATTACAAAGATCTTGTTGAACACGATAAAGTTGAACAAGACAATGTAGAAAATATTATTCGACAATTCGAAAATATGGATCTTGGAACTCCTATCCCAAGAAATCCATTATAATTAGCCAAAACGGAAGTAGAACTTCCAAAAGAAATTCCTATTATTAGAAGTCATCCACTAGATAATGTTCTTGGAGACTTAAATAAAGGAGTTCAAATGCGGTCACAAGTACAAAATGTTGTGAATCATCTTAGTTTTCTATCTCAAATAGAACCTAAGACCGCTAAAGAAGCTTTGCTAGACGAAGATTGGATCTCGGCAATGCAAGATGAATTACTACAATTCACTCGTAGCAAAGTTTGGGAACTTGTTCCAAAACCTAAATATACTTCCATAATTGGAACCAAATGGATATTTAGAAATAAGTTAGATGAAAACGGAACCGTTGTTAGAAATAAAGCGAGATTAGTCGCTCAAGGCTATACCCAAATGGAAGGGATAGACTTTGATGAAACTTATGCACCCGTAGCACGAATTGAATCTATTCGAATGCTATTAGCTTACGCGTGTCATAAAGATTTCAAGGTATACCAAATGGATGTCAAATTGGCTTTCTTAAACGGGATATTAGAAGAAGAAGTTTATGTCAAACAACCTCCCGGTTTTGAAGATGCCACACATCCGGAGTATGTGTACAAATTATACAAAGCTTTATACGGCTTAAAACAAGCTCCAAGAGCTTGGTATGAAAGGTTGAGCAAGTTCCTACTAGAAAACAATTTCAAAATGGGAACAGCCGATAAAACCTTATTTACAAGACAAGAAAAAGATGATATCTTGCTTGTACAAATATACATAGATGACATCATTTTTGGATCAACCAATGATGCACTATGTAAAGAATTCTCTCATAATATGAGCAAAGAATTCGAAATGAGTATGATGGGTGAATTGAATTTCTTTTTAGGATTGCAAATTAAGCAATCTGATGAAGGCATACATATTTCACAATCGAAATATTGTAAAGAAATGCTAAAGAAATTTAAAATGGAAAACTCAAAGCCCATATCTACTCCCATGTCGACTTCTGATAAATTAACAGAAGATCCCAAAGGAATACCCGTTGACACTAAGAAATATCGAGGCATGATTGGTAGCTTGCTATATATTACCGCAAGTCGTCCCGATATTCAATATAGTGTCGGTAAGTGTGCTAGATTTCAAGTAGCACCAAAGGAATCTCACTTATCCGCGGTAAAACGGATATTGAGATATTTAAAAGGAACCACTGACATTGGTCTTTGGTATCCAAAAGGAGTACCATTCGACTTAGTATGTTTTTCTGATTCGGACTATGCCGGGCATTTAGTCGATAGAAAAAGTACAAGTGGTACATGTCAGTTTCTGGGAGGATGCCTAGTATCTTTGTTTTCCAAGAAACAAAATTCAGTATCTATTTCCACTATGGAAGCGGAGTATATAGCGGCCGCAAAATGTTGTGCTCAAATATTATGGATGAAGCAAACATTAGTCGACTATAATACGAAATTTGATGTAATCTCAATCTTATGCGATAACACGAGCGCTATTGATCTTAGCAAAAATCCTGTGTTACATTCAAGATCTAAGCATATAGATGTGAGACATCATTTCTTACGTGATCATGTCAATAAAGGCGATATAAAAATGACTCATATCGAAACTGAGTACAATCTCGCAGACATATTCACGAAACCATTGAATTCCGAACGATTCACTAAACTCCGTTTGGATTTAGGAATGTTGGAAATTCCAAAATAGTGGTTTATATTGATATATAAATATTATAAATATTTATATATTTTTGTGAGAATATTTATCATGATTTATAGTCATCTCACGAAAAAGATATCTTTCCGGATAATTAATTCTCTAAAACTCAGATTCATCGATGATGATAACATATGAAACTTTATCGATCGGGTTTTATCGAGAACTTAATCTTCCTTCGGGTAAAGATAAAACTATTCGAGTAAATATTTATTGGAATTAATTTCGGAAATATTTTTGAGATACTAAATAAATGATATTTATCTAAATATAAAGAATCAACACATTAGTATAATTTCTGATATATTATATATATATATATATATATATATATATTTAATAATTATTTTCCAAAAATATTTTCAAAAATATATATATATACTATTTTCAGAATATCATTATATTTTTGACCCAGTCCATCTAATTGGACCAGCCCAACTCAGCTTGACCCAGCCCAATACATTAAACCCTAGCATCTAAACCGTCCATTATAAGGATGATTTAATCCTGGCCGTTAGTTATCTAAAATATATATACTAATTACACACACAAAATTCATTTTGTGCGTACACTGTTCAGCCGATTATCATGTCTCTCCCAAACCCTAATCTCTCTCGAGTTCTCTCTCGCAGCTTTTTCAAATCTCTCGATCTTAACCCTAATTTTCATCCTAAAACAGAGTCTATACACACTAAATCGAGTCTAGTTCTTCCTAATCGTATCGATTAACTTCAATAATCGAACAAACAAAGCTGAGTTTGGTAAAATCAAAATGGTTTTTGATATACAAGTCGTTATCGTCCATATCGATCTCGATTTGCAGATCAAAACCGACATTTATACATATATACACTTTATACACACACTCGAGCACTTTATTTCAAGTTTATTTACGATTCATTCAAAAACCTAACTCGTATATTGAGGGTTTGTGTAGGAACGACGATTATACACCTAAGTAAGATGTTTACTGAGTTAAGGAGCATCAAAACAAGCCTCAAAATGGCTTGAATCGACGGAATCGGTGGAATCGTTCTCGACTCGGTGAGTCAACTCGCGAGTCAACTCGGAACTCATGCGAGTTCAGGGATATTGGATCGGTAAGTACTCAAGATGACTACGAGGCCTTGAGCTCAGGTATTATTCGTGATTAAAAACTCAATAACATACTATGAATGTGTGAATCTTTATGATTTTGAGTTGTTGTTTAACTTGACTTGAACTCTCGGGTCTTTGATATGGATAAATCGAAGAACTTATGTGTATGTGGCGTTGATATGTATAGCCTGGGTAATTTCTTGAAAAATCGAGTCCTCATGATACTTGTTTGTCCTATATATTGTGATTCGAATTTGTGAAATTAGCCAGTTGGGTTATTAGCTTGTTTTAATGAAAAGTATGTGCTGGATTTGTGTGTAATCAACAACCTCTAGTTATTACTTGATTCGAATAAATAGTGAAACTTGATTTGTGACTTTTATTTTCTGATATGAAGAGATGATATGTTTGCTTGTTATTTGATTAAAATTGAAATTTAAGGATAAAGTGAATTGAGTATATTGTGAGTTACAATTTGTGATACTGTTGACATTGGAAATCTGTAAGTTGACTTGGTCAATGATTTGATATGTTTGTTTTATAATCCAAATAAACAGATTAAATACATCTCTTTGATTGAGTGGATTAATTTCAATGTGTGTGCCTTATGTGGATGATGATAACAGTATGCTTGTTCCCAATTTAGTTGTACCTTGAATGTTTAATTCAATCCAAGTAAGCTGGCTATACTTAGTTGGGAAGTTTTAAGTAGCCTGTAACTAGATACATTCATGCATACACTCACACACTGGCCCTCACTCAAAGCCCTGGCTAGGACTCCCTTAGAGAGGCCTAGTATCTGGACACTGGGGTGCAACGGCCACTTAGATGAATTAGGATTCATATTCTGCATTCTTATTACTTGTTTACTCTAAATCTATGTTCTGTAAAGAGGTGTATGTATCCTGTTTTGTAATACACACTTGCCTATGTTGTATGACTTGGTCAATATATTATCTGTGCATCTTAAATGAAAGAAAGATTGTGGTCTGGTGTGCATATCTCTTTCAATCAATCATTTGTAATATAATAACCTAGAGTCATTAATATATTCTTATAAGTACTAAAAGTGGTAGCTTGGCATTAAATGAGAGTGACCTCATCTGGACTTTAGAGATTACAAGTTTGTCTCTAGGAGATAACTTTTGAAGTAGAGTCATCCATCTGTCCCCTTTCATGTATACTCAAAATTGTCAACCATGTCATACTATCTTTACAAGGTTACTTTATGTGATTAAATGTAATATTCTGTGAGTATATTATAGTTGCCTTGATACATATGCCTGACAAACTCTGAAAAATCCTCCTATCCATACTTGTCAAAGCATCTCAATTTAATTGAATCACTATTCCATGTACCATACTGCATCATGAGTTGCACACACTGAAGCTGTCACTTATCTATCCGGATTTGGTCTAGAAAATTCATGCAAAAACAGATATTTATATAGTATATAGACATTCATATATGTCAAAATTCATGTTTTACAGCTGCATACTCTCTTACAAGCATGAATCCTGTCTGTGTATGCCCTGCAATCCATTTATTATGTGTACTATATGTTCACCAACCTGCATCACCACTTATGTGTTGATAAAAATCTGTGCATGTATTATCTATCCTTACTTGAGCTATCTGGCTATATATATCCATGCATGCAACACACTTAACCACACACCTGCATATGCACTTAGTCTCCATTTATGGAATATACACCATTAAAACCCAATCCAAAAGCCAAAAATCTCCAACTCCTTCCCTTATTCCCTATCATGAATAAGAAAAACTTTAACCACAACCTATTTGAAAATGCACCCTAGAAGGGGGTGAATAGGTGTCAATGGCTAACTATATTCAACTAAGTCCGATTTTAAAAATTATGCAGAGACAAATGGTAAGCTGATTGCAAACAGTATGCTGAATGTAAAGACAATAAGTACAGTAAAGTGCAGAAACAGTAAGGTGCAGAAAAATAAAGAACACAAGAAACTTTTAGCCAGGTTCGACCCCTAACCCCTATGGTCTACGTCCTGGTCCCTTACCAACTTGGTAAGAGAATATATTATTGATCAACGAAATAAACCAATTACAAGATACAATAATATATCTCCCTTTTAACCCAGCTGCTGACAAATGGCTTGCTGAACACCTGTTTCTGAACTTGCTCTCTAAGCTATACTTCCCAAGTATACTTCTCTAGCAACGTCCACCAAACCCTTGTTCCCTAGCCAATATGCCCAGCAACTCAACCTTACCAATCCTGCTGACAAATGGCTTGCTGTTTGCTGTGCTGAACCAACTCTCTAAGCAATACTTCCAAAGTATCCTTCTCTAGTCTAGTTCGACCCACCCAAAACTTTAAGCCAAACTTGTACAGCAAATATTCAATACAAATTGAACAATACAATGTTTGAATCAATACAACTCAACCTAATGAACTCTCTAAGATATAGCACGTATATGATATATTAAGAGCTCGAGAGAATCGAATGGATATAGCAATGAAAAACCGAGTTGTTTGTGATCTTGTGTGCTTGAAAGTTTTCTCTGAATGTTCTCTGGATTGTTAGAAACGAATGAACATAAGAATCAGTTTATAAAGCATCACACCAACGTTCAGAAAATCAATCACCAATTATTCGAACGATTAGAATCAATTTCCAACGTTCAATTGGTTAGAGATTTTACAAACGTTCTTGTGAATGTTAGACAGAGGGTTTGGAAGAAAGAAATCGATGAAAACATAACCCTTCTGATTTGTATAGATATAAAACGCGTATAGGAGATTTTTGTAGAAAGAAATCTTTTAAATAAGGAAACTCCTATAAGTTTTATAAAATAATTTAAAGAAAGATATTTTGAAAAGATTTGAGCTCTAGAATATATTGTGTACGTATTATATAATAAATAGTCCTCACAATATATTTCTTGAATTACATCCATGAGAATTTGTCTTGATATTATCTTCAGGATTTCTGGCAGTTTGCAAATGGCTTGCTGTTTGTGTCTGTCAGTGCAAATGGCTTGCCAAACTATCTCTGTTGTAACACCAAATGGCTTGCTGTATATATATTCTCTGTAAACTTAATATACCCTGCAAAACCAAGTTAGTACAACCATAACACGATGTTTTATATCAAACTACAAGCAAATAGCTTGCTGAATATGATCATCAAAACCATAGGAGTATCAATCTGCCCCTTTTTGATGATTACACAATATTTAGGAGAATAAGAAAGCTCCCCCTAAATCCCTGCATATTAGTAAATTTTGATATAAAACAGATTCAAGATAAACAAGTATAATCAATCATATCCAAATCGAATATCTTGACCAAACAAGCAAATAAGTTCTCCTAAATTTTTAGTGTCAATGGCTAACTATATTCAACTAAGTCCGATTTTAAAAATTACCAGAAACAGCTTACTGATTTCGTTTTATGCAGAGACAAATGGTAAGCTGATTGCAAACAGTATGCTGAATGTAAAGACAATATGTACAGTAAAGTGCAGAAACAGTAAGGTGCAGAAAAATAAAGAACACAAGAAACTTTTAGCCAGGTTCGACCCCTAACCCCTATGGTCTACGTCCTGGTCCCTTACCAACTTGGTAAGAGAATATATTATTGATCAACGAAATAAACCAATTACAAGATACAATAATATATCTCCCTTTTAACCCAGCTGCTGACAAATGGCTTGCTGAACACCTGTTTCTGAACTTGCTCTCTAAGCTATACTTCCCAAGTATACTTCTCTAGCAACGCCCACCAAACCCTTGTTCCCTAGCCAATATGCCCAGCAACTCAACCTTACCAATCCTGCTGACAAATGGCTTGCTGTTTGCTGTGCTGAACCAACTCTCTAAGCAATACTTCCAAAGTATCCTTCTCTAGTCTAGTTCGACCCACCCAAAACTTTAAGCCAAACTTGTACAGCAAATACTCAATACAAATTGAACAATACAATGTTTGAATCAATACAACTCAACCTAATGAACTCTCTAAGATATAGCACGTATATGATATATTAAGAGCTCGAGAGAATCGAATGGATATAGCAATGAAAAACCGAGTTGTTTGTGATCTTGTGTGCTTGAAAGTTTTCTCTGAATGTTCTCTGGATTGTTAGAAACGAATGAACACAAGAATCAGTTTATAAAGCATCACACCAACGTTCAGAAAATCAATCACCAATTATTCGAACGATTAGAATCAATTTCCAACGTTCAATTGGTTAGAGATTTTACAAACGTTCTTGTGAACGTTAGACAGAGGGTTTGGAAGAAAGAAATCGATGAAAACATAACCCTTCTGATTTGTATAGATATAAAACGCGTATAGGAGATTTTTGTAGAAAGAAATCTTTTAAATAAGGAAACTCCTATAAGTTTTATAAAATAATTTAAAGAAAGATATTTTGAAAAGATTTGAGCTCTAGAATATATTGTGTACGTATTATATAATAAATAGTCCTCACAATATATTTCCTGAATTACATCCATGAGAATTTGTCTTGATATTATCTTCAGGATTTCTGGCAGTTTGCAAATGGCTTGGTGTTTGTGTCTGTCAGTGCAAATGGCTTGCCAAACTATCTCTGTTGTAACACCAAATGGCTTGCTGTATATATATTCTCTGTAAACTTAATATACCCTGCAAAACCAAGTTAGTACAACCATAACACGATGTTTTATATCAAACTACAAGCAAATAGCTTGCTGAATGTGATCATCAAAACCATAGGAGTATCAATCTCCCCCTTTTTGATGATTACACAATATTTAGGAGAATAAGAAAGCTCCCCCTAAATCCCTGCATATTAGTACATTTTGATATAAAACAGATTCAAGATAAACAAGTATAATCAATCATATCCAAATCGAATATCTTGACCAAACAAGCAAATAAGTTCTCCTAAATTTCTCCCCCTTAATCCATCAAAAAAGAAACATTAGTTCAGGTCTGGAATAAGCATAGAGAACAAATCATGATAGTAGCATATAAACTGTTCAGATACAAATGGTAAGCCAACGTTACCCATTTTGTGCTTGTCAGCTTGCTGTTTTGGTTCTAGCGAGCTGAACAGATAGATAGCTTTAAATATTTGACTTTCCATAACATCAACCAAGTTACCTTTGTATTCATCATCAAAACATCACGTTACATTCTCCCCCTTTTTGATGATGACATACTTGAATACATCGGAGAGACTATGTTGCTCCCCCTAAAACAATGCTCCCCCTGATTAACATAATATCTCATCATATAATCAGGTTAGCACAATTATAAATATGACTCATCCCTGCATGAAACATTAGTGAAATATCCAACATATAACATTATAACCATTTTTATCCTCATGTATTCATGTTCTTCTCCCCCTATGACATCATCAGAAAAGGGTCAAGAAGATAATCATATACGAATAAAACATGTGGTAAAACATTTAACAAGCATGAGGCTAGTTAATTATAAAGTTTGAATAAATCAAACCAGCATGCTGAAAACACATTTCCAGGATATTCATCGATAACAATTGTTCTTCTGGACTGTAAAATAGCTTGCTGATTAGACAATATACATTCCAACTGATCATAATGGTATTCTTCTTTCTTGTTTCCTGCATAATACAATACATATACATATATTTGTCCCATCTATGTACTAGAGGAATCTCGTTAGTACCACAAGAATAATATAATCATATTCAAAGAAATGTACGAGGACAAATAACATACTTACTACTTGAGTACCCAAATCTTATTGGATCCACCATGGTTTGTTGATAGGACATAAAGAACATGTAGATCAGATTTCTTGATCCACTGTTGTATCACTTTTGGTGCTTGATTTGTAGTCCTTTGTGTTCTGCCAGACTGATAATGGTAAGCTGTTTGTCTTCTGCCAGAAGCATTCTAGTATGCTGATTGCTGTCTGACTGATCCATTATGGTATGCTGTTTTCTGTCTGATTGATCCATTCTGGTATGCTGTTTTCGTCTTATGATATACTTGAACCACACAATTCTTTTCCAGATGTCCTTTTCCACCACATTTGTTGCATGTCTTCCAAGGCATAGCATAATCATAGGGTATGCCATTCCTTCCATCATATTTGAGCACTTTATCTTTCTTGTTGAAGTTTAGACCAACACCTTCTCTGACCAAAGGTACATTTGCCTTCTTCATCATTGTTTTTAAAGTGTCTTCACCTTGAACAAAAGTTTCCATGCCCTTCTTGAGATCTATAACTTCTGTTTCTAAGAGGGTGATCACTTCAGCTTGCTGTTTGATGAGTTCAGCTTGCTGAACTCTCTTTTCAGCAGTTTTTGAGGATTCGGCTTGACTAGATTCCTTCATCTTGTATGATTCCAATGCTTTGTCTTTCATTTTAACATCAGATCTGAGCCCTTTGATTTCATTCATTCTCTCTTTGAGTTCCTCCATTAGTACATCATTTCTTTTTAGAACCATACGATTTACTCCCTCAAGTTGAGAGACTTTTGCCTTTAGATCCATAACCATTTTATCATCATTTCTAGCTGGAGTCTTTTGGGTCATGAGATCAGAAATGATTTTCTTTAGATGAGCATTTGTCTTTTCAAACTCATCTTTTTCGGCCTTTAGTTCCATGAACTCCACAGTGCTTATATTTGTATGTTCCTGCATTGTTAGTGTATCTAACATAGTATCATCTGAAGATATATAATCATTAAAAGAATTTACCTCACTTTGATCTTCTTCAGAATCAGACACATCACTATCTACAAGAACTTCTTCCGTGTTTCCTATATCATCAATGCCAACAAATGCAGAGTTTATTATCTCTTCACTTGGGACTTCACTAGAAATAGCTTTTTCATCATTCGAAGTCAATTGAGCCTTTGACTTCCTTTTATCTTTCAAATCAGCACGATGTTTTGTTGTTGTAGCTTTATAATGCATTTTTAAGGTATCCCATATGTCTTTTGCTGTGCTACATGAAGAGACCTTATCAAAATCTGACTCTGAAAGACCACATATTAATGTGTACTTTGCTCTTCCATTATAGCCTGATTTTATCAATTCTGAATCTGAGAGATCATCAACGTCTTTTGGCTTGCCATCTTTGTCCGGAAAAGTGAATGGACCCTTTTTAACGACTCTCCATTCAATTGCATCATTTCTGTTGAGAAGCACCTTCATTCTCTGTTTCCAAGCATCATAATTTTCAATCCCATTGAGAAGTGGTGGCATGTCTAAATATTCTCCTTCTGCATAAGCGGGTGCCATAGGATCTGTACTTTCCTGTTACAGAAATGTTAGTACACCAAAGCTCTGATACCAAATGAAAATGCACCCTAGAAGGGGGTGAATAGGTGTCAATGGCTAACTATATTCAACTAAGTCCGATTTTAAAAATTACCAGAAACAGCTTACTGATTTCGTTTTATGCAGAGACAAATGGTAAGCTGATTGCAAACAGTATGCTGAATGTAAAGACAATAAGTACAGTAAAGTGCAGAAACAGTAAGGTGCAAAAAAATAAAGAACACAAGAAACTTTTAGCCAGGTTCGACCCCTAACCCCTATGGTCTACGTCCTGGTCCCTTACCAACTTGGTAAGAGAATATATTATTGATCAACGAAATAAACCAATTACAAGATACAATAATATATCTCCCTTTTAACCCAGCTGCTGACAAATGGCTTGCTGAACACCTGTTTCTGAACTTGCTCTCTAAGCTATACTTCCCAAGTATACTTCTCTAGCAACGTCCACAAACCCTTGTTCCCTAGCCAATATGCCCAGCAACTCAACCTTACAAATCCTGCTGACAAATGGCTTGCTGTTTGCTGTGCTGAACCAACTCTCTAAGTAATACTTCCAAAGTATCCTTCTCTAGTCTAGTTCGACCCACCCAAAACTTTAAGCCAAACTTGTACAGCAAATATTCAATACAAATTGAACAATACAATGTTTGAATCAATACAACTCAACCTAATGAACTCTCTAAGATATAGCACGTATATGATATATTAAGAGCTCGAGAGAATCGAATGGATATAGCAATGAAAAACCGAGTTGTTTGTGATCTTGTGTGCTTGAAAGTTTTCTCTGAATGTTCTCTGGATTGTTAAAAACGAATGAACACAAGAATCAGTTTATAAAGCATCACACCAACGTTCAGAAAATCAATCACCAATTATTCGAACGATTAGAATCAATTTCCAACGTTCAATTGGTTAGAGATTTTACAAACGTTCTTGTGAACGTTAGACAGAGGGTTTGGAAGAAAGAAATCGATGAAAACATAACCCTTCTGATTTGTATAGATATAAAACGCGTATAGGAGAATTTTGTAGAAAGAAATCTTTTAAATAAGGAAACTCCTATAAGTTTTATAAAATAATTTAAAGAAAGATATTTTGAAAAGATTTGAGCTCTAGAATATATTGTGTACGTATTATATAATAAATAGTCCTCACAATATATTTCCTGAATTACATCCATGAGAATTTGTCTTGATATTATCTTCAGGATTTCTGGCAGTTTGCAAATGGCTTGCTGTTTGTGTCTGTCAGTGCAAATGGCTTGCCAAACTATCTTTGTTGTAACACCAAATGGCTTGCTGTATATATATTCTCTGTAAACTTAATATACCCTGCAAAACCAAGTTAGTACAACCATAACACGATGTTTTATATCAAACTACAAGCAAATAGCTTGCTGAATGTGATCATCAAAACCATAGGAGTATCACTATTTGCTCCCTTCACACCCTACTATCACCCAGATAACTCAAAGGAACATTATCACAAGAAAATTAAACAAGAACCTCCCTCAAACCTAAATGAGTTTGCTTATTTCTCTCATAGTAATAAGCTACCTGTTTTCAGACATCCTAACCCTAACCCTATGTTTCAAGCTATGCCCATTTCTGAGAAATCTATCAATTCTCATATGCCAAGGACAAACATCAAACCCCCTAGTCCCACTCTAGTAAGGTTGTCAAACACTGGCAAACTTAATAGAATGCTAAACAATAACCAACCTGGAATGATGGTGTTTGTTCCACCAAATGGAGACATCCATAGCTTACTCACTTCAAATAGATGGGAAAATTATGTGTTTTATAGAGGTCAAAACTACTACACTCATCTAATTGCTGAATTTTATGGTAATATGGAAGTGAAACAAAGGGTTGATGGGATTTTCTACTTAAGTTCATTTGTGAATGGTAAGAATGTTTATGTGGATCACAATGTTTTTAATAAGTCTCTTAGGTTAGGAAACAAACCATCTGAGCTGCCTTGTGTCAATATCTTTGAAAAGTTTGTTTTTAACCAAAATGAATTTGAGTTGTTTCTTGGTGTTTTCTGTGAGGAGGATGTGCCTGAGGGTCTGTGTGTTAGGGAATTTGCTATAAATTTTAGACATTTCTTGCCTAGGTTTCAACAACTTGCTATAGTCCTAAGGTCAAACATTCTGCCTAAGCCTAAACATGACAAATTCTTTGACTTTGTTGACCTCAAAGTGATGTTTAAAATTGTGTCCAACTCCATTGATTTTAATCTCAACTATGTGATTGTGCTTAACATGATAAATGCTTTTAATGTGGACTACATGCCCTATGGATTACTCTTAACCTCTGTTTTTGAAACTCACTACATACACATGTCTAGGATGCACTTGAACAAAGTTGACTATTGTGCTATTGATAGTTTAGTTCAACCTAAACTCTCTCTCATAAACTATTAAACTAGTCATCCAAATAGGATTGTTATCCCATCCTTTGCTCCAAAATCAGATGCTTATGCTATTCTTAGGGAAGAGTTTAATAAACTTAGCCTAGATATGGATATACTTAAAGAGTCTAACAATGAGCTTCACATTAGGGTTGAAAACCTAGAGGGTGTAATCCATAAGAACAAGGGTAAGACTGTTGAGCCTATGGTTGTTGATGAATCTGGTAAAAATATTGAGAAAAAGTTGGTGGGTGAATTGGTTTCTGTTAGTACTGGTGATGAAATGGATAAGGTGTATGCTTCTTTGCCTGATTTAGGTGAAGATTTGGGTGTTGTTGCTTCTGATTCTATGATGAAGTGATCTGTTTCTTGCATATGTTTGTGCCACTGTTGGCTGATACTTGAGCTTGAAAGTTTATTGCGCTTACTACTGTTTGAAAGAATTCAGTCTGTGGTACTTAGTATGCTATGTTTTTAAGTCTCTGTGTTTTGCTTTTGCTTTCTGTATGTAATAAGACCCAATGCAGATAGTTCTTTGTAATCAGTGAACCACACTGATTTGTTAGAGAACTCTTTTGAATGTATATACACTTGCATTGACTAAGTTGCCTTCTTAGCACTTATTTCTGATTTGGTCTAATTCTGATATCAACTAGTGTTATGAACTGTTTATTCTATCTATAGTTGACATCATGCAAGTTACAATTATTACAAAATAATTGGTATGATATTCTCAGATACTTGATCATCAATGCATAATCTAAGTAAGTTATCTGGACATTTCATTTCTTGCTGTGACAAACCAATTTGAGTTATCAATGAATTCGTGTACGGGTAAAACTAAACAACTTTAGCATTATAAGTAAGAAAAATGTGCACTTACAATTAATTATCTTATCAGATTTCTTAGTATTGTGACTTTGCAGCTTGTGTATGAAGAACTGACTTTTGATCAGCCTTCAACAGTTTCGCTTGAACATTCAGCTTGCATATGGAAAGATTTATGCATTTTTTGGCTGAATGATTTGTTAGTTTATGTGTACTTTCATATATTCTAACGATTTGTAGAAGACTCAGATTTCATTCAAGATTGTTCTTATAATTTTAAATCTAAGTATCTCATATTACAGTAGTTATCTATGTTATGGACTGATCATTCGATAAATTCTTGTACTAAACGTTCATTAGAACAACGTTATAGACAGAATCGTACTTATAATTGAATGAATCCTATCATCATAGTTTGTACGAATCAAGATTGCCAAATAAGAGCAACACAGATCGACAAACTCAATTGAAACTCATAAATGGTTGATATTACATAAAATAAAAATGAGTAAAAAGAAAAATCTTTGTTACCACAAGGGAAAAAGAAAATAAAATTGATATACATCAATCAAAAAGAAAAACTCGGTACTATACCAATTCAATTGGCCTTAACCGAATTATTCAACACGGGGAAGAAGAAGAAATTAACAATTTGGTAATACACCAAATTATATTCCAAAAAGGGGAAGAGATAAGGAAAGTGAAAATGATTTTGAACCAAAAACGAATCATATTTTGAGGGGAAGCACTAAATTTTGATAAAAACATCAAAATTTACACCAAAAAGGAGAAGATATAAGAAGAAAACTAGTACCCTTAGTTAAAAAGGGGAAGAGAAAATTAGACATTTTTGGTAATATACCAAACAAAAAGGGGAAGAGAAATTTAGACCCCTAATTTAAAATTTTCAAAATTTCTTATATGAATTATGCCTAACAATATTTATGTATCTCATAAGTTGTTTTGCAGGAATCAATTAGTGGAGAATAAGAGTTACCGAGTGCTTCGAATCGAGTCTAAAATATTTTTTAAACTCATGCATACACTAAGGGGAAGCACACACGGGTAAATTTTTAAATTTTATGTTTTGTTTGGCAATTACCAAAAAGGGGAAGATTGAAAGGATATCTTCGATATATGATTTATTTTGGTATTTGTACGATTTAACATAAAATTTAATTACACTTAGTTATCCTCTCCACTAGGTCATTAATTTAATTGATTCCGTCAAAAGTCAAATTCTAGCAATATCTATTTTTTTAAGAGATATTCCATTATTGCGAAAAATTAAATTATATTTTTATGGAATATATCTCTACACCAAGGCAATAAGATCAAAAAAGAAATATTGATGTTTGATATTTTTTAGATCTCCGTTGCAAAATTGATAAGGCAATAAGCTTGAACAAAGAATATTCGAGGTTTAATATTCTTTAGAGAACTCGTGCTTTATTTAAAAACGATCGGTTTTTATCCAAAAATATTCCGGCTTAGCACTCAAAATACGTTTATCCTCAAGAATATTAATATTCAGTGGTAGAATATTAATACTCATTGTTATCTCGTGCCAGAAATATTTAAAGTAATTTTTCTCCCATATCTCAAATTTATTCCATTTTCGGAGAAAATTATTTTAAATACTCAAAAATATTTCCTACACTCTCAATATATTTTATATAATAGGAAATATATTCTAAGTATTTATTTTAGTTAAAACATTGGTCAAAAGATGCATCTATTTCATAGAAAGACCAATCGTATTTTATTCGGAACCGAAAGCTGATTTAATCATATTAAATCCAAATAAAATACCTCCACTTGCTAGAATGACTTGAAACTTGAGATGGATCACTTAAATGTTATTTTCTATGCATGGTAAAAGTTTCGTAATTTTCTGAGAATTTTGGTCCGGGCACGAAAATCGAGGTAGTGGGTCCACAGTTGACCACGTTTGACTAAAGTCAGCATTGACCATTTTTTACCAAAACTTCCAGAATTCCATTTTATAATATTTCTAAGTGCTCCATAATTTTAGAATTATTTATTGGGAATTTTCGTATTTATCGGGTATTTAATTAACGAAATATGTTACGTATTTTATTCGTTAATTGGTACGAGTCCGATACAATTAATTAGAGCCCAAACACAGCTGGTTTCTTTTTACCAAACCCACTTGGAAGAAACACAAAACCACCCCCAACAAACACAAAACCACTTTCCACCTCATCAATCCAAGTGCTTTCAATCTCAACCACTCCTTTTACTTTCAATCCTCACCCTTCCTTCCACCCAACTCCTCCTATAAATAAATCCCTTCCCCCAACCATTTTCTTCAAGCTAAAGAGCCAAATAATTGCTGGGAATTTAGAAGTGGAAGCTCTCTCAATATATCCAAACACTCTCTACACCCACTTCATCTCAAAAACCTTATCTTTCTTATATATACTTAAATATATCCAAGGTTTTTATTCCAACAAGCTTAGTTCCTTCAACCAAGCTCTCTCCCACCTAGTAAGCTCCTCTACCACTACTATCCGGCCTCCCGAAGGGCTGCCAAAGTTCGACCATAAGCCAAAATCCGGCCGAACCTCCAGCGAATTTTTTCGGCGAACTTTTTCCGGCGATCTCCAAAAGTGGTAAATTTTAGCTTCATTATTCGAGTCTTAACCGACCATTTTTATATACGTATAAGAGCTCTATACCTTCATCTTATCTTCTTTAAATAAGCTCTTATATCGGATCTATATTTGACGACGGTCAAATTACACATCGAGCTTGATTTGATTTCCTTCTATCACCTTAGTGTTCCGGGGGGAAAAGAATCTCGAAGCCTTAATTAAAATTTTAACGAACTTACTTTGGCCATTAATATTTTATTGTTGTGTGGTGTGTTTAATTACTCGTACGTGTGTGTTAATCTTAACGCGTAATAGCGTGGCGCAAGCCTTTTATATAATTTCCGCACTTTTTATTCTCGTCCTCACACTTGTGAGTGATTTTACTTTCCGCACTTTTTCTTCTCGTCCTCACACTTGTGAGTGATTTTATTTTCCACACCTTTTTTTCTCGTCCTCACACTTGTGAGTGATTTTACTTTTCGCACTAATTTAACGCATAATAGCGGCCCTCGGTTTATCCTATAGATAAAACGAGCTACTTTTCTGCACGTGTGTGTTTTATTTGTGTGTTGTGTTTAATTGGCCAAATTAATATTAAAAGTGCAAATTGTTAAAGTAAAATTGTAACACTCTCGTTTAAATATATACGAATAGTCTAAACTAGACTATATCGAACGAGAAGTTGTTTATCAAAGATCCTTAAGCTATAAAGCTTTTACAAGGACTTGATTTATACATTACTTCGAAAATAGGCGTATTTTCAATAAAGAAGTAATTTCGTGTATACTTCGATCTTTACAAAAAGACGAACCAAAGTATACGATTATAAACCTTATAAGCCTACGAGCTTAAGGGATTTAATTTACAAACTCCGAGATATATTTAAATCTCACTATACGGAGTATTGTATTAAAAGTATTCTTCGATCTACAAGTCATATCGACTAAAGAATACATATAAAGTCATAAGCAAAAAAAGCTTATTGAACTTATCATAATTAATATTCGTGTAAGAATATTATAGTCACCCTAGGACATATTAAGTCCAAAACCTCTCTATATTACGGTTTGTTTCGTAGATATTGTTTTCTAAGTTTTGCAGTGAGGTGAAGTTGGAGTGAGGTGATTCTCGTTCTAAGACCCAAGTCCTAGGCACTAGCGGGGAGTTAGTGGCCTTTGCACCGTGAAGAAGAGGAAAGACCCAAGACCTTTCATCTAAGATCCAAGACCGGCAAAAGCGAGGAATTCAAAGACTACACTAAGGGTTCTACATCAACTTTGAAGAAGTAGCGGGGAGTTGCTGTCTAAGATAAGTTGTGTAGGTTTTTCACAACGACTTTGAGGGTGTAACGGGGAGTTACGGCCCAAGACGAGTCTTGTGAGTTTTTATATTTATTGTGAGGTAGTATCTTGGAGATACGTATCAAGACCAATATTTATAGGGTTGTAAAGGCTTCTCCGCCTACTAAAGGAGCGAGTTATTTTTAAGGGAAAATCTCGAGTCCGGAGAGGAGCTCGGGGACTGGAGTAGGGGTGAGCGAATCCATTAGGGGTTGCGCCATCGCGAACCAGGATAAAATCTCCTGTGTGGTATTTTCTTTCCTTGTCTTTTATTTCTGCACTTATAAACTGCATAACGACTCGGTAAAGTTTTAAAAAGGGAAAATTATTTTAAAACGCCATAATAATTTTTAAATTGGTAATTAAGCTATTCAACCCCCCCTTCTAGCTTAATATAGCCCTCTTACGGGACCTAACATAGTCATCCACCATTACCAGAGCATATCTCTTCTTTGCAAGAGATTGAACATTTACTGGACCAAACAAATCCATGTGAATTAATTTGAGTGGCTCAGTGTTGGTATTCACTTGCTTTGATTTGTGCACAGATCTTTTCAATTTGCCCATTTGACAGTCCTCACATAGTCCTTCTTGACAGAATTCCTATTGAGGTAGTCCTCTCACTAAATTCTTCTTCATCAGAATATTCATATTCTTGAAATTGAGGTGTGAGAGCTTCTTGTGCCAAAGCATGCTTTCACCAACTGATGCTTTACTGTAAAAATAGTAAGCCTTGTCTTTATTGACAGAATTTAAATCTACAACAAACAAGCTTCCTTTCCTGACTCCTTTCAAAGAGAGGCTTCGATCTTTCTTGTGATAGATATCACAAACCATCATATCAAAATCAACCTTGAATCCCCTGTCACTGAACTGGCTGACACTGAGTAGGTTGTGCTTCAATCCATCAACAAGAACAATATCTTCAATGACAACATTTCCAATTTCCAAACAGCCATATCCCACAGTGTAACCTTTGCTGTTGTCTCCAAAAGTTATGATTGGGCCGGCTTTCTCCACAAAATGTGATAGCAGGGCTATATCACCAGTCATGTGCCTAGAGCATCCACTGTCGATGATCCACATGGGCTACTTCTGTTTCTTGCCCTACAAAATAGATGATTTTAATTTGCATCTGGTACCCAAACTCTGTTGGGTCCTGTAGTTACAACATCATTGTTCATATCATTCTGTTTCACATTTAAATCGACATTAGAATCCTCCTATCTGACTTCTTTTACTGTCCACTTGGTTCTAGAGTTAGACTTAGTCTTTCTCTTGGTGGAAGCTGCCTTTTTACCAACATAGGCAGGCACAGAAGTCTCAGCAGTTTCTAAATAGGAGCATCTTTCAGTAGACAGAATAGGTAGATTGAAACAAGTACTCATAACAACAATTTTGCATGGCATACAGTCAATGTTATTACAGACATCCATACTTCTTTGCATAATGGGGGTTCTATGTAAGTTACCACTAACATTGGATGCATTAATCTTATCCTGTTAGGGTTTCTTACAAATAAATGTTAAATGATGAGATGATCCACAATTATTGCAAAGCTTCCTAGGGGCATCCTTAACACGACTATATCCATTCCTCTTATCAATCCCTAACTTACCATTCCTATTCTTAGGCTTGTAGGCATTTGCTTTGATAGTATGTTCTGAAGTTGCTGTCGAGCCACCCTTGACAGTACCTTTCTTTGCCTCTATCATGACAGCAGGTTTGAAAGTTGCTGTCTTGGGTTCTCTCTTGACAGTATCTTTTGAAGTTTCTGTCTCATCCTTGTTGTCAGCTACTTTAGAACATTCTGTCTGATTGCTTGGTAGAATTTCTGTCATGGGGGACTTGACAGTATCTTTTCCTTTGCTCAGTGTGCTGTCAATGCACTCATCTTCATTAAGTAGCTTTTGTTTGATGAACAAGGAGGTTTCATCAAAATCAGCTTGAAGATTTTTGAAAATCGGATTGTTAACTCTTTTGAGAATTTGAGGTTTGACAGCATCACTATCACCAAGAACAATTGCCTTTCCATGCCTTCTACCATACTCGAAACCTATTCCTACCTTTTGATTCTCAGTGTGATTATCATGATATTCCTGGACTAACCTAGAAGAGTTTCTAAAAGCTTTGAGTTTAAACTCATTTTCCGCAATTTGACTCCTGAGAAAATCTTCTATTTCCTTAGCACAGATAATATCATTCTTCAATCTAGCATTCTCTTGAGCTAATGAATCTAGGGGACTGGTTCTTAGCAACAACATTTCATTTTCAGATTTGAGAGTTTCATTCTGTTTAGTTAACTTAGCAATTTCTTCATGAGCAGCAGATAAACTAACATGAATGTTAAACATCTCAGCACTTAAATCCTCAATGGTATGCTTATACTCAGTTTTAGACATATCAAGTAAGACTAGAGATGGTACCTGATTTGATGAACTTGAAGCTTCTTCATCAGATTTAGCAATGAGGGCTAAGTTCACAAACTCCTCTTCTTCTTCATCTTCAGAATCATCCCAGCATTTTCCTTCAGCCACATTGGATTTCCCTTGATTTCTCTTAAACTGATTTCCAGATCCCTTTCCTTGATTCTGTCTTGGTCTTCTGCACTCAGTAGCAAAATGACCTAGCTCATTGCAGTTGTAACATCTGAACTTCGACCTATCCACCAACCCTGTCTTGTATCCTCCTCTTGTGGTTCCACCAGTGGGCTTTGAAAAACTTCCATTGTTGAATTTAGATGATTGACCCTGTGGCTTGTATGACTTGTCCCTTCTGAACTTGATATTCTTGAATCTCTTAGCCATATAAGCCATGGTTGGATTATCCATGCTTTCAATCTCTTCTACTGTGTAGAAGTCTTCATCTTCAACATCTTTCAGCTGCAGAACCACCTTCTCCTCGTCATCCAACAATTCTTCAATCTTCAAAGATGGCATCTGTGTTGGTTGTGAACTTTGTGATGGTTCACTTGGACAAGCTACTTGTGGCTCATGAGCTATGAGGGCTCCTGTCATGTTTGCTAACTTTCCTTTGGTTCCAGTTTGAATAGCTCTCTTTTGAAAAAGCTCGAGTTCGTATGATTTGAGCACACCATAGAGAGTTTCAAGAGAGACATCACTTAAGTTTCTTCCCTTTCTTATGGCTGTAACTTTGTGCTCAAGGTGCTCAGGGAGAGTGAGCAGAAATTTGATATTAATCTCCTTTCTATCATAGAACTTTCCATGAATTTGCAACTCAGCTATCAGCTTACTGAACCTTTCAAACATGTGTGTAAGTTCTTTGGCTGGTTTCGCCATAAAGGCTTCATATTGTGATACAAGAATTTATCTTTGGTTCTCGCGAACTTCTTCACTTCCTTCACACAGCAGTTCTATCTTGCTCCACATTTCTTTTACAGATTTGCATCCCATGACATTACCACACATGGCTTTGTCTAATGTAAGTGAGTCGAGCAAGATGAGTTGTAAATAGTCATCCAAGACTACTTTCTCCTTTTCGGACTCTGTGTACTCTGAAGGCTTCTTTGCAACCCAATGGGCTGGAATGGTTTCACCATTCTCAGTAGCAGCAGCTACTTCCTTCTGAGGTATGAAGGGGCTGTTCTCAAGAATTCCCAAATACAGTGGATGGGCAGCTTTGATAAATAACAAGATTTTTCTTTTCCAGAAATTGTAGTTCTCTTTATCAAAGACTAGAATCTTGATTCCACTTGACTTCTGAATACTCGTCATGATCTTCAGATTTGTGTATCAATCTGTACGCTCTGATACCAGTTGTTGGTCCCGGAGTATTGCAGAGGGGGGGTTGAATGCAATACTGATAAAATCGAATCTTTAAATCAACAACGAAAATAAAGATTATAGATTATCAGTAGATGTATGCAAGCAATAAGTGAAACAAGATTTCTCACAAAATAAATGTTTTATTTATTTTGTGTGAAGTGTTGCTACAACCTGGAGAGAGTTTCTCCAGCTTCGATATCTCAAGAGATACAGATTGCTTCGTGTGCGTACATGAATAGAAAAGAATCTAAGATGTATCTAAGTAGACTAAGATACTCTGTTGTCCCTATCACATGGGGTGTTGAGCTGCTGTCATTTTCAAGTGACAGCTCATTACAATTTTCACACCCATGTGACTTTCCCTAATTGCTATACAGACAGGATAAACCTTATAAGTAAAGCAACCTAGATTTTTTATATTTCTAGCTAATACAATTCTAGTAGATGTGGATATCACATGCTCCTCGAATTGACCAGCCTTGTCTTGTGAATCTCTTAAGCTTCTGTCGTAGTCTTGCAGGTCTGGTACAAACGATAGTGTGTTGCAGCAAATCTGTTTCTTGAACATGTAACCTGTCACGGGCTTTGACTGAGAAAATACCCAATTCAAATAATTCAAGGTGATAGTAACCTTAACCACAGAGTCTACTGTCAAAAGAATATTCAGATGTTGACAGTACTAGCTCCCGCCAATGTTGCTATCGGAGCTCCAGACTTGCTGTCAAGTGTGAGAATATTACTGTCTCTTGCTTCGACCAATGTTGTTGTCAAATGTAGCTTTGTCGTGACTTTGCAACATTTTTCTTCTTGTAACATTACTGTCAGGGACATGACAGTAACTTTTATTCTTGCTGTCTTCTGGATGCATTCCTTGAGGCTTGAACAAACATATGAACTTCTCCCAAATCATACATTTATTACATGACAGCAATTATTCGAATATGAAGACATACTCTGGCTGTGACAGTATGTTCAACTTAGTAAAAACTAAGTACAGGGAAATATAGTTAAGTTGTCTCTATGCTATCACCCATAAATCTCAACACAAACTTTTAATGTTTCGGCTTTTATATAATAGTATAGATTTTTTCTGATTTATAAACTTACAAACTGTTTTTGTCCATTACATGTATTACTTGGGTTCAGCATCATTTATTAAATAGTAATTAAAATTTTATTCAATACATATAATATAATTTTTCAATATCCTTATGAGGTTTACCGCTACCAATTTAGGATATATTAATTATTTAATATAGGTTGTGTTGAATCGTAGTTAAAATTTGATTTTCAAATATTTTATAATTTTTAACTATCCTTCTAGGATTAACCAATACAAAAATAGGGCATAGAACATGAAATATTATTAATTCAATATAGTTTTCTTAGTCATTCTTCCAAATGTAAAATTATTTAATATTACCATATTCAACACAAGTATATTTATTATTTAACAGATATATTGAATTCAAATTATATATATTTTTAAACACTCGAGTATATGCTTGTTGAACAATAAGAATTTCAATTTTTCTTTAAAAAGTTGTAAATTTGTTTTAAAAATGTTATAAATATGTTTTCATGATAGATTATATGTGTTGATAAATTTTTTATTATTTTTTAATAAATGATATTGAACCATATAGTATTTGAACATAAAAATGGTAAGTTTGCACATAAGAAATTTTTTATTATAAGTCACTAATATCATTCATATACATAAAATAAAAGAATCCTATGTATTTTAATATATATGTTGCATGATATGTATTTTGATATATATGTTGCATGAAAAAAGAAAGTGGAAGCCAAGATGATAAAGTATTTTCTTATTTATAAGTCTCAAATTTATTAAAATATCACAATTGTTTATAGCAAATTCCTGTTAGTCAATTTGCGATAAAATAAATAGTACAATAGTCGTGTGTGTGAGTAACAGTTATATGTATAATCAAAACAGATAAAAGAGGAGACAAGGAACGAAAAACCCGAGTCCAGTGTGTGACTGTCTCCTTAAAGCATATTAGCCCTCACCGTATGTGTGAGCAAATCGCCTCATAGGATAAAAGGGATTGTAGTGATGCTATAGAAGAGCATCACTCTCAGCGAGCTTGAAACGAGTAAGAAACTATCACCGGAGGAAAAGAGAAGAGAGAGGTGTATGAGAAGAGTCTATGTTTCAAATGACTAACCCTAACGCTATATGATGAGTATATATATAGGATCAGATAACTTGTGCACTACACAAATACCCTTATTAATTAACCGTGCAGTTAATTAATTAAGTCGGTCGCAAAAAATCCTTAATAAAAAAGGGATTGATTTTACCGAATCAATTTGTTAGTTACAGAGGCATGCCTGTATACATCTAATAACAAGCCTAATTGTTTGTAATGCTTTGCATTACTTACATGACCTCTTAACTGAGGGAACCTCTAGTTGTAGAGTTTCTGTTTGTATTGTACTTGTAGTAGGCATCAAATCCTAGTTGTGTAACTGTACTTATAGAGTCTAGAATAATGCTTGAAAGAAGTTCCAAGGTTCATGCCTCAAGCAAGAAGATAAAGACTGTCAAATAATCACAGTTGGGATTTGAAGAAATGAAGAATTTGCCTGAGTACCAATTCGAGAAGTATATTTGTCTATTCGATAAGTCCAGCATTCGAGAAGTCAGGGATTCGATATCTCAAGACACTATTCGATATCTCTGAATACACTGTTCGATATCTCATTCGATATCTCAGAGATTCGATATGTCTATGTACTCTATTCGAGAACTCAGGAAGTCAACAAGTCAAAGTAGTATTCGAGTTCTCAAGGAGTCAACAAGTCAAAGTTCCATTCGATATCTCAAGGACTAAGAAAGCTATTCGATATCTCAAGGATTCGACAAGTCAAGTGTTCTATTCGACAACTCAAGGAATCCTGAAGAAAAGAGCTATTCGAGAAGTAATTCGATATGTCAATATAATAGTGTTCGAGAACTCAGAGTTATCGATTAAGTCAATTCTAGTTCTCGAATCAACTACTTAGTCACTTCTCGAATACATTCTTGGAGACAAAGTACTGAAGAAATTGTACAAGTCAGAAACCTGCAACAAGCCAATGCACTTTATGGACCACAATCTGTAATGTGCTCTGGAAAGCCTACAAGGAAGCTTGGAGAGATATAGAAGAGACAAGGGGCTAAAGAAGTGGATCTGAACAGGCTTTGCAAAGTCAAATCTGTAACCGTTTGGACACTTACTCAAAAAGGATAGACAGACTAGAAAGTAATTTGTTCAGCTACCTTATTTGTAGTAAGTATGGTGTATCCATGTTCTATAAGGATACAGCCTCACTTCCTTAGTAATTAACTTTGTAACTTTGTGAGTCAAGTTTTTCATACGTTGTAAGCTGTATCTCTCTGAGAAAAATGAAGCTGAGAATACTATCATTTGTATTCACAGATTGTAGCAACCTTTATATAATAATACATTAGATTAAAGTGATACTATGTCTTGTGTTGTTCTTTATCCGCACCTTCACCTCTGCACACAAAAACACTTATTTGCTACATAGACTCTAGCCAAAGAAAAGTTCAAGAATCCATTCACCCCCCCCTCTGTATTCTTTTATCGTATTCAATACTCAGCAAGTGGTATCAGAGCGGGCTGTTTATTCAAAAACAGAAAAACGATCATGAGTTCGAATACACCAAAGACTACAGGAACGGTGAAAGTCCCTAAGTTTGACAAAGATAACTTCAACCTCTGGAAGATAAAGATGATGTTGTTCATCAAAGCCTCTCATCCTTTGTATCCTGAGATTCTTAAGAATGGTCCTTTTGTTCCACAACAAGAGATACCAGAGAAGACTGTTGGAACTACAACTATCCCAAGATCTTATGAGGCCAAGGATCCATCAAAATGGACATAATCAGAAAGGGAAAAGGTTGCTCTTGATAGCCACCTCATGTTGCTTATCATTGATTCCATGGACATGTCAATGTTTGCAAACATTGCATCATGTACATCTGCCAAAGAAATGTGGGATCACATTGAGGTATTGTGTGAAGGAACTGATGAGGTTAAGGAAAACAAGAAACAGATACTGGTCACACAGTATGAAGCTTTCATGGCACAGCCCAAGGAAAGTATTACTGAGATGTTTGAGAGATTTCACAAGCTAGTTACTGAGTTGCAGATGAATGGTAAGGTTTACAGTACCAAGGAGTTAAACATGAAGTTTCTGCTATCCTCACCAAACCATCTAGAGCAAAGGGTCATTTCTCTAAGGGAAAGAGATTTAAACAAAGTTACATATGATGTGCTCTATGGAGTTTTAAAAACTCATGAGCTTGAGTTGCTTCAAAAAAGGGCTATCCAAGCCAATCAAGGCACAATGGTAAACACATCATGTTCCTTGATTGTCAACAAATCTATTCAAGACCTAGAAGCATCCACAAGCCAGTTAAGGATAGAGGAGGTAGTAGAAGAGGAAGAAACTGAACCTGAGGTAAGTGAACCTGTTGAGGAGAAGGAAGAAGCAGAGTTTTACACTCTTGAAGAACTAGATGGGATGGAAAACACTTCATATGCTTTCATGGCCAGAAAATTTCCAAGCATCAGATTCAAAAGGAATCAACCCTTCAAACCCAAAACCCAAAACCATTCATTCAACAAAAGCGAGGCACCTGTTGTGACGCCCCCGACCCCGGTTTGATTTCCTCTGGAAAGAAACCGGCCCAAGGGTCCGCCAAAACTACAACACAACCTGCTTAACCTACTAATATATTTTTTTTTGTAAAATTCGGCATAAAGTGTTCGTAAATAGGACTATCCACCTGTTTTTCAATTCAAAAATTCAACTCTATAACAAAAGTCTATCTCACCAAAAATTATGCCACACACAACGCATCTCAACTATTATCTACCATGTACTGTAATTTGTACAACGACAAGCCAACGCTGTCCTGACTTACCTCGAATCAACATACAACCAAAGTCCACAACAAGTGCTTCCACCAAATCGATCTACAAACTTCAGTACGTAAAGCACAACCACTAAATCAACCACCAGCTCTATTGGTCCATCACTTCTTTCTACCTTTCCTAGTATTCTTCTGAAATCTTCAGTATCTTCCTGTGATAATTTATAAAATAAAGAAATGAGCTATAAAGCTCAGCAAGTATATTTTGTAGTGATCCACTGAAGTTTTATAAAATAATTTAGTTTTGAAACCATTATCACTACACAGATTATAATAAAATATAACTCACACCCAACTAGAGTTCTGCCAATATATATCATCACAACAAAGTTTATAATAAAATATAAACTCACACTGAAACCAGAATTCTGCCAAAGTATTCATCTTTTAAAACTGAGTAATCATTTCGTAAATAGTTTGATTTCACTATAATCTGAACCTCAACACAATTTCATAATAATCTGAATCTTAAAGCATTTTCACAATATTGCATATAAGCAAACATCATCATTTCACAATTCAAAGTTTATAATAAAAATATAAACTTCACAATTTACGTGAGGAAAAACTAGGCATTCTACACACGACAAGTTCATCAAGTTCTACTAGTGGGGGTCCCCGGCCTTTACTTCCTATTTCGGGAAGTTCACAAAGTTTCCATTTCTGGAAGTTCTACTGGTCTCCATTCTGGCGGTTCATACTGTCTCCATTTCTGGAGTGATTCACTAGCAATGCCAGTCTGCTCAGTTTTCCTCAAAATCGCCTTTCAACATATACTAGTTAAAACGATTTAACGAGTATTCATAATATTACATAAATCACACTTTAAACACCTCGATTTAAAAGATATATCCCTTTAAAATTCATAAATCCACATTTCTACTTTTCTACTTGAAAAATATATTCCTTCTAAAATTCACAAATACACTTTTCTACTTTTCCACTTTTCCAGTTCAAAATAAATATTTTACTGGAAATAAAATTCACATTTTTATACGCATAAACAAAATACGCATAGAATTTAAAACACAGTAAATACGTTAACAAAACTATAACGCATTATCTTCAATTTATCACAGCAAGATATACTTACTACCACCGCTATCCAAGCAATCCATCCGTTCCTCAACCCACTTTTCCAATAACCTGGTCAAGCATCAATAAACTCTTCAATCGTATATTCCCAAATCATTCAACTCACACTTTTCAGAGCAAACCGATTTAACGATCAATTTCTACAACTCAATTTGTTTCTACCGGTAGCTACTAAAATCTACGACGTCTTCTTAAGTCTCAATTCCCCGAAAAACTCATATTTCTTATTAATCGATAATCCAACTACTATACGGCTTATTCCTCGAAATCCGAATTTGTAAAGTTTCACACTTAAAATTTACGCATACAATCTCGTAAATTTTACACATTTATTAGGCTTAAGTCACAGTCCTTTTTTTTCCCAGAAAATTCGGGCATGACCTTTTCGTAAATAGAATTTCTCGGTGCCTCAGCACCTCAACAACAATCCCAAACAAATCACTAATAATTTCCAAAGCTCAACTTCCACAAATCTTATAAATCCACTTTTACAACCCAAGCACAATTTATCAATAAATATCGATAATTTTAAAACATTACAACTCCAATAAATCCGAGTTTCAAAACTAAAACCCAAAATATAATTCTACTATTCAACGAGTCTCTAAATTTAATCCCAAAAATAATAACTCCAATATTCAACAAATTCATGAATTAATTCCGGGAATATAATTCTAAATATTCGACAAAACCTCAAATTTATCTCCATAATTTATAACCATAATATTTAACAAGTCCACAAAATTAACTACGGAATTAATAAAAACTCCTCGAAAATGCAACTTCAAAAATACGAAATTGAAGCACCCACATACGGTGTAAACTATGCACACCATAACCGGATCCATGGAGCTTCTCCGGTGACTACCACCGCTGCCCTTTTTTTTTCTTCTTTTTTTTCCCGCGAACCTTCGCCATTTCCACGACCACGCGTTACCTCCCTCTTCTCTGATTTTTCTGTCCTACCTCATTGCATCTCTCCGACATCTCTCTGTGTAAATCTCTTCTTCTATCTTCGGTAATGCTCCATCTAAAATATCTCTCCCAATATCAAGAAATCTCTCCAGCCTTTTTCTCTCCCTCTATCTTTCTTTCTTTCTCCATCTTCACCGATCTGTTTCTCCTATATGCCTACATCTCTCTAACATCTCTCCCAGTAAATCTCCTCTTCTATCATCCTTAATGCTCCCTCTAAAATATCTCTGCATCTCTCCCAATATTCAACAATCTCTCCAGCCTTTTCTCTCCTGCATTTTCTATCCCTCCATCTCTCCCTCTCTTTCTTTCTCTCTCTATCTCTCTCCCTCTCCTCTCTCCTTCACCGCTGCCATCATACAACACATACCCACACCTACCGAAACACCCCAACACCCACGATCGATACACACACGCAACACACATACCTGCAACATACATCACATACACGCACTACACCTCTTCTTTGCCTCTATCTCTCTAGCCCGCACATACAGATATATATACATACTCACTACACAGACCACCCATTCATCTCTCCTGCCACTGCCAACCACCACCCCCATCACGGTGGTCTCCTTCCTTACACCCATCGCAGGACACACATAGCACATACACAACCCACAGTACACGCACACACATAAACCACACACTACACCGACCTCCCCTTCTTCCTCACATTCGCTTCTCTATCTTCCTTACTACTACCACCGAGTCACCACCACCGTCATCGACGACAACTGCCGCGGTGGTTCCCTCCAACTCCGGCCTCCAACAACAACAAAACTACTCTAATTTCATTCAACAAACACCCACAAGAAATTTGACATCAACAATTTCATTAAACAAGTCAAAATTAAAAAGCCCCTAATTTTATAAGAACCCTAATTAAATCCCCAAAAATCTCTTCTCTCTCCCCGATATATTTCAGTCGTGTATTTGTTTGTGTTTTTTTTCCTTCTGCTGTTTTGTTTTTAACCGAGCTGTGCTCTTTTCCTCTTATTGGGCTTAGCCCAATTACTTATAAACTAACTAATAATAATTTATTATGGCCCAATTAAAACACTATATATTCATTTATCTCTCTTTTTACTCCACTTGTAATTGTTTTATTAAAACAATTATTCCCTAAAATTTCCAAAATAATTATACAACTTAACTTAATAAAAATAAAGTCGTCAAATCTCCAAAAATTTCGTATTTAAAATAATTACGAGTCCACTTGCAAATTCTTGGAAATAAATCCTAAAAAAATCACCCACCGTCAAATAATTAATATTTGACATCATAATTTAATCTTTAACCAACAAAATAAAATATTCCTCAAAATACATAATTTATCAATTCGATCTCCAAATTCTTCATTGCTTCCAAAATGGTTCAAAATTTAATAGCAATAAATCTTACTCCTAATAAAATAATCAGAATTAATATTTTCGGAATCAGGATGTTACATCCTTCCCCCCTTAGAAAAATTTCATCCTCGAAATTGAGCGCACCTGATCTCATAAAAACAAAGTGGGATACTTCCCCCTCACACTGTCTTCTGGTCCCCAAGTTCTTCTATAACATCATGACTCTGTAAGATAAAATTCATCAAAGGTATTACTTTCATTCTTAGCATCTGCTCTTGTCGATCATAGTCTCTACGGGATTTTCTCAAATTTTTTTTTTAAACTTTCTCAAACATCTTTCGGTTCATATTCCAATTCCTGGTTGACTCTCTAACCTGAAAGTTGCTCTATAGTATTTCTCACGAATACAATCTCTTCACCTGATTTCAGCTATAGGCCTTAATCTTCTTTTAATATAATTATAATAATCTTCAAAAGAATATCATCAATAATTCATCACAATGATCACACAAGGATTAAGAAAATGAGTATTCAGACATGATAGGTTCACAAGTTCTACTATTGGGGTTCCCAAACAGCTAACCAACTTGTTAGCTTTACTTCCAACAATGAAGCATCAACAATTCACAATATCAATGTAAGAATACTCACTTCTCATTCAAAAATCATCAATCAAAAATAAAATATCCCTCACGATTGGAAATCAACAGTAATTCAGTACACACATATACTTACGAATCATCATTTATGTGTATCTCCCATTTGAGAATACACGCCCACTTTATCATCGTAATCATCATATTTCCTTTACAATTCAAAATCATCTCAAGTACTTGTAATATGGTCTTTTACCAGTCATCAATACGTAAATCTATCGTCATCCACATGCTGCGTTCTACATGATCTATCTGTACGTTACCAAAAGATAAAGATCTATAAGCTAGCATACACGTAGTGTCCAACAAAAGCTGTAACAAAAGAAAATTATCATCACGGTCCTTAGCATCCTCCTCTTATAGCTCTTAAAATCATCATCACAAGCACATCATCAAGATTCAGTCCTACCTATTTCAGGAATCCCGCCATCAATTTCCATCGTTCGTAATTCTCTAAGCTGAGTCATCTCGTCCGACATAATGAAGCATACTCATGATACTATCTATCATATATCCCAAATTCCATAATGTGTATATTCCCAAAAATTTCCAACCACTGCTATTTTCAATAAGTATCTTTAGAACCAAATTACGAGATCCTAAATTAATCCACAAATTCTGATGTCATCATATTCCAAGATCATCATATAACATCCCATCACTTCTTCTTTCCTTCTCTTTTTCTTCTTTCCAAACTATGTCACACTTGTGACGCCTCCGGTCTAAACTTAATAACCTTTCTCCTTCATATACGCTGACAATAATTGAACTTAATTCAATAATATATTCTCAATTTCTATTCATCCCAAAATGCTTATATCAATCTCAATCCATGTCACAATATCAATCTTAAAGAAATCTATACATCATCACTCGAAATACTTAATCTTGAATCCATCATACACGTCTCAATGATTTTTCCCAAAAGTTCCTTGTATCAATGTAATCGATCAAATTCTTATTACTAATAACAATTAAAACCTCATATTCTGAAAATCTTAAATCCCAATATCGTCTAAAATCTCAAAAGAAGGTTCTTAAACAATTAATAACCTCATAATCCTCAAATATTAAAATAAATATTAGTCTATGTCCACAATAACAAAGCTCGTTCTCAAATACAAATATCCATTCGTAGTTGCTAAAATCACGTCATCAACAATATTCTAGTTCCCAAAATCCTTACATTCAGGGTTACACGTCTTATCTCCGAACAAAAATTAAATCCCCAAAAGACATCCTCAGAGTCGTGTCCAAAAATTCATAAAATAATTATTGTTCCCCAAAGCAATCACATCAAACTGTTATCATGCACTTTACATTAAAACTCTTCAAATTTCTACGCATTCGTGAATTCATCATATATATCCAATAATATTCTATCTAAAATCTTATTAGCATAAAATTCCAAAACTCATAATTTTCTTCACTTCTAATCCTTGAATAATATATTTTCTGATAACAAGGTCACATGTCAAAAATTACATCTCTCAATAAAAGTCCAGTTGTCAAATCGTATGCTCAATTCTACAAGTTTATCTCATCAAAATAACTAAATCCTCAAGCAAGGAAGAAGCACTATCATAGAATTATATATCCTCGAATAATTTCGCACATCCCAAAAATCACATATATCGCTAAACGATCTCCCTTACTCCTCAAAAGTATTTCAGAAACCTATATCCTCAAAATTGATTCATGCTCTAAAATCCTCAATTTCTTAACCAATATCCTTGATAAGTATACTTACTGTCTTACTCCTTGGTACTGTACCTAATAATCCACTATAACTCCACACAAGCCCTCATGCTTTTCAACATTCACTAAGGATCTTACTAACTCAAGACCCTAAAACTTAATCTCTCTTCCCATGCGAGAAACCTTTGATTTGACAATCTTATTCCTCGAAAACTTCAAATTCTACACATCCCTTCTTCAAATCCTTAGTTCCTTGACAATTTCAGTCATACAACACTTTATCTTTATACATATCTCACTCTTCTACTCCATAGCTCTGATACCACCTGTGACACCCCCGACCCCGGTTTGATTTCCTCTGGAAAGAAACCGGCCAAAGGGTCCGCCAAAACTACAACACAACCTGCTTAACCTACTAATATATATATATATTTTTTTTGTAAAATTCGGCATGAAGTGTTCGTAAATAGGACTATCCACCTGTTTTTCAATTCAAAAATTCAACTCTATAACAAAAGACTATCTCACCAAAAATTATGCCACACACAACGCATCTCAACTATTATCTACCATGTACTGTAATTTGTACAATGACAAGCCAACGCTGTCCTGACTTACCTCGAATCAACATACAACCAAAGTCCACAACAAGTGCTTCCACCAAATCGATCTACAAACTTCAGTACGTAAAGCACAACCACTAAATCAACCACCAGCTCTATTGGTCCATCACTTCTTTCTACCTTTCCTAGTATTCTTCTGAAATCTTCAGTATCTTCCTGTGATAATTTATAAAATAAAGAAATGAGCTATAAAGCTCATCAAGTATATTTTGTAGTGATCCACTGAGGTTTTATAAAATAATTTAGTTTTGAAACCATTATCACTACACAGATTATAATAAAATATAACTCACACCCAACTAGAGTTCTGCCAATATATATTATCACAACAAAGTTTATAATAAAATATAAACTCACACTAAAACCAGAATTCTGCCAAAGTATTCATCTTTTAAAACTGAGTAATCATTTCGTAAATAGTTTGATTTCACAATAAACTTAACCTCAACATAATTTCACAATAATCTGAATCTTAAAGCTTTTTCACAATATTGCATATAAGCAATCATCATCATTTCACAATTCAAAGTTTATAATAAAAATATAAACTTCACAATTTACGTGAGGAAAAACTGGGCATTCTACACACGACAAGTTCATCAAGTTCTACTAGTGGGGGTCCCCGGCCTTTACTTCCTATTTCGGGAAGTTCACAAAGTTTCCATTTCTGGAAGTTCTACTGGTCTCCATTCTGGAGGTTCATACTGTCTCCATTTCTGGAGTGATTCACTAGCAATGCCAGTCTGCTCAGTTTTCCTCAAAATCGCCTTTCAACATATACTAGTTAAAACGATTTAACGAGTATTCATAATATTACATAAATCACACTTTAAACACATAGATTTAAAAGATATATCCCTTTCAAATTCATAAATCCACATTTCTACTTTTCTACTTGAAAAATATATTCCTTCTAAAATTCACAAATACACTTTTCTACTTTTCCACTTTTCCAGTTCAAAATAAATATTTTACTGGAAATAAAATTCACATTTTTATACGCATAAACAAAATACGCATAGAATTTAAAACACAGTAAATACATTAACAAAAATATAACGCATTATCTTCAATTTATCACAGCAAGATATACTTACTACCACCGCTATCCAAGCAATCCATCCGTTCCTCAATCCACTTTTCCAATAACCTGGTCAAGCATCAATAAACTCTTCAATCGTATATTCCCAAATCATTAAACTCACACTTTTCAAAGTAAACCGATTTAACGATCAATTTCTACAACTCAATTTGTTTCTACCGGTAGCTACTAAAATCTACGACGTCTTCTTAAGTCTCAATTCCCCGAAAAACTCATATTTCTTATTAATCGATAATCCAACTACTATACAGCTTATTCCTCGAAATCCACACTTAAAATTTACGCATACAATCTCGTAAATTTTACACATTTATTAGGCTTAAGTCACAGTCCTTTTTTTTTTCCCAGAAAATTCGGGCATGACCTTTTCGTAAATAGAATTTCTCGGTGCCTCAGCACCTCAACAACAATCCCAAAACAAATCACTAATAATTTCCAAAGCTCAACTTCCACAAATCTTATAAATCCACTTTTACAACCCAAGCACAATTTATCAATAAATATCGATAATTTTAAAACATTACAACTCCAATAAATCCGAGTTTCAAAACTAAAACCCAAAATATAATTCTACTATTCAACGAGTCTCTAAATTTAATCCCAAAAATAATAACTCCAATATTTAACAAATTCATGAATTAATTCCGGGAATATAATTCTAAATATTCGACAAAACCTCAAATTTATCTCCATAATTTATAACCATAATATTTAACGAGTCCACAAAATTAACTACGGAATTAATAAAAACTCCTCAAAAATGCAACTTCAAAAATACGAAATTGAAGCACCCACTTACGGTGTAAACTATGCACACCATAACCGGATCCATGGAGCTTCTCCGGTGACTACCACCGCTGCCCTTTTTTTTTCTTCTTCTTTTTTTTCCCCCGAACCTTCGCCATTTCCACGACCATGCGTTACCTCCCTCTTCTCTGATTTTTATGTCCTACCTCATTGCATCTCTCCGACATCTCTCTGTGTAAATCTCTTCTTCTATCTTCGGTAATGCTTCGTCTAAAATATCTCTCCCAATATCAAGAAATCTCTCCAGCCTTTTTCTCTCCCTCTCTCTTTCCCTCTATCTTTCTTTCTTTCTCCATCTTCACCGATCTGTTTCTCCTATATGCCTAGATCTCTCTAACATCTCTCCCGGTAAATCTCCTCTTCTATCATCCTTAATTCTCCCTCTAAAATAGCTCTGCATCTCTCCCAATATTCAACAATCTCTCCAGCCTTTTCTCTCCTGCATTTTCTATCCCTCCGTCTCTCCCTCTCTTTCTTTCTCTCTCTATCTCTCTCCCTCTCCTCTCTCCTGCACAACACCACTAGCCACCAGGTCTCTCCTTCACCGCTGCCATCATACAACACATACCCACACCTACCGAAACACCCCCACACCCACGATCGATACACACACGCAACACACACACCTGCAACATACATCACATACACGCACTACACCTCTTCTCTGCCTCTATCTCTCTGGCCCGCACATACAGATATATATACATACATACTCACTGCACAGACCACCCATTCATCTCTCCTGCCACTGCCAACCACCACCCCCATCACGGTGGTCTCCTTCCTTACACCCATCGCAGGACACACATAGCACATACACAACCCACAGTACATGCACACACATAAACCACACACTACACCGACCTCCCCTTATTCCTCACCTTCGCTTCTCTATCTTCCTTACTACTACCACCGAGTCACCACCACCGTCGTCGACGACAACTGCCGCGGTGGTTCCCTCCAACTCCGGCCTCCAACAACAACAAAACTACTCTAATTTCATTCAACAAACACCCACAAGAAATTTGACATCAACAATTTCATTAAACAAGTCAAAATTAAAAAGCCCCTAATTTTATAAGAACCCTAATTAAATCCCCAAAATCTCTTCTCTCTCCCCGATATATTTCAGTCGTGTATCTGTTTGTGTTTTTTTTTCCTTCTGCTGTTTTGTTTTTAACCGAGCTGTGCTCTTTTCCTCTTATTGGGCTTAGCCCAATTACTTATAAACTAACTAATAATAATTTATTCTGGCCCAATTAAAACACTATATATTCATTTATCTCTCTTTTTACTCCACTTGTAATTGTTTTATTAAAACAATTATTCCCTAAAATTTCCAAAATAATTATACAACTTAACTTAATAAAAATAAAGTCGTCAAATCTCCAAAAATTTCGTATTTAAAATAATTACGAGTCCACTTGCAAATTCTTGGAAATAAATTCTTAAAAAATCACCCACCGTCAAATAATTAATATTTGACATCATAATTTAATCTTTAACCAACAAAATAAAATATTCCTCAAAATTCATAATTTATCAATTCGATCTCCAAATTCTTCATTGCTTCCAAAATGGTTCAGAATTAATATTTTCGGAATCAGGATGTTACACCTATGAAACCAAACAAGAATAAGTTTAAAACCAGCCACGTGGATAGGTCATCTGTAAGGTGCTATAGATGCAATGACCTAGGGCATTTTGCCAGTGAATGCAAGAAGCCTAAAAAGAAGGATAGAGATTATCTTGAGCTTGAAGCTAAGTATGAGGCCCTTCTGAAAAAGCAGACACAAGGTAAGGCCTACATAGTTGAAGGGAAGTGTTGGGATGATTCTGACAGTGATGGAGAGGAGCAAGAATTCTGTAATTATGTCTTGATGACCAATTCCAAGGATGACACATCTCCATCAGACCCTCATGTACCATCTCTCACTACTATAGACATGTCTGTTTCAAAGTATAAATGCATGATTGAACAACTATCTGTTGAAATGTTTAACATTCATACTAGTATGACTGTTGCTAATGAAGAGATTGCTAAACTGTCTACTAAAAATGAAATGTTAACCAAAAAGAATGAGGAACTTGAGCTAACTGCTATGCAAGTAGAAAACCTTAAGAAAGAAGTTGAATATCTACAGAATAAGGTTTTGTGTGCTAGTCAGGTTGAAAAGGCTCTTAGGGATGAATTAGATGAAAATGAATTCAAACTAAAAACTTTCAAGAAATCATCTAGTCTAGTGAAATCCTATTGTGAGAAAATTGAAGCAAAACCCAAGGCTGCTATTGGACTTGATTATGACACTCTTAAACAGAGAAAAGGCTATGCTGTCATTGAAGATGACACAGTTGTTCATGAGGAAGTGCCTCACATTTTGAAAAAGACTGAAAATCCAATTTTTAAGGAACCAACATTTGAAATTGATGAGGATGCCTTACTCATCAAACAAATGTTGAATGATGAGGATGAGGCACAATCAAATGAACAACAAGCATCTTCCAAGAGTGAGAGTGTCAAGTCAAAAGCCAAGGAGCCAGTAGTTGATAGGCCAAGACCTAAGAAGTTTGTTAAGTTTGTTTCAGCTGGGAAGAGTGAATCAGAAAAGAAAGTGACTAAGAAGAAACAGAACAGAAATGGTAAGTTAGGGATTAACAAGGATAACAACTATGCTTATATGCCTAATGCCCCTAGGAAAACTTGTCAGAACTGTTTCAGTACCAATCATTTAACTCATGCATGCAAGAAATCTATTGGTAGTGTGTCCAAACCTTTCTATGATTGTTCTGTGCCTCTAAGACATAGAGATGCACCATTTTGTGATAAATTTGACTGTATGCCATGCCATATGAATGTTATGACTAGTTGTTTCAATCTGAGAAGGCAATTCATTGATGGTTGTATCAGTCACAATTCTCACACACACTACACCAGGTCAAAGTCTTCGAGTCCTCCTAAAGCTAGGAAGGTACCTCTATCACCTAAGTCTGAAACCTCAGGTTCTAAGACTTCTAACAGTGACAAGAAGACTAATGCCAAGAAAGTTGACAAGCATGTTGTTTATGATAAAACTGTTTCTAAGTCACATGGACCCAAACTTGTTTGGGTACCAAAGGAAAAGTAATACCTTTGTGTTTGCAGGGCAAAGAAAGTGAGAAGAAGGTCATGTGGATTTTGGACAGTGGATGCTCAAATCATATGACTGATGATATGGCCCTGCTATCACAATATGAGGAAAAGGCTGGTCCAATGGTTGCTTTTGGAGATGACAGCATGGGTAACACATTGGGATATGGCAAGTTGAAAGTTGGTAATGTCATCATTGAAGATGTAGCACTAGTCAAGGGGCTCAAGCATAATCTGCTAAGTGTCGGTCAGTTTACTGATAGGGGATTCAAGGTGGATTTTGACAAAGATGAATGTTTGATCACCCACAAGAAGACTGGTGATTTTGCTCTATCTGGAGTAAGAAAGGGAAGCCTGTTTGTAGTTAATATTGATTCTGCAAACAAGGACAAAATTTGTTGCTTCTACTCAAAAGCATCAAATGAAGATTGTTGGCTGTGGCACAAGAAACTATCACACCTGAACTTCAAAGCCATTAATTCTCTAGTCAAAAGAGAGTTAGTGAGAGGCATGCCCACATTTGAATTCTGTCAAGAAGGAGTGTGTGAGGCTTGTCAAAAAGGAAAGATGAAAAGATCAAGCCACAAGACAAAGACAGTGACATCTATAACCAAGCCCCTACAACTCATTCATATGGATTTGTTTGGGCCTATCAATATTATGTCACTAGGAAGAAAGAAGTATGCCTTGGTGATGGTTGATGATTTTACAAGGTATACATGGGTGGAATTTCTGGCATCAAAAGATGAGGCTCCACAAGTAATCATTGAGCATATAAAGAAAGTTGACAAGGAAGCAAAGGCAAACAATGCAAGTGTGATTGCACTGAGAAGTGATAATGGAACAGAGTTCAGAAATGCCATACTTGAAGCATTCTGTAAAGAGAATGGTATTTCTCAGCAATTCTCAGCTCCAAGGACTCCACAAAAAAATGGAGTTGTTGAGAGGAAGAATAAAACTCTAATTGAGGCTGCTAGAACAATGTTACTTGATGCAAAAATGCCTACATGTTTTTGGGCTGAGGCTGTGAGCACTACATGCTATATCCAGAACAGAACCCTCATCAACAAAAACACTGGAAAGATGCCTTATAACTTGATGACTGGAAAGAAGCCTACTCTAAAGTATGTTCATACTTTTGGAAGCAAATGCTTTGTATTGAAGGATAATTCTGAATATGTTGGAAAATTTGATGCAAAAGCATTTGAAGGAATTTTTCTTGGCTACTCTATGGAAAGAATTGCATACAAGGTTTATGTCATCAGTCAAAAGAAAGTTATGGAAAGCACAGATGTGACATTTGATGACAGCAAACTACCTGGACTAGAAGAAGCCAATGATGAAGATAAAGATCCATTAAAGTTTGATAATCTTGATGATTCTGATGAAGAGACTGAAACTGGAGTTGAAACTCGAGTTCAACAAACTCAAGTGAATGATGATACAAGAGGAGAATTTGTGTCAATCAATAGTGAAGAAACAATCATCCAAGACACACCTGTGAGTAGTGGCAACTTCACAGGGGGAGGAAATGAGAATGACCATGATGTGGATGATGAAGCAACATCAAGAATGAGAAATCAGGCTGAGCACTCAAGGAAATGGGATAGATCACACACTGTAGAGCAAATCATTGGAGATCCGAATGCAGGAGTAAGGACTAGGAGAGCAACTCAGAATGAGTGCCTCTATGGCTATTTTCTATCACAAGTTGAGCCTAAGAAACTTGATGATGCACTATTGGATCCAGATTGGATTATTGCTATGCAAGAGGAGCTGAATCAATTTGAAAGGAACAGAGTATGGGAACTTGTGCCTGCACCAAAGAACAGAACCATTGTTGGAAAAAATGGGTTCTAAAGAATAAGATGGATGAAGATGGTGTAATTATAAGGAACAAAGCAAGGTTGGTTGCAAAAGGATACTCTCAACAGGAAGGCATTGATTATGATGAGACATTTGCTCCTGTTGCTAGATTGGAAGCCATTAGAATATTCTTGGCATTTGCTGCTCATTCAAACTTTAAAGTATATCAAATGGATGTCAAAAGTGCATTTCTGAATGGAGAGTTGGAAGAAGAAGTTTATGTGCAACAACCACCTGGTTTTGAGGATCCACACTTCCCAGAATTTGTTTACAGACTGCTTAAGGCACTGTATGGACTTAAGCAGGCTCCAAGGGCATGGTATGATACTTTATCACAATTTCTTCTTGAAAATCAATTCACTAGAGGCACACTGGACAAGACATTGTTTTACAAGAAGCATGGTGATGATCTTATCTTAGTTCAGATCTATGTGGATGATATCATTTTTGGTTCTACAAATGAGAAGCTGTGTGAGAAATTTTCTAAACTCATACAGAGCAGATATGAGATGAGTATGATGGGAGAGTTGACATTCTTTCTTGGGTTGCAAGTCAGTCAAAGGAAGGATGGTATCTTTATCAGTCAAACCAAGTATATCAAGGATTTATTGAAGAAGTTTGACTTGGAAGATTGCTCACCTGCAAAGACACCCATGGCCACTGCCACTAAATTGGATGAAGATGCTAAAGGCAAGAAGGTAGATATCTCAGTCTACAGAGGCATGGTTAGTTCTCTACTCTATCTCACTGCAAGTAGGCCAGACATCATGTTTGCTACATGCTTGTGTGCAAGGTTTCAATCAAATCCAAAAGAATCACATTTGATTGCTATAAAAAGGATCTTTAGATATCTGAAGGGCACTCCAAACTTGGGACTATGGTATCCTAAGGACACAGGGTTCAATCTGGTTGGTTATTCTGATGCTGATTATGCTGGATGCAGAGTGGATAGGAAAAGCACCTCCGGTAGCTGCCAGTTTCTTGGACAAAGGTTAGTCTCTTGGTATAGCAAGAAACAACAATCTGTGTCAACTTCTACAGCTGAGGCTGAATACATAGCTGCTGGAAGTTGCTGTGCTCAAGTGCTTTGGATTAGAAATCAACTTAGAGATTATGGACTTGTGTTGGAAAGAATTCCAATCATGTGTGACAACACAAGTGCAATCTCTATAGTTGCCAATCTTGTCAATCATTCTAGGACAAAGCACATTGACATCAGATATCATTTCATAAGGGAACATGCAACTAATGGGACTATTGAGTTGCATTATGTTTCTACAGATAAATAACTAGCTGATATATTCACTAAGCCATTAGATGAAGCCACCTTCACAAGGTTGGTTAGTGAGATTGGAATGCTGAATTCTTCAGATTCTGGCTAGGTGAATACATCATATAGATTATTGCAGCAATAAACACTTACTTTATCTAAATTCTCAATATTTTTGGAGTAAGTGTTGGCTGAAATATGATTTATAAATATTTCAAATCTGTTGCATATGTTGGAAAATCATATTTTTGTTGACTTGAAATTCCAGTGAAATTTTGAGAAAATCACTGTTTAATTTACTAGAATATTCTTCAATGAATATGGCTGGTAAATTTTAAAAGATAGTGAAAATTAAATTTTCTTTGTGACTGATGAATATATTTCGATAAGTCAGACTTCTCGAATGGTTCACTATTCGACATCTCTAACTAGTCTCATTAGAGCACTCTCGAGTTCTCGAATAGAGTCTTTTAGAGTTATCGAATAGAAGTATTCTTGACTTCTCGAATATGGTAACTGAGTTCTCTAATGGCTAAGTTCTCGAATATCATAGTTGAGTTCTCGAATCATTTGAAACGGCTGAATTCTCGCTGAATTTTAACCAATTTTGGACTCTTGTCTAAAAGTTTAATTCACTCATAAAAACACATTTTATTTAATTTAGAATTATTTCTAAGCTAGATAACTGCCAGCTGTGAGTTTCAACCTGCTTGAGTTATCGAATAAGCCTTTCTTGACTTCTCGAATAGTTGTTTTCTACTTCTCGAATGCCTGACTTGTCGATACAGAACATACATCTAATCGACAATTCAAGTACTTCATACTTTTACAACTTCACATCTATTCGATTCATTTCATTCGATTTCTCAAGCATCCAAACTCCCAAAACCTCTGAAACCCTAACTGCAAAAGCTAAATTTCTTCTTCTACCTTCGATTTCTTCACACTCTCTCACACAAATGGCAACAGTAAAGTTCAACACCAATTTCATTGCTCTAACTAGTGATGTTGAAGCACCCAACGCCAATTTCAAGTGCTTTGTGAAGTGGATGTCTGAATCGTACATCAAGAATGCTCTATCTGTTAACCCAACTCTATATCTCGACATTCTAGAACAGTTTTGGCAGTCTACTACAGTGGAGGTGGTGGCTCTTGACTCTGTAATATCCTCGTACATCATCTACTGCAAGATTCAAGACAAAAATCTTACTATCACCACAGAGGATATGAATGAGGCACTTGGGATGGGTACCAAAGGAGAGGTGTATGACCCACTTGCTACAAATGCTGAATTGGAAGACTTCTTTGATTTCATCAAATATGCAGACAGAATCAGTCTTGGGCATTTGAACAGGAAGCATTTGAGGAAGGAATGGAGTTATGTGTTTGCTACACTTCTTCAAGTCTTCACTGCAAGAAAATCCAGCTATGATCAAATCAGTACTCCTGCACAGCAAATAGGCTATGCCTTAGCTTATGGAAAGAAGATAGACGTTGGTCTCATCATTCTGCAGGAGCTGTATAGGAGACTTGGTAAGAATTCAGCCAAGAGAGGTAATGAAATTTTCTTCCCTCGTTTTATTCAATCTGTCCTTAATTTCTTAGATGATAAATTGATTGAATTAGATTGGATGAATAAAAATAGAATAGGCTATCATCCTAAATCCATGACCAAACTCATTTTTGGTAATTTGGAGACTAGGAATGATGTGGATGTAAGACTTAACATAACTCCCCATATGGAGAGTTTGTTTAGAACTTACCCCCACAACATGCCAACATTTGCCTCTAAGTCTGAGTTAGCTAAGCCCAAGCAAGTAGGACAAAATGCTAACCCAGGGCTAGCTAACCAGCCCTCTCAACCAAACACTTTACCAATTACTGAACCAACTGCATCATCCTCTCAAAAGGGTGATGTTAGTAAAAAGAAGAGAAAGGAAGTAATGTCTGCACCCTTAAATATTTTATCTGAAGCAACATTAGCTGTTGAACTAGGTCTAGAAAGTGAGGAACCAGAGTCACCCTTACTAAGACCAAAGAAGAAGAAGAAAACTAAGACCACCACTTCAGTCACACAAATGGCTGAAGTTGTAAAATCAGGGGCAAACAGCTCACTAGATGTGTCCTCTCAACAGGGTGCATCTATAGAATCAAGCATCCTCCCCAATGCACCTTCTTGTATTGAGTCAGCACATGGGAGTGATAAGGCTGGCACTACACTGAGTGGAGAGCACATCATACTTGAAACTCCCTCTATCTCTCAGGGGGAGTTGCCAAAATCTACTCTACAAGACAGTCCTCTTCCAGAATCTAACACTGAAATTTCTTTGGAACTTGCAACTCAGGCAACTGAGATGCAAGGCATTGATCATCAAGAATTCTTTTCTCTTGATGAGCCAATAATTTCAAGTGACTTAGTGCATGACACTGTGCTCACCACCCAGGACCCACATTTAGATGGTGAGGGAATGCATGCTGGGGCATATCCTAATGACACCATCACAAACACAGAGGCTTCACTAGTTTTTACTAGAGACTCTGTGCCTGTGTCAACTGCTGGTGTAACTCATCCCACTTCTGTGGAGACACCAGTAGTAGAGTCAATCCATCCGGTTACAGAAGTTGTATCTTTAACTGAGGAGTCTAGTTTACCTAGCTCTAGCTCTGACTTTATGTCACAATGGCTGAAGCCTGTGCAACATGACAGTGCTTCAGGATCAGGGTCTGTTCCACAAAAATTGACAGTTGAAGCACTTCAAAGCTTAATTGTGGATCAGATTCCTGAGTTTGTAAAAATAGCTCAGAACCTTGTCACCTCCAACATCTCTAATTCAGACTATGAGGCCATCCTACTATGCCATAGGGATGATGTGGAGATGTAGAAGGCCAAGATTATTGATGATGCTGAGAGAGATGGCAATGCAAATGCCTGGCTGCAAGGAAAGTATGATGTAACTCTCAGTGAAGCACTTCAATATCTTAGAGAGGAATACATCACTTCACTGGGCTCCAATGCAAAATCCCTGTCTCCTGGTGAAGTGTATGAAGCTGTCAATGATTCCTACAAGGGTTTCCTCAAGGCTGCACACTATCTTGGCAAGGGAGTCAAAACTGAAGTCAACAGGGTGTGTGACAAGACAGCCACTTCAGTAGCAGAAGTAAAGAGGGCCTTTGATGCTAAATTTCCTCAACTAGACAGTGTGGTCAAAGATCTCAAACACTGCAACACCACCTGCACCAAGATGGACAATGGCCTAGCCCTCCTCACAGATACAGTCACAGACCTAGGAAACAGATTTCAAAATCTATCTGACCAGACTACAGAGGCCAATGCCATGCTCAGAACACTGTTAAAAAATCAGTATGGAGACAAGCTGGTCACTGAAGTCCCTGTGCATGAAATGACCAAGTCTGAAGTAAAAAGACTGCAAGATCAATCCTTAACTGGTTTCAAGGCCACTGCACTGTTCACTAAGGTTGATACTCTTGAAAGGGAGGTGGTGTCTCTCAAAGAATCCAATGCCCATCTGGCAGGCAAGGTTACAAATCTAACTGAGCAATTGAACACTCAAGCCACTACCACTGCTAATGTTCTTCTGGATCAACAATCTATGCTGTCTGCCATGATGAAGCACATGGGTATCCCTCTACTTGAAGAATCTTCAACTCCAAAGGCTCCTACTATAGCCTCTATGCCTGACAACAAGCCTAAGGGGGAGAAGAGGATAACAAGGAACTCAAAATCTAAGGGGGAGCCTCAGACTAAGGGGGAGAAATTTCAAACCAAAGGCATTACAACCAATGAGGGTGGCCAACCAAGAACTGCTAAGTCATCTCAGTCTGAGAAATCTACATCCAAGGATGACAAGCTGAAGAAAGTGGTTGTAGATGAAGCTGCCAAGCCATCTGAAACTGAAGGGAAGTCAGAATATGAATTTGACATCCCTGACATTGCTAAACAATCCCTTCAAGCTGAACCTTCAGAATTCAGAAATGTTCTTACTCAAAGGGTATGTCAAGAAACTGCAAACTCTAGACTATACCATGACATAGCCTTTTTGAAGCATCTACAAGAGTTAAGGAAAAGAGCCAATTTCCATTACTTTGACTACATCAAGCTTCTTGTGCAAGATGTGTTTCTAGTCACTGTAGTGAGAAGAGAAATTGTGCAAACCAATCCCCATGCCATCATTCTTTCGAATGATAGAGAAGTCTTAGTTCACACTGCCAAGAACCTCTTTCACATCCACATTGAAGCCTTTAAAATTCTATCTAGCTCTGAACTTGGAACAATCATCAAGAAGATAGAAAGGAATAACTCACTAGATAATGATATGCTCAAAGAGATTCTCACCAAGTGTATGAAATCTCAACTGCCTCAAGTAGTTCCTCAGCCTCATTGTATTCTATATGAAAAGGATCAAGACATTGTTGCTTTCAGATTTGGCCAACATCTAAAAGCAAACAACATGTCCACCATAAAGTTTCTGGCTGGAGTTCTACATTCAAGGAGTGGAAAATCTGAATCTGAAAAGGAGGCTCTTAACATTCTGGTGAAGTTTATCAACTCTCAATCAGACATCAAGCCTATTGCTCAAGGTGGAAAGTCAAATCAAGACAAGGATGATCATGATAAAAGTGGAAGCATGGGTGGAGATCAAGGGAGATATAAGGGCAGTGATGACAAGAAGAAAAGGGATGATAAAAGTAGAAAGAAGGATGATGACAAGGGTGGAGGAAATGTATATGAAAAGAAGAGTGGAAAACAGCAAGCCATGAACATTATTAATGACACTTCCACCACAACACAAGGCTCAATGTCTAGGGTGGATGTCACTAGTAATGATTCATCAAAATCTACATCTCTGGCGTATGCAACTGTTTTGGCACCTCAAGAAGTGAAGGGGATTCAAATCAAGAAACCATGTGTATGTTTCAGAAAGCAAACTGCTAATGGAATACTACTATGGTCTACTAACAAGGGTCATAAGTTTCTGCCTAGCAATCATACAAGGAGGAGTAAAATTAAGCATGCTGCAAGAAGGGTGAAGATATCGAAATCAAAGGCACTGACAATAATTCCAGAATTGAACCTACCACCTCTGGATGAAATCTATGATGAAGACCAACTGCAGTTCATATGGGCTCAAAGAATCTATCATGTTGCCATTGTTGATGACTTTCTTGAAATAAAATATACTGATGGAAGACAGAAGAAATTCAGACAAGGAACATGTCAGCACTGGGGCAAGCTATATGACATAGAAAGAATAATTGCAATGTTGGATTCTGAAGACAGAGTGGAAAGGGTATGGAAGCTGGAGTTAATTGACTTTGTCAAAATGAAGAGAGATCACCAGGCAGAAATGAGAAGAACAGTGAGGAGCTACTAAAGAAAAGGGAGGAGGAGTTTGCTGCAATAGAAACTAAGGCTGATGAATTGAGAGCTATGGGTCTGTGTAGAGTCAAGTTTAATCCTTACATCATTGAGTACAAGAAATATGGTAGAAATGTAAAGATTAGAATGGACTATATCAGTTCCTATTCTGAGAAACAACTGAATGAAGTACTTAAGGATTTATCAGGCTCCCCTCTAATTGAAGAACTTACTGCAATGGAAGACATTATTCTTGCCATGGAGGAAAATGCAAAGAAGAAAGCCAAAGAAGCTGAGGTGAAAATGAAAAATGAGAATCTGCAAGCCAAAGCTCAAGAGATGAATCCAAAAGGATATGGCTAGTAGTTTCTCATAACTTGTAAGAACACTTCTATGTACTTTCCTCAATCAATCTACATACCTGTACTGTTAAAGTTTTATCTTTATGTATGTTAGGCTTGTTATCAGACATGAAATTGTGACTAAGGGTCTCACTCACAATTTGGGGGAGATTGTTAGTTACAGAGGCATGCCTGTATACATCTAATAACAAGCCTAATTGTTTGTAATGCTTTGCATTACTTACATGACCTCTTAACTGAGGGAACCTCTAGTTGTAGAGTTTCTGTTTGTATTGTACTTGTAGTAGGCATCAAATCCTAGTTGTGTAACTGTACTTATAGAGTCTAGAATAATGCTTGAAAGAAGTTCCAAGGTTCATGCCTCAAGCAAGAAGATAAAGACTGTCAAATAATCACAGTTGGGATTTGAAGAAATGAAGAATTTGCCTAAGTACCAATTCGAGAAGTATATTTGTCTATTCGATAAGTCCAGCATTCGAGAAGTCAGGGATTCGATATCTCAAGACACTATTCGATATCTCTGAATACACTGTTCGATATCTCATTCGATATCTCAGAGATTCGATATGTCTATGTACTCTATTCGAGAACTCAGGAAGTCAACAAGTCAAAGTAGTATTCGAGTTCTCAAGGAGTCAACAAGTCAAAGTTCCATTCGATATCTCAAGGATTTGATAAGTCAAGTGTTCTATTCGACAACTCAAGGAATCCTGAAGAAAAGAGCTATTCGAGAAGTAATTCGATATGTTAATATAATAGTGTTCGAGAACTCAGAGTTATCGATTAAGTCAATTCTAGTTCTCGAATCAACTACTTAGTCACTTCTCGAATACATTCTTGGAGACAAAGTACTGAAGAAATTGTACAAGTCAGAAACCTGCAACAAGCCAATGCACTTTATGGACCACAATCTGTAACGTGCTCTGGAAAGCCTACAAGGAAGCTTGGAGAGATATAGAAGAGACAAGGGGCTAAAGAAGTGGATCTGAACAGGCTTTGCAAAGTCAAATCTGTAACCGTTTGGACACTTACTCAAAAAGGATAGACAGACTAGAAAGTAATTTGTTCAGCTACCTTATTTGTAGTAAGTAGGGTGTATCCATGTTCTATAAGGATACAGCCTCACTTCCTTAGTAATTAACTTTGTAACTTTGTGAGTCAAGTTTTTCATACGTTGTAAGTTGTATCTCTCTGAAAAAAACGAAGCTGAGAATACTATCATTTGTATTCACAGATTTTAGCAACCTTTATCTAATAATACATTAGATTAAAGTGATACTGTGTCTTGTGTTGTTCTTTATCCGCACCTTCACCTCTGCACACACAAACACTTATTTGCTACATAGACTCTAGCCAAAGAAAAGTTCAAGAATCCATTCACCCCCCTCTGTATTCTTTTATCGTATTCAATACTCAACACAATTAATTAAAATCGAATTAATTTAAGTCATATTTTAAGCCCAAGCCCAGTGGAAATAATAATTAGCAAAACTAGTCTGGTTTTAATCGGCGGAAAGCCCGAAGGCTTGCGAAGCCATGAATTTTCCCTCGAAATCCCATGATTTGGAACACCCCCCCCCCCGCGCGCACGTCGGTGATGGAGTAATACATTACTAACACATTTGGACACTACCCAAGTGTCTTGCTATATAAACCCATAAAAGACTCTTTATCATTTCAGTGTGGGACTGAAAGTTCAACTTCCATTTTTCCACTTCCAAGGGAGCAACATTGGATAATCACAACTCATCCATCCCTTAGTAATTTTGAGTGTTTGAGCATGCATTGGAAAGCTCTTGTGGAGGAGAACACGCTCCAAGAAAAACTTGTTACGAACACGCACACAAGACACACTCAAATCGGAGCTCAAAATGACTCGGCAATGTAGGTCTAAAAACCCAAATTTTCCAACAATCCCTAATTTTTAATAATGAAAATTAACATAATAATGAAACTCTTCGTTTTTAAGTAATATTCTATATCTATACTATTCTATAATAAGCAAAAGGGGGTTTATTTTTTAATTTGGTTAACTCCTCGTATATGATTTTTCCTCGTTTTTATATCCCTTTCACTTACAACGTTAGATCTTTAACTCGTATGGATGATCATTGTTAGATAAAATACCAAAAGTTGTCATTTACAGTGGTCTAAGTTTGGATTGCCACCAACAACATATTAATTTATATTTAAAAGTTGAAATATATAAAGGTGTAAAGTTCGAATCCTCCCAACAAAATATTAAAATTATACTACACTATAAGCAAATTACAAAAAATTTAAAGTAATCCGTGCAAACGGGTTATAAGTTAGTAATATTAAAGGTAAGTCTCTACATTTTCCCATAATAATATATTAACATATATGTCAACATCCCCCTCAAACTCATGATACTCAAAATCGAGAGGTTACCACAATTAAAAAAAATTGAATCATCCTCTCCCGTCGACATAATCATCCACTTGTTTCAGTTTTCTCGTTGTGATCAACTTTTCATCCTCATCTTCGTCATCTTTTTCCTCGTCACCATCTTTGTCATAGTTGTCATCATTATTATTTCTGTCACGACTTTTATCAGAATTCCACTTTTATCATCGTTGGTTGACACAATCTCTTGTTGGGTTTGTGGAGTCTATCAGGTTTCAGAATTGGATTCTGATTTGAGTTGGGAATTCCAGAATTGGGCTCTAATTAGAGTTAGGAATTTCAGAATTAGACTTTGATTTGTTTAGGCCCAGTTTCTTCTATTATAAATATTTTCATGTAATTGTAAAACACCAAAATAACACAACATAATTGTGAGAGATCAATACAAAATTAGTGCGGCTTGTGGAGTAGAAATTTCCGAACCACGTAAATCTTTAGCTTGTGTGATTGTCGTTTATTTTCTGGTTCTTGTTTATTCGCTTTGGATTTTGCTTTCGTTGTTGTATACTCAACATCTCTTCCACAAATCTGCCACAAATCCATCATATCTCCGTGCTCGCCTTATCGTTATCTTTATTCTAAAGATTTTTCTTTCTTCCATACTAAGAACTCCCATCAAAACTTTTTTTCTTCTACAATTTCTCGTAGTTTTTTTCTCACACCCACGAACTCTCGAAGAAGTTTTCTTTTCTCAGATCCACAAATTCTCGTACGATTTTTATTTCTCACCCCCACAAACTCTTTTAATTTTTTTTCACAAACTCTTTCGCGGGATTTTTCTCTCTCACATATCTAGGTTCTTAATACCATGAGAAAGTAATTTCTCAAATCTCTTCTAATTCCATGGTAGAGGCATAAGCCTCAAATGTATTACAATTTCAAAATTATTTATATAGCAAATTCCTAATTTTTAATAATAGAAATCTTCTATACTATACTATTATAAGTAAAACAAGGTATATTTGGTTAGTTGGTAACGCCTTCTAAAAAAAATTGTTAACACCTCCTTAAAAATAACAAGTTATCAATTATATCCCGATAGAATCATCGTCCACACACACTTCTTCCTATGATTTTTTCTTCTACGATTTTAAGTTACACTAAATAATTTTTATAAATATCTATTGAATTTTTAAGATATTTAACAATAAATTTAAAAATAACGCTAAATTATATTTATTTATGTCATGAAATTAAGTATGGAACATATGTAAATTTAAAATTAATAATAAAATTTATTAAAATAAATTGAAATTTTATACCAAATCAATTAAATAATAGATTAATTCATAATAATAATATATAGTTGGTTGGTTGGTTGGTTAACGCCTTCTAAAAAAATTGTTAAAACCTGCTTAAAAATAATAAGTTAAAAAAATTATATTAAAAGTATAATTGGAAGAGTATGTAGTTGAGTTTCAGTTGAAATATATAAGTATGTACTTATGTAAAATAGTGTTTTATTTTTTTAGTAAATTATACTATGTATTTTTTAATTTGTTTTATTAGAAGGTGCGAATAAATTTTTTAGAAAGATTTTAACTAACCAATTAATTATACCCTATTTTTTCTTATAAAAGTATAGTATAGATAGATAGTACATTTATTTTTCTTTTTCTTTTTATTTTTTTATTTTGTTAACTTATTAATAATTTTTTATATTGAAATTGCTTAACTTAATTTTAAAAGATATTGGTTTCTCGAAAGAGTTGGAGAGAAGTTGGATGGTGGTGGAGAATTCTAATGGAAATATAATCGAAATAGCATGTAAAATATGTGGTTTATTTTTTTAATTAATTAAAATTAAATACATTTTGATTTGTTTTTTGTTTTCTCGAAGGTGTTAACAAACTTTTTGAAGGTGTTAACCAATTAACCAACAAACCAAGGTTCAAAAACGTATTTTTAAAAAATTTAAAAAACGTGTTAAAAATTCCAAATTCAATTAAAGCATGAATAATTTAATAAAAATAAAAACCACATGTTATATAGAATTTTAAACGTTTTCAATTATATCCAGATTAGAATCATGGCATGCACACACTTCTTCCTTCATTTCTTTCTTCTACGATTTTAGTTACATTAAATATTTTTTTATAAATATCTATTGAATTTTTAAGATATTTTACTATGAATTTAAAAATAAAGTTAAATTAATGATATTTATTTATGTCATGAAATTAAGTATGGAACATATGTAAATTTAAAATTAATATTAATATTTATTAAAATAAATTTAAAGCATGCACACACTTTTTCCTACATTTTTTCTTGTACGATTTTAGGTTACACTAAATGATTTTTTATAAATATCTATTGAATTTTTAAGATATTTAACTATAAATTTAAAAATAAAGTTAAATTAATGATATTTATTTATGTAATGAAATTAAGTAGGGAACATATGTAAATTTAAAATTAATAATAAAATTTATTAAAATTAATTAAAATTTTATATTAAATTAATTAATTAGTACTCCCTCCGTCCCACTTATTTTGTCCATCAATTAAAATCCACGTTTTTACTAATTTACTATATTTATTGTTTAGTTTCCATAACTAAGCTTAAATATTACTATATTCACAAATTTTTAACATATTTAGAGTTTTATTTAACTTTATTATGGAAAGTGGAGAAACATCGTGGGACAACAAAAATTGGAAATGTGGCCAAAATAAATGGGACAGAGGGAGTATATTAATTCATAATAATAATATATGATAGCACGTGGCTTGCATAGATTATAGGCTAGTTAGTATAATAAGTGAACTAACTAATAATAATATTGAAAGTAAGTCGCTACATTTTCCCATCTATCTATACTATACTAAAGTGAAATAAGGTATATTTGGTTGTTACATTTTCTATTCTTCAATAACTAATCTGGCTTGGCGGCCTTCTGTGTGTCTTGCCTAAGATTGCAAGTTTATGTCTTGTTCATGTGACAAGGGTTAACGATTTTATCTTTATATATTTCTTTGTTCAGTTAGTAATGGCGTCACAAAGTAACCTAGAGGAACTATATGCGAATTTATCTCTTGAGGAAGAGGACGAAGGAGGTGTGCTGGTAGGGGAGGATGAAGTGAGTCCAATACGGCAAACTTTCATTCTGGTGGGACGATTTCTGACAGAAAAGAATATTAATTTTCAGTCTATGCAAAATGTGCTGGCTGCGTTATGGCGACCAAAACAGGGGGTGGAGATTCACGATTTGGGGGGACAACGGTACTCTTTTGTGTTTTATCATGTTCTCGACATGGATAAAGTGGTGGAAGGAGGCCCATGGACTTTTGAACAAAGTTTGTTGATCCTTCATAAGCTGGGGGAGACAGAAGACGCGAATACAGTGCTTTTGAATAAGATGGATATATGGGTGCAGGTCTATGACTTGCCACAGAGTATGATAAAGGAGAGGATTATTAGATCAATTGGAAATTCTGTGGGTACATTTCTTAAGGAGGATCCAATGAATAATAATGGTTTGTGGAAACAGTTTATTCGAGTAAGGGTTACAATGGATGTTACTAAACCATTGAAACGACGTATGAAGTTAAAACGTGAAGGAGGTAATTGGAGTTGGCTTAATTTTAAGTATGAGCGTCTGAGCATGTTTTGTTTTGTATGTGGCATATTGGGACATTCGGATCGGGATTGTGAGGTACTGTATGCTAATCCGGGCAAAGTTATTGAAAGAGCGTATGGAGTGTGGCTTCGAGCCCCGAATAAAGGTAATAAAGTGCAGAATATTGGTTCTAAGTGGCTGAGGAATGGCCCAGATGGAGGTCAAGCATGGCAGGCGGGAAGAACAGGGAGTTCAAACAGTGGTCACGAAGGGGGAGAGGTGACAGCGCAATTCATGGAAACAGAAGGAGTGGTTAGCGAGATTCCAGGGAGGATAGGTGTAATTCGGGTAACAAATCGGGAGTTACAGATTGGCAATGATCAAGGAGATTTTCAAAATGCAAAAAATCTGGATAGAAAGGAAGTGGCGGGAGAATTGGTTGCGTATGAAGGGGGAGTAATTGATACCAAGAGGAAAAGAATCAGTATAGAGGAAAATACGGAAGTAGATGTGGACAAGTTTTTAAATATGGACCAGTCAACTAGTATTGGGCCAAAAAACGGATTAGAGGCGGGACCTGGAGCCCAGGCCCGCCTAAACCAATGAGTGTGTTGGCCTGGAATTGTCGTGGTTTGGGTAAGCCACGTACAATTCGGTTTATTAAAGAAATTACCCAACAAAAAAGCCCAGTTTAATTTTTTTATCAGAGACGTTAGTTAAGGAAAAGAAAATAAAAGAGCTGTGTCAGAACATACATTTTGCAGGTTACGTATCTGTGGATGTACAGGGGCGTAGTGGTGGGTTAGCTTTATTGTGGAGAAATGAAGGAGGTTGTAGAATAAGAGATGTGGGTAGGAATTTTATTGATTTTGAAGTTGAGAATGATCAAATAGGTAGGTGGCGTTATACGGGGTTTTATGGGTGTCCGGAACGTACTCGAAGGAGGGAGTCGTGGGATATGCTAAAAATGCTGGCTAGTCGATCATCGTTACCATGGTGTGTATTTGGGGACTTTAATGATATGTTATATATGCATGAGAAGAGGGGAGGACGTCGACATCCGTTTAGCTTGCTAAAAGGTTTCTCGGACACACTACAGGAATGCGGACTTACTGACCTTGGTTTTATGGGAGAACAATTCACGTGGGAAAGATCTCGGGGGCAACATAATTGGGTACAGGAGAGACTGGATAGAGGGGTGGCTAATAATGCGTGGAAGAATTTATTCCCAGGGGCAGAAGTTCGAGTTATCGAAGTTGCTACTTCAGATCATCTGCCTATTCATCTTGATTTAAATAGACAGGTGTATATACCTCGAGGGCATCATTTTCGGTTTGAAAACGTATGGTTAAGGGAGCAGGAGTGTCGACATATTGTGAAGAAGGAATGGGAGATGGGAGTAGGGGATGATATTGTGGAGAAAATAAATAGGTGCGGTGCTAAGTTGCAGGAGTGGGGGGGAGGTATTAGTCATAAGTATGGACATCAAATTCAAGAGTGCAGAGTTTGGCTTCGAAGGTTAAGATCAAGACGTGATGCAGAGGGTATTCAGAGGTATAACAAAGTGCGGTGGGAGTTCTTGAATTTATTAGAGAAGCAAGAGGTCTATTGGAAACAGAGGGCCAAACAACATTGGCTACGAGAAGGGGATAAAAACACTCGATTTTTTCATCGCTTTGCTTCAACAAGGAGGAAAACTAATAAGTTGGAGAGAATTAAGAATGTGGATGGAGAGTGGCAAGAGACGACGGATGGGGTACGTGGAGTAATCACGGAGTATTTTACCCATCTATTTCAAACAAGGAATGGGGATGGGTCTTTGTCTGAGTATGAACATGTTAATACACTATCAGATGAGGAGAATAGGGAGCTTGTAGCAGAGGTTAGTATTACTGAGGTAAAGGCTGCAGTTTTTTCGATGCACGCGGATAAGGCAAGTGGACCTGATGGTTTCAACCCCGCCTTTTATCAGGCCTTTTGGGACATTATTCAGATAGATGTTGTGAAATTCTGCCATGAGTTTATGTGTACTGGGAGTCTACCTGAGGGAATTAATGATGCTATGGTTTGTTTAATTCCTAAAATTAAGAAGCCACAAACAATGGGAGACTTGCGACCTATATCGTTATGCAACGTGCTTGTTCGAATTTTGTCGAAAGTGTTGTCAAATAGACTAAAACAATGTTTGGGGTCTATAATATCGGACAAGCAGAGCGCGTTTATTGAAGGCAGGTTGTTGACAGATAATGCGCTTATTGCATTCGAAATTAATCATTTTATGAAGAGGAAAACCCAGGGTAAGAATGGTATTGCAGGCCTCAAAATCGATATATCGAAAGCGTATGATAGGTTGGAGTGGGGATTTATTAGGAACATGATGCGTAAGTTTGGGTTTGGTCAATTGTGGATTGATAGAATTATGTACTATATTGAATCAGTAAAATATAGTTTTATTCATGATGGAGAGGTGTTTTGGAGTATTACACCAGGTCGTGGGATTCGCCAAGGGGATCCGATTTCTCCCTATATTTATATAATGTGTGCGGAGGGGCTTAGTGCAATTATTCGGAGAAACGAAGAAGCTGGTTTGATACATGGCTGTCGAGTTGCTCGAGGTGCACCGAGAATTTCACATTTGTTATTCGCAGACGATTGCTATCTATTTTTCAAGGCAACTAAGACAGAAGCACAGACAATGAAAAGGATTTTGAATAGATATGCAGAGATTTCGGGGCAGTTGATTAATTTTGATAAGTCAGCTGTTACGTTTTCCACTAATACAAAGTCTGAACAGCGAAGTGAGGTGAGTACGCAGTTGGGAGTACAGGAAAAGTATGAGCCAGACAAGTATTTGGGTATGCCAATGAGGATAGGAAGTAACAAGTCTGTTGTGTTTGGGTTCTTGGCAGATAGGGTGCAGCAGAAATTACAGGCATGGACTGCTCAAAATATTTCGAAGGCGGGCAAAGTGACTCTGCTTAAAAATGCAGCTCAGTCGATACCTAATTTTTGGATGAATTTGTTGTTAGTTCCAAGGGAGGTTTGTGATAAAATTGAAAAGTCCATGAACGCCTACTGGTGGGGTGGGGGAGGTGAGAGTAAGGGTATTAAGTGGATGAGGTGGGAGCGGTTATGTGAGGTGAAGGAGATGGGAGGCTTGGGATTTCGTAAACTTAGTGAATTTAATGTTGCAATGCTTGCAAAGCAGGCATGGAGGCTGTTAAATAATGCTAATCCACTGGTTACGAGTATTATGCAGGCTAAGTATTATGCTCACAAAAATTTTCTGGAAGCTGAGTTGGGTGCAAATCCATCTTATATGTGGCGTAGTATTATGGCTTCGCAGGAAATAATTAAGCAGGGTTGTAGAAGAAAAATTGGGGATGGTATGTCGACTAAGGTGTGGCAGATACCTTGGTTACCTTGCAAAAACAATGGGTATTTGAGTAGTGAGTTTCATGAAGAGTTGCAGGAAACACTGGTGCATAATCTTATGACGGCGGATCAGAATAGGTGGGACGAGGAAGTGTTGCGTGACTTATTTAATGAACGGGACAGGTTATTGATTCATCAAGTGCCCATTCCGAGGTATAGTCGACCTGATTCTTGGTACTGGATTCTAGAAGATAATGGTCATTTCTCTGTTAAGAGCTGCTACAGACAAATTAGGGGTGAAAGTACTGGTAATGAGGGTGGTTTTTGGAAGCAGATTTGGGGTTTGAAACTTCCTGGTAAGGTTATTAATATGGTGTGGAGAGCGTGTAAGGAGGTGCTTCCTAGTGCTACGGAGTTAGCAAAGAAAGGAGTAAACTTAGATGTCATCTGTGAGTGGTGTCGTGAACATGCTGAGACACCAATTCATACATTGTTTACATGTAATTTTGCTAGGGAACTATGGGCTCATGTGGGGATGCAAGAGATAATTCCGTTAGATGAGGGTGTAACGGTGTTGCAAGTGTTGAAGGATGCTTTTAGCAGATGCAGTCGGGATAGGCGAGTAATGATTGGATTATATTGTTGGGGTTTATGGTGGCGACGGAATTCATGGGTGTGGGATAGGAAAAGTATATCAGCATTCGGGGTTAAGTCGATGGCGATGAGTCTGGTGCAAGAATGGCAACGGAGTCAAGAAGCAGGTGAGGGTGGTAGAGGAAGGAAATGCAGTGTAAACAAACGTTGGTGTAGACCTCAGGAAGGGTGGGTAAAAATCAATATCGATGCTGCGTGTCATGATCAGGTAGGTTATATCGGAGCTGGATGTATTGTTCGAGATGATATGGGTCGTTTTATCCGTGCTCGTAGTGCCAAGATTCGAGGAGGGTGGCAACCTAGAGAAGCTGAGGCGCTAAGCCTTAAGGAAGCATTGTCTTGGGTTCGTGAATGGAGAAGCTCCAAGTGTGTATTTGAGCTGGATGCTAAGATAGTGGTTGAAGCAGTGCATAGTAATGGAGGGAACTCGAATTTTCATACCATCATAGAGGATTGTCGTGACATTCTTAAACACTTTCAGGAAGTGTTAGTAGTTTTTGAACATCGATCCGCGAACACAGTAGCCCATTTGTTAGCACAGGCTGCTTGTTCTATGACAGATCGTATGGAGTGGTTGGATACTGCTCCTGAATTTATCCTTTGTAATTTGATTTCTGAAGAAATTTAATATATATGCAAGTGCATTTTTTCAAAAAAAAAAAAAAAAAGGTATATTTGGTTGTGTGTTTGATACATTTTTTTTGGTATACATTTTTTGGTATATTCAATAACAACCGTTAGATTTTAAGATAAATAAATGTGAACCATTAGATCAAATGCTAGAAAAATATCCCATTTTTAATATTTAAAATACTTTTATAGGTTCCAAGTTCGAATCTCACCAACAACATATCTCTATTAAACATATATATTATTTTACAAACTACTCTCACGAGTTTAAGATTCAATTCCCATCAACAACATATTATTAATTAAAATACTATAGTTAAAAATACTATCAAACATGTATTATAATATTTTATTATCTTCTATAGTTTATTTTCCTACTAATTAAAAAATATATATGAAAATATGGGTAATAAAACAAAACTATTAAAATAAACATCCGTGCATCACATGAGTAATAAGCTACTGTATATAGTAAAAAATTACACAAAATCTGGAAAACACTTACAATATAGAAAATTTTGTATAAAATCGAAAAAAGGCCTACATGATTAGATAAATTTCACTTTTCTAAATAAAAGTTAAAAAAATAATTTTTATGTAATATTTATATATCTACATATGTATTTTAAGATAACAATTCAAAATAAATAATTACAATAATATTTATATACATGAGATTTATAAAATTAAAAAAATATTTTAATAATAAAAATATATATACAACTTAAAATTTTAACAATAAAATATAATTAAAAAATTTACAAGTACATCGCATGGGCTAGTAATAATATCTGTACTATTATATTAAAGCCGAAACATTGAAAGTTTTGGTTTTCGGTTTGGTTATCCTATTTATTAAAATAAAATTTTGGTTTTCGGTTTGGTTATCCTATTTATTAAAATAAATAATAATAAAATATAATTTATGGTAATTAACTGATTGCCTGTGAAAGTTTTGGTTTTCGGTTTGGTTATCCTATTTATTAAAATTAAATTTTGGTTTTCGGTTTGGTTATCCTATTTATTAAAATAAATAATAACATAATATAATTAATGGTAATTAACCGATTGCCTTTTTCAGATTTACTTTTAGTTGAATATATTGACTTTTATAAACACCTAAAAAATCAATTGTATCATATCTTTCAATCATTAATATTTTCTTTCTAATTAAAACATATTACCATTTTGATTTAATATAATCATTAATATATACCCGAAAATATGATCGAAAATATCACATCATATTTTCTAATTATTAAAAAAAAATATTATAAATATATATACATGGTTTATAATAGAGAAATATTAGTATAATTCATAAACATTATTATGTTAAATTATGATTATATAAAAATATTATTGTAATATTAAATAAATTTTATAACATAATAAAAGAAACCCGTGCATCGCACTGGTATTGAAAGTTTGTCGGTTCGATTTTCAGCACGGTCATCCTAATTATTAAAATAAATAGTGAAATAATATAATTAGTGATAATTAGACGTTTGCCTTTTTTTAATTAAAAGAGATTTACTTTTAACTGATTGATGATATTACCATTTATAAACACCTAAAATATAGAATATTCCAATCAATAATATTTCTTTCTAAATAAACATGTTAACTTTTAATTTAAAATATAATCTTACAAATATACCCAAAAATATAACAGTATATCTTCTAATCACTAACCGTTAGATTAGTGATTAGATATATTATATGTTTAAATTAATTTACTAAAATTTCAACGTTCGAATTCTGTCAACGAAATATTTTTAAAAAAATTTTAAAATATAAGTTTTAAACCACATAATTTTGCAATCGTTAATGTATACCTAAAAATATTACACCATTTTGCTCTTAGATGTTTAGTAATTAATAAGAACCATTAGATGTAATTATAAGGCATATTTTATGATTAAAGTACTTTACTAAAAATTCAAGTTTCGAATCCCGTCAACGACATATTTAACTTAAAATTCTATAATTTAAATTTTAAATCATTCATATTATTAACTAAATTTATATTAAATTATATTAAAATAACTTTCACAAAATAATTATTATATAGAAACATAACTATAACATAAAATAAAATTTATAACATATTAAAAGAAACCCGTTCGGTTTGGTTATCCTAATTATTAAAATAGATAATAAAATTATTATATTACAAAAACAATTTAAAAAGCTAATTACTAATGTTAACGTAATTATATTCCGATTAAAATTTCTTCAGCCACATGGAGGTCTTCTGCTTTGCTCCAACAATTCAATTACCCATTTTCTTTAAAGATTTTACTTCTAATTAAAACACTTTACCTTTTAATTTAAAACTTATCTTACATAATTAATATATATCCAAAATATCACACTATATATATCTTTTCGTCATTATTTTTAGTAGTATTTTTTTTAATTTAAACACGTTACTTTTTAATTTAAAACTAATCTTGCGATCACTAATACACCCAAAAATATCACACCATATATTCAAATCATCTTTTAGTAATAAATAAGAATCGTTAGATCTAATAATAAGATATATTATAATTACTTTACTAAAAATTCAAAGTTCGAACCCGTCAACAACATTTTTAATTTAGAATTTTACAATATAAATTATTAAAAATAATGATTATATAAAAATATAATTATAATGTTAAATAAATTTTATAACAAATCGTTATAAGCCAGTATTAATGTATATGTCGAACATAGATTACTAGAAAAGTAGAAATGCTTAATTACGTAACTAGCAAGCACCGGCATACTCTAGCATATATGTACTGCAAGTTCATGAACTTGTGCATAATATTTACATATTTTACATCTCCAAACCCGAGAAGTGTTAACTACTAAGCCACCATTATCTCAGTGTTCTAATCGGCCGGTATTAGAAAATTCTCTAATCTTTTGTGTAATCAAAGATTAGTGCGTGCTTAGTGTACTTTGTGGATGCATGTAAGTATATATCTTTGGTAGTTTGTAGCCGCCTAGCAGCACTTGGTTATAAAAAAACATGCAAATGTTCTATAATAAATGGTTTGTATGAATCCACTAGTCATGAGCCTCTGCTATAAATTATGAATCTAGGTTATTCATTGTGAGCATCTGTAATCCAGGGCTTTTTGTTAACACATGAGAGAAGGGTTTTTATTCTGCCAAAAGGCCTAAGACTGAATATTTCCGAAAAAGAAAACATGAAGAGGTTAGGCTGCTTAAATTTGTGCTCGTTGCTTTTAACACTGTCGATGTTGTGTTTTGTTGCTAGGTCTCAGCTAAGGACAGATTTCTATCTCCCGTCGTGTCCAAATGTTTTCAAAATTGTACGAAAGGAGGTACAAAGAGCTATGATGAACGAGATGAGGATAGCAGCTTCGTTGCTGCGGCTTCAGTTTCATGATTGCTTTGTCAATGTAAGTATATAATCGTGTCCAGGAATTACTTGACGACTTACTAGTTGATCTGTCATCTCTGTTATCCTTTTTTAGATGGTCATGACCGGTTTATTTCACTTGCCCTACATTTATAATTGTTTTTAAATTGCAAAGGGTTGTGATGGATCAATATTTCTGGACGGAGATGATAGTGAGAAACTTGCACTACCAAACCGCAATTCTGCCAGAGGATTTGAAGTAGTGGACACCATTAAAACTGCCGTTGAGAGTGCATGCAGCGGAATTGTATCATGTGCTGATATACTTACAATAGCTACTCGAGATTCGGTTCTCTTAGTAAGTCTAAACATGTGTGTCGCATAAATATGTGCAGTACGTATCAGTAACTGGATGGAAAGTAGGAAGTGTAGTATACAAAATAATTTTCTTTGCTAATTGCAGAGCGGGGGACCAAATTGGAAAGTGTTAATGGGAAGGAGAGATGGATTGGTGGCCAACCAATCTGGGGCTAATTCAAATTTAGCAGGACCTACTGAGACTATTCAGTCCATCCTTACCAAGTTCACTTCTGTTGGCCTTAACCTCACAGATGTCGTTTCATTATCAGGTATTCTCATTTTTCCAAGTCTGTGACTTGTTAAGCGCCCCTGCAACACTTCTTAACTCAACAGTAGTATGATGTCATCCCTTTAGGGCCAGGCCCAAATGTATACTGATTTGTTTTGGACTGCTTGATCCCAAAACCTCGTACTAATGGAGTTAATTGGCTGCTTATGGACAAGGCAATTCTTCTTTGTCTCCTTGATATGGGACTAGGATTGACACCCACTACGATTGCACATAGATTTTGCTTGAAATGTTGGACATGGTTTTGCCAACAGGAGTCCTTTTATATCTTGATACTCAGAAGCATGAATTCCACTAAGACTCAAACATTCAACTTATTTAATTCTTGGTGCTTAAATGCTTAATGGTTAATTAGCATTATTAAATGCAGGTGCTCACACAATAGGATCATCAAGATGTGGTGTATTCAACACTAGGTTCTTCAACTTCTCTGGCAGTGGTGCTCCAGACAGCAGAATTGAAGAATCCATGCTTTCGGATATTCAAAACACATGTCCTTCTGTGAATGGCGATGGAAACAAAACAGTACCACTTGATAGAAACTCTGTTGATTTATTTGATAACCAGTACTACAAAAACTTGCTCAATGGCCAAGGTCTTTTTGCTTCTGATCAGTCCCTAGCTACCGGTAATGAAACTCTTACTGCAACTACTAGAACAATTGTTGAACTCTACAGCAACCAAAATCAACGTTTCTTAGATGACTTTGTCAAATCCATGATCAAGATGGCTAATATAAGTCCTTTGACTGGTACAGATGGAGAGATTCGCAAGAATTGCAGGACTGTTAATTCTTAGATTTAAGATATATGTTTAAGTAATCTGTGTAAGATAGTTTGTTGACGTTATTCTGTTTACTACCTCCTGTTTGTGTGCAAGGTGCAATTTGTATTGTTGTGTTCCAAGTATTAGTGTTCTACTATCAGCAAGTAGCTGGGCCATTTACATAAGTTTTCCTGTCCAAGTATCTACTATGAACTATCAAATAAGTGGTTCACCAAATTCTCAGTTTTAGGGTTAAACAGCATTTTCATCACTTAACTAACATCTTATCATCAAATTCAAAAACTTTCAAATACATAACTCAACCAATCAAACCTTGAAATCTAGTCACTCAACATAACCTTAGCGATGGATTGTCCTTTAACTATTTTTTAAACAAATTAAATACTTTCTAAATTAATATAACTTTATAAATTAATAATTTTATCTCATAATCATAACAAGTATTTAATTAAAAAGATAAAATAAATAGATAGTTTAATGACTTGATTGCAAGTTCTTTAAGTTAAATGACCCATTTACAAGTTTGGTATGAGTTGAATAATATTTTAGTAATTAAAGAGCCACATCAGCATTTCATGTCACATTTCCGTTTAATTTTTAACGGTTTTTAACGATAGTAACTGTGATAGCACGGAAATTCGGTAACACTAAATACGGAACAACATACATAATAGATAACAGAATATAAACAACACTCCCACAAGTTAGGATCTTTTACAAGTTTTGGCATTTGAACCAAGTCTACTAAGTTTTGGCATTTGAAACAAGTCTACCAAGTTACATTATCCATTCTTGTTTTAGATGGGAAGCTTTGTGGCCATATGACAATTGAGGCTACCACTTGATTTTCCTTCACAGCCGGTAACCCTTCCACGGAATTATAGGATATGCCTTAGTTCAGCTTTCTTAAAATCATATTTGAGGACCTTCTGATTATCTGAGTTGTTCTCTTCTTAGCAGCGTGGCCAATAGGTTCCTCGTTTTCTGTATGGTATTTGCATTCCGAGATGCAGATCAGTGCCACCGGAAGCCCTTTCTCAGCTTCTACGGTATTAAACAGTTCATCAAGAAAATTTTTCAGATTCCGTCAATTTCCTTAGCAGCGTCAAACATCAACATTATTGGTGGTGCTACCCACGCCCCCCCCCCCTCCGAACAAATTGGAAACTTCGACGCGAGGTTTTACTGACTTGTTTCCAATTTACGTGTTTAGAACAAATGTTAACCCCTTTTATCAGATATCTTGCTTACGAAGACAATGAATAGGAATTTGCTGCTAGCTTTACAAGAATTTAATTCGTGGAACATTTTGCTGCTACTACTACGGGTGGTGCACATGCGCTACCCCTCGGGTGTCAATGAAAGACAAAATTCATGATAATTGAGTCTAGAATTACACATCTACAACTACAGTAATAAGTTGTATTTAATTGGACCTATGCTTGAAAGAGGTTTACCAGTGGGGCTTCCTGACTGGATTTGGGTGACAATTTAGGATGTCTACTTTAGGAGACCTCTCCAACCATTTGGTGAGTCAATCTGGCTCTTCGAGGCTTTGTCTTCGGGGCTATCATGATTGCATCCCATAGTGTAAGCATTGAGGTTTGGCATCCCCACATGCTTCTCTTCTTTGGAGTTAATCCCTTCATCATTACCATCCATAGCTTCTTTGCTAGGGCTTCTGGGACAGTACCCCTTGTTAGTTTCTCGGATTCTCCCAACCTCAGGATGATCAGTTCTATTCTCCTCGGGTGCTTCCAATACTGGGGCAAAAAACTCAAGTAGACATCATTCTCTGATCAATTTCTCGATATGATCCCTTAGGTGAATACAGATAGAAGTTTCGTGCCCATAAGCACCATGGGATGCACAATATTTCTCAGGGTATGGCCCTTTTAGCCAGTACTTTTAGGAGGCAGTTTGAAGGATTGCATCTTTATCATCTCATAGATGTGTTCAATAGAGACTTCTAAAGGTGTGTACCTTTTAAATTTATGATAATTGGCCTTCAACGGGGCTTGGCTTTCGCGTTGCACCTTAATTTTAGTAGGGCTCAAACCTCTAGGGGTAAACCCATCCTTCTTTTTGGGGTTTTTTTCCTTGTTGCATTTAGTGCAATATGAATGATTTAGTGTTTGTGTATGATGTAGTACAATTGTGCTTACACTTCTTGCGGTACACATGATTTTTACAGAACCTTACACAGGGAATTATGTCTCCTCGGATTCTCTTTGTAGGGGTTCCGCCTTCGGGGTTGGAGGCCTGGTTCCGCTTTCCCAAACATCCATTTTCTGGTCCTATAGCCCCAAAGGCATCAGTAGGCTCCTTATTGGGCCTTTCTTTCTTCTCTTTTGTCTTTTCTAGGGAATAGACGTCGGCTAGATTTTTTGGCTCATGATCTTGGAGCCTCTTTAGAAAGCGGGTACCTGGCTTGATTCCTGCAATAAGGAAGCCTCGGAGCATTTCATCAAGTGTCCTCTTTATTTTGGGAACTTCTCTGTTAAATCGATGGATATATTTCATCAATGTTTCATCATTCCCTTGTTTAATACTTGCTAGTGTTTCTTTTGTTGGCATGAATATTGTGGGAGCCTGAAAGCGTGTTATGAATAGCTCTCCCATCTGCTCCCATGATTCTGGATATTTCATTGGAAGCTGCTCAAACCACTGGCGGGCATTCCCAGTAAGGGTTGTAGCCAACAACTTACACCTAGCAGATTATACCATCATACTCGGGGTTGCCACTCATCATACAAAACTTAGGGGGTGGTGGCTCATCTGTATCCCAGGCTTTGTTCAGCCTTTCAACAATAAATGGGTCCGGTTGCCCATTGGAAAGTATATATTCTTCGTCCATATTGTCTGGATCATCTCCTGGTTGCCTCCAAGCCTGCAGGTGCGCTGGAAGCTAAAGTTATGCCCCATTCCTCCTACTTAAGGGCTTCCAAAGGACAAGAACTTTCCTTCACTAACATGGCTATATGTTTGGGATTCATCGTGGCCTTGGTATTCATGGGCTTCCTGTGGGATCCCTTCGTGCTGATGCTTTAGTGTATCCCTAGGTGGGATTCCTGGTGGAAGCCCCATTGGCTTCCTGACTACACTCGCCCTTGAGAATCCTTCGAGGCACCTATCAGAGATCTCTTCTGATTACTTCTTTTAGGGGACATCTTGTCATTTTCTTGCAATTTCTGGCCAACAATCAGGCCATTCAATCCCATATCCAGCTCATTTTGTGTACCAATAACACAACTATTGATCATCTCAGATTTTAACCAAATTTTATATCCGTGCACATTATCTCAAAAAATATCTCCAAGTCTTTTTTCATACGAGTTTTCTCCCGGAATCATTTCTCGTCCATATGGTTTTGACAACGGACTGAGTTTCATTTCATACTTTTTCTTCAATTCAGTATTTCTTTCAAAAGAGTCCAGTCTTTCTCCCATTAGTTTGATGCACTAGTACATGTCATTGATGGTAACAATCTATTTTTTGCCACCATTTTCTTTATCGACACGGTTGGACAACGTTTTATCATTGCCGGATCGGTCAAACATTTTTTCCTCCAAAAGACGATAATTTTATAGCCCCTCCTTCTAGCTCCAATTATTGTGGGCGGATTTTAGCATAACTATGTGGAGGTCGTTGCTGGAATAGCGCCGTGAAATGTGGTGTTAACAAACTACCTTGGACGGCTCACAACTAGGCTTCCGAAGAACACGGGAGGTGGTTCCTCGGAGGATCAGACTGAATCTATAGGAATAAAGCTCAAGGGCCGTACAATATCGATGTGTTGGCCTGGAAAGAACCCTAATAAAGTTATGTCACACAAGAGTCTACGTGCTCTTAGTACCTTAAGGTGTTAATGTGTTGAAGAATATCCAAAAGAGTCCCACAAACTACCTACATACCACTATCTACAGTGGATCAAGCCCGTATATAATTCTTGATGATGTTGTTACTGAAGTATATCCCGTATCTGATGGATAATGATTAATATGATGGTTTATCAATTGAATGCGATATAGTTATCAGGTTTTCAGGCTGTTTAGGAGTGTAGAAACTTATCCACTGATGTTTATCTCACGAATGTATGGATTATCATGCATTAAAGATGTATATCCTCGAATAACTGAAGATTTATCCGATTAAAGGTGTATTTCAGCTGTAGAGACATGCTCCTAAAAGATAGGAGGCTATCCTTATCTGAACCTGTGTTTCTGCCAGGCTTCCGTGAATGCTGGGGCTTCCAGTGGTAGCCTGTCTCCAATAGCCTCTCTGGTAGACTATCTTGGAAGCCTACTACCCGGGAGCCCTACTATTCGGGAGCTCTATTATCCGGGAGCCCTATTATCCGGGAGCTCTATTATCCAGAAGCCTGTTATCAGTTATCATGGGTTACGATGGGCACCATATTAGCCCTCTAAAACATCCTCTTTCCTTGTGGATTGGACCCAAAATTCATCATGGGCCTAAATGTGGTCACAACAACTGATTAGCATACCTATTGAATTTTTGATGTAGTCTATATTTTAATTTAAAATACTTTCATGCTTTAGAATTTAGAATTTCAAATGTTGCTCACTACCTATTTAATAAATTTCAGGCAATTTCTATTGTCAGTTCAGATTTCATTTTATTTTTGGTTTATTGAATTCATATTTTGCTCAAGTTGTCTTCATGTTTATTGGTCAAGTTTCATGTCAAAACTTGATATCCAATTTTTTACTGCTTCTGTTATAAAGGTTTCACTACACATTTAATTCTTAAATGCTGCAACACTATCATCATTTTGCTATAGTAAAATGGAAAAGGTGTTAGCTATGAAAAGATTACGAAGAATCTAAGAAAATTTGCTGCATTAGTACTACTGTCCAGGATCCTTTACTAGGTCATACATATATTGACTCTATTAACTAAAGGCTCTTCCTTTTCTTTTTGTTGTTTTTTGTTTGATGTTTGGATGTAAATTATATATGTACCATCATTATAATTGATCAACAACTATATATTTAATGTTTGTTCAGTGTTTAGGCTAAATGTATTAAAAGATTAATCTCATATTTAAAATTAATTAAAAAAATATTAAAAAAGTTAATTGGATTGGATAATCCGATCCGATTATCCATGATCCTAATGGAGTGGATCTGTATTGAGTTTTGAAATATCCGATATTTGATCCGATTCAACCTGATCCGAAAAATTAAATTAATTTGGATATGGATTTATGATGATATGGTCCAAACCCGATCCATTGACAGGCCTACATGGTCTTCAATGAAATAACGTTCTCCACATAATCTTATATATATATATATATATATATATATATATATATATATATATATTGTGGAATAAAAACTAGGTTATGATTTGTAATTAATGCTAGGGTGGTTGAGCTTCGAGCTTTAATGGTTGTTTCCGTGTTACGAGACTGATCTGTCCTTACAGAGTGCCTACGTATCTCGTTATTGAGAATCAAGCCAAGACGTAGTTCTGAGAATGAGGGGTCAGACCCTTTATATAGGCTGAGAAGCCCTAGAGTCGTGGTAGAATTAGGTGACTTGGTGGGCAAGTCACCGCCTTGAGGAAGGTTCTAGACTCCTTCCTTGTAGGAATCAGTTTCCTTGTGGAAGTAGGTGCCTTGGAGGCTAAGTCAGGCAGGAGTAATATCCTTATTTGACTCTTATTGCTGAGCTGTTTATTACCCCTAATATTAATTACGAAATTAATATTATAATTGGGGTTTGGGCCCATCTGGTGGACCCCACGTTTGGACCATTCTAGGTCTAATTAATGCCACATTAAATGTGTCTTTAGGGCTTACTTTTAGCCCATATCATTTGCCCCCCAACTTCTAGGAAAACTGATCAGGTTTTCCTTGAAGTTATAACGGCCTTATTCAAGACTTGGGTCAGGGTTTATTGCTCTTACGTGAGTATTTTCAACAATATCATCTTAATGTAAAGCGTGGAGCGACCGACACATTTACAACGATGTTTGAACGAACGGTGTTAAATGGCACTAGACAGCGCTAATCAGCCTTAAACAACGTTTAAACAGTGTTAAACAATGTTAAATGGCATAAAACGGCACTAACGGCACTAACCGGTGCTAAACGGTGCTAATCGGCACTAAACTATGCTAACAGACACTAAATAGTGCTTAAACAGCACTAAACGGTGCTAATCAGCACTAAACTGTGCTAACAGGCACTAACAGTGCTTAAACAGCACTAAACGGTGCTAATCGGTACTCAATTGTGCTAACAGGCACTAACAGTGCTTAAATAGCACTAAACGGTGCTAATCGACACTAAACTGTGCTAACAGGCACTAAATAGTGCTAATCTTGACCTCTTTTTAGTACTGAAATTCATCCGAGATTCACTGAAAAAGTTGAGATCTAGGTCTGAAAACTACCCGAGGTTCGCTGAAAAGTTCAAGTTACAGGACCACGAACTAACCCGTGATCGGCCGGATCAAGGGCTAGTTCGTGGTCGGCTAGCACCTGATCGGCCAAAGGGTCCGGATTCAAGGTGATCGGCCGGAGGCTGATCGGCTGGAGCTTCCCGAGGTGCCGTGGTCGGCCGTGAGGTGGTCGGCTGCGGTCCCTCGTGCACCGTGGTCGACTACTTCGTGGTCGACCATCGTCCCTCGGGCTCGGCGGTCGGCTACCTCGTGGTTGGCTAGGAAACCCGGACCTGAAAACCATCCATGATCTTGAGGATCAAGAATCTTGATCTTAAGTTACTATCTTGGTCATTCGTGACTTCGTTATCTTAAGGATCAAGAACCTTGATCTTGATCTTAAGTCGTCAGGGATCTAGGATCTAAAATCATCCGTGGTCCTAAGGATCAAGAACCTTGATCTTGATCTTAAGTCGTCAGTTTGGTCATTCGTGACTTCTGACGATATTACTCCTTAACTTATGATTAGCACTGCTACTCTTGTGATTATGGCTGATCTCCTTAATTAACTCCTTAAGCATATTTAGCTTTTCAGAAGTCACTTGTTTTGTAGCTCCATCGATTATATCTGCTATTTCTCTTCTGGCATATATGAATTATAACGATTATTTCTGTAAAACGCGGATAATTTCTGTCCTTTTTTTCATCTATAAACGATAGATGACCTATAAACGCGAACCAAACTGAGATTCAACCTGATGTAGCAGGTCATGCATTTTCTATAAAAGAGGAGAAGCAACCTTCATTTCACTTCACTTCTTCATTTCGAAACTCTTAAATTCTTAAGTTCTCTAGCCTTCAAGTTGCAAGATCAAGTTCAAGCTTCAAGATCAAGATGTCAGAAGGTGATCGCCCACTGGCTCCCCCTGTCTCCATGATGGAAGTTATGGCGAAGAGGAGTAAAATGAGGACCGCCAAAGGTAAAGAACAAATCAAACCTCCTTCATATGTTGAACATAGATTTGAATCCTTACTAGATCTTCTAAACATTATAAGGGAAGCATTCCCAAACTGTGCTAGCTTAGATTCTTTTAACAGTCCAAGTAAGTTGTCGGAACGAAATGTCCAAGAAATAATGGAGACATACCACTTTCCAAGTGCCATTAAGGTTCGTCTTCCAAACCCATCAGATAGAACATGCAACTGGCATCCTGAAAGGTTTTGCGTTCATTGGGGTGCCTTAGATGCTGGGTTCAGATTCCCGGTTGATAATTTTATCATTAGATTGCTGGCGGAGTATCAAATCCATCCTTGTCAGTTGTATCCCAACGCTTGGAGGTACATCTCTATTTTCTTAATAAGGTGTCGTCAATTGGAGATTCTAACGACTACTACAATGTTTTGAAGTATCTTTGGGGCCAGTAACTCTTCTGACCACAAGAAATGATGGGTTAGCCTCAAGCACCGAGCTAAACTTCCACACATAGTGAATCCCTTCTCCTTTCCAGATTCACAGCATTTCTGGGAAAGGGAGTTTGTAGTTCTTGAGTGGAAAGGTGGTGACTGGGGCAACTTCTTTGTGAAGAGATTTGGATCCGTGGAAGATAGTTCACATTTCGTGTGTAATCTTAGTGACTCAGAATTGTGGGATCGAGATAGGCTTCTTGCTGACGACGGCCGTACACACTATAAAACTTTTCTGAATGAAAAGAATCTTATTGAGGCTGGCCTTAGCTTTCTTTCCATTGAGGGTAACTTTCTTACTTGAGCTTATTATGAACTCTGTTTGTTCTTATCCCGATGTTTTTCTCTTTGTATTTCAGCTACCGAGGAGATTGATAGTCGTCCTCAAAACCAACCGACTGTGACTAAAAGGATGAAGAAGAAGGCTGAGGAACTACTGAATCCTACTAAGCCTCATATCCCTAACTTCTTGGAGCGCTGCTCCCAAGGCGGGAAACGATCCCGGAACGCTGATGGGGATGTCAGGACTCCTTTCATACCTCCTTGGGGTATATGTGAACAAGACTCAGTCTTTGGGAGCCCTCATCTAGCTCTAGATTGGTCCAAGCTTTCAATCACTCCCCCCGATCAAGTGACTATGCACGCAGGTGACAAAATGGATGAGTCTCAGCTTATGGGCGCTCAAGCCTTGTATCAGGTATAAAATTCTCTCTATTAAGTTCGACACTGTCATTGATTTCGACTTTGTATATTCCTTGTGGCTCACCCATTTCCTTATTGCAGGCCAATGCTTACTTTCAAACTGTCTCAACTCAAGGCCGGGCTTTTAGGGATGAGAATATTAGCTTGAAAAATGACTCTGCAAGGTTCAAGGAAGAGATTGAAGATCTGCACTCCCAAATTGTTCGTGCAGAAGCTAATGCTGCATCCACCCATAAACAACTTTCTTCTTTAGCCCGAAAGAAGGCGTCTGATGCTGATAAGGTGATTCAGGCCTATCATAAGACCCAAGATTTTCTTAAGTTCATCGATGATCATGATGATGAGATGCGTCCCTTCAACATGTCTGTTGGTTGGGATAAGGCCATCAACGCTGTGAGCCATAGGCATCCTTCTGTTGTCAACCCGGTTGATTTGATTTTCCTTTCCCTAACTGGGGTGTCAACCCGGCTACTCTAGCTTCTGGTTCGGGAATTAAAGTTGTTCCTCAGACATCAGGATCTGGCTCCAAAGGCAGTCATCGACGCTCTGGATCCAACTCCAAGGGAGCTGTCCAAGTTGCTAGCCAAGACTCGTCTTCTTCTGGCTCTCGTGGGAAGAAACCCCCGCCCGCAAGGAAAGTTGGAGTGGTTCGACAACCAATCCCTGGCAAGAGGATGATCCGAAACGAGGGCAGTTCTTCTTCTGATTCATCCTCTGAAGAAGAAGGGGCCGGAGTTGCTGTGGTTCAGCCTATGGTGGTGGGCGAGCCTGACAATGACTCCGGTAAAGACTCGGAGGAGGAGAGCGGGGAAGAGGAGAGCGGCGAAGAGGAGTCTGCAGAGGAGTAGCTGGAGTTGGTTTGTGGCCTTGTGTGGCCTAATTAGCCGCTTATGGCTTTACTTTATCAGCTTTTTATTCAGCATCCTTCGGGACTTAAACTCTGATTTCGTTGTGTTATAACCTTAACACGAATTGTGGCCCTTCGGGGCGTTTTATTTATGTATTTGTTTCCCTTATTCTTATGTTCATTTATTTTCAGTACTTGGCCTTTCTAGGCTTACACTCAGCAGGTGCTTGGTACATAAATAAAACATAGAATCATGGAATGGAAAACAAACTTGTATTAATAACTCAGAATGGGGTTCAACCCTTACATAACTTATTATTGTCCTACTCGGGGCGTTAAGCCCTGAAATGGTTTCATCGAACCTTATTTCTTCTTCTCCTAATAAATAGATAATGAGCTAAGTCCTTACAAGGATAGCTCAAACATAATAAACTTTGAGGTTCAAGGCATGCCAAGTACGGGGCACCTCAACCCCGTCCAAGGTCTCCAACTTGTATGATCCTCGTCCCAACGTCTTCTTGACTCGATACGGCCCTTCCCAGTTAGGGGCTAGTTTTCCCTTCTGGCCAACTCCAGAAGCCTCGATCTTCCTCAGAACTAAGTCACCTTGCTGGAAGAACCTTTCCTTAACCCTGTGGTTGTAATAAAAGGATGCTTTCTTTTGATGCTCCATATTTCTAGAGTTTGCCTCGTCCTTGACTTCATCAATCAGGTCTAGGGCGAGTCTCATGCCCTCTTCATTAGTCTCTGGTTCAAATGCCTCAACTCGAGGTGACGCATGCATAATCTCCAGTGGCACAACTGCCTCGGTTCCATAAGCCAGCAGAAACGGGGTTGCTTCAGTGGTTACCTTACAAGTGGTGCGATAAGCCCAGATTATAGGCAGCAACTCATCCACCCAAGTGTTCCTTGAGCGTTCGACCCTTTTCTTTTGTCCATCAAGGATGATCCAATTGGCTACCTCGGCCTGTCCATTAGCTTGCGGGTGTGCTACTGAAGTAAATCGAAGCTCAATAGCGTTTTCCTCACAGTACTTCTTGAACTCCTCATTGTTAAACTGTGTCCCATTATCCGTCACAAGGATTCGCGGGATTCCATACCTACAAATTATGTTCTCCCAAAAGAACTGGGCAACTTGTTTGGTGGTTATCTTGGCTAGAGGCTTATCCTCAATCCACTTGGTGAAGTATTCAATGGCGACTATCAGAAACTTCCTTTGTGTTGAAGCCATAGGGAAAGGACCAAGTATGTCCATCCCCCACATTGCAAACGGGATGGGAGAGCTGACTGACGTTAACATCTCAGGCGGCTGCCTTATAATTGGAGCGTGCTTCTGACATCTGTCATATTTCTTGACGTAATTCTGTGCATCGGCCAACATCTCCGGCCAATAGAATCCTAGTCGAGTAATCTTGTGAGCTAGGGCTCTGCCCCCCAAGTGTTGCCCACATATTCCTTCATGAACTTCCTCCAAAGCCTCTCTTGCCTCTTGGGGCCTCAAGCATTTCAAGTACGGGATGACAACCGATCTCTTGTACAGGATGCCTTCGATCAGGGCATATCTCAATGCTCTCACTGACAGTTTTCGTGCCTCCAAGGCATTGTCAGGGAGCCAACCTGTTTCAAGGTGAGCTTTAATAGGATCTATCCAACAGCTTCCTATATTAATTGGTGCCACCAACTTAGAATTGACAGTCGGGGCCTTCAAGACCTAGAAGTAAACATTTCCTGCATAATTTTCTATTTCAGAAGAAGCGAACTTAGATAGGGCATCGGCCTTAATGTTCTCTTCTCTCGGAATGTGTTCTACGTAGCACTCATCAAACTGAGTCATGACAGCTTTTACAACTCGCAGATACTTTGCCATAGTTTCATCATTGGCCTCAAATTCACCATTCACTTGCGAGACCACCAATCTTGAATCTCCACACACTTTGAGGTTCTTGACCCTCATGACTCTAGCCAAACCCAATTCGGCTATCAATGCCTCATACTCAGCTTCATTGTTGGTAGTAGGAAAATCCAACTTCAAAGCATACTCAACTGTGAACCCATCGGGGCTTTGCAAAACAAAACCTGCACCACTAGATTTTGTTTTTGATGCTCCATCAAAATAGAGCACCCAATATTGTTATTCCCAGATTACACACTTGTATAATTGTAGAAGGGGGGTTGAATACAATTCTTGATATTTATAAATTTCTGATAAGAACCACAGAAATCTATAAAGAGATAATTGTTGAATGAGAAAAGATTCACAAACACATAAAAATCAGGTGGTTGAATGTACCACCTGAGACTTTTATTTGAAGAAAACTCTGTGATAGAAATGTACACAGCTTCTGTTTTACAACTCTTTGCTTCTAAGGATATTCAAGAAACCCTAAGCAACCCTAAGCAAATATATCTGTTTTCTTAGTTTCTAAAGAGTTGCTATACTTGGTTATATATCCCAAGTTTACAAGTACTACAGGAACAAGATAATATTAATCTAATTCAAGTTGACTTGCTACTCCACTCCAAATCCACATGTAGCCGAAAGGTTGTCCTTGTGAACAGATATGTCCCCTGCACCTTTCTTGTATGTACTGTGTAAATGGAATGCTTCTTTCTTCTGTGTTTCCAAAGTATGGCTGCCATACTGCTTTTTATACCTACTATCAACCCATGTGATCTGTCAGTCAAACCTATCCTTATCAACTGCTAATTCCCAGCTAGCATAGAAGAAAATGTCAATGATTATCCGTTGATGTTGTACACTGTCATCCGTTGATGGTAGTTTGAGCTGTATCCGTTGATAGAGTAGATTTGAGTTGTATCCGTTGATAGAGTCCTGTTCTCATCCGTTGATACACTTTCACTTAGATAGAATTACATAGCATAGCTTATTTACAATTGGCTACCCTATTCTGCCTATCCATTGATGGTCAACATGACTCTGAATAAAAACACTATCAACTGATAAATAGAGATACTGCAGTATGCTACAAAACCTCATCCGTTGATGAGCTACCTGTCAACTAATAGAGTTATAATGTCTCATCCGTTGACAGTTACAAAACATGACTTATACAATTTTGTGCATAGAATGTGAAGTTATCATCAAGTACAACATATTCCTAACAATCTCCCCCAATTTATGCTTGATGAACATAAAGTCATAAATTTAGGACCTTGATGATAACAAAATATTTCCCTAGAGGTATTTACTGATAGATGCATAATTGTATTAAGCTTCAAAATTTAAACACAGAAAGTTTGAGAAATTTACAGAGAAAGATTGCTCCTCTAGTCTGAGCAGATCATTAATGTTTTCTTTCTCTTGTTGGCACCACTCTTGATTTTCCTTCCTTAGCATAATTTGATTCAATCTGGATTTGGAGTTGCCTGTAGAAGGCTTCTTCTTCAGCAATCTTTGAATTCAGCTTTGATTGCAACCACCTAAGGTACTGGGTGCTAGCCTTAGATAGTTGATCCTCCAACCTGAAGAATCTCTTGTTTCCACCTTCATCCCTGAATTCTATCATCCAATAAGGTTGAATGTGGATTTTCTGTCCATTGTATGGGATCTTCAATTTCTTGGGCAAACTTGATGGAGAATTCCATTCTGCTCTAATCTATTCAATCCTCTTGATTATCTCATGCCTGGCTACCATGGAGAACCCTGTATGTCTCTTAATGGCAGAGAATACTTTGGTTAAGATTTGATAATTTTCTCCAAGTACCTTCTGTAAAGGCCATGTCCTCTCTTTTCCTCCTTTGTAGACAAACACTAATCTCTCAGGCAGTTGTTTGTATTTGTCAATTCCTCTCACTTTTGACACTTCATCCATATATAGATTGATGCCAGAATATTCTTCTATAACTGCCTGATAGATGTAGTCTTCCTTGTTCTCAGTAGGTGACTGTTTAACAATAGAGGGCACCTTAGATATTTGGATAGGCAACTTTGGAGTTTGCTTTCTTGTGGCCCTTTTTTTCTGTGTTGATTCAAACAAAAATTTAGGAACCTCAATTTTGTCAAACTCCACTGGTTCCTCCTTTGGCTCTATTTGCTGCTCATGGAAGTTTACAGATGGGTTTATTACCTATTGAGGCATTTGAACTGGTAATTGTGTGCCACTTGTTTCTCTGGATCATTTCTGTGGAGAAATAGGTCTGTTAGGTCTTTGCTTTTTCTGACTTTTCTGTACCCTGACCTTAGTGCCACCTTTTCTCTTAACTGGCTTAGGAGGTTCCTTAGACTCCTTTTCTTCACTTTGTAACTCATCCTCTAACTCTTGAGCTAGCCTGGCTAGCCTCTCTTCTGAGTTTTCATTTGGAAATTAAGTATTTGGATGAGCTTCTCTTAGCAGCCTTGAAGTCTCTTCCCTCTTGGCTTCAACAAATCTAGGATGGCTGTTGGAGATGTTCAGAATTTTTCCATTCCTTGTGATTACAGCCATCCATTCTCTTACTCTTTTATTAGTCTTTTACGTGAACTCCATGATAGCTTCTCCCATTAGCTTCTCTTCATCATCCTTGGGAAATGGATAGTCCAGTTGTAACTTGTTCTTCACATTTACTTTTGGTGGAGAGTAAACTCTTGCTTTTATGATGGGTTCAAATTCTTTGACATAAGAAGGTTCAGCATCATAATATGTAGGAGCCATAATTGCTGGAGTGAGCACCTTCAGAATTGTAGTAGATATTGTTGGAGCTGAGGTATGGCTAGAGAATAGAGTTGATGCAATAGATTCATTGATCAACCTTTCTGACCTCATTATCCTTTCATTTTGTTCCTCTCTTATCTTTTGTAGAGCTTCAATCTTGGCTAGCTTTTCCTCTTCTGTCATGTTTGAGAGATCAAACTCTTCAGATAGAGGTTTAGATTTGCTGGGGGAAGCTTTGACAATAAAGTCCTGTGGATTGACCACTATGGTAGGCTGCTGCTCCCCCTCACTTGCTGCTTCTCTCCTTTCAGAAATAGAGATTTGACTTATAGTTGCCACAGCCTCTTCCACTTTCTCCCCCTTTTTGTTAGCATCAAGGGTTTGAATAGAAGTAGGGGCTGCAACTAACTTTTCTAAAAGTTGAGTTTGCAGTTTCTGATGTTGAAGAAATTGCTCCATCTGGGATTCCATCTTTTCCACTCTAGTGGTGAGTTGTTGCACAGACTTAGCCAAGCTGTCTTCTTTGATGAATCTTTGTTGCAACACCCTCTGAGTGGCTGTAGGAGCCAACTGCTCCAACTTGGAATCCACAGAAATCTTCACATCTTTGATATCTTGCTTGACCTCCTCTAAGTTTGATCTTTGAATCACCATTTGCATCTTTTGCAACTTGAGAGAGTCAATTGCTTGTTGAAGAACAACCTGTCTTTGGGGATCTGCACTTTGGTGCTCAGCCATGGCAGATTTATATTGCCTTATGATCTCCAAATCAATGTCAAGATAGGTGTAGCTAGTAGCAAATTTCCAATCATGAATACTGCTAGCACCTTCATCCTCAGTGCTCTGGCTGGCTTCACTGTCAAATTCTTCAATGTCTTCATCTTCAGCAATGGATGGCAGAGCTTCTAAAGATTCCTTAGCTCTTTGTAGTGATTGTGAGGTGTGCACTAGGTGCATTGCCTCCTCTGCTTCCACATTGCTTTGGCGAGCCAGAACTTGATAGGCAGGTGGAGGAATAAAGGTTTCAGCATCCAAAGAGATGGAGTCAATCATTGACTGATATTCTTTTTGATATTCCATGTCCTTGGTTGCATCATCAACCTCCATTGGCTCACTTGCAATGGCTTCTCCTTCCAACCTTATGCCTCCTGTAGTCCCTTCTCTCCTCTCATCTCTCTTTTCTTGCATCAAGGGCTCCCCTTGGCTCACACCTCTCACACCCTCACCTTCACCTACTAATGTGGAACTCTAAATCTCTCCTTTTGCCTGACCGGAAGAAATGGTCAGCCTCTCATTATTTTGCTCTCCTTTTGCCTGCTCATAAGGCAGCCTCTCACTCCCTTCCCTCATTCCTAAAAGTGTTTCAACTACTACAAACTCCTCCACAGTTGACATGGGAATGTCACATTTTGCAGTGGTAGAGAGAGTTGTCAACGGATAAAGTGTATCCGTTGATGTAGTTGTTATTGCTGTCAACGGATGATTAGTTGTAGACACATCCGTTGATGGAGAAACACTTGTCAACGGATGAAGGATATCCATTGATAAAGGAAAAAGAGTATCCGTTGAAGTGAAAACCAACACTGAATCTGTGGTGATCGATTTTAAGGAAGAGGCCACAGATAGTGTTGTGAATTCAGGAATGGAAGATTGATGGCCCAACAAATCATCTAAAAGATGATGACCACCAATTGTTGAGTGGGGCTTCTCCAAGAATTTTAAAGATGGAGAATCAGGAATTGATGTAGATATCATATCCACATCCAGAGATGGAGTTGGTGATGGTGGATTGAAATGTGTATCGATTTGAAGGTTAAGATCAAGGGGCTGTGACTCTACATTTATTGAAGTCACATCAAACTGAATTTGAGAAGGTACAGTTTGCTGTACTGTGTGTGAACCCTGTGATTCCCCAATGGTTTTGGATTTTACTCTTCTACCATAGGTTTTTGAGTGAGAGCTATCTGTGTCTCTTGCCCTTTTGTGCAGTGTTCCTGGAGTGGAACTTAAATCAGTAGTCACACCCTGTTGAGAGGATGTAACTAGAATTTGGCTTGAAGGTTCATTAACAGTCTTTTGAGAGACTGAAATGTTGGTTGCACCTACCTCACCTTCCTTATCCTTAGGGCTTCTTTGATGTTCACCCTGTCCCTCACCACTCACTACCACCTTCACACTCCCCTCAAGAGTTTTGGTAGTTTTTGCAACAGGTGCCTTTTGAGAGACACCTGAGGTTTGTCTTTTAGATTGTGGTTTTGGAACTCCGGATTTGGTCACTTTGGTAGGAGCCTGTTTGGTCACAGCTATAGACTCCATTGTGACACTAGAAGGCAAAGAAATTTGGGGGTTGGAGATAGGAGTTTCGGGGATGGAAACAGTTACCTGAACAATTGGTAGATATACCAATTGTACTTCTGCATTTAGGTTCACTCGAATCAAATCACTTAAGACTCTTTTCTCCTGAACAAAACAATTGAACTTGCTATCCGGGTTAGAAATGGATAGCTCATTCTCAGATACATGCAGTGCTAAGAGCATAAAAAATCTAGCAAAATAAATATTCTTGCTCCTAGTTTCCTTTTTACCTAATTTAGCTGTTATCTCATACATGACTAGTGTGCCAAAATTATAGAATTTATCAGTCAAAAGCATACACAGCATAACTAGGATGGAATTGGTAACAGCATCAAAGTTACTAATTTTGCCAGAAAAAGTTTTAATGAAGGCATCACAAAAATAACTCCATTCTTTAACCATACCTTTCCTAACAATTTTCCCTAAGTTCTCAGTACTAAGGGTATAATTTATGGAATTAAGCATGGTAACAATTTCAGCATTACTGGGTACTTCCAGACAGTTATTCTCAGGCAATTTTAAACAAGCAGTTATCACATCAGAATTAACTACATAGTTTTTACCCTTTAAAGAAAAAGCAAGTGTACCGTTTATGCCAATGTACTCAGCAGATGCCCACACCTCTTCAATTACCTCGTGGATTAGAGAAGTGGTGGCAGTCATAGTATATGACAGTTTGCATTTCTTCACGAAATTCATCATGGTGTGATATGCTTCTGGAGCGTTCACTGTATCAACAAAGGCCGCGAAATTGTTCTTCTCATAGGTAAACCCAGTGGAAGACATCATCTTAACAATAGGCGCCATTGAAGTGTTTGAACTTTTGTTGCAGAGAGTTTTAGTGAAGAAGATGCAGTTAACTTATGAGATTCTTGAAAATGAATAAAAGTGAGATGTGAGAGCATAAAACAGCCTTTTATATTTTTCAAGAATTAAAAATGAAATAATTAAAAGTAATTACTCCATTGGACAAAAGTAACTGTCAGATAATAAATGAAAAGAAAAGAAGTACAGCCGTGACTAAATATACACGTTTACCAATGGCTATATAAAAAAAATATGTATATCAACGGATAAAGAATGAACGGTTGAGAAAACAGTTTATCCATCGATGACGTGGACAACCTGTTATCCGTTGACATACGAAAATCTAGTAATGTGTTTATACTACCAACGGATAAAAGGATATCCGTTGATAAGCAAATTTTGCCTTAGACAAAATTTCTGCAGAAAATTTTTCTAAGAGTTTTTAATTCTCAAGTAACTCGAAACACATTTCTAGCTACAACCCAGTATGATTAGATATCACTATGAATTATGAAAAATTAAGCATACCTAGTTCACCTACCAATCTTGTGAATGAAGATTCATCAAGATGCTTGGTGAAGATATCTGCAAGCTGCATTTCACTTGACACAAAGTGTATTTCTACTGTACCATTCATCACATGCTCTCTAATGAAGTGGTATTTGATGTCAATATGCTTGGTTCTCGAATGTTGCACTGGATTCTCTGTGATGGCAATAGCACTTGTGTTGTCACAGAAAATTGGAATCTTCTCAACTTTTAGACCATAGTCAATAAGTTGATTTTTCATCCAAAGAATCTGTGCACAACAACTTCCAGCAGCAATGTACTCAGCTTCAGCTGTAGAAGTGGAGACTGAGTTCTGTTTCTTACTGAACCATGACACAAGCCTGTTCCCTAGAAATTGACAGGAGCCTGTAGCACTTTTCCTATCAATTCTCAACCTACATAGTCTACATCTGAATAGCCAATTAGATCAAAACCAGAATCTCTTGGGTACCAAATGCCAAGGTTTGGTGTTCCCTTGAGATACCTGAAAATTCTCTTAATAGCAATCAAGTGAGACTCTCTAGGGTCATCTTGAAATCTAGCACAAAGACAAGTGGAAAACATTATATCAGGTCTACTAGCTATTAGATATAGAAGTGAGCCTACCATGCCTCTATAGTTTGAGATGTCCACAGACTTTTCCTTAGTATTCAACTCAAGCTTAGTTGCAGTGGCCATAGGTGTTTTTGCAGAGGCACAATCCATTAAGTCAAATTTCTTTAAAAGATCATAAATATATTTTGTTTGACTTATGAAAGATCATAAATATATTTTGTTTGACTTATGGACATATACCTCTTCTTCCAGTTCCCCATTTAGAAAGGCACTTTTGACATCCATCTGATAGACTTTGAATTGGCATGTGCTGCATAGGCTAGGAAAATTCTAATTGCCTCAAGTCTTGCCACTGGAGCAAAAGTTTCATCAAAATCTATCCCTTCTTCTTGAGAATAGCCCTTTGCCACTAATCTAGCTTTATTTCTCACAATTATGCCATTTTCATCAGTTTTATTCTTGAGAACCCATTTGGTACCTATGACACCTCTATCATCAGGTTTGGGCACAAGCTTCCATACTTTATTTCTCTCAAATTGGTTTAGCTCTTCTTGCATTGCTAAGACCCAATCTGGATCTAAAAGGGCATCTTCCACTTTTTTAGGTTCCTCTTGAGACAGGAAACTACTGTATAGGCATTCTTCTTGTGTGGCCCTCCTAGTTTGGACTCTTGAGTTTGAGTCACCAATGATTAACTCAAAAGGATGATCTCTGGTCCATTTTCTTGAAGGTGGAAGGTTTGATCTAGATGAGGTTGCTTCATCTAAATGAGCATGATCTTGTTGATTGGTCATTGAGTTTTGACTTTGAGAAACTCCCCCTGAGTTTGTTGTCCTTGCGGAATTATGAAGTTGACTGTCAACGGATGCATCATTTTGTCTATCAACGGATGCTCCATTTTGCCTGTCGACGGATGCATGAGAATGCCTGTCAACGGATGCATCTGATGCTCCAGTATGACTGTCAACGGATGCTTCATTTCCAGTGTTAGCATCACTTCTAGTTGGACCAACAACTCTAGGTGAATTTTCATGGTAATGATCTTCATTTTCCTCATCATCATCAATGTACATTCTTCCTTCTACCTCATTTTCAAATCTCAACTTTTCATGGAAGCCTTCATCATTTAGACCTAGAATCTTTTGATCATCAAACACAACATGTACATATTCCATAACAATGTTGATTCTTAGATTGTAAACTCTATAGGCTTTCCCTGCTGCATACCCAACAAAGATAGCTTCATCTGTCTTTGCTTCAAATTTGCCCAAGTTATCTCCATGATTCCTTAGCACAAAACACTTACATCCAAAGACATGAAGAAAAGCTAAAGTTGATTTCTTGTTGGTGAATAACTGATAAGGAGTCATTCCTCTAGCTTGATTGACCAAGGAAATATTCTGAGTGAAACAGGCAGGGTTGACAGCTTCAGCCCAGAAATATGTTGGCAATCTTGATTCACTTAGCATTGTTCTAGCTGCTTCAATGAGAGTTCTGTTTTTCCTTTCAACAGCCCCATTTTGTTGAGGTGTTCTAGCAGCAGAAAACTCATGGACAATTCCATTCTCTTCACAGAAAATCTTCATTGTGGAATTTTTGAATTCAGTGCCATTGTCACTCCTGATTCTTTGTACTTTGACTTCAGAACCATTGTTTACTAGTCTGAGATGATTGATGATGATTTCACTTGCACAATCTTTGGAGTGCAGAAAGAAGGTCCATGTAAACTTAGAAAAATCATCTACAATCACCCGACAGTATTTCTTCTTTGAAATGGACATGACATTTACTGGACCAAATAAGTCCATATGCAGCAATTGAAGTGGCTTAACAATGGATGACTCTGTCTTGCTCTTGAAGGATGATTTCTTTTGTTTCCCTAATTGGCAGGCATCACACAATCCATCCTTGATGAACTCCAATTGAGGGATTCCTCTTGCCAGATCCTTTCTTACCAAATTATTCATAACTTTAAAATTCAAATGTGACAGCTTTTTATGCCATAGCCAACTCTCATCCTTGCTTGCTTTGCTGAAGAGACAAGTGATGGATTCTGAGCATATTGAGTTGAAGTCAGCTATGTAAACATTTCCTTTTCTAAAGCCTGTCAATACCGCATTGTTGTTTTTCTTGGCAGAAACAACACAGGCTTCTTTAGTGAACTTTACTTCATAGTCTTTGTCACAAATCTGACTGACACTCAGCAAATTGTGCTTCAAACCTTCAACTAAAGCCACTTCTTCAATGATGACATTGTCCTTTGAAATCAAGCCATATCCCTTAGTATATCCTTTGCTGTCATCTCCAAAGGTAATTCTAGGGCCAGCTGCCTCCTTGAACTCTGTGAGCAGGGTTGAATCTCCTGTCATGTGCCTAGAGCATCCACTGTCTAGGTACCATAGATTCCTTCTTTTTCCTTGATTGCTAGCTGAACTTGCTTCCTGCTCAGAATCAGCCATCAATGCAAGGTTGACAAACTCAGCATCATCATCAGAATGATTTCCATCAGCAGCCCAGTCATACTCTTGGGTCATGAATGCCTTTCCTTTCTGTCTGAGAAGATCAAAATATTTCTTCTTGTAGTCAACAGTTTCAGTTGGCTTTCCCTTGTTCTCAGATCTAGGCTTCCTGCATTCACTTATCATGTGACCAGAAATTCCACAATTGTAGCATTTAATTTTGGATTTATCCACATAGTTGCTTGTGGAAAAATCCTTGTTAAATGGCTTAGCCACCCCAGAGTTTCTTCTGAATTTTATAGAGAATCTCCTAGATAGAAAGGCTAAATGCTCATCTATCTCATCCAATTCATCCTGTTGAAGGACACTCATTTCTTCAGACACTTTTTCCTTGCTTTTGCTTGATTCTGCTCTACCTTCACAAACCTCCCTGTTTGGTGTAGATTTAGCAGCTTCAGTCCTCTTCTGCTCCAAGTTGGCAACAAGTGCAACTGACCCACTTTTCTTTTGGGCCTTCTTAATTTCTTCATCCTGCTCCATTTCTAGTTCATATGTCTTTAAAGTTCCATAGCCTTTCAAGAGTAAATGTCTTGTACTCTTGAGTGTTTCTTAGAGAAACAGTCATTGGCTTCCACTCTTTGGGCAGTGATCTCAGAAATTTGAGATTAGAATCTTTCACTTGGTAGATTCTTTTCAAGCCATCCGGTAGCTTCTGAAATCTACTAAATGTGTCATTCAATGTCTCTCCATTCTTGAAATGGAAGTGCTCATACTGTTGGATCAATAGTTACATCTTGTTTTCCCTTACCTATTATATACCTTCACAAAGGGTTTGAACAATGTCCCATACTTCCTTGGAGGTAGTACAGTTGATAACATTTTCAACCATGTCTGTTTCTAAGCCATTAAACAGAATATTCATGGTCTTTTTATCTTTGTGGACTTCTGCAACGTCCTCAGTACTCCACTCAGAAACAGGTTTGGGAATGTAAGTGTCTGGTGCATATGCAGCAAGGCCAACTCTTGAAGCAGTCTTCATTGGAACATGAGGACCCTTCTCAATGCAATCTACAAAACCTTCATCAATAGACATTAGATGTAGACGCATTTTTACTTTCCAGTGAAAGTAATTTTCTCTATCAAGAACCGATATCTTCACTCCATAATCCTTCTTAAACATGTTGGAAGTGTGTTGATCTTTAAACTTCAAATATGTTAGAAGCTTGCTTTGATACCAATTGTTATTCCCAGATTACACACTTGTATAATTGTAGAAGGGGGGGTTGAATACAATTCTTGATATTTATAAATTTCTGATAAGAACCACAGAAATCTATAAGGAGATAATTGTTGAATGAGAAAAGATTCACAAACACATAAAAATCAGGTGGTTAAATGTACCACCTGAGACTTTTATTCGAAGAAAACTCTGTGATACAAATGCACACAGCTTCTGTATTACAACTCTTTGCTTCTAAGGATATTCAAGAAACCCTAAGCAAATATGTCTGTTTTCTTTCTTCTACAGAGTTGCTACACTTGGTTATATATCCCAAGTTTACAAGTACTACAGGAACAAGATAATATTAATCTAATTCAAGTTGACTTGCTACTCCACTGATCCAAATCCACATGTAGCCGAAAGGTTGTCCTTATGAACAGATATGTCCCCTGCACCTTTCTTGTATGTACTGTGTAAATGAAATGCTTCTTTCTTCTGTGTTTCCAAAGTATGGCTGCCATACTGCTTTTTATACCTACTATCAACCCATGTGATCTGTCAGTCAAACCTGTCCTTATCAACTGCTAATTCCCAGCTAGCATAGAAGAAAGTGTCAATGATTATCCGTTGATGTTGTACACTGTCATCCGTTGATGGTAGTTTGAGCTGTATCCGTTGATAGAGTAGATTTGAGTCATATCCGTTGATAGAATCCTGTTCTCATCCGTTGATACACTTTCACTTAGACAGAATTACATAGCATAGCTTATTTACAATTGGCTACCCTATTCTGCCTATCCATTGATGGTCAACATGACTCTGAATAAAAACACTATCAACTGATAAATAGAGATACTGCAGTATGCTACAAAACCTCATCCGTTGATGAGCTACCTATCAACTAATAGAGTTATAATGTCTCATCCGTTGACAGTTACAAAACATGACTTATACAATTTTGTGCATAGAATGTGAAGTTATCATCAAGTACAACATATTCCTCACAAATATTCTTTCTGATCAACCACCAGTTCTTCATCTTTATCTCCATTCTCAGGGGTGGTTATCATCTCCTGCCCCCTGACTTCTTGGTTGTTAATGGTGCATTCAACCACGAAGTCAGCCAATGCCTGAGCCTTGATGGTTGTCTGAGGCTTATACTTGATATCAAACTCTCCAAGCTCTATGGCCTATTTGATTAGCCTTCCGCTGGCCTTTGGGCTATGCAATATGTTCCTTAACTGCTGGTCCGTCAGGACTTCAATTTTGCGCGACTGGAAGTATGGTCGTAGCTTCCTCGAGGCTGTTACCAAAGCCAATGCAAACTTCTCTATGGTTGAGTAATTCAACTCAGCCCCATGCAAAACCTTGCTCACATAATAAATAGATTTCTGAATCTTTTTCTCTTCTCGAACAAGAACAGCACTCAATGCTTGCTCAGATACCGCCAGGTATAAGTAGAGTGTTTCCCCAGGGCTTGGTTTGGCCAACAACGGGGCCTCAACCATGTATCTCTTCAGCTGCTCAAAGGCCTCTTGGCTTTTATCAGTCCATTCGAAATTTTTCACCTTCTTTAATGCTTGAAAGAAAGGCAAGCACTTATCACCAGACTTGGAGATGAATCTCCCTAGAGCAGCCACTCTGCCCGTTAACTTCTGTACGTCCCTCACAGAACGGGGTAATTCCATGTCTAAGATTGCTTTGATCTTGTCGGGATTGGCCTCTATGCCTCTTTTCGAAACCATCAAACCCAAGAACTTTCCAGATCTAACGCCAAAAGCACACTTGGCTGGATTCAACATCATCTTGTGGTGCCTCAGCACTTCAAATGCCTATCTGAGGTACTTAATGTGATCTGCCTTAAGTAGGCTCTTGACTAACATGTCATCAACATAGACCTCCATGGTTTTTCCAATCAGATGGGCGAATATCTTATTCACCAGTCGTTGGTAAGTAGCTCCTGCATTCTTTAGACCAAAAGCCATAACAAGATAGCAGAAAACACCAAAATCAGTTATGAAAGATACCTTAGGGACGTCATCCTTGTGCATCTTAATCTGATTGTAGCCGCTGAACCCATCCATGAAGCTCAACATCTCATGTCCAGCTGTGGAATCTATCAACATATCAATCCTTGGCAGGGGAAAACAATCCTTCGGACATGCATCATTCAAATCAGTGAAGTCTATACATATCCTCCACTTCCCATTCGCTTTCTTGACCATTACAGGGTTTGCTAACCATTTGGGAAACTGAATTTATTCAATAAACCCAGCCTCTAAGAGCTTGTCAACTTCTTGTTTAATGGCCTCCTGCCTTTCAGGAGCAAAATTTCTCTTCTTCTGCTTTGTTGTCTTCCGCCCAGGATCAACATTCAACTTGTGGGTTATGAGTTGGGGATCAATCCCTGGCATGTCAGCTGCAGTCCAAGCAAACACATCACTATTTTCTTGCAAGAATGCTATTAACTTGCCCTTCAGCGGTTCTTTCAAAGATGCTCCCACATAAGTTACTTTCTCAGGGTTGACCGGCTCTAGAGGGATAGGAACTAAATCCTCAGCTGGTTTTCCTCGGTGTTCATCATCATCGCGGACATCCATGTCTTCAATCGGGAGTACCTGCCCCCCGACTCCATCAGCTCTTAAAGCAGATACATAACAACTTCTTGCCATTTTCTGATCACCCTTTTGTTCTCCGACACCATTCCGGGTTGGAAACTTAATCTTCATGTGATAAGTGGAGGCAACAGCCTTGAACGCATGAAGTCCAGTCCTTCCCAAGATTGCATTATAGGTTGAGGCTGCCTTGATCACTAGAAAATTCAGCATCTGAGTAGCTTCCTTAGGTTCTTATCCAATTGTCATGGGCAAATGAATAGTACCCTCAACCTTGGACTCAACTCCATTGAATCCGTAGATGGGCATGTTGGTCGGGGTCAACTGAGAATCAGTGTATCCCATTTTTACAAAAGCATCATGAAACAAAATATCAACGGAAGCTCCATTGTCTATCAAGACTCACTTCACTTTCGAGTTCCCAATCACAGGGGTTATGACCAACGGGTCGTCATGGGGGAACTTCACCCCTTCAAGATCAGAATCATCAAAACCAATCACTGTTTCAGTCCTAGCACGTTTCGGGGCCTCTCCCACGATATGCATCACCTCTCTGACATACGCTTTCCGAGAGTTTTGAGTTGTACCGGCCGCTGTCGGGCCTCCCCAAATCATGTTGATAACTGGCCCTCGGGGCTACGTATTACGATCACGATCATTATCCCTTCTGTCATTGTCTCTCCTATCGTAGTCCCTTCACCCTTAGTGAATTTATTCAACTTTCCTTTGCGGATCAAGAACTCAATCTCATCCTTCAACTGCCTACAATCATCTGTATCATGCCCCACATCTCGGTGGAACCTACAGTACTGTTCCTTGTCTCTCTTTGCGGGATCACCCTTGAGTGGCTTCGGCCATCGAAAGTCCTTATCCTTCTCGATCTCTAGCAGAATTTGACTCCTAGGAGCATTCAACCTTGCATAGTCAGAAAACCTTGGTCCAAGATTCTTTTTTGGTGCTGATTCAGAATCTTTGCTAATACGGGGATACTTGTCCCTAGCATCATACTCCTGATCCTGCTTTCTCTTCTTTGTATCATTGTTACCTCAACCATTACTTACTGTGGCCTCCTTCTTTATACTATCCTCAGCCTTGATATACTTGTCAGCCCTTCGCTGGAGCTCAGCCATATTCTCGGGAGGATGCTTCGCCAACGACCTTTTAAAGTATAGGTCGGTGGTGCCATGCTCCAAGGCTACCATTGCCACCTTATTCTCGAGATCAGTGATGTTCAAAGTCTCCTTGGTGAACCTCTTAAGGTAGTCTCTCAGATTCTCATTCTTTCCTTGCACCACATACATAAGAGATGCAGAACTTTTCTCATGCACTCTCCCGCTGATAAACTGGCTAACAAAGGCAGCACTTAACTCTTTAAAAGAGGCGATCGAGTTTGCAGGCAACCGGATGTACCATCTTTGAGCCATACCCGATAGGGTTTGAGGGAACGTCCTACACTTCAAAGCATCACTTGCAGGCTGCAACAGCAGTGCATTTGAGAATGTCCTAACGTGGTTTGCGGGATCACCCGTTCCATCATAAGCTTTAATTGTCGGCATCTTGAACTTCTTTGAGATACGATCATTCATCACTTCCTCAGTAAACGGGGGTGTGGGATCATCAGGAACCCCAAGTGGCATCAGGTCCTTGGGGTTGCTCTTGGGGGTTTCCACCCTCGTTGTTCTTCCAGTTGGGGCATCAACCCTTCTCTGCCTTCTTGAAGACCTCTCCAGATCTATAAAGGGAATCGGTCCTGATGTTGGAGGAGGTTAAGTCTGATTTAATCTAGCTTGCTCTCTTGCTATATCGTCCTTCAACCTTAAGATCTCGGCCTCATGAGCCCTGATCCTCTCAGCGGCTGTCAAAGGAGGTCCGTCATGGACGGTTTGTGTTCTTCTTCTTGATTCTCTGCTAGCACGTCGCCTCCTCGGGGCTTCATCACGATCATCCTCATCAGACGATGAATCATCAGTATAGGGGCCAGAGTAATCAACATACTCTCGATCTCGGATTTGCAAGGCGTGGCCACTAGGTCCAGCTCCTTGAGTAGGAGGGTAGTTAGGCAGCCCATACATTGGGTTGGTGTTCACGGGGAGATCCGTAGTATGAATCTGGACCCCATGTGGGGGTTTGTTAGGATCGACAACCAAGGAAGAAACCACCACCTTAAGAGGATTGGTCCCTTGATTTGTGTGGATGATCGGAGGTAACGTCAGGGGCAAAGCCAACAAACACTCACAAGGGGGGCCAAAATTTTTTTTCATCAACACAATAAAGTATCCAATAAATTAAATTAAATACACAAAAGTACTAGTCAAACACTTATAGTATCGCTCTACGTTCCTTCAAATCACAAAACCCATTTATAATTGAATCAGTACTAAAAGTTTTGACTATTTCCCTTTCGATATAGATAAGCATACAATGATCGAGAAATCCATCACTCAGATCTTGTTCCGAAACTTTGTTTTGATGATATTCCTTGAAGAAAAAGCGCGCTCGGTACTAACCGTTGAAACAGGCAAAACCAACACCAACTTAATTAATCTATAAACAAATGGATAAATATCCAACTTTCTTGGGTACCAACCATCGGCACAACTCAGAAATACTAGATAATCTAGTAAATTCAGATTTTGTTATTTTCACTCTCAAAATGATGTACCTCAACTCTTAAGTGTTCTTTTTCCACCTCCGTGTAGTCCTCTGGATAATATTTATGCAGAGGTTGAGAAACTTGATGTTGAACAATCGCCCCGGTCATCTAGGGCGCCGGATCCGTAGTGGGCGGTGCAGAACTGAGTGGAAGAGGCTCGGTAATTGTTGGTGTCCTTCGTGTTTGAACCATGGTTGATGTTTTCTTCCCACAGACGGCGCCAAATGTTGTAGAATAAAAACTAGGTTACGATTTGTAATTAATGCTAGGGTGGTTGAGCTTCGAGCTTTAATGGTTGTTTCCGTGTTACGAGACTGATCGGTCCTCACATAGTGCCTACGTATCTCGTTATTGAGAATCAAGCCAAGACGTAGTTCTGAGAATGAGGGGTCAGACCCTTTATATAGGCTGAGAAGGCCTAGAGTTGTGGTAGAATTAGGTGACTTGGTGGGCAAGTCACCGCCTTGAGGAAGGTTCTAGACTCCTTCCTTGTAGGAATCAGTTTCCTTATGGAAGTAGGTGCCTTGGAGGCTAAGTCAGGCAGGAGCAATATACTTATTTGACTCTTATTGCTGAGCTGTTTATTACCCCTAATATTAATTACGAAATTAATATTATAATTGGGGTTTGGGCCCATCTGGTGGGCCCCACGTTTGGACCATTCTAGGTCTAATTAATGCCACATTAAATGTGTCTTTAGGGCTTACTTTTAGCCCATATCAATATATATATATATAGGCAAGTGCTCAAATACAAACCACTCTTAAAATACAAACCTACAAACCAACATTAAATTAATTATATTTCATCTATTCTAAGGTTTCCGCCAAGGGTACCTTCACAAAAAATGCTTAAAATAATTGGCTCTATCCAACAAAAAAAAAATTTCAAAAAAAAAAAAATTCTTGCCGTGGAAATGCGAAGCATTTAAGACAGTAAACGGATGAGTTAGGTAATCATGAGGGCCGAAGGCTCTCGACACACCCGTCAATCGTCTATTGCCTTTACCATTGATTGCCATTCCTTACAACTTTAGAATGATAAAGGCGCGAAGCGCCGTACAAGAAGGTGCGAAGCACCGTTAACCAGTGAAATCCACTGCCACGTCATCACGTGAACAGTGATTTTTTTTTTTTTGTTGGATAGAGCCAATTATTTTAAGCATTTTTTGTATTGGGGTACCCCTAGTTTGGTCATTAGATTAGCTTGAAATATTAGATTATGCTTGGTTTGTAGGTTTGTATTTTAAGGAGGTTTGTATTGGAGTAGCCCCCTATATATATATGAGAGTGCTCAAAAGAAAACCCTTTTTTGGAGAGAACTAGACACTTCTTTACTAGCCATTGATCAGAATTTGATCCAACGGTAGGAAATGATAGAGGAGTTCGATGGAGGAAGTGTGATGGAGCAGATCGGAGGAAGGGGTGAAGGAGATCGACGTTGGACAGTGGTGGTGGAGTGGTGTTGTTCAACACAGTGCTGGGTTGAGGAGACGCGACTGCTGGGGGTTATGTTCAACACAAATGGCAGCAGGCACAAATCTGTTCTTTTTTCACAGATAAGAAAAAGACAATCATACCCTTCTGTTTAATTAAAGGCACTAACGGTGTTTTTATTTTTTAAAGGAATATAGACGGAAGTCATTTAAATGTTAAAAAAACAATTTCTAGCCATCATAGTGCAAGATGTGTAACTTTGGCCATCAAAGTGCAAAAAATTAATTTATCTGGCCACTACAGTGCAATTCACTCTTCTTTTAAGTGTTCCATTCTTTTAATGTTCTTTTTATCATCTTTTAATTTGATGGTGTTCTTTTAAGTGTTCTTTTAAATACCATAATGTTTCAATAAGTGTTATTTAAAAAGATAATAAACTAAAACGATAATTAAAGTATTTTTGAAATAAAATATTTTTTTTCTGTAATTTTCAATTCTAATGAAAAAATAATGACATGTTATTTAATTAAAAAAATTATAATGTTTTTTTAAGTGTTCTTTCTGGAAAAATTTAAGTTTAAATATTTTATAAATGTTCTATTAAGTGTTATCTTAAGTGTTTTTTTAAAGTATTTCATGGAATAATGGAACGCGTTTTTTGATGATTTTGATTTTTTACAAAAACAATTAATTAATATGCTAAAAAAGTGTTCTTTTAAGTGTCTATGAAAAACTAAAAACATTTCAAATTTAATTAAAATATTAATAAGTGCTTTCATAAGTGTTTTTAATGTTTTTTAATATTCTTTTAAGTGTTCCATTCTTTTAATGTTCTTTTTATCATCTTTTAATTTGATGGCGTTCTTTTAAATACCATAATGTTTCAATAAGGGGTTAAATGGCAGTTAGGTCACTCAACTGACTCAAAACTTTCAGTTGGATCATCCAACTCAAAAAGTTTTCAATCATGTCACTTAACAAATAAAAACTTTCAATCAAGTCATCAAACACGTTAAAAACTTTCAGTCAGGTCATTAAACACGTTAAAATCAGGTCATTAAACACGTTAAAATCATGTCATTTAACGTGTTTTTATTTGTTAAGTGACCGGACTGAAAGTTTTTTATTTGTTAAGTGACCTGATTGAAAGTTTTTTGAGTTGGATGACCCAACTAAAAGTTTCCAGTCAGTTGAGTGACCTAACTGCCATTTAACCATTTCAATAAGTGTTCTTTAAAAAGATAATAAACTAAAACAATAATTAAAGTGTTTTTGAAATAAAATCTTTTTTTCTATAATTTTCAATTCTAATAAAAAATAATGCCATGTTATTTAATTTAAAAAATTATAATCTTTTTTTAAGTGTTCTTTCTGAAAAAATTTAAGTTTAAATATTCTCTAAACGTTCTATTAAGTGTACTCTAAAGTGTTTTTTAAGTATTTCATGGAATAATGGAACGCGTTTTTTGGTAATTTAGATGATTTTGATTTTTTTAAAAAAAAATTAATTAAAATGCTAATAAAGTGTTCTTTTAAGTGTCTATGAAAAACTAAAAACATTTCAAATTTAATTAAAATATTAAAAAAATATTAATAAAATACTTAATAGAATACTAATAGAATATTTAATAAAATCTTAATAAAATCATATTAAATTGTACTTATAGATAGAACACTTAATTGAATCTTATTCATAATGATATATTTAAGAGAATCTTAGTTAAATATATAGAATATCTAGTAAAACACTTAGCAGAACATCTAATTATATTTATTTTTTGAAAAGTATTAATTTTACTATATTTTAATAGAGATATTATAATTCGTATAGATTTATAATATTATTACTAGATAAAAATATTAAGGTTCATTTCTTTTTATCATATTAAAATTTGTTCGATGTCATTCAAAATTTTACTGATATTATACTAAATATTCTCTTATGTGTTCTCCTCAATTGATCTACTTAGATATTGAATTTAAAGTTTCATAATGTGTTCTTAGAATTTATATTATTATTAATTGTAATATTATTTCAAAATTTATTAGATTTCACTAAATATTCTTTTAAGTGTTCTAGTGAATTTAATGTAATTGTGAATTATATATAATTTTAAAGCTATATGTTGTGCATGTGTGTAGTTGATTTGTCAACCTATTTGAAATTTGAATTCTGTTAGATTTGTTAATACATTATGTAATGTTAAATGAATTATATCATTAATTGCTGATTTGAATTTAATTCAAATGAATGAAATAACTTCCATATATATCTTTTGATATCTTTGACTATAGATTTTGTAATTGTTTCGTATATTACTAATCTGTCCATATTAATTAAATTTCTAAACTAATCACTTTTATCAAGATCAAGGGTGGAGATTGAGGTTCTCTAAGTTTTCTATCTAAAAGGTTTTCTCTAGATCACTACTCTATATATATATATATATATATATATATATATATATATATATATATATATATATATATATATATATATATATAGAGGGTTTCATGTGCCTGAGGTTGACCTCAGGGTTCTACCTGAGGTTAGAACAAATTTCAAAATAAATTTAAGGGTATTTTTGTAAATTACTGAAAAAAGTTTAATATTAATAAAAATGCCCCTGCGGGGCCCTTACTTTATAGGTATATTTTGTTATAACCTTAGAAGAGATACCTGAGGTTGTCCTCAGACCCAGTTTTTTTTTTCTCTCTCTCTCTGTTGGTCCCGGAGTATTGCAGAAGGAGGGGGGGTTGAATGCAATACTGATAAAATTCAATCTTTAAAACAACAACAATGATAAAGATTATAAGTTATCAGTAAATGTATGCAAACTAAAGTGAAACAAGATTTCTCATAAAATAAATGTTTTATTTATCTTGTGCGAAGTGTTGCTACAACCTAGAGAAAATGTTTCTGCAGCTTCGTTGTCTTGAGATCGAGATACAAGATTGCTTCGTGTGTGCGTACATACATAGAAAAGAATCTGAGACGTGTATCTAAGTAGACTAAGATACTCTGTTGTCTCTATCGCATGGGGTGTTGAGCTGCTGTCATTTTCAAGTGGCAGTTCATTACAATTTGCACACCCATGTGACTTTACTAAATTGCTATACAGACACGATAAACCTTACAAGTAAAGCAACCTAGATTCTTTCTATTTCTAGCTAATACAATTCTAGTAGATGTGGATATTGTTGGGTTCCGAGGCATAAAACGCAGCGGATTAACGTAAATATAACAAAAAAAATTGGAACCCAAACTCAGGATCCATGTATAATATTGGACAGATTATGGTGAAACGAATCATACTTTTAAAAACGTTACTTTCACGAACTCAACGGAGATCCTAGTTTGTAATCACCACACACAATCTTTGCGTTAAGATCTGTGTCTCTAAGGTAATCCACACGAATGTCCGACCGTCCAACTATCCGAGGAGCCAGGTACTAGCCTACGAAGAACAGCCTCTCTCTCTCTCTAGCCTCTCAAAGATAGAGCTGCTAGGGTTTTTAATAAAAACAAATTTATGATCCCTTAACCCTAAAGTAATACATCATTATGTATTTATATGAGAGAGATAATGGGCTAAAATCAAAAAACTGAATTGGGCTTCCTTAAACCCAATTCTATTTTTATTCTGATTTTATTATTGGATTTCCTTAAACCCAATTTTGTTCTTACTTTATTAAATTCGAATTTACTTAGATAATTAATTAGGACCAGTCCAATTAATTAAATAGCCAATTCTCAATTTAATAATGATTTAATTTAAATTTTTAATGTAAATTAAAACTCCTTTTAAGACGTTCTAAGTGTGTGACCCTATAGGTTATTATTACGTTGGCAATAATTTTAATATCTAATAATAAAATTATAAATAATGAGCGGTATCTAGTAATACATCATTGCTACCCAAGTAATAATAATAATTGGTGATCCAATTTAAACCTTTTGTGACTAATGTTTCCGTGTAATATAATCCCTTTAACCAAATATTATAGATTAAACTCGAGGCATGTATTTAGTCATCCTCTTCAACATTTAATCCGGGTTTACTTGATCAAATCATTATTTGAGCACGGCCATGGATTTCATAGTCTCACTCAATCAAGAGGCCAATAATATCTCTCCTAATTATAGGAGGGTTAAATCCTTTATCTATCATTCATATTTCTCATACGACTCATAATATACCCGATGTCCACTTTTATCATCACCCGGTCAAAGATAACTTTTAATGTTGTCAGAGTATATTAATCCTCATATAGACATATAATGATCTCAAGTGAAAGGATCATTACACCATTACCACTGTGAGTCTTTCTTATGACTTTATTAAACATGAAGAATCTCACTTTGGGTCTGTCCAGTACCATGTACTCCTACATGTACCTATGTATTGACTTTAGTATCTCCATACTTATAACCAATGAGATGTGGTTATCTGTCAAACAACATACTAGTCTATTTATGTATTATTATTGTCCTATATAATAATACTCGACTAGGGACCTTTAAGAATATGATATATTATATAATCTCAAGTTCAAGTCATGTACTTAAACTATACAATGTGTATCATGATTCTAAGGACATTTATTATGCTAACAAATATATCGCAGTAATTAAAGTCATAATAAATACATTTATTGAATAATCAAATGACATAAAGGTTTATTAAAAAGAAACAATGTATTGCCTCTAGGGCACCTACACTAACAGATTTAACATACACCTCGAATTGACCAGCCTTGTATTGTTATCTCTCAAGCTTCTGTCGTAGTCTTTGCAGGTCTGCTACAAACGATAGAGTGTTGCAGTAAATCTATTTCTTGAACATATAACCTGTCACGGGCTTTGACTGAGAAAAGTACCCAAATCAAATAATTCAATGTGACAGTAACCTTAACCGCCGAGTCTGCTGTCAAAGTAATATTCAGTAGTTGACAGTACGAGGTTCCGCCAATGTTGCTGTCGGAACTCCAGACTTGTTGTCAAGTGTGAGAATGTTACTGTCCCATGCTTCAGCCAATGTTGCTGTCAGATATAGCTTTGTCGTGACTTTGCAACATTTGTCTTCTTGTAACCTTATTGTCAAGAACATGACAGTAACTTTTATTCTTGCTGTCTTCTGGATATATTCCTTGAGGCTTGAACAAATGCATGAACTTCTCCCAAGACATACAATTATTACATGACAGCAATTATTCGATTACAAGAACATACTCTGGCTGTGACAGTATGTTCAACTTAGTAAAAACTAAGTACAGGGAAATATAGTTAAGTTGTCTCTATGCTATCACCCATAAATCCCAACAATCTCCCCCAATTTGTTTTTATGGACAATAACAACAAATTTACAATTAAACGTGCTAACAACTTAACTAACATAGATCAGAATAGTTGAAATACCACATCTGATAAATGTTAAGAAAAATCCAGAACATGAAGCTTATGAACTAACTGCAAATCAATTGCTCCTATTGAATGAGCGGATCAGATATTAACTTAACTTGATTTTAGCAGTCTCCAGTTGTTCAGATTTTTCCCTCTCTTCTGAGAGCTTCATGTTTTGCCTTCTTGAGGTCTTCAACTAAAGCTTTTTCTTCTGGTGATTTGGCATCATCTTCAATGTCTTCAATGTACCCTTGTATTTTTGAGAAGGAAATACTTCAGCATCTTTTAGATCAAACCAAGTTTCAAAATCATAAGTGTATGTTCTGAACTTCAGAGTTCCTTGGATGATCTTGAATCTCCTTCCAGGAAAAGCATTCAGAGATGCTCTCCTCTTTCTGTCTAGCTTTGGATCTTCATTTCTCCTTTGATCAAATATAACCTCTAGTTCCCAAGCAACTAGCATTTCGAGCTTATGAACTGATCCAACAACTTTCCAGTAAAGTTCCTTCAGTACACTGGTCCTCAATTTGTGAAAACTATCAACATAGATTTCTTGCTTTTCATCTTTGATTCTCAGAGGATCATCCAGTACACAAGGCTGATAACCTGCTTCCTCACTGAATAGCTTGTTGATTTTCTTAGCTTTCCTTCAGTTGAGCTTCTAGATTTTCCGCACTTTGCTTGGCAGGTTTGGTAGGTTGGAATGTTTTAGCTCTAGTAACCTGAAAAGCTTGTTCTACTTCATATTCAGCCATGCCAGCCTTTGTAAAAGGGCGATGTGCTTCTGTAAGGTTCACATCAGGCATTGGCTCACCATCAGAGCTAACTTCCTAGTCTGCATCATCATGTGCTCTCCAATCACCATACTTCTCATAAAATTCAGCATATCTTTTAGCATAGTATTCTTTGACATGCTCTAAGATACTGCTGGAAACATCTTGGTCAGTTTCCATGAGAGTGATCATCCTTTCCAGAACGAAGAAATCAATTCTTCTCCTTACCTTTACAGTTTTGTACGAAAGATCAAAACTGCCTACCACATGCGAAACTATCTCCATAGTGAAATCTAGTTCTACAGTTATGAATGTAGTTCCACAGTCCTTGAGATCATACTTGAGTACGTTGTTATTGACTGGGTCCAGTTTCACTGAGACAGATGTAATGCTCCCATCAATTGACTTTTTCAATAGTTCAAAACTATTTACTTTTCTCTTGTCAATGGGCTTCTATGTCAAAACTGCTCCATGCTTCTTTTTCCTTGCTGCTGCAACTGTCTTCCCTTTTATTTTGGTTGCATGATGGGCTTGAGCTTTAGTCTTTCTTCTGTTAGACATGAAGTTCTTAACAAGCTTTCGTACTTTGACAGTTTCCTCAATTTGGCTTTTGATAGCATCTTTCATGACAACATCTTTGACAGCTTCTTTTGTTTGGCTCTTGACATCATCTTTCACTTGGGTGTCTCCAGCCATTTTGATAGTATCCTTGTTGACAGTATTTTTTTCAGCATCAAAGCATTCAACTACAAGTCTCAAGCAAGGCTTCGAGAATTTCCAACTCCCCTTCATCATTGACAACATCTTTCTTTTCAGTATTGGGATTTTCTTGCTCTTCTTGGGTAGCATCCATCTGAGTTTGTGTTTCAACATTCTCAGAGGCTTCTCTTCTAGAACTCCTGATTTCTCCAGGTCCACCACTTCCTCCAATTTCATCCTCATTATCATCCAAAGTATCATCATAGTTGTAGCTTCCTCCCATCTTGGCATTAGCATCAGAGATCAGCTTCTTTATGATTGAGCTAATTTCCTCATCTCTTTTTTCTAACAGCCTATGAATATCTTTGACAGCTTTAACCTTTTCACTTGTGATACTGGATTTGAGAAGTTTCTTCAGCACTGTCATGATTGTTTCAGTGCTTAGTCATGAGACTTTATCCAATGGTAAGAAATCCAGCTTTCTAGCTCTTATCTTTGTGATCCTTCTGAAACACACACCATAAGGATTTTGAATCACCTCAGGGAGTTTGTCTTCAACCATCCTTTTAATTTGTACTATCAGACTATCATTGAAGGTTGTTGAATTTCTGACTACCAGGGTTCCAAGGACTTGGAGTACTCTAGCATGCAAACTTTGTAAAAGTTGCATTGTGATGAATATGGTCAAATGGTTTCTCAAATAAACCTGAACAACCCATCTTCTTTCCAAGTTGATTCTCACAGAGATACTTATTACTTTGCTCTTCAATGTTGATGCCAATTTTGTAAAAGCTCCCCCAGCTTCACTAATTGATTCATCCACCAACTTATGGAAATCTTCATCTTTGTTGTTCAAAGTACTCTCCATGTGATCAACCATCATCAATTCTGCATCTTCAAGGGCGTATTCACTTCCATCTGACCAAGTAGTTCTAGTAGATATGCCAGCAGATATGTCCATATACTCAGGCATTTTGCCTTTGCCTTTACCCAGAGCATTTTGAATTTCTTTTTCTCTCCATTCCTTCTGCAACTTCTGGAATGGAGCTTCGATTTCCTCAAGATTTGGCTCATTGATTTTCAGTGGAGCAATACTGTTCTTTTAGACTTTTGAGTCCCCTTTAATTGCTCCAACACTTCCTTGGATAACAATATTGCCTCACCATCTATTTCTGCTTCAAATAATTCACCATCTCCTGTTGCCTTCAGTTCTTCACCAAAGTTTCTTTCTTCTTTCTCTTGCTCCCTAGACCTGGCAATCGTGTCGTGTCGTATACTTTCATTTCTTGTACTTTCGTGTACTTGAAGGTGAAACCCATATCCACCCGAAATGAATTCGTGTACTTGAATGTGAAACCCGTATCCACCCGAAATGAATTCGTGTCGTTTCGTGTCGTGTTTCGTGTATATATTATATAAAATTAAAAATAAAATTTAATTAAAATTTGTTCGTAAATATTACATTCATATGAAATATACATAAAATATTTTACATTGCTATATATAAATTGAAATATAACTCTATAAAAACTTGTAAATATGTATATTTTTGTGTAAAATATATATCTTTATAAAAATAATATTTTTACACAAAAATAATATTAATATATACATAAAATCTATAACTAGTAAATTATAAATATCTTTATTTCGTGTACTTTCGTGTACTTTCGTGTACCCGAAATGAAAACCCATATCCGACACTAAATATTTCGTGTAATTTCGTGTTTGTGTACTTTCGTGTTTCGTGTACCAAAACTCAAAACCCAAAGCCGTATTTTTCGTGTCGTTTCGTGTCGTGTTCACGTGTCACGTGTCAAATTGCCAGGTCTAGCTCCCCCTCACTTTCATTTCCATCTTTTTCTTCCAAAACTTGCTCCCCCCCACTTGTAGGCTCCCCCTCACTTGCAGCTTCACCTTGTTTTTCCTTCTCTACCAGGTTTGCTTTATTCTGATCTACCACTTTCTCTCCCTCACCCTCATTCACCACTTTCTCCCCCTTAGTTAAGTTGGCAGCACTAAGGATGGCAGAGAACGAGTGAAGAGTTTGTTGAATATCAGCAAAACCAGTAGCTACCATAGTGGACAGAGCATCAAGTTTAGCTTCCATGGATGCACATCTGCCCTCAAGGGATTTCAAACTTGATTCAGCTTGTTTAGAAGGACTACCAGTTCTCAATCTTTTTTATGGCAAAGAAAGAGACTGGGGCAAGGAGGTTATAGGGTTTCTCACACACTCATTGTTTTTCTGAGTGATCTCATCACTCCTCACAGAATGACTCTCAAGGCCTAGTGCCTTTGTGTGTGGGGTTCCCTCAAGTTCACTCTGGACATGCTCAAGTCCCTCACCTTTTGCCAGCTCGTTTGGCTACCTCTCATTTTTATGCTCACCTCTCTTTTCTTTTATCTCTCTTTTTCTTTTCACTCCCTCACTCATCCTAGATGCATGGGTATGAGCAGTACTTGCATGCATTTTAGTTGAAAAAGTAGAAAGTTTAGATTTTACCTTCAAAGAAGAGATAGTAAGTTTATCATCATCTGAAGCATCTTCAACAATGACAGTATCATGATCAAGCTGTATAGAGGCGACAACATCTTTACCCAAAATGTTACTGTCCACAGGTGGGTTGACAGCAACTTTTGTGGTGTCCTTGACAGCAACTGAGGTTGTGACAGCAACTTCCGGAAGGTCAGTTGCTCTTTGGAGTTCGACCAAGATGTTGGCTGTTTCATTTTCTGGCAGAGTTCCATCTTGATCTAACTCAGTGTTTGAGTGAGTGGTGTCCATTTCACTTTGAGAAATGGGTTCTTGTGGACCACTTAATGGGGGCTCATCCATGACTTGAGATGGATGATCAAAACCTGAATGGATTGGACTGTCCCCTTCTCTAGGTTGTTGAGAAGAAACAATTGATGGAATAGAGAATAAAGAAGGTGACGGTTTAGAAGAGACTTTTGGCTGTTCCACAGGGTTAACTTGTGGAACATCAAGAGTAGAAGTTTCATGACCCTCACTGTGCCCTATCTCTGTGTGCATTTCTGCAAGTGTGGGCTCCTCATGAGTGAGTACATGAGGTTGTGCTGACTCTTTACAGGATGCCTTGGGAGACATGCCAGCTTCAATAGATACTTCTTGTTGAGAAGAAGCACCTAGGGTTGTGTTTGATTCCCTTTTACTCTCCACAGCCTTTTGTGAGACTCTGGGGTGGCTGACAGTGGCTTTGGCCCTCTTAGATCTCTTCTCCTTAGGCTCAAGAGGAACCACTGTGGGTTCACTTTCACTAACATCCTTATTTGCTGCATCATGTGCAGTTTCTCCCTCAACATTCTCAGAACTACTACCAACACCAGTTTCCAAGGGTCTTTTCTTGGATTCTTGCAAAGTTGTTTTTATGGTCTTTGGTTGTCTAGAGGTTCTGATAGGAATGTATGTAGTAGAATGTGGGTTAACTGAATTTGGGTCTAATTCAGCTTCATTCTCAAGGGAGAAGACAACATACCCAGAGGGTAGTGCTACGTCAAGATGAGGCTCTTGATCAGCCATGTGCTTGGTGAAACAGAGTGGAATATGTGCATTTGAATTTTGTGAATTGAGTGATATGTGTGTATTTCTTTTCAAAACATTGCACTCCATAGTAAGAGATGCATTATCATCAATACCACATAATGAATTCAAACACTTTGTAAGAAAGCGAGGACAGACATGTACCTTCCTGCTCAGAGCTGACTTGAGTTGACTCATAAGCAACTTTCCTACATCCACTTTGTATCCATGGACTAGAGAGTGAGTGGGCTTCTTGATATAGGAGGGAATTCCATTCCAGCCAGTGGTTTTGGTTGAGAAAACCTTCACCATGACATCGAAAATCATGCTCCATTCTTTTCTCAGATGCTTTCTGTCCATTTCACCAGTTGAGTACCATTTTGATGTACCCTCTTCAAGAACAAGACCAGAATACCCAATTTTCAAGAAAAACTTCTTTAGGGTTTCATCATTTGCTAGTTCCTTGTATGATTCTTTAGCTTGCAGTCCAGTTCCCAAAGCTTCGTTAATGCCTTTTATTGTGAGAGTGCGGGTAACTCCTTTGATTGTGCAATTTATGGTGTCATTACCTGCACCTCTTGGAACATGGGTAGTGTTCCAGAATTCTTCAAGTCTTTCTAGGTTCAAAGATGGTGTAGACGTTATAGCATAACCCAGATAGGACTTGTTGATAAAGGATACAAGTCCTTTAAAACCTTCACCAGCATCTCCAGCAGTGAGAATACCAGAAAAGTTTGTTTGAGAAGAGGATTGTTTGGGTGCCATTTCTTGCTTTGAGCTTTGGAGAGAGATTTTTGCTTTTGAGAGAGAGATGTTCTGTTGAGAGTTATGAGTTTGTGTGTTTGATAGTTGCTTACATGAGAATAGCAAATGTCTTACTGAGAAAGGGGAAAGTAGCAATGTCTTAGCCCATTAATCAGTCACGTGGTGTCGTGGGTAGTTACTTTTTTGGTGGCTGTAAATCGTGGAGGTAAAATCCCAATTAATTCGGTCCACTAATCTCGACAGTAACCTGTACGCTGTAACAAACTCATTAGTAATTTTGAGAGGCTGACAGCAGATTTTGCTTGACAGTAACATCGTCGCAAGAACATGCTGTCATTATTAAGCAATTTATACAATTTCCTTTAAATTTCATGACAGAGACTTTTTCCATTGTGTCGTCTAAGAAACTTGCTGTCAAGGCACATCGTGATAGCATCTTCACTTATTGACAGCAACTTGAGCGGAAATAATTTGTGTCATGAATTTTAATCGACTTTGCCTATTGTTTAAGCGAAAATTACCAATTAGCATTTTAATCGATTTAAGCACATATTTGTTAGTTTAGCACACATCCAAAAACTTCCATACACACAAATAAATAAGCAAGTAACCAGTCACAGATAGCTAAGAGTATAAAGAGAAGAACAGCATGCAAAACACTAGGAAGGTGAAACGATGAACTTTTTATTAAAAAAAACTTAAAAACAATACAAAATAGTTCTTAAGAACTGAACATCATTTCTTATTAAGCTCTTCAAGAGCTTCCACCAGCAATTGCTCAATGACTTTCTCTATCTCCTTCTCCTCTGTGATCCCTTTTGCATCTAGATAAGCTTGAAGCTTATCAAAAAATGGATTAAGGGGATGCTCAACAGCAACCACCTCCTGTGGTTTCGGCACCGCTTCTCCTGTAGTTGGCACCTTGGATGTAGACATTTTTTCAGCCTTCCTCTTACTCATGGTCTCTAGAGTTTCTTAGTGTGTTAAGTGAGAACTAAGGGTTTGGCCTCGGTCTTATTTATAACACATTAAGTGACTCTACAACTTCCAACTGCTTCTTTTAATAAAGTAATTAAACTTTAAATTAAAAAGACTGACAAATACCCGGGGTCATTTCAAATGACGCCAATACTTATCACTAGCACGCGTATGGTTTAAGTTAATGTCACGTGACTACTCATTACATAAGTTAAAACAGGCATGTGATTTGAATTTAACATAGTCATAGCAAACATGCTGTCAAATAAACAAGTAGCACATAAGATAGTAACTTCTCATGACAGTAACATTGAAAGCTACGGTCACAAGCTACGATTTAACCACTTTGAAAATGTAAAAACTAGTAAGTTAACATACCAGATTTAGCATTCCCAATTCACTTACCAACCTATTGAAGGTTGCTTCATCTAGTGGCTTCGTGAAAATATCTGCATGTTGCTTTTCTGTTGGAACATAAACCAGCTTCACAATTCCCTTTTCAACATGCTCTCTTAGGAAATGATGTCTGATATCAATGTGCTTTGTCCTGGAGTGTTGAACTGGATTATCTGAGATGGCTATGGCACTAGTGTTATCACAATAATTAGGAATATTGGACAACTCTAAACCATAATCCATTAGCTGATTTTTCATCCAAAGAATTTAAGCACAACAACTTCCAGCTGCAATGTATTCAGCTTCTGCAATTGAAGTAGATACAGAATGCTGCTTCTTGCTAAACCATGACACTAATCTTCCACCAAGAAATTGACAGCTTCCTGTTGTGCTTTTTCTGTCAATCTTGCATCCAGCATAGTCTGAATCCGAATAACCAAACAAATCAAATCCAGTATCTTTAAGATACCAAAGGCCTAAGTTTGGAGTGCCTTTAAGATACCTAAAGATTCTCTTGATTGCTACTGAGTGTGATTCTTTTGGATCAGCTTGAAACCTTGCACAGAGACATGTAGCAACATAATGTCTGGTCTGCTAGCAGTTAGATACAACAACGATCCCACCATGCCTCTATAGGTACTAGAATCCACTTTCTTTCCTTTAGGATCCAAATCCAGTTTGGTTGTAGTAGAGATAGGTGTCTTGGCAGGTGATGCATCTTCCATGTTGAACTTTTTAAGGAGTTCCTTGACATATTTCGATTAGTTTATGAAGATGCCGGCCATCATCTTTTTGATGAATTTGTAGACCTAGGAAAAATGTCAGTTCTCCCATCATGGTCATCTCATATTTGCTCTTCATAAGAGATGAAAACCTTTCACACAGCTTATCATTTGTAGAACCAAAGATTATGTCATCAACATAAATCTGAACCAGAATGATGTCCTTGCCATGGTGCTTGTAGAACAGTGTCTTATCCACCACACCTCTTGTGAATTAATTCTCAATGAGAAAAGTAGAGAGAGTTTCATACCAAGCTCTGAGGGCTTGCTTCAATCCATAGAGTGCTTTGAACAGCTTGTAGACAAAGTCATACAACTCAGCATCCTCAAATCCAGGTGGCTGTTCAACATACACTTTTTCTTCTAATTCTCCATTAAGAAAGGCACTTTTGACATCCATTTGGAACACCTTGAAGTTACAGTGTGCAGCATAGGCTAAGAATATCCGAATAGCTTCAAGTTTGGCAACAGGTGCAAATGTTTCATCATAATCGATCCCTTCCTGTTGATAGTAACCCTTAGCTACTAGCCTTGCCTTATTTCTTATCACATTTACACTTTCATCCAACTTGTTTATGAAAACCCACTTTGTGTCAACGACTGACTTCTCTTTAGGTCTAGGAACCAGCTTTCATACATTGCTTCTTTCAAATTGGTTGAGCTTTTCTTGCATGGCTATCACCCAATCCGAATCCAACAATGCTTCATCAATTGACTATGGCTCAGTTTGAGATAGAAAACATGAGAACATGCTATCAGCAGAAAAATTTCTCTTTGTCCTTATACCAGTATGGGATCACCAATGATTAGATTGCTAGTGTGATCTTTGTTCCACTTGGTGGTTCTAGGCAAGCTTCTTTCTTGATCTGCTTGTTCATCTCCTCTTTGAGGGGTTGATTCTCCACCATTGATGTTTTCTCCTTCATGTTCTTCAACATCTCCAGAATCATTCTCATTCTGATGATTAGCTGATATAGTTTGAGATTGAGCTGGAGTTTGAGTAGCATCATTGGTGTTGACAGCATTTCTTTCAAACTCAATGTCCTGAGTACAAGTAGGTTCATCAGCAACAATTTCTTTTTCTTCCAAATACCCTTGATTTTCAAATCTAAGAGGTTCCATTTGACCATTCTCTTGTAATCCTGAAAACTTGGTTTCATCAAATGTGACATTTACACTTTCTTCAATGACTTTGTGATTAATGACATAGACTCCGTAGGCAGTCCTTTCTAATCCATATCCCATGAAAATGCTTTCATAAGCTTTAGCATCAAATTTTTCTTTCCTTTCATGGTTGTCAATCATCATGAAACACTTACTCCTAAATACATGAAAATATTTGATAGTAGGTTTCTTTCCTGTTAACAGATAGAGTGTTTCCATGAGTCTTGTTGATCAAGGTTCTGTTCTGTGTGTAGCAAGCTGTGTTAATAGCTTCTGACCAGAAATATGTTGGTAATTTAGAATCATTCAACATAGTTCTCGCAGCTTCAATGAGAGTTTTGTTTTTCCTTTTTACAACTCCATTTTGTTGTGGTGTCCTGGCAGTGGAGAATTGTTGGACAATGCCTTCTTCCTTGCAGAAGTTTCCTAATGTCATTTCTGAACTCAGTACCATTGTCACTCCTCAGATATTGAACTTGAGCATTAGGGGTTCTTTCAAGAACTCTTATGTGATCAATGATTTCTTGAGCAGCTTCGTCCTTTGTCTCTAAAAACTTCACGCAAGTGTACCCTGAGTAGTCATCCACCATTACTAGGGCATATCTCTTTCTTGCAAGAGATTGAACATTTACTGGACCAAACAAATCCATATGAATTAATTTGAATGGCTCAGTGTTGGTATTCACTTGCTTTGACTTGTGCACATATCTTCTCAATTTACCCATTTGACAAACCTCACATAGTCCTTCTTGACAGAATTTCTGTTGAGGTAGTCCTCTCACTAAATCGTTCTTCATCAGAATATTCATATTCTTGAAATTTAGATGGGAGAGCTTCTTGTGCCAAAGCATGCTTTCACCAACTGATGATTTACTGTAAAAATAGTAAGCCTTGTTTTTCTTCACAAGGTTTAAGTCTGCAACAAACAAGCTTCCTTTCCTGACTCCTTTCAAGGAGAGGGTTCCATCCTTCTTGTGATAGATATTACAAACCATCATATCAAAATCAACTTTAAATCCCCTGTTACTGAATTGGCTGACACTGAGTAGGTTGTGCTTTAATCCATTTACAAGAGCAATATCTTCAATGACAACATTTCCAATTTCCAAACAGCCATATCCCACAGTGTAACCTTTGCTGTTGTCTCCAAAAGTTATGATTGGGCCGGCTTTCTCCACAAAATGTGATAGCAGGGCTATATCACCAGTCATGTGCCTGGAACATCCACTGTCGATGATCCACATGACTTGCTTCTTGCCCTGCAAAACAGATGATTTTAATTTGCATCTGGTACCCAAACTCTGTTGGGTCCTGCAGTTACTGCATCATTATTCATATCATTCTGCTTCACATTTAATTCAACACAAGAATCCTCCTGTTTGACTTCTTTTGTTGTCCACTTCTTTCTAGAGTTAGACTTGGTCTTTCTCTTAGTGGAAGCAGCCTTTTTACCAACATAGGCAGGCGTAGAAGTCTCAATAGTTTCTAAATAGGAGCATCTTTCAGTAGACAGAATAGGCAAATTGAAACAAATACTCATAACAACAATTTTGCATGGCATATAGTCAATGTTATTACAGACATCCATATTTCTTTACATAATGGGGGTTCTATGTAAGTTACCACTAACATTGGTCGCATTAACCTTGTCCTGTTTGGGTTTCTTACAAACAAATGTTAAATGTTGAGATGATCCACAATTATTGCAAAGCTTCCTAGGGGCATCCTTAACATAACTATATCCATTCATCTTGTCAATTCCTAACCTGTCATTCCTATTTTTAGGCTTGTTGACATTTGCCTTGACAGTATGTTCTGAAGTTGCTGTCGAGCTACCTTTGACAGTATCTTTCTTTACCTCTTTCTTGACAGCAGGTTTGAAAGTTGCTGTCTTGGGTTCTCTCTTGACAGTATCTTTTGAAGTTTATGTCTCATCCTTGTTGTCAACTACTTTAGAACATTCTGTCTGATTGCTTGGTAGAGTTTCTGTCATGGGAGACTTGACAGTATCTTTTCCTTTGCTCAGTGTGTTGTCAATGCACTTATCTTCATCAAGTAGCTCTTGTTTGATGAACAAGGAGGTTTCATCAAAATCAGCTTGAAGATTTTTGAAAATCGGGTTGTAAACTCTTTTAAGAATACGAGGTTTGACAGCATCACCTTCATCAAGAGCAATTGCCTTTCCATGCCTTCTACCATACTCGAAACCTATTCCTACCTTTTGATTCTGAGTGTGATTATCATGATATTCCTGGACTAACTTAGAAGAGTTTCTAAATGCTTTGAGTTTAAACTCATTTTCTGCAATTTGATTTTCAGCAATTTTATTCCTGAGAAAATCTTCTATTTCCTTAGCACAGACAATATCATTTTTCAATCTAGCATTCTCTTGAGCTAATGAATCTAGAGGACTGGTTCTAAGCAATAACATTTCATTTTCAAATTTGAGATTTTCATTCTGTTTAGTTAACTTAGCAATTTCTTCGTGAGCAGCAGATAAACTAACATGAATGTTAAACATCTCAACACTTAAATCTTCAATGGTATGCTTATGCTCAGTTTTAGACATATCAAGTAAAATGAGAGATGGTACCTGGTTAGATGAACTTGAAGCTTCTTCATCAGATTTAGCCATGAGGGCTAAGTTTACAAACTCTTCTTGTTCTTCATCTTCAGAATCATCCCAGCATTTTCCTTCAACCACATAGGCTCTTCCTTGATTCCTTTTAAACGGATTTCCAGATCCTTTTCCCTGATTCTGTTTTGGTCTTCTACACTCAGTAGCAAAATGACCTAGCTCATTGTAGTTGTAACACCTGAACTTTGACCTATCCACCATCCCTGTCTTGTATCCACCTCTTGTGGCACCACCAGAGGCTTTTGAAAAACTTCCCTTGTTGAACTTAGATGACTGACCCTGTGGCTTGTATGACTTGTCCCTTCTGAACTTGATATTCTTGAATCTTTTAGCCATATAAGCCATGGTTGGATTATCCATGCTTTCAATCTCTTCTACTGTGTAGAAGTCTTCATTTTCAACATCTTTGAGCTGCAGAACCACCTTCTCCTCGTCATCCAACACCTCTTCAATCTTCAAAGATGGCATCTGTGTTGGTTGTGAACTTTGTGAAGATTCACTTGGACAAGCTACTTGGGGTTCATGAGCTACAAGGGCTCCTGACATGTTTGCTACCTTTCCTTTGGTTCCAGTTTGAATAGCTCTCTTTTGAAAAAGTTCAAGTTCATATGATTTAAGCACACCATAAAGAGTTTCAAGGGAAACATCATTCAAGTTTCTTACTTCTCTTATGGCTGTGACTTTGTGCTCAAGATGCTCAGGGAGAGTAAGCAGAAATTTGATGTTAATCTCCTTTCTATCATAGAACTTTCCATGAATTTGTAACTCATCTATTATCTTACTGAACCTCTCAAACATGTGTGTAAGTTCTTCGCCTGGTTTAGCCATAAAGGCTTCATATTGTGATACAAGGATTTGCCTTTGATTTTCTCGGACCTCTTCACTTCCTTCACACAGCAGCTCTATCTTACTCCACATCTCTTTTGCAGATGAACATCCCATGACATTACCACACATGGCATTGTCTAATGTAAGAGAATCGAGTAAGATAAGTTGTAAGTAGTCATCCAAGGCTACTTTCTCCTTTTCGGTCTCTGCGTACTCTGAAGGCTTCTTAGCAACCCAGTGGGCTGGAATGACTTCGTCATTTACAGTAGCAGCAGCTACTTCCTTCTGAGGAATGAAGGGGCCGTTCTCAAGGATTCCCATGTACAGTGGATGGGCAGCTTTGATAAGAATGACTTCGTTATTTACAGTAGCAGTAGCTACTTCCTTCTGAGGTATGAAGGGGCCGTTCTCAAGGATTCCCATGTACAGTGGATGGGCAGCTTTGATAAATAACAAGATCTTTCTTTTCCAGAAATTGTAGTTCTCTTTATCAAAGACTGGAATCTTGATACCACTTGACTTCTGAACACTCGTCATGATCTTCAGATTTGTATATCAAATTGGATGCTCTGATACCAGTTGTTGGTCCTGGAGTATTGCAGAAGGGGGGGTTGAATGCAATACTGATAAAATTCAATCTTTAAAACAACAACAATGATAAAGATTATAAGTTATCAGTAGATGTATGCAAACAAAAGTGAAACAAGATTTCTCACAAAATAAATGTTTTATTTATCTTGTGCGAAGTGTTGCTACAACCTAAAGAAAATGTTTCTCCAGCTTCGTTGTCTTGAGAGATACAAGATTGCTTCGTGTGTGCGCACATACATAGAAAAGAATCTGAGATGTGTATCTAGGTAGACTAAGATACTCTGTTGTTTCTATCGCATAGGGTATTGAGCTGCTGTCGTTTTCAAGTGGCAGCTCATTACAATTTGCACACCCATGTGACTTTCCTAAATTGCTATACAGATAGGATAAACCTTTCAAGTAAAGCAACCTAGATTCTTTCTATTTCTAGCTAATACAATTCTAGTAGATGTGGATATAACATACACCTCGAATTGACCAGCCTTGTATTGTTATCTCTCAAGCTTCTGTTGTAGTCTTCGCAGGTCTGCTATAAACGATAGAGTGTTGCAACAAATCTATTTCTTGAACATATAACCTGTCACGGGTTTTGATTGAGAAAAGTACCCAAATCAAATAATTCAATGTGACAGTAACCTTAACCGCCGAGTCTGCTATCAAAGGAATATTCAGTAGTTGATAGTACGAGGTTTCGCCAATGTTGCTGTCGGAACTCCAGACTTGCTGTCAAGTGTGAGAATGTTACTGTCCCATGCTTTAGCCAATGTTGCTGTTAGATATAGCTTTGTCGTGACTTTGCAACATTTGTCTTCTTGTAACCTTACTGTCAAGAACATGACAGTAACTTTTATTTTTGCTGTCTTCTGGATATATTCTTTATGGCTTGAACAAATGCATGAACTTCTCCCAAGACATACAATTATTACATGACAACAATTATTCGATTACAAGAACATACTCTGGCTGTGACAGTATGTTCAACTTAGTAAAAACTAAGTACAGGGAAATATAGTTAAGTTGTCTCTAAGTTATCACCCATAAATCCCAACACTTAGATTTGGACACGAATACTCTTATTTTAATCGATGTGTGATGTTACAAATATCATAAAGTACATATACTTCAGATGATGATCTAGGCATATTTGGAAAGTTTTTTCGCTGATGAATGAAACCAAAATCTAATCATTTTCACGATGGTTTGTGTTATACTAAATAATTCTGCAATAGACATACATGAATGAAGTTTACTCTAAACTATTATTAAATATCAGTTGTAGTTACTTAGAGTTTTATCACCTACATCGAAATAGATCTCATCCTCAAATCTTTTTAAAAACATTTAGAATTCAATATAAAAATTTCATTTTGCGAAATTAATTAATGGTTCCTTACGAAATCTACTGTTGTGACCAAAATCTCGCGTGGGTTAGATTTAGGCCCACTAGAGGATTAGGGTCCAGATCCATGAAGAGAATGAGTAATCTGTCAGGTTTCTGGAGACCTACAGTAGCCCTAGGGATTACCATGTACACTGCAGCACGGGAACGCATGACTAAGGGCCTCAAGGTATCCCCTTGAAGGTAACCTATAATTATTATCAGCCATCCAGTAGGGCTCCCAGAGTAACTTCCATGATAGGGGTTACCGGAGGGGGTACCGGAGCCAGGCTACCGGGCGGTACCCCCAGCTTCAGCCGGGAGCCTGATCAGGCTGCCAAATCAGATAAGGCACGCCTCCTACTTTTTAGGAACACGTTTATAACATCTAAAAACACTCTCAAACAGATAAACATTCAGTTATTTGAGGATATATGTCACATATACTTGATAAATGATACAAAATCATGATAAATACAAGAGATAATCATTCTATGTTACCTAAACTGCTTGGTAACCTGATTTTATACATCATGCTCAATTATTATCAGAAATAACAGTCATTATCCCACTGGGGAGAGGATAACTCATCACAAACAACCGAATATATCAATCAAGAACTACATTCGGGCTTGATCCACTATAAATAGTGGTATGTAGGCAGTTTACGGGATCTTCTTCGACACTTACACTCCTTGAGTAGCTAGAGCACGTGCACTCTTGTGTGACACAGTCAAATTAGGGTTCTTGGCTGGCCAACATTTGGTCCTTGAGCTCTCATTCCGTAGATTCAGTCCGATCCTTCCGAGGAACCACATCCCGTGTTCTTCGGTAACCCTAGTCGTGAGCCTTCCCGGGCGGCTAGCCATAGATCTTCAACCACGAGCCTTTCTGGGTGGTTGGACGATTCCTTGTTTATTGGCACTATTCCAGCATGAGGCCTCATAATCTGTTGTGCTAAAATCCTCCCACAATAATTGGCGCCCGAAGGAGGGGCCTCAAAAATCGTCATTTGGAGGAGATATGGCGAGTAACAATTCTGACAGTGATAAGACACCATCTCAGGATGGTAATGAACGAAACAAAGATGATGGTGATGATGTTAGTAACAAAGACATCATGGATTATCTGAAAACGATGAATGAAAGAGTTAACCACTTGGAAAAAGGTTCCGAGAAAATGAAAAAATGGCAAAGGAAGTGCAAGTCGAAGTTGAAAAAGAAGAATGTAACTCCGACAAGGTTAAATTTCGAGTCTGAGGACAATAGTGAAGACGACACTGATTATGTCCCATCTGAAGAAGAGGTAGAGGAACCTGTGGAAGAAGAATACGAGGGCGACCAATCCGATGTCCCGAAAGCCCAGGGTACCGAAGGTTCACCCACCAGAAGTCTGAGCGTTTTTGACCGAGTTGGCAAAAGACTAACTAACAAAGACCTTCGTCACAAGTTGATTCACACTAGAAACAAAGATCGAAGGGATGGCATTGGGGGTTCCATAACCCGGGGTTCCCGAGAACGTAGAGAGAGGTCCCACTCGGTCCCCCCAAGAAGCACTTCCAGGAGGTCTCGATCTGATGGCAGAAGGAGTCATAGGCAAAGTGGTCACTCTTCTGGACATAAAAGTAGGAAATCCCGTTCTACCGGAGTCCCAACCGGTGGGGGTCCCAACCAGGATTCCAGCTCCCATCAGAGTTCGGCTCCCAGAAGAAGTAAGACAGCCAATGAAGATGATGACTCTGGAAGTGATATGCTTTCAGATGGTGAAAATGGACAGTTCAGGATGTCTGACTGGAAAAAAGCCTTGGAAAAGATCAAGGAGGAGAAATAGTTTAATTCTGGTATCACTGCCGGTTCCCCATTCTCTGTGAAAGTGAAAAAGGCAGCCTTGCCAAGGTTCTTTAAGATGAATACTAACTTGAAATTCAATGGAAACTCAGATCCAGTTGAATACTTGAGCCGTTTTAATACGGAAATGGATGTCTACCAGGTGGAGGACTTAGCAAGGTGTAGGCTACTGGCATCCACACTAACTGGAAATGCCCACCAATGGTTCAAAAGGCTAGCCGAAGGGTCTATCAAATCCTGGAGAAAGATGGGAGATCAGTTTATCTCTCAATTCAGGGCTACCGTGGCCTATGCCCCATCGGTGAATACCCTGGCTAATATCAAGCAAGAAACCCACGAATCTTTAATACAGTATTTCAAAAGATTTAATGAGCAAGTGCCAAAAGTGAAGAAGGCCTCTGATGAAACTCTGAAAAATTTCCTAATAGCCGGGGTTAGGCCTGGAACCGAGTTTTGGAAAGAATTGCAAACTGAAGAGCCCGGAACCCTGGCGGAATTCTACCAACAGGCAGAACGCCACAAGGTGATTGAAGAATCCATGGCAAAACTGTCCAAAGATTCCAATTCCCGAAGTTGGAGCAGGAATAAGAGAAATCGTTCTTACAGCCCTAAAAGAGATTCAAATAAGAGGGTTTCCGGGAGTGGTACTGCCGGTTTGGGAGCCCCCGGTATGATGACAAGACTGCCCCTATTGCTGTTAATGCAACTAAGGATAGAGTTTCTGTCAAGGACAGACTCACTCCAAAGGCAAATTTTCAGAAATACTCAGAGTATACCCCATTGACTGTCCCAATTAATCATATTCTCGAAGTGAATGAGAAGAATGGGTTATTCCGGAGGCCCTACCGGGCAGGGCCCCCAGGAGTGAAAGATCAGGGAAAGTACTGTGCATTCCATGAAGTGAATGGTCACGAGACTGCTGATTGCAGACACTTGAAAGATCAAATTGAAGAATTGATCAGAGGTGGATACCTGACGGAGTTTGTAGCCCAAGAGGCTAAGAAATATAAAGAAGATAGAGATAGCAAGAACAAGGCTCCTGGAAACCAGGAAAGGACTACCCGAGCTAATAGCATCCATACCATCTTTGGCGGCCCTTACTTGGGGGGTGCCAGTCGAAATGCCAGAGATAGGTATGCCCGGGAAGCCAGGGGGAAACCCCTAACAAACATTTTTCACCTTTCAGAAAGGCCCCCCAAGTTGTTCAAAGGGGAAACCGTCGATATCTCCTTTACCGAGGAGGATGCCAAATGGGTTCACCACCCCCATAATGATGCTTTGGTGGTAACCGTGAATATTGGTGGAATGAATGTACACAGAGTGCTGGTGGATAATGGAAGTTCAGTAAATATATTGGCATATACTACATTCCAGAAACTGGGGCTTTTGGACAAGGAGTTATTGCCTACCAACAATGAGCTATATGGGTTTACTGGTAACCCAGTCCAAATCATAGGCAAGGTCAAATTACCCTTGACATTGGGCGTGGATCCCTGCAAGGCCACCCAGATGGCAGAATTCATGGTGGTAGATGAAGACATTTCCCACAATGCAATTCTCGGTAGACCAATATTGAAAGATATGAGGGTGGTAACCTCAATATACCACATTTCAATGAAGTTTCCCACACCAAACGGCATTGGGTGTGTGAAAGGATGTCAACATGAGTCAAGGGAATGCTATAACAGAGCTGTGCAGGCTGCCGAGAAGGCAGACAAACCTATTCAAGTTGAAGAAAAGGCTGATGGAGAAGCCTTAATGAGAAGCCATGGGCTTGAGCCACAGAAGTTTGAAAGAGCATTGTGTAATGCCATCATGATAGTGGAGTTACCGGAGGAACCTACTGAAGAGGTTCCTGTTTCTTGGGGGTAGTACCACCACAAAGCTTGTTGTTGGAAGCTGCCGAGAAAATTGATGAAATTCAAAACATTTCACTGGAAGGCATAGTAAAAAGTGCCTCAGATGATGATCTAGGCGAAGCAATGCTAGAAAATGAAAACCAGAGAACGGAGAAAGGACTCTCGGTTGAGATTGACATTGATCCTAGGATGCCCGGTACCCTGGAAAAGGCAGGGGCTGCCGAAGATACTATCCCCATACTAGTGGATGCTGAAGATCCTAGTAAAATCTTGAAAATTGGACAACAGCTAGATGAAAAGACAATAGAAAGGTTGACTGCTTTCCTTAAAAGCAACCTTGATGTGTTTGCATGGTGTCATTCTGACATGGTGGGGATCGACCCGAAAGTCATGTGCCATCACTTGAACATTGACCCTGAGATAAGGGGTATCCGGCAGAAAAGAAGGCCTGTCAGTGGTGAAAGGGCTACCGCCCTCCAGGAAGAGGTAGACCGGTTATTAAAAGCTGGTTTGATCAAAGAATCCTTCTACCCAACATGGCTAGCAAACCCGGTACTGGTCCGGAAGCCCAATGGGAAATGGAGGACATGTGTTGACTTTACTGATCTGAATAAGGCATGCCCTAAGGATAGCTTTCCGCTACCCAGAATTGATCAACTGGTGGATGCCACGGCAGGCCATGCTTTGCTAAGTTTCATGGATGCCTACTCCGGATATAACCAGATACCGATGCATGAACCAGACCAGGAGCATACCAGCTTCATAATTGATAGGGGACTGTACTGTTATGTGGGGATGCCGTTTGGGCTATTGAATGCCGGTAAACATGATGTTTAAAGAACAGATTGGTAAGACTATGGAAGTCTATGTTGACGATATGTTGGTCAAATCAAAGGTGGCAGCCGACCATGTGTTGCACCTATCTGAGATGTTCGATATCCTAAGGAAATACCGGATGAAATTGAACCCTCAAAAGTGTGTTTTTGGTGTGGAGTCTGGAAAATTTCTTGGATTCATTGTGAACCACAGAGGGATTGAGGCAAACCTTGCCAAAATCAAAGCATTGCTGGAACTGAGGTCACCAAGGAATGTAAAAGAAGTCCAAGGGCTTACCGGAAGGGTAGCAGCCCTAAATAGATTCGTATCTCGGTCTTCTGACAAGTGCAAAGAGTTTTTCAAGGCTATCAAGAAGGGTCAAAACTTTGAATGGACCCCGGAATGTGAGGAAGCCTTCAAGAAACTAAAAGAACAGTTGGGAAGCCCACCATTGCTCTCCAAACCCTTGGAAGGTGAGGTACTCATTTTATATTTAGCTGTTTCTGAATACTCTATAAGTGCTGTGTTGATCCGGGAGGAAGAACAAGTACAATACCCGGTATACTACGTGAGCAAAAGGCTGTTGGACGCGGAAACCCGGTATCCCAGCATGGAAAAGCTAGCATATGCTCTAATATTGGCTTCCAGGAAGCTAAGGCCTTACTTTCAGGCCCATAAAATTGAAGTTAGAACATCCTTCCCGCTAAGGCAAGTGATGCATAAGCCGAAAGCCTCCGGTAGAATGATGAAATGGGCTGTCGAGCTAGGATAGTTTGAAATAGATTACAAGCCCCGAACTGCTATCAAAGGCCAAGCGCTGGCTGATTTCTTACTGGAGTTTCCTCCTGATTTTTAGGTTACCAGAGAAGATTGTACCCGGTACCCCTAGTTACCGAAGGGGATGCCGGAGGCCCCCAATTATGGTGGAACCTGTATGTTGACGGAGCAGTAAACAATAATGGGGGAGGTGCAGGAATAGAGTTGGTAAGCCCAGAGGGGCACCGAATTCAGAGTGCCATACACTTTGGCTTCAAGGCTACCAACAACGATGCAGAGTATGAGGCCCTGATTGCTGGCTTAAAACTGGCTCTGGAAATGAAGGTAGAATACCTAAATGTGTTCAGTGACTCCATGCTGATTGTGTGGCAGATTAAAGGAAGCTTCCAAAGTCGAGGCCCCCGCACTGAACTCTACATGAGGTATGCCCAAGAACTTATCAGTAGGTTCAAATTGCTAAATCTAAATCAGATCCCAAGGGTGGAAAATGCCAATGCTGATGCCCTTGCCAAGTTGGGATCCCAAAAAGAAGCTGTTCTGTTAGGAGTGATACCCCTCGAAGTGCAACTCCAACCAAGTATCCATCGAGAGGAGACTATGGAAATAGAATCTTCAATGGAAAGCCAATGGACAACCCCAATACGCGAGTATATCACCAAGGGGACGCTTCCAAAAGATAAAGATGAAGCCCGGAAACTCAAATACAAGGCTGCCCGTTATGTGATCTATGATGGCATTCTATACAAAAGGGGTTTTAACCAACCTCTACTTAAATGTATATCTGGAAATGAATGTGAATATATCCTAAGGGAAATTCATGAAGGCATTTGTGGTAACCACTCGGGGGGTACCTCCCTGGCCCACAAAATTCTCCGACAGGGTTACTACTGGCCTACCATGAAAACTGATGCCTATGACTTTGCTAAAGCTTGTGATCAATGCCAAAGGTTTGCTAACTTCAATAGCAACCCAGCTGTGGAACTAAGGCCCATTGGAAGCCCCTAGCCCTTTGCAATATGGGGGATTGACCTGATTGGGGAGCTTCCCAAAGGCAGAGGTGGTGTGAAATATGCCATGGTAGCCGTTGACTACTTTACCAAATGGGCAGAGGCGGAACCCCTAGCTACCATCACTGCAGGTAAGCTGAAGGAATTTGTTAAGCGAGCCATTATATGTAGATACGGGGTACCGTACAAGCTGATCTCAGACAATGGCAAGCAATTTGATAGTAGAGAGATGAGAAGTCTATGTGAGGACTTGGAGATAAAGAAAGATTTTTCAGCCGTTTGCCACCCCCAGAGCAATGGGCAGACGGAAGCTGTGAATAAAATCATCAAGCACACTCTAAAAGCCAAGTTGGAAGATAAAAAGGGAAACTGGCCAGAGGAGCTTCCAATGGTCTTGTGGTCTTACAACACCACTCCCAGGTCCACAACCGGAGAGTCTCCCTTTGCTCTAACCTATGGCTGTGAAGCTATGGTCCCAGTGAAAGTCGGGACAGGGTCCTACCGGAGGGACAATTTTAATCAAGAATCAAATGAAATAAATCAGAGGTTGGCCCTAGACATGGTAGAGGAAAACCGGGCTACCGCCCAGCTGAAACTTGCGGCTTACCAGCAGAGGACCCGCAAATACTACAATAACAAGGTACGCCCTCGACCCCTCAAGGTTGGCGACCTAGTACTGAGAAGAATGATGCCCAATATGCGGGTTCCCGGGCACGGGGCCTTTGGAGCGAATTGGGAAGGGCCTTACAAAATAAAGTCTATCTTTTGGGAAGGCACTTACCACCTTGAAGACATGGATGGGAACACTATTCCTCGTTCTTAGAATGCCGAGCACCTAAAAAAGTACTATCAGTAAGACTCTTTTCAGAGCAAACGTAGGCCTCTTTCAGGCTTAGGATGAATAAAGGCAACCTACTAGTTGTGGTTGCATCATTTCCCTTTCAGTTCTTAGGATTTCATGATTTTCAGTAGATGCCCGGGGGGTAGTGGATACACACCCCGTCTGGATGAAATTTGATGTAATCGTACTCTTTGATTTTCAGTAAAAGTAGAAGTTGATTGTTTCCTTTTACATTTACCACTTATAAATATTTTTAGAAAAATATGTAAGGTCAACAAGCATAGTTCAACATGGCAGCCAGGCTACCATCCAGAACTAGGGGGGTAGTAGTGGATACACCTCTCAACTTAACAGGTTGAAATTATTAGAATTTTAAAATTTGAATTACCAGACATGTATGGAACCTTGAGTGGTTCACATGGCTTACTTGGTTATCAGGGCATGTATGGAACCCTGTTCGGCATACATGGTTCCCTTCATTACTTGGGCTTGTGTGGTACCCTGTTCGGCACACTTGGATCCCCTCAACACCAGACATGTATGGAACCTTGAGTGGTTCACATGGCTTACTTGGTTATCAGGGCATGTATGGAACCCTGTTCGGCATACATGGTTCCCTTCATTACTTGGGCTTGTGTGGTACCCTGTTCGGCACACTTGGATCCCCTCAACACCAGACATGTATGGAACCTTGAGTGGTTCACATGGCTTACTTGGTTATCAGGGCATGTATGGAACCCTGTTCGGCATACATGGTTCCCTTCATTACTTGGGCTTGTGTGGTACCATGTTCGGCACACTTGGATCCCCTCAACACCAGACATGTATGGAACCTTGAATGGTTCACATGGCTTACTTGGTTATCAGGGCATGTATGGAACCCTGTTCGGCATATATGGTTCCCTTCATTACTTGGGCTTGTGTGGTACCTTGTTCAGCACACTTGAATCCTTTTCAATATGAGACATATGCGTAACCTCGAGTGGTTCACGTATCTCACTTAGCCAATAATCGTGTATGAAATCATGACTGACATACATTAATCATTAGCCTATGTGGTTACAAGAGTTAACCCATATGGATTACCAAATACCATACAAACACGGCCTTACAGGAATGGCTTACATGGCATCACCACATATGATTCATTAATTGGTTGGAACTCCCAGAACAAAGGTTTCCAGGCTGAGCCTCCGGCAACCAGGCTACCGGGTATGGGCTACCGGCGAAGGGGCTCCCGGAGTCAGGTTTCCGCCTTCGTGTTCTCAGATATAATAGGGTTACCAGATGGTACCCCCATACCCATAGTGGTAACCACGCAGACTAAGGTACAAGTAGTTCACCATTTATGTGACTGCTTATCCAGGTACACGCTGTCATCGTTTCTCAAGTACATTTCCATGTTACGTTACCATGCTATCATTCAATTCCTGATTTATGAGTTATCATTTATTTCGTTTAATCAACGTGAATATGGCATATATCCTCTAAATACTCGTATAACCTTGTATTAGGATTAACACCCAGAGTCATATTATCCTTTTGAGTTCGGTAGTAATGTTCAGTCACGAGTTGTTTAAGTTAAGACATCACTCGTTCCACTTAGCAGACTTAAGGCTTTTTAGTTGAGTTAGTGAACTTCGTTGCAATTAAGGAAAACAAGTCTGGCATCTAAGGCATAACCAATTATAGTACAATAATTATACTTACCACAGAAAGAATTAGGTAATAAGATAAACATGCATTACGAAAGCAAATTCAAAAGTACCAGGCCCGAGGCCATAAGACGAACAGAGTTAAAAGACTAAATCCTTACATCTGTGGAGTGTTTTAGGAGCCCACCCCCTTTTATGATTAAAACCAAGAGTTCACCATTAAACGAGATAAAAGTTCAAACGCATTAATAAAATACTTGACGAGATGACAGGAAAAGAGTACACTTAAGCAGAAGGAGCTTCTTTGGCAATACCAGAGCTAGGAGAGTCCTCAACAAGGTCATTCTTTTTGACGGAATCCCCTGGAGCATCCTCAACCGCATACGCGGGAGCCTCAACCATAGTCTCAGAAGTAGGAGTACGTTCGGTAGTATCCTTCTGGGTAACCGGAGGTGTGATAATGACTTGGCGTCCGGTAGCCCCATCCTTAGCTGCTTCCGCTTTGAATTTCTCCACTTGGTTCACTGCATCCTCACCTAGCAGTGACCAGTCTAAATTTGGCATCACCTCCCAGGTGGCCTTCAGATAATCATTAACTCCCTTAGAAAAGCCAGTGTTATACCTATCTGGGAGGGCCTCCTTCAATTTCTTCAATGAAGCCTGCAACGTATCCACCTGCAGAGTCAGCCCTTTCACTGTGGTAGCATGGGTTGCCGCCCTCTCCTCTTTCTCCATATTTTGACTAGAAACCAACTTAACCAACCTGTCTTTCTCCTTGGTTAACTCGGATAAATCCACCTTCAATTTTTTACCAGCATCAAACAACTTCTTCTTTTCCTCCTCCATGGCTTGCCTGTCCAACTTCAACTGCTTAATCTCGTCCCTGAGCCTCATATCACCACGAGTAGCCAATGCTAATTGGTTGGAAAGTTTAAGCTGATGGAAGAAGCTCTCACCCGCTGCAAACAGCATAGATTTCGTAGCATCAGGGGTTTTCTGCCTGGCCCATCCAACGATGGTCTCCTTGGGAATCTGACCCCCAGACATTTGAAAGAACTGCTCTATATCACCCAGGGGGATACCTTGCGGGAACACCTTAGCCTTCTTCGAAGATCTAGTCTCAGGAGTGGATTTTGAACCCCCGGTAACCTGAGAAAGTCTTCGCTTCTCGGTTGCGGATAACTCGGCCTTAACAGACACGGAGGCAGGGAATCGAGAAACTGGAATGGCAGCAATAGGGGTTTCCAACATCATTAACTCATCCTCGGGAAACAGGTCCTCGTATTTTTCAGACGGCTTGATGAATGATGGCGTTGATCCTGACATACCTGAGAAGGTGAAACATTTATAGGGTGAGAAGCAGCAGTATATGTATATATATGTATGCACAAAGAAATGCACGGAATGTGTAGTCATAAGATAAACAGTAGACATTACAAAATCAAATAACATAAAGGATCGTGAAGGAGTAAAACAATGACAGGTAAAAGTGAACCACGTGTATGGAAGCAACTATGAGCATGGAAAGCGGAAGCTTGGGTCACCAGAGTCGTGGGAGACGGAAGCCTTACCAATCTCCTCGGATTGCCGCTCGGCACCCTGGGTTTCCAGTTCCCCCAGCTGTCCTCCCTCTACCTCGTCTCCCGGGATGGGGAGTAAGAGAGCCGCAGGCCTAGAGAACCCTAACCTTTCAAGGGTCTCCGGTGTTAACAAGCTTTCACCATCGCCCAATGAAGCAGCAAGTTTCATGACTTTCTTGGCCCTTTTCTCTTCAATTCCATCTAAAGAAGTTTGCATCGGGATCCCTAGGGGACATAGTACAGAAGATGGAGATTTAAACCTATGGTATAGTAAAGGGAATCACGAAAGGATTCAAGCAACAAAAGGCTTACCAGGGGTCAAGTTAAACTCTGTGTTAACTCCTTCGCAATTATAGCAGTATAAGAACTGCTCTAGCCAATCATACATGCCTTTCTTATTCCCCTTTATACACTTTCCTTGTCTGTTATTCCAAGCGGTAAGGTAAAAAACACCAACCTTTCTTCCGACATCCTTCAATTGATAAAAGTATCCTAACTCCCTGGCAGTAAGGGCGATAGAGAAGGCTTGATCATACAAAATATACATACACGCGGCAACCCGGAAAGAATTGGATGTCAATTGCATGGGAGCTATCTCATAGAAGTTCAACAAATCTATAAAAAACGGATGCATTAGAAAAGAAAACCCTAGTTTGAAATAAGAAGCAGATACAATAGCATTGGGGATGGATTGATCTGCTTCAAAATTATCGAACCTGTGACACCATTCACCGGCACAGGGTAGTACAAGGTGACAACCTGGATTACAAATTTCCAACAACCTGGCCAGTCTATCAGCATTCATGGTAGAGTCCTGGCCCTCACAAGCAGGGACATTGGAAGCCGGGACATGTGGCTTGCGTTCGACTTCTGATGGTAACTCGATATCACCCCCCCCTCCATTGCATCATCATTACTGAAGGACAGTCGATTACCTCTTAACCGTAACTCACCTATCGTTCTTTCCCCCTCATCGGTGTTAGAACTGATATTAACCCTCTCCACCTCTTCACCACCAGAGTTGGAGGAACCAGACTCTATGAGGAAGCCAGGGTACCGGTTGACGATCTCAGCAGATAAAGGATTGACTACTTCCACCCGAGAGCGTGTTCGGGTGCTAACTGATGGCCTAGATTGGAGCAGAGGTTGGGAGAGCAAAAGATCATTGAGATGGGTGGACCCTGAATCAGACGGTTCCCCAGACACAGGTGATAAGTAACCTAAACATTGGGAAGACTCCCTTGATGCCGATGAGAAAGACATCTGCAACCACAGAAGGAGGAAGCAGATTAGTGAAGGGGGTTGAAGTCAAAACAAAAATTATGGACCGAAGAAGATAACGGTTCTTGATAGCCAACCCGGAGACACCCAGGGCATAACGGGGCTACCAGACCAAAGATGAAAAGTTAGAACTCGGGGGGTGGCTATTGGTGTGGCATCCTAACCTAGTGGTTCCAGTGCTTACTAAACAGAACAAGAAGAGGAATACGGAGATAAAGGCATTACAGACATGCCCAAACAAATGGGTTACACAACAAAACACATTTAAAACAATGATATTCATTGAAAACAAACATCAAACAGGTGAAGTATGTGCCTAGAAACAGTGAAGGGGCAGCCGGAATACAGACGGTTCCAACCACACCGACCCACAGCAAAGAGTAAAAGCTTATGCATGCCTTCATCAGTTGGATATAAGTGCATAGATCAAACATGATTGAGATTGAAGAGACACAATACGAAACTAAAATATATGATTAATCATACGAAACAATGAAAAGAACATCACATGAGACTTACTGAAAAGTCGAATCAAATGCTAATTTAAGGACAAGGCGTAGCGTGCGTATTCTAGAACGAAGGATGAGTCCGCACACCCTTATTACACATGCAATTAAAAAGCAAGCACATGGACAGACTAAGGGAACCAGAGGCATACCTGAGTAAGAGATAGAGGAACGAAGGGTTGAATGCTGCAGCTTTCGCCGGAAACCTCGCCGGGAACTCTTGTTCAACCTTTATGTGCTTGAGAGAAGATAGTGAAAAGATAAAAAGGGGATGTGAAAGACTTATTGTGTTATTATATTCGAAATAAAGAAAAGAGGCGTATCCCCTTGACCAACGAATTTGGCACAGAAAATGAGGCAGGCGGGAGGTGTATTAACACAAGGATTGAACCGTTTCAAGCTTATAATGAAAAAGAGTTTGAATTCAATTTCCATTTATCACGGATACACATTAATCTAATTCCCTAAGAATTAAATTAATTAATCAGGGTTTTTTCGAATAAATTGTCGGGCTCATGTTGCTACTTTAATTCAGGCTTCCGTAGCACAGACACAAGGGATTTCCAGATAAATACTCACATTATTCCCAGCGTCTAAAATCCTGAATTCTTAATGTTTACACACCCTGTCATATTGAGCTGATGAGAGTGTAAAGATATAGATTTTTGCAGAGGATATAAGAAAGCGGCACCCTGTGAATATTAGGTTCCCCTGGCACACAGTACTTCAGGGAACCGGGGGGTAGTTGTTGTGACCAAAATCTCGCATGGGTTAGATTTAGGCCCACTAGAGGATTAGGGTCCAGATCCATGAAGAGAATGAGTAATTTGTCAGGTTTCCGGAGACCTACGGTAGCCCTAGGGATTACCATGTACACTGCAGCACGGGAACGCATGACTAAGGGCCTCAAGGTATCCCCTTGAAGGTAACCTATAATTATTATCAGCCATCCAGTAGGGCTCCCAGAGTAACTTCCATGATAGGGGTTACCGGAGGGGGTACCGGAGCCAGGCTACCGGGTGGTACCCCCAGCTTCCGCCGGGAGCCTGATCAGGCTGCCAAATCAGATAAGGCACGCCTCCTACTTTTTAGGAACACGTTTATAACATCTAAAAACACTCTCAAACAGATAAACATTCAGTTATTTGAGGATATATGTCGTATATACTTGATAAATGATACAAAATCATGATAAATACAAGAGATAATCATTCTATGTTACCTAAACTGCTTGGTAACCTGATTTTATACATCATGCTCGATTATTATCAGAAATAACAGTCATTATCCCACTGGAGAGAGGATAACTCATCACAAACAACCGAACATATCAATCAAGAAATACATTCGGGCTTGATCCACTATAAATAGTGGTATGTAGGCAGTTTACGGGATCTTCTTCGACATTTACACTCCTTGAGTAGCTAGAGCACGTGCACTCTTGTGTGACACAGTCAAATTAGGGTTCTTGGCTGGCCAACATTTGGTCCTTGAGCTCTCATTCCGTAGATTCAGTCCGATCCTTCCGAGGAACCACATCCCGTGTTCTTCGGTAACCCTAGTCGTGAGCCTTCCCGGGCGGCTAGCCATAGATCTTCAACCACGAGCCTTTCTGGGTGGTTGGACGATTCCTTGTTTATTGGCGCTATTCCAGCACGAGGCCTCATAATCTGTTGTGCTAAAATCCTCCCACAACATCTACTAAGGATCATTCTCATCTTTATTGTTGTTCATAAATGACTAAAAAATTTCACTAGCTATTTGTTGTGGAATAAAAACTAGGTTGTTAAATTGCGGCTAGGGTTTGCTTGTATTTAATGCAAGGGTGCGTGAGCTTCGTGCTTTAATGGCTGCTCTCGTGCTCGTGGCTAAATCTGCCTTCACAAGATGCCTACGTACTTTGATGAATATCAAAGATCAAGCCAAAAACGTAGTTCTGAGAATGAGGGGTCAGACCCTTTATATAGGCTGAGAAGCCCTAGAATCGTAGTAGAATTAGGTGACTTGGTGGGCAAGTCACCGCCTTGAGGAAGGTTCTAGACTCCTTCCTTGTAGGAGTCAGTTCCCATATCGAATTCTGTGCCTTGGAGGCTAAGCTTGGTAGGAGTAATATCCTTATCTGACTCTTATTGCTGAGTTGGTTATTACCCTTAATATTAATTACGAAATTAATATCATAAATAGGGTTTGGGCTCATCTGGTGGGCCCCACGTTTGGACTATTTTAGGTCTAATTAATGCCACATTAAATGTGTCTTTAGGGCTTATTTTTAGCCCATATCACTATTACTTAGTAAAAATGATAGTTTTACTATTTGTAGTTAATTCTAAAATAACATCATTCTCACCAGAATTGTTTAAACGGTTCGACATCTATCATCTATCTATACTATAACTGATGTAATTTAATGAAAATTTAATTTTAAATTCAATAGATCTTCATTCATTTACTAATAAATTCATAAACTTGATGAATGAATATAGTAGAAGGAGTATTATATTGGAAAGATTCATTTATTTTTAAAATTTTAAAGCATTTGAAAAGCAATTATAGCTTAGAACCGATGTTCTAAAATCGAAATTCGGTGGGAATACTGAGTGTGTGACTCAGATTAATCGGGGAGTACCCAGAACGATTACTTGGATAAAAAATCAGATCGATTAAATTTTTTTATTATGTTTGTAAAAAATAATTGATACTATACGTTCTAATTTATTTATTTTAACAAAATCTTATCTAAAAAGTCATTAACTTAATTAAATATTACATCAAAACATTATCAAAAGTAATAAATTGAAGTCCACTAACATGAAAAGTGAAACCAAATTTACAAATTTTTTTGCATTAGTTATTTGTGTCAAGAACTCAAGATTGTTCAGTGAAATTATGATAGTCAGCGTGACGATAAATATTATAACACTCAAACTAAAACTATAATTCAATAAGGCAACATATCTTACTTTTTTTTGTCAGACAACATATCTTAATTTAATTCTATGATTCATGTCAATAATTCATATTTCATACGAACCATACTTAATGGAGTGATCTCAATCTTCAGTATATAGTTGTGTATATATAGATTGTAGAGTGAAATGAACAAGTGAAGTATAAGAGACTATGACTCATGAGTATTGATTCCTGAATAATTAGGTTAATGGCCATTTAGCTTTTTACCCTTTTTTTGAGCTTTTTAATGACTCTGAGTCGGACCCAAATTTTACTGAGTCGGACCCAAAATCATTTAAAATCGAATTGATGTCTGAGTACTCGGTTGAGTTGGCTAATTCTAAAATACGGCTCAAATTAAAATTATCATTTTTTGCATTTCTTTTCCTTAGTACTGTGGTGTATTAATCAAAAATTTATTACCATTCATAAATTTATTTGGTATCAAAATTTTATTACCATTCATAAACGTTAATTATTTTAATTTTTAAAAAATATAAAAATAATTAACATTATGTATCAACAAATTAAGTAGTAGTTATAATTCGACATAAACGGAGAATATAACTGAATATTATTTATTTTTTGATTTATTTTACAATCAATTGGCATGTTTTAAAAAAAATAATTCAGCTAACATGTAAAATAACAATAACAATCTTTAAGTCCATTCGGACCTACACACCAAGCAAATTTATAAATTTTTGGAAACTGATAATTGCACCAATAACGACAATTCCAGTCCTCGCAATAACCAGAAATTGGTAAACTAGCATTACAAATTTTGTTTCCCTCTATCTTCTTCATGTCAATTGTGTTATCTTCTGTTTGATTCATGGCACCACCTGTAACAAATATATACATATATCAAAATTAATTATAAATCAGGTATTTAATAACTAAAAATGTGCGATCAATCTTGAAAAATTGATTTAAAACAAAAAAATTATCAGAATATTTTATACTACGTATTTCTCAAAACAACTTATTAGATTTAATATTGCACATGATAAATTGATGACTTTGGTAAAGTTTCATTATGAAAATTGATAAGAATTCAATAAAATAAAACGATAAAAAATTATATATTATTGTCGATTTATAACAACAATAATCATAACAATAATCATATAAGAAATTGAACCACACAAGAATTTATAGATATACATACCTGTTTGGACATGTAAATCCTTGCTAAACACCATATAAATTAAGTATAACAAAGATTGCACGAGATTAATTTACCCATTGACATGAATTTATAGATATACATACCTGTTTGAACATGTAAATCCATGCTAAACACCGTATAAATTAAGTATAAGCAAAGAATGCACGAGATTAATTTAGCCATTGACATGAAGAAGAATTGTTTTACAATGAAATGCTTTAGAGTATGAAAGCACTAAAACAAGTTATGATTAGGGAACATGACATACATATTTATATGCACATATTCTCGTATTTTTTTAAAAAGTTATATTGGATTCAAGAGTAAAATGATTAATATTCCATTTTTTTGAAATAAATAATAATTTTGTTTCTAAATAAAATTTTATTATGTGTTACGTATAGTACAAAGTACGTATATAGAATGTAATGATGAAGACGTAAATAGAGTAATATATTTATCCTCAAAAGAGAATATAGAGTACTATATTATCTACAAAATGCTATTACTTTTTAATATGTTTATTTACACTAATTACCATATAGAATAGATTCCTTTTTCATGTTTGTATGAATTCTTAAAATACTATTTATTAAGGATATTCTTTCTTATGTTTTTTTGAAGGGAAAGAAGGTATTCTTTTAGTATTTGCGATACTTTTTGATAGAATTTTATAGATAATATTATTACAATAAAATAATACTTATTGATACTTTTTGATAGAATTTTATAGATAACTAGCATGAAAGCCCGTACAAGGTACGGGCCACATTCTAATTTACACAATTTTTTTCGCAAATCGTGTTTTAGTCGGTCATATCTTCTTTTCAGTTTATTCTATGTGCTTCGATTTATTTAAGGCCAATAGTTGGTAACTGTTCAAATTTTGAAACATTATTGAATTCTATATTTTGAATATCATACAAAGGCAATCCTTAGATTAAGCCGCTCATGCAATGGGGCACCGAGAAGATGATGTAATTTAGGGGCACATCTTTTCTAATAAGTAAAAAAAATTAAAAGTATGTAGAGGCACAAAAATGATATTTGGGGCACATTTTGTTCAAGATAGCACCAAAAATAGTTTAAGATATAAGAAGTGCCGAAAAATAAATGGTATGTAGATTTTTAGTTGAGTACAAAATTCAAATTCACTTAGAACTTTCAATTTCTCAGGACCGACCTAGGTATCATATTTGTAAACAGTACTCGTTTAATGTAAGATGAATGACCGATAATAATGATACATAAAAGTTACTCATTAGTGGTCAAGTACTATTGCAACAATAATGTGTCGTTTAGTCTATTTTCTAGCAGTTTTTTGAAAAGATTATCACGATAATGATATGCTATTTATTTTATTTCCATTTAGTAATAGTAAACCAGTAAGATAAGATAGGTGGATCATTACATATTTGGTAGGAGATGTATTATGGCAGTAATAGCATAAACCGGTTTAATATTAGGAAAAATCAACTAAAATGTATGTTGTATCCATACAAACTAATATGTGATACAGTGAAAAAAATTTAATTTTTATACAGTCTTAAAATATCACTAATCGATCATTATGTTATATGTAGTCATATATAATTTTACATCTTTGTTTAGCATATATAATCTTGTTTATGATACTATATTATAATTCAACTATGCATTTTATTCATTTATTTAATCGATAACTCATATAGAGTCCAAATCTAACATATCAGCTAATTCTGATTTTTTTTATATAGATATATATATTGTACATAGTATCAATCATATTAACGGTCTGTTTGGTATTGATATTGCAAACCACAACAACAATTTTTTTGTAGAAAACTTGGTTCAAAACAGCTTAGTAAATCTAAAAGCAATTTTTCAACAACATTTTTTATTAAAAAAAATTGCTTTAGCAAAACATTTATTTTTTATTAAATAAATTTTATAAAAGTTAATTTAAAATAAGATATAAACAAACAGTAAAAGAGATAATTTATTCAGTAGTTGTGAATTGAACTCCATTTGTATTTAGAGGTCATAAATTCAGTTCATTTGATAAGACCAAAAAATCATGTCATATATCCTAATTCGATGGTTGAAAAACTCACGTTACCTTGTGTACCACGTGAATGCATATCTTATTTTCATGGCATATTCATAATATATATAAAAACATTATTGTATTAATTATAATTTCATAAAACTATAATTCTAATTTCAGAACAAATAATTTTTTTCGATAATGATTTTCTTTTGTAGTTGTTAAACACTTTTATCTTAGAATTTTAAAAGTGAAATTATTATGATAGCATGATAGTCGTGTAATGCATCATGACCAGCACTTTAACTATGATAATTTTACATGCACATATTCGTATGAAATTATCACTATATGAAATCTTTAATTGCCATATCTCTCGTACAATAATCTTATACATTTACCTCTTTCGAATGTTTTTCTGTTAACACTATAATTTTTAAATTTTAATTAAACTCATTTAATATTTGTCAATAGGTTAGATTAATATATTATTATCAACTATTTAGTTCTATTACCATTTGTTTTTAAGTTGGCATAAAAATGTTGTACCTATTCTTTCTTAGTATTTAATTGAGATATAAATATTTGCAATAAGCGTTTTTTATATCTAGATGTCCAAATTTGACAGTAAATGAATTCATGTTATCTTGTGTATCTAGGAGTGACATCAATTCAATTTAGGATCGAAGAGTAATATACCTATGGCAATCCCCGAATTCGAACATTATCATTGAACCTGTCTAGGTTCCTGAACGAAGAGTATTTTGCTCTCCGATTTCTACCCCGGACGGGAATGTGGATTATGTGCTAATTAGGTATAAAAATATTTGATTGCCATATCTCTTGTACAATAATCTTATACATTTATTTTGAATGTTATTGTTTCAACATTATATATTTTTTTAATTTTAATATAATTAATAATTAAAATAGTTAATTGTCATACCTTTCACACATTAAACTTACATACTTCTTTCGAATGTTTTTCTGCTAACATTATACTCCCTCCGTCCCACCAGGATGTTTACGTCCTTGGTGGGCACGGAGACCTATATATATATATATTTAAGTAGGTAAAGTAATGAAAAGTGATAAAAAGTGGGTAAAGTGGTGGGACCTATCAATATTTAATAGTAGATTTGAGAAGTTAGTGGGTGTAATAGTGTTTTATATTATTAAAAGTTTACTATTTTTGGAATGTAAAGAAATGGATGAGACGGCCCAAAATAGTAGTAACTGTAAAGAAATGGGTGGGACGGAGGGAGTAATTTTTAAATTTTAATTAAACTCATCTAATATTTGTAACAGGTTAGATTAACATATTATTATCAACTATTTAGTTATATTACCATTTGTTTATAAGTTGGGAAAAAATTTGGGGGGTGTTTGGAAGTTAGAGGTTTGGGGTAGATTAGAGGTTTGACCAAATGAAACCTCTAATGTGAGTGTTTGGTTGTTAGAGATTTGAGTTACACTACAAGAAAAAGGTCAATAGACATCAGTTTCTGACTGATGTGTATGTTGTTTTCAGTGTGTTGTCTAGGTTGGAGATGTCTATACTAGACATCAGTCAGAAACTGATGTCTGTGCTAACCTAGACATCAGTATTTGATCCATACACATCAGGTGTTCTGCAAAATAGGTTACATATAATTAATTTTATAAACAACTTGCATGCCTTATATTCTAGAAAACATATAATAAATTAAGTTAATTTTCCCATACACATCACTTTCGTTTTTTTGAAAAAGATGTCTATCTGGATATTAGACATCATATTTTAGCAGATAAGGTGATGTCTATCTAGATATTAGACATCATAAGTTTAGCAGATAGGGTGATGTGTATCTGGATATTTTGTTTGTTCCCTTTAAAAAAAGTGATGTGTGTAGCTATCTTAGACATCATCCTACACTGATAGCTCATTTATATGTGTCACTTAGACATCAGGTTTTTCTGAAAAAACTCATTTATATGTATCACTTAGACATCATCTTTTATAAATAAAAAGTGATTTTTATTTGTTTTTTAGACATCGGACATTGTAGAAAAAATGTGATGTACATCTTTGTTTTAGACATCATTATTTGGTAAAACTTTCGATGTATTTGTTACCATTAGACATTTGCCAATTAAAAAAACCGTTGTCTCAATGCATACCAAAAAATTAAAAACTGGACCATACATCATCCATCAACATTCAATCCGCCAAAACACACTAAATAAGTACAAAGCGCAGAACTATCTACCATTGGCAATTATTATATCACTTACAAGATACCAAACTGTCAAGGTACTAAATAAATTACGCTTGTGCACAACCAAAAGTTTCTATCAAATGCATAACAGCATGAATTACATTACTACATTAGTTGTTAACCAAAACCAAAACCGCAGAACTACCAACTAGCAATTCAAGCGGTTAACCAAATGTTTTCGTCAAATTACTACATTACTTCTGGTTGTGCTATGTTGTGCTGCTGGAAATCCCACATAGACAGTGTGATCAACTGTCAACAAAAACAATAACATATTTGCATCATGTTGAACTACTGTTGACATAGTTGTAAGGCAAAAATATTTGCATCATATTGTTTAAAACAATAACATATTTGCATCATGTTGAACTGAAGTAAGAGAGAGCAGAAATATCTGCATTGTTAAATTAGATATTTGCATCATATCTGTACTTACCATAAAATAAAAACCAATATGTAGATAAATGGTGATATGTAGATAAAGGGTGATATTCTTTACTAAATATGCCTTCAGTAAGCCTCCATATGCAAACCATTAATTATAGACATAGCATTAGACCATATGCAATTTAGATCTTAAGCAAATATCACACACATCTATTTACCTGCATTCGACAAGTTTACACACATCTATTCACACACATAGAAATCAGTACCTCGGTTGAGGTATAAGAACTCAAATTAACACCACTCCATAGAGAAGGATGCTGAGACGTAATAGGCAATTCAGTTCCCATTTTTTCAGAAGCAGATTTGTCGTCATTCTGTGGAAGAAAAAAGAGTAGGTTATTGTAAGTGTACCACGATGTCTACATAGAAATACATAGAATTTTAAGCTTGCTAGATGAGATAAATAATGTGTACCAGAGTAGGGATGCGGGAGGGAGACAGAGAGTACCATGATTAGGTATCATCGACCAAGAATTTAATCTGCATCGCAGAGAGCACATGTCGACTATCTTGAAGATTAAAAGTGTTATCACTTGTTAAAATAAGAAAGATATATAATTAGTAAATGCATCCATTTAGTTATTTTTTAAGGCGTTGCAGGATCTAAATTTTTAAATTGTTATCCAAATTTTCAACTGTAAAAAAAGAAGAATAAATGAGTTGTTACTTGTAAATATAAAAAAGAACCCGCCTAAGAATGCTGCAGTCAATTTAGTAGCACCTATATACAATCAGTAAGTGCGTGTACTTTTTCTTTATGAACACATTGCTTCGATTGTATGTTATACGGGCAGTAACAAGTCTGGGTCCCATAAACTAATAATTAAGAAAAGATGCATCTAAAAGCTAAATCTTGTGAAATCTAAATATATACCACAAATAAGATATAAGTTGGTAAAAGTCAATTAGCTTAAAAAAAATGATCAGGCTGGAGCAAAAGTGTGTTTGAGAATTCTCATGTGGTAGGTTGCAGGTGATATAATAATATAAGAGGATTTAAATGTTACTTTGCAATAGTACATCGTTGGTGGGGTTGGCCTTCGGAAAATTTGAAGATAAACATTAAGCTCATATTATATATACCACTACACTTTGTTACATCGAAGCCATAATTGAAGACCATAGTGTCAAAAAACTAAGTGCTAACAGTTCATAGTGTTGCTCAAAACATAAATGTCCTATACCTAAATAACATCAGTGGTTAAATTTACATGTATCTCTTGAGATACTAGTCACATGATTCAGTTTATCCTCATGCTTTAAGCTACGTACAATGAACTTCCATTTAAATATGACTGTTCTGTTGCTTATTGCAGATAATAATTTGTATATCAATATAATCAGTAGTTATTGGCAATATTTACAAGTTGTCAACTAGGGAACTTAAGACTATAAATACAATGCGAAAAATGTTCCTTCAAATAATTTAAGATAGTCCAGGAGTCTTAGGAAAATAATTAAAGGGATTTTTATATTAGTTAAATAAATAAATGATGAAGACTACAAATCTAAGTTACAACATTAGTAAATGCAGAAAAGGGAAAACCAAAGGTGACCAATAGGAGAACTACTAAGTAACTAAACTCATACCTCGTGTCCAAGTTTTACTCCCATTTCCTGAGACATCCTAGCAGAAACACTCATAGCAGCAACACGGCGAGGCTGGGTACTAAAGCAAGAAATATAGGAAACAGGATGCAAACTGTGTCTACTTGTGTCTACTGAAGCAGGAAATTTCAATACAAGAGAGATCTCTACTCATCATTTCCTTTTGAAAAATGTGATGTAATAAACTTCGATTATAGATGCAATCTATATGAAATGAAACAAACTAGAAACTAGTGAAATATTACCTGCTTAATTAGTTAAATTATAGATGCATCAGTTCAAGTGATATGTTTTTAACAGCTAAACAAAAGTTAAATGACATTAAATATGAATCTGACTAAGAAATCTTACAAGATCAGGAGGTCGGTAAGATTTTCAAAAATATCTCCAACAGACTGACCAAGTGAATTGCTGCTTGTATTCCTAAAACCGAGACAAAATTTATTTTAGAAATGTATGGAGCAAGTAATTATAGTGACATTGAACAACGTTCCCGAATCAAATTACTACTTCTATGCAAGCAACTTATAGATAACTAAGAGAGAGCAAGCTAATTAAGATCCCATGGAAGAATTCTGCCATATCGGCACAAACACAAATTCAACAATTCAATTACTCACAAATCAAATCAATCAAATTACTCACAAATAAAATTAATCACAAATTCATCAAAATTAAAGATCCAAATCAAAACACAAAAAATATGAACAACACATCGAACATAGAGACAGAGACAGGGAGTGAGAGACAGAGACAGAGAGTGAGAGACAGGGAGAGGGGGAGAGGGGGAGAGGGAGAGAGATAGGGAGGGGGAGAGGGAGAGGGAGAGCGAGAGAGAATTCTCAAACACACTGTGCAGCTTCAGCCCATGATTGCATCTCCTGATGTGCATCTCCTGGTAACCAATTCTGCCGAACTTGACTAATAAAAAGATTAAATGTAGACTGCATCATGTTAACTAATTTGAAGACTCTGGCTACAAGTCCAGGAATTGTCTTCATCATAAATTACCTTTGGTAAATAAGTGTACGTAACCTCGAATTCTTGAGGTTTGGAAATTGCAATTTGTCGCGGAACAGAGGATTCGCCTCAAAAAGCTTCTTAAATTCAACCAACATAATCGCTCTTGCAGACTTTGTATCTCCATACTTAGACAGCTGCTCATTTTCCCTGTTCATATAATACACGATAAATTCACAGTGAATTTAAAAATTAGTAGCTCTCATAAAGCTAATCAATAAAAATTGTAAATACATATACCTGAAATTTTCCAAGGTTAAAAGCTGAGTAATCTCCTTGAAAAGCTCTTCATTGAACGACACAAAAACTTTAAGATCCTTGACAAGGACTTCTACAGCTTTGGGACGATCATTTCTAACAAAAATTGCAATGTCCCGGAACTAAAATTATATTTCGGAAAACAATCTAAAATTATCAAGAACTAAATAGGCATACTGGAATAAGTTACACACTTGTCCAAAGCCCCAATTTTACCTCGAACTGAAAGCCCCAATTGAAGTCCGTGAAGAAAAAGCCTCAATCGAAGCCCTAATTGAAAATAAAAACACAAGAATGAAGAAGAGCAAAATCAAATAAGTAATAAAGAACATAATCAAAATAGTTTACCAATTAATTAAACCAAGCCATGGAAGCCCCAAATTATCACCTACAAATCAAAAAATAAAATGATACATCGAACTGAGATTGAGAGAGAACGAGAGAGATGAGAGATTTGAGAGAGAACGAGAGAGAGGGAGAGAGAGAGAGATGGGAGATTTGAGAGAGGATGAGATTTGAGATGGGAGCTAGAGATATTCAGTCGCGCGAGAGAGAAAGAGTCGAGAGAGAGAGTCGAGAGATGAGACAGAGAGATTTTGTTTATTTAGTTTTTAATTTGTTTAATTTGTGTGAAGGGGTACAATAATTGTGTAGGCGGGGAGAATATTTTGTTAATGGGGGGAAATTTTGACTTAGTGGGTGAAAATTTTGCTAAGGGGGAAACAAAAATGAAGGGCGCGTGTTTTCATTTTTTAAAGGCTGAATTTAGACATCAGTTTTAAAAACAGTGATGTCTACGAAAAGCACAGACATTAGTTTAATTCGGGGTGATGTTATTACATATTTTAACATCAGTGGCATTTACGACTGATGTCTAAAGCGTGATGTCTATTGAATTTTTTCTTGTAGTGTTAGAGGTTTGGGATCAAAAAGCTAATTTTGAAAAACCTCATTTAAGGAGCTTTTTCAATTAGAGGTTTGCTATATGTGTCACAAAAAGTTACTCAAAAAGCTATTTATCAAACACTTTCATTCAAAACAGCTAATTTAAATCTACTAGTCAAAACAACTAATTCAATCCGCTAGTCAAAACAGCTAATTCAATCCACTACAGCTAACAGCTATCAGCTAATTGCCAAATAGGGCCTTGATGTACATATTCTTTTGATAGTATTTAATTGAGACATAAGTGTTTGTAATAAGCATTTTTCATATCTCGATGTTTAAATTTTACAGTAAATAAATTTATGTTATTTTGTGTACCTGGGAGTGGCATCAGGTCAATTTAGTATCGAAGAGTGCTATATCCATGGTGATCCCCCAATTCGAACATTATCATTGAACCTTTCTCGGTTCCTGAACGAAGATTATTTTGCTCTCCGATTACTGCCCCGAACGGGAATGAGGATCCCTAGAAAAATCGTGATTTTTTTTAAAAAAAATTGAAATATAATTTTTAATTAAAATTTTGAACATAATCGTTGAACCATCAATCCCTGAATGAGGATAATTTTACTACACCGAAGGGGAACGAGGATCCCCACGAGAAGTTGAGGATTCTTATTTTTTTAATTGAAATTTATAATTCCTTAATATATTTTATAATAAAAATAATTTGATAAATCATGATAAATGTTATTATTATTATATCATAAATAGCGATTCAAATTATTTTTTTATAATAAAAGATGAAATATATAACTAAAATAATTAGAATTAATTTTTTTTTTGTTTTTTTTGTGAAATTTTAAATTTATCAAAATTTTAAAATTTTGAATTATATTTATCTTTAATAATCTAGTAAATAAAATATTCCCTTAATCCCTGATAATCGGCTGAGAACGTGAATTGGGGATCAGGTCGGGATACCTTAATCCCCGATCCCATTCTCATCCCCCGAATTTTTATTTTATAATATTCCATATTTCTCATACTGACAGAAAAATTTTCGCAATCCCCAACCCGAATGGGAAGGGGATTGGATCGCGGTCGAACATGATGGATGAAATGCTCATCTATATGTGTACCAAGTGAATTTGTTTTATTTTTGTCATGAGCATAACAAACATTAATAAATATTATGATTTATGATTTCACAAAAAAATACTATTATACATGTACCAGAAATCAAAATTTGAATTTATGTCATTTCGTGTACAATGTGAATTTGTGTCGTATGTTCGTATCACATACATAATACAAAAAGAATACTTTATAATTTTAAAATTTCATGAAAATATAATAATAATAATAATAATAATTTTAATTAAATGATGGAAATATATTTTTTTATAGTTTTATCATGCATAAATTTATAAAAAAAAATCAAGGAAAATATAGGAAGCAGGTTCTTTGAAAATGTAGTTAATGATTTTTAAGTAGGTATCAGAAATTGTTATGGTGTAGTGATTGTGTGCATAAATTTAAGTTGTTTGTATGATAGGGGGATTATAAAATCTATTCCTAATACAAATATTTTTTTTTAACATTAATGTAAAGAGGGGTATATTGATAAATAACTAAATTGGCTTGAAAGTGCATTTTGACCTATAATAAATGAAAAGAGACATTATTTCATTTGTTTTCTTTGAAATTATTTCTAAAATAAGTGTTAAATAAAATGAAGAATTAAGAGTTATTTAAGAATCTAGTGGATGAGTTCCAAAATTTTCTTGAAGTGGGCTTCTAGCATGATGGTTATGGTGTGACCATAAAATTGATTCTTAGCAAGAGGTCATTGGTTCAATCCATGCCAATAACAATTTTTAATATATTTTTTATATGCTAACATGGATTTTGAACTTATTTAGTAAATTACTAATTTGTCCTTAGATTTGTATTAATTTAAAAATTTTGAAGTTGAACTTCTAACACCTATAACTTTGTGTTCACTTGTACAACCATTGAACCAAATCACTCTTTTGTGCAAAATTATTATTAACAATATAATAAAAAACTTTGAAGTTGAAAGGAATTGAACCCATGACCTTCCAACACATATAACTTTGTGTTCACATGTACAACCTTTGAACCAAATCACTCTTTTGTGCAAAATAAAATTTTAAACTCATTAGCTACATGTTCAAATAACAAATTACTAAATCTAGAGCTGTAAACGAACAGCTCGAGCTCGGCTCGATAAGAGCTCGGTTCGGTTTGGCTGGAGATCGGCTCGAGCTCGGCTCGTTGACTCGTTAAAGCTCGAAAAAAATCAAAATTTTTACTTTTTATTTTTTTCTCTCCAACCAAATTAATTTTTATTTTTTGAAAATGTGAGAATATCACTAAATTAGATATATCTTGACATCCATATGATTGGATCGTCGAGAAATATTTTTTAAAAAATAGAAACTACAATTCGTGACAAAGCACTTGTTATTAGTACTGGTTAAATTAGTAGTGATCTACTATGATGTCCAACCAAATTAATTTTTTATTTTTGAAAATTTGGGAATATCACTAAATTAGATATATCTTGACATCCGTACGGTTGGATCGTCGAAAAATATTTTTTAAAAAATAGAAACAACAATTCGTGACAAAGCACTCGTTACTAGTACTAGTTAAATTAGTAGTGATCTACTAAGATATCCAACCAAATTAATTTTTTATTTTTTGAAAATTTGGGAATATCACTAAATTAGATATATCTTGACATCCGTACGGTTGGATCGTCGAGAAATATTTTTAAAAAAATAGAAATAACAATATGTGACAAAACACTAGTTACTACTACTAGTTAGAATAGTAGTGATCTATTAAGATCTTCAACCAAATTAATTGTTCGTGAACAGCTCGAGCTCGGATCGAGCTCGGCTCGGCTCGAGGCTGTTCGTGAACAACTCAAGTTCGGCTCGGTTCGGTCAAAGCTCGTCTTGGTTCGTTAAGAAATCAGCTCGGTTCGTTAAGGTCAAAGCTCGGCTCGATTCGTTAAGGTCAAAGCTCGGCTCGTTTCGGTCAAAACTCGGCTCGGCTCGGTTCGTGAACAACCTTGTCTAAATATAAGGATATTTTAGTAAATTACTAAATGGCATGAAAAGCCATGTTAGCATATCTATTTAATTTATAAAGCCTGAAGGCTAAATGACTGCTTTTTTACCTTTATGCCCTTCCGTATTTTACCGTATTTACTTGAATTGCCACTTGACCTCCATTGACTTTCAAATATTCAAACAATACATACTGATGGCTTCTCCAAGACTCCAATATTCCTCTATTGCTCATTCATACTTGTCTGTTCCAGATGCATTCATTTCAAAATAATTTGAATTCTAAATTTTAAAATCACGTCTCTCTTTCATCTTCTTAATCTATGTCTCTCTTTCATCTTCTTATCTACGTCTCTCTCATTTGTGTGTTATGTACTAATTTTTTGCTCTTTCTTCTTGCAGATGGGTGTGGTAATAATTATGAAAAGATTGGAGAATTGAAGCTGGCAATAATAATTATGTACTAATTTTTTGCTCTTTCTTCTTGCAGATGGTTCTTGATTTTATGGGATGATCAAGCACGGGTAACTTCTTGCTTGGTCATGCTTTTATCAATGTTATATGTTTTTTTTTCAGCCCAAGTGTTTGATTGAAGTTCTAAGAGAATTTCTAATCTTTTTTGTTCGAAATCTTGAGAAGTTAAATGTTATGTTTATGTTGATTTTGTATCAATGTTATATGTTTTTTTTGCAACCCAAGTGTTTGATTGAAGTTCTAAGAGAATTTTTAATCTTTTTTGTTCGAAATTTTGAGAAGTTAAATGTCATGTTTATGTTAATTTTGTATATATGAGTTATGCGCTATTTTGTATAATTTAAAATTTTCAGTTTTCACTTGAATAGTTAAATCTCAATTGAGTGTACGAACATACATCCAATTCTGATCGTCATTTGACAATATCTAATTTTGATTTACGGATTGTACAGTACTTATGTATGTTATCCGTCTAAAGAAGCTTTACTTATATTTATTTGGTTTATGCAGAAGATGATGATGCGATGATGAATCTTAGACCGATGTTTACAAAAATTGTTAATCCAGGTATATATAAGCTAACTATATGGGAATTATAAGCTTTTAGTTTTTCCGTAACTATATGGAGAAATTGTTTTTGTGCCTGTTAAAGGAATCGAATGGATAAGTTTTGGTTTCTATATGTATATTACATGTTTGTTTATATTCCTGAGAGAGTTTTTATTTATTTTTTTAAGTTTTTAAACCGATGATAGATCATTGTTTTGTGTAAATAAGTCAGATGACATTATTTGATACTGATCTTACATTGTTCTTTTGATATTGATATCAAGTAGTTGTATTCGATATTTATCTTTTGCCTTAGATAGTAGCCTGAATAATGATTTTGTGTTGGAAGGTGGTCGCAGATTTGACGAGGTTCGGTCCTGTACAATTACACTTATGTCTTTGGCCTGGATGTTATGTACAGAGATCATTCTTCTTATGCGGATTTCTCAAACTTTGTCAATGATGTGTTTTGGTAAGAAGCTACTTCCTAATATATGTATTGGGATCTAATCTGTCATTAATTTAAATAGGAGCTTGCTACGGTATTTGGTGATGTAGCAATTCTCAAATAAAGACGCAAGTACGTAGATTTTATAAAGGCTTATACAGAATCAAGAATGGTGTTAGAAGTACCCATTCAGTCCAAATTAGCTATTTATATGCAACAAACTAAGAGAAGATGACGTATTTTCACAAGTAGATACAAAACCTGTTAGGGTAGGTATTCCAGTCCGTTCGATATGTTTGAGAAAATATATAATTAGACACAACTTAGTTTTGTGCGGACAATCCTCATACTTGAAGGTCCATTCTCAAACATAGTATATGTGTATATATATTTGTTATGAGCCCTTGCTGAGTTTGCAAACTTTTAAATCGTATTTAACCGTGTCATTGGTAGTACGGTGGTTGATGATGCGACTACCGTCTACCCAACAACCAGAATACTTTGGTGTCCCTATAAAGCAGTTAATAGGCACGACACAGTGCCAAGGGCTATTTGCTTGAAAACCCTTCCCTTAGTAATATTGTACTGAACTTTTCATATAATTGGGTTACATATTATTTTTTTGGTTTTAAATATTTCCTGAATGGTAATCAAGGTTTGTGGCTTCACCAATCACCATTTTTCTTATGCAGGTGCAATTTGTATTTATATAGAATGCGTACACACTTTACTATATATTATTTGCTGCATGGATCAAAGCACAGATTTCATGTACCAGTATGTTGTATTTGAACTACTTTTTTGACATTATTTTCATTGACAATAGAGTAGTGGATTCGCTTTATTATATATTATTTGTTGCCTTTGTTGCAGTTCGAAAAGAAGTGCCATTACACGAGTATCTGATTATTAATATTACCCCAAGAACCCAACTACACAGACACTTCACATTACAACAGTAGCTTATAATAGCATATTATTCGGTGAAGTAGTTGTCCCTTATTGGGACATGCTCTATGTATGAGACAATCTTAGTTATACATTACATGCCTACTATTTTTGGTCATTTACTAATCGATTCACAACTTTGTCAGAGCAAACATGATGCAGCTGAGTTCCATGCAGTGGCTCGAGTTGTAGGAGGTTGTGGAGTCTATATCAGGTACATACTGATAGTTAAAGACCTAAGAACGAAAGTTAGGGACATATATATTTAAACTGTACCTTGACATCGATACTATGACTGATGGCAGTGATAAGCCAGGACAACATGACTTTACAGTACTTAAAAAACTTGAGACATATAGATAACCTACCGAGTCTACAATTAGATAACCTACCAAATCTCCTAAAATTTATGTCTTATGACAAAGGTTGTGCCATTTGGAGCAAAGTGATAACGAATTTAGTCTAAAAGACATACTTATAGAGTTCCGTAAATTATCTTAAATGTGATTGATGCAATTGTTTTTGAAGAAATACACTTAGACTTCGCATTGGTATCTATAGTACGATTTTTAACCTTTTAAGAATTCTATAAAATTTATAATTGCTGTTGGATTTTCGTATGATTTTCTGTTTACATTATACTTTTTCCGTCTTCATCTTTTGTTTTTACTAATTTTATGTCATGTCAATTTCCTACATTCAATTAAAGTATATTTCTCGCTCGGACCATGAGTGTTCATCTTCGATGTTTTATAAGTAAAGCGTCTAACTATTTTATCAGTAAGCCATGAGTGTACTTAATTATTTTATTTTTTTTGAATTCAGGGTTCCAAAATATATTGAAATATTGTTTCTTTTGGAATGAAGGCATGAATTCTGTGAAGTTGGATAAAGAGAAAATGTGATGAGAGTTTGTTAATAGCAAGGACTCTGCAAGCCTGGGGCTGGGGCTAACATCTGGAAGAAGGGAGGTAAAATTTAATCAACTTGAAAAAGAGAAATTTAATATATGTTGTCCAGACATGTGACTTTTATATTTTTTAAAATGAATGTGTTATATAATATACATGATAATATGATACCCTCTTAATTACTAAAAAAATTTCAAATCATTTATATATCATTATCTACTTATAAAAAGCATGTTGTTCATCCCATTTATTATCTTTTTTGTCCTAATTAAAGGTGATAACCTTTTTTGTGTACCCTTTCTTGATTCCCAATAAGTTTTCTCACAAGAATATTTCTTAATAATATATTTATATTAAGCTGTATCATTTTGTGTGCGAGTCTTGCCTTTTAGTGTATATATGTTTTCTGATAAATACATAAGAAACAGGTGAAGTCATCCCTGGAATGGTACTTGGTTTATTAGCTTATTAATGATACCATTTTAGGTCAGATTGATACTTTACATGAAAGTGACACATCAGTCAGCAAGATCAAAATAGTAGTCACAACCTGCTGGATAAGATTTAATGTCATAGTGTAGAGTAGTGTCATTTTTTGTTCTGCGCAACTGCTATGTAAGTAGATTTAACTTTACCATATTAAAGGATTTTCAAATTATGAGATTCTTAAAAAGTATATATCTAGACTACTTCAGATTACTTGGAGAGTAAAGTATGTTACATATATCATCCAACTCTTTATGTGATAGAGAAGTATGTTCTGTAAATTTTGTTAAATTTCAAGTGAGGTTTATATACGTTTTGTTCTAGAAATATTACGGTGATGTGTTATTTTATTGTGTTCCGTCTACAGTGATGTGCACTCAAGTTCCTGAATGTTAGCATTGCACTATAATTTGCTTGGTTATTGTTTTCCTTGGTTCTGGAACAATCTGATTTGAATACCTTAAATGATCAAATTATACTTGGCAGCAATTTATTTGTTTGTATATATGTTAATACTGATTCCATTCATGGTCATCATCTAATCTGTCTTTAAGGAGATGATGTCGAAGTTAAGACACAGTGACTACTTCTACAAGTGGAGGAATTTCCGGTTAAAGAAAATTTTGAACCTATGAACCTAGGTTCTGTAGCCATGTGAAGTATAAGAACAAGGTGCAACTCAATATCATGTAATCCTGTGCAACGGGAATGGAAATTTAGAATTCGACATTTCTAGCTGTTAAGGAACCATTTTTATAGGAGTATGATAGATGAATAATTGTGTTTTTTTTTTGTTTGAGCAAATCATTGATAAACTTGTATAGTTTGTGTCAATATCATGTAATCTTGTGTAGTGGGAGTGGAAATTTAGAGTTCGGCACTTCTAGTTGATAACGAGCCATTTTTATAGAATTGTGCTTTTTCCGTTTGAGCAAATCATTTCATTGATAAACTATTACTAGGCTTTTGTAATTTGAGGGTTTTCTCAATCAATTCGTCTCAGATAAAGTTGACTAGCTAATCTATGTTAAGTTATAAGTTCTTGGTCAAGTTCACTCTAAATATAAACGAGGACTTTGAAGTGAACAAATGCAGAGAGAAGAAAGTGAACAATTTATTTTTGTAATATAAATTTTTTTAACCAAAGCAAACCGTAACATTTTAAGAAAAAAATTATAAAATAAAAAATTCATTCCCCCTGAGAAGCGGGCAATAATCCTAGTACTCCTATATAAAGGATATTATTATAATAAAATTATACTACTTATATTTTCTAAGCTGGTATCTAAGATTCCATAGGAAACAAGAAGTGGGACCCACAAATTCGGGTCGGATAATGAAACGAAGGGTTGACCCGACAAGAACAAGAAGTCTTGAAAACACACACCAACACCACTCACGCTCAAACTAAACATACCACCAAGTACAAACACAACACAAGGAACCCTCTGGATCGTGTTACTGAATTGTAAGTACTATCATTCTCAATTGTACTTGTGTCTCTACGATTATCGATTTATATATATATATTTCTTTCTGTGTATATATGTGTTTATGTTTAGAATTGATGCTTAATTTTACATTTTAGGGTTTCGTTTTATAAAATTGATTTCTTCTCAATGTTACCGAGTGTATGAAGGTGATGCATAAACACACACACACAAGCTTCGAATGATTTCTCGTTTCTCCATTTATATACTCGAAAACTTCCTTGAACTATGCTTTTTCAGCTTCTACCTGATAATTTTGCCATACAGTTGATTTATGATATGTCGTTTTTTTTTTGTCAAATTTGATTTTAGGGTATTTTTTTGATGATCTTGATATTATCGACTTGCTTTTGGTGAGGTGGAGCTTGAGGAATACTTGTTCGTTTGGTATGATTCTTAGCTTTACTGTAGTTCAATAAATTTTCCGTTGTTTTTAAGTGTTGTTGTAAAGCTGCTAGGATGTATGACCTGTATGCATAATCATCTATGTTATTTATTTATATCGTATCTTTTATATAGATACGCTGGACACGGTGCAGATTCTTGGTTTTAAAAAATTTAGGGGAGACGGGTGCGGGATTCGGCATATAGCCTTAACATAAGGGAAATAATACATATTCTTTATTTGCCTTACTTTTTTAAGAGTAGTGTCTTCCACCAATAAAACACACATGAATTATAAACGTGAAATTTATAGCATAAATCAAAGGGATAACATATAAGTAGTCATCTATGGACATCATTCTTTAGAAACAAGTTGTTGTGAGGTCTTGTAAATCATTCTGAAAAGTGTCCATTTACATGAAGGATCCGACTTAGATCACATTCCCACAACCATGTTATGTCAGGTCGACAGGGTATGAGGGCAAAATTGAAGAGTCCGGGTAGCGTTTGTACATGATTCATTCAAATATGAAAAATGCTAGAGGTACCAAATTGGGTACCAAAAATTGTTACCAAATGAATGTGATTGGTTATAATTATAATGGGCCCGCCAGGACCATCCAATTAAAACATTACAATTTGCCAAATCACTCATGCCATGTCATTTGGGGACTTTTTTGGGGACTAAATTTGGGATCCCTAGCACTACTCTTCAAATATATATTCCATGCACGGTTTAACACTAAAAAAAGGTGTAAAAGAGTCACTACTTAAAGGTGAAGATTTTTATTTTACTTCTATTGTTTCATAACTGTTTTTAATACTATATTGCAAGTAAGTAGTCTTTTAACTATGTCCTTAGTACTAGGATTTACTTGTTTCTATACAGCTTAATGTCACGTTACTAAATTATAGAAAAAAAATTACGCATACAAGATTTTGCGTGATGTTTACATTTATATAGTTTGATTATTAATTAGACTACCAAAGCATGTGACATTGAAGTAACTAAAGTTAAGTATCTGGTTTATTTCGAGAAAATTTGCAGTCTTGATCGACACCATACATATGTAATTAGGTGCTATTTCAAATTATTGCATGAGGAATGGTTGCATGTTTAATTAATAATTATGTAAATGTTAATTGAATTAATAAGAATAATTATGTTACTGATGATTAATATAAGTAGGTTCACTATGTTTAACTTTGTGGTAAACAGTTTCATGGTGATTTTGTGTGTCACAGGTTCGGCATTGCAATTTTTCCTAGTGATATAATTTTTAACACAGAGGAGAACAAGTATTTGTTCTGGAAAAGGTAATATTGTTGAACAAATATGTAAACAAAATTTCTTACTTACTCCTTTTTTCAATTGAAATAATCTATCTATCACTACTTATCTTATAATTAGTGGATGTGGAACACTGTATTTCACTGTGCACCTAATCGGTTGTAGCTTCCTTGTAATCAAAAACAGAAGAAGGCTACATCAGCCAGATCTTAAAACATAATCTGAAGGTATCCTGGCTGGAATTCCAGAGTTTGGATTGTTGTGTATGTGATGGTGGGTTTTACTGAAGGGCTTTAATGGAGAACACAGATTCAGATGAGCCAAAGAAAAAGCTAGCCCGTCTGGACTCTCTTCCATTGCCCATGGCTCGCCATTCAACCAATTCACCAGATAACAACAAATCTGTAAGCTCTCTCCTCTCTTGCTGTCTTGATATTATAAAATTTCAAATTTTATATAAAAATTCTAATTATGTTGTATGAAAATTATTTTTCATGCAGTCATTATAAAATGTACATATGGTCAGTTAATGTGAATTTTCTTCTATAATCTGCTTCTGTATGAGCTCTTTTTGTTGATATTTTTCTATTAACTTATCCGTATGAAGATAAATGTTTTTAGTAAAAATTTCTTTTGCTTGTTCAAAACTTTGGTTAGAAAGGTCCAATCTATCTTTCTTACATAAAGAAAGTTATAGTTGATCTTGACTTGTCTAATTGAGTCACTAAACACTTACTGGAAGAGGCAGAGCACACTTCTACCGACTTCTTAAACAATTGGGCTTGAGTAGAATTATTAAAGAGTCTTGTAGCTCTTCGGATTCTTTCAGTGTGGGATGGGTTACGACTTGAGTTGCTACATGTGTGTAATTGAAGGGTTTCAAGGGGATATCCTTTCTAGATCTTGGCGCTAGTGTGATAGACTATCATACTTTGACTTCTCTATTTTGGTTGTGGAGGATTGTGTGTTTTTTCAGTTTTCGTTGTTTGTCTGTTTGGGTTTCTTTTTCATGGATTTTCCCACTGTAAGTGAGGGTTCCCAATATATTTTGGGATGAGGTCAGTCTAAGACATGGACCTTTGTCTCCTTAATAGTGAAGGCGAGGAGGCTTCAGTATTGAATCAGAAACGTAAAGATTCTGTTTAACAATAGAATTATTTTTCATTATCCCTCGAGAGAAATAGCACCCACAACAACAGTGGTGATCTGAGGCAGCAAAGGGTTGCGGTGGCAGGTGACAGCTGCAGCAGTACATTGAAACTTTATCAGCCATGACTTTGGTGAGTAACAGCCCCATTTTTTCTATCTAAAAACTTTTTCCAGCCCGTTCTTCCACCCTTTCTTTCTCTCCTGCTTTGATTTTCTTTTCCTCAATCTATTCCTTCCCCATTCAATTTGTTTTTCTGTTAATCGATGGCATTATGGTCTACAATTTGGTTATGGGATAGGGGTTTGGAAGTTTGCTTTAGCTTTAGTAGAAGACTTTTTCACCTGCACTCGGCTACAGGTGTCAAACACTGACATGGATACAGTGTCCAAATGTCATATACGACAATTTTTTGAAATTTTTTATATGTTTTTGGGGCTTAAGTAAGTGTTCGAGTGTCTGCCATTTGAGCTTAACGCCAAATGAAGAGTCGGTGTAGCAGAGATGGAAGATAAGGTGTTGGTTAAAGTTGCAATGGTGGAAGAAGGTTGCGGCTGAACTAGGGTCAAGGGTTTGGTTGGTTTGATGCAGTAGTTAATTGCGAAGTGACTAGGTGAATGGAATTAGTCTGCGCTCGTGTCGGTCGGGCATGACCTGGGATCTGAGTCGGATCTTTCATGTGAAAACCAGACACTTCAACTTGAAGCATTCTACTTTATGATGATTTACAAGGAATTACAACAATGTTTCGTATGAGCGATGATTATAGATAACTATTTTTTTGCTATCCGTTTGATTTATGCTATAAATTTGACATGTACAATTATGTGCATGTTTCATTTGTAAAAAACACTAATTTTAAAAATGTAAGTTCTAGGAAAATATGTTTAATTTCACTTATGTACAGTTTATATGCCCAATCCTTGAACCTGTGATCAATTTTGGATTCATATCCATGAATCCTAGTTTTTTTCTTAAACTAAGAATTTGACACTTGGATCCTGACCCGTGTCCGACACCTGTACCCAAGTCCGAGTAACATGGGATTAGTGATTTACTGGGTATTGAATAATTGCAAAAATAGTGGATAGTTTTAGAGAACCAAGTAACTGAATAACAGTCAGTAATGAGGGTTCCGAGGAATAAGGCTTGATGCCAAATTGACGATGAATAATACTGCAAGTAGGAAAATAATGAAGCTTTTTTGGTTGGAAGGAATGAAATGAATTGTTGCTATTTTGTTGGTAAATATCCATATCTTTCTATTCATTCTTGCTTTCCTTTCCTACCAAAATAAACTAGAGATTTTTTTTTTGACAAGAAAATAAACTAAAGATTGATTACGCGAATTAGGATGAATGTTTATTCGTACTTCATAATTTTCTTCAGACATCATATACCATTTTTTTTTCAGTCACTATTTGTCTCTTACATCTTTTCTTCCACCTTTAAATTTAGCAAAATTTCTTTTCAACCAAATGAAGCCCAACATTTTAGGTGATTGAGCTGGAGATCAATTGCTACCACATGATGATTCCAAAGCAGGAGGAAAGAATTGATAATAAATTTGCAGTATGTCAATAACTAAAGCGTGAAAACATAATCATCCAACAATAAGCATAGACAGAGAAATAAAAACCCTTAAAGGAATAAAACCTATAAAAGAAATGCTAGAGTTCCCGAAACTATTCCCAAATTGGGTACAAAATGCTTAGTTGACAATATTTGATTGGATGTTTATCGTAAAAATGAAGAGGGCCCTCCTATATGCATATGGAAACCATGAATTAAAACGCGACAATTGGCATTTGGGAACATTTTTGAGGATCATTATGGGACCTGTGGCACTGCTCGACCTATAATAGTGAGGATTAAACAAACATAATCCAACTTGTCAAGTGAAGTCCAAATATAGTATGGTCCAATGTTAATAAGATGAGGGAGGCAGTATACTTGTAAAAAACTAGGTGAAAGACAAATGTAATTGTAGAAACTTAGGATTAATAACCCACTGCTCAATACATGATATAACCTTATTTTTCTCAAATTTTATTGCACGTTTTGTATAATATATGTTTGCAGTGCTTAAATTGTGAAATTAAATCAGAAGGGAGCTGGTATTAATGTTGCTCTGAATGATAATTCTAGATTCCTTGATATACATCATACACCATGCACTTTCCCCTACAAGAGTAATGCATCGTTTGCTTTTATTTTATGGGTATTCTTCTGGTGAATGAACTTGCCCTTTTGCAGGTTGATGCAGCAGTTCTCCAGTATCAGAATCAGAAACTTGTTCAGCAGTTAGACGTGCAGAAGCATGAATTGCACAATCTTGAAGCCAGAATAAAAGAACTTAAGGACAAACAGGCCTCATATGATGAGATATTAATCATAGTGAACCAACTATGGAATCAGGTTGCTTCATTTTTTGCACGTCTCGTTATTCCGCGGTCACTATATAATTTTTATTATTATTAATTTTAATTTTTCCTTGCTTTTCTGATTTAGTTGGTTGATGATTTAATTTTTCTTGGCGCACGTGCTGGGGCAGGAAAAAGTATTATACAGATGTTGGATCGTGCAGACCGTGTTAGAGGTTTTTAACTATATTTCTTTGCATGATACTGGTGATCCCTATTGCATGCATAGATTAATTTATCTTATCTGTAATTTAGGTTCAGTTCCGTCATGTCCTGCAGAGGAGATGTTTCTTTGTAGATTATTAGAATTGAGCTGTGGAAGCGATGGATCTCTCTATATCAAAGAAGCACTTGCTTCTCGCCATTCTGCAACTTTAGAAATGATGAAGTTCCTGGAAGATACTATTGAGGCAGAAAGAGACAAAGCTGAAAGCATAAGGCAGATTATGCATGTGAAGCCATCTGGAGAAGGTCAGGGAATATCTGGATTCTAAAAGCTAGTCCGGCACCTTTGATAAATACATATAGGCTGTACTTTTTATTCTGAATAGCACATTAAAAGGATACTAGAAAACAACATGACAAAGCATTGACTAGTTATATATGTGAGCCATGCTTTTATAAACAGCTGCTTAAATCTCTTGAAAAGTACTTTCTACTGTCAGGACTAAATTAAGTCGGGGGTACATTTTGCTGTTTCTTAGATCAATGTTAGATATTGCTGTTCTTAATAACCATTTAGAAAATTGACAGTGTGCTCTATTACAATCTGGAGTATGCAGATGTTATGCAGTTGTCTATGATTGACAATATGATGAAGGAGGAGGCTAATAATCTGCATGAGGTGATTGATATTCTGCACTTGAAGCATAAAGAATATGCTGATGAGGTTCAGGCATGTATTGGTTGTCATTCAATGGATCAATCAGAGATTAAACGTCTTGCAGGTTTCTAATACTCAATAAGATGTTTTTTTGACTTAAAAATTGCATGATGCACCCTTTTGTTTTTTAGTCTTGGTTGAAGATCAAGTTTGCGTTGGATGCTAAATATTTGCTTTACATAGCCTTTGTTCAGTACTAAACTTTAAACAATATAAATCATGTGCTTACCTTTCATATACAGACCAAAAGATACAAAAAACCAAAGGTCAAATATTAGGACTCCCATATCTGGAGGTTGTTGATAGTCTCTGGCTTATGCTTGTTAGAACCATGTATAATAGTTAGTTTTGTGTTTTTATTGAATGCCCGACTTTTCTTAAAAGGTGAGCTGGAAGAGAGCATGGCTGAACTTGAAGAAAGTAGAAGAAGACTGGTTAACCTTAAAATGCAGAAGGATGTGGCATCTGGTGTGCATAGTCTAGTTTCAGGGGCCGCAAATGGAAGTTTGTCACCAGAAAAGCATGCAGATAAGTCTATGGGTTTACGTGAGTTGAAAGATTCAATAGAGGAAACAAAGGTGTGTATATTTTATAGTCAACTCTCTAGTTTTTTTGATCTCTCACACAAGAATACATGTTTATTTACTGTTGCTACTACCATTCATACATCTTTTATGTAGATATTGGCAGCTGATCGTTTTGCTGAGCTACAAGATGCACGCGAGGACAATGTAATCTTGTCCAAACAGCTGCAAGTTCTTCAGGTTGTGTATCTGGTTTCTCTTTTCCTTTTTTCTTTTTATATATGTAATAATTTCATTTTGGCAACAAATCGGTGAACCTGTCTGACTTTACTAGTGATGGTGCTATTGTAGAATGAACTGAATGATAATAAGTTTGTACATTCATCCCGTCCATACACTTCACTGAATGACCAGCTGCAACATTGGTCTGCCGAAGCAGAACGGTACAAGATGTTGACAGATACACTGCAGGTGAAGCTGCGATGCTATATGCAAATTTTTTCTGTTTCGATGATGTATTTATTAAAGTTGAATTTCAGGCTGACAGGTCTTTCGTCATGCGAAGGGAGAAAGAATTGAATGGAAAAGCAGAAGCGGTAAATGTTGCAAAGAATGGAATCAGTACTGCCGAATCTAAGATTGCAGAACTAGAGCAGCAATTGCAGAAGTGTGTCACTGAAAATAATGAGTTAGAGATTAAAATGGAAGAAACTTTGGAAGATTCAGGTCTAGTATTTGACCTTCTTGTTATTTATCTTCGGTTTTGGTAAAGTTTGCTTCTAAAAAAGGTTACCTCCTCCAGGAAGAAAAGATATAAAAACAGAATTTCACGTGATGGCATCGGCTCTGTCTAAAGAATTGGGACTGATGGAATCTCAGTTGACTCGGTGGAAGGAGACAGCTGATGAAGTTCTTACCCTGCGTGAAAATGCCCAGTCACTAAAAGCCTTGCTGAATGAAAAGGTTCTGTCTTCCTTTCATTGTATGCTGCTCTTATTAAAATGAAGTACAGGTCATTTGTTGTGGAACACTAGAGAATTAAGGTCAATGTATTGTCTTCCTTTCATTGTATACAATGTATGTTGTAAACACAAAATACATTGTATTGCCTTGAGAAATTGTCCAGATTTATTACAAGTCAAAATTTTGAGTACTTCCAAAAGGATACCGTGGCAGCAAATAATAACATGCTTAAATGTCTGCTGAAGCTACCCTTTTCTTTGAAATTTAACGTTCTTTTTTGTTTTGGTAGACTAGTGAAAAGAAGAATTTGGTAGGTAAATGCGCTGAGCAAATGGCTGGAATCAAATCTCTGAAGGAACTTGTAAGTAAAATACACTTGTCCCGCCATGATTTGTTCCTCAAAATATTTACATTTCTGTATTCTTCATGGCAGTCTTACTGATTTAACATATGAATTCTGGTGGCTTGTTGTTACTTGTTGCAGAGTGAGAAATTGCAAAAGGAAAAACAAGAATTGCTAATTTTCCTTGACATGGTAGGCCAACAGATATATGACAACAGGTAAATATTTCGGGTGTTGCTAAATCTCCCATAGGGACTAATCTTCTTCCTCGGTTTCGTACAACTTTTTATAATATCAGTGGTGGAATAAATCCTAATTGTATTAACCTAAGGCAGAATTAGTGATGGTGATATATGTTGTGAACAATGATCTGGCTATTCTTTGTCAGAAAGTCTGTACTCTTGATAATAAAAAGAAAAGGACCAGTATAGAATTCTACTCCCTCCATCCCAAAATACTAGTCTCTTTTGAAGAATTTTTTTATCCCAAAATAGTTGTACATCTCTACATCCAATGCAAACTTATGAATAAATTTTCAAATTTACCCTCTTGTTTTATCATTTCCAATGCAACTATACTCCACTTGTATATAAACTAATGTAATAAATAAGGGTAAAACTTGAAAAATACTGCTCCAACTTTTCTTAATATGTGTGATTTCTTCAAAAATAAAGTGGTTAGTTTATTTTATTAAAAATATTCCAAGGTCGCTACTGCAGTTGTGTATTTCTGTATGTGCTGCATGTTTCGTTTACAAATTTTATTGCACCGAGTACTGAGCTTTTGTCTTTAAGTCTTAATTATGAATCAGATAAGAACAGACATTGAGTGCAGTTATTATTATGAATCTTGATTGCCACAAGAAGGTTGTACCAAAAGCACAAGTCTTCCACATCAACATGGTCTTGGGAGGGCCCTATGTGCATAATGTTACGCTATGCACCCTATAATTACTGATAACCTCTAAAGAGTATTAATGGCTCCTTATAAACTACAATCAAGCCTATTTTCTTGGTCACACAACTTAGAGACATTAAACACAACTTCCTAACTTCCTTACAATCCGTTTTGGCTATCTCCATGGAGAAGTTCGTGTCCTTGTTGAATTAATCACAACCATCTAAGTTCCGTTGATAAAATAGATATTAAGTTGAAACAATGTACATAATCACGCGTGACATGTATTTTTCGATCTGTTATCTTTTTCTTTTATGAATATATAATATATTGTTTACACAGACATCTTTTGCGCATAGTCGGCAATTTAACTTTTGTTTGTTATCCATTTATTAATGTTCTTCTACATTATATTTTTTATTTGTTTTACTGACTTATGCATACTCATAATCCATTTATTATTATTTTTCTACATTATATTATTTATTTTGTTTTACTGATGCATACTCATAAATTCTCTCTCAACCCCACCCTAATATATATATATGTGTGTGTATATATATATATATATATATATATATTTATTTATTTATTTTAAGTTCAGTCAGAGTTATTTAAAATCTGGTACTTTTTCAGGGCCAGGCAGATAAAATCTTTAACAAGATATACAGAAATTTAGAGTTAGAAATATGCAAATCCAGAAGAGTAATAGGATTATTAGAATTTTAAGTTCCAGATACTTCTTTTAAACACCTATTTTTGTGATGCTTACAATCTTTAGACTCTTCATTTTTTTTTTTTTTTTTTGCTAATCAGACTCTTCATTTTACACACCATAGAAATATCTACATAGTCTCTGGATTTTCCCGTGTCTTTATTTTTAAATCTTTTAAGAGTCATCATCATATAACATGTGCTTAGCAAAAAAAAAAGCATATAACATGTAAAAGGAAAGTAGCTTGACTTTAGACTATTTATTGCCACATCGACTTCCGAAGAGAAAAAAAGAACATAGCACACAAAATATAGGAATGAAAAAAATGAAAAATTAAATTGCTTTTTAAATCCTGCAGCCTAATGAAAAAGGCAACTGACCCCTCTAGTTTTTAAGTTGGCCAGTTGGATATCAATGTTTCATTTCGCTGACATAAACTTAGCAACCAAATTTAATGATATCTCATCATAATTAATGCACATGCTTTGCAGATGATGTTATATGCTGGGCAAGATGTGCTATTTCATATTAAGCCTAGTGATTACCCCTCGTCTCTTGGTAATAAGAGTTCGTGAGTGGAAGCATGGGTGTGAGTATTTAAGTTTTTGTGATTGATCTTTGTCTTAAAAAAGATGATCTCTGAGTACAAGTGCATTTCTGGCAGAATTTTCCTTAACTAGAAGGTTTAAGTGTCAATGAAATGTAATAGTAATGTTGTCACATTTGTTCAAATATTAATATATTAAAGCATTTTAGCCAAAATTAGCATCAACCTTTCTGATTTTATTCTCAGAGAAAGGAAAATAGAGCTGTTGATTTTTCCTGATGTTCTTTTGTTGTAGTAGTTGTGAGCTAAAAATATTATATTGCTGAACAAGTGTTAGTTCAGATGACCATTTATTCATGGATACACTTATCATATTTAAATTCTTCCTGGTTCAGAGATGTTAGGGAAATTAAAGAATCAGAGAAGAGAGCTCATTCTCAAGCAGCTGTTTTGAGAAATGCTTTGGAAGAACATGGTTTAGAGTTGAGGGTGAAAGCTGCAAATGAAGCTGAGGCAGCTTGCCTACAAAGATTATCTACTGCAGAATCTGAAATAGCTGATTTGAGGGCCAAACTTGATGCTGCTGAAAGGTCTTGTCTCTGGTTCTCCCTTTACTTAATCAGAAACATGTATTCATATTGGTTTTAATGATCTGCTTCATAAATTATTATGAAATATGTAATGTCATTGTTGATATTACGAGTTATAATATGATCTAAACATAACTCTACTTATTTTTTCCTTTTCTTTTTTCTTAGATTATCTGTTTCTGGAATGTTAATGACTCGTACAGTCGATTTGTTTCACTCGGTACACTAATTCAAGCCAAAAACATGTCTTCTTAGTCTTGGTGTTAAGAGTAAAAGTTTGTTAATCCTGTTAAGAGTATCAAGTTGAGGAGATTCAGGGATTTGTGAAAGTTCCTAGTGTAAAGAGCCACTTATTAGACTTAGTGCTAAATATGGGTTATGGTAGCAGTAGCAAGTCCCTGCTTAGTACTGAATAGGTTCTGAGTTCTGACCAGTGTTATACAAGGCAAGGGGCACTTTGATGCGTGAACATTAGGCCGCATGATCGATGAAAGGCACAAGACTTGCGTGCGCATTAAGTGTAATATTGTTGTATTTTAACAAAGTTTTGATTGCAGAGTTGGTTTGAGATATGAAATAAGTTTACTTTGAAGTAGGGCGGGGGTTCATATCTCATGTACTACTATTTTGGCTTCTTTTACTCATAATGCTACCGATTTTTATATACTGTTTGTTTATTTATATGTATATGAGTATGTCTATCTATTGAGTTTTGATGTCCCGTAGCCATGGTTGTCTACGATGCTAGTTTCCTCGAAAAAGGACGTTTTTTTCCCAATTCCCACTATTATCAATTTTTTTGGAGTACCTTAGAACTGATTCTTGCTAGGGCTACTGACTGTCAACGTGTACAAGGTAAATTAGGAGAACATTTCAAGATGTACGAAGTTCAACAGTGCCACTTAGAAAGAGTTTATTCTCTCTCAAGACAACTCTTGACCTCCGAACCTTCTCATAATCTAAATGTTCCTGCTAGAGCTACTGACTGTCAACGTGTACAAGGTAAATTAGGAGAACCTTTCAAGATGTACAAAGTTTAATGGTGCCACTTAGAGTTTATTCTCTTTAAAGACAACTCTTGACCTCCGAACCTTCTAATAATCTAAATGTTCCATTGTAATGAATCTTGTATGTCTATCAATGATTTCACTTATCTGCTTTCATGTTAACCTGAATTAGAACATCCTTTGGTTCGGGCCTTGTGATGATAGTAGAAGTGGTAACTAGTAGGTGCGATTAAAAAGAATTAAGATATGAGATACTTTTCATTAATATGCATATATAGATTAGTGACTACTAGACTCTGCCCTCTGAACTTCCAACTTGAGTATACCAAAACATTTTACCTTACAACCAAATTATGATTAAACATATATTCACTGATGCCAAGGTGTATTCAATCGGATTTCAATTCTGTATTACTGTATGGGAGAATTAAATGTGCCTTAACTGCATAAGAAAAGTTTCTGCAATGTTAATCTCACTTTTTTACGTGGTCTTTGTATTGTTTTATCTGCTTCTGTTGGGAGGCATACACGATGGTCCCTATAGAGATTTTAATCTGCAACTTATTTAAGTAAATGTTACTTCAACTGCAGAGATGTTCTGGAGCTCACAGAGGCTATTAAAATTAAAGATGGAGAAACGGAGGCGTATATTTCTGAGATTGAGGTGAAAGATTAGCTATGAAAGGTTTATTTTGTCAAGTGTGAGCATGTGTATCCATTCTCAGTTTGTTGACACCCCTTTTCTGTGGTTCAGACTATTGGTCAAGCATATGAAGATATGCAGACACAAAACCAACATCTGTTACAGCAGGTTACGGAAAGAGATGAATACAATATTAAGGTCTTTTTCTGTTTACGAGATCCCTTTTTCTAAAACAGTATTCCTCTTGGTGGCAAAAATATATTCCTTAGTGAGGTTTTCTTGTACTGCAGCTGGTTTCTGAGAGTGTGAAGACAAAACAGGCACAAAATTCCCTTCTTTCTGAGAAGCAAGCACTGGCAAAGCAACTTCAACAAGTCAGTGTAGTGTTGGAATCTTTAAAAGTGAGGATAGCTCATGGTGAACAGCAGGTAAGGATTCGTCTTACTTGACAAATATTTTAGTTGTTGATTTTCTTTTTTTAATGATATTAACTTGCAGATGAAAGTTTCAATTTTGGAAGCTTTGAAATCTACTCAAGAGGATAGACAACTTGCAATTAACCTGGAAAATGCGAAGTGGGAACTTTCAGATGTTGAGAAGGAATTAAAGTGGCTGAAATCTGCAGTTTCTTCATCTGAGAAGGAATATGAGCAGGTCCAGCGGAAGTGGGATGAAATTCAGAAGGAACTGGACATTGAAAGGTCTGTTTTTCTTTCCACATGTCATGCCTTTTACAGTTTGCCTTCATGTTTGCATTGACTCACTGAGTTTCTCTTACCAGAAGTGAGAGAAAGAAGCTTGATGATGAGCTCTTGGAACTAAATGGAAAAGTTGACGAGATTAGTTCAGAAACGGGGGAGGCTGCCATTCAGAAGCTCCAGGATGAAATCAAGGATTGCAAGGGTATTCTCAAATGTGGAGTGTGTTTTGATAGACCAAAAGAGGTATGTAATCATCAATTTCATCTCTGATTGTACTCTCTATATGATGACGTCTCCATCAATATTTTAAATAAAAACAATCTTTATCACTTTTATATAAGAATATGTCCCTTGCACTATCTTGTAATTTTGTGTCTTCTATATAATGTGGTACCTATCATCTGCACTATGCAGTTTCGGAAGTAAATAGGCTGACATAAATTATTCTTTGCTAATGCCAAAGGCTCCATTTGTTGCTAAAGTTATTTTAAGCATTAGGCTATGCTTGTTTCATGGGATTAATGACCCATGAACTATTGAGAATCAAGGTGCCCAAGCCGGGTGTCAAAGGTGCTCCTAGTGTTGGAATAGGTATAGAGTTCGATTCTCACCTTCCATCAACTTATACCTAAAGTATGTCAACTATCGGGAAAAAAAACCATTTAGTATAGGTCTTCTTGCTATTGCACCTCACTTGATTCTTAAGGTATACTATAATAACTAACCATTTCAATCAGTCCATGTCATAGGATTAGTAACACCTAGGAAGAGTGTGGGATTACATAGTCCCCTCCCCCTTTCTGAATGTGAACCAGAAAGTAGGAATTTATTAAAATGGTCCATAGTATTATTTTTTGAGTAAAGTGCATTCTGTCTGCTTGCATTTTAGCTGATATATCACTTACAATACTACATTGTTAAAACTATCACTTGCAGTACTGAAGTTCACATTCGGTTACAGTTGAGCACAATCTATCTCAGCCAAGTTTGAGGTGTTCCCCTCTAATTCCTATTTTTGTGACTATATTTAGGGTCGAGGAAAACTTTTGTAATGAAATATAGGCATTGAAATTTAAATTGGATGAGAAAGTCCTCTGAAGGGAATAGACGAAATGTGAACTTTGGTATAGCAAGTTGTAGCTTTAGAAGTGTGGTATTGCAAGTGATATGTCGGCCGAAATGCACTTTTTGATAGATTGTGTAATAAAGTGAGTACAAGCATTTTGAAGCCTGCACTAGATCGATGCATTTATCAGTTTATGATCAGTTTCATCTGGGAGCTTGGATACCTTGTGTTATCGGTCTGTCAAGCTGTGATTTAGAGCTCGTTTGGGTTTAATAAAGAAAAGTTACTTATGACTTAAAGTTACTTAATGCAGAAGTAAATATTTTAATTTTAAGTTATTACTTGTTTGGGTTAATTTTTTATTTTTTTATCAAATATAATTGCAACTTTTATCAAATATAATTTCAAAATTAAAATATATTAATGAAAAAAGTAAACATTGCTTTTTAAAAAAAACTTAAAGTGAAATGCCAAGCAAAGGCAAGTTGGAAAGTTAGGAATCTTAACTTTCAACTTAAAATAAGTTGACTTATTCTGGAGAATAAGTTCCCCTAAACACCCCCTTAGTCTTGGATACTGGACAAGCACCATATTATAAATCTGTCTGATTCAGAACAAGTAGGGGTGGCATTTGCCCTTACGAGCACCATTTGTGACTAGATTGGATTTGCTTTCTATTTGGCAGGTGGTTATCGTTAAATGCTATCATCTATTTTGCAATCCTTGCATTCAAAGAAATCTAGAGATCAGACATCGAAAGTGTCCAGGTTGTGGAACTGCATTTGGACAAAGTGATGTTCGTCTTGTGAAAATATGAAAGAGCTTTTCCTATTTGGGTCATCTGTGGAGTTGGTTTTTGTATTGATCCGTAAGAAACAGGCACTATTAGTTCTCTTCGATATAGAAAAAGGGATAGTCGTGTATCCCTTGTGCAGTTGCTAATGCTGATGTTAGTTTTCCATTGTTAACATATATTTGTGATGTATGTATATGAAATTGTTCATGTGAATGATTAGCTTAGCTGAATGGAAAAGTAGGAATTGCTAATGAGCCTCAATTTTGTAGCAGTTGGAAGCCTCAGTTTTTTTTTTCAAAAAATATTTGGTTCGTAGCCAGTGGTGCTCACACGGACATGGGGCTTATGTGGGGGGAACCACTTTAATATATCAATAGAAATTCTGAGACTACTGTGAATAATGTTTAGGAGCCAAATCGTCGCTAAATATTTGAATGTATTACTATTTTGCAACAATTTCGTATTCTCACTAAATGTCTTCATTTCTTATTTTTCTTATGGAATGTCATTTTTTTCTTCAACAAAAAATAAAATGCTTGCTTTGAGAAATATAACTTGGTTGAAGTACAATATAGTACATGGAAATGGATTAGTTTCGTAAGATTGCAGGGGATGATTGAATGTAGGGATGAGTAAAAACGCTAATTTCCACTTTACGGGTACCCTGTCCATGCAACTCTTCAAGGCAACTGAGTTTTCAATTTACAGTAGGGGCTGTTCAACACTTTATAATGGTGGCGTTTGGGTGGTTGATGGTAATAACTAATAAGAATCGGAAAGGAAGAATTATAAATGGGAAGGGTATAATGATAATTTGATTAGTTTGGAATCTTTGAGCATATGTCTGTATGTGGAACCAAAATCTACCATATTTTAGCTGACTGTTGAATAGACTTGATACAAAATTGAGAGCGAAATGTATGGGCAAGTTGGTGTAAACCAATGGGATCGACACAACTAAACTCTATGCTTCCTCCGTCCCTTCAGGTTCTTTACATTGGGGACGGGGTGAAACACATTTTAAGATTTTTATAAAATATAGTTTATTTTTTAAAATTTTTTTTTAATAAAAATATAAACATTATACTTTTATTTAAAAAAAGAAAAATTTAAAATAAGTTGTAAAACTATGTTTTATGAAAGCCTTAAAATACGTGTCAAGAAATGTAAAAAAAATTTAAAAAATGGATGGGATAAAGGAATATTAAATAATAGAAAAAAGAACAAGATCCATCAAATAGGCCCACGTTGGAACATATAAAGATAGATATTGAGTACTGTAAATAATACAGTAGATAAGGATAAGGAGTCAACGATCGGGTGCTAAATGGCATCTTTCAGTATTCAGTTTCCTCAACTTCGGTTCATGCTCACTACCTCATATAAGAGTAATGTTATATAATCCGAAAAATGTCTCAAATATATTTTCAAATGTCATATGATATCATTTTATTCGTAAAATTCATATTAGAATGAAGGGAACCTAAAGTTAATTTTAGAAATTTTTTCTAAAGTTAACTAATAAAACCAAGACATAAATCGTAATTATTATGCTCCTACGAAGCCCTTATAAATAAAAGATGATAAAAAATTAAAATCACATAATTTTAAAAGTTAACTTTAGAAAATTCTCCTAAAATTAATTTTATGAACCTTTTTCTCTTCATATTAACACACGATTAATTCATTTCATTAATAAAAAAATAATCAATTATATGATGACAATTCAATATTTGGGGACGATTTTGAGAACATTTTCAAAAACTTTGAGTTGATTAGAGCATCTCCAACCACAAGAAATTCTTAGCTAAAATTAGATAAAAGATACCATAAATAAAAATTATAGAGATTATCTAAAAAAACTTGAACTCCAATGGGTCAAAGCTGTTAGCTATAATTTTAGATAATTTCTACAGGTTGGCTATATTTGTCGAACCTCTATATAGCTGTAAGAAATCTGTAAGAAATCTGTAAGAAGATTCCACATCATTCATTACCATATTGAAGTGATATATTCTATTTATAACAACCTAAATTATTAATAACATACTATTTTTAAAATATAGCCAACCAATATAGCTAATACCATTGAAGTAAAATATCTTACAGATTCAACAAATTTTACATAATATCCTACTAAAGGTCCAATTTAGCCAACCAATTTTAGCTATTCCCGTTGGAGATGCTCTTACAGATACTTCACTCTTGATTCTAGATTTGTCGATACAAGAAACAAGGCCTCCAGTTTGACATTAAATGATTTTTTCCCCCCCTTAATTTATGTGATCGAACTTTTTAAAACCTTGATTTAAATATCGTAAAACCTTAATAAATAAATGTTCGATAAATGAATAATCTCTTCAAATTAACAATTTCTTTTATCCGAACATATAAGGGCATGTTATTTATCCTGGATAAATGAATAAAAATAAGTATCAACTTTAATTTATAGTTGAAATCTACCCAACGTTCAAATGGAATATGTTGTATTTACAAGGAAGTCCAAGAATTCCAATATAGTTAAGGTCCCGTAAAATTTTCCACTCTATTTTATCCTCCAATTATCCCTCATTCTATTGTTTTTCTTTACTTCCATTCATTCCCTTCCATTTTCCCCCAAGACCCCAACCAAACACAACATTAACATTGTTAATCTACCCCAAATCATTCTAACAGAAACAACAAACGAGATCTAAACAATATAAAGCTTAGCTCTCTAAGGAATTAGTACATACCTGCAACAATGATAATCATTATACAATCTAGGATTGCATCATAATAACTCTTTTATCTATAAGAGTTACTCAAATAATAGAAAGGGACTATCAACAATGGGTTCAAACTGTAAGTATGAAATCTAACAACAGCAACACAGAAGACAAGGAGACATTTTTTAAATTTCTGCATGATACAAAAGTTGAGTTCAGATCACATCACCACATGGCATTTCCATACTCAACATTTAGACAATGAAGCATGGGTTTCCACTACAAAAGAATGTGTAGCAGCGGAAATTTTGCATGATTGCACAATTGTCAAAAGTAAACAGAATGAATTGTGAGATGGTTATAAGTATGTGAACTACAAGTTACTATCCATGACATTAATATGTACAGCTGGTCGAATTAGATACATACAAGACCCCAGATCAAACAGAAGGGCCGGACCTGAGAACCTTTTCTAACTTCCCAGCCTTACTGTAATCCTTCTCTGTGAGAGGACCAGCTGGAAATGGTGTAATTTCAACAGTCAAGTGGGGAGTCGGAAGCTCGTCAAACAATGCCCTGACATTATTACAGCACACTGTCTCCCCATGAGCAGTCTCCCTCCTGATCTGACAACCCTGCAAGCATTCAAAAATATATTGATTGAAACAACTTCAGGTTCTGTTATAAAAGAACTCATTGGAAAGAAAATGATTAACTAAACTAATAATAAAAGGATATCTCCGAAAAGTAACATTTCTTAAACTTCAGTACCTTGTGAGAAGTAGCATCGCGGAATTGATCATCGTCAGATAGTACAGAGGCAATGGCTCTAAGAAGGCGTCGCCCTTCAGATTTGGATGGTATCCTATAATTCCGTCTTAGTGTACCCTTAGTTGTGGGATGCCATTTGCTTACTAATTTTCTTCTATCAGCTGCTTCCTTATCTGCATGAACAAAAGAAATTTCACTCAATAAAATTAGGATTCAAGAAATGACACCAATTTGGCTGTTACTCACAGATACTCACTTTAGCAATAGACTTCTGTGCAAGAGAAACAAAATGGTCGACGACATAATGATTTCATTTTCCTCAAGTGCATTCCATTGTTAATCACAGGTGTGCAGTCAACCAAAATACATTTTCTCATCATAGGCATGCACACTAGTTCTGTTTATCACTTTGTCTCCTAAGGTGCAGATTATTACTAGTCACCAGTGCACATTAAGCACAATGACACCACTTCTCCACATCAATGATGGCAATATGAGCATAGCAGGCAGATTAATATCCATTGGTTTCTAAAGATGTAAGACTTTTCCATCAATGGTAACAAGGTTGGCATGCATTGAATTAAATTGAGCAACCTAATAATTAAATTCTTTAGTCTGGTCAAGCTTTATTCTTGTTGATAATCGTCATAATAAATTACTTGCCAAACTTATCCCTAACATTCTGCAAATTGCTATTCCCATCGGATACAACTACGAAAGACAGAACAAACTTTTAAAGTCAAGTACCATCACAAATTGTTGGATTTATCAATAATAAAGCCCTTAAAAGTTGAAACTCATCCGATATAGCTTAAAACTTCACTCTGAAGTAAACAACTTAATTAGAAAAGGAACAGAAAAGGAACATGGAATCGAGATTCACAAGCATTAAACCAACAAAGTACAGAAAAACTAGCAATACAATTCTCCATAATCCAGATTTGTCGAAAAGTATCAAACTAGCCATTAAATAGGGGAATTGCATATTAAAATTATATACCTGGTTTGCCTTGAAACTCTTCAAACCACTTTGCGAACCCCAAATCACCATTACTACTTCCCACATCTACAAACACAGGCATTAATCAAGATATAAGAAATAACCCCATGAAATCATCAGTTTCCACCAACACACAATTACCTACAAAGCCAAACATCTAAATACATATTGAACAACCCCTTAACTTGCAACACAAAACAACACCACATATTAAATAATCAGAGCCCACAAGTAAGAGGCAACATCCAACTCTAAGATAACAGAAATAACAAGACCAGATGAGGACACACACATAAACAAGCCCATGAATTCAACAGAATAGCAATAAAATAGACACACAATATGGAAAAAGGCTATAAATTTGAAGGACCTGAAGAGACAAGTGGGTTAGCCGGAGATCCAACCAACCCAGTTTTCAAAAGGGCATAATGAATACAAAGCCTTCCGGCCCACAACACAACTGGACTAGTAGTCTCAATCAAAGAACCCTCTATTCTTCTTGAACCCCTCTTGTTCTTTCTAAGCTCAATATGAATACTTGGGCACACACTTCTAGGCACAAAAGATGAAGGGCTTATCAAACACTTGTTACTGGGACTGCTTTGCAGAAGCATTTCTTTGATTTTGTCAAGTACAGTGTAGTGTATGTATGTAAGTTATGATGAAATATGAAGTACAAGTAAATGAATTACCGTGCTCCTTATATACAGATAAGATAGATTGATAGATAGATATAGTCGATAATGGACAGTGGATATATATACTACTCTCTCGGTCCCTTCCCTTTTTAGTTGTACATTTGCAAAAAACACACATATTAAAAAAGAATTAATTATTTAATTTGTTTCCATGTTTGTCCTTAATCTTAATATTAAATGATGAGACGATGAGTTATAAGTGTGAATATTAAATATAAAGTCAAACTTTGATATTACAAACAAAGGGGTATATATGGAATTCAGGTGCAAAAATTATAAACACAACATTTGCAAAAATAATAGACCAAAAACTTGTTGCAGATTATGTCTACTAATCACATACTCTGCCATATACTAATAACAAAAATTATAAAAAAATCGCAAGGGAATTTCTTTTGAGCATCAAACCAGTGAAACGTTAAATAAACAATGGTAGTTCAAAAAACAAAAAATAAGAACAAATAAAGAAACAATAAACTTTAGCCACACTTGCATTGTCCTCTGTTGTTTTGAGCCTAAAATCAAATAATTTACTTGATCAAGAGTCAGGAAGCAGCAAAATTTGCACATAAGTTGATCGAAAATCTTCGGGTAGACTAAAAAAATAGTCTGTTTCTAAAGGATCAAGGGCAATTTTTCTCCCTGCCTTTATAAAATCTTCAGGACTTAACCCTTCAACCTTCAACAGCTCAGAATTAACAAGAATCCGTTTCTTAGCACCGTCTGATTCGTGTTGTAAACAATTAGTTAACCTTGCAATATTTTCATTTCCATTTTCCATGACATTGCTAATTTTTTGCAATCCAACTGTCAGTTCTTTCACAATTTCTAACGAATCTGTTTTTATTCGCTTACTCCCACGAGAACTTGCATCTGTAGGTTGAGAATTTGTTTTGGGATTCATCTCATCCTCAAGATTATCTTTTTGTTGTCCAGATTGTTGATACGAATTCTCCTCGTCATTAGCAATTTCTTCCACTGCATCAGCTGGACTTTCGACACCTTCTCCGTTAGCTCTATCTTTACCAAAAACTTGAGCTAACTCGTCATAAAATGGGAACGATTTATTTCTTAACCCCTTAGCATTTGGATGACTCTGTAAAAAAGATACAAAAAAGATTTATAGTGTAGTAGCTGGTTTCTAAAAACATGAAATTAACTAATTTTCTATCAAGTACTCAAGCAATTTAAAATTTAAAATTAACCCATAAAAAGTCGATAACAACAATGAATATGGGAGTGAATTTTTAAGTTTGATATTTAGCAGGATAGTGATTAATTTTTAAGTTTGATATTTAGAAGGATGGTGGATTTAACAAGAGGTTATTACTACTTCTGGTAGTTGTCTATTGTCTACAAGCCTTTGTGGCAGTTGTCTGTTGTTTCTGTATCTGGCTTACCTGTTGGTATGGTTTGTTTGTGCCAGAATCCTATTTTTTTTTTGTTTGATCTTGATACCACACACCAGCACTACAAAAAAAGGCAGTCATTTCTAAAATATCATGCATACCAATACGTTCCCAGTTGTCTCTTGTCAAGAACTGAAGAGAGTGCTTGCTTTAGAATAACAACAATAACGGTTCTGAAGTTCATATAACATTAAAAAGAATATGCATATTGTTAAAACACAAATAACATGTTTGAGGCCACCATTATATGGATCAAGTAAAAAAGGGATAACCTATTTTGTTATGTGGCCATAATTCGGGTATATTGATTTGGTTTGTGAGATGTTTAACATAAAAGTTGGGTAAGCTTAGAGAGCACACTGAATTACAATTTGGCTTATCTATCCTATAATAAATTAAAGTCTATAAAAACATAATAATTCACAAGTTAGTGAAAAACATAAAATCTGCTTGCTTTAATAGCTGCCAGTGGAAAAATTAGAAATATGGAATACTAGGAACATAATATAATACCTTTAGCCAATCCTCAAAGATACTCTTCTCGCATGTGATACATTTTTCCAATTCATTCCAACCAAATCCGCTATAATTCGGGCCACGCATCTCTTCAATTGCGAAAAACTGTCTCCTCAATAATCTAACCCGAGACTCAATATGAGGACGAGCTTTCATGCAACAACCAGGAAGGATCTCTCCCATAATTTTTTCAAGCTTTCCATACGCACCAGATTTCAGTTGACCATTTTCAGCCCTCCAACCACCATCTTCTACTAGCTTTAACAATGACTTTACAAGGGCAGCGTCCTCTTTACTTCTCCATCTAGTATTGTTGCTTTTAGAATCTACTTGTTTCGCTTGAGAATCTGAACTCATAGTGCTTAACCTGGAGACTTTGTCAAAGTTAAAAAAAATATATGTATACAAAAGAAACAACATTATAATTCTTACTATATGAAAGTGGACATAATTAAATTAATGTATTATTATTCTTCCAAGCAAATCAAATGTCATGCATACAAACCCAATTCAAGCATAAACATTACAAGAAAAAACAAATGTAAAATCCTAAAATCTAAATGATTAAAGATGCCTAGAGTTTTGCCATTCATTAAACATTTCATTGGCTAGTTGATTTCTAAAATTGTTCCAGGCAATACTAGACTCAAGATGGTGAACAAAATCTTCATTAAATGTATCTCCATTCTTTCCATTTTCACCAACTCTAGCCTCTATTGGGTCTACTCTCATATTAGACCTTATAAAATTATGGAGCAGAGCACATGCTGAAATAATTCTGCACTTGGTTTTCATTGGATACCAAGTAGTATCTCTCATAATACCCCATCTGAGTTTTAACATCGCAAAACACCTCTCGATAACATTTCTTGCTCGAGAATGCTTCATATTAAAAAACTCTTCTGGTGTTGCAGGTTGTCGACCATTTCTCCACTCATTTAGATGATATCGTTGGCTTCTAAAAGGGGTCAAAAATCCTTCGCAGTTCATATATCCAGCATCACATAAATAATAGCATCCTATAACAACAAAATTATGAATTAGTTAATTATTAACACAACACAGACCAACCAAAAATGAAAAAAATAATAAACACCTATATTACCTTGAGGAACCTTCAAAGGATTCCTTCTTGAAAGAGCATCTCGAAGTACTCTATTATCATGAGCTGATCCCTCCCAACAAGGTAATATATAGATAAACTGCATATCTCTTGAGCATACACCGAGGACATTAGTAGAGATATCTCCTTTTCTATTTCTGTATCTAACCTTGTCATTCTCACGAACACGCACTTTCACATGTGTTCCATCTAAAGCACCCAAACAATTCTGCAAAAATAATTACATACTAGTTATTATATTTTTTATGCAAGTTAACTAATTACTATATGTTTAGTTACCTTAAAACTCCTCCAGTTTGAATCCATGCAATTTGCTGTGATCGGTTCCGGCTTCTTAAGAAGATGATTGTAGCATTTAAGAAGAGCATGAAGAACGCAAGTAAAGTGACGGGATACAGTTTCCGCACTTCTTCTAAAAAAAACTTGAATTGTTCTGTTTTTTTTATTATGTGCAAGTATGTAAAGAAACAAAGCAACCATTTCACCCGTATCCATATTTCGATTACTTTTTAACCCTCCAATATCCCTAAGCATCCCGCACAAATTGTCAAAGCAATTTCTGTCCATTCTAATATTGTCTATACATACTTGATCACTAACTTGAATGAGAGATTTGATATTCAAAAACCTCGCTTGAAGTCTTTCATCAATAGAATGGTCAAAAAGAAAGTTTATTGGTCTAGGTATTCTCACATAAAATTGAACAAAATTCTGCAAAATTTCAATCAAAATCTCCATAATCTTTTTAACCATCTCATTGTGTATCGTAACACACGTTGCAACAATTTGTTTCCTCTTATTTAATGGCATTCGGGCCATTTCTGTTTCAATCACAAAGAAGCTACAGTATAAGAAAATAAAATCAAAGTGTAAACTTCAACTACAATTAATGGATGTTCACACTATATTCAAGAAACATCAAATTAACATATAAAACTATACTACAACAGATAACTGATGATACATAAATAAAAAACAATTGAAAACTGATATGATATTATCATATTAACAATCACTATCAATCTTATCGAGGAACATGATATAGGTGAATACCTGGAGATTGGTGACAATCCTGCAAACCCTCAATTCAGCTATGTTGGATCGATTACAGAAAAAATGACTATGGGGGTGGAAGATATAAGGATAATGAGTAGATAAATTGGCGGCAATGGATACAGTAGTTTAGCGCCCAATTTTATCGGGAGTAATTGGGTCGATAATCAATTGCGAGATTTAGAATGACCACGCCTAAGGTAGGGAAGTGAGTTACCGTGTTTTAGGGGAACTTGAAAAACACAGGTATTAGAAAAAACCATGTTTAATTTAATATTTATCCAACCAAACACGAGTTTTTTTTTTAATTTCCAAGGAACCCGTAGTTACCTAGTTGGGTTACAGCGAAACAAACAAGATCCGTCCCATAAAGTTTGACCTACTTTGACTTTCATGGAGATTTAAAAAAGCTTTGACTTTCACGGAGATTTAAAAAAGTTATATTTGACTTGTTAAAAAATTATTAAAGTTAGATGAAAAGTGAGTAAGTGGTGGGACCTATAAATATTTAAAAATAGATTTGAGATAGTGGGAGTAAAGTAGTGGGTGTAATAGCATTTATAGTATTTGTTTAATAAAAAAGTAATAAAGTTAGTCGGTGTAATATTGAAAAGTAGTGTTCAAAAATAGTAAGTATAGTAGGTTCATTAGTTTTGGGACGTACCAAAAAGAAAAGTGTGTCAATATTTTTGGAACGGAGGGAGTACATTATTGAGCGAAATTTGCAGTAAAGAATAGGGATGTTTAATTACTCTATTTTTTTAGGAGTATTATCATTGATATATCTTTATTTTATAATAATGAAAAATATGCTAGAGTTTAGGTGACGTCTCCTAGTCAATTCAATTTTGGGTTTTTAAAAAAAATATTTGATGATTTTAATTTTTTTGCAAAAATACTATTATTTTAAAGTTTTTTTTTGCAAAAATACGTATTGTTTGAAAAAAATTGCAAAAATACGGATCAACTAAAATCAACCAGATGCAACATTTTTTTATAATTTAATAAATCTGAAAGAACCCAAATCAACTAATTGCAACTCAATCAAATTACACAAAACAACTATATGCAACCAAAATCAACCCAATATAAGTTTATAAAGCAACAAAATCTACAGATCGGAGAAGGTGCCCCTGCGGAGCCTATGAGAAGAAGCTTGCAGGGGCCTATGAGAATTGCATCTTAATTGTATTTGCAAATGCAACCAGAATTTTCTTGTCGGAGAATGCGATGTGCCTGGCGGCGCCGATCATCGAAGATCGGAGGTGAAGATCGGAGGTAGAGGCGGAGGTCAGTTTGGAGGTGGGAGGAGGCGGAGATGGAGATCGGAGTTAGAGGCGGAGATGGAGATCGGAGTTAGAGGCGGAGGTAGAGATCGGAGGTGGACCGAGGTGGAGGTGGAGGTGGGAGATGGGTTTTGTGTCTGCGTGTGTTTGTACTCTGTGATTGTGTGTAGTACTGTAGTGTATTGATGGATGTAGTACTTTAAAGTGTAAAGTCCACTTAAGGAGTTCGTATATTTGCAATGAAAATAGTGAAGGTAGTATATTTCTAATTAATTTGAAAATATAGTATATTTGCAAAATAAATTAGAAAAAAATATTTTTTTGAAAATTTTTGGTTCTGCTACAGAATCAAAAAAAATAAGGTGGTTCTCCATGGTTCTCATGCAGTGCTACTCTATATATCTTTTAACATATTGGAAGTCAAATGAGTGTTCAAATTTACAGGAAAGACATATAATTAGAATTTCTATTAAAAACAGAATAGATATTGATAAGACATATGATTAAAAGTTTCATTGAAAGTAAAATAGGAGTTCGAATTTATAGAGAATAAGAGTTCGAATTTATAGAAAAGACATATAGTTAAAATTTTTATTGGAATTAGAATAGATATTTGAATATATAAAGGAGACATATAATTAAACATTTTATTGGAAATAGAATACAAGGAAGATGATGATATCTTTTACGATCTTCTAAAATTATAAATTTTTTATATAAGTTAAATATACTTCTATTAGGAAAATTTATTCATAAATCCAATACTATTCTCATTAAAAAAAAGTCTTCGTATTTAAAAAGAAAAGAATTGATGTGTTAACATAATAAAAGAACATTCAGTGAAACCCTAAATAAAGAAAGGAGCATATATAATATAAAGAGAAAATAAGATTTATTTTCATTTTTTAAAACTTCATAAATTTTAGAAAGTTTAGAGAAAGTAAAAATTGGAATTTACTCTATTTTTAGGTTTTGATATTAAGGAAAAATGTTGTTACATAATGTTAACTCGAATAACTTGTAGAAGGGGGGGGGGTTGAATACAAGTTATATAATCGTGTCTGATTTTTGCTTGATTAAGAATAAACGAATGAATCAAATTCTGTTTGTATTAAATAAATCAAATACAAACTCTACCAAAGGTGTACAAATACCTTTATCAGCTGCTGACAAAATAAAACTCTCTCTCTGTTTGTTTCTAACTCTCGAATACAAACCTTATACAGAGCTACGCACATTCACAACTCGAACTCACACTTTTTACAATGATATAGAGAGAGTATTTATAATGCTACCTATCAACTAATCACAGAAAGATAATCTATACATGACAATGTTTTGTCGTCCAGTTGATAGTTTCCATCTGTTAGATATAATTGATGTGATTTAATGTCAGTGTTTAAGTGTTACAGGTAAAAAGAGTTTAACTTGTTGATTGAAAGCAGTTGTAACAGAGTTTGAGTATACGCTGATAGCTGGAAGCGCAAATGCTGACAGAAGAAAGCGTAAACACTGCTAGCTGAACACATGGAAGCGCAAACACTGCTAGCTAGGAGAGCAACAGAGTTTGCTAAAGTCTGTTTACTGGAAGCGTCTACAAGTCAACAGAGTTTGAAGTCTAATTCAAGATTAATATGGAAGCAATATCTTTGAAAATTGGATAGCTGTCAAAGAGATTGAGTTGACTTAGAAGACGTGTAGCAATCGTAATTGATATCAATTGTATAGCTTAATTATAGGAGAATCAATTAACGATTGTACGTAGCTGTATATCTTATAAATACATTTAGGTTAACCCTAGAAGGGTATCCATCGTGAACGAATATCATTCATTGTAACCTAAGCAGCTCTCTGTGATATTTTACATCACTGAGAGAGGAATTATTAATTCCAAACAGTTTTAAGTACTAAAACGTGTGTTCTTGTTATTTACTCATACAGTACTTGATTATATATATTGTGTATTCGACCTAACAAGTGGTATCAGAGACAATCTGTTACTTTATTACAGTTAAAGATCCAAAACACAATAGTAATCAATGGCAGAGATTCCTCCTCCATCAGGTTCTGAGAAAGCACCTACTACTGTTAGTAGGTATGAAACAATTAGGGTTCCAATACTCAAGCCATCAGAATATGCAATCTGGAAGGTAAAGATGACCATGTTTCTGGAAGACACAGATCCAGAATATCTTGATAGAATTTATGAAGGTCCTCATAAACCTACAAAGTTAACTGCTGCTGCTGCTGGTGAGGAATCAAAGGTGGTTCCTAAGGAAAAGAAAGATCTAACTGCTGAGGATCTTTCATCTATTGCTAAGGATGCCAAAGTAAGGCACTTACTTCACAGTGCTCTTGACAATGTTATGTCTAACAAAGTGATTAACTGCACAACTGCAAAGGATATATGGGATGCACTTGAGGTTAGATGTCAAGGAACTGCTGCAATTAAGAAGAATAGAAGGAACATACTCACACAGGAGTATGAGCATTTTGAGGCAAAGTCTGAAGAAACCATGACAGAAACATTTGATAGATTCTGTAAACTGCTCAATGATCTATCATTGGTTAACAAAGAATATGATCTGGAAGATTCAAATCTCAAGTTTCTTCTCTCTCTTCCTGAAAAGTGGGATGTGAAAAAACCACCATAAGAGACAACTATGGCCTTGCTGATACTGAGATTGATGAAATCTATGGACTGCTCAAGACTCATGAATTGGAAATGGAGCAGAGAAACAGAAGATCAAGAAGGAAGTCAAAGTCTGTTGCACTGAAAGTTGAAGAAAAATCTTCAAAGAAAGAAGCATCAAGGAAAAAGGCAAAATGAAAAGCCTTGGTCATTCATTCATAAAGTGAGTCATCAAACACTGATGTTGACTCAAACACAGATGGAACATCTGATTCTGAAGATGATGAGGAGATGATGCAAATGGCTGCATTGATGGTAAAGACCTTCAAGAAGATGGGATTCAAGAACTTCAAGAAGGGAAAGAGATTCTCCAAGGATTACTCAAAGTCTGACAAGAAAAATTTCAGAAAATCTGAGGGAAAGGACTTCAAATCTGGTAAGAAAGATAAGTCTGAGATTCAATGTTACAAGTGTAAGGAGATGGGTCACTATGCTCCTGAGTGCAAAAAGGGTAAAACTGAAAAGGCACTCTACACCAAAGGCAGAGATTGGGCAGACACCTCAGATTCAGATGAGGAGGTGAACTATGCACTCATGGCCTCTACTCAGAATGAAGATTCTGAACTAAAGGTACCTCCAACTACCTATGCTTATAATACAGATAATATAACTGAATTGAGAATTTATCTTAAGGCATTACATATCAGTTATAGGGATCAGACTTTAGAAAATGAGAGAATCAAAAGTGAGTGTTCTCAACTCAAAGAAAGAAATAAACTTGTTGAGGAACAACTTGAAAACATGAATAAAATTCAGAAAGAAAGAGATGATGCTGTGTTTATAGAACAGGAGTTGCTAGGTAAATATAAGCAACTAGAATCTGAATTGGAGGATGCAAAGCACATTATTAAAACTTGGACACATTCTGGAAAAGACACTCAAGAGGTCTTTCAATCAGACACAGTAGGTCTAGGTTATTCTGAGGATGATGTGCTTAGGTTTCAGAATACAGTCAAGATGAGACCACCTCTTTCTTCTAAGAAATTTGGAACATTTGTTCATGGTACTGTTAAAACTGAACATGGAGCTGTTGACCATGAGCCAGTAAAAACCTGTGTCAAACAGGTTAATATTGGTTCAATGACAGATAAACAACTCAAGCATAAGCTTGAAGAAATAAAATCTGCCAACAAACAGAGAATGCCTAGGAAAAACAGAAATGGAAAGGTAGGCATAACATCAGGAATTAAGCCAATGCTTGCTACATTTGCACCTAGAAAAACTTGTTATAATTGTGGTAGCACTAATCATCTTGCTAGTTTTTGCAGGAAGAACAAAGACATTAATTCTTTACCCTCCAAATCTGGAGTGAAAAAGGATAATGTCAAACCAAGACCACAAACTCTGTGCAAACATTGTGGAAGTAGTTGGCACTCAATTTATACTTGCAAGAATTATCATGCTATTTATCATAATTATTATGAACTGAAACCTAATTTGAAATGGGTTAAAGTTGATTCTGCAAGTACTAAGAATGAAAATGTTAGTTTAAACTCTGATAATGACAAATCCGCTGCAAAAACTAACAGATTCAATAAAGCAAGAGGATCCAAGCAAGTCTGGATCCTTAAAACTAACAATCAGTGATTGTTTGTGATTGCAGGGCACCAGGGTAAGTACCCTAGTCGTGGACAGTGGATGTTCAGGACACATGACTGGAAATAAAGCCCTGCTATCAGAGTATGAGGAGAAGGCTGGCCCAAAAGTTTCCTATGGAGATGGCAACATAGGACATACTCTGGGATATGGCAATATTAATCTTGGAAGTGTCATCATCACAAATGTAGCTCTGGTTCCAGGACTCAAGCATGATCTGCTTTCTGTGAGTCAAATCTATGACAGAGGATATCATGTAGATTTTCAGCCTGAATATTGTCAAGTCATCAGTAAATCTACAGGGAAAGTTGCTCTAGTTGGAAACAGACACAATAACATCTATGAAATAAAATTGTCAACAAACTCTGATGGCAAAGCAGTGTGTTTGTCAACAAGAATGTCCAGTGAAGAGAGTTGGAAGTGGCACAAGAAACTCTCTCATTTGAACCTGAACAACATCAATGAGCTAATAAAGAATGATCTGGTAAGAGGACTACCAAAGTCTTTGTTGAATGTAGAAGGCCTGTGTGATTCTTGTCAAAAGGCCAAACAGAGAAAAGTCTCTTTCAAAAGCAAATCTGAGTCTTCAATTGTTGATCCTTATCATCTTCTACATGTTGATCTTTTTGGACCAGTGAATGTTATGTCTCTTGGAAAGAAGAAATATGCTCTAGTCATTGTTGATGAATACACCAGATTCACATGGGTGTATTTTCTAGCAAAGAAGGATGAAACTGCATTAACACTGGCAGAACATATAATGCAACTAAACAAAGGGTCAAAGAATCAAGTGAAGATTATCAGAAGTGACAATGGAACTGAATTCAGGAATTCAACAATGGAAGAATTTTGCAAGAACAAAGGAATTAAACAAGAGTTTTCTGCACCCGGCACTCCACAACAAAATGGTGTAGTTGAAAGGAAGAACAGAACTTTAATAGAAGCTGCCAGAACTATGCTTGATGAAGCAAAATTACCAACCTATTTCTGGGCAGAAGCAGTTCAAATAGCTTGTTTTACTCAAAATGCCACTCTGATAAATAAGCATGGAAAAACACCATATGAAATGGTGAGAGAAAAGAAGCCAAACCTGAAATATTTTCATATTTTTGGGTGCAAATGCTTTGTGCTGAAAACTCATCCTGAACAGTTGATCAAATTTGATTTGAAGGCAGATGAAGGAATTTTTGTTGGCTATCCACTGTCAACTAAAGCATTCAGAGTTTATAATCTGAGAACTAGAGTGATCATGGAGTCTATTCATGTGTCTTTTGATGACAAGAAAATAACTGGACTTGAAGATGTAGATGGACATGGTCAATTGCACTTTGAAAATGAAGATTTAATCTCTGATGAACTAAACTCTGATGAGTCTGATCTGACAAACTCTGAACCTCTACTGGTAAATACTGAAGAGACCTTTCAGCCAGAAACAAGAAAAGAACCAGTTGAGGGGGAGCATGAAGAAACTCATCAAAGTGATAATTCAAATTCTGATAATGACTCAGCTGAAAATTCTGAATCAAACTCTGGTGACTCAAACTTTGAAAGTCCAAAATTTGACAGTTCACACACTGAGCAGTCACATTCAGGGGGAGCCTCAGAGAATGAAGAAAGATATCAAGAGAATCAGGAGAACATGGATCGAGGGGGAGGATCCAACTTTGACAGAAGTCAATTGCCTTCAGCTAGGAAATTGACCAAATCTCACACACCTGATTTAATCATTGGTGATCCAGATGCAAGAGTAAGGACAAGAAGTGCAACAACAAATGAATGTCTGTTTCATGCATTCTTGTCACAAAATGAACCAAAGAAAGTTGAAGAAGCTCTTAAAGATGCTGACTGGATAACAGCAATGCAAGAAGAGTTAAATGAATTTGAAAGAAATGAAGTATGGACACTAGTACCAAGACCAAAGAACAGATCTATTGTTGGTACTAAGTGGGTTTTTAGAAACAAAACTGATAGTGAAGGGGTTGTTACAAGAAACAAAGCAAGACTTGTGGCAAAAGGCTATTCACAGCAAGAGGGGATAGATTATGATGAGACTTTTGCACCAGTTGCCAGATTGGAGGCAATAAGGATGTTTCTTGCTTATGCTTCTCACAAGAAATTAAAGGTTTTTCAAATGGATGTGAAAAGTGCTTTTCTGAATGGAAAACTTGAAGAAGAAGTGTTTGTTGAACAACCACCTGGTTTTGTAGATCCAAAATATCCTGACCATGCCTACAGGCTAGACAAGGCACTTTATGGACTTAAGCAGGCACCAAGAGCATGGTATGAAACCCTAGCTCAGTTTCTTTTAGAAAGTGGATTCAACAGAGGTACAATTGATAAAACTCTGTTTTATTTCAAATCTGGAAGTGACTTGCTTTTAGTTCAGATATATGTTGATGATATTATTTTTGGATCTACTAATGATAAACTCTGTAAGAAGTTTGCCAAGCTCATGCAGTCCAGATATCAAATGAGTATGATGGGAGAGCTAAGTTACTTTCTAGGCTTACAGGTGAAGCAAACAGATGATGGAATCTTTATCAATCAAGCAAAATATACCAGAAATCTTCTTAAGAAATTTGGCATGCTTGACTGTTCATCTGCAACAACTCCCATGGCAACTGCAACAAAATTGGACAAAGATACAGGGTCATCAGTAGGTATGACAAGTTACAGAGGAATGATTGGCTCTCTTCTCTATCTAACAGCAAGTAGACCTGATATCATGTATGCAACATGTCTGTGTGCAAGGTTTCAGGCAGATCCAAGGGAACCACATTTAACAGCTGTGAAGAGGATTTTCAAGTATCTCAAGGGCACTATAACTTTAGGGCTGTGGTACCCAAGAGAATCAGATTTTAAGCTACTTGGTTACTCTGATGCAGACTTTGCAGGCTGTAAGATTGACAGAAAAAGCACAAGTGGAAGTTGTCAATTTCTTGGTGATAGACTTGTGTCTTGGTACATCAAGAAACAAAAATCAATATCAACATCTACTGCTGAAGCAGAGTATATTGCTGCTGGTAGCTGTTGTGCACAGATTCTATGGATGAAGAATCAATTGCTGGATTATGGGTTGAGGTATAGCAAAATACCTATTTTCTGTGATAATCAAAGTGCTATTACAATGACAGGTAATCCAGTACAACACTCAATGACCAAGCACATCAGCATAAGGTATCACTTTATCAGAGAGCATGTAGAGGAAGGCAATATTGAGCTTCACTTTGTGCCTACAGATCAACAACTTGCAGATGTCTTTACCAAGCCTTTGAGTGAAGCAATATTTACAAGACTAGTCAATGAACTAGGAATGGTATCTGGTTTTGACTAAACATGTTGGTTAGACTCAAAATTTTCTTATAAAATGTGCTGCTCATATTTTTGGGAATTGCTAAAGTGCTATGTGAACCTTGTTAATTAAACTCTGTTATGCATACTCTGTTCACATGTTTCTATTCTCACACTGGTAAACTCTGTCAGTATGTTTGTTGGTCATACACTGTTAATATGTTTGATAAACTCTGTGTATTCTGAGTTGATTTTTGTCTGAATGAAAATACTAATGAAGAAAAATGTATGAAGCATGATTCTCAGTGAATAAATCAAGATTCTTTCTGAGTCACTGTGATCTAATCAGAAATTGTGCAGTAAGTTAACACAGCATGATACTGTTTCATATTTAGAGCATCTCTTAGTTTATTTGATCCTAAACTCTGAATCTATGAATACTGTGTGCATTGCCTCTCATGAATAACTTCTGATATTGATGAACTCTAAACTCTGATTAGTAACACTCTGTTTCCAAGACATACATAGTTCTTGATGATTCCTTGTTTGTACTTGTGAAAATTTTAAAACTTGAGATGTGTCATTGTTTAGTTTGGTGAGAAACAATTCATGTCTGCACCCTGTGAGATTTTGAGCCAAATAAGTGATTGATACATTTTAAATCAATCAGATTTTATTGATGTGTGATGTTCATCAGTAAGTATGTTGCTCTAGAACTTGCATTAAACCATTTTGAGACTACATGATATGTGTGTGCATGAAAATGATAAAGGCACTAGGATTTACCATCTTTCTTCAAACACTGTTCATAAATTCCACCCTTAGTAAACCCCTTTGAGCCTAATTAACTGCTCATTTTTCTTAAACTCTGAAGTATTAAGAGTAGTTATATTCTTTTGGAAAATCAAAAGCAAGCAGGTGAGTGTTTCTCAAGAAAAGAAATAGTTTACTCAGTATATATATTAAAAAGAAAAAAAGAAAAAAAAAGGGTATATATACTGATCATCTTGTACAAATATGTACTAACAGTGTGACTGAAAACTTTGGTCTGTTAAATTGTTCAGTTCGAAATTCACTCATGTTAAAAACATCTCTTCTCACCTGTTTGATCTTACTACATTACAACCCTGAATAAAGTCCTTTTGATTTGTGCATATATGTAATCGAAGTAGTGTAGAACTGGTGGAAATTCAAGCCTATGGAAGTATCTGCTTTTACTGATTGAATTTGAGAGAAAACACTTCACCTAAACACTTGTGTGCTTTGAGAGTTTGTGAGGAAATTCTTGACATGTAACTCACTGAATGATGCTTTGATGTCTATCTCCTGATCTTTTTGTCTATAATGACTGTGTGCTTACTTGGATAATCATGAACATCAATGGGATCAGGGATATTCAGATTTCTGTATTTAAGGAACTACAGAGTTTAGCATTCATCACATACTCCGTGTTTAATATGAGAGTTTGTGCATTCAGTGTTTATTGATTTGATTTATGGATTTTATGAAATATTAGATGCTATAAAAATTGATTTGGTAACCTCTGCTACTCACACACAAAATAATCACGACTGTGCATTTTTGAAAGGGTTTTAGTGATAAAGTTTGAAAATTTGACAAACACTGATGGATTGTGTTCTGTGCTCTAAGGTAAATTTTCATTAAGATAATTTGAAAATTTTGGAGTAAATAGAGTGGTTGACAACTGTTAATGAGTGTATTTTGTGGTAAAGTGTCTTGATAATAGGAAAGACAGCAGTAATAATGGCTTTTATTGCGCGTGATTAAGTGATTCGTTGCATGTTTGACACGTGTCCCACTTTCACCCACTCACTCATCATTATGTACCACTTTCACACTTCTCAAGGGAACAGTTGCGTGCTTTCAATGTAAAAACGTTTGAGTTTAATTTTTAATTACTACTCAAATCACTTTTTGTTACAATCACTTCTCATCCACCCATATTCACTTTACCAAAACACAGACCTCCTTTGTTTTTCACTTTGACATTTTCACAAACACCTTTCTTACATATCACTTTCATAGTCGATTCTTGCTTATTTCTTGATCTAATGGCAACAAAACCTTTTACTTCGTTTGGTCTTCGTTTTGTGCCTAACAATTTTGCAGCTCTACTTGAGAACGACCGTGCTCCTGAAGCGTTTCACCTAATGCAAAACTTTCTTCGTGACTCTGAGATTGGGCAAGCGTTGATTGAACCTGCTACTCTATCTGCATCTCAGGTTGTCACTTTCTGGCAAAACTCAAGGTATATAGAAGGAGGAGAAAATGGAACTCCGTCTATCATCTTCTCTCATGATGAACAAGAGTTTGTAATTACTCTACAAACTGTTCGCGAGACCATGGATTTCGACACACATACTTCGTATGCTGTTGTCTCTGAGCAAAATCTGAGAGAAATGTTAACAGAGATTGGGTATATGGAATCTCTTGCAGAGCTGGGCAGTGTGAGGAGGCCGAATCTTTGAAAAGAATGGAATTTTTTCTTTGACTGTATCACCAGGACATTCCAGAAGAAAGTCACCAACTGGGATGCCATTCCAATGGATAGTCTGCAAATTGGGTATTCTCTACTCTATGGCAGTAATTTTGATTATGGTCGTTATGTGTTAATGAATTTGGGTGATAAGTTGTTAGAGTCTACTACAGTTTATTTTGCTAGATTTTGTCAACTTTTGTTCAATGCCTGTGTACCTGGGTTAGAAGTTGATGCAGCTGATGTGATTCAACCCTTTAGAGTCAATAAGAGAATATTCTCTGATATGACTAATAAAGATGTTGGTAAAGACATACCTGCTTTTGTCTTGCCACTTGCATTGCAGAACTTCCTGAACCAACCACAAGATCCCCAATCACCACCACATGACTCACACCAAACACAACAACCAGAAACACAAAATATGCCTGAACCTTTAGCAACTGACCATACTGAAACTATACCCTCTCATCCTGTACAATCACCTGAGCCAACATCAACAAACACTGTACCTATTACATCACCACACACACAACCCGAACAAATAAACCCTGAGCCAACAAACCCTGTCACTACTACTCACCCACAACCAACATCTAAACCAAAAAGGAAGAAGCATACTGCCCTCAACAAAAAACATTCTAAGGCTAAACAGACATCTCCTAGAGCTGTTTATTCCAGAAGATTCATTAAAAGGGCAAATAGGCCTTCAACACCACTAGTTAAAGAAAGTTCTAGTGAAGAAGAAGAACTGATTGAAGTACCTCAAACAAAGAGGAGAAGGCTCATTCTTACTGATTCTGATGATGAGCATGTTGATGAGGATCAAGAGAAAATTTCTACTGATATTCCTACTGGTGAGAAAGAGGTTATCATAGAACCTACTATAGCAGAATCATGAGCCAAGATTGCTGAACCAGAACTTGCTACGGTTCAAGATAATGAAGATGTTAGAGATGCATTGCCTACAATGGAAGAGTTTGATGAAACTCCATTTTCTTTTGATAATTAAGCATCTACTCCAACACCCATGGAGGTTACACACTCTGTTGATACTGGTGTTGCAGATGGGCCTACTGTTGTTCTTGAAGACACTGAGGTTGCATCACACACAGAATTAAACTCTGATGCCCATCATGTTTCTGATCATGGTGAGGAGATTGATCAACCAGAGAAGGTTATTTCTTCAGAGCATCTTCAAGATGATAAAGGAAAACAGGTTGCTCAAGAACCTGTTGCTGCTCAAGATGAAGACATTGCTTCAGTTGCACCTACTGATGTGTCAGTGAGTGATTCAGTTGAAGACAAGAGTACAGGAGCTGAAAAAGCACAATTTCAAGCTGATGGTCAGAAAACAGGAGAAAAACCAGATTTTGCTGGACCTTCTGTTAATGAGATTGATGATAATTATTTGACCCAACAAACTGCTGATTGGTACAAGTCAGAGTGTATTTTTCCTCCTGGCAGGGCAGCTATGTTTCTCAAGGCAAATTCTTCAAAGATTACAAATCCAGATATTTTCACTTGTTTGCAAGGAACAGTGATTCAGATCAAATCCTTGAATCACAGATTTGATGATAATCAGAAAGCCATCGTTGATCTTCGAACAGAGGTTGCTACTCATGAGGAGAAATCTCAACGAGCTAATTCTAAGCTTTTTCAACAATTCTCCAAAGCTAAGAAAATCTTAATGACAGACTGAGTAAAGTTGAAAAGAATCAGCTTTTACTGACTGAGAAGGTTGATTCTATTGCAAACTCTCTTGAGTTAATCACCTCAATTCTGATTCCAGATGGTGATGATGTCAAAAAGGGGGAGAGAATTGCTAAAACTAAGTGTAAGCAAACTCAAACTCTGTTTAAGAAAGATCATCTGGATGAAGAAGGTGCCAATGCTGATAAGGGATTAAGAAGTGCAAATCCTAGACATGGACATGGAAGGTCTACAAGGTCAAAGCCAAATTTGGTGACTGATACAAATATTCAGAGTACCTCTACTTCAAAGCAAAAGGATTTGTCATTCACTGACAATCCACAAACAGATGAAAAATTGGCTGCTAAACTCTTTCATGAAGAAAATGCTGAAGCTACACTTGAGGACATACAAGCTGAAGAAAAGCTGTTGCAGAAAGAGCATTTAAAAGCACTAAAGTCCAAGAAAGGGAAGAAAACTGTCATAGCTTCAAAGCCTGTAATGAAAGGGATTGAAATTAAAGAGAAATTATCTGGTATTCAAGAAGAAGAAGAAGAAGAAGAAGAAGGAAAGTTGGTAAGAAAGTCTTCTCTTGATGCCAAGCTGAAGTTAAAAGGGGTAATGGGTGAAGAGAGCAAAAGTAAAATGATAGTTACAACCTCTGTTGATACACATGTTGTACAGAAGAATGAAGACACAGCCTCTGTTGCTACACAAGTTGTGACTACACCACTATTGTCTTCTCAGTTGAAATTAAAGTTTGGAAAAGGAGTTCTTCATGATCCAAATCTAGCATCTACAGCTCCAATGGATTTCACTGATGGTAGAGCCTTATCTGGTAAAATTGGAAACAACAAAGAAGGTATAGGCTCACACAGAGACAAAAGACAATATGTTGGTCCCAGAGATCCTTCTTCATTGGCTGTTCCGGGTCGTGGTGTCACTCAAGAGAGTTTAGACAGACTGGAGTCAGTACAGCTTGTATTCAGAAGAGTTTAGAGAAGGATTTTCTGCTATATTTCATGGCTGATGGAACAGTGTTTAAGGTTGCTGAGAAGGATATTGATTTAAAATACTGGGAAGAACTAGAATATGTTCTGTATCTTTTCAGAGTAAGAAATCAAAGAGCTCAGTCAGTTGCAAATGTGCTCAGACAAAAGATGATTCAAAATCTTGCAAGAAGAGGAATGAAATACAACAGCAAGTATGTTCCTAAGTACAGAGATTGGAATGGCAATCTGATAGAAATGGAGAAGGGGACTACAAAGTTGAAGACTGATCTTGGAATTACTGTTTTGGATTTTAATGTGAAGTCTGAAGAAGTGAAATATATCAGGTTGGGAAATGAAATGAGAAGAAACAAAATCTACGATCTTAGAGCTGCTATCTTTCAAACTGATGAGAATGATCCAGATTTAAGGGAGATCAAGGAAGCTATGCAGATTGAACTTGAAAATGCTGAGAGAAGATTGTTGATTGATTATCTCAGAACAACTCCAGATCTTGAGGAGGTTAGGTAGACAGAATTTGTAAGTAATTTGAATTTTCTATAGATTTTGCTAAGTCAAGATTAAACTCTGATTATATGTTAAACACTGTGTTTTTATTTGATCGTTTTGACATCATCAATTACTGTGAACTTGTACATTTTTCTAATGAACAAGTTGGGGGAGATTGTTAGATATAATTGATGTGATTTAATGTCAGTGTTTAAGTGTTACAGGTAAAAAGAGTTTAACTTGTTGATTGAAAGCAGTTGTAACAGAGTTTGAGTATACGCTGATAGCTGGAAGCGCAAACGCTGACAGAAGAAAGCGTAAACACTGCTAGCTGAACACATGGAAGCGCAAACACTGCTAGCTAGGAGAGCAACAGAGTTTGCTGTTCGCACTTATTCACGCAAGAGAACGTGGTCAACAAGTAATATAGAGTAAATAGGATTCGTTCCCACAGAGACTCTAATTGTTCGTTATGTTCACTTATGCACCAGCTAATGATTTTTACTCACTGCTAAGACAATCACAATATTGGTTTGATTTAACTAATGATTAATTATCAACTAAGCCAATTACGAGAAAATAACTTACTTTAACCTTATAATAAATAAACATGGGATTTCAATTTCAATTACTACTTCATCTAGAATCTTATGCCCTTTAGCCTAGCATGTGACAGAGTTGATTACTGATTAGATGCACTAAACTGATACACACCAACTTTCGTTGTGCATATACCATCCTACTGATCATCCACAATTGATAGAAGTCAAGTAGTCACCAAATATGTGTAGTCCCTATATGTCTATAGCAATTGAACACATACCGGTTGAAAATCAAGCACCCATTAAACCACATAGTCGATGCACGACGGTTAGAATCACATCACAAATTAATACATGTTCTTCACATGCAAAAACCTATGCTAGCATGAATTGTTCTAAACCCTAGATCCACTTTCGCATTCACTAGGATTAAACAAACAATTACAAGTGTTCGCGACGCACTTATAATGAATAAGCATAAACATACTAGGCAATCAATACATACAATCACACACCAAGGCATAAAAACACTCAATAACTAGAATCCATAGCAAAATCCATTAAAACCCCATGATAACGAATTAGCCCATAATTGACCTAATTGTCATCATGGGTTCTATGGAAAACATAATTCTAAAATCAACAAGTAAAAATAAAGAAGAAGAATAAAGTTTAGAATTGAACTCCCACAATAGAAGAATACAAAGGTATCAAGAATAATCCTTGCTTGTCACTAGCTTGGAAGAATTCCTTCTCCTCTTCTCTCCTCTGAAAAACTAGGTTACAATATGAACGTATGTATATATCTGATTACAAGGGTAAGACGTTTATACATAAAAAACGTTTCTCCCTCTTGCCTAATAAAAATATTTAATATTCTATTACAATTAGAATTTAATTAAGGTGCTAAATCCTGCCCGGAATATAATTAGAACTCGAAAAGGGCAAAACAGGAATTTCCCAGCCATGCTTCACAAAGTCTGCCTGCGGGAATTAACTCAGTACTTTACTTGCACGTGATTCCTATCCCAGGTTGTAGAAAATCTCTCAAGCTTCGCGTGGGCAGTAAGATCGCTAAAAACGGACTTACAGAACTCCAGATATGGCCAAAACAGTATAAGCTGCGCAGCCTTCCCAGAAAATCCGAATTTAAATCAATTAATTCCCCAAAAATTGTAGAAGCATCCACCTTAATCAACATTCTCGTAAACCTGCACAACTAAGCAAAACACATCAAAACTACAAGAAACTTGAGTCCAAGACAATCAATTTAAGCCGATTTAGAATGCTCCAAGTGGATATAAATCCACTTATCACACCCCCAAACTTAAACCGATGCTTGTCCTCAAGCATTAACAATTACAACTAACTAACTAGTACCACTTCCGTAGGTGATCACGGTTGCATTTGGCATATGCAACAAGCCCTTTAAACCCCTAGGCAGCCCTAGTGGACGAGTAAGGTCTCGTGAGGGCCTATAGCGAATGTACCCACAAAATCCATTTAACCTAATGCAATGCAATGCATGAATGCAACTATTATGAAAAATGCAAGATCCCCTTCAAACTCACCAAAACCAACTAACAAGCAAATATCTCAATGAATGTAACAAATCCAAGCAGAGCTCGACTAAATCCCCGTATACTAACAAATACATGAACAGAAACGTGCGTGTGTGCAATGCTCATCAGAAATACCCCCAGAACTAGGTCAAAAATCATACATGCTTTCCGTCAAGACAATCACAGGTTTATAACTAGAATAGACTGTAGACACTCCATAGCCTAGGAACACCTCCACCCTTATCCAAGGTAGACAGAAACTCATGCTTTATTACTATACTACGACACTACATATACAATACGCATGCTTATTTAACCGTGCAATGAATGAGACCCCAAAAGGCTTATACAATAATACCCATGTAGCGAGTGTTAGGTCAGCAGGATCCCAGACTATAAAGCCTTAGGTCACTAGGACTAAGTCCCCTCAGACTTAATTACTCGAGTATTAAAGAGCTCACTCTGGTTAATTATGCATTAACAAACAATACTAGACTCTTTTTTTTTCCTTTTTTTTTTCTTTTTTCTTTCTTTTTTTTTGTTTTTTGTTTTTTTTTTTTAAGGTTTTAATCTGGAATGAGCCTTTCTCATTTCCAACCCTAGACTACTCACATAAATATGAGCTGGCTACTAGCCATTTGACACCTAGCCATTATTGACAAATATTAACAACTAGCATGAAATTCCTGGTTTCCCCCAAACTTAGACTTTAATGTTCCTACGCTATAAAGGGAATAACGAAAATTCTAAATATAAACAAGTGATTAAATCTCAAAACATCCCACAGGCATGACCCTAACCTAGCCCCAAAAGCACCCCAATGAGACTTTGTAATAAATTTTGTTCCCGTAACATGCAAGTCAATTTCATAGAAACTATAAATCAGCCCTCTACTCATCATCATCACACCCAAATCAACATCCACCTATCAATCAGAATCAGCTCATCCTAAGGGATCATGAAATATGCATGCCATGAAAATGCAACTAAATGAAAACTCACATGGTATACGAAAATAAAACAAAATGTCCTATATGAAACAAACGTAGATAATACGAACATAACAATCATGCATGAACTATCACTACTATGCAAACATGATATCCTATATGAACACAAAATACAACAATATATATACAACTACTAATCCCTCATACCACCCCCAAACTTAACATATTCAATGCCCTCATTGAATGGAAGTAAATACAAGGGATAGCAGAAAACATACCTGAATATCGAAGCAGTCACCCTCCTCGGATGAATCTGGTGGAGGATATTGCGCACAAGCTCCATAGACTGGCCACCTTGCCTGAATACTACAAAACCCACAATTGACAAGAACACAAATTCGTAATAAAAATATGATTAGGGAAAAAGATTTACCCCCATACGAATCAAAGAGGTGAACTTGCAATTAATTCCTCTTTAGAATTGAATATTTAGAGATATAAATAAAATAGAAGAGGAATTGGATTTGTATGTATAGGTGTGTCTATTAAATAATAATAATAATAATAAAAAGAAATAAAAAATAAAAAAATAAAAAATAATACTAAATATAATAATAATAATAATAATAATAATAATAATAATAATACATAATAATAATAATAATACATAGTAAATAACAATAATAATAATAATAATAATAATAATAATAATAATAATAAATATGAAATAGAATAGAAAAAGGTTTAGAATTTTTGGAGAAAAGATGGAAGGTTTTGGAATTGGAAAAGGATTAGAATTAGGTTTAGAATGGGGGTATAAAAAGAATGGGAGGGGAAAGAATTTTTTTAATATACACAAAGTGCACACACGGACAACAGAGGAGAAAAATTTTTTTTTTTTTTTTTTTGAAAACCACCGACCACGCGCCAGCTGCGGCAAGTGAAGGCAAATTGCCTCACATCCAGTAACGCTAATGCAGATTGCGCCACAGGGGCGCAGCTTGCTTCCTTTACAGTTGCGCAGGCGCAACTTGCGCAACAGGGGCGCAATTTGCCCTGTAACGCAGGTTGCTCATGCGTGACACACCCAAATTCGATTTTTTCATTTTTTTTTTTTTTTTTTTCACAGATTTTTTTTTTTTTTTTTTTTTTTTTTTTCTTTTTTCACACAACACTCAAATTTTTTTTTTTTTTTTCCTACACTAATGCATGGGTTGCCTCCCACGAAGCGCCTTTCTTTAACGTCTTTAGCTAGACTTGGCCACAATTTTCCTCTTGAAAAATTTCTGCACCGCATCTCTATAAGGCCATTTAATGATCTTTTCTGGAGCGACAACTTCAACAACAAGCTTTACCCGTATTCGCTCCTCACAAGATCTCTTAACAACATTCTCCCGCCTACCTGAAAAGTTAGCAGCAATAACAATAGCAAGCAAAGGAGATGAATTACAAGGAACATACCCCAGGTGAACTAGCAATGTTTTGAGCTCGAGTTCGGGAGCTCCTTCAATTGATGGCTTAAGGCGCACCTGAGAATTCCAGAGATCTTCCACTCCAAGCATCTTATGTGGAATACATAACCCCATTAACCAAGGCACTGTAATCCTCAGTTGGCCATGCTTTGCCTTCTCCTTCTCCGTGTCATACTTTTGGCTCTGCCCTGCATCAACCAATTTCAAGCTAAAACACTCCTCATCCTCCACCGGCAAATTCATGGCTAGAGTTTGCTTCTGAAGCCTCTGTGGATATGGAGGAAGAAAATTGATTTGGATGATCTTTGTAGTCTTCTCCGGAGTAGATTTTTCAACAGGAGTGATACTCTTTTCCTCTTCTGCCTCCAGCTGGTCGAAGTCAGATTGCAACGAAGCGGCATTCAACAACTGAACATGCTCTTCTAATTCATCATCTTCCACACTGAGACACTCTTCATCCTTCGAAGGAATTAGCATAGCCGCTTGAGCCTTGGAATTTTCTTGATCTTGGGCTGATTCTTCAAAATTTTCAGATTGCAAAGGAAGTGGTTGCGGCTGATTATTCAGAATCAAAATTTCTGGACATTCTGAATTTTCTGATTGGTTTGCCTCCGACTCTGCTTCCTTATCAGCTTCATGTTCTGCTTCTTCCCCATCTCTGCCCTCAGACTCTCCTTCATGAACTACGATCATGGTCTCACCCGTGGCTAAGAAAGGCCAGTCAAGACTGATAGTAAGGCTCTTGTCCTCCTCCTCTACATCTAGGCCTTCTGTGTCACTTGCAATTTGATTCAATGGTTGTAATGCATTTGCAATTTGACCAATCTGATCTCCTATTCTCTGGAGAGACAATGCATTGCTTTTAGCCATCAACCTCAATTCTTCTAATTCAGCTTCTTCGGTCGACTGTTGGATAGACCAAGTCTGAAATTGCTGCTGCTGAAATTCAGGAGGTTGAAAGTGTTGATGCACTGGGGCATACTGATGCTGAAATTGTAGCCCCTGTTGCTGCTGAATTCCCCCTGGATTGTATGGCTCATCTTCAAACTGCTGATTTTGGAGCGGGTAGAATGGATATTGAGATTGCTCCATACCACTCTGATTGTAGTCCCAGCTGAAATTTGGCCGGTTTCTGTTATACTCACATTGATGAGTGTAATGTCCACCTGCACACAGCTCACAAACAATTACAAATTCCTGCTCCCAATAATCCATCAAATAAAAAAAACGTCCGAGTCAGTGAATTTAACCCAAATTGATGACAAGATCATAAACTAAACGAACAATGAACCGAGTCCCCGGCAGCGGCGCCAAAAACTTGTTCGCACTTATTCACGCAAGAGAACGTGGTCAACAAGTAATATAGAGTAAATAGGATTCGTTCCCACAGAGACTCTAATTGTTCGTTATGTTCACTTATGCACCAGCTAATGATTTTTACTCACTGCTAAGACAATCACAATATTGGTTTGATTTAACTAATGATTAATTATCAACTAAGCCAATTACGAGAAAATAACTTACTTTAACCTTATAATAAATAAACATGGGATTTCAATTTCAATTACTACTTCATCTAGAATCTTATGCCCTTTAGCCTAGCATGTGACAGAGTTGATTACTGATTAGATGCACTAAACTGATACACACCAACTTTCGTTGTGCATATACCATCCTACTGATCATCCACAATTGATAGAAGTCAAGTAGTCACCAAATATGTGTAGTCCCTATATGTCTATAGCAATTGAACACATACCGGTTGAAAATCAAGCACCCATTAAACCACATAGTCGATGCACGACGGTTAGAATCACATCACAAATTAATACATGTTCTTCACATGCAAAAACCTATGCTAGCATGAATTGTTCTAAACCCTAGATCCACTTTCGCATTCACTAGGATTAAACAAACAATTACAAGTGTTCGCGACGCACTTATAACGAATAAGCATAAACATACTAGGCAATCAATACATACAATCACACACCAAGGCATAAAAACACTCAATAACTAGAATCCATAGCAAAATCCATTAAAACCCCATGATAACGAATTAGCCCATAATTGACCTAATTGTCATCATGGGTTCTATGGAAAACATAATTCTAAAATCAACAAGTAAAAATAAAGAAGAAGAATAAAGTTTAGAATTGAACTCCCACAATAGAAGAATACAAAGGTATCAAGAATAATCCTTGCTTGTCACTAGCTTGGAAGAATTCCTTCTCCTCTTCTCTCCTCTGAAAAACTAGGTTACAATATGAACGTATGTATATATCTGATTACAAGGGTAAGACGTTTATACATAAAAAACGTTTCTCCCTCTTGCCTAATAAAAATATTTAATATTCTATTACAATTAGAATTTAATTAAGGTGCTAAATCCTGCCCGGAATATAATTAGAACTCGAAAAGGGCAAAACAGGAATTTCCCAGCCATGCTTCACAAAGTCTGCCTGCGGGAATTAACTCAGTACTTTACTTGCACGTGATTCCTATCCCAGGTTGTAGAAAATCTCTCAAGCTTCGCGTGGGCAGTAAGATCGCTAAAAACGGACTTACAGAACTCCAGATATGGCCAAAACAGTATAAGCTGCGCAGCCTTCCCAGAAAATCCGAATTTAAATCAATTAATTCCCCAAAAATTGTAGAAGCATCCACCTTAATCAACATTCTCGTAAACCTGCACAACTAAGCAAAACACATCAAAACTACAAGAAACTTGAGTCCAAGACAATCAATTTAAGCCGATTTAGAATGCTCCAAGTGGATATAAATCCACTTATCATTTGCTAAAGTCTGTTTACTGGAAGCGTCTACAAGTCAACAGAGTTTGAAGTCTAATTCAAGATTAATATGGAAGCAATATCTTTGAAGATTGGATAGCTGTCAAAGAGATTGAGTTGACTTAGAAGACGTGTAGCAATCGTAATTGATATCAATTGTATATCTTAATTATAGGAGAATCAATTAACGATTGTACGTAGCTGTATATCTTATAAATACAGTTAGGTTAACCCTAGAAGGGTATCCATCGTGAACGAATATCATTCATTGTAACCTAAGCAGCTCTCTGTGATATTTTACATCACTGAGAGAGGAATTATTAATTCCAAATAGTTTTAAGTACTAAAACGTGTGTTCTTGTTATTTACTCATACAGTACTTGATTATATATATTGTGTATTCGACCTAACACCATCAATAGAAAATTCTTTCCTTCATGAAATCTTCTTGCTTGTTCCTCAAACAAAGATCCTGTTTTATAGCACTTGCCAGTTTCTGTAGCATCCATAATGACATCATTAGTAACACGACTGATATCAGGATTCCATCTTGCATCAGGATCTGACCATCCCATCAGTACTTGATCAATATTTGACTTGACATATCAGGATTCAATCTCAGTTCCTAACATGTATTACTTGATGCACTGTTCATTCCTGACTAAAATTCTACAGACTACTGTCTAACACATATCTCCTATACATAGTGCTAAATCCTTTATAAGATCAGGATATACAAGAAGTATAAGTAAAATTCTATTCTTAACATCACAACTCATGAATTATTCCTAACAATCTCCCCCTATTTATGCTTTGAACCTGAAGCATAAATCTGAGTTGTTGATGTCAAAACATATAACAATACAATCAGAATAGAATTTATGAATTCAAAAATCATGAAGTTAAGTACTTCCTTCTTCAGATATAGACATAGTATCCAGTACTTAGAAGAAAGAATTCAACTATTTGATGCTTCTTTTCCTTTACCACTTCCCTGATAAGATTCACCTCTGTCATCCTTAGTTCATCTTTTATTTCTCCCAGTCTGTTTATCTCCTCCCCCAGTCTGTTGCCTTTGAACTGTTTTTATCTCCCCCTTTTTGACATCAGCAACATTAATTCCAAGAGATTCAGTAACAGAACAAATGAGATTCATCAGAACTGCTTGATTTTCCATAATAGTGACTTGATTATCTTCAAGTGTTTGAAGTCTTGATTGAATTTCAACTTGAGATTTCTGAATGTCTTGTAGAACTTCAGAATTGACTTTAATGTTGGAAGTGTTTGGAATATCTTCAGATTCAAGTCTTGTAGAAGAAGTTGCCTGTGTAGAATGATATTCAAGTAATAAAACTCGATTAGAGTGACAAACATCTTCATCTTTCTGATCTGAAGCTGCAATATGATCATCTTGTCCTTCACCAATATTCTGTGTACTAACATCTACAAATCCTGACTCCTCCTTAGATTGATCAGATACTGTTGATGTCTCAATTCTTGCTGATATTGGTAGTACAAACAAAGGAATACTAGGATCATTAGGAATATCTTCTGGTACTGATGTTGTAGAAGTTTGTCTTAGCCTTTCACCTCTTCTGTTGATAATTCCTGCAAGCCTTTCTTTTTGCTTCTGAGCTTTAACTTCTGGCTTTGAATTGTACTTTGCTAAGTCATTCTTCTCATACATCTTGATAAAAGAATAAGTACCAGCATCCATACCAAGATTGTTAGACCAAGATTCAGAAAAAACCTGATCCCAGAAATCAAACGATGGTGGTTTCCTAATTTTCTCTCCCTCACTATGGAGTTGATCATCCATACCCCCATTCTCACTTTGACTATCTAAAGTCAACACTCTTTCTACCTCTCCTTTTGCCTGGTCAGGAGCCAGCCTCTCTGATTGTGGATCAATATCCATCTTTTCAAGTGTATCACTCAAATTTGGATAAGTGCTCTCATGACCTACAAAAAAATAGAGTTTAGAAGAAGTTTTTATACCTGAACTCACATGGAGAGAGGGTTCCTCATTTCGCAAGGGGCTTGAGGTTTTCTCCAAGGAGTGAGCTGCTATAGTCTCTGAACCCTTACAAACATCTTCTTTCCTTTCAGAAACTACAGGCTCCAGTATACCACTTTCAGGTTCTCTACTAGACTCTGATGTCTTCAGTAATACTTCATTAGACACCATAGTTAGTATGTCACCGTCTTTAAGTGTTGTTTGCTGAGACTCACCCTCAAGGTGAATAGACTCTGACTAAACAATGTTTGTTTGATCTTCAGGAAAATCAGTCAAAGTTATTCCTCCCATATCATAGGGTTTCTCACTTGCAATTTTAGTCATCATAGAAGACCTTTTAACATCAGCTATCACAGCTCCTGAGTCATCCAACCTCTGACTAGATGGTTCTTGTGTTGTAGTGACTGTGATCTGATCTTTCCTACTATCCACCACTGGTGCAATAGTATCTTCTGTTGACTGCATTCCTCTATCTACTTCCTCCAGTTGTTCACCTTGAGCTGAAGCATCTTCAATAATGACATCCTTGTCAAATAAATATGTATGAAGTGATTGAAGTGCAACATGCTTCGAGAGTCCAACTTTCTTGACTAATTGTCTTCAGACAGTTACATAGAAATACATCTTCATTAAGTTAAGTCTTTGATGTAGAAGTCCATATTCATCCGAAAATAAAAGTTTTGGTACTCTTTCAACCAGAAAATCTAGAACAGGCCTGGATAGCTTCACTTTGATAGAAATAACTCCCATAGCCAGTCTGTACGATAATGTAGTTTCCCATAAAGAATCAATATCCAGATCTCTATTGTCATTTGCTGACTTGATTGTTGCTTTATTTATAGAGACCTGCATGATATTAGTTGGACTAGACTCTGTGTGTGTAGGTGACAAATGAATCTTTCTCCTTGTTCTCCTAGTATAATGAGCAAAAGATTTATCCTGAAAAGACTCAAGAGGTGTAGACACAGAATTGATCTTGGGATGAGATCCTTTTTCAATAGACACAGTCTTTTGAGAGACAGTATCCAGTAACTGTTTTCCCTTTTTAAGTACTACAGCCTTTTGAGAGACTGCAGCCTGGCTGTGACTAGGTGCTTCATCTCTTTGTCCTAGCTTAGAAAGTCGAATTGCATCCTTCGATTCTTCTCTCTCAGCAAGAGATATATTATCATCATCTTCACTAGAACTACTACTACTTGACACAACAAATCTTCTCTTCCTTGCAACTGATGTCTTTTGAGAAACACCAGAGGTTGGTTTCTTTGAAACAATAGGCTGTGAATCAAAACTTGGTTCTTGAATTGTTTCAGAGACTATAATGTTTTGGGCTACTTGGGTAGACACGGGTGGGTTCTCCTCCAAATGAGATTCCTGAGTCATTTCACCACAAAAGAAAGAAGAATTGTAGAGAGTAGGAAGATGAGTTTTAAGAATTACCTGAACATGATGTGGATAATGAATTGCAGGCATTTCATCTAGATTCTTTTCATTGTCCTTCTTTGTAATGTCAGAGGAAATTCTCTTTTGCTATACATAAGAAGAAACACAATGTTCTCTACCAAATCTAGCTTCAACATCAGGAATAATATGGTTAATAAACATTTGCATAAATCTATGATAATAAACCATTTCCTGTTTTGATCTCTTAACCCAAGTTTAATACTCATCTGATTTAAGATAATGTGACCAATGTTAATTACTCTGTCATAAAGCAAACTGTAAGCAATATGTAAAGTAACAGAAGTAATTTGCTGAAAAGAACTACATTTGCCAGTAAAACATTTAGCAATTTGATCAAAGAATAAAGACCATTCCTTCCTAAGAAAAGACCTATTTAACTGGCTCATGTTGTCTAGAGGTCCACTATAACCTAATGCAGACAACATAGTTCTTACATCATCATCAGATGGTTCACTTGCATAATTATCAGTAACAGGTAAGCGAAGTACTGATTTAACAACAGATTCAGTAATGTCATAAGTATCTTGTCCTAAGTGTAGAACAATCTTACCTGATTAACTCTGAGTAGAATCAATTACCTCAGCATTCTCCCAAGCTTGTGAAACAGCAGCTTGATTTATTTCTGGAGATGTTGTCAATGCATAATGCAAAGGTCCAATAGCCATAAAATCCATCACAGGATGAAAATCAGCTGATACTCCTTTCTTGCTGGTGATTGCTGCAACATGATTGTTAGTCATAAAATCAAAGTCACCAAACTTGAAAGCTACCGATTTAGGTAGACTTCTTTGAGCTACCATTTTTGATCTGAAATGAACTTGCGAAATCTTGAAATTGATTAGTGATTTTGAGAACTTGAATGAATGTTTTTTTGCTTTAGGAAATACGAATTAAAAGTTAGCAATAAACAATCAGAGTCTCAAAATAAAGATATATTCAAAAATCCTTCAGACCCACTAACCCACGTTGACACGTAGGTTGACAGGTGTCAGTCCCTAAAAAAATACAGTTTACCCATGATTTTTTGAAAATAAAATCCAAAATTGATTTTCATGAAATAAATCAGGGTAAAATCAAAATAAAATTAATACTGATCAGCTTCATTTTCTGATGTGATCTTTTTCACCAAAATAATCACAACTCTGAATGTGATTAAAAATAATAAAAATAATCATCAATCCTGATGAAATCACTTTCATTTTCCTGATCACTATCATCCTGATTCCAAAGATTAAATGAAGTTCCACGTGGCAATTTTAGAATTTAACCTGAAAAGAACATCAATAATCTAAACAAAAAATCTTGTTAGATTGTCAAAAATATCTTGGAAATATGAAAGAACCAGTCATACGCATAGATGTATATGCCGATACATTGAATATTTAAAATGACTGTTCAGCTTCTCACTCTTTCCTTTATAAACCCTTGATGTCTTTTGCATTTCTTAACTCCAAAAACACACAAAACCTCTCTGTAAAAAAACATAGCTTCCACAAAACACAATGACCTTCAATCCAATCTTTCGATTTCTCACAGATGATGAACACCAAAGATTCAATATTCGTCTCTTTGAAGAGATAACTTTTCTCATCATTTTAGACATGATTGGAGTAGATCCATATAATGTCCAGAACCTTCTCTTAGAACATCCATTTGTTGGATACAATCACCCTCTAACCTCCTCAAAACTTGAGGATGAAGAATTTGGCCGAGAGTCTGAGGTTGATCTTGATGGAGATGCTATACATTCAAGTCAGCTACTCTCATTCAAGTCGCCCAGACAAGGAATCCAGGAGTAATCATCAAAGTGACTCTTGAGATGCTCCTTGTCCTGAAGTAGATCTTTGAAGACTAAGAACAGTAACAACTTTAGACAAGAATAGAATTATCAGTAGAAATTAGACAAAAAGATATTTGTATTTCATTTCCATGTATGTAATGCTTTCAATTAATGAAAATACAATTTCTTATTATCTACTTGTCTGTTGTTCCCTGTTTATCAAATGATCTGACTAATGGTATAAATTATCAATATGAATGAATTAAAGTTTGCTGGCATAGACTTATCAAAACTTAGAATTAGATTACTACACAAAGTAAACGTCAGGATTTGAAAAAAATTTCACAATCCTGATACTGACACAATACTGATGATGTCAGCATCTTGATAACAATTCTAATCTTGATGATTATTAACAAGTCTATCATACTGAAATTTATCAAGGCAAAGTGTTATAGCTAAAGCATTTAACAATCAAATATAGATCCTGACAAGAATATCAAGTCTATAAGCTAAAAACAACATACCTTGCTACTTTTGCAGATGTTGAAGATCTAGAAATTTAACATTCCTAACTCACTTACTAATCTACTAAATGTAGTCTCATCAAGTGGTTTAGTTAGAATATCTGCAAGCTGTTTGTCAGTAGGAACAAAATGAAGTTCCACAATACCATTCTCAATATGTTCTCTAATAAAATGATACCTGACATCAATGTGCTTAGTCCTTGAATGTTGAACTGGATTTTCTGCAATTTTAATAGCACTAGTATTATCACAAAACATAGGAATATTACTAAGTGTCATACCATAATCCATCAACTGATTTCTTATCCAAAGGAGCTGTGCACAACAACTGCCTGCTGCTATGTACTCAGCTTCTACAGTTGAGGTTGAGACAGATTGTTGCTTCTTGCTTTCCCAAGAAATCAATCTGTTTCCCAAGAATTGACATGTACCTGTAGTGCTTTTCCTGTCTATCTTACACCTTGCATAATCAGAATCTGAATAGCCAATTAGGAAGAAATCAGATTCTCTAGGATACCACAAACCAAGATTTGGAGTTCCTTTGAGATATCTAAAAATTCTCTTCACAGCAATTAAATGAGATTCCTTAGGATCACTTTGGAATCTAGCACATAAACAGGTAGAAAACATTATATCTGGTCTACTTGCAGTTAGATATAACAATGAGCCTATCATGCCTCTATAACTAGTATTATCCACACTCTTTCCCTTAGGATCAGAGTCTAGTTTAGTGGCTGTTGCCATGGGTGTTTTTGCAACTGCACAGTCTTGAAAGTCAAACCTTCTTAAAAGATCTTTGATCTACTTTGACTGATTAATGAAAATACCAGTCTCAGTCTGTTTGACCTGCAAGCCTAAGAAATAATTTAATTCACCCATCATGCTCATCTGATACTTAGACTGCATAAGCTTGCTGTTAGGAATAATTCATAAGTTGTGATGTTAAGAATAGAATTTACACATTATACTTCTTGTAATCCTGATCTTATATAGGATTTAGTACTTTATATAGGATTTATGTATAAGACAGTTATCTATACAGTTTAGTCAGGAATGAACAATGTATCGGAGACTACATGTCAGGAACAAAGAGCAAATCCTGATGACGGTCTAATAATGCAAGATGAAGTCCTGATATCAGTCTTGTTACTGATGATGTCATTATGGATGCTATAGAAACTGGCAAGTGCTATAAAACAGGATTGTTGTTTGAAGAACAAGCAAGAAGATATTATGAAGGAAAGAGTTTTCTATTGATGGAAACTATCAACTAGAAGGCAGAACATTGTCATGTATAGATTATATCTTTCTGTTATTAGTTGATAGGTAGCATTATAAATACTCTCTCAATATCATTGTAAAGAGTGTGAAAAAATTGAGTTCGTGTGCGTAGCTCTGTATAAGGTTTGTGTTCGAGAGTTCGAAACAAACAGAGAGAGATATTTGTATTGTCAGCAGCTGCTAAAGGTATTTGTACACATTTGGTAGAGTTTGTATTTGATCTTATTAATACAAACAGAGTTTGATTCATTCGTTTATTCTTGTTCATATAATCAAGCAAAAATCAGACACGATTATATAACTTGTATTCAACCCCCCCTTCTACAAGTTATTCGAGTTAACAATTGGTATCAGAGTAGGTTGATTTCGAATAATCATAAAGATCTGCAATCATGTCTGGTTACAAGGATGGGAATACTAAAATTCCTATGCTCAAGAGAAACGAATATACTCTATGGGAAGTAAAGATGTTGCATCATCTGGAAGCAACAGATCCTGATTATCTTGACAGAATCAGAGATGGACCTTTTGTTCCAACAAAGGTCGTTGGACAAGCAACTGTTGATGGTGTGGTTGTTCCAGAACATACAGCAGAGAAGCCAAAATCTGAATGGTCAGATAAGGACAAGGAGAATGTTCTTAAAGATGCTAAAGTGAGAAACATATTATTCAACAGTCTTGATTCTGTTCTCACTAACTATGTTCTCTCTTGTAAAACTGCTAAGGATATATGGGACAATCTTAAGGTTCACTGTGAAGGAACTAAGCCTGTCAGGAAGAATATGAGGACATTACTTATACAACATTATGAGTACTTTGAATCCAAGTCTGGTGAGTCACTTACTGATACCTTTGATAGGTTTACAAAACTCATCAATGAGATGGCCATGCATGGTGAATATTATGACTTGGAGGATATGAATACAAAGTTCATGAAAGCTTTGCCTGATTTCTACAATGAGAAGATATCTGCGATTGAGGAAGCTAATGATCTGGATGAGATTTCATTAGAGGCAGTATATGGAAAATTGAGAGCTTATGAACTTGACAAGCAACAGAAGAAGAGCAGGAGTGAAGGAAAGATGAAGACTATTGCACTTACTGCTCAATCTGAAGCTAAGAAGCTTCCTGAAGAACAGCATGAAGAGATTGCTGTAAAGAATTTAAGGAAGAAAAAAAGCAAAGAAAGTTCTGAGTCAGAGACTACTGATATGGACTCTGACAACAATGATTCTGAATCTAAGATGCAGGAACTCTTTGCTATGTTTGCTAAAGCCTTTAAGAGAGGAAGATTCAACAGGAGAAGATTTAGCAAAGGACCTTTTCAAAAGAAGGAGGAGAAGAAGAGTGACAAAGGCAAAAGTACAATTGTCAAGCTTGATAAGGCCAAGATCAAGTGCTTTAACTGCAGCGAGCTTGGACACTTTGCTAGTGAGTGTAAGAAGCCTAGAAATTCAGGAAAGGGTAATGCACTTATGGTCACACAAAAGGATTGGGCTGATTCCAGTGATTCTGAAGATGAATTGGATTATGACAACATTGCATTGATGGCAAATGGTTCAGACAAACCTGGATCTCCAAAGAAAATTTCTCCATCCTCTGTTAAGGTATCACTTCACTCTCTTGATTCATTTGATAGCTTAAATTCTGATGAAATTAGATCTATCCATGCTGAGTTTAAGAATCTTATGACTAATTTTAGAATTCTTACTTTTGAAAGAGATGAACTTAAGATTAAGAATGATAAATTAGTTGATAGAAATAATTTTCTTGAATCTGAATTAATTCAAATGGAAGAATACAAGTTAAGTTCTGATAAAGCTAAGCATGACTAAAGTGTTATTCTTGAGGCTTATGCCTATGTCAGAAAAGAACTAGAGGAAGAGAGAGATGTGATTAAGACCATTAACAATTCCAGTAAAAAGACTATAAAAATCTTTGAAAGTGGAATTCGTGGTAAGGTTAATGGTTTAGGTTTTGATAAGGCTAGACAAGAAGAAAAAGTAGCTATTGTCAATGATGATAGTAAGATAGAAGCTAACACATCTAAATCTGAAGGTAAGAAAATTGTTTCTGAACCTAATCATGTTAAATTTGTTGATTCAAAAGGTACCCCTGTTGTACACAAAAGGATTAACAATAGTTATTCAGATGAGAAAGTGTTAGAGAAACCTAAGAATGTAAACATAGGGTTTCTGTCTAAGTCTCAGTTGAAACAGAGATTAGATGGTCTTTCAGAGTCTAGCAAGATCAAAAGAAATAGGAATGGAAAAGAAGGTATTAACAAAGAGAATAATTACAAGAATGTACCTGGTGCACCTAGGAAAAAATGCTATAAGTGTGGAAATCATAATCATTTGGCCCTAGATTGCAATCAAAAACCTTCTTGGAAAACTGAGTCCAGATTCCCCAAGACTCAGAAAATTCAATACCAACCACAAAAAGTTTGTTATCATTGTGGTAGTTTACTTCATTCCATTTACATGTGTAGAGAATATCATGAACTGTATTATGACTATTATTCCTTAAAATCTGAAACTCCTAGTCACAAACAGTTTGTGAAATTAGAGTCTAAAGTTGACTCTACAACAGGTAAAGTAAAAGCAAAATCTTCAAAGCCTGTCGTTTCTAAATCTAGTAAGAAAGGATCCAATCAAAGTTGGGTCCTAAAAAATTCTAACTAGTTACTTTTTGTTTGCAGGGCACAGGAAAGAAGCATTCAATTATCTTTGACAGTGGATGCTCTGGACATATGACTGGAAAGAAGTCCTTGCTTATAAAGTTTGAGAGGAAAGCTGGCCCAGTAATATCTTTTGGAGATGGAAACAAAGGAGAAACTCTGGGATATGGCTCAATTATTTTGGGGAATGTCATCATAGAAAATGTAGCACTGGTTGAAGGCTTGAAACATACTCTTTTAAGCATAAGTCAACTGGGTGATAAAGGTTACAAATCAATCTTTGACAGAGAAGGATGCAAAATCTTGAATATGCAGAATGGAGACATTGTTCTAACTGGTCAAAGACATGGTAACATATATGAAGCCAGCTTAAGTGATACATCTAAAGGAATTGTTAGATGTCTCTACAGCAAAGCAACAAGTGATGAAAGCTGGAATTGGCACAAGAAGCTCTCACATCTTAATTTCAAGAAGCTTAATCAACTTGTTAAGCACAATCTGGTGAGAGGCCTACCTCAAGCAAATTTTGTGCAAGATGGACTTTGTGATGCATGTCAGCTTGGAAAGCAAAGAAGAACCACTTTCAAGAGCAAGACTGAAAATTCAATTACTGAACCATTTCACATGCTACATCTTGATCTGTTTGGTCCAGTAAACATTATGTCTATAAGCAAGAAAAGATATGTTCTAGCGATAGTGGATGATTTCACAAGGTTCACATGGGTGTTCTTTCTACACAAGAAGGATGAAGCTCCTCAGCAAATCATTGAACTTATCAAGAATATTCAGAATAACTCTGAGTACAAAGTTAAAGTACTTAGAAGTGACAATGGTACAGAATTCAAGAATTCTACAATGGAGGGGTTTTGTGCAGACAAAGGAATCACTCAACAGTTTTCTGCACCTGGTACACCTCAGCAGAATGGTGTAGTGGAAAGAAAGAACAGGACTCTCATAGAGGCAGCAAGAACCATGCTTGCAGATGCAAAGCTTCCAACCAACTTTTGGGCAGAAGCTATTAACACTGCATGTTTCACTCAAAATTGTACCTTGGTAAATAGTCATGGAAAAACTCCCTATGAGATGATCAAAGGAAAGAAACCAAGTGTGAAATATTTTCACATCTTTGGATGCAAATGCTATGTCCTAAAAGTTCATCCAGAACAACTTGGAAAATTTGAAGCCAAATCGGATGAAGCAATTTTTCTAGGATATTCAGCATCTAAGGCCTTCAAAGTTTATAATCTCAGAACTCACATTGTTATGGAATCAATTCTTGTTGCATTTGATGATAAGAAATTTGGAATTCTGCAAACTGATGAAAGCCATGACAAATTGGAATTTGAAAATCTGAAGAATTCTGAGATACTCTCCAGTGATGATGAAGGTTCTCCAGAAGGAATTTCTATTGCTTCTCAAAGGAATGCTACTGTTGAGGGGGAGCAAATAAATCAAAGAGAACACAGTGATCATCAGGAGCAGACTAGCCTTTCAGAGTCTACTCCATCAGAAATTGACGTTTCAGAGTCTACTCCATCAGGAACTGATCTTTCAGAGTCTACTGAGGAAAGATCAGTAACTAGCAGCAATATGGAATCTACTGATTCTATTGATCAAAGGAGAGTTTTTGAAGGTGGAGAGAATTCTTCTACAAGAGATACCACTAACTTAGGGGGAGAGACTAGTAGAGTTAATCTACCACCTGTTAGAAAATGGACAAAGGATCATACTGAAGATTTGATAATTGGTGATCCAAATAGTGGTGTTCGAACTAGAAGATCAATTCAAAATGAATGCTTGTATAGTTGCTTTCTCTCAAAGAATGAACCTAAGAAGGTTGAAGAAGCCTTACAGGATCCTGATTGGGTAATTGCAATGCAGGAGGAGTTAAATGAGTTTGAGAGAAACAAAGTCTGGAAACTGGTACCAAGACCTAAAGATAGATCTATTGTTGGTGCAAGATGGGTTTTCAGAAACAAGCTAGATGAATCTGGTATGATTGTAAGAAACAAAGCAAGACTGGTGGCCAAGGGTTATTCTCAGGAAGAAGGCATTGATTATGATGAGACCTTTGCACCTGTAGCAAGATTGGAAGCAATCAGAATGTTTCTTGCATTTGCAGCTCATTCAAAATTCAAAGTATACCAGATGGATGTAAAGAGTGCTTTTCTAAATGGCAAACTTGATGAGGAAGTGTATGTGGAACAGCCACCTGGATTTGTTGATCCAAAGTTTCCAAATCATGTCTACAAACTTGACAAGGCACTCTATGGACTAAAGCAGGCACCAAGAGCATGGTATGAGACTTTGTCTAAATTTCTTCTTGAAAATGGCTTCACAAGAGGTACAATTGACAAAACTCTATTCTTTAGAAAAATAAAAGGTGAATTGCTTTTAATTCAAGTTTATGTTGATGATATTATTTTTGGTTCTACTAATGAAAAATTGTGTGCTAAGTTTAGCAAGCTTATGCAGTCTAAGTATCAGATGAGCATGATGGGTGAATTAAATTATTTCTTAGGCTTGCAGGTCAAACAGACTGAGACTGGTATTTTCATTAATCAGTCAAAGTATATCAAAGATCTTTTAAGAAGGTTTGACTTTCAAGACTGTGCAGTTGCAAAAACACCCATGGCAACAGCCACTAAACTAGACTCTGATCCTAATGGGAAGAGTGTGGATAATACTAGTTATAGAGGCATGATAGACTCATTGTTATATCTAACTGCAAGTAGGCCAGATATAATGTTTTCTACCTGTTTATGTGCTAGATTCCAAAGTGATCCTAAGGAATCTCATTTAATTGCTGTGAAGAGAATTTTTAGATATCTCAAAGGAACTCCAAATCTTGGTTTGTGGTATCCTAGAGAATCTGATTTCTTTCTAATTGGCTATTCAGACTCTGATTATGCAGGGTGTAAGATAGACAGGAAAAGCACTACAGGTACATGTCAATTCTTGGGAAATAGATTGATTTCTTGGGCAAGCAAGAAGCAACAATCTGTTTCAACCTCAATTGCAGAAGCTGAGTACATAGCAGCAGGCAGTTGTTGTGCACATCTCCTTTGGATAAAAAATCAGTTGATGGATTATGGTATGACACTTAGTAATATTCCTATGTTTTGTGATAATACTAGTGCTATTAAAATTGCAGAAAATCCAGTTCAACATTCAAGGACTAAGCACATTGATGTCAGGTATCATTTTATTAGAGAACATATTGAGAATGGTACTGTGGAACTTCATTTTGTTCCTACTGACAAACAGCTTGCAGATATTCTAACTAAACCACTTGATGAGACTACATTCAGTAGACTAGTAACTGAGTTAGGAATGTTAAATTTTTAGATCTTTAACATCTGCAAAAGTAGCAAGGTATGTTGTTCTTAGCTTATAGACTTGATATTCTTGTCAGGATTTATATTTGATTGTTAAATGCTTAAGCTATAACACTTTGCCTTGATAAATTTCAGTATGATAGACTTGTTAATAATCATCAGGATTAGATTTGTTATCAGGATGCTGACGTCATCAGTATTGTGTCAGTATCAGGATTATGAAAACTGTTTCAGATCCTGACGTTTACTTTGTGTAGTAATCTAATTCTGTGATGTGTTAAGTCTATAGCAGCAAGTTTTAATATTTGCATACTGATAATTTATACATCATTCAATAATCAAAAGACAAGTAGATAACAAGAAATTGTATTTTCATTAATTGAAATCATTACATATATGGAAATGAAATACAACATCTTTTTGTCTAATTTCTACTGATAATTCTATACTTGTCTATTGATATGAATTCTGAGGTACAGGACAAGGAGCATCTCAAGAAATCCATCAGGGGATTGAATAGCCTCGTCTACTCTTGGATTCCTTGTCTGGGCAACTTGAATGAGAGCAGCTAACTTAAATGAATAGCATCTCCATCAAGATCAACCTCAGACTCTCGGCTAAATTCTTCATCCTCAAGTTTTGAGGAGGTTAGGGGAAGATTGTATCCAACAGATGGATGTTCTAGGAAAAACCTCTGGATATTTTCGAAAACCAATCCATCCATGATTAGTTCGATGAGAAGAGTTGTCTTTTCAAAGAGATGATCAAGAACATGATGTTCATCGACCGTGAAAAATCTAAAGAATGGATTTGAAGGGAATTTTGGTTTGAGAAGCATTGTCGAGAAGAAAAGAAATTGAAAGGTTTATGGAAAATGGCATAAGGCGTCTGTTTCTTTTAAAGAAAGACGTGAGAAGCTGAACAGTCACTTGGAAGTTTTAATGAAGTCAGATGCTAATTATTGTGTGTGACTGTATTTCTTGTTTTCAAGAAATATTGAATATATCTAACCAATTGATTTTTGTTCAGATTAATTGTTTATTTCTTTTTCAGATAAAAGAAAAATGCCACGTGGAAACTCCATATTAAGTCTCTGATGATATTGATCAGGATTTCATGTGTGACCATCAGGATTTGAGAATTATTATCACATTGTATTTTGTGATTATTTTGATAAGAGGTCAACAGGAAGAGGAAGCTGATCAGTATTGATTATTTATACCCTGATTTATTTCATGAAAATCAATTTTGGATTTTATTTTCCAAAAATCGTGGGTAACCGCATTTTTCAGGGACTGACACCTGTCAATCTACGTGTCAACGTGAGATAGTGGTCTGAAAGATTTGTGAAATATATTTGTTTTGAAACTCTAATCGTGTAATTGCTTTCTCTAATTTTACATTCTCTAAAGCAAAAACCACTCTTGAGTTTTCAAAAACACTAATCCATTTCAAGAATTTTTCAAGTTCTTTTCAGATTAAAGATGGCAGCTCAGAGAAGATTACCTAAATCAGTGGCTTTTAAGTTTGGTGACTTCGATTTTATGACAAACAATCATGTAGCAGCTATCACCAACAAGGAAGGAGTGTCATCTGATTTTCATCCAATCATGGACTTTCTGGCGTATGGACCATTAAGTTATGCATTGACAGCATCTCCACAAATTAATCAAGCAGCTGTTTCACAAGCTTGGGAGAATGCTGAGGTAATTGATTCTACTCAGAGTCAATCAGGTAAGATTGTTCTACATTTAGGACAAGATTCATTTGACATTACTGAATCTGTTGTTAATTCAGTACTTTGCTTACCTGTTACTGATATTTATGAGAATGTACCATCTGATGATAATGTAAGAACTATGTTGTCTGAATTAGGTTATAGTGGACCTCTAGACAACATGAGCCAGTTGAATAGGTCTTTTCTTAGAAAGGAATGGTCTTTTTACTTTGATCAAATTGCCAAATGTTTTACTGGTAAATGTAGTTCTTTTCAGCAAATTACTTCTGTTACATCACATATTGCTTATAGTTTGCTTTATGACAGAGTAATTAACATTGGTCATATTATCTTAAGTCAGATGAGTATTAAACTTGGGTTAAGAGATCAAAACAGGAAAATGGTTTATTATCATAGATTTATGCAAATGTTTATTAACCATTTTATTCCTGATGTTGAAGCTAGATTTGGTAGGGAACATTGTGTTTCTTCTTATGAACAGCAAAAGAGAATTTTCTCTGACATTACAAAGAAGGACAATGAAAAGAATCTAGATGAAATACCTGCAATTCATTATCCACATCATTTTCAGGTAATTCTTAAAACTCATCTTCCTACTCTCTACAATTCTTCTTTCTTTTGTGGTGAAATGGCCCAGGAATCTCATTTGGAGGAGAACCCACCTGTGTCTACCCAAGTAGCCCAAAACATTATAGTCTCTGAAACAATTCAAGAACTAAATTTTGATCTACAGCCTATTATTTCAAAGAAACCAACCTCTGGTGTTTCTCAAAAGACATCAGTTGTAAGGAAGAGAAGATTTGTTGTGTCAAGTAGTAGTAAATCTAGTGAAGATGATGATGATTTAACTCTTGCTGAGAGAGCAGAATTGAAGGCTGCAATTCAACTTTCTCTGTTAGCACAAAGAGATGAAAAACCTAGCCACAGCCAGGCTGCAGTCTCCCAAAAGGCTGTAGTTCTTAAAAAGGGAAAACAGTTACTGGATACTGTCTCTCAAAAGACTGTGTCTATTGAACAAAGATCTCATCCCAAGATCACTTCTGTGTCTACACCTCTTGAGTCTTCTCAGGATAAATCTTTTGCTCACTATACTAGGAGAACAAGGAGAAAGATTCAATTGTCACCTACACACACAGAGTCTTGTCCAACTAATATCATGCAGGTCTCTACAAATGAAGCTACAATCAAGTCAGCAAATGACCATGGAGATCTGGATATTGATTCTTCATGGAAAACTACATTATCATACAGACTGGCTATGGGACTAATTTCTCTCAAAGTGAAGTTGTCAAGGCCTATTCTAGATTTTCTAGTTGAAAGAGTACCAAAACTTTTATTTCCAGATGAATATGGACTTCTACATCAAAGACTTGACTTAATGAAGATGTATTTCTATGTATCTGTCAGAAGACAATTAGTCAAGAAATTTGGACTCTCGAAGCATGTTGCACTTCAATCACTTCATGCATATTTATTTGACAAAGATGTCATTATTGAAGATGCCTCAGCTCAAGGTGAAAAACTGGAGGAAGTAGATAGAGAGAAGCAGTCAACAGAAGATACTATTGCACCAGTGATGAATAGTAGAAAAGATCAGATCACAGTCACTGCAACACAAGAACCATCTAGTCAGAGGAAGGATGACTCAGGAGCTGTGATAGCTGATGTTGAAAGGACTTCTGTGATGATTGAGAATGCAAGTGAGATACCCTATGATATGGGAGGAATGACATTGGTTGATTTTTCTGAAGATCAAACAAATTTTGTTCAGTCAGAGTCTATCCACCTTGAGGGTGAGTCTCAGCAAACAACACTTAAAGACAGTGATGTACTAACTATGGTGTCTAATGAAGAATTACTGAAGACATCAGAGTCTAGTAAAGAACCTGAAAGTGGTATACTGGAGCCTGTAGTTTCTGAAAGGAAAGAAGATGATTGTAAGGGTTCAGAGACTATAGCAGCTCACTCCTTGGAGAAAACCTCAAGCCACATGCCAAATGAGGAACCCTCTCTCCATGTGAGTTCAGGTATAAAAACTCCTTCTAAACCCTATCTTTCTGTAGGTCATGAGAGCACTTATCTAAATTTGAGTGATACACTTGAAAAGATGGACTTAGATCCACAAACTGAGAGGCTGGCTCCTGACCAGGCAAAAGGTGAGGTAGAAAGAGTGTTGACTTTAGTAAGTCAAAGTGAGAATGAGGGTATGGATGATCAACTCCATAGTGAGGAAGAGAAAATTAGGAAACCATCATTTGATTTCTGGGATCAGGTTTTTCCTGAATCTTGGTCTGAAAATTTGGATATGGATGCTGGTACTTATTCACAATGCAAAGCCAGAAGTTTAAGCTCAGAAGCAAAAGGAGAGGCTTGCAGGAATCATTAACAGAAGAGGTGCCAGGATAAAGCAATCTCTTGATACATATGTACCAGATGAAGTTCCTAATGATCCTAGTGTTCCTTTGTATGTACTTCCAATATCAGCTAGAATTGAGACATCTACAGTCTCTGATCACTCTAAGGAGGAGTCAGGATTTGAAGATGTTATTACACAGAATACTGGTGAAGGAGATGATGATCATGTTTCAGTTCCAGATCAGAAAGTTGAAGATGTTGATACTTCTAATCAGGTTTTATTACTTGAATATCATACAACTCAAGCAACTTCTTCTACAAGACTTGAAGATACACTTCTTTCTGATTCTGATACTGAAGATTCTAGAAGCACTTCCAACATTGAAGTTCATTCTGATGTTTTGAAAGATATTCAGAATTCTTAAATTGCTACGCAAACAAGACTTCAATCACTTGAAGATAACCAAGTCACAATTATGGAAAATCAAGCAGTTCTAATGAATCTCATTTGTTCTGTTTCTGAATCTCTTGGAATTAATGTTGCTGATGTCAAAAAGGGGGAGATAAAGACAATTCAAAGACAACAACAACACCACCAGACTGAGGGAGATAAAGCTGGGGGAGATAAAGAGCAGACAAAGGGAAGTAAAAAGAAGAACCAGGAGTGACAGTGGTGAATCTCAGCTAGAAAGTAGTAAAAGAAGAGCAGCATTAATAGTTAAAATTCTTTCGTCTAAGTACTAGATAAACGTCTACATCTGGGAAGGAGGTACTTAACTTCATAATTCTACATTCATAAATTCTATTCTGGTTGTATTGTTATATGTTTTGACATCCACAACTTGGATTTATGCTTCAGATTTTAAAGCATAAATAGGGGGAGATTGTTAGGAATAATTCATAAGTTGTGATGTTAAGAATAGAATTTACACATTATACTTCTTGTAATCCTGATCTTATAAAGGATTTAGTACTTTATATAGGATTTATGTATAAGACAGTTATCTGTACAGTTTAGTCAGGAATGAACAGTGTATCGGAGACTACATGTCGGGAACAAAGAGCAAATCCTGATGACGGTCTAATACTGATGATGATCAGATACTGATGCAAGATGAAGTCCTGATATCAGTCTTGTTACTGATGATGTCATTATGGATGCTACAGAAACTGGCAAGTGCTATAAAACAGGATTGTTGTTTGAAGAACAAGCAAGAAGATATTATGAAGGAAAGAGTTTTCTATTGATGGAAACTATCAACTAGAAGGCAGAACATTGTCATGTATAGATTATATCTTTCTGTTATTAGTTGATAGGTAGCATTATAAATACTCTCTCAATATCATTGTAAAGAGTGTGAAAAAATTGAGTTCGTGTGCGTAGCTCTGTATAAGGTTTGTGTTCGAGAGTTCGAAACAAACAGAGAGAGATATTTGTATTGTCAGCAGCTGCTAAAGGTATTTGTACACCTTTGGTAGAGTTTGTATTTGATCTTATTAATACAAACAGAGTTTGATTCATTCGTTTATTCTTGTTCATATAATCAAGCAAAAATCAGACACGATTATATAACTTGTATTCAACCCCCCCTTCTACAAGTTATTCGAGTTAACACTTGCTAAACTTAGCACACAACTTTTCATTAGTAGAGACAAATATGATATCATCAACATAAACTTGAACTAAAAGCAATTCACCTTTTGCCTTTCTAAAGAATAGAGTTTTGTCAATTGTACCTCTTGTGAAGCCATTTTCAAGAAGAAATTTAGACAAAGTCTCATACCACGCTCTTGGTGCCTGCTTTAGTCCATAGAGTGCCTTGTCAAGTTTGTAGACATGATTTGGAAACTTTGGATCAACAAATCCAGGTGGCTGTTCCACATACACTTCCTCATCAAGTTTGCCATTTAGAAAAGCACTCTTTACATCCATCTGGTATACCTTGAATTTTGAATGAGCTGCAAATGCAAAAAACATTCTGATTGCTTCCAATCTTGCTACAGGTGCAAAGGTCTCATCATAATCAATGCCTTCTTCCTGAGAGTAACCCTTGGCCACCAGTCTTGCTTTGTTTCTTACAATCATACCAGATTCATCTAGCTTGTTTCTGAAAACCAATTTTGCACCAACAATAGATCAATCTTTAGGTCTTGGTACCAGTTTCCAGACTTTGCTTCTCTCAAACTCATTTAACTCCTCCTGCATTGCAATTACCCAATCAGGATCCTGTAAGGCTTCTTCAACCTTCTTAGGTTCATTCTTTGAGAGAAAGCAACTGTACAAGCATTCATTTTGAATTGATCTTCTAGTTTGAACACCACTATTTGGATCACCAATGATCAAATCTTTAGTATGATCCTTTGTCCATTTTCTAACAGGTGGTAGATTGCCTCTGCTAGATTCTCCCCCTAAGTTAGTGGTATCTCTTGTAGAAGAAATCTCTCTGCCTTCAATAACTCCCCTTTGATCAATAGAATCAATAGATTCCATATTGCTGCTAGTTACTGATCTTTCCTCAGTAGACTCTGAAAGATCAGTTCCTAATGGAGTAGACTCTGAATAGCTAGTCTGCTCCTGATGATCACTGTGTTCTCTTTGATTTATTTGCTCCCCCTCAACAGTAGCATTCATTTGAAAAGCAATAGAAATTCCTTCTGGAGAACCTTCATCATCACTGGGGAGTATCTCAGAATCCTTCAGATTTTCAAATTCCAATTTGTCATGGCTTTCATCAGTTTGCAGAATTCCAAATTTCTTATCATCAAATGCAACATGAATTGATTCCATAACAATGTGAGTTCTGAGATTATAAACTTTGAAGGCCTTAGATGCTGAATATCCTAGAAAGATTGCTTCATCGATTTGGCTTCAAATTTTCCAAGTTGTTCTGGATGAACTTTTAGGACATAGCATTTGCATCCAAAGATGTGAAAGTATTTCACACTTGGTTTCTTTCCTTTGATCATCTCATAGGGAGTTTTTCCATGACTATTTACCAAGGTACAGTTTTGAGTGAAACATGCAGTGTTAATAGCTTCTGCCCAAAAATAGGTTGGAAGTTTTGCATCAGCAAGCATGGTTCTTGCTGCCTCTATGAGAGTCCTGTTCTTTCTTTCCACTACACCATTTTGCTGAGGTGTACCAGGTGCAGAAAACTGTTGAGTGATTCCATTGTCTGCACAAAAATTCTCCATTATAGAATTCTTGAATTCTGTACCATTGTCACTCCTAAGTACTTTGACTTTGTACTCAGAGTTATTCTGAATAATCTTGACAAGTTCAATGATTTGCTGAGGAGCTTCATCCTTCTTGTGTAGAAAGAACACCCATGTGAACTTTGTGAAATCATCCACTATCATTAGAGCATATCTTTTCTTGCTGATAGACATAATGTTTACTGGACCAAACAGATCAAGATGTAGCACGTGAAATGGTTCAGTAATTGAATTTGTAGTCTTGCTCTTGAAAGTGGTTCTTCTTTGTTTTCCAAGCTGACAGGCATCACAAAGTCCATCTTGCACAAAATTTGCCTTAGGTAGATCTCTCACAAGATTGTGCTTAACAAGTTGATTAAGCTTCTTGAAGTTGAGATGTGAGAGTTTCTTGTGCCAATTCCTGTTTTCATCACTTGTTGCTTTGCTGTAGAGACATCTAACAATTCCTTTAGATGTATCACTTAAGCTGGCTTCATATATGTTACCATGTCTTTGACCAGTTAGAACAATGTCTCCATTTTGCATATTCAAGATTTTGTATCCTTCTCTGTCAAAGATTGATTTGTAACCTTTATCACCCAGTTGACTTATGCTTAAAAGAGTATGTTTCAAGCCTTCAACGAGTGCTACATTTTCTATGATGACATTCCCCAAAACAATTGAGCCATATCCCAGAGTTTCTCCTTTGGTGCCATCTCCAAAAGATATTACTGGGCCAGCTTTCCTCTCAAACTTTGTAAGCAGGGACTTCTTTCCAGTCATATGTCCAGAGCATCCACTGTCCAAGATAATTGAATGCTTCTTTCCTGTGCCCTGCAAACAAAAAGTAACTAGTTAGAATTTTTTAGGACCCAACTTTGATTGGATCCTTTCTTACTAGATTTAGAAACAACAGGCTTTGAAGATTTTGCATTTACTTTACCTGTTGCAGAGTCAACCTTAGACTCTGATTTCACAAACTGCTTGTGACTAGGAGTTTCAGATTTCAGAGAATAATAGTCATAATACAGTTCATGATATTCTCTACACATATAAATGGAATGAAGTAAACTACCACAATGATAACAAGCTTTTTGTGGTTTGTAAGAACCCAGATTTTTCGGTAGAATTAAAACTTTTCTTATTAAGAATAAGTATATACGTGAATAGTGTTTGTCATGCATGAATTGTTAGTGTAGGTGCCCTAGAGGCAATACATTGTTTCTCGAATAAATCTTATGTCATTTGATTATTAAATAAATGTATTTATTATGACTCTAATTACTGCGATATATGTTAGCATAATAAATGTCCTTAGAATAATGATACACATTATATAGTTTAAGTTTACAACTTGAATTTGAGATTGTATAATATATATCATATTCTTAAAGGTCCCTAGTCGAGTATTATTATACAGGACAATAATAATACATAAATAGACTAGTATGTTTTTGACTGATAACCACATCTCATTGGTTATAAGTATGGAGATACTAAAGTCAATACATAGGTACATGTAGGGTACATGGTACTGGACAGACCCACCGTGAGATTCTTCATGTTAATTAAGTCATAAGAAAGACTCACAGTGATAATGGTGTAATGATCCTTTGACTTGAGATCATTATATTTCTATACGAGGATAATATACTTTGACTACATTAAAAGTTACCTTTGACCGGGTAATGATAAAAGTGGACATCGGGTATATTGTGAATCGTATGAGAAATATGAATGATAGATAAAGGATTTAACCCTCCTATCAGATAAGAGAGATATTATTGGCCTCTTGATTGAGTGAGACTATAAAATGCATGGCCGTGCTCAAATAATGATTTGTCTTAATAGTCTACTCATGGATCAAGTAAACACGGATTAAATTATGAAGAGGATGACAATAAACATGCCTCGAGTTTAATCTATAATATTTGGTTAAAGGGATTATATTACACGGGAACATTAATCACAAAAGGTATATCGAATCACGATTTAATTATTATTTAATTGGGTAGCAATGATGTATTACTAGATGCCGCTCATTGTTTATAATTTTATTGGAGAATAAAATTATTGCCAATTAAATAATAACCTATAGGGTCACACACATAGAACATTTAAAGGAAGAATTAATTTAAATCATGAATTTAAATTAATTAATGATAAGTTGGATTTTATTATATATTAATTAAGTGGGACTTAATTAAGCTATAATAAAATGCAAAGATATATGAGATATGTTTTTTCTGATTTTAATAATTGAGTATGACTTAATTATTATTTATTTAAATAATAGGATTTTATTCTATTGTTTAATAAATCAGATTTTGGGCTAGGTTTTAACTTGGGCTTTATGCATTACACTATCACATATATGTAATGATAGTAAAGGAGGGGGTTGTGATTGGTACGACAAAACCACAACTTGGCCGCATAACCTAAAACTGAAACCCTAAAACAGATCTCTTTCATTGGAGGCTAGTACCTCTCTTCCGGACAAGATCGTGAGACGTTCTTGAAGGTGTTCGTGTGGATACCGTAGAGGAGGTTTCGAAGAGGAACACTCAGTGATCGTGGGAGGCTTTCATCATCATAATTATACAATCGTAAAGCTTTAATAAGGTAATTTTTTCTTACTACCATGATTATTCGATATATTATACATGGATCCGGGCTTGGTTTCGATTTATTTTATTACTGTTTTCGCTGCATATATGCGATCGGAACCAACAATGGTATCAGAGCTACTTGTATAATAGGATAATCTGGTCATATATGATGTATACGATATGCTATTTGAATTACCAGAACTATTTTTTTTCCCCGAGAACCATTCTGCATGAAAACTGCGATTTGTAAGCTTCTGTGTTTCTGGTTTCGCTATGTCAATCTGTTCTGCCATGTTTTAATAAGATTAAATCGTAATCTGAAACTCTAACAAACCAGTTGCAATTGATTATCATGAGCAGTTATATATGCAGATATTTCAGTTCATGCATACGTATATATACATACGTGTTTATACATTTTATCTACTAGGTTTAGATATTAAATCGCTCAAGAATCTTTGATATGTGATTGTGTTGTTGCTGCTATAGTAATCGTAAGTCTGTATAAAGAGTTTGGAATCATAATCTCTGTAAACATGAAGAACACGATCGTACTGAAATCCCAGAAAAATTGCAGTAGAATATTGTACAGCAGACACGCATATATAGAATGCGTATCATAGGTTTTTGTACAGCAGAAACGCATATCTAGGATGCGTATCGTAGGTTACAGTTCTTGCTGCTTCTTAACGTGACTTGGCCTTGTGTTACAGTTCATTTTTTTTTTTTTCAGTAATTCAGATAAGTTTCCTGCTAGGGTTTGCATGATTTATTTTAACCTAGCATGAAAATTTTATTAATTAGTAATTTTGATTACTAAGTTAATATTTAAATTAATTATTTATGATTTGATCATATTTAATCTATGTTGTATAAAATTGTGTTTATACATTATGTGATGCTTTTAATTGCTATGTGAGCATGATGCATGGTTATGGCCCCAAGACCTAGTTTTCAATTTATTTTATTAATTTTAATTTATGGTTTGTAATAATTAAATACGACTTGCATGTCGTTTTTCTTTTTGTAATTATTTTATCTCGAATGCAACTCGAGTTCTTTTGTAAATTGTTTCAAGAGGAGCCTGGAGGCAATCAAGGCAGCTTTAGAAGCGAAGCAAGAGATTTTGTAATAATTAGTTATTACCACCATAGATTGACCTTGATTTTTCCATTAGCTTGGAAAAATCGCAAAGGATTGGGCCATCACCATAGCATATTATTTTATGTGATGCACTTTACATATGATGTATGTGTAGAGTAGCAAATGTATGCATGTTTTAATTAGATTAATGATGTATGCATGTATTAGATACGTCACTCATGCCATGCTTGCCATGCTAAACAAGATAAAATCTGTAACAATTCGAGAATTTAAAATGAACAAACGATCATGAGATTTCCGTGTTTATGAAACACGGAATTAAATACGAATTTTCAATTATTTAGATATGGGGAGATTTTATCAAAAACAGGTTTTACCTGTAAGGAACTTGGGTATTAAGTGAGGCCACTTGTGACTCCTCCAACAACCTGGAAATCAAACTATTGATGAATATTGATTTGAAGTATTTAATTCAAGGAAAAATTTGGAATCTCTTTATGATGGGATCATGGTCGTTTTAATTTTGAAACCCCTTAACAAAATATTAAGTTTTAATCGGATGCTTTCCAATGAATGAACACTCATTGAATCCTAGATCGATAAGGGGAATGACTGCCAGTGGCAGGGGACTCCTGTCTATCGTGGTGAGATGTGACGAATATAAGCGGTTATATTCGACCATTGAATCATTGGGTTTAACTTAACTGAGTCATCATAATAAGGTGAAAATAAACGGTTATATTCAATTATTATGAGCTTAGAAGCATAGAGTTTGGTTTAAAATCTATTAGATAGACAAGAACAATTGTTGTTCACCAAACTATCCAAGAATTATATATGATATAATTGACAACTGTTGTCTACCTAAATAATCATGTTTTAAGGACTACCAGTGGTTGACTTAGGATATGACGAAATATGGATCTTGGCTCACTAGAAAGATTTATGGGATATTCTTTCCGATTTAATAGTAAGGGCTATTAATTTGATAAAAATAGTGGGAGATATATTATGAATATGTCATAATTACTTGAACATAATTAATATAACAATCTAACTTATTTTATGCATTTTATCATTGTAGAAAACAAATGGCACAAAATACAAACAACACTTTCTCTGTACGATCAGTCCTTGAGAAGGACAAGCTGACAGGATCAAACTTCCTTGACTGGTCTTGGAATTTGAGAATTGTTCTCATGCATGAAAAGAAATCTTATGTGATTGATATTCCTCCACCGGCAGCCCCTGCTGCCAATGCCACTCTTGCTCAACAAAATGCTTATCAGAAGCATATTGATGATGCGACTGATGTGGCTTGTCTAATGCTTGCTACTATGGATGCTGAGCTTCAGAAGCAGCATTTTGATATGAATGCTTATACTATGTTTGAACATCTTTCGACGATGTTTCAATCACAGGCTCGTGTGGAAAAGTTCAATACGAGCAAAGCACTCTTCTCATGCAAGCAGGGCAACGGACCAGTCGGACCATATGTTCTAAAGATGATTGGGTATTGTGATTACCTTTCTCGTTTGGGTTTCCCGCTTCAGCGAGAGGCTCAAGTCGATATAATCTTGCAATCTTTGAACAGCGACTATACTCAGTTCATTATGACTCTTAATATGACTGAGCAAGATAAGACTCCTATGGAATTGTTGGCCATGCTGAGGACCACTGAAGCAAATATGGTCAAGGCACCTGAGAAAGCTCCCATAATGATGGTGGGCAAGAAAGGTGCTAAGGGAAAGGGGAAATGGAAGGGCAAGAAAAAGGTTACACCGAAAGATCTTGGTCCTTCTAAGCCCTCTTTCAAAAAGGCTAAAAAGCCGAAGGGAGATGTCGCAAATGCTGACAAAGGTGAATGTCACTATTGCCACAAGCCTGGTCACTGGAAGAGAAACTGTTATGTTTATTTGGAGGATCTGAAGAAGAAGAAGGCTCAGCAAGCTTCTACTTCAGGTATTTATGTTATAGAAGTCAATCTGTCTATTTCTACATCTTGGGTATTGGATACTGGATGTGCTTCTCACATTTGTATAAATGTGCAGGAACTGCAGAGAAGTAGGACTTTGGCTAAGGGAGAAGTGGACCTACGAGTAGGCAATGGAGCAAGAGTTGCTTCTTTAGCCGTAGGAACTTATTATTTATCTTTGCCCTCTGGGCTTGTTTTAGAACTTGAAGACTGTTTTTACGTGCCTGCGATTCGCAGAAACATTATTTCTGTTTCTTGTTTGGACAAGAAAGGTTTTTCGTTTATAATAAAGAACAATAGTTGCTCTTTTGCTTTGAATGATTTAACCTATGGTGTTGCGCGTTTATTTAATGGTTTATATGTTCTTGATTTAGATAATCCTGTCTGTAACATAGAAAACAAACGACTTAAAGTTAATGAATCAAATCAAACATACCTTTGGCATTGTCGTCTAGGCCATATAAATGAGAAACGCATATCCAAATTACATAAGGATGGATACTTGGATAAGTTTGATTTTGAATCATACGAAAAATGCGAATCTTGTTTGCTTGGTAAGATGACTAAAGCCCCTTTTACTGGTATGGGTCAAAGGGCCACTGAACGTTTGGAGCTAATACATAGTGATGTATGTGGCCCAATGCGTGTGATGGCTAGAGGAGGCTACTACTACTTCATAACATTTACTGATGACTTCAGTAGATATGGATATGTATATCTTATGAAGAATAAATCCGATTCTTTTGAAAAATTCAAAGAATACAATGCTGAAGTAGAGAAGCAAATAGGCGGAGGTGCAAGTATTAAAATCTTACGATCCGATCGTGGGGGTGAATACTTAAGCACCGAATTTAAAGAGTATTTAAAGGAGTGTGGCATTGTATCACAACTCACTCCGCCAGGTACACCTCAATGGAATGGAGTTTCAGAGAGGAGAAATCGTACTCTGTTGGACATGGTACGATCGATGATGAGTCATGCAGATCTTCCAATAAGTTTCTGGGGTTATCCTCTAGAAACAGCGGCTTTCACACTTAATCGTGTTCCAACCAAGAAGGTTCAAAAGACTCCATATGAGATATGGGAGGAGAAACGGTCAAGCATGAACTTTATGAAAGTTTGGGGATGCAAGGCGTTTGTAAAACATCAAGTATCTGACAAGCTTGGACCTAAATCCGAAGAGTGCAATTTTGTGGGATACCCTAAAGAAACAAAGGCGTATTATTTTTATAGTCCTTCTGAGCAGAAAGTGTTCATTACTCGAGATGCTGTCTTCATGGAAAAAGATTTTGTTTCCAAAAGAGACAGTGGGAGAACTATAGATCTCGATGAAGATCGAGAACCACAAAATAGCATTGAACCTGAGGTGGAACAAGAGCAGAATAATGATAATGCTCAAGAAACACAGGTTGTTCCTAGATCTGGTAGAATTTGCCATGAGCCAGAGAGATATGGATTTTTTTTGACTCAATGTGGGGATTTGATGCTCATAGATGAGGATGAGCCTCTCACATACCAAGATGCTATGAACAGTCCAGACTCTAAGAGATGGCTTGAAGCCATGAAATCCGAGATGGATTCCATGTATGAAAACCAAGTTTGGGATTTGGTTGATCCACCTGAAGGGGTAAAACCCGTAGGGTGCAAGTGGGTTTTCAAGAAGAAAACTGACATGGAAGGAAATGTTCAAACCTATAAAGCAAGACTGGTTGCGAAAGGGTTCAGACAAATTCATGGTATTGACTATGATGAAACTTTCTCACCAGTTGCCATGGTCAAGTCCATACGTATTTTGCTTGCAATTGCAGCATTCCATGATTATGAAATCTGGCAAATGGATGTCAAAATAGCTTTCCTTAATGGGATCCTTGAAGAGGATGTGTACATGACACAACCTGAAGGTTTTGTCGATCCAAGGAATGTTGGCAAGGTATGTAAATTACGTCGATCCATTTATGGATTGAAGCAAGCCTCTAGGAGATGGAATATTCGTTTTGATGAAACAGTCAAGGAGTATGGCTTTATTCAAAACGAGGATGAACCTTGTGTTTACAAGAAGGTTAGTGGGAGCCATGTGGCATTCATAGTACTGTATGTTGATGACATACTACTAATGGGGAATGACATACCTTCTCTAAAGGCTGTTAAGACTTGGTTAGGGAGCAATTTCTCTATGAAAGACTTAGGAGAGGCAACCTACATTTTAGGAATGAGGATCTATAGAGATAGATCTAAAAGGATGATCGGTCTAAGTCAGAGTACATACATTGATAAGGTTTTGCATCGTTTTGGTATGCAAAATGCTAAAAGGGGATATGTCCCTGTGTCTCAAGGAATAACGATTTCTAAAGACCAGTGTCCGAAATCATTAGATGAGAAGGGCCACATGAATAAAGTTCCATATGCATCAGCAATTGGATCTATCATGTATGCAATGGTATGTACTCGCCCCGATGTTTCATATGCTTTGAGCATGACGAGCAGATACCAGTCTAATCCAGGTGAAGGTCACTGGACGGCAATCAAGAATATTCTAAAGTACCTGAAAAGGACTAAAGATTCATTCTTGGTGTATGGAGGAGAGGAGAAACTGGTTGTAAAGGGTTATACCGATGCAAGTTTCCAAACAGACAGGGATGATACTGTATCACAGTCTGGTTTTGTGTTTTGTCTAAATGGAGGTGCTATAAGCTGGAAGAGTTCAAAGCAAGAAACAGTAGTTGATTCTACAATGGAGGCTGAGTACATTGCAGCTTGTGAAGCGGCTAAGGAGGCAGTTTGGATTCAAAAATTCATTTCTGATTTGGAAGTGGTTCCATCAATTGCAGATCCCATTGATCTATACTGCGATAATAATTGGGCCATCGCACAGGCTAGAGAGCCTAGATCGCACTCCCGATCCAAACATATACTCAGAAGATATCACCTCATACGAGAGATTAATGAAAGGGGTGAAATACCTATATGTAAAGTGCATACAAATGATAACATTGCAGACCCACTGACCAAAGGCCTGTCGCAGCAGAAGCACGACGGTCACACTAGTTCCATGGGTATTAGATACATGGGTGATTGGCTCTAGTGCAAGTGGGAGATTGTTAGTGTAGGTGCCCTAGAGGCAATACATTGTTTCTCGAATAAATCTTATGTCATTTGATTATTAAATAAATGTATTTATTATGACTCTAATTACTGCGATATATGTTAGCATAATAAATGTCCTTAGAATAATGATACACATTATATAGTTTAAGTTTACAACTTGAATTTGAGATTGTATAATATATATCATATTCTTAAAGGTCCCTAGTCGAGTATTATTATACAGGACAATAATAATACATAAATAGACTAGTATGTTTTTGACTGATAACCACATCTCATTGGTTATAAGTATGGAGATACTAAAGTCAATACATAGGTACATGTAGGGTACATGGTACTGGACAGACCCGCCGTGAGATTCTTCATGTTAATTAAGTCATAAGAAAGACTCACAGTGATAATGGTGTAATGATCCTTTGACTTGAGATCATTATATTTCTATACGAGGATAATATACTTTGACTACATTAAAAGTTACCTTTGACCGGGTAATGATAAAAGTGGACATCGGGTATATTGTGAATCGTATGAGAAATATGAATGATAGATAAAGGATTTAACCCTCCTATCAGATAGGAGAGATATTATTGGCCTCTTGATTGAGCGAGACTATAAAATGCATGGCCGTGCTCAAATAATGATTTGTCTTAATAGTCTACTCATGGATCAAGTAAACACGGATTAAATTATGAAGAGGATGACAATAAACATGCCTCGAGTTTAATCTATAATATTTGGTTAAAGGGATTATATTACACGGGAACATTAATCACAAAAGGTATATCGAATCACGATTTAATTATTATTTAATTGGGTAGCAATGATGTATTACTAGATGCCGCTCATTGTTTATAATTTTATTGGAGAATAAAATTATTGCCAATTAAATAATAACCTATAGGGTCACACACATAGAACATTTAAAGGAAGAATTAATTTAAATCATGAATTTAAATTAATTAATGATAAGTTGGATTTTATTATATATTAATTAAGTGGGACTTAATTAAGCTATAATAAAATGCAAAGATATATGAGATATGTTTTTTCTGATTTTAATAATTGAGTATGACTTAATTATTATTTATTTAAATAATAGGATTTTATTCTATTGTTTAATAAATCAGATTTTGGGCTAGGTTTTAACTTGAGCTTTATGCATTACACTATCATATATATATAATGATAGTAAAGGAGGGGGCTGTGATTGGTACGACAAAACCACAGCTTGGCCGCATAACCTAAAACTGAAACCCTAAAACAGATCTCTTTCATTGGAGGCTAGTACCTCTCTTCCGGACAAGATCGTGAGACGTTCTTGAAGGTGTTCGTGTGGATACCGTAGAGGAGGTTTCGAAGAGGAACACTCAGTGATCGTGGGAGGCTTTCATCATCATAATTATACAATCGTAAAGCTTCAATAAGGTAATTTTTTCTTACTACCATGATTATTCGATATATTATACATGGATCCGGGCTTGGTTTCGATTTATTTTATTACTGTTTTCGCTGCGTATATGCGATCGGAACCAACATGAATAGTGATTTTGGTGGATGAATAGTGATTTTGAGGATTAAGAAAATTTTTCATGTCATCTATGTATGAGACATAGGATGGATATTCTGAAGTCATATTAGTGATCTACAGAGCAAATAAGTGTATGCAAAGACGATCGGAATTCAGAAATTCTAATTTGTATTTCAGTGTAATATTTGACCGGGCAGTGAATTATATATTATTATATTCAAGAAATGAGATATTAAATTTGAGGAGGTAATGATTTAATATGTTAGGATTTTATTATATTTGATTTGAGGATTTAGAACGTAAACCACTGAGACAGTGAAACGAACGTTCTAGAAATCGATGAGACTTTTCAACGAGATTAAAAGATAAAGCGAACGAATTATGGAATTTGGATTGAGTTCATTACGAGATTAAATATCCTACATGATCATCAAGAGAATTATATCAAGTAGACTGGATGATTTAATCAAAGATTGAATCAAGAGCAATTAGGAATTTAAGTGATTAAAACACTTAAATCATTTCAAGAAACAAAACAATTAGCAAGGCCTCCCCAAGACTCTTTGCACAAGTCCCAAGGTGAGTACACAGCCATACACATCTATAATATCTAGATATTATCCAAGGCAATCACTATATGCATTATTGTCCTAGAGAAAAGCAAGCAAACTTCATTCTCTCCATTTTTCTCAAACTGACCAGCAGCACCTCCTCTCAGTAAAACGGGCCTAGAGCCTTCATTACTCAATGAAATTTTGTGTTCTTTATATGGTTAGAAAGCTATTAAGATGCTCTCTTGATGATCTAAGCTTGTCTAAGGATAGTTGAGGGCTAATCAAGGCTTGTAAAGGTCATACAAACATCAAGGAAGGTAATCCTCTTTTGAAACCCTAGCTCTTAGTTTGAGTTTTGATGAATTAGATGAGTTATAAAGATTTGATGCATGTTTAGAGCATTAGTGTTATGAGTGGGCTTTGATAATTGTTAAAAGTGGTTACATGGATGTTAAGGCAGTTCTTGTCCTTAGTTTAATGATAAATAACATGTTTGGATTGTTTGGAGTGGATGGTATGATATTTGGAGTATTTGGATTTTTGGATTATTCGATTTATAGCCGTCGTAATAACGAATTTTTGTTAGAACTTTAAGACAGTCCCTACCCGAGACCTTGAACTTCTGACCTTAAATCACCACTGCCATGAACTTGTATTTCTTGACTCATAGATCATTTTGGCGAAAGAATCGTAGCATTCTGATTTACGGTTTAGTAGAAATGGCCAAATTCGTAAAAGTGGTTCGATCGCGTAAGTGCTAAGTTAATGACTTCAATTGAACCCATTAATGAAACAGTTTTGGTGGCAAATCGAGTTTATTAAATACTAGGTATCAGAAGGTGTATGTGTGCGAAGGAATCACCTCGAAAGAGTAAACGGTTGATTTTATAGAAAAGTTTAAGTCGAGGTCGCGTAAGTGAAAACCACTGAAAACGAGACTTAGAAACCAACGTTCTAAATGGTTTAAGTATAACTTGGAATTGCGGATGGATTTTGAACCAAACTTATAACGTAAGTATTTGACGACCAACATGGACATTGTATGAGCCTATAACGAGCCAGAAATGCCTTGGTTGTATTTCGCTTGCGTGTTTAAGCATTGAGTTACAAGTGGATTAATTATACGTTTTCTTTGACCTTGTCTAGATGGACCGACATCGTCGCGAGCCCTATCGTATCTATAACGCCCTAGAAAATATCGTAATTATAATTATTATTATTTAATATTAAATGTGGATTATATAGTGTGAATTTTTATTTTTATTTTTAAATTAAATATATGTGACATTGTGTTTACGTGTTTATATGGTGATGTATGTGTGTCAGGTCCGTGTAATTTTATTTGTATTTTTGAAGATTAAAATCTATTTTAATCATTCATTATTGATGTATGAATTTTTTTATAAAATCAACGGAGTTATTAAAAATCATGAAATCTTTTGTAATATCATCTTTGTATATTTAGTTAGTTTTTAAAATTATTAGGTGTATTAATTTGGGTGTTTTGGTATTTTAAAATGATTTTAGAGTTTTATTGCATTTTAAATATTCAAACTTGTAAAATTCATAATTAAATCATTTTTTTATCCTAAAAATATTTTAAAAATATGTGGGTGATGGTATTTTCATTATTTTGATTTTAAAATTTTAAAATTTAATTTTTTAGCTAATTTATTTAATTTCAATTTTTAAAAATTATTAAGTGATATTTTATTTTCTCAGCATTATTAAATTACTTAATTGGCTTAACATCTTTAAATCCCTAATTGGGCTTCTTTTTCCCCAAAACCCAACACTCGCTGCTCTGTTCTTTTCTCGATGCTTCTCAAGCTCTCCACACACTCTCTCTTTTACCTCTCAATCCTCCCTCACGGTTTTCTCTCTTTCTCCCATCTTTCTCTCAATCTCTCTCGGACTCAATCTCTCACTCCCTCTTCTTCTCTCCTTCATAAAATCAGTGTGTGCGTGTGTATATATATATATATATGTATGGCTTTGTTTTAAAGAGTAAATGAACACTTATAAAAGGATAACCATTGCTAAAGAGCTTAAGAGAGCACACTGTGATAAAATGGGAAAATACCAGTCTGATATTATCATACAAAACAACGTCTATATGTAGAGTGCATAAACAGACAAAATAGGAAATAACAGACTAGTGCCACCTCAACATACGAGGAGCCTAATCATTAGATATTTATTAAAGGCTACACTATGGTGTAGGCAGGTCCATGATAAGACAGATAAGACAGTAGTCCTTCTCACAATGCACCCCCTCAAGCTGGTGAGTGAGAAGTGAGTGAAGCTCCCAGCTTGTTGACATGAGATTCATGGAGCTTGACAGGTAGAACTTTAGTCATGATATCAGCCACCTGGTCTGCAGAGGATACATGTTGAGTGACCATACTTCCTTCCTTCAATTGATCACGGACATAATGACAGTCTATGTCAATATGTTTGGTACGTTCGTGTATCACTGGATTAGCTGCGATAGACAGAGCAACTTGATTGTCACATTTGAGAATGGCTGGTGGCAAATTCTGCAGTCCCAAATCTTTGAGTAGAGTGGATAACCAGGTTACTTCGCAAGCTGTGAAAGCCATTGCACGGTACTCAGCCTCAGCAGATGAGCGAGCCACTACTGTTTGTTTCTTCGTTTTCCATGAGATAGGTGAACTGCCCAGAAAGATACAATATCCAGAGGTCGATTTTCTGGTAGAAATGCAGCCAGCCCAGTCACTGTCACAGTAGGTTGTCAACTGGGCAGCAGAAGTAGTAGCTAAGAGAATTCCTTGAGATATAGTACCAGATAGATATCTGAGCAAGCGTTTAGCATTTTGCATATGGACCGTGGTAGGATGTTGCATATACTGAGTCAAAATATGCACAGAGAAAGATATATCTTGACGAGTTATAGTGAGGTAAATGAGTTTACCAACCAACCTTTGATATGTAGATGGATCAGGAAGGGGATCTCCCATCTCAGCAGTCAACTTTAGCTTAATATCCATAGGCAAATGCAGTGGCTTAGCATGTAGCATTCCAAATTCAGACAGAATATCTGTAGTGTACTTCTGTTGAGAGAGAAAGAATCCACTTGCAGATCGGTTTATCTCAATTCCCAAAAAGTAGTGGACAGGGCCAAGATCCTTCATGTTAAAAGACTTAGACATCATCAACTTAATATCATTAATAGTAGATAGACAGTTGCCACAAATCAGAATGTCATATATATATATACCAGAATAAGAGTAATAGTAGAGAATGAATGAAGCATAAAGAGACTGTAATCCGCTTTGGATTGAATGAAGCCCAAAGTCTGAATAGTTGAAGAGAATTTTGAGAACCAAAGTCTGGGAGATTGACGTAGACCGTACAGAGATTTTTGTAGTTTACAGACCAACCGTAGTTGAGACTTAGCTGTGGAGACTGTAGCTTGATTAAGCTGAATTCTGGAACCCATGTGTGTGTACCCTTGAGGCAGTGACATATAGACAGTTTCCAACAGTTCACCATGAAGAAAGGCGTTGGTCACATCCATTTGGATAGTGTGCCAATCTTGGACAGCTGCAACAGCTAACAGTGTGCGCACAGTGGTCATCTTGGCCACTGGAGCAAACGTTTCATGATAGTCCAACCCATATTGCTGTTTGCATCCAAGAATGACTAGTCGTGCCTTGTACTTTAGGATGGAACCATCAGGATTGTACTTCATTTTATAGACCCATTTTGAGCCTATAACGTGTTGACCAGGAGGCAAAGGAGTTATCAACCAAGTTTCATTTTGCTCCAATGCTTCAAGTTCTATATTCATAGCTTTTACCCAATGTTCAATTTTGACTGCATCTTTAAAATACACCGGGTCACTGTTTTGGGTAAGAGTAGAAAGGAAGCAATGAAAGGTGGGGTTAATGGTTGTAGTGGTCACATTGTTGATTTTAGAGGTAGCAGGCAGGCTAGTGATGTAGTCTTTGTGCCAAGTGGGAATACTGTGTGATCTAGTAGTCCTTCTCAAAGGAACTATTGTTGTATCAAGGTTTAAGACAGGTGGAGAAGCATCAGTTTGGTGGTGTGACAAAGGACTTTGTTGATGTGACTGGTCATCTTGGTCAGTGTTGTCTGAAAAGGGAATAAGAAAGTCTTCGTAGTTTGAAGTAGATTGAGGAATAGATGGTACAGGGTGCATATATGACTCAGCAGAAGATGGATTAAAGGGAAACACAAATTCATGAAATAATACATCTCGAGAAACAAAAGTCTGCATTGTTTGCAAATTAAGGAGTATGTAACCTTTTTGTAGAGCAGGGTAACCAAGAAACACACATGGAACACCACGAGAAGCAAACTTGTCACCAGGAGTTGATGGATTACAGGCAAAGGCAAGACAACCAAAAATCTTCATTACATTGTAATCTGGTGGTTCTTTAAACAGCCTCTCATATGGTGATTTGTTGCCCAAAACTACTGTAGGAAGCCTGTTTATGATATACACAGCAGTCATTACGCATTCACCCCAATATTTCAAGGGAAGTGATGCCTGGAACCTTAAAGAACGAGCCACCTCCAATATATGGCGATTTTTGCGTTCAACACGTGCATTCTGCTGTGGCCTCCTTACACACGAAGTTTGATGAGTAATGCCATGCTGCTGAAAGAATTCTTTGCACCAAGAATCATCAAATTCGAGAGCATTGTCAGACCTGATAGTTTTAACCTCTCCTTTGAACTGAGTCTTAGCATAATGAACAAAAGTTTTGAGTGCAGATAAAGTGTCAGATTTATGCTGCAGTAAATAGACCCATGTATTTCGAGTGTTATCATCAACAACAGTAAGAAAGTGTTTGTACTTGCCTCGTGTGCATACTTTATATGGTCTCCATATTTAAATCAAAAGGAGCTTTAGCACAGGAGTCACTCACAGGAAATGGCAATTTTGTAAACTTGGACATTGGACAGGTAATACATACCTTAGGGGAGTGTTCCACAAAGGGCTTTATACAAGGAATAAGCTTCAATTTTGCAGTGGAGGCATGCCCTAAGCGATGATGCCATTTGTCAAACTCTGTTGGTGACACTGAGGTAGGAGAAGCACTTGAAGAGAGTGATGCAGAAGCAGAGGTCATCCATTCATCTGGAACATTAGCAGAGATGTGATCCACCAAGTAGTACAGACCTTGATGTGCCTTGCCAATGCCCACCACTTCTTTAGATTTGTTGTCAACAATTACACAATGAGTGGTGAAAAACTGCACATGACATTCACTATTAGCAACCAACCTTCTCACAGACAATAACTTATGTTGAAAAGATGGGACACACAATACTTTATGTAGCAACAATCCAGTGTTAAGTTGGACTGTGCCCATATGTGAAATGTGAGCTTGTGCTCCAGTTGGTAAGCTGATTTGAGTGTCTTTACTAAGCATTACTGGATCCTTCAAGTGAGTATAGTCTGGTGTCATATGGTCAGTAGCACCAGAGTCGATAATCCAAGAGTTAACTGCACCTTTTGCTAAATTGCATGACAGCATACCAGAGAAAGGTTGCTCCAGTTCTTCCTCTGTATCAGATCCTCTCTGTTGCATAGTCAACTGTGGCAACAACTGTGCTAGCTGAGCCAACTGTTCAGGAGAGAAAGCAGATGTCGACTCTTGTGTAATCTGAGCAGTAGCAGCTATCTTAGGACTCCCTTGTTTAGGTCCAGTACCCCATCTGGTATTAGCATTATTTTGGGCTTTGCCTCGAGAATCAGGAGATGAACTGCTTTGTCCATACTTATAATGCCACCTAGGATAGCCAATCACATTCAAACATCTATCTTTCTTATGACCATTTCCTCCACACACAGTGCATACAATCACAGATGAAGGTTTGACAAAGTTTGGTTTTGAGAACAAGGCAACAGACTCATTATCTAATTTGTTAATACGAAGTAGCTCTCTTTGAGCTTCTTCCTGCTGCAAAGCAGCAGATGCAGTTTCTACAGATGGCAAGGGTGACATGAGCAAAAAATGACTACATTGAGTAGCATAAGACTCATCGAGACCATTTAGAAACTGAAACAGTTTACTCTCTTCTTTCTGAGATGCAATTGCTGTTAACAGTGTTACAACTTCTGCACTAGGATTTGTGACTACAGGCAAGACATTTAAAGTTTCTAACTCCTCCCATAGGGTACGCATAGCAGTATAATAATCGTTAACAGACATATTGGTTTGTTTCAACTCATAAATGTCCCTATCTATCTTGTACTTACGAGAACCATTTGTAAGCTGAAAACGAGTTTCAAGATTTGACCATATAGCAACAGCAGAAGTCATAAACATTATAGATTTCATGATAGAAGGAGAGACATTATGAGTAAGCCAAGCAATTACCATGTTGTTACAAGAATCCCACAGCTCTCCTTGTACAGCATCTGTCGTTGGCCTTGTCACTTCGCCAGTCACAAACCCCAGTTTACGCTTGGAAGCAAGGTTTATCTCCATTGCTCTTTTCCAAGATCTATAATCAGATGACCCTTGAAGCTTTTCAACTTGAACAGACGTAGCTCCATCAGAAGGGTGTAGGTACAATGGATTAACCAAATCCTGAAGTGCAATACGACTACCAGCCATTTCGACACAAAAAACAGATCACAAGAACAAGAACAGATCTGAGAAAAACAAGACAAAGACTGGATTTTTAACAAGACAAAGACTGGGTTTTTAACGGAGATCTGGTAACAATACTAACTCTCTCGACTCAATCTTACAATGGTAGGCTCTGATACCATAAAGAGTAAATGAACACTTATAAAAGGATAACCATTTCTAAAGAGCTTAAGAGAGCATACTGTGATAAAATGGGAAAATACCAGTATGATATTCTCATACAAAACAACGTCTATATGTAGAGTGCATAAACAGACAAAATAGGAAATAACAGACTAGTGCCACCTCAACATACGAGGAGCCTAATCATTAGATATTTATTAAAGGCTACACTATGGTGTAGGCAGGTCCATGATAAGACAGTAGTCCTTCTCACAATATGTTTGTGTGCGCGTGTGGGTCATTCGATCCAATTGAAATAATCGTAGCCAATCTTCTCTTTGTCTCTGTTAGAATTCGAAATCGAGCTTATTATCATCGCTGTGGTGTTTGAACTGGTATGGGGGCAGTGTATGCATATATGTGATCATGTGGGTGAAGTGAAATATGGGTGTGTATGAACAAAGCTTTGCGCAAGTGTGTGTATGACTGTATGTGTGTGTATATTTGATGGGTGTGTGCGTAGGTGACGAGTGGGTGTTGAAATTTCTGTATAGAGTATGCCTTGGTTGAATTGTTGAGTGATTTCAGTTTTATTATATTTTTCCGGTCGAGTTTTTGGTGGTTAATTGTTGCTAGTAGTTGTAGTAATTGTGAATGGACTAATCGATTATTAGAACTGTTAAAAGTATGCGGAACTGTGTATGAATGTGTGTGTGCACAAGCAGAACTAGTTGTGTGTGTATATAATGTTCTGTTGGTTGCTGCGTTTATGGCAGTGGTGGTGTTGTGTGTGTGTACTGTGTGTGTGAGTGTGGGGCGTGTCAAATTGTGTACGGTGTATGCGTATGTGAGGTTCGAATTCAGTGTGTGTGTTGGTTCTCTGTGTTTCGAGATGGTGGTTACTGCCGAGAGGTTTGGGTTAGTCGTTGTTGTCCTGTATATGGTCACCAAGTTTAGTAAATTTAGTTTTTGTGATTATGAAACCAATTACTGTTTTGTTCAGTGGGATACGATTGTTGCCTGGCTTGACTTCGATTTTTATGATGAAATTGGTTCTAATTATTAAAGTATAATAGATAGTGAAATAATGTACAGAAAATGTGATTATGATTGTTATTGAATTTGTGTTGGTCGTGTTCCGATTGGTAGGATAACTGTATATAAGGGATGGCGTCAAAATTTTCTAAAATAGTAATTTCCTTTTTACGAGTATAACCTATATATGCTATTAGTAGAATAATATTCATATTACATGAATTGTTCGATTGTAAATGTTTATAGGGATTCATGATTTTAAATTTCAATTGTAATTTAATTTTGAGTTAATGATTATAAAGGCCGTACACCTTCGCGTGGTAATTAAGTTGTAAATCGTATAAAGATACAAGTGTTTATGTAGAGTTATAATTTAATTTTTTGGATTGATGTACTAAAGTGGTGTATGTTCAAAGGTTATAGCTAGTCAAGTGTACTTAGTTTACCTTAAGAATTTCTAGTTGATTTATGGATATGTCAATTTGATTAGTACTCCCTCTGTCCATTTGATTTCTTATCACATGAGATTTGCACGGAGACCAATGTTTACTATATTTAAAGGGGGTAAAGTGATGAAAAGTGAGTAAAGTGGTGGGACATATCAATATTTAATAATAGATTTGAGAAAGTGGAAGAAAGTAGTGGGTGTAATAGTATTTTATATTATTAAAAGTTTACTATTTTAGTAAGTTTTTTAATGTAAAGAATTGAAAGGGACGTCCCAAAAAGGAAAGTGTAAAGAAATGGATAGGACGAAGGGAGTAATTAGTACAATGTGATTATGTCAAGAATTCTGATTGTTATCAAGGGCATTAGTAATATTTTGTATACTAAAGTGAAATATGCATAGGGTGACTTAGTTGTGGATGATACGAGTATGTACGACATATATTAAGTTTATGGATTGTCAGAGATGTACAAATGAGGTACATTAGAATGGTTTGGTATGATTGTAAATTGTATTGATGCAAGGAATGTTCGATTTTCAATTTGATAAGTTGTGTTCTAACAGGTTAGGTCATATTTAAGAGGAGGTGCTGTCCAATTTTTATTAGAATTATTTTATTATTTTGAGAGTATTTTGATAAGAATTTCTGATGTGTGCAAGATATAGGTGTGTTATGTAATATAAGTGTAAGATAATAATATGTGCTATGTGTTTATGTGATTATGTGATTTTATGTTACTATTTCGAGAATATGATCTGTATGTGTTAATTGTAAATCATATTAGGACGCGCTCAGGTAGAACAGAGTTAGACGGTTACGGTTATAAGCGTACTGAAGTAGTACTTTATTTTGATATAGGTACCAGTAAAAGACCGATTTAGAGTTAGTGTATGTACAGGTGGAAATTCTGAGGAACGAGTTATTCATCGAAGTAGACGAGTGTGTGCATGTAGAAGCTGACTAGTGATAAGGAAAGAGGAATGGATGACCGAGTACAAAGCCAGCGAATAAGAAATAGAGACTGATGTACAAAGAGAGTAAAGAGTTGGGATATTGGAAGTGGAAACTTCATGTATGGAGGCAAGTTTACTATCCCTCACTTATTGTTCAAGTGATGTTAAACTTTTTGTATTATTTATTGTTCTTTCAAAATTCCTTCTTGCAAGCAATTGTATTCTTCATATTTATTCTGAATAATTGTGAACCTGTTCTGTTAAATATACAATGTTCCTTTCAGATCTTTTTGCTAGTGCCTTTACCTTTCATTTTTATTTCCAGTGACATTTTCTTCTATTAATTTAGAAACACTCATTCCCAAATTTTTCTGTCATTGTTCATTTTCCTCACCTGTTGTTCAGGTGTTGAATTCTTATAAAATTAATTTATTTCAATATTCCTCGTCTTTATTAATATTTTTTTTCAAAGAGCATTTTTCTTTAAATTATTGTAAACTAATTCGAGGTTTATACTGTTGTTGAGGCATGTGTTGCTCAGTGACGGTTAAAGCCAAGAATGAATTTAGACTTTCATAATTATTCAAACTCCTTATTGTCACGCCGGTTCTGGCAGCTAAAGCCTATGGGTGCTTAGCCGACAAGAGTGAGACTTTGTGTAATTGAGAATTTCTTAAATCTTCTTTTGAACTTCAGATTTTCTCTAATCCATGATTCCTTATTGCTGTTGAAATTATAAAATCTTGACAATTGCTTTGTTCCTTAAATTTTTAATGTTTCCCTGTTGATATATGTTTCTGTTTTACTGTACCATATCATGCTTAGTTTAATCGTATTGCCTTATTGTTATAATTTCTTATGCTTCCCTGAATCTTAATCTTATTGCTTTGTTATGATTCCTTATATCGAATGCTTCTCTGTTCCTTAATCTTTTAATGTTGCTCCCTAAAATGGATTAATTAATCAAAGATGTTTTTAAAATTCCTTACACTGGGCTGATCTGTTATCAGTGAGTATAAAGGACTTAAAAGTGAAATGTTTTAAAGATTTTAATGTGGGGGATTCCGTCAAAATATTTTCTACGGATTCCTTCAGATTGGAGGCGTAAGAGGCCGGGTGACGCCGGTCCAGCATTTTTTTTAGCGTAAGAGGCTGGGGTGTGCCCAGTCCAGCATTTGAAAGGCCAATGTGTTGCCTAATTGGGAACCCAATTTCAAGGTCCAGATGGACTTCGTGTCCGGTATGGGGACTTTACGTGGCTGATCACCCGTATTGTCCGGAGTCGTGGAAAAACTCCAATCAACTGAAAATGTTTTTAAAAGGTTTTATGAAAAATGTGTTTCAAAGATGAAAAGGTTTTAACGAAAGGAATGTTTTGATGAGATAATATGAACACAAGAAATGAAAGTCTTACTCTATAATGGAAAGTGAATTATTCCTTTGAGATAAGTTGGTCATTGATATTGTTCATCAGTGAATCATTGAAAATTATTGCTTCACTATATTACTAACTTGCTGAGCGTTCTTTGGCTCACTTTTGCTTTGTTTTACCTAACCCTTTGCAGTTAGGTTTAAGGGTGATCTCCTACATTTATCCCTGCGAATTAGAGAGATGAGGCATTCTATACAGGATAGATTTCGGAGCTAGAGCGGGTAAGCACATAATGGGGTTAAGCTACAGATTAGATGGTATAGTAAATTGTATTCAGAGCAGTGATAGAAGTCGGAAATAATTTGTATTAATTAGATTTTTGTTTCATACCATAACCTGGAATCGATCCTCGGTAAGTAATCGTTGGTGTATTAAGTTTTAATTGTATTTATTAAATTGGAATTTGGTTTGGGTGGAATTACAGGTAGATAGTCCAATTTACGAATATTTCATGCCGAAATTTTCTAAAATTCCCCTGTATCAAAGTCTATTTTATTATAAAAAGTATATTTTCAGTATTGGGAAGTCGGGGCGTTACAGTATCTCGAGTACCAGGCAAGTGTTCTAAACCGTACTTTGTAGTATTGGTTCTATAATCCTGTTTTGCCATGTATATATATAGTTGGCTTTCTGATTCGCATATAAGTTTTGAGATGAGTAGTTATGAACCAGTGGATCTTGTAGCTCTAAGTATATGAGCATACTTATTGTGTTCGACTCTAGACCGGGAGTCGGTATTTGGTTATATATGCAAATAGTCGTGGAAACCCGGAGGGATTCCAGCGGCAAAGTACTATGTATTCTAAGGAGTATTATCCAGTATTATTATTATAATTTCAAGAAGTATTTATTACCTGGTAAAGATTCAAGGATTGTTATTTGAGTATCATCTCACTTGAGAATATTAATCGAATATTATTTCATTAAGAGTATTATTGAATATTTTACGATATACGATGCAAGGTATATGCATAGTTGTTCTGACTTAATATATTGTCATACTTGAAGTGTGATTTTTAATTAGACGACTTATAGACTAGAGGTGATCTAGTAGCTATAAGCCGGGTTTATGATAGCCCTTAGTATAGGGCATATGATTCGACTAATTTATTACGAACCGCGAGGCGGTATATCGTATACGTATTACAATTATTTTCTGAGTATTATTTATTTTGTAAATAATATTCGAGGATTATAATTACATGGAAAATATCGTTTTAAATAATTATTTAAAGTATGATTTCATAATCATACGTGAGTTATTTATTTAAATGAATCTTAATTCGGATTTTCATTTAAAGGTTTCTAGTTATCTTTAGATGAATATTTACTTAATGAATATTATTCTAAATATTCATTTAAAGTTTTCCTTGTTATTAATAAGGGTTGTTTATTTTACGAACATTATTTCGAATATTTATTTAAAGTTAATGAATAATATTTTGGATATTCATTTAAATATTTTATCATTATTAAGGGCTATTTAATTGATGACTATTATTTTGAATATTCATTTAAATGTTATGAATATTATTTCGGATATTCATTTAAAGGTTTCCAATAATCATTAATAATTATCTAATTACTAAATATTATTTTTGAATATGCATTTCAAGATTTAGTTATGATTATTTTATTTAAAAATATTGTTTATGCAGATATGAGTTAATAAATATTTTGGAATATTTAATTAATACTTTCAAGAATATTGTGAATAACTCAGATTACTTAAAAGCATATTTGAATTCAATAATCATGAAGTATATCTCTGAGATATAGTAAAAGTATCTTGAATACTTTCGATCTTCTAGGATTTCCCTAAATAACGTTGAGCACCTAATCTATGTTGCTTAACAACGATTTTCCAAAAGTATTATAAGGTTTCCCTGATGATCTTAAATCAACTCCTAGCCTGCAATGGCGTCGCTTTCCTTCAAAACTGGGAAACCCTATTTGAGAAATTCTATTTTACCTGACTTCTGGGTCACGAAAAATGTCGAGAGCTTATTTTGAGCCCAGTTATCATGAGTCAGGGGACTCTGGCTACTTCCTCAACACTCGAGGAGTAGGATTGCTGTAACAAGTGTTAATCCATTAACGAGCTACTACTCGGGAAATATTGGTAAATTTTCCTTTCCAATTAGATACAACTACTTTGTGGAGTTGTATCAACGAGTTATTACTCGGGGAAAAGGAGGACGAACTTTACGTTTCAGAGTCATGGATTTTACTCAAACTAGAAGTATGTGTGTATGAGGCTGTGAATCAGTCCATCACCGATAATCGTGTAAGAGGCCGTGGGACGGTCCATCATTATTAAAAAGGGTCCGAGTTGCGCCGGTCCCGACTATGCCCAACCGTTGGCGGGAGATCAAGAGGGCGGTAGACAAGTAAATCCGTCAGTTCTTCCATCTACATGTAGAGAAACAAAATTTGGAGATGCACAACTTATGACTGATCATCGTAAGGTTGTGACATCTGGCGTGAGATACTCCAGTATTAGTTCATCATCCAATTTGGATATTTTCTACAGCATTATCGAGAACACCCCATCGGAAAGCTATGGGCTGGGTGACTGGTAAGTGTTGGCAGAGTCGAAAAGGTTATATTGGTCTACTTTGAACCTCATCCTTTTATAATATACTGGAACTTGTTCATTTCAAAGTAGAGGTTGATTTCAAAAGATGATATTGATTTTCCTTATCATTCAAATCATATTGAAAACTTTTTCATCTCACACTTGATAAAGATTACAGATATATTATGAAAGATGATATACATATATTGATTTTCTGCTTATCTTCTTTTAATGGCAGATATTTTGACGGAAAGGTTATTAATGTGATTATGAACTTATCTTGTTCATTTAATGATTATTTTAATCATTATACTTTCCCTATTGAGATTTTTGGGTACAGATATTTCATGGTTGATAGTAAGTATCTGTGGTATTTCGAAAACCCCAAGTATATGATGGGATATGTTGTGAACTCTATTAACCACTTGCTGAGCAATTCTTTCGCTCATACTTGTTTGTTTTATATACTAGCCTTTCCGAAAGAGGTAAACGGATGAGGATTATCTGCGTAGCTCGGAAGAAGCAGGCAGACTACCCTTATGAAAAAGACAGGATCCAGAACATCTATAGCTGGAGTAAGTTACATGTAGGTTTATTAATGTGTAATATATATCACATTGTATAGAGTAAAACTAGTTGCTGATATACTTCTCAACGAAGCTATACTAGCTGGATAAGATTTGTAAGACACGGTGTAATTTGATTCAATGGATGTAATGAAGTGAGTAATGTAAAGACTTTAGTTCTTGTTTCTAGCCCTATAACCTATAAGATGCTTGGTAGTTGGGGTCTCAATGATGTATTTTAGTTATTCAATGATTGCAGATGGATTAATGTTGTTAAACAGGTGAATTGTTAATGAGAATTTCCACGTGACAACCAAATCCCTGACCCCGGATTTGGGGCTATTACAGAAATGGTATCAGAGCTGAGGTTATAGTAAACTAGAAATGATAGTGAGTAGGAGTGTGTATAGTTATGTGAGAACGTCAGAATTCATGTAGAGTTCATGTTGGACTATTGGATATAGTACCAACGGTTAAGTTAAGGTGTGATTGCTACGTTGAAGAATATGATGATGTAGACCTCGCTTCTTGTGGTGATGAATATCTACCAAAGAATGCTCAGAGACAAGTATTGGTCGGCAGGGGCATAGATCGCCCGAGACATGAATTTAAGATGATTTGAGGGGATTCATGAATGCAGTTATGTATTCCCCGAACTATAGGAAATTTTCAAAATGATGATGAAGGATAGAAAGTTGACATCGAATATTGTGGTAGAGAGGGTTGAGATACCGAATGTGCCAGACCCCGAGGCCTCCGAGTAGACACATAATGATGCGCTCCTTGAAATGGACGCTGACCCGATAGAGGAGGATCCAGAGGAGGATCTAGAGGAGGACCTCATGGAAGGTCAAAGGAATAATCTTGTAGAGAACGAGCCGATTGATAAAGATGTGATATGTTTACTTGAGGACCGAAAGAGTCCTTAGAGAGTGATTAAGTGACAAGACAAGAATTTGGAGTCGATTATGATTCATCAGGATATATGATGAAGTGAATGGAGTAAAGTTTTAAGAATAGATGAGATAGAGGTGGTATCAACTGTTGCCCATGACTGGATCGTTGGGAACTTGGCTATTGATTTGATTGGAATAAATGCAAGGACAAATGAGTAGAGGACCCGGCTGATGGCCGAGGAGGAAATTACGAGGATAGAACTGAGAAGCCAGAGTCAGATCCGGGTACTGCCGGTTTTGATGAATGCCTAGTTATAAAGTAATGTTCCCTTTAAGTGGGGGGTTAAGTAAACTGACTATTGATAATATAGACTACTCAGACGTATATGTATCAGGAAAATGTGGCATGTTCTGTGTGAAACTTTGGTTTTCCCTTCTATGGGAGGTGTATATTTGGTTCCTTTCTAGAGGTTAAACCTCCAACTTTATTTCGATTATTCCGTTATTATGACTACTTACGATTCTACCTGTTTGGATATTCATAGAATTGTTCTTCAGGTTTCGAAATTGATTTCCTGGTATTAATAGTGGATAAATACACTGACCAAATTTCCCTGATATTGGGAAGAGATTCGACAAATTTTTGGCAAACCTTGTCTTTCTGATTATCAGAGAATGTCACCAAAGAGAGTGAAAACTAGAGCAAACCTGGTCGACTGGTTAAGGTAACCGCCATATGGGTTGGTGGACAGACTCGAATTGTTAAAATGGATTGTAGAGATAAAATGATGAAGTTGAGATTGGACGGTAAAGATGAAATATAATTAAGGACCAAGATGGACTAAGGAGCTCCGGGATTGACTTAAATGACAAGGTTATCATGCCAAAAGTGTTAAGCTTATGTGGCACACGGGATTGATATAGGAAAATGGAATATAGGATATAAAGATGATGGAAATAGATACCAGATTTAAGCATGTATTTTCTAATGATCTTCCGGAATACCGCCTATTCGAAGGATATAATTCTCCATTACCCTGGGCGACACCTATATCGAAGTCTTTGTGTGGAATGGAATGTTGCTTGAGATGATTACGCCAATTTGGGTATAACTCTCTACGATTATAAATGCTGATGGTTGAGACTGTGGTGACTAGTACGAGTCGATAATGGCATAAGTTATCGAGCACTCTAAGGTGTGCATGTAGAAGAAAACTTTAGAATCAAACGATTATCTGCCAGATGAGCCGACATATAAGTTATCCGTAGAGACGTTGGCAGTAACTTCCCCATTTGTAAATCGGTTTGATTACCTCCCCAATTTATGAATTATATGATATCCTCCAAGAGAGAATTTCTTAGGAAGGATATAAATTTTATTCTAAGCTATATTACCATACTTGTGTCTACCCGTGCTGGGTTTCAATTGTGACAGAGGCTGTCATGATACCTACTTTCATGTAATTCTGAAGCATGTCTATTGATGTTATTTAAACTTTCACTTTCCTTCAATAGTGAATAATCTTGTGGTGATACAACACCACTTGCTTGTGATATATACCAGTATCTTTCTGGATATTCTTTACTTTTGGAATCACACCTTAGAATTTTCTCCAAGGTGTCCCTTTGAGAATTATTTGTCGAAAGACGATAATTTATTAACTTAAGTTCAAGTTGATTCTTATTTCTCTTCTTCCACTGAGACGAACAACCCTATTCTTATAGGGGCCACAAGGACTATCTGTCTATGTGATAGAAGTCTGATGGGACGCCATCACTTGTGTGTTGTGAAATACAAGAAGGATAATTACCTTTAGTATTGCCTTAACTAAGGCACGCAACGTTAGTTCTTTTGATCATATTGATCTCTTGGTAAATTCCATTATCTCAAATAAGATTTATTTCAAAGCTCATAATCCTAGGATCACCATTGTGTGACATTTGTCTTGATATGGTAGCTATCTTTTCAAAGCTCCATGATTCTTGCTATCTCTAATGAATTCCAAGGGGAGGCCAACCAGGTCAGATAAGCGAAATTCGTTAATATAGATTAGATTCGCAATAGAATTGCCGAGGATAAGAGAGAGTCCCAAAGTGATTAGTATATCGGTGACATATCGAGGGAATCAGTTTACTCCTTCTCAAGGAGGTCATGCAAATGAAAAGTTGGTCGAACCACATTTTGTAAGAAATGACAATATAATGTGAAACTTCAACGACATCGGTGCTCGATAGAAACACCATAGTTGAATTAAGATTATGGAAAGGTTATGTACGAATGGACACTAGCTCTGGTTTTGCAGAATAAGTATCGAGGATGAAGGGTTTAAAGTACTGTTAGGAATAATTCATGAGTTGTGATGTTAAGAATAGAATTTTACTTATACTTCTTGTATATCCTGATTTTATAAAGGATTTAGTCCCTATATTTAAGTTATTTTCCATTGATTTGGATTTTTATTTAATAAATTTTATTGTTTTATTTTAGGTATCAAGGAGTTATAATAAAGGAGGGCTTGGAGCTTAAATAGAAGGAGTTGGATATTTATTTGAATAAAAATCGGATTTTACGGGTAGCTTGCGTAGTCTACACTGTTTGGGTCATATCTGGAGTTCCAGAAGTCCGTTTTAGGCGATTCAACAGCCCACGGAAAGCTTGTGAGAAGGGCTTCAATTTAGAAGTGGTCTTGATATCAGATTCCAACTGCATCAGCCCCGAAATAGAGCCCAAAAATCAATTACGAATTTCCTTTATTGGAATTCAATTTTGATTGAGAAATCTCCTTGTAATTTTATTAAATAATTAAATATACTTTTATTAGAGGATATTATTATTAGAAAGAGATCAGACCTAGAGAGACAGATCATACGGGGGAGAAAAAGAGACAAGTAGCCACACAAGGGAGGAAGAGGAGAGGCCATTAACAAGAAGAATTCAGCCATTGAAGACATTCAATTGGCTTTGTTTTCTCTTTATCTTTTTATATCTCTTCTTATGATTATGTGTTAGTTAACTTTGGATTGTTTTGATACGTTTATTATGAACTAAACTTGTATGAGTTAGGATTTTTATGGAACCCTAGTATGGGATTGTTGGTGTTTTGATAAGAAGTACTATTTGCAGTTCACAGGTTATTCGTTCAAGTGGATTTCATGTTATTTATTTGCTATTGTTTGGCCAACACTAGTAGATGATTGAGTTAATTATAATACTGAGAGGGTTATAGTTAATGGACACAAAACTTGAATGGTGCATGATTATATTTGTTGATAGTAATTTTGTGATGGTATAGACATATATTGTTACCTTGCATAGCCGTGTAAAATTGGTGCTTAATTGTATTCTGGAAGTTGAATTGGGCATAGACATATGTTAATTCAATTACAGAATCTATACCATAGTGATTTCGAGAGAAACCTATGATCTGTGAATTTTTTGTTAGTAGACTGTGATTTTGCTATAGTATTACACTGCTTTATTACCGATATGAACATATTAGGGGAAAGTAATTATCTTGACTTAGCTTCTCGTATCTAAAACTCATTGTGACAGCCCCAAATCCAGGGTCATGAATTTGGGCCATCACGGACCAACTTCCATTCATAATCAATATCTCTTGTTGTTTTTTTTTATAACAATTAATACATATGCAATTGACCCCACAGTAATACACACACACACACACCAGTCATATGCTCAGAGAACAACATTCACCATAATAGAAGTTTAGAGTTAAACAGTTATTACAAACCCAGAATCATTCTTAAGTACATTGTTGAGTGATGCTTCTACAAGAAGCATTTCAACAACCAAATTTATTACAACCTTACACACTTACACACTTAATATACATAAGACCACTAAACCCCTTGCGCTGGTCATCTACCTCGGGGATTGATGCTAACGAGCTCTCAGAAGGTCGCCTTTCCCTTACCCTCTTGCGGGGCGTTCTGCGTAGTATTGGCATACCTAGCTGTATATAGATAAGTAGCAAGAGTGAGCTACAATAGCTCAGCAAGATAATATTGTAAACTAGAATTTAAAATGTAACCAAGTATACATGTATATACATATGTAAGCAGTAACCAAATTATAAACTTTAAGGAAGAATAAAACTCTTATTTAATAATACATCATCCACTTACTATTATAAGAAAGAAATCTAAGATAATACAGTATCAGTTTCTCTTCTTAAATAATGTAACAATCAATATACCCTTTCAGTGTAATATTTTAAAATAATATGAATACTTGAATAAATCTCTCACTATCATCTTCTCATTTCCTTCCTATACAGCAATTTTATAAATTAATATAAAATCAGTTTCTCTTCATCTATAACAATAATTCCATTTTTCATATCATTTTCCCTTTTCAGTATACCAATCTAACTTTATCATTCATTCTTTATTCAAATATTGTAGGGGTTTTCACTGTTGCCGAATACGTGAGGCACGATGATCAGTCGCCCTCCGTATCCGTCCCTTTTTACTACCGGTAGACGGAGGTAGGTCTGCCACCATCCCCCAGGAGGAAGGTCTACCACTACATCCTCCTTCGGCAACTCTTGGGCCGAAATGAAACATTAAGTGCTGGACTGTGCAACTTCCACACGGCCTCTTACGCTTATTAAGTGCTGGACTGTGCAACTTCCACACGGCCTCTTACGCTTATTAAGTGCTGGACTGTGCAACTTCCACACGGCCTCTTACGCTTATTAAGTGCTGGACTGTGCAACTTCCACACGGCCTCTTACGCTTACTGTTGTAAATTCCCCTTTTTATAAGATCATCATTCAATTTATCATCACCATTTCACATTTCCATTCTCGTATATCACTTTCATTCTCGCACATTATTTCTATAAAATATATGTATATAACATACACTAAAAAGAATGTTTATAATATAGCATTATAAACCATATAACCCTAGATAACAACTGATACCATTCTCTTTCATATCTCTTTTACCCTAGAGCATATTCGCTCAATTCGTAATCATCTCTATATTCATATTTCAGAAAACATATCCATCTCTCTTTAACTTCCCACAATCAAGAGAATATATTCTTTGCAATATAGCAACAAAAGCATCACATATACATAAATATATTCCATGATATCATTAATATTCCGAAGATACATAAGTTTTAAAGTAGGGATAGAAGGATCTTGCCTTGGTTTCTGTATCCTGATAGTATGGCTGGTCCCTCTTCCGGAGTTTCTATAAACACAAAAGGACAGTCGTTAGAATATCACATCTCTTACTCACTACCCTCTTGTATAACAAAACCCTTTACACTTCAACATATGTTTAACGTATTATTATTATCCCAAAGGTTCAAGAACTTAACCATTTATAAGCTCAATCGAAGTTTCAGTGGTTTTCACCATTTTCCCTAACGACCACACTTAACTGTAAAAATTCTCAGAAAATATGGATTTTGAATTTTAATGTAAGGTCAACTGTCAAGGGTCCTCTGACCACCCTACTACACTATCCCAAAATTTCATAATTTTTAAAAATGTCTAAGTAGGTTGATCATAGCCTCAAAGTTGATACAATTACGATTTCTCGGTTTTCGAACACCTTTCACTAAAACTGACTTTTCTCCTAAACCGTTCATCAGATTTTAACGCACCTTATATCAAAACGATCTATGAACTAAGCTCTATCATTTCATGGTCAATTGGTAACCTAGGCAGTGAGGTACCGTATGAATACAGGGGTCACAAAACAGGGCAGTTTTCGTTCTAACGAAAATCGGACATTATAACTGCTGTAATTTCATACTTTCCAAAATCAAACTCCTCCAAAACCAATCATCAAACACAATAATCATCACCTACACCATGTGGCCTTCATTACCAGCCATGGTTACAATCCCAAACTCCTTCCAAAATCAACTCAAACCACTTACAAACACTTATAACATCATAAACATAACCTTTATACCACTTAATCACTAAACACAACAATATCTATCATAAACATAAAAGAGCAAGCATGATTATACCTTCTTGAAGCTTTGATAACTCTTAAAAATCCTTGATAAACCTTGGGCACTCCTTAAACAACCTTAGATTAACTTGAATCAACTAAAGGAATCATAAAAACCAAGTTAGTTTCTTGAAACCACTATTCATCACTATTCACCATCAACTTCCATGATTTTATTACCTTATCAAACGATGCTTGATTGCTATGAAACTTGGTGGATGTCTCTATATATCCTCAAGTAACCTCCATGATTTTTCCCTTGATTTTTAGTTGATTCTAGCTAGGGTTTTGAAATTGATTTTTTTCTTGATGAATAGTGACCTACGAATTTTGATGAAATGAAGAAGATGAGATTTGTTTTGTGTTGGTTAGCTCTTATCTTGCCTTAATCTTGATTATTCTAGAGTGTATTAGAAGCTTGGAAGATATTTTGTGGTTAAAGCCTTGCAAAAATACTAATTTGCCCCTTAAAACATGTGTTAATGGATGGTGATGTCACTTGGATGATCTAATCTCCTAATTTCTTAATTTTCTAAGTAAAATGCCAATCACATTGGTAAATAATAATGTGGTATGTATCCTTGTTATATTACTAATCTTGGTTGTTTGGTTTCCATACTCGTCTAATTGTGGTTCGTTTCGAATATATCTCACTATCCAGTGGTTTTGAAATCGTTTATAAAATCCAAATTCCCTTAGCATTCTCTTAACTTAAAAATCCCTTAGTTTAACTTAAATTCACTAATTCCTCAATATATAATCCCTTTAATATTTCTATGTTCCTTAATATCCAATAAATAGAAGTTCATTCGAGCTCAAAATCCTCAAAATCTAAATTCAGGAATTTCTGAAATCCATCGTCATTTCGAGTCACTTATTTCCTTAGTATATCACTAATATGATTTCTGTTTATTCATTTTCCATTTCCAGTCTAGGGTACCTACACACCCTTTTCCTAAATTCCCCGAGATTATTATTCATTTGGGCACTGTAGCCTTTCTAAAGTTAGGGTTATTACACTCATTCAGATCTCTTTGCTAGTATTATATTAATTAGTTAATTTAGTTGATAATTAATTATTTTTAGTTAGATAAAACAAAACCCAATTCTTGTGTTCTATAACCGAATTGTTTGATATTAATTGCGATTTATACAATTAGACAGTCCTTGAGGAACGATATCTGGTATTTACTATTGTATTACTTGCTTGCGATTGTGTACACTTGCACATCTGTATTTTACGCAACATATGTGTTAGACAGTTATCTGTAATATTTAGTCAGGAATGAACAGTGTATCGGAGACTACATGTCAGGAACAGAGAGCAAATCCTGATGAAGGTCTAATACTGATGATGGTCAAATCCTGATGCAAGATGAAATCCTGATATCAGTCGTGTTACTGATGATGTCATTATGGATGCTACAGAAACTGGCAAGTGCTATAAAACAGGATCGTTGTTTGAGGAACAAGCAAGAAGATTTCATGAAGGAAATAATTTTCTATTGATGGAAACTATCAACTGGACGGCAGAACATTGTCATGTATAGATTATCTTTCTGTTATTAGTTGATAGGTAGCATTATAAATACTCTCTCTATGTCATTATAAAAATAGTTCGTTCGTGAGGTTTGTAATCGTAAGGATACGAGAGTGCAAACAGAGAGAGATTTGTATTGTCAGCAGCTGCTAAAGGTATTGTACACCTTTGGTAGAGTTTGTATTTGATCTTATTAATGCAAACAAAGTTTAATTCATTCGTTTATTCTTGTTCATATAATCAAGCAAAAATCAGACACGATTATATAACTTGTATTCAACCCCCCCCTTCTACAAGTTATTCGAGTTAACAATTGGTATCAGAGCAGGTTGATTTCGAATAATCATAAAGATCTGCAATCATGTCTGGTTACAAGGATGGGAATACTAAGATTCTTATGCTCAAGAGAAACGAATATACTCTATGGGAAGTAAAGATGTTGCATCATCTGGAAGCAACAGATCCTGATTATCTTGACAGAATCAGAGATGGACCTTTTGTTCCAACAAAGGTCGTTGGACAAGCAACTGTTGATGGTGTGGTTGTTCCAGAACATACAGCAGAGAAGCCTAAATCTGAGTGGTCAGACAAGGACAAGGAGAATGTTCTTAAAGATGCTAAAGTGAGAAACATATTATTCAACAGTCTTGATTCTGTTCTCACTAACTATGTTCTCTCTTGTAAAACTGCTAAGGATATATGGGACAATCTTAAGGTTCACTGTGAGGGAACTAAGCCTGTCATGAAGAATATGAGGACACTACTTATACAACAGTATGAGTACTTTGAATCCAAGTCTGGTGAGTCACTTACTGATACCTTTGATAGGTTTATAAAACTCATCAATGAGATGGTCATGCATGGTAAATATTATGACTTGGAGGATATGAATACAAAGTTCATGAAAGCTTTGCCTGATTTCTACAATGAAAAGAAATCTGCGATTGAGGAAGCTAATGATCTTGATGAAATATCATTTGAGGTAGTATATGGAAAACTAAGAGCTTATGAACTTGATAAGCAGCAGAAGAAGAGCAGGAGTGAAGGAAAGATGAAGACTGTTGCACTTACTGCTCAATCTCAATTAAAGAAGCTTCCGGAGGAACAGCATGATGAGCTTGTGGTAAAGAACTCAAGGAAGAAGAAAAGCAAAGAAAGTTCTGAGTCAGAAACTACTGATATGGACTCTGACAACAATGATTCTGAATCTGAGATGCAGGAACTCTTTGCTATGTTTGCTAAAGCTTTCAAGAAAAGTAGATTCAACAGGAGAAGATTTAGCAAAGGACCTTTTCAAAAGAAGGAGGAGAAGAAGAGTGACAAAGGCAAAAGTACAATTGTCAAGCTTGATAAGGCCAAGATCAAGTGCTTTAACTGCAGCGAGCTTGGACACTTTGCTAGTGAGTGTAAGAAGCCTAGGAATTCAGGAAAGGGTAATGCACTTATGGTCACACAGAAGGATTGGGCTGATTCCAGTGATTCTGAAGATGAATTGGATTATGACAACATTGCATTGATGGCAAATGGTTCAGACAAACCTGGATCTCCAAAGAAAACTTCTCCATCCTCTGTTAAGGTATCACTTCACTCTCTTGATTCATTTGATAGCTTAAATTCTGATGAAATTAGAACTATCCATGCTGAGTTTAAGAATCTTATGACTAATTTTAGAATTCTTACTTGTGAAAAAGATGAACTTAAGGTTAAGAATGATAAATTAGTTGATAGAAATAATTTTCTTGAATCTGAGTTAATTCAAATGGAAGAATACAAGTTAAGTTCTGATAAAGATAAGCATGATTATAGTGTTATTCTTGAGGCTTATGACTATGTCAGAAAAGAACTAGAGGAAGAGAGAGATGTGATTAAGACCATTAACAATTCCAGTAAAAAGACTATAGAAATCTTTGAAAGTGGAATTCGTGGTAAGGTTAATGGTTTAGGTTTTGATAAGGCTAGACAAGAAGAAAAAGTAGCTAGTGTCAATGATGATAGTAAAGTAGAAGCTAGCACATCTAAATCTGAAGGTAAGAAAATTGTTTCTGAACCTAATCATGTTAAATTTGTTGATTCAAAAGGTACCCCTGTTGTACACAAAAGGATTAACAATAGTAATTCAGATGAGAAAGTGTTAGAGAAACCTAAGAATGTAAACATAGGGTTTCTGTCTAAGTCTCAGTTGAAATAGAGATTAGATGGTCTTTCAAAGTCTAGCAAGATCAAAAGAAATAGGAATGGAAAAGAAGGTATTAACAAAGAAAATAATTACAAGAATGTACCTGATGCACCTAGGAAAAAATGCTATAAGTGTGGAAATCATAATCATTTGGCCCTAGACTGCAATCAAAAACCTTCTTGGAAAACTGAGTCCAGATTCCCCAAGACTCAGAAAATTCAATACCAACCACAAAAAGCTTGTTATCATTGTGGTAGTTTACTTCATTCCATTTACATGTGTAGAGAATATCATGAACTGTATTATGACTATTATTCCTTGAAATCTGAAACTCCTAGTCACAAACAGTTTGTGAAATTAGAGTCTAAAGTTGACTCTACAACAGGTAAAGTAAAGACAAAATTCTCAAAGCCTGTTGTTTCTAAATCTAGTAAGAAAGGATCCAATCAAAGTTGGGTCCTAAAAAATTCTAACTAGTTACTTTTTGTTTGCAGGGCACAGGAAAGAAGCATTCAATTATCTTGGACAGTGGATGCTCTGGACATATGACTGGAAAGAAGTCCCTGCTTACAAAGTTTGAGAGGAAAGTTGGCCCAGTAATATCTTTTGGGGAATGTCATCATAGAAAATGTAACACTGGTTGAAAGCTTGAAACATACTCTTTTAAGCATAAGTCAACTGGGTGATAAAGTTACAAATCAATCTTTGACAAAGAAGGATGCAAAATCTTGAATATGTAGAATGGAGACATTGTTCTAACTGGTCAAAGACATGGTAACATATATGAAGCCAGCTTAAGTGATACATCAAAAGGAATTGTTAGATGTCTCTACAGCAAAGCAGCAAGTGATGAAAGCTGGAATTGGCACAAGAAGCTCTCACATCTTAATTTCAAGAAGCTTAATCAACTTGTTAAGCACAATCTGGTGAGAGGCCTACCTCAGGCAAATTATGTGCAAGATGGACTTTGTGATGCATGTCAGCTTGGAAAGCAAAGAAGAACCACTTTCAAGAGCAAGACTGAAAATGCGATTACTGAACCATTTCACATGCTACATCTTGATCTGTTTGGTCCAGTAAACATTATGTCTATCAGCAAGAAAAGATATGCTCTAGTGATAGTGGATGATTTCACAAGATTTACATGGGTGTTCTTTCTACACAAGAAGGATGAAGCTCCTCAGCAAATCATTGAACTTGTAAAGAATATTCAGAATAACTCTGAGTACAAAGTTAAAGTACTTAGGAGTGACAATGGTACAGAATTCAAGAATTCTACAATGGAGGGGTTTTGTGCAGACAATGGAATCACTCAACAGTTTTCTGCACCTAGTACACCTCAGCAGAATGGTGTAGTGGAAAGAAAGAACAGGACTCTCATAGAGGCAGCAAGAACCATGCTTGCAGATGCAAAACTTCCAACCTACTTTTGGGCAGAAGCTATTAACACTGCATGTTTCACTCAAAACTGTACCTTGGTAAATAGTTATGGAAAAACTCCCTATGAGATGATCAAAGGAAAGAAACCAAGTGTGAAATACTTTCACATCTTTGGATGCAAATGCTATGTCCTAAAAGTTCATCCAGAACAACTTGGAAAATTTGAAGCCAAATCGGATGAAGCAATTTTTCTAGGATATTCAGCATCTAAGGCCTTCAAAGTTTATAATCTCAGAACTCACATTGTTATGGAATCAATTCATGTTGCATTTGATGATAAGAAATTTGGAATTCTGCAAACTGATGAAAGCCATGACAAATTGGAATTTGAAAATCTGAAGAATTCTGAGATACTCTCCTGTGATGATGAAGGCTCTCCAGAAGGAATTTCTATTGCTTCTCAAAGGAATGCTACTGTTGAGGGGGTGCAAATAAATCAAAGAGAACACAGTGATCATCAGGAGCAGACTAGCTATTTAGAGTCTACTCCATCAGGGATTGACTTTTCAGAGTCTACTCCATCAGGAACTGATCTTTCAGAGTCTACTGAGGAAAGATCAGTAACTAGCAGCAATATGGAATCTACTGATTCTATTGATCAAAGGAGAGTTTTTGAAGGTAGAGAGAATTCTTCTACAAGAGATACCACTAACTTAGGGGGAGAGACTAGCAGAGTTAATCTATCACCTGTTAGAAAATGGACAAAGGATCATACTGAAGATTTGATAATTGGTGATCCAAATAGTGGTGTTCGAACTAGAAGATCAATTCAAAATGAATGCTTGTATAGTTGCTTTCTCTCAAAGAATGAACCTAAGAAGGTTGAAGAAGCCTTACAGGATCCTGATTGGGTAATTGCAATGCAGGAGGAGTTAAATGAGTTTGAGAGAAACAAAGTCTGAAAACTGGTACCAAGACCTAAAGATAGATCTATTGTTGGTGCAAGATGGGTTTTCAGAAACAAGCTAGATGAATCTGGTATGATTGTAAGAAACAAAGCTAGACTGGTGGCCAAGGGTTATTCTCAGGAAGAAGGCATTGATTATGATGAGACCTTTGCACCTGTAGCAAGATTGGAAGCAATCAGAATGTTTCTTGCATTTGCAGCTCATTCAAAATTCAAGGTATACCAGATGGATGTAAAGAGTGCTTTTCTAAATGGCAAACTTGATGAGGAAGTGTATGTGGAACAGCCACCTGGATTTGTTGATCCAAAGTTTCCAAATCATGTCTACAAACTTGACAAGGCACTCTATGGACTAAAGTAGGCACCAAGAGCATGGTATGAGACTTTGTCTAAATTTCTTCTTGAAAATGGCTTCACAAGAGGTACAATTGACAAAACTCTATTCTTTAGAAAGATAAAAGGTGAATTGCTTTTAGTTCAAGTTTATGTTGATGATATTATTTTTGGTTCTACTAATGAAAAGTTGTGTGCTAAGTTTAGCAAGCTTATGCAGTCTAAGTATCAGATGAGCATGATGGGTGAATTAAATTATTTCTTAGGCTTGCAGGTCAAACAGACTGAGACTGGTATTTTCATTAATCAGTCAAAGTATATCAAAGATCTTTTAAGAAGGTTTGACTTTCAAGACTGTGCAGTTTCAAAAACACCCATGACAACAGCCACTAAACTAGACTCTGATCCTAAGGGGAAGAGTGTGGATAATACTAGTTATAGAGGCATGATAGGCTCATTGTTATATCTAACTGCAAGTAGCCCAGATATAATGTTTTCTACCTATTTATATGCTAGATTCCAAAGTGAACCTAAGGAATCTCATTTAATTGCTGTGAAGAGAATTTTTAGATATCTCAAAGGAACTCCAAATCTTGGTTTGTGGTACCCTAGAGAATCTGATTTCTTTCTAATTGGCTATTCAGACTCTGATTATGCAGGGTGTAAGATAGACAGGAAAAGCACTACAGGTACATGTCAATTTTTGGGAAACAGATTGATTTCTTGGGCAAGCAAGAAGCAACAATCTGTCTCAACCTCAACTGCAGAAGCTGAGTACATAGCAGCAGGCAGTTGTTGTGCACAGCTCATTTGGATAAGAAATCAGTTGATGGATTATGGTATGACACTTAGTAATATTCCTATGTTTTGTGATAATACTAGTGCTATTAAAATTGCAGAAAATCCAGTTCAACATTCAAGGACTAAGCACATTGATGTCAGGTATCATTTTATTAGAGAACATATTGAGAATGGTACTGTGGAACTTCATTTTGTTCCTACTGACAAACAGCTTGCAGATATTCTAACTAAACCACTTGATGAGACTACATTCAGTATATTAGTAAGTGAGTTAGGAATGTTAAATTTTTAGATCTTTAACATTTGCAATAGTAGCAAGGTATGTTGTTTTTAGCTTATAGACTTGATATTCTTGTCAGGATCTATATTTGATTGTTAAATGCTTTAGCTATAACACTTTGCCTTGATAAATTTCAGTATGATAGACTTGTTAATAATCATCAGGATTAGATTTGTTATCAGGATGCTGACGTCATCAGTATTGTGTCAGTATCAGGATTGTGAAAATTGTTTCAAATCCTGACGTTTACTTTGTGTAGTAATCTAATTCTGTGATGTGTTAAGTCTATGCCAGCAAGTTTTAATATTTGCATACTGATAATTTATACATCATTCAATAATCAAAAGACAAGTAGATAATAAGAAATTGTATTTTAATTAATTGAAAGCATTACATATATGGAAATGAAATACAACATCTTTTTGTCTAACTTCTACTGATAATTCTATACTTGTCTATTGATTTGAATTCTGAGGTACAGGACAAGGAGCATCTTAAGAAATCCATCAGGGGATTGAATAGCCTCGTCTACTCTTGGATTCCTTGTGTGGGCGACTTGAATGAGAGCAGCTAACTTAAATGTATAGCATCCCCATCAAGATCAACCTCAGACTCTCGGCCAAATTCTTCATCCTCAAGTTTTGAGGAGGTTAAGGGAAGATTGTATCCAACAGATGGGTGTTCTAGGAGAAACCTCTGGATATTATCGGAAACCAATTCATCCATGATTAGTTCGATGAGGAGAGTCGTCTTTTCAAAGAGATGATCAAGAACAGGATGTTCATCGACTGTGAAAAATCTAAAGAGTGGGTTTGAATGGAATTTTGGTTTGAGAAGCATTGTTGAGAAGAAAAGAAATTGAAAGGTTTATGCAGAATGGCATAAGGCGTTTGTTTCTTTTATAGAAAGACGTGAGAAGCTGAACAGTCACTTGGAAGTTTTAATGAAGTCAGATGCTAATTATTGCGTGTGACTGTATTTCTTGTTTTCAAGAAATGTTGAATATATCTAACCAATTGATTTTGTTCAGATTAATTTTTTATTTCTTTTTCAGATAAAAGAAAAATGCCACGTGGAAACTCCATATTAAGTCTCTGAAATCAGGATGATATTGATCAGGATTTCAAGTGTGACCATCAGGATTTGAGAATTATTATTTTTTTTAAAATCACATTGCTTTTGTGATTATTTTGATGGAGGTCACAACAGGAAAATGGTTTATTATCATAGATTTATGCAAATGTTTAATAACCATTTTATTCCTGATGTTGAAGCTAGATTTGGTAGGGAACATTGTGTTTCTTCTTATGAATAACAAAAGAGAATTTTCTCTGACATTATAAAGAAGGACAATGAAAAGAATCTAGATGAAATACTTGCAATTCATTATCCACATCATTTTCAGGTAATTCTTAAAACTCATCTTCCTACTCTCTACAATTCTTCTTTCTTTTGTGGTGAAATGGCTCAGGAATCTCATTTGGAGAAGAACCCACCCGTGTTTACCCAATTAACCCAAAACATTATAGTCTCTGAAACAATTCAAGAACCAAGTTTTAATTCACAGCCTATTGTTTCAAAGAAACCAACCTCTGGTGTTTCTCAAAAGACATCAGTTGTAAGGAAGAGAAGATTTGTTGTGTCAAGTAGTAGTAGTTCTAGTGAAGATGATGATAATATATCTCTTACTGAGAGAGAAGAATTGAAGGCTGCAATTCGACTTTCTAAGCTAGGACAAAGAGATGAAACACTTAGTCACAGCCAGACTGCAGTCTCCCAAAAGGCTGTAGTACTTAAAAAGGGAAAACAGTTACTGGATACTGTCTCTCAAAAGACTGTGTCTATTGAAAAAGGATCTCATCCCAAGATCACTTCTGTGTCTACACCTCTTGAGTCTTCTCAGGATAAATCTTTTGCTCACTATACCAGGAGAACAAGGAGAAAGATTCAATTGTCACCTACACACACAGAGTCTAGTCCAACTAATATCATGCAAGTTTCTACAAATGAAGCTACAATCAAGTCAGCAAATGACCATAGAGATCTGGATATTGATTCTTCATAGGAAACTACATTATCATACAGACTGGCTATGGGACTAATTTCTCTCAAAGTGAAGTTGTCAAGGCCTGTTCTAGATTTTTTGGTTGAAAGAGTACCAAAACTTTTATTTCCAGATGAATATGGACTTCTACATCAAAGACTTAACTTAATGAAGATGTATTTCTATGTATCTATCAGAAGACAATTAGTCAAGAAATTTGGACTCTCGAAGCATGTTGCACTTCAATCACTTCATGCATATTTATTTGACAAGGATGTCATTATTGAAGATGCTTCAGCTCAAGGTGAACAACTGGAGGAAGTAGATAGAGGAATGCAGTCAACAGAAGATACTATTGCACCAGTGGTGGATAGTAGAAAAGATCAGATCACAGTCACTGCAACACAAGAACCATCTAGTCAGAGGTTGGATGACTCAGGAGCTGTGATAGCTGATGTTGAAAGGTCTTCTGTGATGACTGAAATTGCAAGTGAGAAACCCTATGATATGGGAGGAATAACTTTGACTGGTTTTCTTGAAGATCAAACAAATATTATTCAGTCAGAGTCTATCCACCTTGAGGGTGAGTCTCAGCAAACAACACTTAAAGATGGTGAAATACTAACTATGGTGTCTAATGAAGTATTACTGAAGACATCAGAGTCTGGTAGAGAACCTGAAAGTGGTATACTGGAGCCTGTAGTCTCTGGAAGGAAAGAAGATGATTGTAAGGGTTCAGAGACTATAGCAGCTCACTCCTTGGAGAAAACCTCAAGCCCCATGCCAAATGAGGAACCCTCTCTCCATGTGAGTTCAGGTATAAAAACTTCTTCTAAACTCTATTTTTCTATAGGTTATGAGAGCACTTATCCAAATTTGAGTGATACACTTGAAAAGATGGATATTGATCCACAATCAGAGTGGCTGGCTCCTGACCAGGCAAAAGGTGAGGTAGAAAGAGTGTTGACTTTAGATAGTCAAAGTGAGATTGAGGGTATGGATGATCAACTCCATAGTGAGGGAGAGAAAATTAGGAAACCATCGTTTAATTTCTGGGATCAGGTTATTCCTGAATCTTGGTCTGACAATCTTGGTATGGATGCTGGTACTTATTCATTTATCAAGATGTATCAGAAGAATGACCTAGCACATCATAATTCAAAGCCAGAAGTTAAAGTTCAGAAGCAAAAAGAGAGGCTTGTTGGAATCATTAACAGAAGAGGTGCCAGGATAAAACAATCTCTTGATACATATGTACCAGATGAAATTTCTAATGATCCTAGTGTTCCTTTGTATGTACTTCCAATATCAGCAAGAATTAAGACATCAACAGTCTCTTATCACTCTAAAGAGGAGTCAGGATTTGAAGATGTTAGTACACAGAATACTGGTGAAGGACAAGATGATCATATTGCAGCTTCAGATCAGAAAGATGAAGATGTTTGTAACTCTAATCGAGTTTTATTACTTGAATATCATTCTACACATGCAACTTCTTCTACAAGACTTGAATCTGAAGATATTCCAAACACTTTCAACATTGAAGTCAATTCTGAAGTTTTACAAGACATTCAGAAATCACAAGTTGAAATTCAATCAAGACTTCAAACACTTGAAGATAACCAAGTCACAATTATGGAAAATCAAGCAGTTCTGATGAATCTCATTTTTTCTGTTTCTGAATCTCTTGGAATTAATGTTGATGATGTCAAAATGGGGGAGATAAAGACGATTCAAAGACAAAGACAACAACAACACCAGACTGGGGGAACTGGGGGAGATAAAGAACAGACAAAGGGAAATAAAAAGAAGAACTAGGAGTGACAGTGGTGAATCTCATCATGGAAGTGGTAAAGGAAAAGAAGCAACAAATAGTTGAATTCTTTCGTCTAAGTACTGGATACTATGTCTATATCTAAAAGAGGAGGTACTTAACTTCATGATTTTTGAATTCATAAAATCTATTCTTATTGTATTATTATATGTTTTGACATCAACAACTCAGATTTATGCTTCAGATTTTAAAAGCATAAATAGGGGGAGATTGTTAGGAATAATTCATGAGTTGTGATGTTAAGAATAGAATTTTACTTATACTTCTTGTATATCCTGATTTTATAAAGGATTTAGCACTTTGTATAGGAAATATGTGTTAGACAGTTATCTATAATATTTAGTCAGGAATGAACAGTGTATCGGAGACTACATGTCAGGAACAGAGAGCAAATCCTGATGAAGGTCTAATACTGATGATGGTCAGATCCTGATGCAAGATGAAATCCTGATATCAGTCGTGTTACTGATGATGTCATTATGGATGCTACAGAAACTGGCAAGTGCTATAAAACAGGATCGTTGTTTGAGGAACAAGCAAGAAGATTTCATGAAGGAAATAATTTTCTATTGATGGAAACTATCAACTGGACGGCAGAACATTGTCATGTATAGATTATCTTTCTGTTATTAGTTGATAGGTAGCATTATAAATACTCTCTCTATGTCATTATAAAAATAGTTCGTTCGTGAGGTTTGTAATCGTAAGGATACGAGAGTGCAAACAGAGAGAGATTTGTATTGTCAGCAGCTGCTAAAGGTATTGTACACCTTTGGTAGAGTTTGTATTTGATCTTATTAATGCAAACAAAGTTTAATTCATTCGTTTATTCTTGTTCATATAATCAAGCAAAAATCAGACACGATTATATAACTTGTATTCAACCCCCCCCCCCTTCTACAAGTTATTCGAGTTAACAATTGGTATCAGAGCAGGTTGATTTCGAATAATCATAAAGATCTGCAATCATGTCTGGTTACAAGGATGGGAATACTAAGATTCTTATGCTCAAGAGAAACGAATATACTCTATGGGAAGTAAAGATGTTGCATCATCTGGAAGCAACAGATCCTGATTATCTTGACAGAATCAGAGATGGACCTTTTGTTCCAACAAAGGTCGTTGGACAAGCAACTGTTGATGGTGTGGTTGTTCCAGAACATAACTGTAAAAATTCTCAGAAAATATGGATTTTGAATTTTAATGTAAGGTCAACTGTCAAGGGTCCTCTGACCACCCTACTACACTATCCCAAAATTTCATAATTTTTAAAAATGTCTAAGTAGGTTGATCATAGCCTCAAAGTTGATACAATTACGATTTCTCGGTTTTCGAACACCTTTCACTAAAACTGACTTTTCTCCTAAACCGTTCATCAGATTTTAACGCACCTTATATCAAAACGATCTATGAACTAAGCTCTATCATTTCATGGTCAATTGGTAACCTAGGCAGTGAGGTACCGTATGAATACAGGGGTCACAAAACAGGGCAGTTTTCGTTCTAACGAAAATCGGACATTATAACTGCTGTAATTTCATACTTTCCAAAATCAAACTCCTCCAAAACCAATCATCAAACACAATAATCATCACCTACACCATGTGGCCTTCATTACCAGCCATGGTTACAATCCCAAACTCCTTCCAAAATCAACTCAAACCACTTACAAACACTTATAACATCATAAACATAACCTTTATACCACTTAATCACTAAACACAACAATATCTATCATAAACATAAAAGAGCAAGCATGATTATACCTTCTTGAAGCTTTGATAACTCTTAAAAATCCTTGATAAACCTTGGGCACTCCTTAAACAACCTTAGATTAACTTGAATCAACTAAAGGAATCATAAAAACCAAGTTAGTTTCTTGAAACCACTATTCATCACTATTCACCATCAACTTCCATGATTTTATTACCTTATCAAACGATGCTTGATTGCTATGAAACTTGGTGGATGTCTCTATATATCCTCAAGTAACCTCCATGATTTTTCCCTTGATTTTTAGTTGATTCTAGCTAGGGTTTTGAAATTGATTTTTTTCTTGATGAATAGTGACCTACGAATTTTGATGAAATGAAGAAGATGAGATTTGTTTTGTGTTGGTTAGCTCTTATCTTGCCTTAATCTTGATTATTCTAGAGTGTATTAGAAGCTTGGAAGATATTTTGTGGTTAAAGCCTTGCAAAAATACTAATTTGCCCCTTAAAACATGTGTTAATGGATGGTGATGTCACTTGGATGATCTAATCTCCTAATTTCTTAATTTTCTAAGTAAAATGCCAATCACATTGGTAAATAATAATGTGGTATGTATCCTTGTTATATTACTAATCTTGGTTGTTTGGTTTCCATACTCGTCTAATTGTGGTTCGTTTCGAATATATCTCACTATCCAGTGGTTTTGAAATCGTTTATAAAATCCAAATTCCCTTAGCATTCTCTTAACTTAAAAATACCTTAGTTTAACTTAAATTCACTAATTCCTCAATATATAATCCCTTTAATATTTCTATGTTCCTTAATATCCAATAAATAGAAGTTCATTCGAGCTCAAAATCCTCAAAATCTAAATTCAGGAATTTCTGAAATCCATCGTCATTTCGAGTCACTTATTTCCTTAGTATATCACTAATATGATTTCTGTTTATTCATTTTCCATTTCCAGTCTAGGGTACCTACACACCCTTTTCCTAAATTCCCCGAGATTATTATTCATTTGGGCACTGTAGCCTTTCTAAAGTTAGGGTTATTACACTCATTCAGATCTCTTTGCTAGTATTATATTAATTAGTTAATTTAGTTGATAATTAATTATTTTTAGTTAGATAAAACAAAACCCAATTCTTGTGTTCTATAACCGAATTGTTTGATATTAATTGCGATTTATACAATTAGACAGTCCTTGAGGAACGATATCTGGTATTTACTATTGTATTACTTGCTTGCGATTGTGTACACTTGCACATCTGTATTTTACGCAACATATGTGTTAGACAGTTATCTGTAATATTTAGTCAGGAATGAACAGTGTATCGGAGACTACATGTCAGGAACAGAGAGCAAATCCTGATGAAGGTCTAATACTGATGATGGTCAAATCCTGATGCAAGATGAAATCCTGATATCAGTCGTGTTACTGATGATGTCATTATGGATGCTACAGAAACTGGCAAGTGCTATAAAACAGGATCGTTGTTTGAGGAACAAGCAAGAAGATTTCATGAAGGAAATAATTTTTTATTGATGGAAACTATCAACTGGACGGCAGAACATTGTCATGTATAGATTATCTTTTTGTTATTAGTTGATAGGTAGCATTATAAATACTCTCTTTATGTCATTGTAAAAATAGTTCGTTCGTGAGGTTTGTAATCGTAAGGATATGAGAGTGCAAACAGAGAGAGATTTGTATTGTTAGCAGCTGCTAAAGGTATTGTACACCTTTGGTAGAGTTTGTATTTGATCTTATTAATACAAACAAAGTTTAATTCATTCGTTTATTCTTGTTCATATAATCAAGCAAAAATCAGACACGATTATATAACTTGTATTCAACCCCCCTCCCTTCTACAAGTTATTCGAGTTAACAAGTACCCCAGTGATCAACAGGTTCGATAAATGTATTCCAGTGAATCTACCCAGATTACCATCGAACCGAGAAATATGAACTGTTATGGATTAACCCCAGTAGAAATGAAAGAGTAGCGAATCAGTGACAAGAATGCCGGGCAAGAGTATGATAAGACCCAGTGCATCACCGCGGGGAGCCTCGGTGTTGGTTGTGAGATAAAAATGGAATAATGAAAGTGTATATCGACTAACGAGAATTGAACTCGGGTTACCAGATTCAGAGTCTGATGTCCTGACCGCTAGACCATGGAACAAGTTTATCAGTAAGAGTAATGACCTACTACCGAGGAGAAATGATTTGCTAAACCAGCTAAGTGGTGATATGTATTTTCCGAGATTGAATTGAGAACTGGATGCCACCAGTTAATGATTAAACCCGAGGATATACCCAATATGCGTTCGCAATAGGTATAGACACTATGAGATTTTAGAAATGTCATTTGGGTGATTAATGCACCCGTAGTTTTTATGGATTTAGTGAATCAAGTGTTCAAGAAATATTTAGATAAGCTCGTTATTGTATTTATTGATGACATCCTGATATATCCAGAGGATGAACATTTAAGAATTGTTTTAGAGTTATTATGAGAAGAGCAATTGCATGCCAATTTCTCAAAGTGTGAATTCTGGTTTAATGAAGCCCAATTTCTAAGACGTGTGGTTATCATCAAGGGAGTATTAATGGATCCCGCTAAAATAGAAGTTGTTTCAATTGGGAGAGACCAACTACACCCACAGAGGTGAGAAGTTTTATGGACTTGACAGGCTATTATAGGAAATTCGTGCAGGACCTTGCTAAGATAACAGCACCGTTGACATGATTTACGAGAAAGACTGAGAAGTTGGAATGGACTCCTAAGTGTGAGGAGAGTTCGCAAGAATTGAAAAAGAGGTTGGTGTCAGCCCAGTGTTGGCCCTACCAGATGATAAGGAAGACTTTGTGATATATAATGATGCATCTCATAAAGGTTTAGATTGTGTGCTGATACAACACCGTAGAGTAAGTGTGTATGCATTAAGACAGTTAAAAGAGTAAGAGACTAGATACCCACCCATAAATTGGAATTAGCAGCGATGGTTTTCGCTCTAAGAGATTTGGAAACATTATATGGACCATAAAAGCCTCAAGTATATATTATGCAGAAGAAAAGAGCAAGGAAAATTTTTCAAGAACGAGGGTAAAGTATGTGCCCATTTACGTACGAATAGGAAATATATATTATATCCAATATTTTCTTACAATTGTTTCAAGGAGTATTATTAGAATTATTTTCTGGAAAATTTTACAGAAAAGATATATTTAAAGGTCGGAGTATTAAGACTTTATGTCATGATAGAGATCAAGATACGACTATAAGATGCACTACCATTCAGGGGAGGCTAATGTGTTGGCCAATGCCTTAGTCAAAAGGAGAAAAGAGATGGATTCCGAAGATTCGGGAATTCAAGGATGAGATTTTGCACAAGACCCATAGTCCGAGATATTAGATGCACTTAGACGGTACCATAATGAATAGGGATACTACCTTGCGAGGCCGTTATGAAAAGAGTTGTCGCTCTTCCTTGTGTTGGAAGAAGGCTGGCAAGATAAAGATATTGGAAACCGAGTTATTTCAACAAACCAAAGAGACAAAAGATTTTACCAGCAAACGGCTAGTGAAAGTCCAAGATGGATAGAGTTAGTACTGCTATTGTTAAGCTAAATGGCATGTTGAAGAATGACAAGCCAGTTCATATAGGTATATTTCTGCGCAAACAGGATAGAGAATATGAGATTGGAGATGCGTGATGCTAAAGGTATTCCTGTGGAAATCATGGATACAAATGTTCAAGTGTTAAGGAACAAGGTTTTCAAACTAATAAGGAATTGTGAGAATATCAAGATGTGGAAGAATCCACCTGGAAGTTGAAAGAGTGTAACAAAGGAAAAGTAACCCAGCTATTCCTAAACTGATTCCGGGACAGAATCCTTTTAAGGAGGGGAGACTGTAAGAACCCAGATTTTTCGGTAGAATTAAAACTTTTCTTATTAAGAATAAGTATATACGTGAATCGTGTTTGTCATGCGTGAATAGTGATTTTGGTGGATGAATAGTGATTTTGAGGATTAAGAAAATTTTTCATGTCATCTATGTACGAGACATAGGATGGATATTCTAAAGTCATATTAGTGATCTACAGAGCAAATAAGTGTATGCAAAGACGATCGGAATTCAGAAATTCCAATTTGTATTTCAGTGTAATATTTGACCGGGCAGTGAATTATATATTATTATATTCAAGAAATGAGATATTAAATTTGAGGAAGTAATGATTTAATATGTTAGGATTTTATTATATTTGATTTGAGGATTTAGAACGTAAACCACTGAGACAGTGAAACGAACGTTCTAGAAATCGATGAGACTTTTCAACGAGATTAAAAGATAAAGAGAACGAATTATGGAATTTGGATTGAGTTCATTACGAGATTAAATATCCTACATGATCATCAAGAGAATTATATCAAGTAGATTGGATGATTTAATCAAAGATTGAATCAAGAGCAATTAGGAATTTAAGTGATTAAAACACTTAAATCATTTCAAGAAACAAAACAATTAGCAAGGCTTCCCCAAGACTCTTTGCACAAGTCCCAAGGTGAGTACACAGCCATACACATCTATAATATCTAAATATTATCCAAGGCAATCACTTTATGCATTATTGTCCAAGAGAAAAGCAAGCAAACTTCATTCTCTCCATTTTTCTCAAACTGCCCAGCAGCACCTCCTCTCAGTAAAACGGGCCTAGAACCTTCATTACTCAATGAAATTTTGTGTTCTTTATATGGTTAGAAAGCTGTTAAGATGCTCTAAAACTTTCCTTTAGAAGCATCGTTCAGAAAAGATCGGTAAGGGCCTCGTTTTTCATGATCTTTCAGTTCGGTTTTAGGGACTCCGAATTACTAACTTGATTTTCTTGATTTCACTTGATGATCTAAGCTTGTCTAAGGATAGTTGAGGGCTAATCAAGGCTTGTATAGGTCATACAAACATCAAGGAAGGTAATCCTCTTTTGAAACCCTAGCTCTTAGTTTGAGTTTTGATGAATTAGATGAGTTATAAAGATTTGATGCATGTTTAGAGCATTAGTGTTATGAGTGGGCTTTGATAATTGTTAAAAGTGGTTACATGGATGTTAAGGCAGTTCTTGACCTTAGTTTAATGATAAATAACATGTTTGGGTTGTTTGGAGTGGATGGTATGATATTTGGAGTTTTTGTTAGAACTTTAAGATAGTCCCTACCTGAGACCTTGAACTTCTGACCTTAAATCACCACTGCCATGAACTTGTAGTTCTTGACTCATAGATCATTTTGGCGAAAGAATCGTAGCATTCTGATTTACGGTTTAGTAGAAATGGCCAAATTCGTAAAAGTGGTTCGATCGCGTAAGTGCTAAGTTCATGACTTCAATTGAACACCTTAATGAAACAGTTTTGGTGGCAAATCAAGTTTATTAAATACTAGGTATCATAAGGTATATGTGTGCGAAGGAATCACCTCGAAAGAGTAAACGGTTGATTTTATAGAAAAGTTTAAGTCGAGGTCGCGTAAGTGAAAACCACTGAAAACGAGACTTAGAAACCAACGTTCTAAATGGTTAAGTATAACTTGGAATTGCGGATGGATTTTGAACCAAACTTATAACGTAAGTATTTGACGACCAACATGGACATAGTATGAGCCTATAACGAGCCAGAAATGCCTTGGTTGTGTTTCGCTTGCGTGTTTAAGCTTTGAGTTACAAATGGATTAATTATACGTTTTCTTTGACCTTGTCTAGATGGACCGACATCGTCGCGAGCCCTATCGTATCTCGAGTACCAGGCAAGTGTTCTAAACCATACTTTGTAGTATTTGTTCTATAATCCTGTTTTGCCATGTGTTGTGTTATACAGTTTTGCAGTTACTGCTTATATTGCTATATATATATATATATATAGTTGGCTTTCTGATTCACATATAAGTTTTGAGATGAGTAGTTATGAACCGGTGGATCTTGTAGCTCTAAGTATATGAGCATACTTATTGTGTTCGACTCTAGACCGGGAGTCGGTATTTGGTTATATATGCAAATAGTCGTGGAAACCCGGAGGGATTCCAGCGGCAAAGTACTATGTATTCTGAGGAGTATTATCCATTATTATTATTATTATAATTTCAAGAAGTATTTATTACCTGGTAAAGATTCAAGGATTGTTATTTGAGTATCATCTCACTTGAGAATATTAATCGAATATTATTTCATTAAGAGTATTATTGAATATTTTACGATATACGATGCAAGGTATATGCATAGTTGTTCTGACTTAATATATTGTCATACTTGAAGTGTGATTTTTAATTAGACGACTTATAGACTAGAGGTGATCTAGTAGCTATAAGCCGGGTTTATGATAGCCCTTAGTATAGGGCATATGATTCGACTAATTTGTTAAGAACCGCGAGGCGGTATATCGTATACGTATTACAATTATTTTCTGAGTATTATTTATTTAGTAAATAATATTCGAGGATTATAATTACATGGAAAATATCGTTTTAAATATTTATTTAAAGTATGATTTCATAATCATACATGAGTTATTTATTTAAATGAATCTTAATTCGGATTTTCATTTAAAGGTTTCTAGTTATCTTTAGATGAATTTTTACTTAATGAATATTATTCTAAATATTCATTTAAAGTTTTCCTTGTTATTAATAAGGGTTGTTTATTTGACGAACATTATTTCGAATATTCATTTAAAGTTAATGAATAATATTTTGGATATTCATTTAAATACTTTATCATTATTAAGGGCTATTTAATTGATGACTATTATTTTGAATATTCATTTAAATGTAATGAATATTATTTCGGATATTCATTTAAAGGTTTCCAATAATCATTAATAATTATCTAATTACTAAATATTATTTTTGAATATGCATTTCAAGATTTAGTTGTGATTATTTTATTTAAAAATATTGTTTATGCAGATATGAGTTAATAAATATTATTGGAATATTTAATTAATACTTTCAAGAATATTGTGAATAACTCAGATTACTTAAAAGCATATTTGACTTCAATAATCATGAAGTATATCTCTGAGATATAGTAAAAGTATCTTGAATACTTTTGATCTTCTGGGTTTTCCCTAAATAACGTTGAGCGCCTAATCTATGTTGCTTAACAACGATTTTCCAAAAGTATTATAAGGTTTCCCTGATGATCTTAAATCAACTCCTAGCCTGCAATGGCGTCGCTTTCCTTCAAAACTGGGAAACCCTATTTGAGAAATTCTATTTTACCTGACTTCTGAGTCACGAAAAATGTCGAGAGCTTATTTTGAGCCCAGTTATCATGAGTCAGGGGACTCTGGCTACTTCCTCAACACTCGAGGAGTAGGATTGTTGTAACAAGTGTTAATCCATTAACGAGCTACTGCTCGGGAAATATTGGTAAATTTTCCTTTCCAATTAGATACAACTACTTTGTGGAGTTGTATCAATGAGTTATTACTCGGGGAAAAGGAGGACGAACTTTACGTTTCAGAGTCATGGATTTTACTCGAACTAGGAGTATGTGTGTATGAGGCTGTGAATCAGTCCATCACTGATAATCGTGTAAGAGGCCGTGGGACGGTCCATCATTATTAAAAGGGGTCCGAGTTGCGCCGGTCCCGACTATGCCCAACCGTTGGCGGGAGATCAAGAGGGCGATAGACAAGTAAATATGTCACTTCTTCCATCTACATGTACAGAAACAAAATTTGGAGATGCACAACTTATGACTGATCATCGTAAGGTTGTGACATCTGGCGCGAGATACTCCAGTATTAGTTCATCATCCAATTTGGACATTTTCTACAACATTATCGAGAACACCCCATCGAAAAGCTACGGGATGGGTGACTCGTAAGTGTTGGCAGAGTCGAAAAGGTTATATTGGTCTACTTTGAACCTCATCCTTTTATAATATACTGGAACTTGTTCATTTCAAAGTAGAGGTTGATTTCAAAAGATGATATTGATTTTCCTTATCATTCAAATCATATTGAAAACTTGTTCATCTCACACTTGATAAAGATTACAGATATATTATGAAAGATGATATACATATATTGATTTTCTGTTTATCTTCTTTTAATGGCAGATATTTTGACGGAAAGGTTATTAATGTGATTATGAACTTATCTTGTTCATTTAATGATTATTTTAATCATTATACTTTCCCTATTGAGATTTTTGGGTACAGATATTTCATGGTTGATAGTAAGTATCTGTGGTATTTCGAAAACCCCAAGTATATGATGGGATATGTTGTGAACTCTATTAACCACTTGTTGAGTAATTCTTTCGCTCATACTTGTTTGTTTTATATACTAGCCTTTCCGAAAGAGGTAAACGGATGAGGATTATCTGCGTAGCTCGGAAGAAGCAGGCAGACTACCCTTATGAAGAAGACAGGATCCAAAACATCTATAGCTGGAGTAAGTTATGTGTAGGTTTATTAATGTGTAATATATATCACATTGTATAGAGTAAAACTAGTTGCTGGTATACTTCTCAACGAAGCTATACTAGCTGGATAAGATTTGTAGGACACGGTGTAATTTGATTCAATGGATGTAATGAAGTGAGTAATGTAAAGAATTTAGTTCTTGTTTCTAGCCCTATAACCTATAAGATGCTTGGTAGTTGGGGTCTCAATGATGTATTTCAGTTATTCAATGATTGCAGATGGATTAATGTTGTTAAATAGGTGAATTGTTAATGAGAATTTCCACGTGACGACCAAATCCCTGACCCCGGATTTGGGGCTGTTACATGGTTGGTATTGAATTTTTTGAGTCTTGGGGAATTTGGACTCAGTTTTCCAAGAATGTTTTTGATTGCAGTCTAGGGCCAAATGATTATGATTTCCACACTTATAGCATTTTTTCCTAGGTGCATCAGGTACATTCTTGTAATTATTCTCTTTGTTAATACCTTCTTTTCCATTCCTATTTCTTTTGATCTTGCTAGACTTTGAAAGACCATCTAATCTCTATTTCAACTGAGACTTAGACAGAAACCCTATATTTACATTCTTAGGTTTCTCTAACACTTTCTCATCTGAATTACTATTGTTAATCCTTTTGTGTACAACAAGGGTACCTTTTGAATCAACAAATTTAACATGATTAGGTTCAGAAACAATTTTCTTACATTCAGATTTAGATGTGCTAGCTTCTACTTTACTATCATCATTGACAATAGCTATTTTTTCTTCTTGTCTAGCTTTATCAAAACCTAAACCATTAACTTTACCACGAATTCCACTTTCAAAGATTTCTATAGTCTTTTTACCAGAATTGTTAATGGTCTTAATCACATCTCTCTCTTCCTCTAGTTCTTTTCTGACATAGTCATAAGCCTCAAGAATAACACTATAATCATGCTTAGCTTTATCAGAACTTAACTTGTATTCTTCCATTTGAATTAACTCAGATTCAAGAAAATTATTTCTATCAACTAATTTATCATTCTTAACCTTAAGTTCATCTCTTTCACAAGTAAGAATTCTAAAATTAGTCATAAGATTCTTAAACTCAGCATGGATAGATATAATTTCATCAGAATTTAAGCTATCAAATGAATAAAGAGTGTGAAATGATACCTTAACAGAGGATGGAGAAGTTTTCTTTGGAGATCCAGGTTTGTCTGAAACATTTGCCATCAGTGCAATGTTGTCATAATCCAATTCTTCTTCAGAATCACTGGAATCAGCCCAATCCTTCTGTGTGACCATAAGTGCATTACCCTTTCCTGAATTCCTATGCTTCTTACACTCACTAGCAAAGTGTCCAAGCTCGCTGCAAAGAAACACTTGATCTTGGCCTTATCAAGCTTGACAATTGTACTTTTGCCTTTGTCACTCTTCTTCTCCTCCTTCTTTTGAAAAGGTCCTTTGCTAAATCTTTTTCTGTTGAATCTTCATTTCTTAAAAGCTTTAGCAAACATAGCAAAGAGTTCCTGCATTTCTGATTCAGAATCACTGTTGTTAGAGTCTATATCAGTAGTCTCTAACTCAAAATTTTCTTTGCTTTTCTTCTTCCTTGAGTTCTTTACAGCAGTCTCTTCATGCTGTTCTTCTCGAAGCTTCTTTAATTCAGATTGAGCAGTAACAATCTTCATCTTTCCTTCACTCATGCTCTTCTTCTGCTGCTTGTCAAGTTCATAAGCTCTCAGTTTTCCATACACTGCCTCTAATGATATCTCATCCAGATCATTAGCTTCTTCAATCGCAGATATCTTCTCATTGTAGAAATCAGGCAAAGCTTTCATGAACTTTGTATTCATATCCTCCAAGTCATAATATTTACCATGCATGGCCATCTCATTGATGAGTTTTGTAAACCTATCAACGGTATCAGTAAGTGACTCACCAGACTTGGATTCAAAGTACTCATACTGTTGTATAAGTAGTGTCCTCATATTCTTCCTGACAGGCTTAGTTCCTTCACAGTGAACCTTAAGATTGTCCCATATATCCTTAGTAGTTTTATAAGAGAGAACATAGTTAGTGAGAACAGAATCAAGACTGTTGAATAATATGTTTCTCACTTTAGCATCTTTAAGAACATTCTCCTTGTCCTTATCTGACCACTCAGATTTTGGCTTCTCTGCTGTATGTTCTGAAACAACTTGACCATCAACAGTTGCTTGTCAAACAACCTTCGTTGGGATAAAAGGTCCATCTCTGATTCTGTCAAGATAATCAGGATCTGTTGCTTCCAGATGATGCAACATCTTTACTTCCCATAGAGTATATTCGTTTCTCTTGAGCATAGGAATCTTAGTATTCCCATCCTTGTAACCAGACATGATTGCAGATCTTTATGATTATTCGAAATCAACCTGCTCTGATACCAATTGTTAACTCAAATAACTTGTAGAAGGGGGGTTGAATACAAGTTATATAATCGTGTCTGATTTTTGCTTGATTAGATATACAAGAATAAACGAATGAATCAAATTCTGTTTGTATTAAATAAATCAAATACAAACTCTACCAAAGGTGTACAAATACCTTTAGCAGCTGCTGACAAAATAAAACTCTCTCTTTGTTTGTTTCTAACTCTTGAATACAAACCTTATACAGAGTTACGCACATTCACAACTCGAACTCACACTTTTTACAATGATATAAAGAGAGTATTTATAATGCTACCTATCAACTAATCACAGAAAGATAATCTATACATGACAATGTTCTGTCGTCCAGTTGATAGTTTCCATCAATAGAAAATTCTTTCCTTCATGAAATCTTCTTGCTTGTTCCTCAAACAAAGATCCTGTTTTATAGCACTTGCCAGTTTCTGTAGCATCCATAATGACATCATCAGTAACACGACTGATATCAGGATTCCATCTTGCATCAGGATCTGACCATCCTATCAGTACTTGATCAGTATTTGACTTGACATATCAGGATTCAATCTCAGTTCCTGACATGTAGTACTTGATGCACTATTCATTCCTGACTAAAATTCTACAGACTACTGTCTAACACATATCTCCTATACAAAGTGCTAAATCCTTTATAAGATCAGGATATACAAGAAGTATAAGTAAAATTCTATTCTTAACATCACAACTCATGAATTATTCCTAACACATAAGATAATTATCATTTATAATATGCGATGAAGTTGGAATTTCGATCCCAAACGAGAGTGGTTCAAAATGTGTTTAACGGGAAGACGGTCCAAAAACCCCTAAAAATGCCTATAAATACCAAGCTTAATCCCACCCATTTTCTCAAGCCTCAAGAGCCAAAGAAATGCTTGATAGAGTCATTGCTTTCGCTCTTTAGGTTTTGGAATTTGTCAAAATAAAAGTGAAATTAAATTAGATTTAGGATTACACTTAGAATCCTCCCCAGGGGACGACATAATTCGGGAATCAAGTCAAACTGGCCAAACCGAGCCAAAAATGTTTTCCGACATGTTTTCGACATGTACTTAGGATGAGAATATCATGTTGATGGTATTTTATATTCTAGGTTATTTATGTCAAAAGAAAATAGGCATTCGGCTAAAGGCACAAATATCGAGAATTTTTAAACACTGCTTTTACGAGTCAAACTGTTCGATTTATTTAAAAGAGTGTTGTTCTTAAATGTTTTACTCTCAAATATTCTTGATATATTTATTTAATATTTATATTCAAATTACCTTGCCAAAAGCCATGCCAAAAGACCAAAAACAGATTTTATTCCGAAATACCCGTAATTCCATATTTATCCAAATAAAATCATTTTTAATTCGAACTTAAATATTACTTGGACCTCATAGTCATTATTTCATAAGGAATATTATATTTGAATATTTATCAAGTCAAAACTTTTGTCTAAGTTGTCGGTAAAGACAAATGAATTTTTCGGTCGCTCCGGAAGGCAGTTTTAACATTCAAAAAATTCGTAAAAATACTTCCACTCATCTTTTTGACTTGAAACTTTGAATGTGTCCTTATTTTACCCATAGGACATTGTAGAATAAATTTCGTAAATTTTGGATGATTTTTTCCAGGACCCCTTAAATCGATACGTAATTGATTTATCGGTCGATTAAAAGTCATAGTTGGTCAACTCATTTCAAGGTGAAATTTTGACCATAATCTTCTGGGCACATTTATAGGAGATTCCAAAATTTTCATAATTTTTCAATGATATTTCGATTTATTGCGATTAAACCCATTTCGTCTTGTCGGTACGCGCGTTTCTCGCTTTTTAATCGTTTCGTTAAATGGAATGCCACCTATGCACGTTTACATCAGCAAATTTGAAATGTGCACATTTGGGTAGTGTGTCTAACACATTCAAACTCATGCCTAGCACAAGCCAACACATGCATGTACCTTTTTAGCTTTAAAATAAAGCTAAAATGCCTTATTTTTGGCTATAAATAGCCCCCTTCACCCCCCCCCATTTCCACAAGGCCTCTTGAGCCAAGTATATGCTGGTGAAATAAGCTTAGAAACTCTCTCTTTTCAGTAGCCAAAGTTGCAAAAACGTTTATATGCTTCAAGTCTAAAATATTTCAAGATCTATCATCATTTAAGCTTGTCTTTCTTCACCATTCTTGCTCACTCCTTTGGTCACCAATCTTTTTGTGGTCTCTTGACCTTATTTTAACAGATTATAAGTGACCTTTAGAGCCTCCAAAAGTCCGGCCATAAAGCCTTTTTCCGGACATTTTCCGGCGACTTTTCCGAGGACTCTTTTTGTGTGTTTTTGGCTTCGTTACTAGCTTTTTCTCTTGTTTTCTCTCTAGATCTCAAGGGTTATAAGTTGGTTTCTATATTCCCTCACTCTCCTATATATAAGTCGAGTATATATAGTAGTAGTGGTGGTGGGTGGCTTGAATATTTATTATTTAGTGCTTGTTTGGTTTAGATCTACACTTATAAACACTACTCCATCTGTCCCTTAATGTTTTTCATGTTTTGACTGGACACATTTGCCAACGCATACTTTTGATCGTTAATATCTTGAATTTTGTATTAGTATTAAATATAAAAACTTCACTGTATTAAAGTACTCATAAATACGAATTCAACAAGATCACTCATGATTATATTTGATCTTATAGATTAGACGTAAATTAGTAATTTGTCTCATGTTATGAACAGTCCCGACATATGAAACAAGAGAAACAATAAGAGACGGAGGGAGTAATATTCAACATTCTTGCATTTTGTCACTAATATACACTTGTTCTTGAATTATATTCGTGTAGTGTATATTTGAATGAAAAGTTGAGATTCACCTCATTTAAGTCCTTCAATCCAAGTTGAGTATTTGGATTAAAAAGGCTAGTTAACTATCTTTTGATTTAAGAATGAAAAGCTTACATCTTGTTTTTACCTTAAGTGGTTCAAACTTGATATTTAAAAATCAAAAGATAAGTTGGTTGTTAGTCTTGTTTGTGTAACTAAGTCCTTTGTTCATCTTGTGTTTTATTTTTATACAAGGACTTAAAGAATCAATACTATACAACTAGCTCTTTAAAACAAGTTGGTAGTTTATTGTTGGCCTTTTCTTTTCTTTTCTTGTTATATTCGGTCATATACTACCATTAGTAGTCTATCTTGTTCAAGTTGGTTACTCACTTGTCTTATCTTTATATCTTGAACAAGGATTCAAACAAGACTACTTGCACTTGTTTTAGGACTTTGAAAATCCGGCCATTCCACTTTGCATACATTCGGCCGAAGTACTTTTTAAAGTACTTATTTTTGCTTGCTTGCACTACTTGCTTTTTAGTTTAATATTCTTGCTTGTATGGTGTGTGTAATATTTTAACGCATAATAGCGGCCCTCGTTTTATCCTATAGATAAACGAGTTACTTTTCTATACGTGTGCATTTTGTGTGTGGTGTGTGGTTAGTGTAACGCCCCCAAATCCGGGGTCAGTAGATTTGGGCGTCACGCTAACAAACTCAATAATTCTAACAAAAATTGGCCATGATGTATTCGTAAATACAACATAAACTTGCTGAATACTAAACTAAAAATCTGAAATCAAAATAAAACTGAAATAAAAATAAAAACTCAATCAAAAGCTCTATGACCCCAACTCCCAACTCAGGATCTTAGGTTACAGTTCTAGAAACAAGAAAACCCAAAACCAACTTAAATACAACTCTATATACAAAACTTTATACAGACTTAAATCACTGTTATAACTTCGAATAGAAGTATACTAGGCCAACTAATCAAATACATACTGTAACTACTAAAACTATAATTACATACAATAATTCAAACTTTAAATCTAAATACCCTGATCCACGTCAGCTTCATAACAGCATCATGCTTCTTCTTTCCACTTTCTGAACTGTGCAGGCTAAGCCTCGCCAACTAGTTTACTGAAAAGATAGATTTTTAAAAACAACAAGCGTGAGCCAAAGAATGCTCAGCAAGTTAATAATATAGTGAAATAACGATATTATGATAATTCATTGATGAGCAATATCAATGAATACTTTAACTCAAGAGATCATTCAATTTCAATCATAGAGTAAAACTTTTCCATTTTCTTCAAACTATACGGCCTCAGATAAAACTTTGAGAAAAAGAATATCAAGAAATTCTCCAATTATTCTTACTCCCCTTTCACGTACAATGTTACTCGAGAAGGGAATAACTGGAAAACTTCTATCCATCCTTAATCTCATTGTTTTACCGAGTTCCCAATTTTATCAAGATAGAAAGCAACTAACTCTACTATCCAAAATTCTGAAATTACTGACCATTTATCTTGAAACATATATATCTTATCAAAACATTCCTTTCTTTCATCACTTTTCACTAAAACATTTCTTTTCTTAAAACCATTCCCTTTTTAAAACATACCTTTAATAAAACCTTTTTTAAAAAAAAACAATTAAGTTAATTTTATTATTCTTCTGCTTACGAACAATACGGGTGATCAGCCACGTAAAGTCCACATTCCTTTGAAATTGGGTTCCCAATTAGGCAACACATTGGCCTTTAATGCTGGACTAGGACCACCCTAGCCTCTTACGCTAAATAAAAGTGCTGGACTAGGACCACCCTAGCCTCTTATGCTTTTCCAATTTATAAACAATTTATTATTTATAATTTAAAACATTTCATTTTTAAGTCCTTAAACTCATTGGCAAAAGACCAGCCCAGTATAAGGAAATTTTAAAATCATCTTTCAATAATTTAAACCATTTTAATGAACTTTAAAAGATTACGGGCCAGGGAAGCATTTGATATAAAGAATTATGAACAATACAACAATAAGATTCAGGGAAGCATTTGGTATGCAGAATCATGAACAGCAATAAGGTTAAGATTCGGGGGAAACATGTAATATAAGGATTTATAAATGACAAAGCAAATAGATGAAACTAGGCACGGTATAATTCAGCAAGACAGAATTGTATATTAATAAGGAAACATTAATCAATTAAAGAAATGAAGCAAATGTTACGTTTTCTATAAATTTAACAACAATTTATAAGATAATCATGGAATAAGGGAATCTGAAGTTCAAGGGAATATTTGAGTAATACATTGGTTATAAACAAATGAAAAGTCGTTGGTTAATAAAGAGTAAAACAAGGGTTAGGGTTCTAGGATTTAATTCAGGGGTTATGAAGTTTGGTTACGCTGGTATGGTTTAAATGAATAAACATCAGGAAAAGGCTAAGATAAAACAAGGCATAAATTATAAGTCAAGGGTTATTGTTCAACAAGAAACAGGGTAAATAGTAGGGTACATAAATTTAAATAATGATTCATAAGGGTAAGTAAGGTACATGTGTTTCAATAATAATTTATAAGAAACAATAAGGTATAAAGGGTTCAACAATAATTAAAAAGGGCATAACAGTAAGATATAAGAATTTAAACAACAATTCATAAGCAGTTTGAGCAATCTGAATTCCAATACAGAGTTCAAGTCACTTGGAACAAAAGGAAAGGGTATAGACACAGGCAAAATGATTTGAAAGAATATCGAATAAATAACAGAAACAGTTTCACATCACTTGAACGATAAGTGAGGGATAGTATACTTGCCTCGATTCCAATGCATCGATTCGTTACTTACTATACTTCGGTCTTTACTCGATATGCATTCATTTTTCTTTAATCGTCTCGTCAACACGCTCGCTGGGTCCACAACGAATCCCTAATTATACTCGAAAAAATAGTAAAGTACTATTTAGCACATAAATCGTCCAATCGATAACTAATTACTTATAACTCGCAAAGCAATACTTACATAAATATATATATCCACACCTCATTAATCATCACATTTGTACTTAAACACTCATACACATACATGCCTTTAAATCTTTAAATCAAATGATTTAAATAACTTTAAATACAGGGGATTTTTAGAAAATTTCGGCATGAGGTATTCGTTTATCGGACTATGGGCACAGCCCCTCAAATACAATTCAACCCTGTTTTTTTTTTTTTACAAAAATAAAGCTGCCTCAACTTGCAGTAACATAAAAGTAAACAAGTAGGAAAAGTACCCGCCCAGACATGTGGCACCTAGCACATAATAATTTATATCACACTACTACTTACGCTACACCAATTATCGTATTTCTCACGCATTTTAATGATACACGTGACAACCAATCATTGATGTTCGTAAGCCCTAGGGAACAACCCCTAGCACTAACTATTACTTACGCTATATCAATGATCACCTCACTCAAGTATATTAATTATACTCGTGATAGTTAATCATGGATATTCGTATGTCCGAGGAACTAGTTGTAGAGAATTACACAAGTACTTAAATATTGACATTTAAGACTCGTGATCTCATTACAACTCCTTGCAGATAAACACATAACACATAACCACATAAACACATAAGGAAAGTAAACTAAAGGTTTATCCTTTGCTAAATATCACATTTGAAAACTATTCAACCACATTTATAATTTACTTACCATACTTAACCCATATACACGACCAATCACCATTTAACCTCATATGCTTTACCACTGAGTACTTGACAATTAAACATTTAACAAATACTACAACTTGATCTACAGCATTTAGCACATAACAATTAGCCACTCATATAACTACAAATTATATGACAATAACAGTTTGCACTTAGCACATACAAACTACCACTAATAATCGACAACCTTTAAGACCATTAAACTCAAACATATCATCCCACCACTGATAATTAATAACTCACAATCATATAACTCCCGACATTCAAACAAAATCCCCAAATTTTAACTTCCGAGATTATAACTCTAATTATTAAACAACAATAATTACTAGCAACTAACAATTAACAATTACTAATCCGAACATCTAATCATACTCACAATTACTCCCATCAATTATAATTAGCAACTAAACTCTCCGAATTAATTATCGAAATTCAAACAATAATCATAATCTTACCATTTAACTAATTAAATTACAACCATATTCATAATTAACAATACTAAGCTAATTACGAAAATTAGCAAATAATCTCGCAATTTACAATCAATTAAATTACGACAATTAATTACTTAAATTACCACAATTAAATACGAAAAAAATTAAATAGATAGAGTGCGAGGTTATACCTTCCGAATTCATCAATTCCCCGCAACAATCTCTCTCTCTCTCTCTCTCTCTCTCGTTGAACACACCCACAAGGCAGCCTCCTCCCCTACTTCTAGGGATGGCAATCGGGTCGGGTCGGCTCGGGTATGATAGTATCCATATCCAAACCCGAAATTTTTTATCATACCCGAACCCGAACCGAACCCGAAAATTACCCGAAACTTAATATCCAAACCCGATCCAACGGATTTCGGATCGGGTTCGGATATACCCGAAACCCGACATAGCAACTTCCGACTACGACATTTTTAAGTTTACAAGCATGGTTCACAAATAATAAAAAAACAATATGATTACACCAGCGACATTCTAGCCCCTGAATTCTCCCAGCCTTAAACTCCCAGCCTCCATTCGATTCATCAACTCCATATATACATACAATACACACACTAACAATAATATATCTACCACCAATTACTGCGATTCAACCCCTATCTGCATCATCAAAACATCAATAAACATCATAACAAATCTGTAAATCGAAACATCAATTTTATAATGTGGGCATCGAGTTTTTAACCGGAAAATATACTCGAGTTTCCGTTCTATAAACTCGTCGCCATCAATTTTATATAACCCCAACTCCGTAAATCTCAATTAAGGACAGAAATCGAGAGAGAGAAAAGAGAGAGAGAAAATGAGTAATTCATAAAAAATCATTCAATTTAACCAACCCTTGCTTTGATTCATATCGATTCTTGAATTAATCAATATAAACGATTGAATAAGGACTCGATTTAGTGTTTAGGATGTTAAAAATGATCGAGAAATTATAGTTTTGAATCGAAAAGGATAGAAGCGGCAAGAGTCTAGAGAGAATAGAGAGAACTTCGAGAGAGATTGAAAGTGATGCGGCTGAACAGTACTTGCAAGGAAATTATTTAGTTTATGTAATTATTGAAATGAACGATCATGATTAAATCCCTAATACAAATCCAATGGATGAGATTAATTAGGATTTGTATGTGTAAAGCGTGTGTCAAACGTGTGTCAGGCGTGTGTCGTGTGTGTCAAGCGTGTGTCGTGTGTGTTGTTGCGTGTGTCAAGCGTGTGGCTGGCGTGTTGCAATCTATATTTGCACTTTGTTGAAAAATAACCGAATAAATCAATCTATTATTTTTTTAGAATAATATTAGTTAGAATAGTAGTGATCTACTAAGATCTCCAACCAAATTAATTTTTTATTTTTTGAAAATTTGGGAATATCACTAAATTAGATATATCTTGACATCCGTACGGTTGGATCGTCGAGAAATAGTTTTTAAAAAATAGAAACAACAATTCGTGACAAAGCACTAGTTACAAGTACTAGTTAGAATAGTAGTGATCTACTAAGATCTCCAACCAAATTAATTTTTTATTTTTTGAAAATTTGGAAATATCACTAAATTAGATATATCTTGACATCCGTACGGTTGGATCGTCGAGAAAAAGTTTTTAAAAAATAGAAATAACAATTCGTGACAAAGCACTAGTTACAAGTACTAGTTAGAATAGTAGTGATCTACTAAGATCTCCAACCAAATTAATTTTTTATTTTTTGAAAATTTGGGAATATCACTAAATTAGATATATCTTGACATCCGTACGGTTGGATCGTCGAGAAATAGTTTTTAAAAAATAGAAACAACAATTCGTGACAAAGCACTAGTTACAAGTACTAGTTAGAATAGTAGTGATCTACTAAGATCTCCAACCAAATTAATTTTTTATTTTTTGAAAATTTGGGAATATCACTAAATTAGATATATCTTGACATCCGTACGGTTGGATCGTCGAGAAATAGTTTTTAAAAAATAGAAACAACAATTCGTGACAAAGCACTAGTTACAAGTACTAGTTAGAATAGTAGTGACCTACTAAGATCTCCAACCAAATTAATTTTTATTTTTTGAAAATTTGAGAATATCACTAAATTAGATATATCTTGACATCCGTACGGTTGGATCGTCGATATATATTTTTTAAAAATAGAAACAACAATCCGTGACAAAGTACTAGTTACAAGTACTAGTTAGAATAGTAGTGATCTACTAATATCTCCAACCAAATTAATTTTTTATTTTTTGAAAATTTGGGAATATCACTAAATTAGATATATCTTGACATCCGTACGGTTGGATCGTTGAGAAATATTTTTTAAAAAATAGAAACAACAATCCGTGACAAAGCACAAAAATAGTAATTCTACAAACTACTTAAAAAAGAGGGAAAAATCAAATTATTAGAAAATTATGTAATATCATCACAAAAATAGTTAGCATGAATACTTGGATGTGTATAAATTTTAAATTAAATTTAGGATATATATATATATATATATATATATATATATATATATATATATATATATATATATATATATATATATATATATATATTCGGGTTTTTTTCGGGTTTCGGGTTCGGGTCGGTTTTGGGTCGGGTTTCGGGTCGGTATATGCAATATCCATATCCATATCCAAAAATTTTTGGCTCTAAAAATCATATCCATATCCATATCCATATCCAAAAAATCGGGTTCGGATTATCCAAAATTTCGGGTTTCGGATCGGATATCCGTCGGATCGGATTTTTTTGTCATCCCTACCTACTTCTTCCTTTTCTACCCGTTGCAGCTCTAACCACGGTGTCGCCATCGCCGTCGCCACGAACCGCCGGGAACACCACCACGACTTCGCCGCCGGCCACCCTCCATCTCGCACACACAGCTCGACGCCGCCAGACTGACCTCGTCGCCTTTCTCTTGGCCGCCACCATCCCAGCCTTCTTCCTCATCTCCGATTTAACCCCAAGAATCAAACCCCTATTTACTCTTTCTTCCCGATTTTGTATCTCCCCGATCTGAATTCTTGTGTTGTGCGGCTGTGTAGTCGTGTGTCTCTGTTGCTTTCTCTAAATGGGCTTGGCCCAATCTAATTATATAACTACTAACACTTAACTCCGAACCCAAATAAAATACTACTCATTCTTGTAAAAACTAATACACATCTTTTACAAATCAAAATTAAATAGAAAATTGGGAAAATTAAACTTTTCATTTTTAAAATAAAGAATATAAAATTATGAGCACCCACATATTTTTAAAATATTTTTCGGATCAAAAATGAATTAAATATGGATTTTCAAAGTTTTGATCCTTTAATTGCAATAAAACTCTTAAAAATCATTTTAAAATACTCAACCACCCAAATTAATCCACCCAACAATTTTAAAAACTCAATAAATATATAAAGATAATTTTACAAAAGATTTCATGATTTTTAAGCCCTCCGATAATTAAATAAAGATTTTTGAAGATCAATAATACTTGATTTAAATATTTTTAAATCACTAAAAATACCAATAAAATACTGGGGCACACATTGGCACACATAACTCAATATATACTCATATAAACTCAATACTAAATATCATTGAATTCCACAACGATATTCTCAACTCTAATTCCATCCTTTAAATACTAATTAACATAATTAAATAATAAAATAATAATAATAATAAAAAATCCTAAAATAATCTGGTATCTTACATTCTACCCACCTTAAAAGGATTCCGTCCTCGAAATCAGGAAAAGAAGGGTTACTGGGGTTTACTCTACCAACTCGGGTTCCATCCGTAACTCTACTAATCTGAACTCTGGATAATTTTTTTTACTATACTGGGATCTCTACTGATATCTCTATATAAAACAACTCTAATCGCAGTACTATACGTCACGCGTTACTAGTATTCTATACTCGATTGGCATACGTTCAAGACTACTCGAGATATTATGATTCATGATATTTGAAGAGAACGATTTCACATCGAAGCAAAGGTTCCACAATTGTAGAATTAATTTATGAGTTTTCAAACAAATATTCTTTGAAATGAAAGAAGACTGAGTGATCAATATGATCAAATGAACCTTGTTGCGTGCCTTATTCAAGACATGACTAAAGGTAATTAACCTTCTTGTACTTCACAACACACAAGTGATGGCATCCCATCAGACTGCTATCACACAGACAAACAGTCCTTATGTCCCCTATAAATAGGGTTGTTCACCTTAGTTGGAGTAAAGAAACATAAAAAGATTCGAACATCGAATTAACAATCAATTGATGAGAAATTCTCAGACATACCCCTGGATTACAACTAAACGGATTCCATGGGTACTACTTTAGAAGAAAAGGATAATCAGGAAAGAAATGACTGGAACAATACTGAGAAATGATGATCTATCAACAATAAGATTATTCATTGATGAAGAAATTTCGAAACTCATATATCAAACTTGACAGGGTTTAGAAATAAAAGAAATAGGCATTATAGCCTCCATCATAACTGGAAATCCAACTTCAGGGAAAAACAATTGTCAAAATAAACTCATCAAAGGAATATTGGTTAAAAGAAAAGGAACGTATTGCCAGGGTCTCCACGTACATCTTCTTTGTCGACTCCTTCGCTGACTCGTCATTCGATCTAGACTCTTCTGCTACACGTCCTAAAGTTATCTATTCTATACGTCGTCGTCACTCGCACTAGACTCTGAAGGTTCCACTACCTACAGTCTCAAATGTTTCTACCCAACTCCGCTCAACTATCTGCCACCACTCACATCTTAACTCACTAAATGGTACTATATCCAATAGTCCAACACGAGTCCTATATGAACTCTGACGTTCCTTACTTAACTATACACACTCCTACACACTCTCGTTTCTAGTTTACTATAACCTCTCTCTGATACCAACCTGTAACGCCCCCAAATCCGGGGTCAGTAGATTTGGGCGTCACACTAACAAACTCAATAATTCTAACAAAAATTGGCCATGATGTATTCGTAAATACAACATAAACCTGCTGAATACTAAACTAAAAATCTGAAATCAAAATAAAACTGAAATATAAATATAAACTCAATCAAAAGCTCTATGACCCCAACTCCCAACTCAGGATCTTAGGTTACAGTTCTAGAAACAAGAAAACCCAAAACCAACTTAAATACAACTCTATATACAAAACTTTATACAGACTTAAATCACTGGTATAACTTCGAATAGAAGTATACCAGGCCAACTAATCAAATATATACTGTAACTACTAAAACTATAATTACATACAATAATTCAAACTTTAAATCTAAATACCCTGATCCACGTCAACTTCATAACAGCATCCTGCTTCTTCTTTCCACTTTCTGAACTGTGCAGGCTAAGCCTCGCCAACTAGTTTACTGAAAAGATAGGTTTTTAAAAACAACAAGTGTGAGCCAAAGAATGCTCAGCAAGTTAATAATATAGTGAAATAATGATATTATGGTAATTCATTGATGAGCAATATCAATGAATACTTTAACTCAAGAGATCATTCAATTTCAATCATAGAGTAAAACTTTTCCATTTTCTTCAAACTATACGGCCTCAGATAAAACTTTGAGAAAAAGAATATCAAGAAATTCTCCAATTATTCTTACTCCCCTTTCACGTACAATGTTACTCGAAAAGGGAAAAATGGGAAAACTTCTATCCATCCTTAATCTCATTGTTTTACCGAGTTCCCAATTTTATCAAGATAGAAAGCAACTAACTCTACTATCCAAAATTCCGAAATTACTGACCATTTATCTTGAAACATATATATCTTATCAAAACATTCCTTTCTTTCATCACTTTTCACTAAAACATTTCTTTTCTTAAAACCATTCCCTTTTTAAAACATACCTTTAATAAAACCTTATTTTTTAAAAAAAAACAATTAAGTTGATTTTATTATTCTCCTGCTTACGGATAATACGGGTGATCAGCCACGTAAAGTCCACATTCCTTTAAAATTGGGTTCCCAATTAGGCAACACATTGGCCTTTAATGCTGGACTAGGACCACCCTAGCCTCTTACGCTAAATAAAAGTGCTGGACTAGGACCACCCTAGCCTCTTACGCTTTTCCAATTTATAAACAATTTATTATTTATAATTTAAAACATTTCATTTTTAAATCCTTAAACTCACTGGTAAAAGACCAGCCCAGTATAAGGAAATTTTAAAATCATCTTTCAATAATTTAAACCATTTTAATGAACAACTTTAAAAGATTACGGGCCAGGGAAGCATTTGATATAAAGAATTATGAACAATACAACAATAAGATTCAGGGAAGCATTTGGTATGCAGAATCATGAACAGCAATAAGGTTAAGATTCGGGGGAAACATGTAATATAAGGATTTATAAATGACAAAGAAAATAGATGAAACTAGGCACGATATAATTCAGCAAGACAGAATCGTATATTAATAAGAAACATTAATCAATTAAAGAAATGAAGCAAATGTTACGCTTTCTTTAAATTTAACAACAATTTATAAGATAATCCTGGAATAAGGGAATCTGAAGTTCAAGGGAATATTTGAGTAATACATTGGTTATAAACAAATGAAAAGTCGTTGGTTAATAAAGAGTAAACAAGGGTTAGGGTTCTAGGATTTAATTCAGGGGTTATGAAGTTTGGTTACGCTGGTATGGTTTAAATGAATAAACATCAGGAAAAGGCTAAGATAAAACAAGGCATAAATTATAAGTCAAGGGTTATTGTTCAACAAGAAACAGGGTAAATAGTAGGGTACATAAATTTAAATAATGATTCATAAGGGTAAGTAAGGTACATGTGTTTCAATAATAATTTATAAGAAACAATAAGGTATAAAGGGTTCAACAATAATTAAAAAGGGCATAACAGTAAGATATAAGAATTTAAACAACAATTCATAAGCAGTTCGAGCAATCTGAATTCCAATACAGAGTTCAAGTCACTTGGAACAAAAGGAAAGGGTATAGACACAGGCAAAATGATTTGAAAGAATATCGAATAAATAACAGAAACAGTTTCACATCACTTGAACGATAAGTGAGGGATATTATACTTGCCTCGATTCTAATGCATCGATTCGCTACTTACTATACTTCGGTCTTTACTCGATATGCATTCATTTTTCTTTAATCGTCTCGTCAACACGCTCGTTGGGTCCATAACGAATCCCTAATTATACTCGAAATAATAGTAAAGTACTATTTAGCACATAAATCGTCCAATCGATAACTAATTACTTATAACTCGCAAAGCAATACTTACATTGTTAGATATAATTGATGTGATTTAATGTCAGTGTTTAAGTGTTGCAGGTAAAAAGAGTTTAACTTGTTAGTTGAAAGCGGTTCACTACACCATAAACAGCCTACTGTAACACAGAAAAAATGTTACAGCAGGTGCATTATATGTTACCTTAGGTCCATAAAGTAGCTAAGGTAACATTTTTCTGGTGATAGTTCTCAGCATGTTGCCTTAGGTGTCTAAGGTAACATCTTTGAGCCCTAAGGTAACATGCAGTTTTATGTTACAGTAGCTTGCTATAGCAACATAAGTGAGTTCTATGGCATCTTAATATTTGTGTTACCTTAGATATGCAATTTCTTTTAAAAAATAGTGGGTCCCACAATGGAACCCACACTGGGATCCACTATGAGACCCACATTGTATGGATGCCAACTATGTGGGACCAACTTTGGTTGACAACAATTTGCTAAAAAAAATTAAAATAGCTACTAAAAATATTATACACCATTCCAAAAATTACATCCATAATCCAAACATACAAAACAAACTCCCAAACACGCAACAAACATTCTAAACTAATTCACTACTACATAGTCAACAACACACTAACAGTTCACAAACTTAATTAAAAATAACTAGTTAACATCTATACATAATAGTAACAAAAGTTGATCAAAAAATATTATAATTTTGTATCGTAGAAGGTTGCCAGCCTTTTTTTCTCCCTTGATCTTTTCCAAATGCTGGCCACAATTAAGGATGCCACCATTGCTGCTAAATCTTATTATTTCCAGAAAGGCCACAACCAATAAATAAGTTGCCTTGAAACCTATTCTCAACAAAAGACAAACTAGTTTAGGTTTGGAGTAAATCTTAAAGAAATAACAAAGGTATATGTTAAAAACACATCAACACTAATAAACTTGAAATTAAAAAAGCAGCTAAATACCCTAGGTAACCACAACATACCAATATCTCATTCATAGACAAAATTCACCCAATTTTACCATAAAGAATTTTACCAATGTCTCTGTATCCATTACTGATGTGCAATGACACTCGGAACAAAGTTTTTGACCATCACTGAGGTTGATATATCTCGTGTTTCCTAACTGGACAGAGCAAGCAAAGTTCAGTCTCAAAATATGGGATGCTTTTTGCAGAGAAACCGTGGAAAAAACTTAATCATGGCAAAAAAACAGGATTAATTTTTCCAGCTACTATCATTCTCGTATTTTGTTGTTCAACTTGCAAACTAATTTACTAGTCTGAGATATCGCAAAAGTTTGGTAAACCTGTTACTAATGGCAAACACTACTTCTACAAATTGGAAGAAGGAGAGCATTTCAAACTTTAACAGACTTCTGGAAATTTTGTAAATATGCGCAAACACAATGGAAGACAACTCTCTTTGTTCTACTTTAAGACAATTTATAATTATCTTTGCTTAACAATTTAAAGTACTTTTCTGCCATAGCACGGAATCTCTACTACAAACCTTGAATCGTTTACAGCTGCAGCACATCGGAGTCCCATCTGATAAATGTTTGTAACAGACTGTGTGACCCCAAAAGGGAATCCTTAACCAGTTAGAAGGTATCTGTAGATAGATAAATTAGGTATTAGTACAAAATATTAAGCAGGAATATATGCACACTTAACCTGATATAGACTCATAGAAATGAGCCTGAAATCATAACCTTATATAAGTTTTGCATCTTACAATTTAAGTGATACAATAACATAAGCATACTTTCCTAAAGTACTATGTGATTACCTAATGGTACTCAGGAACAGCTCGAACATGTCAGCAATTAATTGATCATACTCAAGGTCCAGCATCAACAAGCATGCCCTGACTTTTGAAAAATTTTCAAGAAATATTATATTATAATTCACAATCTGAAAATAAACCAACTACTAGAAATATTGGAGACTAGTTCACGGTGATCATGAACACTACTAGTAGTGTATGTAGAGAAACTAGAAATATTATATTAATTGATCATGAAATAGCTTAGCAAAAGATTCGACAAAATGATGCACAACAGTAGACAGTAGTCTTTACCAATATGCTGTACTGTGTGATTTATAGTAAGCCTATACTAAAGTATCTTAGTTTGTCACAAACATAGCAATGTCAGAATAGATTCTTACCTCTGGTTGTGGTTCTCTTCATCTCAACAGCTGCTTCACGATCCCCAATTGTAACCGGTGAAGCCTAAAAGGTAATAGTCCATCTTTAGGAAACTTTTCAAGAATAAATAAGCCGATTAAAGTGTTCATATATTCTTTTTCACTGACCTTTTAACTTATTAAAAATAAAAACTATCAATTTACATAAATTACTTCAAAGGTAATAAAGAATTATTACTAACATTCCAATATACTGAACAAGAAATAAGGACCTAACACAATCAGATATAACCTTCAACGAGTACAATATATATCATTGTGGTAAACAAGATTTATTTATTGCTGCTTGCTCTAAGAGGCAGGAATACCCAACCAAAACTGTATCACTACCTATCAACCATACCCTTAAATGTTATGAAAGGCAATAAAGTATTACAGTTGCTTTTTAAGATTAGATCCACAGTCTATCCTAGCTTCCAGTAACCGACTGCAGATTTCCATTCCTTCTTTTTATCCAAAATCAACAATCAATTAAATATGCCACAATTTTAATGTGTACAAACTTAAGAGCACTTCATCAAATTCAGAAAAAAAACATAGGTTATAAGTTTTGACCACACGTTACTGGACTGATAACTAAAACCGATACCTAAGAAAAAATACTAAAAAATGTAAGAATTATTTTATTTGATTATGTGTCTGTTCTGTCTAGAAGAAAATGGTTACGGGTCCATCTTTATGATCTCTTCTTTTAGTTTTTTTGTTTTGAATAAATATATTTTTTTAGTTAAAAGCAAGCAAGAAGCAAAAAAAAACATCCTTTCGCCAGTTTCTGGTCTCAGTGGGGAGCAAAATTGTCAATGAGAAGACTACCAAATACTTATAATGAAATGCACAAGGCAGAGAAGATACTAACTATTCATGATAGTTCTTCAAAGATTCTGTAACTCTTTCCGCGAAAAACAAATCATATGAAGATTTTTAATTTTCATAAAAATATTATAAAGTTTATAATGACTTAATCTTGTAGACCTAAAATGACAGTATCGGTCTTAACATTTCCTATTTCTTTAAATCCTTATTTGAGAAAAATAAGATTGCAATAACAGATGTACAAAAGAAACATAACAAATATCTTATATTCTCGAAACTGATCCATAACCATAGTTATACATAAACATAAAGAAACCAAAACATAACCAAAGGATATATAAGTATATAGGGATAACATATGATCAGATGAGAATTAAATGTTTAAAAAAACAAGAATGTACACACACAAAACATAAGTATAATCAGTAGTAAATTTTTACCTTAGATAAAGAGATATCATTTGGAGTGGATGATATAACATAGAGAATCGCAGAAGAAGTAGCCTTGGCGTATGTATGTATCTGTGTATATGGCACTCCAACAGTTAATCAACACTTCTCATGTTCCGATGTATAAATCATACTCCGAAAGTCCAAACTAGATGTATAGTCCTGTAAAATTCTTTTAATTCAGAATGTGTGCAATTTATTCATATTCTTATGGCTATACTTGTTGGTATTCAATAATCAGAATATTACAAGAATATGTAGGATGTTATCATGCTATAGTTCCCGATCAGTATTACTTTAGGTCTGGCATGTACAGCATTCTAGTTGTAAAAAAAAGTATGAGTGTTATCCTTCGTAAATTCTCTTACAAGGCAGCACAGTATACATTATCGAGTTAAGTACTATATCTTATTAATGTAAAAATGTTATACAAGATATAGATTTTAAGAAACTTACGCATCATCATCCTGCACTTGTGTCCTGCATGTCTTACTAAAGCTTCAGGTTAAATGCCTTGGACAGAAAATCATCCAGTTGACGACTAAAGACAACATTATTAGCAATCAAGTGAAACTAAAACATGTTAATTATTTATAGTCAATGAACTCAGTACCCAAAAGGCAAAGCACATTATAAACATAAAACCATATTTACAGCCAAATAGTACTATCAACGAGGCTGGCAAAAAAAGTACTATCAACTAGCCATCTAACTTGGGAAATTCAAATAGCAAAACAATTCTAATTTGCCAAGCATCTGAATTCATGTACACACAATCCATTGCTAAGGTAGATGCAGATAACATAAAGAAGTAATACAGGGAATAAAAAAGAAAAGATGTACCTCTTTTTCATTTTCCTTTTAACCTGTTCCAGTTCAGTACTATCAATTAACACAATTCAGCTTCACAAGACTTTCCAGAGATACATGTGTTTTCCAAAGAATCCGTTAAGCATTTTTTTGTAGAAGGACTTCCTTACCACTGTTTGAATATGCCATAGCTTTTAGTTGCACAAACCGAATATCAAAATTTTGTTCAACAGACAATATCTTGCTCCACGACTTCTTCACACCATATTTCTTTATTACCCAGAAATCCAAACACAGTTTCTCACCTAGAACTCCAAGAGTTGCTATAAAATCCGACAGGTAGTGTTTGTGTGTCTGTTGAAGAAGATCTCCTATAAAGGAAAAAAGCACATGACAAATCAATACAAAACTAGAACACTATGCATCCAAATCTACATAATATAATAGTACACATTCACATAGGAAGGGGGTATTACCTAGGAATCGAAGCCCCAAATCCACTTAGAAGCCCCAAATCGAAAGCCCAAACTAGAGAAGCCCTGAAATCTAAAATAAACCCTAATTAGTTGAATTTTAAGTGAAAAAATTGAATCATTTGAACTCAAAACAAAGAACCCCTAATCTAAAAAAACCCTAATTGGAAGAAGTCCCAATTTGAAGCCTCAAACCGAAGCCATATTCAATTGTGTAGCCTAATTTGTAGCCAATAATTGATATAAAATTGGATAAGATTGAGAGGGAAAAAGAGGTTTACGAGAGAGAGATAGAGAGAGCGCCAGAGAGAAACAGCGAGAGAGTAGAATGAGATAGTAGAAGTATTATTTTGTTTTGAGTGTTGAGAGGTTCAGATAGGCGGGATAATTGGCCGCTAAAAAATTTCACTGGGAACGGTGCATTATTTCTCTATTTTATTTTTCAGTTTTTACAATTATTTTACTATTTTTTAATTTTGTTTTTTTACATTTTCCATCTTATATTTAATAAATAAATAGAACCTAAAAAATAATAACAATTAAATACTTTGATATTCGAAAAAAACCTCATTCGATTGGTAAACTCTTACTTTCTTAAAAAATGAAATATCATAAAGGTAAATGTGATTTTTAAATAATTAAATAATTTTTTGGTTAAAAAATTCAAAATTAAGTTTATTAATGATCTAAGGTAACATATCATGTATGTTGCTAACATCCAACACTTTAAAGCTAAGGTAACATCACGTTTGTGGCTAAGGTAACACAAAAAACAAAATGTTATATTAGGTCCAAAGTAACATGCTAAGGTAACATATTCTAGCAACATCCATGAAAAAAATGTAACGATAGCCCATATATGGCGTAGTGGTTGTAACAGAGTTTGAGTATACGCTGATAGCTGGAAGCGCAAATGCTGACAGGAGAAAGCGTAAACACTGCTAGCTGAACATATGGAAGTGCAAACACTGTTAGCTAGGAGAGCAACAGAGTTTGCTAAAGTCTGTCTACTGGAAGCGTCTACAAGTCAACCGAGTTTGAAGATTAATTTAATATTAATATGGAAGTGATATATTTGAAGATTGGATAGCTGTCAAAGAGATTGAGTTGACTTAGAAGACGTGTAGCAATCGTAATTGATATCAATTATATAGCTTAATTTTAGGAGAATCAATTAACGATTGTACGTAGCTGTATATCTTATAAATACAGTTAGGTTAACCCTAGAAGGGTATCCATCGTGAACAAATATCATTCATTGTAACCTAAGCAGCTCTCTGTGATATTTTACATCACTGAGAGAGGAATTATTAATTCCAAACAGTTTTAAGAGCTAAAACGTGTGTTCTTGTTATTTACTCATACAGTACTTGATTATATATATTGTGTATTCGACCTAACAAGTGGTATCAGAGCCAAACTGTTACTTTATTACAGTTTAAGATCCAAACACAATAGTAATCAATGGCAGAGATTCCTCCTCCATCAGGTTCTGAGAAAGCACCTACTACTGTTAGTAGGTATGAGACAATTAGGGTTCCAATACTCTAGCCATCAGAATATGCAATCTGGAAGGTAAAGATGACCATGTTTCTGGAAGCCACAGATCCAGAATATCTTGATAGAATTTATGAAGGTCCTCATAAACCTACTAAGTTAACTGCTGCTGCTGCTGGTGAGGAATCAAAGGTGGTTCCTAAGGAAAAGAAAGATCTAACTGCTGAGGATCTTTCATCTATTGCTAAGGATGCCAAAGTAAGGCACTTACTTCACAGTGCTCTTGACAATGTTATGTCTAATAAAGTGATTAACTGCACGACTGCAAAGGATATATGGGATGCACTTGAGGTTAGATGTCAAGGAACTGCTGCAATTAAGAAGAACAGAAGGAACATACTCACACAGGAGTATGAGCATTTTGAGGCAAAGTCTGAAGAAACCATGACAGAAACATTTGATAGATTCTGCAAACTGCTCAATGATCTATCATTGGTTAACAAAGAATATGATCTGGAAGATTCAAATCTCAAGTTTCTTCTCTCTCTTCCTGAAAAGTGGGATGTGAAAACAACCACCATAAGAGACAACTATGATCTTGCTGATACTGAGATTGATGAAATCTATGGACTGCTCAAGACTCATGAATTGGAAATGGAGCAGAGAAACAGAAGATCAAACAGGAAGTTAAAGACTGTTGCACTGAAAGTCGAAGAAAAATCTTCAAAGAAAGAAGCATCAAGGAGAAAGGCAAAAGGAAAAGCCTTAGTCATACATTCAGAAAGTGAGTCATCAAACACTGATGTTGACTCAAACACAGATGGAACATCTGATTCTGAAGATGATGAGGAGATGATGCAAATGGCTGCATTGATGGTAAAGACCTTCAAGAAGATGGGATACAAGAACTTCAAGAAGGGAAAGAGATTTTCCAAGGATTACTCAAAGTCTGACAAGAAAATTTTCAAGAAATCTGAGGGAAAGGACTTTAAATCTGGTAAGAAAGACAAGTCTGAGATTCAATGCTACAAGTGTAAGGAGATGGGTCACTATGCTCCTGAGTGCAAAAAGGATAAAACTGAAAAGGCACTCTACATCAAAGGCAGAGATTGGGCAGACACCTCAGATTCAGATGAGGAGGTGAACTATGCTCTCATGGCCTCTACTCAGAATGAAGATTCTGAACTAAAGGTACCTCCAACTACCTATGCTTATAATACATATAATATAACTGAATTGAGAATTTATCTTAAGGCATTACACATCAGTTATAGAGATCAGACTTTAGAAAATGAGAGAATCAAAAGTGAGTGTTCTCAACTCAAAGAAAGAAATAAACTTGTTGAGGAACAACTTGAAAACATGAATAAAATTCAGAAAGAAAGAGATGATGCTGTGTTTATAGAACAGGAGTTGCTAAGTAAGTATAAGCAACTAGAATCTGAATTAGAAGATGCAAAGCACATTATTAAAACTTGGACACATTCTGGAAAAGACACTCAAGAGGTCTTTCAATCAGACACGGTAGGTCTAGGTTATTCTGAAGATGATGTGCTTAGGTTTCAGAATACAGTCAAGATTAGACCACCTCTTTCTTCTAAGAAATTTGGAACATTTGTTCATGGTACTGTTAAAACTGAACATGGAGCTGTTGAACATGAGCCAGTACAAACCTGTGTAAAACAGGTTAATATTGGTTCAATGACAGATAAACAACTTAAGCATAAGCTTAAAGAAATTAAATCTGTCAACAAACAGAGAATGCCTAGGAAAAACAGAAATGGTAAGGTAGGCATAACATCATGAATTAAGCCAATGCTTGCTACATTTGCACCTAGAAAAACATGTTATAATTGTGGTAGCACTAATCATCTTGCTAGCTTTTGCAGGAAGAACAAAGACATTAATTCTTTACCCTCCAAATCTGGAGTGAAAAAGGAAAATGTCAAACCAAGACCACAAACTCTGTGCAAACATTGTGGAAGTAGTTGGCACTCAATTTATACTTGCAAGAATTATCATGCTATTTATCATAATTATTATGAACTGAAACCTAATTTGAAATGGGTTAAAGTTGATTCTGCAAATACTAAGAATGAAAATGTTAGTTTAAACTCTGATAATGCTAAATCCGCTGCAAAAACTAACAAATTCAATAAAGTAAAAGGATCCAAGCAAGTCTGGATCCTTAAAACTAACAATCAGTGATTGTTTGTGATTGCAGGGCACCAGGGTAAGTACCCTAGTCGTGGAAAGTGGATGTTCAGGACACATGACTGGAAATAAAGCCCTGCTATCAGAGTATGAGGAGAAGGCTGGCCCAAAAGTTGCCTATGGAGATGGCAACATAGGACATACTCTGGGATATGGAAATATTAATCTTGGAAGTGTCATCATCACAAATGTAGCTCTGGTTCCAGGACTCAAGCATGATCTGCTTTTTGTGAGTCAAATCTGTGACAGAGGATATCATGTAGATTTTCAGCCTGAATATTGTCAAGTCATCAGTAAATCTACAGGGAAAGTTGCTCTAGTTGGAAACAGACACAATAACATCTATGAAATAAAATTGTCAACAAACTCTGATGGCAAAGCAGTGTGTCTATCAACAAGAATGTCCAGTGAAGAGAGTTGGAAGTGGCACAAGAAACTCTCTCATTTGAATCTGAACAACATCAATGAGCTAATAAAGAATGATCTTGTAAGAGGACTACCAAAGTCTTTGTTGAATGTAGAAGGCCTGTGTGATTCTTGTCAAAAGGCCAAACAGAGAAAAGTCTCTTTCAAAAGCAAATCTGAGTCTTCAATTGTTGATCCTTATCATCTTCTACATGTTGATCTTTTTGGACTAATGAATGTCATGTCACTTGGAAAGAAGAAATATGCTCTAGTCATTGTTGATGAATACACCAGATACACATGGGTGTATTTTCTAGCAAAGAAGGATGAAACTGCATTAACACTGGCAGAACATATAATACAACTGGACAAAGGGTCAGAGAATCAAGTGAAGATTATCAGAAGTGACAATGGAACTGAGTTCAGGAATTCAACAATGGAAGAATTTTGCAAGAGTAAAGGAATCAAACAAGAGTTTTCTGCACCTGGCACTCCACAACAAAATGGTGTAGTGGAGAGGAAGAACAGAACCTTGATAGAAGCTGCCAGAACCATGCTAGATCAAGCAAAATTGCCAACATATTTCTGGGCAGAAGTAGTTCAAACTGCTTGTTTTACTCAAAATGCAACACTGATCAACAAGCATGGTAAAACACCATATGAAATGGTGAAAAAGAAAAAGCCAAATCTAAAATATTTTCATATCTTTGGATGCAAGTGCTTTGTGTTGAAGACTCATCCTGAACAGTTGACCAAATTTGACCTAAAGGAAGATGAAGGAATTTTTGTTGGCTATCCACTGTCAACTAAGGCATTCAGAGTTTATAATCTGAGAACCAAAGTGATCATGGAATCAATTCATGTGTCATTTGATGACAAGAAAGTAACTGGACTTGAAGATGTTAATGAACATGATCAACTGCACTTTGAAAATGAAGATTTATTCTCTGACAAAGTAAACTTTGATGAGACTGATCTGACAAACTCTGTTGAGCTAAACTCTGAACCTCTACTGGTAAATACTGAAGAGACTCTTCAATCAGAAACAATGGAAGAACCAGTTGAGGGGGAGCATGAAGAATCACATCAAAGTGATAATTCAAATACTGATAGTGACTCAGTTGATAACTCGGAATCAAACTCTGTTGATTCAAAATCTGAAAGCTCAAATTCTGAGCAGTCACATTCAGGGGGAGCATCAGAAAATGAAGAAAGGCACCAAGAAAATCAGGAGAGCATGGATCAAGGGGGAGGATCACATGATGACAGAAGCAATCTGCCTTCTGCAAGAAAATGGACTAAGTCACACACACCTGATTTGATTATTGGTGATCCAGATGCAAGAGTAAGGACAAGAAGTGCAACAACAAATGAATGTCTGTTTCATGCATTCTTGTCACAAACTGAGCCAAAGAAAGTAGAAGAAGCTCTTAAAGATGCTGACTGGATAACAGCAATGCAAGAAGAGCTAAATGAATTTGAGAGAAATGAAGTATGGACCCCTGTACCAAGGCCCAAGAACAGATCCATTGTTGGTACAAAATGGGTTTTCAGAAATAAAACTGACAGTGATGGTGTTATCACAAGGAACAAAGCAAGACTGGTAGCTAAAGGCTATTCACAGCAGGAAGGAATAGATTATGATGAGACTTTTGCACCAGTTGCCAGATTGGAGGCAATAAGGATGTTTCTTGCCTATGCTTCTCACAAGAAATTCAAGGTTTTTCAAATGGATGTGAAAAGTGCTTTTCTGAATGGAAAACTTGAAGAAGAAGTGTTTGTTGAACAACCACCTGGTTTTGTAGATCCAAAATATCCAGACCATGTCTACAGGTTAGACAAGGCACTCTATGGACTTAAGTAGGAACCAAGGGCATGGTATGAAACTCTTGCTAAATTTCTACTAGAAAGTGGGTTTCACAGAGGTACTATTGACAAAACTCTGTTTTACTTTCAATCTGGTAGTGACTTGCTCTTAGTTCAAATATATGTTGATGACATCATTTTTGGATCTACTAATGATAAACTCTGTAAGAAGTTTGCCAAGCTCATGCAGTCAAGATATCAAATGAGTATGATGGGAGAGCTAAGTTATTTTCTAGGCTTACAGGTGAAGCAAACAGATGATGGAATTTTTATCAATCAAGCAAAATATACCAGAAATCTTCTCAAGAAATTTGGCATGCTTGACTGTTCATCTGCAACAACTCCCATGGCAACTGCAACAAAATTGGATAAAAATACAGGGTCATCAGTAGATATGACAAGTTACAGAGGAATGATTGGTTCTCTACTCTATTTAACAGCTAGTAGACTTGATATCATGTATGCCACCTGTCTGTGTGCAAGGTTTCAGGCAGATCCAAGGGAACCACATTTAACAGCTGTGAAGAGGATTTTCAAGTATCTCAAGGGCACTGTAACTTTAGGGTTGTGGTACCCAAGAGAATCAGATTTTAAGCTACTTGGTTACTCTGATGCAGATTTTGCAGGCTGTAAGATTGACAGAAAAAGCACAAGTGGAAGTTGTCAATTTCTTGGTGACAGACTTGTGTCTTGGAACAGCAAGAAACAAAAATCAATATCAACATCTACAGCTGAAGCATAGTATATTGCTGCTGGTAGTTGCTGTGCACAGATTCTATGGATGAAGAATCAATTGCTGGATTATGGGTTGAGGTATAGCAAAATACCTATTTTCTGTGATAATCAAAATGCTATTGCAATGACAGGTAATCCAGTACAACACTCAATGACCAAGCACATCAGCATAAGGTATCACTTTATCAGAGAGCATGTAGAGGAAGGCAATATTGAGCTTCACTTTGTGCCTACAGATCAACAACTTGCAGATGTCTTCACCAAGCCTCTAAGTGAAGCAGCATTTACAAGACTGGAAATGAACTAGGGATGGTATCTGGTTTTGACTAAACATGTTGGTTAGACTCAAAATTTTCTTAAAAAATGTGCTGCTCATATTTCTGTGAATTGCTAAAGTGCTATGTGAACCTTGTTAATTAAACTCTGTCAGCATGATTGTTGGTCATACACTGTTAATATGTTTGATAAACTCTATGAATTCTGAGTTGATTTTTGTCTGAATGAAAATACCAATGAAGAAAAATGTATGAAGCATGATTCTCAGTGAATAAATCAAGATTCTTTCTGAGTCACTGTGATCTAATCAGAAATTGTGCAGTAAGTTAACACAGCATGATACTGTTTCATATTTATAGCATCTCTTAGTTTATTTGATCCTAAACTCTGAATCTATGAATACTGTGTGCATTGCCTCTCATGAATAATTTCTGATATTGATGAACTCTAAACTCTGATTAGTAACACTCTGTTTCCAAGACATACATAGTTCTTGATGATTCCTTGTTTGTACTTGTGAAAATTTTAAAACTTGAGATGTGTCATTGTTTAGTTTGGTGAGAAACAGTTCATGTCTGCATCCTGTGAGATTTTGAGCCAAATAAGTGATTGATACATGTTATATCAATCAGATTTTATTGCTGTGTGATGTTCATCAGTAAGTATGTTGCTCTAGAACTTGCATTAAACCATTTTGAGACTACATGATATGTGTGTGCATGAAAATGATAAAGGCACTAGGATTAACCATCTTTCTTCAAACACTGTTCAAAACTTCTTTGAATACTGTTCACAAACATTACCCTTAGTAAACCCCTTTGAGCCTAATTAACTGCTCATTTTTCTTAATCTCTGAAGTATTAAGAGCAGTTATATTCTTTTGATAAATCAAATGCAAGCAGGTGAGTGTTTCTCAAGAAAAGAAAAGTTACTCGGTATATATAATAAAAAAAAAAAAGAAAAAAAAAAGAGGGGTATATATACTGATCATCTTGTACAAATATGTACTAACAGTGTGACTGAACAATTTGGTCTGTTAACTTGTTCAGTTCGAAATTCACTCATGTTAAAAACATCTCTTCCACCTGTTTGAACTTACTACATTACAACCCTGAATAAAGTCCTTTTGATTTGTGCATATATGTAATCGAAGTAGTGTAGATTTGGTGGAAATTCAAGCCCATGGAAGTATCTGCTTTTACTGATTGAATTTGAGCGAAAACACTTCACCTAAACACTTGTGTGCTTTGAGAGTTTGTGAGGAAATCCTTGACATGTAACTCACTGAATGATGCTTTGATGTTTATCTCCTGATCTTTTTGTCTATAATGACTGTGTACTTACGTGGATAATCATGAACATAAATGGGAACAGGAATATTCAGATTTCTGTATTCCAGGAACTACAGAGTTTAGCATTCATCATATACTCCGTGTTTAATATGAGAGTTTATGCATTCAGTGTTTATTAATTTGATTTATGGATTTTATGAAATATTAGATGCTATAAAAATTGATTTGGTAAACTCTGCTACTCACACACAAAATTAATCACGACTGTGCATTTTTGAAAGGTTTTTAGTGATAAAGTTTGAAAATTTGACAAACACTGATGGATTGTGTTACGTACTCTAAGGTAAATTTTCATTAAGATAATTTGAAAATTTTGGAGTAAATGGAGTGGTTGACAACTGTTAATTAGTGTATTTAGTGGTAAAGTGTCTTGATACTCGGAAAGATAGCAGTAATAATGGCTTTTACTGCGCGTGAATTAAGTGAATCGCTACATGTTTGACACGTGTCCCACTTTCACCCACTCACTCATCATTATGTACCACTTTCACACTTCTCAAGGGAATAGTTGCGTGTTTTCAAGTAAAAACGTTTGAGTTTAATTTTTAATTACTACTCAAATTACTTTTTGTTACAATCACTACTCACCCACTCATATTCACTTTACCAAAACAGAGAACTCCTTTGTTTTTCACTTTGGCATTTTCACAAACTCCTTTCTTGCATATCATTTTCACAGTCGATTTTTGCTTATTTCTTGATCTAATGGCAACAAAACCTTTCACTTCGTTTGGTCTACATTTTGTGCCTAACAATTATGCAGCTCTACTTGAGAACGATCGTGCTCCGGAAGCGTTTCATCTAATGCAAAACTTTCTTCGCGACTCTGAGATTGGGCAAGCGTTGGTTGAACCTGCTACTCTATCTGCTTCTCAGGTTGTCACCTTCTGGCAAAACTCAAGGTATATAGAAGGAGGGGAAAATGGAACTCCGTCTATCATCTTCTCTCATGAAGAACAAGAGTTTGTGATTACTCCACAAACTATTCGCGAGACCATGGATTTCGACGCACATACTTCGTATGCTGTTGTCTCTGAGCAAAATCTGAGAGAGATGTTAACAGAGATTGGGTATATGGAATCTCTTGCAAAGCTGGGCAGTGTGAGGAGGCCGAATCTTAGAAAAGAATGGAATTTCTTCTTTGACTGTATCACCAGGACATTCCAGAAGAAAGTCACCAACTGGGATGCTATTCCAATGGACAGTCTACAAATTGGGTATTCTCTACTCTATGGCAGTAATTTTGATTATGGTCGTTATGTGTTAATGAATTTGGGTGATAAGTTGTCAGAGTCTACCACAGTTTATTTTGCTAGATTTTGTCAACTTTTGTTTAATGCATGTGTACCTGGGTTAGAAGTTGATGAAGCTGATGAGATTCAACCCTTTAGAGTCAATAAGAGAATATTCTCTGATATGACTAACAAAGATGTTGGTAAAGACATACCTGCTTTTGTCTTGCCACTTGCCTTGCAAAACTTCCTCAACCAACCACAACATGACCCACACCAAACACAACAACCAGAAACACAAAATATGCCTGAACCTTTAGACACTGATCGTACTGAAACCATACCATCTCAACCTATACAATCATCTGAGCCAACACCAACAACCACTGTTAAACCTACATCACCACAAACACAACCTGAACCAATGAATCCTGAACCAACAAACCCTGTCACTACTACTCACCCACAACCAACATCTAAATCAAAAAGGAAGAAGCATACTGCCATCAACACAAAACATTCTAAGGCTAAACAGACATCTCCAAAGGCTATTTATTCCAGAAGATTCATCAAAAGGGCAAATAGACCTTCAACACCACCAGCTGAGGAAAGTTCTAGTGAAGATGAAGAACTGATTGCAGTGCCTCAAGCAAAGAGGAGAAGGCTCATTCTTACTGATTCTGATGATGAGCATGTTGATGAGGCTCAAGAGAAAAATTCTACTGATATTCCTACTGGTGAGACAGAGGCTATCATAGAACCTTCTATAACAGAATCAAGAGCCAAGATTGCTGACCCAAAATCTGCTAAGGTTCAAGAAAATGAAGATGTTAGAGATGCTTTGCCTACAATGGAAGAGTTTGATCTTTTAATAATGAAGCATCTACTCCAACACTCATGGAGATTACACACTCTGTTGATACTGGTGTTGCTGATGGGCCTACTGTTGTTCTTGAAGACACTGAGGTTGCATCACACACTGAATTAAACTCTGATGCCCATCATGTTTCTGATCATGGTGAGGAGATTGATAAACCAGAGAAGGTTATTTCTTCAGAGAATATTCAAGTTGATAAAGGAAAACAGGTTGCTCAAGAACCTGTTGCTGCTCAAGATGAAGACATTGCTTCAGTTGCACCTACTAATGAGTCAATGAGTGATTCAATTGAAGACAAGAGTACAGGAGTTGAAAAAGCACAAGCTCAAGCTGATGGTCAGAAAACAGGAGAAAAACCAGATTTTGCTGGGCCTTCTGTTAATGAGATTGATGATAATTATTTGACCCAACAAACTGCTGATTGGTACAAGTCAGAGTGTATTTTTCCTCCTGGAAGGGCAGCTATGTTTCTCCAGGTAAATTCTTCGAAGATTACAAATCCAGATATTTTCACTTGTTTGCAAGGAACAGTGATTCAGATCAAGACCTTGAATCATAGATTTGATGATAATCAGAAAGCTATTGTTGATCTTCGAACTGAGGTTGCTACTCATGAGGAGAAGTCTCAACTAGCTAATTCTAAGCTTTTTCAACAATTCTCCAAAGCTCAAGAAAATCTTAATGACAGACTGAGCAAAGTTGAAAAGAATCAGCTTTTACTGACTGAGAAGGTTGATTCCATTGCAAACTCTCTTGAGTTAATCACCTCAATTCTGATTCAAGATGGTGATGATGTCAAAAAGGGGGAGAGAATTGCTAAAACCAAGTGTAAGCAAACTCAAACTTTGTCAAAGAAAGATCATCTGGATGATGAAGGTGCCAATGCTGATAAGGGTTTAAGAAATGCAAATCCTAGACAAGGACATGGAAGGTCTACGAGGTCAAAGCCAAATTTAGTGATAGATACAAATATTCAGAGTACTTCTGGTTCAAAGCCAAAGGATTTGTCATTCACTGACAATCCACAGACAGATGAAGAATTGGCTGCAAAACTCTTTCGTGAAGAAAATGCTGAAGCTACACTTGAGGACATACAAGCTGAAGAAAAGCTGTTGCAGAAAGAGCATTTAAAAGCACAAAAGTCTAAGAAAGGGAAGAAAACTGTCAGAGCTTCAAAGCCTTCAAAGCCTGTAATGAAAGGAATTGAGATCAAAGAAAAATTATCTGGTATTCAGGAAGAAGAAGAAGAAGATAAAGGAAAGTTGATTAGAAAGTCTTCTCTTGATGCCAAGCTGAAGTTAAAAGGGGTGATGGGTGAAGAGAGCAAGAATAAGATGATAGTTACAACCTCAGTTGATACACATGTTGTACAGAAGAATGAAGACACAACCTCTGTTGCTACACAAGTTGTGACCACACCACTATTGTCTTCTCAGTTGAAATCAAAGTTTGGAAAAGGAGTTCTTCATGATCCAAATCTAGCATCTACAGCTGCAATGGATTTCACTGATGGTAGAGCCTTATCTGGTAAAATTGGATACAACAAAGGAGGTATAGGCTCACATAGGGATAAAAGACAACATGTTGTTCCCAGAGATCCTTCTTCACTGGCTGTTCCAGGTCGTGGTGTCACTCAAGAAAGTTTAGACAGACTAGAGTCAGTACAGCTTGTTTATCAGAAGAGTTTAGGGAAGGATTTTCTGCTATATTTCATGGCTGATGGAACAGTGTTTAAGATTGCTGAGAATGATATTGACTTAAAATACTGGGAAGAACTAGAATATGTTCTGTATCTTTTCAAAGTAAGAAATCAAAGAGCTCAGTCAGTTGCAAATGTGCTCAGACAGAAGATGATTCAGAATCTTGCAAGAAGAAATATGAAATACAACAGCAAGTATGTTCCGAAGTACAGAGATTGGAATGAGAATCTGATAGAAATGGAAAAGGGGACTACAAAGCTGAAGACTGATCTTGGAATTACTGTTCTGGATTTTAATGTGAAGTCTGAAGAAGTGAAGTATATCAGGTTGGGAAATGAAATGAGAAGAAACAAGATCTACGATCTCAGAGCTGCTATCTTTCAAACTGATGAGAATGATCCAGATTTAAGAGAGATCAAGGAAGCTATGCAGATTGAACTTGAAAATGCTGAGAGGAGATTGTTGATTGATTATCTCAGAACAACTCCAGATCTTGAGGAGGTTAGGTAGACAGAATTTGTAAGTAATTTGAATTTTCTGTAGATTTTGCTAAGTCAAGTTTAAACTCTGATTATATGTTAAACACTGTGTTTTTATTTATTCGTTTTGACATCATCAATTACTGTGAACTTGTACATTTTTCTAAATGAACAAGTTGGGGGAGATTGTTAGATATAATTGATGTGATTTAATGTCAGTGTTTAAGTATTGCAGGTAAAAAGAGTTTAACTTGTTAGTTGAAAGCGGTTGTAACAGAGTTTGAGTATACGCTGATAGCTGGAAGCGCAAACGCTGACAGGAGAAAGCGTAAACACTGCTAGCTAAACATATGGAAGTGCAAACACTGTTAGCTAGGAGAGCAACAGAGTTTGCTAAAGTCTGTCTACTGGAAGCGTCTACAAGTCAACCGAGTTTGAAGATTAATTTAATATTAATATGGAAGCGATATCTTTGAAGATTGGATAGCTGTCAAAGAGATTGAGTTGACTTAGAAGACGTGTAGCAATCGTAATTGATATCAATTGTATAGCTTAATTTTAGGAGAATCAATTAACGATTGTACGTAGCTGTATATCTTATAAATACAGTTAGGTTAACCCTAGAAGGGTATCCATCGTGAACAAATATCATTCATTGTAACCTAAGCAGCTCTCTGTGATATTTTACATCACTGAGAGAGGAATTATTAATTCCAAACAGTTTTAAGAGCTAAAACGTGTGTTCTTGTTATTTACTCATACAGTACTTGATTATATATATTGTGTATTCGACCTAACATACATAAATATATATATCCACACCTCATTAATCATCACATATGTACTTAAACACTCATACACATACATGCCTTTAAATCTTTAAATCAAATGATTTAAATAACTTTAAATACAGGGGATTTTTAGAAAATTTCGGCATGAGGTATTCGTTTATCGGACTATGGGCACAACCCCTCAAATACAATTCAACCCTATTTTTTTTTTTTTACAAAAATAAAGCTGCCTCAACTTGCAGCAACATAAAAGTAAACAAGTAGGAAAAGTACCCGCCCAGACATGCGGCACCTAGCACATAATAATTTATATCACACTACTACTTACGCTACACCAATGATCGTATTTCTCACGCATTTAAATGATACACGTGACAACCAATCATTGATGTTCGTAAGCCCTAGGGAACAACCCCTAGCACTAACTATTACTTACGCTATATCAATGATCACCTCACTCAAGTATATTAATTATACTCGTGATAGTTAATCATGGATATTCGTAAGCCCGAGGAACTAGTTGTAGAGAATTACACAAGTACTTAAATATTGACATTTAAGACTCGTGTTCTCATTACAACTCCTCGCAGATAAACACATAACACATAACCACATAAACACATAAGGAAAGTAAACTAAAGGTTTATCCTTTGCTAAATATCACATTTGAAAACTATTCAACCACATTTATAATTTACTTACCATACTTAACCCATATACACGACCAATCACCATTTAACCTCATATGCTTTACCACTGAGTACTTGACAATTAAACATTTAACAAATACTACAACTTGATCTACAACATTTAGCACATAACAATTAGCCACTCATATAACTACAAATTATATGACAATAACAGTTTGCACTTAGCACATACAAACTACCACTAATAATCGACAACCTTTAAGACCATTAAACTCAAACATATCATCCCACCACTGATAATTAATAACTCACAATCATATAACTCCCGACATTCAAACAAAATCCCCAAATTTTAACTTCCGAGATTATAACTCTAATTATTAAACAACAATAATTACTAGCAACTAACAATTAACAATTACTAATCCGAACATCTAATCATACTCACAATTACTCCCATCAATTATAATTAGCAACTAAACTCTCCGAATTAATTATCGAAATTCAAACAATAATCATAATCTTACCATTTAACTAATTAAATTACAACCATATTCATAATTAACAATACTAAGCTAATTACGAAAATTAGCAAATAATCTCGCAATTTACAATCAATTAAATTACAACAATTAATTACTTAAATGACCACAATTAAATACGAAAAAAATTAAATAGATAGAGTGCGAGGTTATACCTTCCGAATTCATCAATTCCCCGCAACAATCTCTCTCTCTCGTTGCACACACCCACAAGGCAGCCTCCTCCCATACTTCTTCCTTTTTTACCCGTTGCAGCTCTAACCACGGCGTCGCCGTCGCCACGAACCGCCGGGAACACCGCCACGACTTCGCCGCCGGCCACCCTCCATCTCGCACACACAGCTCGATGCCGCCAGACTGACCTCGTCGCCTTTCTCTCGGCCGCCACCATCCCAGCCTTCTTCCTCATCTCCGATTTAACCCCAAGAATCAAACCCCTATTTACTCTTTCTTCCCGATTTTGTATTTCCCCGATCTGAATTCTTGTGTTGTGCGGCTGTGTAGTCGTGTGTCTCTGTTGCTTTCTCTAAATGGGCTTGGCCCAATCTAATTATATAGCTACTAACACTTAACTCCGAGCCCAAATAAAATACTACTCATTCTTGTAAAAACTAATACACATCTTTTACAAATCGAAATTAAATAGAAAATTGGGAAAATTAAACTTTTCATTTTTAAAATAAAGAATATAAAATTATGAGCACCCACATATTTTTAAAATATTTTTCGGATCAAAAATGAATTAAATATGAATTTTCAAAGTTTTAATCCTTTAATTGCAATAAAACTCTTAAAAATCATTTTAAAATACTCAACCACCCAAATTAATCCACCCAACAATTTTAAAAACTCAATAAATATATAAAGATAATTTTACAAAAGATTTCATGATTTTTAAGCCCTCCGATAATTAAATAAAGATTTTTGAAGATCAATAATACTTGATTTAAATATTTTTAAATCACTAAAAATACCAATAAAATACCGGGGCACACATTGGCACACATAACTCAATATATACTCATATAAACTCAATACTAAATATCGTTGAATTCCACAACGATATTCTCAACTCTAATTCCATCCTTTAAATACTAATTAACATAATTAAATAATAATAAAATAATAATAATAAATCCTAAAATAATCTGGTATCTTACAGTTAGTGTAAGTGTGTGTACCGCTTGTGTGACAAGTCCACTCGTGTGACTTATCCCTTGCCGTTATATATTAGTTTAACGCGTAATAGCGTCTCCGTGACTAGTACCATAACATACTAGCTTGCACGGATTTATATCTTTTAATATAAATTGCTTGGTTGTTTGTTGGACTTGTATTCTAACCTTTGCAGTGAGGTGAAGTGAAGTGATGTGACTCTTGTTCTAAGACCCAAGTCTTAGACGTACTAACGGGGAGTTAGTAGCCTTTGTACCGTGAGGAAAAGGGAAGACCCAAGATCTAAGACCTAAGATCCAAGACCGACAAAGTTGTAGAAGTAATTGTCTTCTAGGGGATACTACAAAGTCTTTGAGGAGGTGACGGGGAGTTACGCTCCAAGACAAGTTTTGTAGTTTGTATTTAGCTATTTAATTTGAGGAGGATAAGTGTGTGTATCGCTCCAAGATAATTAGATAGTGGTCTAAGGAGTTGTAAAGGCTCCTCCGCCTATTATAAATGAGTTTCTTTGTAGTAGTGAAAAGCTCGAGTCCGGGGAAGAGCTCGGGGACTGGAGTAGGGGTGTTCGAATCCATTAGGGGTTGCGAGCATCGCGAACCAGGATAAAAATCGACCGTGTGCTACTCTCTTTTCTTTCGCTCTTTATTTTCCGCACTTTAATTACTTGCTTACAAGTAACGAAGTTTAAAAAGGCGAAAGAATTTTTGAAAAGCAAAGCTCTAAATTTTTTAAAAGGTGATAAGCTATTCAATCCCCCCTTCTAGCTTATCTAACCCATATACGGGACCTATCAATTGGTATCAGAGTAGTGCTTTTAACCGTGTTTTACGATTGTTGTGATAATTGTAAAATACAACAAAAAGTATATCCTGTTGAGTATTGAATACGATAAAAGAATACAGAGGGGGGTGAATGGATTCTTGAACTTTTCTTTGGCTAGAGTCTATGTAGCAAATAAGTGTTTGTGTGTGCAGAAGTGAAGGTGCGGATAAAGAATAACACAAGACACAGTATCACTTTAATCTAATGTATTATTAGATAAAGGTTGCTACAATCTGTGAATACAAATGATAGTATTCTCAGCTTCGTTTTTCTCAGAGAGATACAGCTTACAGTGTATGAAAAACTTGACTCACAAAGTTACAAAGTTAATGACTAAGGAAGTGAGGCTGTATCTTTATAGAACATGGATACAACCTACTTACTCCAAATAAGGTAGCTAAACAAATTACTTTCTAGTCTGTCTATCCTTTTTGAGTAAGCGTCCAAATGGTTACAGATTTGACTTTGTAAAGCCTGTTCAGATCCACTTCTTTAGCCCCTTGTCTCTTCTATATCTCTCCAAGCTTCCTTGTAGGCTTTCCAGAGCACGTTACAGATTGTGGTCCATAAAGTGCATTGGCTTGTTGCAGGTTTCTGACTTGTACAATTTCATCAGTATTTTGTCTCCAAGAATGTATTCGAGAAGTGACTAAGTAAGTGATTCGAGAACTAGAATTGACTTGATCGATAACTCTGAGTTCTCGAACACTGTTATATTGACATATCGAACCACTTCTCGAATAGCTCTTTTCCATCAGGATTCCTTGAGTTGTCGAATAGAACATTTGACTTATCGAATCCTCGAGATATCGAATAGCTTTCTGAGTCCTTGAGATATCGAATGGAACTTTGACTTGTTGACTCTTTGAGAACTCGAATACCACTTTGACTTGTTGACTTCTTGAGTTCTCGAATAGAGTACATAGACATATCGAATAAGATATCGAACAGTGTATTCAGAGATATCGAATAGTGTCTTGAGATATCGAATCCCTGACTTCTCGAATGCTGGACTTCTCGAATAGACAAATATACTTCTCGAATTGGTACTTAGGCAAATTCTTCATTTCTTCAAATCCCAACTGTGATTATTTGACAGTCTTTATCTTCTTGCTTGAGGCATGAACCTTGGAACTTCTTTCAAGAATTATTCTAGACTCTATAAGTACAATTACACAACTTGGATTTAATGCCTACTACAAGTACAATACAAATAGAAACTCTACAACTAGAGGTTCCCTCAGTCAAGAGGTCATGTAAGTAATGCAAAGCATTACAAACAATTAGGCTTGTTATTAGATGTATACAGGCATGCCTCTGTAACTAACAATCTCCCCCAAATTGTGAGTGAGACCCTTAGTCACAATTTCATGTCTGATAACAAGCCTAACATACATAAAGATAAAAATTTAACAGTACAGGTATGTAGATTGATTGAGGAAAGTACATAGAAGTGTTCTTACAGGTTATGAGAAACTACTAGCCATATCCTTTTGGATTCATCTCTTGAGCTTTGGCTTGCAGATTCTCATTTTTCATCTTCTCTTCAGCTTCTTTGGCTTTCTTCTTTGCATTTTCCTCCATGGCAAGAATAATGTCTTCCATTGCAGTGAGTTCTTCAATTAGAGGGGAGCCTGATAAATCCTTAAGTACTTCATTCAGCTGTTTCTCAGAATAGGAACTGATGTAGTCCATTCTAATCTTTACATTTCTACCATATTTCTTGTACTCAATGATGTAAGGATTAAACTTGACTCTACACAGACCCATAGCTCTCAATTCATCAGCCTTAGTTTCCATTGCAGCAAACTCCTCCTCCTTTTTCTTTAGTAGCTCTTCACTGTACTTTCTCATTTCTGCCTGGTGATCTCTCTTCATTTTGACAAAGTCAATTAACTCCAGCTTCCATACCCTTTCCACTCTGTCTTCAGAATCCAACATTGCAATTATTCTTTCTATGTCATATAGCTTGCCCCAGTGCTGACATGTTCCTTGTCTGAATTTCTTCTGTCTTCCATCAGTATATTTTATTTCAAGAAAATCATCATCAATGGCAACATGATAGATTCTTTGAGCCCATATGAACTGCAGTTGGTCTTCATCATAGATTTCATCCAGAGGTGGTAGGTTCAATCCTGGAATTATTGTCAGTGCCTTTGATTTCGATATCTTCACCCTTCTTGCAGCATGCTTAAATTTACTCCTCCTTGTATGATTGCTAGGCAGAAACTTATGACCCTTGTTGGTAGACCATATTAGTATTCCATTAGCAGTTTGCTTTCTGAAACATACACATGGTTTCTTGACTTGAATCTTCTTATCTTCTTGAGGTGGCAAAACAGTTGCAGAAGCCATCGAATCAGATTTTGGTAGGTCATTACTATCAGTATTCACCCTAGACTCAGAGTCTTGTGTTGTGTTGAGGTTACTGCTAGCAATGCCTAAGGCTTGCTGTTTTCCAATTTTCCTCTCATAGACTTTTCCGTGGTCATCACCATCTTTGTTATTCTTGTCATCCTTCTTCTTCTTCTCATCTTCATCACCCTTATCTCTCCTATGATGTCTCCTCCTCCCATCACTTTTGTCTTCAGAGTCATCATCCTTATTTCTTCTAGGTTGAGCCCTCTCTGGAGTTTCACCAGTTGCTATAAACGATCAGAGAATGTGCAGTGCTTCAATTTCTTCAACATTTCTGGTTCCAACCTTCTTCTATAGTTGATCAATGATAGCAATGACCAGTCTGTGATTTCGAGAAGTGAGATCATGGGGAATGACCAATTGCTTGGTGTCTTCAATTTTGGTGCCAGACTGATAGATGATTGTCCATGGCTTCTTGATCACTTCTGGCAGCCTTGAAGGTTGGCCATTCCCCAAATCATCAAAACAGACTTTTGTTGTTCTCATTTCTCTTCTCAATAAGCTCAAGTATGGCATCTATCTCTGAGTGTTTTAGGGCTTGTAGAGTCTTGTATGTTAGATGCCATATCTTTGATTTGGATATCATCACTATCTCCTTGAACCATAGATTATTGACTTTCTTAGGGATGATAGTGATGTAGTCAATCTGCTCCTTCAACTCCCTCAGATAGAACTGAGTGTCACTAGCCTGTTCCCTTGTGGCTTTCAGAAACTCCAAGAAGGCTTTATCATGATAAACATTTGAGTTAGCAACTTCTTGTAGCTTGGCCTCAGTAATTACTTTGACTTCTATAGGCTTGGCACTTTCAGATATGGAGGATGGAGGTTTGTCAGATGGCATACTCCCTGCAACCACTGTGGTTGTGATAGATTGCTTCTGACCACCAGGAGTAATGACATGCACAGTTGGTAGAGTAACAACTGGCAGTGAGGTAGGAGGCTCATCAACCTTTGTTTTTCCTTTGCCTGGCACATAAGTTGGAGATTTATTTGCCCTTTGGTGATCACCCTCTCTTAACTTTATCCCTTTTTCCTTGGGTTTCTCCCCTTTAGTATTTGAATTCCTTGTCCTCTTCTCCCCCTTAGGCTTGTTGTCAGGCATAGAGGCTTTAGAAGTGACCTTTGGGGTGGAAGATTCTTCAGGGAGAGAAAGACCCATATGCTTCATCATAGAAACCAACATAGATTGTTGATGCAGAAGAACATCAGCTGTGGTGGTTGCTTGAGTGTCCAACTGATCATTGAGAAGTGCAACCTTGTCTGTAAGATGAGCATTGGACTTAGTGAGAGTAGCCACCTCCTTTTCAAGAGTATCCACCTTAGTGAATAGCTCATGTGCCCTGAATCCAGAGAGTGATTGATCCTTGAGTCTTTGGACTTCATACTTGGTCATGTCAGGAATAGGGACCTCAGTCACTAGCTGTTAATAGTATTTTTATGTGTTCGTTCGCAGGGAAGGACTGAATGTAATATCAAGTTCAAGTATCTTATCTCTCACAATTTAGAAGTGTAAAAGAATGTTTGGGTTGTTTATAAACTAAATTAAACTAATTATCAATCGAGAATAAAATATATGAGGAAAACAATCCAAGAACTGGGGTTCTTCACTTGCTTTCAATGCACATTCAATATCTATGTGACATCTACGTTCTTACTTTGCTGAAAACAATTCTTCTAAGGTTATAATGTTCCCTTCCAAGATATAATATAATGTCTACAACTACACCTTAATTGTCACTTCCATGATACAATCAAAGTACAATCATAAACTATTATGCACCAAGAATTATAAGTCTCACAACTCTCCTATTAATCTTCCAATCAAATATTCGAGTTATGTCTGTTAAATCGTGTACTAAAATCGCAACTCCTCTTCCAAGTTATTCCAATCCCTAAAATCCAATCAAAGGTTCATGACTCCCCTAATTGTGTTAAGCCCTCAATAACAGATCAGCAAAGCAAGAAAATCACAGATAATTAAAAACACATGAATACCAAGGAATACTACCCAATCCTCAGATTAGAGATTTAGTTACACATAATTAAGGAAGAAAACAAAACACATGAATTAATAGAAGAACTCATAATTATAAGAATATAGAAAAAAACCTTTAATCTTCAATCTTTGAAGAAAATAATAGTTCTCAAGAAAAATCCCTAAAAGCTGCGTACAAAGTTGTATCTATAGAATAGTGTTTTTTCTCCTCTCTAAATTAATAACCTAGATGTGTTTATATAGATACTCCAAGTCTTGCCCAGCAAGAAGTTACCTTCTATTACAATTAAAATTTAAAGAAGGTACCCAAAACTGCCCAGAATACAATTAGAATTAGAAAAAGGGCAAAATAGTAAATTCCCAGCCTTCTTTTACAAGATCACGTGCGCGATTTCATTCAGCATATTCCTTGCACATGCTATCTATCCCAGGTTGTAGAAAATCTCTCAAGCTTCGCGTGGGCAGTAAGATCGCTGAAAATGGACTTCTAGAACTCCAGATATGGCTAAAACAGTGTAGACTGCGCAACCTTCCCGGAAAATCCGAATTTTAATCAATTAAATCTCCAAAAATGACAGAAGCATTGATATTCTTGCAAACCTGCACAACTAAGCAAAACACATCAAAACTATAACAAACTTGAATCCAAAACAATCAATTTAAGTCGATATAGAATGTTCCAAGTGGATATAAAATCCACTTATCACTAGCCTGTCTTCATAAAGATTTTTGAACATTGTCCTCAGCATGGCAGTGGATTCTGTAGTCTGATCAGATAGAACCTGAAATTGATGCCCCAGACCCGTGACAGAATCTTTTAGAAGAGCCAAACCATTGTCCATCTTGGTGCATGTAGACTTGCATTCCAGAATGTCCTTGATGACTGACTCCAACTGGGGAAATTTGGAGAGGAATTCTCTTTTGACTTCATTGACATGGTGGATTGTGGCTGCAACTACTTCATTCACTTCTGATTGCAGGCCTTTACCAAGAAAGTGTGCAGCCTTCAAGATCCCCTTGTAGATGTCATTGACAGCCTCATACACATCACTGGGAGTTAGAGATTTGGCATTGGACCCCAGTGAAGTGATGTATTCTTCTCTTATATGTTGGAGGCCTTCTGAGATAGGTACATAGTATTTGCCTTGCAGCCAAGCATCCACATTACCATCTCTTGTAGATTCATCTGCTATTTTCTGTTGTTGCTGCTCTACATCTTTTTTATGGCATAGCAAGATGGCTTCATAGTCAGAATTGGGTAGGTTTGAGGTGACCAAGTTTTGGGCAATCTTTACAAACTCAGGAATCTGATCCACAACCAAGCTTTGAAGTGCTTCAACCGTCAATTGTGGTGGAACAGACCCTGATCCTGAAGCACTGTCATGTTGCACAGGCTTCAGCCATTGTGACAAGAAGTCAGAGCTAGAGCTAGGCAATCTAGACTCCTCAGTTACAGATGCAACTTCTACAACTGGATGGACTGACTCTCCTTCTGGTGTCTCCACAGAAGTGGGATGAGGTACACCAGTAGTTGACACATGCACAGAGTCTCTAGTGAAAACTAGTGGAACCTCTGTGTTTGTGATGGTGTCATTAGGAGATGCCCCAGCATGCATTCCCTCACCATCTAAATGTGGGTCCTGGGTGGTGAGCAAAGTGTCATGCACTAAGTCACTTGAGTCCATTGGCTCACCAAGAGAAAAGGATTCTCGGTGATCAATGCCTTGCTCTTCAATTTCTTGAATTACAGGCTCCAAAGAAATTTGAGATGAAGATTCTAGAAGAGTAGTGTGTTGTAGAGTAGATTTTGGCAACTCCCCCTGAGAGATAGAGGGAGTTTCAAGTGTGATGTGCTCTCCACTCAGTGTAGTGCCAGCCTTATCACTCCCATGTGTTGACTCAATACAAGAAGGTGCATTGGGGAGAATGCTTGATTCTATAGATGCACCCTGTTGAGAGGATACATCTAGTGAGCTGTTTGCCCCTGATTTTACAACTTCATCCATTTGTGTGACTGAAGAGGTGGTATTAATTTTCTTCTTCTTCTTTGGCCTTAGTAAGGGTGACTCTGGTTCCTCACTTTCTAGACCTAGTTCAACAGCTAATGCTGCTTCAGATAGAATATTTAAGGGTGCAGACATTACTTCCTTTCTCTTCTTTTTACTAACATCACCCTTTTGAGAGGATGATGCAGTTGGCTCAGTGATTGGTAGAGTGTTTGGTTGAGAGGGTTGGTTAGCTAGCCCTGGGTTAGCATTTTGTTCTACTTGCTTGGGCTTAGCTAACTCAGACTTAGAGACAAATGTTGGCATGTTGTGGGGGTAAGTTCTAAACAAACTCTCCATATGGGGAGTTATGTGAAGTCTTACATCCACATCATTCCTAGTCTCAAAATTACCAAAAATGAGTTTGGTCATGGATTTAGGATAGCCTATTCTATTTTTATTCATCCCATCTAATTCAATCAATTTATCATCTAAGAAATTAAGGACAGATTGAATAAAACGAGGGAAGAAAATTTCATTACCTCTCTTGGCTGAATTCTTACCAAGTCTCCCATACAGCTCCTGCAGAATGATGAGACCAACATCTATCTTCTTTCCATAAGCTAAGGCATAGCCTATTTGCTGTGCAGGAGTACTGATTTGGTCATAGCTGGATTTTCTTGCAGTGAAGACTTGAAGAAGTGTAGCAAACACAAAACTCTATTCCTTCCTCAAATGCTTCCTGTTCAAGTGCCCAAGACTGATTCTGTCTGCATATTTGATGAAATCAAAGAAGTCTTCCAATTCAGCATTTGTAGCAAGTGGGTCATACACCTCTCATTTGGTACCCATCCCAAGTGCCTCATTCATATCCTCTGTGGTGATATTGAGATTTTTGTCTTGAATCTTGCAGTAGATGATGTACGAGGATATTGCAGAGTCAAGAGCCACCACGTCCACTGTAGCAGACTACCAAAACTGTTCTAGAATGTCGAGATACAGAGTTGGGTTAACAGATAGAGCATTCTTGATGTACGATTCAGACATCCACTTCATAAAGCACTTGAAATTGGCGTTGGGTGCTTCAACATCACTAGTTAGAGCAATGAAATTGGTGTTGAACTTTACTGTAGCCATTTGTGTGAGAGAGAGAGAAAAGAAATCGAAGGTTGAAGAAGAAATTTAGCTTTTGCAGTTAGGGTTTCAGAGGTTTTGGGAGTTTGGGTGCTTGAGAAATCGAATGAAATGAATCGAATAGATGTGAAGTTGTAAAATTATGAAGTACTTGAATTATCGATTAGATGTATGTTCTGTATCGACAAGTCAGGCATTCGAGAAGTAGAAAACAACTATTCGAGAAGTCAAGAAAGGCTTATTCGATAACTCAAGCAGGTTGTAACTCACAGCTGGCAGTTATCTAACTTAGACGTAAATCTAAATTAGGTAAAATATGTTTTTATGAGTAATTCTGAATAAAAATCCAAAATCGATTAAAATTCAGCGAGAAAATCAGCCTTTTCAAATGATTCGAGAACTCAAATATAGTATTCGAGAACTCAGTCAATCGAGAACTAAAACACTATATTCGAGAAGTTAAGAAAACCTCTATTCGAGAACTCTAAAAGACTCTATTCAAGAACTCGAGAGTGCTCTAATGAGACTTGTTAGAGATATCGAATAGTGAATCACTTTGAGAAGTCTAACTTGTCGAATTATACTCATAGAAACTCAATTTTCACTATCTTTTTAAAATTTACCAGCCATATTCATTCACGAACATTCTAGCAAATTAAACAGTGATTTTCTCAAAATTTCATAGAAATTTCAAGTTAACAAGAGAATATGATTTTCAAAATATGCAGCAGATTTGAAATATTTATAACTCATATTTCAGCCAACACTTACTCCAAAAATATTGAGAATTTAGATAAAGTAAGTGTTTACTACTGCAACAATCTAGATGATGTATTCACCTAGCCAGAATCTGAAGAATTCAGCATTCCAATCTCACTAACCAACCTTGTGAAGGTGGCTTCATCTAATGGCTTAGTGAATATATCAGCTAGTTGTTTATCTGTAGAAACATAATGCAACTCAATGGTTCCATTAGTTGCATGTTCCCTTATGAAATGATATCTGATGTCAATGTGCTTTGTCCTAGAATGATTGACAGGATTGGCAACTGTAGAGATTGCACTTGTGTTGTCACACATGATTGGAATTCTTTCCAACACAAGTCCATAATTTCTAAGTTGATTTCTAATCCAAAGCACTTGAGCACAGCAACTTCCAGCAGCTATGTATTCAGCCTCGGCTATAGAAGTTGACACAGATTGTTGTTTCTTGCTATACCAAGAGACTAACCTTTGTCCAAGAAACTGGCAGCTACCTGAGGTGCTTTTTCTATCCACTCTGTATCCAGCATAATCAGCATCAGAATAACCAACCAGATTGAACCCTATGTCCTTAGGATACCATAGTCCCAAGTTTGGAGTGCCCTTCAGATATCTAAAGATCCTTTTTATAGCAACCAAATGTGATTCTTTTGGATTTGATTGAAACCTTGCACACAAGCATGTAGCAAACATGATGTCTGGCCTACTTGCAGTGAGATAGAGTAGAGAACCAACCATGCCTCTGTAGACTGAGATATCTACTTTCTTGCCTTTAGCATCTTCATCCAATTTAGTGGCAGTGGCCATGGGTGTCTTTGCAGGTGAGCAATCATCCAAGTCGAACTTCTTCAATAAATCCTTGATGTACTTGGTCTGACTGATAAAGATACCATCCTTCCTTTGACTAAATTGCAACCCAAGAAAGAATGTCAACTCTCCCATCATACTCATCTCATATCTGCTCTGCATGAGTTTAGAAAATTTCTCACACAACTTCTCATTTGTAGAACCAAAAATGATATCATCCACATAGATCTGAACTAGGATAAGATCATCACCATGCTTCTTGTAAAATAGTGTCTTGTCCAGTGTGCCTCTAGTGAATTGATTCTCAAGAAGAAATTGTGATAAAGTATCATATCATGCCCTTGGAGCCTGCTTAAGTCCATACAGTGCCTTAAGCAGTCTGTAAACAAATTCTAGGAAGTGTGGATCCTCAAAACCAGGTGGTTGTTGCACATAAACTTCTTCTTCCAACTCTCCATTCAGAAATGCACTTTTGACATCCATTTGATATACTTTAAAGTTTGAATGAGCAGCAAATGCCAGGAATATTCTGATGGCTTCCAATCTAGCAACAGGGGCAAATGTCTCATCATAAATCAATGCATTCCTGTTGAGAGTATCCTTTTGCAACCAACCTTGCTTTGTTCCTTATAATTACACCATCTTCATCCATCTTATTCTTCATAACCCATTTTGTTCCAACAATGGTTCTATTCTTTGGTGCAGGGACAAGTTCCCAAACTTTGTTCCTTTCAAATTGATTCAGCTCCTCTTGCATGGCTATAATCCAGTCCGGATCTAGCAGTGTATCATCAAGTTTCTTAGGCTCAACTTGTGATAGAAAACAGCCATAGAGGCACTCATTCTGAGTTGCTCTCCTAGTCCTTACTCCTGCATTAGGATCTCCAATGATTTGCTCTGCAGTGTGTGATCCATCCCATTTCCTTGAGTGCTCAGCCTGATTTCTCATTCTTGATGTTGCTTCATCATCCACATCATGGTCATTCTCATTTCCTCCCCCTGTGAAGTTACCACTACTCACAGGTGTGTCTTGGATGCTTGTTTCTTCACTGTTGATTGGCACAAATTCTTCTCTTGTATCATCATTCACTTGAGTTTGTTGAACTCGAGTTTCAACTTCAGTTTCAGTCTCTTCATCAGAATCATCTAGGTTATCAAACTTCAATGGATCTTTATCTTCATCATTGGCTTCTTCTAGTCCAGGTAGTTTGCTATCATCAAATGTCACATCTGTGCTTTCCATAACTTTCTTTTGACTGATGACATAAACTTTGTATGCAATTCTTTCCATAGAGTAGCCAAGAAAAATTCCTTCAAATGCTTTTGCATCAAATTTTCCAACATATTCAGAATTATCCTTCAATACAAAGCATTTGCTTCCAAAAGTATGAACATACTTTAGAGTGAGCTTCTTTCCAGTCATCAAGTTGTAAGGTGTCTTTCCAGTGTTTTTGTTGATGAGGGTTCTGTTCTGGATATAGCATGCAGTGCTTACAGCCTCAGCCCAAAAACATGTAGGCATCTTTGCATCAAGTAACATTGTTCTAGCAGCTTTAATTAGAGTTCTATTCTTTCTCTCAACAACTCCATTTTGTTGTGAAGTCCTTGGAGCTGAGAATTGCTGAGAAATACCATTCTCCTTACAAAATGCTTCAAGTATGGCATTTCTGAACTCTGTTCCATTATCACTTCTCAGTGCAATCACACTTGCATTGTTGGCCTTTGCTTCCTTGTCAACTTTCTTTATATGCTCAATGATTACTTGTGGAGCCTCATCTTTTGATGCCAGAAATTCCACCCATGTATACCTTGTAAAGTCATCAACCATCACCAAGGCATACTTCTTTCTTCCTAGTGACATAATATTGACAGGCCCAAACAAATCCATATGAATGAGTTGTAGGGGCTTGGTTATTGATGTCACTGTCTTTGACTTGTGGCTTGATCTTTTCATTTTTCCTTTTTGACAAGCCTCACACACTCCTTCTTGGCAGAATTCAAGTGTAGGCATGCCTCTCACTAACTCTCTTTTGACTAGAGAATTAATGGCTTTGAAGTTCAGGTGTGATAATTTCTTGTGCCACAGCCAACAATCTTCATTTGATGCTTTTTGAATAAAAGCAACAAATTTTGTCCTTGTTTGCAGAGTCCATATTGGCTACAAACAGGCTTCCCTTTATTACTCCAGATAGAGCAAAATCACCAGTCTTCTTGTGGGTGATCAAACATTCATCTTTGTCAAAATCCACCTTGAATCCCCTATTAGTAAACTGACCAACACTTAGCAGATTATGCTTGAGCCCCTTGACTAGTGCTACATCTTCAATGATGACATTACCAACTTTCAACTTGCCATATCCCAATGTGTTACCCATGCTGTCATCTCCAAAAGCAACCATTGGGCCAGCCTTTTCCTCATACTGTGATAGCAGGGCCATATCACCAGTCATATGATTTGAGCATCCACTGTCCAAAATCCACATGACCTTCTTTTCATTTTCTTTGCCCTGCAAACACAAAGGTATTACTTCTCCTTTGGTACCCAAACAAGTTTGGGTCCATTTGACTTAGAAACAGTTTTATCATAAACAATATGCTTGTCAACTTTCTTGGCATTAGTCTTCTTATCACTGTTAGAAGTCTTAGAACCTGAGGTTTCAGACTTAGGTGACAGAGGTACCTTCCTAGCTTTAGGAGGACTCGAAGACTTTGACCTGGTGTAGTGTGTGTGAGAATTGTGACTGATATAACCATCAATGAATTGCCTTCTCAGATTGAAACAACTAGTCATAACATTCATATTGCATGGCATACAGTCAAATTTATCACAAAATGGTGCATCTCTATGTCTTAGAGGCACAGAACAATCATAGAAAGGTTTAGCTACACTACCAGCAGGTTTCTTGCATGCATGAGTTAAATGATTGGTACTGAAACAGTTCTGACAAGTTTTCCTAGGGGCATTAGGCATATAAGCATAGTTGTTATCTTTTTTAATCCCTAACTTGCCATTTCTGTTCTGTTTCTTCTTAGTCACCTTCTCCTCTGATTCACTCTTTCCAGCTGAAACAAACTTAAAAAACTTCTTGGGTCTTCTCCTATCACCTAATGGCTCCTTGGTCTTTGACTTGACACTCTCACTCTTGGAGGATGCTTGTTGTTCACTGGATTGTGCCTCATACTCATCATTCAACATTTGTTTGATGAGTAAGGCATCCTCATCAATTTCAAATGTTGATTCCTTAAAAATTGGATTTTCAGTCTTTTTCAAAATGTGAGGCACTTTCTCATGAACAACTGTGTCATCTTCAATGACAGCATAGCCTTTTCTCTGTTTGAGAGAGTCATAGTCAAGTCCAATAGCTGCTTTGGGTTTAGCCTGAATTTTCACACAGTAGGATTGCACTAGACCAGATGAGTTCTTAAATGTTTTCAGTTTGAATTCATTATCAGCTAATTCATCCCTAAGAGCTTTTTCAACTTGACTAGCATATAAAACCTTGTTCTGCAAATATTCAACTTCTTTCTTAAGGTTTTCTACCTGCATAGCAGTTAGCTCAAGTTCCTCATTCCTTTTGGTTAACATTTCATTTCTAGTAGACAGTTTAGCAATCTCTTCATTAGCAGCAGTCATACTAGTATGAATGTTAAACATTTCAACAGATAGCTGTTCAATCATGCATTTATACTCTGAAACAGACATGTCTATAGTAGTGAGAGATGGTACCTGAGGGTCTGATGGAGATGTGTCATCCTTGGAATTGGCCATCAAGGCATAATTGCAGAATTCTTGCTCCTCTCCATCACTGTCAGAATCATCCCAACACTTCCCTTCAGCTATGTAGGCCTTACCTTGTGTCTGCTTTTTCAGAAGGGCCTCATACTTAGCTTCAAGCTCAAGATAATCTCTATCCTTCTTTTTAGGCTTCTTGCATTCACTGGCAAAATGCCCTAGGTCATTGCATCTATAGCACCTTACAGATGACCTATCTACATGGCTGATTTTAAAGTTATTCTTGTTTGGTTTCACAGGTGCCTTGCTCTTGTTGAATGAATGGTTTTGGGTTTTGGGTTTGAAGGGTTGATTCCTTTTGAATCTGATGTTTGGAAATTTTCTGGCCATGAAAGCATATGAAGTGTTTTCCATCCCATCTAGTTCTTCAAGAGTGTAAAACTCTTCTTCCTCCTTCTCCTCAACAGGTTCACTTACCTCAGGTTCAGTTTCTTCCTCTTCTACTACCTCCTCTATCCTTAACTGGCTTGTAGATGCTTCTAGGTCTTGAATAGATTTGTTGACAATCAAGGCACATGATGTGTTTACCATTCTGCCTTGATTGGCTTGGATAGTCCTTTTCTGAAGCAACTCAAGCTCATGAGTTTTTAAAACCCCATAGAGCACATCATATGTAACTTTGTTCAAATCTCTTTCCCTTAGAGAAATGACCCTTTGCTCTAGATGGTTTGGTGAGGATAGCAGAAACTTCATGTTTAACTCCTTGGTACTGTAAACCTTGCCATTCATCTGCAACTCAGTAACTAGCTTGTGAAATCTCTCAAACATCTCAGTAATGCTTTCCTTGGGCTGTGCCATGAAAGCTTTATACTGTGTGACCAGTATCTGTTTCTTGTTTTCCATAACCTCATCAGTTCCTTCACACAACACCTCAATGTGATCCCACATTTCTTTGGCAGATGTACATGATGCAATGTTTGCAAACATTGACATGTCCATGGAATCAATGATAAGCAACATGAGGTGGCTGTCAAGAGCAACCTTCTCCCTTTCTGATTCTATCCATTTTGATGGATCCTTGGACTCATAAGATCTTGGGATAGTTGTGGTTCCAACAGTCTTCTCTGGTATCTCTTGTTGTGGAACAAAATGACCATTCTTGAGAATCTCAGGATACAAAGGATGAGAGGCTTTGATGAACAACATCATCTTTATCTTCCAGAGGTTGTAATTCTTTTTGTCAAACTTAGGGACCTTCACCGTTCCTGTAGTCTTTGGTGTATTCGAACTCATGATCGTTTTTCTGTTTTTGAATAAACAGCCCGCTCTGATACCACTTGTTGAGTATTGAATACGATAAAAGAATACAGAGGGGGGGTGAATGGATTCTTGAACTTTTTTTTGGCTAGAGTCTATGTAGCAAATAAGTGTTTGTGTGTGCAGAAGTGAAGGTGCGGATAAAGAACAACACAAGACACAGTATCACTTTAATCTAATGTATTATTAGATAAAGGTTGCTACAATCTGTGAATACAAATGATAGTATTATCAGCTTCGTTTTTCTCAGAGAGATACAGCTTACAGTGTATGAAAAACTTGACTCACAAAGTTACAAAGTTAATGACTAAGGAAGTGAGGCTGTATCCTTATAGAACATGGATACAACCTACTTACTCCAAATAAGGTAGCTAAACAAATTACTTTCTAGTCTGTCTATCCTTTTTGAGTAAGCGTCCAAATGGTTACAGATTTGACTTTGTAAAGCCTATTCAAATCCACTTCTTTAGCCCCTTGTCTCTTCTATATCTCTCCAAGCTTCCTTGTAGGCTTTCCAGAGCACGTTACAGATTGTGGTCCATAAAGTGCATTGGCTTGTTGCAGGTTTCTGACTTGTACAATTTTTTCAGTATTTTGTCTCCAAGAATGTATTCGAGAAGTGACTAAGTAAGTGATTCGAGAACTAGAATTGACTTGATCGATAACTCTGAGTTCTCGAACATTGTTATATTGACATGTCGAACCACTTCTCGAATAGCTCTTTTCTATCAGGATTCCTTGAGTTGTCGAATAGAACATTTGACTTATCAAATCCTCGAGATATCGAATAGATTTCTGAGTCCTTGAGATATCGAATGGAACTTTGACTTGTTGACTCTTTGAGAACTCAAATACCACTTTGACTTGTTGACTTCTTGAGTTCTCGAATAGAATACATAGACATATCGAATCTCTGAGATATCGAATGAGATATCGAACAGTGTATTCAGAGATATCGAATAGTGTCTTGAGATATCGAATCCCTGACTTCTCGAATGCTGGACTTCTCGAATAGACAAATATACTTCTCGAATTGGTACTTAGGCAAATTCTTCATTTCTTCAAATCCCAACTGTGATTATTTGACAGTCTTTATCTTCTTGCTTGAGGCATGAACCTTGGAACTTCTTTCAAGCATTATTCTAGACTCTATAAGTACAGTTACACAACTAAGATTTGATGCCTACTACAAGTACAATACAAACAGAAACTCTACAACTAGAGGTTCCCTCAGTCAAGAGGTCATGTAAGTAATGCAAAGCATTACAAACAATTAGGCTTGTTATTAGATGTATACAGGCATGCCTCTGTAACTAACAGATCCTTATCGGGTTTATTGACTGTCGAGAAAGTCATTAAATAAAACCGTAAAAAGGACATCTTTTTGATGGCTTACCTGAATATAATTGGTTGTGGAAAAGGACTTTTTAGCTCCCGACCACCTTTGTTCGATGGCACAAACTTTGCAACTTGGAAAACACGATTTAGGATTTATGCTAGATCCCAAGGTGTTAAAGTTTGGATGACCATAGAAGACGGAGTCACCACTCCTACTAAAGAGGTAGGCGACGTTCTAGTCAAAAATAAAGTTAGTGAATATACTCCGGATGAAGAAATTCAAATGAACATAGCCACTAAAGTGGAAATGGTTCTTACTAGTGCACTTGCAGAAAAAGAGTATAAACGTGTTAATAACTGCAAGTTTGCACAAGAAATGTGGAACAAGTTGGTTATTACCTACGAGGGTACAAAAGATATTAAAGAATCCCGGATGGATACTTTAATACAAGAGTACGAAAATTTTAAACTCCTCGAAAGTGAAACCATCATCGACATGGAAACGAGATTTACTCGTATAGTCGATGAACTTTAACAACTTGGAAAGGTATATACTATAAATGAGAAAAATCGTAGGATTTTGAAAGCCTTGCCTCCAAGTTGGAAAGTCAAAGTTACCACAATACAAGAAATGCATAACTTGAATTCATACTCCATCGATAGCTTATTCGGAAATCTTCGTGCTTACGAGGAAGATAATATTCCGAAAAAGACCCTTCCGAAATTGGAAGATAAAAGAAAAAGTATGGCCTTAAAAGCAATTCTTATCGATGAAGATGAAAACGACGATGAGTTAAACGAAGAGTTACAAAATCTCGATGAACAAGAGATCGCACTACTTTCGAAACAACTACGTCGGGTTTTGCAAAGTAAAGCTCAACGGTACGGAAATGGATTCCTTAAGTTGAGTAATCAAAAACGAGTATTTAACTCGAAAGGAAGGCCTAATTACAAGAATAATAACAATTTTCCGACCACGAGTTTTAACAAAGGCAAAGGTGTTCAACAAGGGAATAATGCTTACAACAAAAATTAGAATTATTCGAATAATTATTCTCCACCTAAGCCGAAGGAATCGCCAAGTGAGGAAACACATGATTTGTGTTTCGAATGTAAACAACCCAGTCACTTTAAACGGGAATGTCCAAAGTTGGCTAAAGGACGAAGCCTTGTAGCCGAAAATGGATGGGACTTAAGCGAGGATGAAGAAGCTCCCGAACAAAGTGAAGAAGTTGTTAACTTGTGCTTGATGGCGATTGGTGATGAAGCTACACCAACGGAAACCTCCACTACTAATCAAGAGGTAACCCTAAACTCTAGTAATAATGTGGCGTCTTGTAGTAGTGATAATGTGAGTATAAAGTTATTAGATTATGCAAATTTGGGTGTCTCGGAGCTTATTAGTCTTGTAAAAATGTTGAAAACGAGTCATGATGAAATTAGCCAAAAATACATCACGGTTAGTTCCGAAAGGAATAAAATACGAGATGTGAATATTGAGCTACAAAAAGAGGTCACTCGTTTGACCGATATCCATGTCAAAGATGTGGAATATTACGAATTTATTTCATCTCAAAAAGAGCGCTTGAATCTCGAAATGACTAAGAAGGATGAAATTATTCGAAATCTTGAGATTGAGAATATATCCTTGGTTATTCAAGCCGAAGAAATGGAAAATGAAAAAGTTCAATTATCTACTAACACTAGTGATCTCCATGTTGAGATGTTGAATTTAAAGATTCGAAATGAATCTTTGATTCGTGAAAATGCTAAGTGAAAAGATAAACGAACTCGAACAAGCTTTAACGGGAGATATTGAGGAAGAGCTACACGAAGCCCTAAAAGAAAAAGAATTAGATTTTCAAGTTACGATATCCGATAAAGATTTCGAACTTGCAAAACTTAATGATTTACTCGAGACCAATTCAAAGGAATGAGAACATGTTGTCTCGGAACTTAAATCGGTTCTCGTGGAAAATCAAAGGCTTCAAAATGATAATAGCAAGCTCTTATCTCAAGTCTTGGATCAAGCAAATTTCTTTAATAACAAGATTAATTCTTTGTTAGTCGAAAAGGAAAATCTTGAGAAAACCGTTAAGCAATTCACCAAGAGTAATACTATATTGGATAGTATAGTATTTAACTCAAAGGTATCATTTAACCGAGAAGGATTGGGATATAATGGGAACTATCCTCCTAAACGAGAGGTTCCACCTCCTAATACTTCAAGGAATACTCCTCCTAAACCATCTTCACCTAAGTGTTCATATTGCAATGTTAGTGGACATATAAGTCTTTATTGCAAAGCCAAAGAAGGTGAAAGAAAGGGGAAGTACAAATGGATTCATAAAGGTGAACGTTCGAAAAATGATAATAAAACTAAAGGTGCTAAAAAGAAAGAAAAAGTCGTTGTGAATGACAAAAAGAAACCTAAGTTTCATTATCAACAAAGACCAATTAGTTTTCAACAAAGGAACATGCAACATCAAGCTAGTACTAGTACCAACAATGCTAGTTCTTCTAAAGTTCCTAATCAAGGTTATAAGGCTAGGAACCCAAATGGTCATGCTCGTAACTTAAATGCTTATTCTATGCCTAGGAATACGAGTCATTTTAATGCTAGATCTAGTCAACATGCTAATGTGAGTCATCATACTTATCCTAGAAACTCTCATGCTCATGTTAGGAATAATCATGGTAATTATCGTGCTAATAATCATTCTAGAGATTCCGTTATTACTATATTTCCTTGTAGTAATAATAATGCTTTCCGTGGTAATTCGAGATATGCTCCTAGAAGAAATCCTTATCATATATCTAATAGGAATCAAGCATCTAGAAATGATATTGTTTTGTGTGAATGATTATCCTATGCCTCGATTTATCTATGAAAGTACTCGATTGCTCTATGATATACTAACACCCGGACCCTCAAGTAAAAGGGGTACCAAAAGATTTAATTAATCTTTTGTGTAGGTGTGCCTTGCTGCTAAGAAAGATGTGTGGTACCTTGATAGTGGTTGTTCTCGACATATGACCGGTAACAAGTCGTTGTTGAACAACATTAAAAAGGTAACCGCCGGAGTTGTAACATTTGGAGATAGTAGCAAAGGTGACATTATTGGCATTGGTGACATTGGAAATGAAAGCTTTAAAATTTGTGATGTACAATTAGTCACGGGACTAAAGTACAACTTGCTTTCAATTAGTCAACTATGCGATAATGGTTGCAAAGTTATTTTCTTTCCGTCTCATTGTGCTATTTATGACAAAGAGTGGAAACTAATTCTCAAGTGTCCACGAAGTAAGAATGCTTATTCGTGTGACCTAAATGACTATGAAAATGTGTGTTTGGTATCCATGAATGAGGACCCATGGTTATGGCATCGACGTTTAGGTCATGTCAACATGAAACTCATAAAAAATATATGTTCGAATGAACATGTACGTGGATTACCGAAACTCAGTTTCGTTAAAGATCATATATGTGAGGCTTGTGAAATTGGCAAACAAATTCGAGCATCTCATAAAGCCAAGTTCATGGTGTCTACTACTAGACCACTAGAGCTTTTGAATATGGATCTTATCGGACCCGTGCCCGTACAAAGTTTGGGAGGAAGTCTATATACTCTCGTAGTAGTAGATGACTTCTCACGATATACGTGGACGGAGTTCCTAAAAGCAAAAAGTGATGCCTTTACCTCATTTGTTGCTCTTTGCAAAAGGATACAAACTCAACAAGAAACGTCTATTGTTTATATAAGGACGAATCATGGTAAGGAATTTCAAAATTCCGAGTTTGTTGAATTTTATGAAGCTAATGGTATTACTCACAAGGTCTCTCCTCCTTATACACCTCAATCAAACAGGGTTGTTGAAAGGAAGAATAGAACGTTACAAGAAATGGCAAACACTATGGTTAACGAATATCGTCGACCTAAATATTTTTGGGCCGAAGCTATGTCAACTGCTTGCTATGTTCTTAATCGAGTTTTACTACGACCTATTAAAATGAAGACACCCTACGAGCTTTATTTTGGTAAAACTCCAAAGATAAGCTACTTCAAGGTATTTGGAAGTAAATGCTTTATTTTGAATACAAAAGATTATTTAACGAAATTCGACCCAAAATCTAGTGAGGGCATATTTCTTGGATATTCAAATACAAGCAAAGCTTATCGGGTATTTAATCTTAAAACTTTAATGGTGGAAGAATCATTGAATGTTGTGTTTGATGAATCGAAACCACTATCAAAGTATAAAGATTTGGTTGAAGAGGAAAATGATCCAAAATAAGATTGTCAAGATAATGTTGAGAATGGTATTAGACAAATCGAAACTTTTGATCAAGGAACTACGGTTTCGAATAATCCTCTCGAAGTAGTTGAGGTTGATAATGGATTACCTTCGGATGTACCTTGGGTTAGAAATCATCCTATCGAGAATATCGTAGGTGATAGAACTAAAGGTGTCCAAACTCGATCTCAAGTACAGAATATTGCTAGTCACTTAGCTTTTCTATCACAAATAGAACCCAAAACTGCAAAAGAAGCTTTATTAGACGAGGATTGGATTCTTGCTATGCAAGAATAGTTAAACCAATTTACTCGGAACAAAGTTTGGGAACTAGTTCCACCTCCACCCGATAGTTCTACTATTGGAACCAAGTGGGTCTTTCGAAATAAATTAGACGAAAGTGGAACAGTGGTAAGAAATAAAGCTCGACTAGTAGCACAAGGTTATACACAAATGGAAGGCATAGACTATGATGAAACTTATGCTCCCGTAGCTAGACTCGAATCAATTCGAATGTTTTTAGCTTTTGCTTGTCATAAGGGATTCAAGGTCTATCAAATGGATGTTAAATCGGCTTTCCTAAATAGTGTCTTAGAAGAAGAAGTGTATGTAAGACAACCACCAGGATTTGAAGATTTAACACATCTGGAATATGTGTATAAACTTTATAAAGCCTTATATGGACTAAAGCAAGCTCCTAGAGCTTGGTATGAGCGGTTAAGCAAATTCCTAGTTGATAATGGTTTTAAAATGGGAATTGCCGATACTACTCTCTTTACGAAGTATGAAGGTGATGATATCTTGCTCGTTCAAATTTACGTAGATGATATTATCTTTGGTTCAACTAAAGAATCACTATGTAACGAATTCTCGGAAATGATGAGTAAAGAATTCGAAATGAGATGGGAGAATTAAATTTCTTCTTAGGTTTGCAAATAAAGCAATCTAACGAAGGCATTCATATATCTCAATCAAAGTATTGAAAGGAAATGCTTAAGAAATTTGATATGGAGAATGTCAAACCACTTAGTACTCCTATGTCTCCCTTGGAGAAATTAGTGGAGGATGATTCCGAAAAGTCGATTGATATAAAGAAATACCGTGGTATGATTGGTAGTTTACTTTATATTACCGCTAGTAGACCGGACATTCAATATAGCGTTTGCAAATGTGCTCGATTTCAAGCGGCGCCTAAAGAATCTCATTTATCCGCGGTTAAACGGATTTTTAGATATCTTAAAGGCACCACTGAACTCGGTCTTTGGTATCCGAAAGGATTACCATTGAACTTAGTGTGCTTTTCCGACTCGGATTATGCGAGTCACTTGATTGATAGAAAAAGCACTAGCGGCACTTGCCAATTCCTCGGTGGATGTTTAGTTTCTTGGTTTTTGAAGAAACAAAACTCGGTATCCTTATCTACCGCGGAAGCGGAATATATAGCGGCGGCAAAATGTTGTGCTCAGATTTTATGGATGAAGCAAACATTAGCCAACTATATGATTAAGTTTGATGCGATATCTATTTTGTGTGATAATACGAGTGTGATTGATTTAAGTAAAAATCTGGTATCTCACTCTCGTACCAAACACATAGATATTCGATATCACTTTCTTCGTGATCATGTCAATAAAGGTGATATTATTATGGACCATATTGATACGGAAAATAATGTCGTCGACATATTCACGAAACCATTACATTCCGAAAGATTCGCTAAATTGCGATTACTTTTAGGAATGTTGGATTGTCCAAATAATTAAATGTAGTTTTTCTCTATATTTAATTATAATTGAAATTGAAATATAAAATCGTGTGATTTTCTAGTCAACGCACTCAAGCTTATTGTGTGAGCGGATTTTCTTGAGACTTCGGTACTCGAAAATTCAGATTTCTTTGCAATAAATTTGTTTAAAAATAGACATTAATATGTTTTGTCTATGTTTTGGCTAAAAACCATATTGAAATATTTCAATACGAATAAAATTTAATTAGTTTTAATTTTTGCATGGCCTTGAAATGATAATGTTTCAAAACTCGGAGCAAAAATATAAAAACTAATTAAATATGAGATCTTAAAATTTAGCATTCAATTTTAAAATTTGGATCTAAATTTTATTTTGCTAGAAAATATTTTTCTGTGATTTTAGCATTTTTATATCTTTATTTACAGAATTTTGTATTTAAAGATTTTGTTTAAAATCACTAAAATAATTCTCAGAAAATTAGAAATGATTTTTCAGCCGAAATGGTTCATATGCTTTAATCTCAGCCATTGATCTCTAAACCCTACAATCTGCACCGTCCAAAATATATCACATATATACTACAGTTTGTACGGACGCTTACCAAAAATCTCTCTCGCCTCTCATCTCTCTTTCGAACCCTAATGGCGATTTGCCGATTACGTTCGATTCCGCCTTCATTTGTTAAAATGAATCACATATTTGTGATCCTCTCATCAAAATACACCTCTCCATGGTTTCAGTTTTCATTCTTTGTCTCTTGAATTCGAAACCTCTCAAACCCTAGAATCTATTTGTTTCAATTAGGCTTCAATTCGATGAAGTTTTGATTGATTCATGTCTTATTCGCTCTTGATATGATGTTTTTAACTTCATATATCAAAAGCCCCTTATTTTGGTTCCAAGTGTTTCAAACACTAGCTTTTGATTTCTTTAATTCACTAATTTATATGCATGTTTTAACATTTCTGTTTAGTGTTTCAGTGACTTAGAGATGTCTAGTGTTGAATCTGTAAGATTTGAACACTGACGCGGTGTTGACTCAATGAGTCCGGTGACTCGGTGGAGCGACTCTCGATTTGATTCATCAGTCTTTGCGCTTTTACTAGTTTATTTATGCATTTTATGGATTCGCTATGTGTATAACCACCATAGCTAAGGTGCACAAGTTCTTAACTTGTTATTGTACACTGCTATATTGTGACTTAAGACTGTGTGAATGATGATTATGTGAACTTTTATGAATTTTCTTTGATTGTTGAGATGAGTTGAGACTTGTTAAATCTAGATTATGTGATATCTTGCTCTGATTTTGTTGATACTTGTCAAGTCAGTATGAATCTTTGTTAAGTCTTGCTTACTTACTTGATCATTTGTATCTTGATATAATGTTGAGCTTTGGTATAGTTCGTGTTTGACACTTTTTGATTGCCTGGATGGTTGAGGAGTTCTTGTGTTAAGCTTAGTTGCTGTGCTGTGAGATCTTTGATCTTTGTCAGTCCTTATGTGCTTACTTGAACCTGCATTGAATGTTCTTGTTGTCTTGTGCTCACTCTAACTCTCTTGTGAGTTTGAGAGATGTTTTTCTTGATAGATATGAATGTGTTAAGACTTAAGACTGTCTTGGATATTATCTGTTATATGAGAATGTGAGCTTGCAGATATATATATATATATATATATATATATTACTTGCATCTCTAAGTGTTCATAGCATTACTTAGATATTATCTTGTGAACCTTGTGATGACCTTCTAGAACTCTGAATTTCTCTATATTTTTGAGTTTATTTTTGTGCAATGTGACTTGTTCGTTAAAATGATATCTACTTAGCTCAATGTTGCATTGTATGATCACTTAGACATTTTCTATCTTAGTTGGTTTTGAATTGAGCTTCTAGAAGTCCAGTTCATTTCTCAGATATGTAATGTGATATATGTATACATTGCTTGTATAATCTGTGCAACAGCATGCTTGAGATTTGTGTTGATTTTATAAGGTACAACTTTATGGTAATTATATGACCTTCTTTGTTTAAGTTAATATTTGTTTTGCACAAGTATTTTCTCTTTGCTACATGCTTCAACTTTGCATTAAATGTGATTACTGTTTTAGGAAATGGTTTCTATTTTTACCATCTTATCTGTGCTGGTATCTGGTTTTTGTCCTTATTGTTAGTTGTGATCTGCAGCTTTACAATATGACAGATTGATATGATACTTGTCCTTTCCTGAAATCCTATGTACTTTATGTGTACTGTGTAGTCCTTTTTCTGATAATCTTGTACTATTCTGACTCTGTGTTGTTGAAAGTCATATGTTTACCCTATTTGTAAACATCGAGGATTCAACTCAACTCAAACAAGAATGTAATAGTAAATAGTATATGTACTGTCACAAGGATCTCAAATGCTTAACTGTCAAGAGAAAGAAGACAAAGCCAATCTACCGTTTTGTGGTATACAACACTTGAAGAAGTTCATTCAGTTGATCAAGCGTCAGTGGAGTAATCAAGACAGTGGGTTCTATTTATAGTGACAAGAGATTCCTACAGTGGCAGAATACAGATTATAAAGGTTTGAAAAAGAGTGAAGAAAGGGAAGACATGAACCACATCTTTAAAGTCAATATATGAAGAACAGTCATTGCGGTTAGTCACTCATGAACCCGACCGTGCATCCAGTGTCAACATTAAACAGTGGTTGTTCGTCATTAACTTCAGTGGTTCAAGCTATCATGACTGGTATAAAAGAAAATCATTGTGCAAGCAATAAGAGTGCTAAAGTCATGAACCATAATGATTTTACTATCAAGTGCACTGGCTACGAGGAAAAAGAATTAGCATAAAGAAATTCTAAGTGGTATATTCTTAAAGCTGGAATCCCGGTTGGAATTGATATATTTTTTGTTTAGCAAAAGGAGTCCGGTTTTAGACCCTCAGAAGACCGCAGCTTAGAGCTTAAGGATTTATTTATATTAATAAATATTTTATTTATTTAGAAAATTCTATTTATAAATATCTAATAATATTATATATTTATTTTTATAATTTCTAAATTAAATTAATTATTTATTAATTAAAGATTATAAGTTGTGCGGGTTAAAAAGTATTTGGACGAACCAAATTCTTTTGAGTTAGAAAATGGTGGCCAGGCGCGTGGTTGATTGTTGAACAAAAAGAAAAATAAATGGTCAGGTTGTTCAGATTGTTATAACGAAAGTTATAATAGAACAAAGGATAGTCATAATCAGCTGTGTTGAGGACAGTCATAATGAGTTCTATTGGATAGTTATAATCAGCTATTGAAGACAGTCATAATGGCTGGATAGTTATACCGATAGTCATAATGGCTGGATAGTTATACCGATAGTCATAATGGCTGGATAGTCATACCGATAGTTATAATGAGTGTTAAATGAAGAAAAAGAGGCCGAAGACTTTTGTTTAAATATCAACAGACGGCTGCTTCACAACACACACAACTTCATATCATCTTCACGAACAGAATACACAGACTGACCAAGAGAGAAAAAGAGGGGAGAAAAGAGAGACACATAGAATTATTTTCTTCTCCCCTTTAGAGCTTCAACTTAGTTTTAATTACTTGTAAATTCATCTCTAGTATTCATTGTAATATCTTAGCCACTAGAGTTTGATTACTTGTACTATTGGAACTATCTAGCGAATTAAGTTCCCTAGAATTTATCTCTCGAATTGTTTTTTAGCATTCGATCTTTTTATTACAAATATAGAAAAGTTCATGTCGAATTTTCTATAGAATTTGTAATAATTAGTTTGGTCATCAAACCTTGTAATTTGTACCCGTGTCTTTAGACACACCCCATCAAGTTTAATATAATTTTATATTCAACTTGAAATATTGGTATTCGTTTTATTCCGCATCAATTTGTTCTTGATTTAATATTTTAAGAAAAGAGCAAATTCGATAAAACGGTATAGTTTGTATTCAACCCCCCCTTCTACAAACTATTTTGGACCTAACAATTGGTATCCGAGCCTTTTAATTGATGCACAAATCAAGATCCTTATTTTTGTGGTCCTCCAATTGGTTTTCGAGTTTGTTGACCCATACACAAAATTAAATCCGGTATTAGACCAAAAAGTCAACTCCTCTTATTTTCAAATTTTTTAACCTTCAAAAATTCAATTCTTGAGATTTTTGAACTTTAAATAATTTGAACTTATTTTTGGATTCTTTAACTTTCAAAATTTTCAATTTTGAGATTTTTGAATTTTAAATAATCTAAATTTATTTTCGAATTCTTTAACCTTTAAAAATTCTCATTTTATGATATTTTTGATTTTTAAACAATATGAGTTTATTTTCAATTGTTAATTAACTTGAATTCATTCTCAAATTGTTTAACCTTCAAAAATTTACATTTTAAGATATTTTTGTTTGTTAAATAATCTTAACTTATATTCGAATTTTTTTAATTCCTGAAATTATTAATTCTTGGAAATTTTGATTTTTAAACAACTTGAGTTTATTTTCAAATTGTTTAATTCTCAAAATTTTTAATTCTTGATACTTTCGAATTTTAGTTAACTTGAATTTATTTTTGGATTCTTTAACTCTAAAAAATTTTCATTTCTTGAGATCTTTTTGATTCTTAATTAATTTGACTATAATTTCAAAATATAGTTAATTTGGACTTAATTTCAGATTTTTTATTTCTCAAAAATTTTCAAGTCCTTGAAAATTTTGAATTTTAAATATTTTGAATTTATTCTAAGCCAATGGTTTCAAGAAAGTTGTTAGCTGAAGATTCCTCAGGACATCAAAGATGATTTGAATCTTTTGAAGAAAATGCATTTTTCCTTGGAATTAGTTTCTACCTACTGAAGAAAAATTTGTGGTACTTCCTCAAAGTTATATCCATAGGATCCCACTGGCTTTTCAGAAGCAGGAATGGAAGAAGTTTTAGTGGATGGAATTTTTCTTGAAGATTTTATCAACTCTAGTGATTTAGTGATATACAAACACTTAGTGGATTTTCGCAATGCTAATTCCAATACACTTAGTGGTTTGTACAAGAGCATATATTTCAAGGAATCAACAGAGACTTTAGAAGAATGGAATCAAGGTGGTTTGAGAATGGACTAGACATTTATACATCTCAGTCAGGAATTAATGATGGAACCTCAGAATAGACATGAAGAGTTACTAACTCAGAAAGAGTACTAAAGTTGTATCCATGGATCAGGCCTATCTATTCCGAAGCAGAAACTCTTCAGTATATAGTTCAACTCAAGAGGTAGTTACTAGACTAAGATGGTGGAAAGAACAAGACATGATAGTTGCTGCTATGGAAAGTTATATGTGATAAGTAACTATCAAGGTGTGCAACATGGTCCAGAATTCTGACAGACAAGGATGAATAGGGATTCATTAAATGAGATGAAACAGAAGCATGAGTGCAGAACTTATCTTGCTGAAGGAAAGAGTTGGGATGGATCAGATGATGATGAGAAGAGCATAATTAATATCTTGCCTTCATAGCAATCTTTGAAGTTGATTCTCCTCATATGTCTCAGGTATCAATTTTTCGAACTAATGTAATATGTAATTCTCAGAAATTCAAAGCATGTTAAGATCTTAGCTTTTAATTGTTATATCCTTGGTTAGAAGATCTTAATATGTGTATGGATATTTGTTGAATTTGATTAATAGCAATAGTGAGTTAGAAGTGTTCCTTAGACAATATCTCTTAATTCTTAAATGATACATGTCAAGCATATAAGGCCTCTGCTTAAGCTAGTTTTAGGATCCCCAGTAGAACAGATTTTCTCATTCATTCTGAATTGTTTGTTAAGGTTTAAAAAGTTTAAAAGATGGAATAATTACCTAGGGTGTTAGTAGAACATCAAGTTATTTGTAAAACAAACTTAGGTAATAGAGATTATATAATGTCATATATTAACATGAAAGGGTTGAATAGAATTAGTGATTGATTGTTAATTCTTCTATTCCATGTACGTTTAGAAAATCATTGAATATCTGTAAATCTACTTGCTACCTGTTGCATGTGCATAGGTTAAAGTAGATAGTACTGAATTTTCTAAAATGCATAACATGCCTAATTTGCATAATTCTTATCTACAATGGTTTAAATGTTGAATGTATGTCATGTATTCTTATTATCATGTCTGCTTATTTCAAATATCATAAATGCATCTCTGAGCATTTGCATTGATTATAGAAAAAGTATGTTTAAGAATTACAATAAGGCACAGATTGCTTGTCCTCCTTATGGTAGGAAGTAACCAATATTCTCCTTGCTCAGTGACTATTTTGTCAATGACATTAAAAAGGAGAAATGGTCAGTCAAAGATAAGAATGAGCATGTTAAGGTTAAACTGTTGTTAACTCTGATAAAAGAGAAATCTCTAATCCATCTGGACCCAAGTAAATCTGGGTACCAAGAACTTTTTATCCATTTGTGAATGTAGGGCTTAACAGGTTAAATCGATTATGCATTATTATTGATTTATTGAAAGCATATCATCGAAGAAAGAACCCTGCTATCAAATGTGAATGTGAAGACAGGCCAAGTGGTTATCCCTTGGAGATAACAGCAAGGGTATGACCTAGGGTCATGGCCATTCAATAGCTACGAATGTTGTCAGTAATAATACCTCTTATGTGGAAGGTCCCAAGCACATTTTCTCAGGATCATACAATGTTATAGTTTTCAAAGAGAAGTGTCTGATCTTACACAAGAGAGATGGTAATCTTGCTATTCGAGGATAAAGGAAAGAAAACTTATCTATAGCTGACATGGAATCTCAGTCAAAGATGAAGTCAAAGATGAAGTCAACAAGGTCAAATCTAAAGCTTCATCAAACAAGAGTACAACTATGACATAAGAAGCTCTCTTACCTGAATGTCAAATCAAGAGATTCTTTCCTGAAAATCGAATCAGTAAAGGAGACTGCCTCATCTGAAATTAAAGTAAATTAAAATTACGAGGCATGTCAAAAAGGGAAGTCAAAGAAGCATCACACAGAAGTTATACATCAAAGTAAAATATATTTTAGTGGTGATGACTGGTTACTTCTCTCAATAAACAAGTTGTTGTTCAGACAATCTGAAGACAAGACACCACTGATGGTGATTGTTAGTAATCAACAGAAGGTGACTGAAAGTCTAAGTGATGTTCAACAACTTCTAACTCCCAGTTGTCAATGGTGATGATTATTCAGATTCAACCAATGTGAAACATTGAGAATCTTCATGTAAAGCCAGCAACAACTTAGGGGGAGCAAAAGAATGATCAACTAGTCAACTCAACATCACATTGAAAATCACAGGACACTATAAGAACATGTCTGTCAAGACAAAGAATGTTGACTCAATTAATTCTTTGTCCTAGTTCTTAGTGTTCCTAATGGTGGAAGTAGAAGACTAACAGAGCTTCAAGTACCAATGCTTATTTCTTTATTTTTCTTTCTGAAGAAGAAACTAAGAAAATTACAAAAGCTCTGAAAGATCCAGATTGAGTGATTGCAATGCAATATGATCTCAATTAGAACAAAAGGCAGATTGAAGGGAAGCTGGTATCCAGACCAAACAACAAGGCTGTATTTGGTACAAGGATAACCAGAAGTCTATCTGGATGATGTCAAGGCATCGTTATGAGGGACAAAGCCAAACTGGATGCAAGGTTACTAGCTGTTAAGATAATATATCTAACAAGAAGCACCAGTGACAAGACTTGAGGATATCAGGCACATGCTGCACATTCAAGATTTTGATGGACATCTGGACCTACTGAATCTGGATGCTAGAGGAATGTGAACAAGTGCACTTCTGGTTAGTGAGATAATGAAAGATCTTTACAGGTTAGTATCAACTGGTATCATCACTCAAGCAATCATGGAAGACATGGTATGACACCCTAACTATAATTTATCATTTGGTATCAATTTTTAATAATTGATATCATTTAGCAATTAGTGTCATTTTTATAGAACTCTCTACATCATTAGGCACAAATACAATGATATATATGTGCAATGATATCTTGATTATATTATATGTTGATTTATTAACTAAAAATTGGTATCAAGGTATTTTCTGTTTTGATGTTGGTAAAGTTGCAATTATTTTGAATTACTTCATGCAAGCCAAAAGAATAATTCTATTTGGAGCACAAGTAAGTCAAAAGAATGATGGCAATAAAATTAGTCAAGGATCTTTTGTTTCTTTTCAGAAGATTCTAGACCTGTCATGACTACCTACCAACAATCACTATAGCTGGATTTTGACCTATTAGTTTAGACCTAACAAGTTGGTAATCAAAGATCTTAAGATGGACCCGGATCTGAGGAAATGGTACCCTAGAGATATTTGACCCAACAAGTTCAGGATCTACTAATTAGGACCTAATCGGGCTATAGAGTAATCATCAGCTTATTATCTTATTCAATTGCTAATAGATCACTTACACACATATTTTATTCTCAATTATGTAAATGTGCAAGGTCCCAAGTGGAACCTAGAGAATCTATTCTTGTAGTTATTACAATTGATTTTCAGATGTCTTCAGCTGGACCCAAATCTGCGGAGATGGTACCGTAGAGACATCAGTTCTGACATGTTTTACTACATAGAGACAGGTCAAATGAGTTGTACAAAAGCAGGAGAACATAAGGAAACAAATTTTTCTCCAACAACTCTGTGGAACACTCAAGGCCAAGCATCTTGCATAAGGTATCAATTATTTTGAGAGAGCATGTCTTTAGTCAAGAATAACTTGCAGATACGTTTACTAAATCACTTGATGAAATTAAATTTTCAAGATTGGTTTATAAACTTGGGATTGTATTAATGTTATATAATTTGTATATCCCATTTGTTAAGTAATTCTTAAGTAAGCTCACAAGTATTCAATTGTCTGTATTGAAAGGACTTGTGATTTTACTATAAGTGATTCTTAAATGAGTTTACAAGTATTCAATTGTCAGTATTGAAAGGACTTGTAAATTCATTGTAAGAAATTCATAAATGAGTTCATAATTATTCAGTTGTCCATATTAAAAGGATTTGTGAACTTATTTACATCCAGACCTCACGCTGAGAATTATCTGTTGAATGATTGCCATGTGTATAATTGTAATATATTACAATGGTGATTATTTAGAGATAATTTAAATACTTAAGGGCTAAAATCTAACTCATAGAGATTTAGTATTTATTTATTTATTTACTTTGATTAATATGAGTTATAGAACCTGAAGCAATTTAATCAAGTATTTGCTCTATATCTCATATTTATTAAAATAAATATACAACATAACTAATTTGGACCTAATCTGTGTTAGTCTTCAATTAGTTGTGAGATGTTAATTCTAGTGAATTTATCAATGTTCCATTTTTAGAAATTCTCTATAATTAATATCATGGTTCTAACAATTAGTTTGTATTGAAGTTTTGACTTATATCAGTTAATGATATTTAGTTAGAATTCTATTTACTAACTAATTCTGAGATGTATTGGTATGAGTGAAATTACTTAGAACTCCTCCAAGTAATCATTGTCTTATCTTTTACAATTCACTCATGCTACTATACAAGGTATGAAAATTGTCTAAATAGAACTATGGATATTGTAATATCTAAAGTTACCATAGTTCAGTTACTTCGAATAATTTTTATGCTTATTTGCAAGCTTCTAATCACTTTGATAATAAATGTTATATACAATGGATCAAGGTGTATTGGACTTAGAATATTTCTTCTAAGATTGCAGACAAGACAGCTTTGGTAATCGAGTTTTATTTTTAGAACCAAGATTGTCTAATAAAAGCAGTTGTTAGGAGTTAACAATTGTTATAATCGAGGAGTTGCCTTGAAGTCATAAGTTTGAAATGTTACATCTAAAGAACTTGTGTATTTCTTGTCAACCAGTTCCTCGTACTTATGAATATCAGTGAATGATGTTCTTAAGTAGAAAGATACTAATATTCATTCTGTCAATTGGTACTCAATGTAACAATTCAATCCTCACTATATTGAATTTATCATACAATAGACTGAATTTATCAAACAACTGGTATCATTGAATATTTAGTATTTAGCAGTGATTATTTATACCCTAGTTAAATTATGACGTGAAGCAATTCAATGGTTTAATTGCTCATAATTTAATTTTGGTAAAGTAATCATAAACACAATTACTTGCATTCTAAAGTATTTGATAAATACTATCAGTTGGTATCAAATAGTGAATATTTGTTTACTAACAATTGCTAATTGCTCTAATACTTTATTGCATGTTAATTGTGGTATATATATTAGCTCTGATGATATTACTTAAGATTTATTCTAAGTAAGAGTGTCTTATCTACAAATCATTAGTATTAGTATATATTAAGATGTTTGACTTTCTAAGTATAAGTGAGACTTAAAGTTACATTTTGTCTCCTATCATATCTTAAAGTGGTGAGAACTTTTAAAATTAAATTCTCTAATTCAGGTTATATACCACTTTATGCATATGATAGTTCCGGCCACTACGCCATAAACGCACAAATACAACGCCATGTTTACTGTTGCTTTAGGCCAAAAAAGCATTGTGTTAGACCAAATGCAACACCAGGGGGCGTTGCATCTGCCACCGTCCTGTTAGACCCCCTAAGGCAACGCTTTTTGGCATCTAAAGCAACATCAATAAGCGTTGCATCTGACATATAATGCAACACCAGAGCATTCAAATGCAACACCAAAAGGGCGCTGCATTTGACATTAGATAAAATTACAATTCCACGTCACTAAGTGGGTCCCACTAGCTTGCCACATCATCAATTGATCCATGCCACGTCAGCAACTGTCCAGTTGGCATGCCACATAAGCAACTGTCCATCTGGCATGCCACGTCAGCATGTGGCGCCCACTTGTCATGTCAGCATGTGGGTCCCACTTGTCATGTCAGCATGTGGGTCCCACTTGTCATGTCAGCATGTGGGTCCCACTTGCCATGTCAAAAGTGGGGCCTATCATGCTACATCATCTGTGGGTCCCACATGCCACGTCAATAGTGGATCCTACGTGCCACGTCAGTACAGGGTCCCACGTGCCACGTTAGTACAGGGTCCCACGTGCCACGCCAGCACTAGGCCCACAGCCATGTAATGCAACGCTTTTATTTGCTTTTTAAAACACTAGAATCTTATCAAATGCAACATTATATTTACCAAATGCAACACTGAAAATATCAAATGCCACACTTTAATTAAAATTTCTGCAATATTCCATTTCTTACATAAAGAAACCCATCAAAATACATTCAAAGCCATCCAAAACATTCAACCAACCACCAAATAGTTACAATCATCCACACCAACATCATACTAATACCTAATAAAACCATTACTAATACATCAAAATGAATCCAACATCATACTAAATTAACAAGCACATACGATTAAGTAAAAAATTTAAAAGCACAAAATGACCATGTTTAGGTATCAAGGCCAATCAACTTCTCTTTGCTTCTCAGGTACATTCGCTTCAACAAGTGGTTGTGACTCAGTTGCATTCATTCTGCTATGCTGCTTAACATCACATCTATTCAACAGTCTCCTTCCTTCCGTAAATTCTGTTTTACATTTCTGCAAAACAGAAAACAAGTAACCATAAATAGAAGTAGCTGTAAATAAAAATAGCCGTACAAATTATTCTTCCAAAGTCTATAAACCAGCTACTAATTACTAGTCATGACATAATATAGTAACATGTAACAGTGGCACAATTCATGTCACCATAACTGAAGTGAAAGGAAAGGTAAACAAGCTAGATATAATTATATATGACAACAAATATAACATCTAAAGTAACCAGAAGTTTATGTCAGATATGAACATCAAATAATAATTCTAGTATCTGACAAGGTAAAAATTAGATTGTTGGCATATAGGTGCATCTGCAATTTCAGTAAAAGCACCATGTCCAGCTATGAGATCACCAATGCATCGAAAGGTCTGGCGAAGTGATTTTGCAAGTTTTAATAACATATAAACAAAGAAAAACATACAAGCTGACATATAAAACATACAAGTTTCAACTTTCAATCTATTTAACAATATAAAAACATACAAGCTGACGTATCCCACAAACATACCCTCCTTTACCAATTGAAACTTATAAGGAAGATTCGGTGATTTCCTTCTTTATTTTGATTAAATTTATGGCTGTATTCATGCATCTATATATAAATGTATTTTAACAATGTAGAGGTAGTTTAGTTGCTTGATTGCTTCTCAGAGTGTTTAGGAATAAGAAATACCCAACATTTTTCACCTAATCCTCTTGCAAAACTTGCCTTTTAACCGACTTACCATATACGGAAACTTATAAGCTTCTCTAACCCAACTCACTGCATAGTTTACAGATGGCTACACCCCTCAACTTGTTATGGTTAGGAGTTGTAAAAGAGATCATATGCAGGAAGAAATTAAAGGTTTTTTGTGAAATGCTAGATTGCCTATTACCCATTTGTAGTAAGAGCAGTCTCCTGTCCTACTTCTTCTGGAACACTCCATACATGCGATAGCAACAATACTTTGGCATAGTTAAATTGCCACGTAATTATTAAATATATTATTTTTTGTAAACCATTTTGGGAATTTTAGGATAGAATAATACAGTAGAATCCATAATTATTGCCCACCCAAAGATGTGTATTTATGTGAAAGTTTACAATAATTGTGTTAAAATCAAATTTATTTTAAAAAAATATTATGAAATTACCTATAAAAAATTAGACTATATTCAAAGGCTTGCAAGGTTTTTAGGTTTCTGAACTGATAAACTGATATATAAACATCATAAATTTTAAATATTATATATTTTTTCTACTATATTAGTCTTGAAAAAAAATTCGACCATGCTTCATCCCTGGTGACTGGTCAGTTATCTACATAAACAAAAATTAAATATATATGAACAGTGAAAATAAGATACTAGTATAGTAAAAACATTATTGTGGTTTACAAGTTTAAATATAATTGTCAGGGAGTTTGGCTTTTAAATGGGCAATATCAAATTTTAGATATAATACCGTAACAGTAAAACCATAATAAATTAGTGCATTGCAAAAATGAAGGCCATTCATAAAACAAAACAAGAATTACTTGCAGGATAATAGTGTAAAAGAAGTAGATGAAACCCATTCATAATGTTATAAATGTACAGAAAAGCCTACATAGATACCTGTTCGAGAAAACAAAGTGTAGAAAGACCTCCCAGCTGATTAAAGGAAATATCTATTACAATATTATCTACTAGACACTTTATTAGCTTGACCTGCAACCAGAAAAAACAGTCACTCAAGAGACAAAGGAGAAAAGGCAAGGGAGAAATATAACTTTCTCAACAGCACTACATAACAGCTTGAAAAGGGAAAGAGTTATATCAAGTCATGATATTGTTCTTTGTCTTTGACACATCATTGTTCAATAATATATATAGGGAAAAATACTGACACTAGTAACCTACGGCAAAATAGATTAGAGCAACTAGCATTTAATGCAGGCATAACAAGACAGAAAGAAGGAAGCCATAAATACGCGTTATGAAGTAATGTTACGTCTGAAGCTATCTTGAATCTTATATACTCCAAGCGCATAAAACAAAGTATCTTATTTTCTGGTGAGTTAATTACACATACGACATCAAATCGAGGTTAGAAAAACTAATATGGTTTGGTTTGAAAGTAAATTATTGCCTACTTTAGTAAAAAGGGAAACACTATGCGTCTAAACATGTAACCAAGGTTCAACATACATGTGTATAGTACATTTATGTTTCTATTTAATGGCGACGGTCCGCTTGGCAGGTATCATTATCAATACAGACCCTCCAAAACAAGAAGACTATATAGACCCTGCAATTGAACAATGTCAAGTTCACAGAGATGAGAGGGTTGTCTTTAATTAACATGAATAGATATGAAGATACAACACAAAACCAAGTACAAAATCAAAACCCTAATTTGAATACCCAATCAAAGTTTGTTAACCTTTGCTAGTGGCAGAGAAGAAGAAAGCTTCTCCAGAAGTAGCGGAATGGCAAATGGCTCAAACAGAGGTGTGGAAGTAAAAGCCATCTAGAAGATACATAAAACAAAGTAAGATTTTAAAAAAGAAAACCAAAGAGAATATTTTTAGATTACGACAACATACTAATTATCAGGTATGATTTACTAAAGATTTGTCATTTGATTCAATATCCACGCATTGGTTGGGGAGATGTAAACATCTTTCCAACTAGCAGCAGGTGTTGCATCTCAGCCGCTTCTTTCCTCTCAACACAAGGCTTAAACTCAGCCACATACCTATAATAATCACCAGTCGACGCCGCACCGATAAGTTTCGAATCAAGCAACTTCAAAATTCCATCACAGATCCCGGAGAGTTCGTTCTCGATCTAAGATCTATAGTCACGAATACTAATCGAAAAGAAGAATTTGGAGGTGTAGAGTTGGTAAATTGAATTTGTGGAGAAAATTTGAGGAGAGGGTATGAAGAAAGAGGGTTTGTCGAGAAAGAGAGTAGAGTAGAGAGGGAGAGAGTGTTTTTGGGGAAATTAGGTCAAGTGTTTTGGGTATATCTCAAAATTTGGTTAAGAGGGAAATTGTCCGCCCAAAATTTCACCTCTCCGCCTAAAATTTCACCTCAATTTCCAAATGTTCATCCGCTAACATAAATTATTTTGGGTATTTTAAATTTTATTTTCTTTTTTTGGAATATCAAATTTAATGTTTTAAATTATTTTTTTATCAGGTTAATGTCTTACATTTAAATTTATAAAATTTTAGAAAAACTAAAAACATGATAGATAAATAAAAAATTTATGTGAAAATATTAAAAAATAAAACTAAATTATTTTATTACTTTGACCGGTTTGACCGTTATAAAACCAAACCAAATACATTTAGCAAATTTTTTAAAAATTTACCACATCACTAAAATCGTTAGATTTTGACATCCGTACGATTGGAACATAGAAAAAATAATTAAAAAATAGATTCATCATTCGAGACAAGAGTAGTTAAAAGGAAAGTCTACTTTGACCGGTTTGACAGTTATAAAACCAAATCAAATAAATCTATGAATTTTTTTAAAAATTTACCATATCACTAAAATCGTTAGATCTTGACATCCGTATGATTGGAACACAGAAATAATAATTTTAAAAAATAAATTCATCATTCGGGAGAAGATTAGTTAAAAGGAAGGTCTACTTTGACCGGTTTAACCGTAATAAAACCAAATCAAATACATATAGGAAATTTTTTAAAAAATCACCACATCACTAAAATCGTTAGATCTTGACATCCGTACGTTTGGAACGTCGAAAAAATAATTACAAAAAAAAGATTCATCATTTGGGATATGACTAGTTAAAAGGAAGGTCTACTTTGACCGGTTTGACCGTTATAAAACCAAACCAAATACATCTAGCAAATTTATTAAAAATTTACCACATCTCTAAAATCGTTATATCTCGACATCCGTACGATTGGAACGTCGAAAAAAGAATTTAAAAAAATAGTTTCATCATTCCGGAGAAGACTAGTTAAAAGGAAAGTCTACTTTTTGACCGGTTTGACCGTTATAAAACCAAACCAAGTACATCTAGAAAATTTTTCAAAAATTTACTACTTCACTAAAATCGTTATATCTCGACATCCGTACGATTGGAACGTCGAAAAAAGAATTTAAAAAATAGTTTCATCATTCCGGACAAGACTAGTTAAAAGGAAAGTCTACTTTGACCGGTTTGACCGTTATAAAACCAAACCAAGTACATCTAGCAAATTTTTCGAAAATTTACCACTTCATTAAAATTGTTATATCTCAACATCCGTACGATTGGAACGTCAAAAAAAGAATTTAAAAAAATAGTTTCATCATTCCGGTAAGAGAAGTATCTAATGCAACGCTTTTAAAGGCAAATGCAACACCTTTTTCACCTAATGCAACGCTTTTGCCACGTCAGCAATTGTGGGCCCCACATCTACCACGTCAGCAATTGTGGGCCCACACTTGCCATGTCAACATCAGTGGGCCTCCTGCCACGTCACCCTGGTGGGCCCCACATTGACACGTCACCCAAGTGGGTCCTACAACTGCCAGGTAAGCATTTTTTAAAAATTCAAAAAAAGCTAATGCAACGCTTTTAAAGGCAAATGCAACACCTTTTTCACCTAATGCAACGATACTGCCATGTCAGCAAATGTGGGCCCCACATTTGTCACGTCAGCAATTGTGGGCCCCACACTTGCCACTTCAGCATCTGTGGGCCTCTGCCACGTCACCCTGGTGGACCCCACACTGACACGTCACCCTGGTAGGTCCCACAACTGCCACATCAACATTTATTAAAAATTCAGAAATATCTAATGCAACGCTTTTAAACAGCAAATGCAACACCTCTTTCGCCTAATGTAACGCTTCTGCCACGTCAGCAAATGTGGGTCCCACATTTGCCATGTCAGCAATTGTGGGCCCCACACTTGCCACGTCAGCAAATGTCATGTCAGCACGTGTGGACCCCACTGCTGCCACATCAGCATTTTTTAAAATTAAAAAAAATCTAATGCAACGCCTGCTGTTAGTGTTGCATTATGTGAAACACCGTGGATCAAATGCAACGCTAAATTATATGTAATGCAACACCAGTTCAAGTTCTGTTTTGTTAGAGCCAAAATTTCATTCCTAACGAAACACTTTCACTGAAACACTTTCTAAAAGCGTTGCATATGAGCATTTATGGCGTAATGTTCTTAGAATATTTTACATCCATCAGACGATTACTTAGTTTATGTTGTGCTAAGTAATACAGTGCCAAAGGAGAGACATTGGTTATCTGTACTTATGTACTTGGTAATCTTTGCTACCTAAACGACATTTAGTGCTTGTTTGAGTCTTTTCACTAACTTTTGTGTTAAAGTTCTCTATACAAGATAAGCACTTAAAGAAAATCTTTCTTTCTTAATTACTGCGAAGTCAAGAGTTTGTGTCTTTTAAAAATAAAACGACATTGTTTTCATTAAAAGAATTGATAATACACTGTTTTATGAACAAATTCAAACTCTTGCACATTAACAGTTTTTAAAAGAAAACTCAATCTTTCTACAGCTGTGATTGCTTATATTGTAAAACTTTTTGAAGTCACAACTGCACATCATTTCTCTCACATGATACAATGCATATGTTCTCACTCAATGTTCTGGTATGATGTAAATGCATTATATCTTTATATTGCTCTACTGCTATGTGATGCAGGTTTAGCTCCTAGTGGAAGTTTTCTCACAATTGAAAGTCATGAGATTGTAAACCCAACAACTTCTATCCCGGACTATAAATCCAAATCTAAACACATCCTAACTTACCCCTTCAAGTGGAAGTAACCTATTTGACTAGAGGTCATTAAGGGAGTAACTGCACTTGATGCAGCAAATAAGGATGTGAGGGATAGTAAACCCACAGCTCTACCTCTCAAGGAGAATAGTCATATACAACTTGAGGTAACTGTAAGCTCGCCTGCATTCTCCCAAAAGAATGCAGAGCTGAAAATGGCACTAAAACAGTCTCTAGATTCATTCTCTCAACAGGATAAGTCTATTGAAATTCGCCTGTCAGCCAGGGCATCTGTTGGTAAGTCACTACTTCATACACAAACTAAAATACTTTCTATGCACAAAGTGAGATTGCACACACTAAGGATGAATTGACGGAAACTTGTACTCCAACCACATTACGGTTAGGATTATAAGTTCAAGGTTCTTCAATGAACCAAGAGTCTTCACAGACCTCGAGAGAAGGTATTGATCTCAATGCAAAATTCAACAAGATCATTATCTAACTCCCTAGAGGGAACATCTCTGGATCCTGCGGGTAACGGGTCCGACATAGGTGCAGATCGGCAACTTGTTGACTATGATTCAGATTCACCTGATGAGTTAAACAAGGAGATGTCTTCATCGACATTAGAAGGAAACATGATTTTAATTCTAAGTTTTGATTTCATTGTTTACCTTCTCAGAATTCAATTCTGAAACCCACAAAAAGGGAAAATTTTATCAACTTGTAGATTATGACTCAGATTCGTCTGACGAGTCCAACGAGGATCGGGGATTTGCGAAACCCCATTGCACCACCAGTGACCTCTCTAGAAGGGGCTATGGTGAACTTTCCTTGCAGGTACACATGGATGTTGGAGCTATGAGAGATAAGAGTGATACACTAGTGAGCATGAGTGTAAACACTTGAGAGATGAGAGAACATATCACTCATTTTAAGTGATATGAGTGGAGAGATGAGTTAAACACTTGTGAGGTACATGAAACAGAATCACACACTCACATTGAGGAAGAAGGAAAAACACCAAATCCCATTCCCTATTCCCTAAACAAAGTTCACTTACAAGAGTTGGGAGATATAAGGAAATTGTCGAGAGATTTGGTTGACAGCATGATCGACAGGAAGCCATATTGAATATCTTAAGGGCAAAGTTGATTAGTCTACATACTTCTATTCTGGAAGTCTTCATGGAAATTCCTTTAAAACAAGAAAAACTTCTTTTCTTTATTACAGCAAACAATGTTAAATATATGAAGAAATTGTTGTACTAAAGGTAAGAGGTGAGTTATTATTGAATATGTGGTATCATCTAATTTAACACCTTAAGGGGGAGACAATTGGATGTTTGCTATAACTGGATGTTTGGAGGATTCCTCAACTAAGGGGGAGAGGTATATTGAAGAAGAAGATATATTCTTGATGTTTGGAGGAGTCATTCTTCTGACAGAGGAGAGATATATTAAAGAAGATATACTCAAAGATTACCTTAGTAAGAGATACTCAACTAAGGGGGAGAGTACAAGATTACCTTAGTGAGGGGGAGATTTCCTATCTAAGGGGGAGAGATGTAGAAGAAAAAGTATAAGCCTTAGGAAGGGTGAGAGATATCAAAAGGCACTCACCTTGTCAGGGGGAGTAATCAGTATTCACCTTGTTAGGGGGAGTGAAATGGTATTCACCTTTATAAGGAGGAGACATATCACCTTAGGTAGGGAGACATAAGGAAAGAGAGAAGTATGAAACGACAAAGAAGAATTCTTCAGTATGTGGTTGTCAAGTCATATTCTTTACCACTGAAGAGTTCTAGTATCTGCTGATAATGTTCAATGTTAGATGTAAAGGGTTATCAGGCAGATATGTCAGAAATGAAGATGAGTTACTTAATGAAGATCAGTTCAGAGTCAGAGGAACAATCATCTATCATTTCATCTACTGAGATTCTGGAAATGTTATATCTAAACCAGAAAATTTTTGTTAATGTATTATTTACTATAGTTCTTTAATGTTTTATCTTCTTCTTGTTTATAGTTGAGTTATCCTCTAGGAATTTGTATGTTAATGTTTAACAAACAAATAGGGGGAGATTGAAAGTCATATGTTTACCCTATTTGTAAACATCGAGGATTCAACTCAACTCAAACAAGAATGTAATAGTAAATAGTATATGTACTGTCACAAGGATCTCAAATGCTTAACTGTCAAGAGAAAGAAGACAAAGTCAATCTACCGTTTTGAGGTATACTACACTTGAAGAAGTTCATTCAGTTGATCAAGCGTCAGTGGAGTAATCAAGATAGTGTTTTCTATTTATAGTGACAAGAGATTCCTATAGTGGCAGAATACAGATTATAAAGATTTGAAAAAGAGTGAAGAAAGGGAAGACATGAACCACATCTTTAAAGTCAATATATGAAGAACAGTCATTGCGGTTAGTCACTCATGAACCAGACCATGCATCAAGTGTCAACATTAAACAGTGGTTGTTCGTCATTAACTTCAGTGGTTCAAGCTATCATGACTGGTATAAAAGAAAATCATTGTGCAAGCAATAAGAGTGCTAAAGTCATAAACCATAATGATTTTACTATCAAGTGCACTGGCTACGAGGAAAAAGAATTATCATAAAGAAATTCTAAGTGGTATATTCTTAAAGCTGGAATCCCGGTTGGAATTGATATATTTTTTGTTTAGCAAAAGGAGTCCGGTTTTAGACCCTCAGAAGACCGCATCTTAGAGCTTAAGGATTTATTTATATTAATAAATATTTTATTTATTTGGAAAATTATATTTATAAATATCTAATAATATTAGATATTTATTTTTATAATTTCTAAATTAAATTAATTATTTATTAATTAAAGATTATAAGTTGTGCGGGTTAAAAAGTATTTGGACGAACCAAATTATTTTGAGTTAGAAAATGGTGGCCAGGCGCGTGGTTGATTGTTGAACAAAAAGAAAAAAAATGGTCAGGTTGTTCAGATTGTTATAACGAAAGTTATAATATAACAAAGGATAGTCATAATCAGCTGTGTTGAGGACAATCATAATGAGTTCTATTGGATAGTTATAATCAGCTATTGAAGATAATCATAATGGCTGGATAGTTATACCGATAGTCATAGTGGCTGGATAGTTATACCGATAGTCATAATGGCTGGATAGTCATACCGATAGTTATAATGAGTGTTAAATGAAGAAAAAGAGGCAGGAGACTTTTGTTTAAATATCAACAGACGGCTGCTTCACAACACACACAACTTCATATCATCTTCACGAACAGAATACACAGACTAACCAAGAGAGAAAAAGAGGGGAGAAAAGAGAGAGACACATAGAATTATTTTCTTCTCCCCTTTAGAGTTCAACTTAGTTTTAATTACTTGTAAATTCATCTCTAGTATTCATTGTAATATCTTAGCCACTAGAGTTTGATTACTTGTACTATTGGAACTATCTAGCGGATTAAGTTCCCTAGAATTTATCTCTCGAATTGTTTTTTAGCATTCGATCTTTTTATTACAAATATAGAAAAGTTCATGTCGAATTTTCTATAGAATTTGTAATAATTAGTTTGGTCATCAAACCTTGTAATTTGTACCCGTGTATTTAGACACACCCCATCAAGTTTAATATAATTTTATATTCAACTTGAAATATTGGTAATCGTTTTATTCCGCATCAATTTGTTCTTGATTTAATATTTTAAGAAAAGAGCAAATTCGATAAAACGGTATAGTTTGTATTCAACCCCCCCCTTCTACAAACTATTTTGGACCTAACAGTTGTACTGTTCACTACTGTTCATTGTTAGATATATGTGCTTGCCTGTGTATTTAAGAGTGTGCTCACTGCAGTGTTTACTTCATTCTTGTTGTCTTCATTTACTCACTTACTTGCTTATTTGCTATAAATACACACATTTTCACAGCATGTCTCACACACCAGTTGATACCACTCTTAACTTGTTTTCACCCACTTCTCAGCCTGATAACTCCTTCTCTTCTTCTAAAAACAAGAAACACAAGAAAGCCAAACACAATTCTCCAATGTTTATCTCCAGTGAAGCCCAAAATAGGTTTGTTAGGAATAAGTTGCAACCTGGTAAAATTGTTCAACTTGCTAGAGAGTCTGAGTGTATGGTCTATTTGTGCATGCTAAGTGGAATCCTGTGTTAGTCAGTCCCACTAAGAGAGTTCTACCAAATTTGGTGGTAGAGTTTTTCTGCAACATGGGGGTAGGGAGTGGAGTTGGTGGGGTGTCCTACCTGACTTCTGTGATTAATGGGAAGCCTATTCTCCTTGATCATTTGTTGTTGGGAAAGATACTTAAGCTAGATCCTAAGGTTTTGTCATTGAGTCCAGTTGATGTGACTAAAACCTACATATTTAACCCTTATGAACTAAGGTTGTTCATCTCTGTTTTCTGTGGAGTTTAAGTCCCTTCAAATGTCTTTAACAGTGATAGGGGTATTGACTATGAGCATTTTACTCCTTTCTACCAAACCCTAACTGAAATCATTAGGGTGAATATCTTTCCTTCTCAAACTGCTGGCAAATTTATGAGTTTTGTGGAAATGAAAATCATGTATAAGTTGGCCTGCAAGAAAATTGATTTTAACTTGCCCTATATGATAATCACCAAAATGATTTCTGCTGCTAGATTGGGGTACATGCCTTATGGTCTTTTACTCACTCAAGTGTTTGAGCACTTCTCTTTTGACATAAACCTTCCTCCTTACTTTTCTGTGTCACACACCATTTCTGATAGAATGCATAGAACTGCCTTGCCCTTACCTGAACTAAATGCTATGTCTGCTGCTTTGAATGTTCAATTTGGTACTTTGCCTCCTCTGTCTCTTGCCATGCCTGATATGACTGCTGTTTTGCCTGCTATTTCTGCTATACCTGCTCATGTTGATCTTGATGCTGTTATGCCTACTGTGATGCCTGCTGTCTCTACTGCAAATGTGTTACCTGTTTCTACTGAATCTGTTGTTGGACCTTCTGTGGTTCCTTCTACTGTCTTTTTTTCCAACATCCCTCATGCCAAGTTATCTGCTTACTTCTCTGTACTTATGAAACTATCCTCTAAGTGTGATGAGTTGGAAAATGATTATAAGGATTTGAAAAATCAGTTTCTTGCTATAAGTGAGAGATATACTCAGTTACTTGAGAGGATGGATATAGTGATGACTTTGTTGGGATCTGCTATGGGAAGGTTGAGTGTTCTTGAGAGTAATCTATCTCAACTTGTTCAAATTCAAATTGATGCTAACACTCCCCCTCCCAAACCAGTTGCTCAATCTGTTGTCATTGAGGATCTTGATACAGAGGTTGTTGATGCTGTGAAACCTGAGGTTGTTGGCAATGGTGATGGTTCTGGGAATGTTGTTAATGATATAAGTGCTGATAATGATGGATACTGTTTTCAACTCTGATTCCTTTAATCAAGTTGATTAGATTATGTGTTGGTTATTTAGGTTATCTACTTTTGTTGTATGAATGCACTATCTGTTTCTGTGCATTAGTTAAGTGATGAATGCTCTAGTTTGTTGTTGTTTCCTTTTGGGTACTAGTACCAAACTGGCTTGTATGGTTGGTTCAAGTTTATGATGGCTGTTGTAATGCTTCTAGTTGGTTGATGCAATATAGTATTTCCTTTTGCAGAAATCTTTTAAGTACTTCACTCTAGTAATTATAAAATGCATTGTAGTATAAGCATTACACAACTAGGACACATTGGCCTCACATACTGCTGATTCCATGGACTGCCTGAATTCCCTTAGAGAATTCTTGATCTGAACCTAGGATGAACCAGTCACTTCTTAGAAAGCATACTTTTTGCATTCTTGATTATCTTGAATAACCTTGCAGATTGATATTAAATGTATCTTGAGCTTAAATTGATATATCCTAAGGTTGGGTGAGATGATTGCCAGATGATGCTAGTCTCATGTCTCATATTATTTGAGCAATATGAGACTGCTGATGGCTTTCCAAACTGCAAAATAACCCTTACTAACTTGGTTCTCTTTTTCTGTTTTGCAGGTACTCTATTAACTCGAATAACTTGTAGAAGGGGGGGGTTGAATACAAGTTATATAATCGTGTCTGATTTTTGCTCGAATAAATAAACAAGAACAAATGAATAAACCAAACTGTTTGTATTAATAAGATTAAATACAAACTCTACCAAAGATGTACAAATACTATAACGACCTAGAATTTTTCGCGATTTATAAATGTTTATTTAATTGTTAAATGTGGAAAGTATGTGAATTATGTGAATTATGTGATGGATAGATTATGTGAAATTAATATATGTGTAAAAACATGTTTATGTGATTATATGATGATTGTTATGTGTCGTATGTGTTCGTAGAATTTTATTTATATTTTTGGAGCATTAAAACTATTTTTAAAGTGCATTTTTAATCTTCCGAAAACCATATAAAATCATTGGAGTTGATTTTAATCATGAAATCTTTTGCATTATCATCTTTGTGATATTGTTGAGTTATAAAAATTAGTGTGGATATTTAATTGTGAGTTTTAGTATTTTAAAATGATTTAAAAAGGATTATTTCTTTTAAAGAGCCTTTACTTCGAAAATTCATAATAAATTCATTTTTGATCTAAATATTATGTTAGATATTGATTCAAGAGATGATCAGGATCTGGGTATTACTGATCAGATACTGATGCTGACGTCATCAGGAATACAACGTCAGTATTGGATTATCAGGATTACAAGCTGGTCAGTATTTGATGAAGATTCTCATCAGACCAGAGATCAAGGAAGATTGATATGTCGGTTCCTAATTTGTAGGGATGCAGCTATCATACAAGATATGCATTCAGAGATATATGTAATTGATTTAGAATATCTTGTAATTGATAGTGCAATTGTGTACACTATATAAACACAGTTTAGGTTTTACATTATGTAATCGCTTACACGAGTTATATTGTAACCTAGCAGCTCTTAAGAACATAAGAATTTCTTAAGAGAGTTTTGTAACAGTTTTATATCAGAGTTAATAAAGCTGTTATTGATTCATACTTGTGTTATTTGTTTTAAGTCGAAAATCTTATACAATTGTATTCAACCCCCCTTCTACAATTGTTATTTACTGGGCAACAATTGGTATCAGAGCTAAACTGGTTAATTTAAATCAGAAACGATCTTAAGATGTCGACAAGCAAGTATGAAAGCATTAAAATTCCAATTCTCAAGAAGACTGAGTATCCAACCTGGAAAGTGAAAATGTTGATGTATCTGGAAGCAACTGATCCTGACTATCTTGACAGGATCAATGATGGACCATTTCTTCCAACAAAACTAGTTGCAAGAACAGAGACTGTTGCTGAACACTATGTCATTAAGGCAAAGAGTGAATGGACGACAGAAGAAAAGGTTCAAGTACTCAAAGATGCAAAGGTAAAGAATATTTTGCATAACAGTCTTGATAATGTCATGTCTAACAGGGTAATAGCATGCAAGACTGCGAAGGAAATTTGGGATACTTTGGAAACTCAATGTCAAGGTACTGAATCTATCAAAAGAAACAGAAGGGCTCTGTTGATTCAGGAGTATGAGCAATTCGATGCTAAATCTGATGAAAGCCTTACTGATATGTATGATAGATTCTTGACTTTACTGAACAATCTATCACTGGTTGGCAAAGAGTATGATCCAGAGGATTCGAATACCAAGTTTCTCAGAGCTTTAACTGAAGAGTGGGATACTCAAGCTTCAATCATAAGGCATCAATATGATTTGAAGATGCTGTCTCTTGATGAAGTCTATGGGATGCTAAGAACTCATGATCTTGAGGTTCAACAGAGGACGAACAAGAAAAATGTCAAAGCAAAATCTGTTGCTTTGAATGTTGAATCAAAATCAAAGGGAAAAGCTGAGGAGGTTTATAACCGAAAGAGTAGAGTGGAAGAGTCAATTCCTGATGACTCATCATCAGATACTGATACTGAGTCTGATCCTGATACTGATGATGACTCTACTGATTCTGATATGATGGAAATGGTTGCTATGATAGTCAAGGGCTTCAAAAAGATGAAGTTCAGAAAGGCTAGGAAGCAAGGGAAATTCCAGAAGAAAACCTTCAATGCTGACAAAGACAGGTACAAGAAGAAAGAAGGCAAAAGCAGCAAGTTTGACAAGTCAAAAATCAGATGCTATAACTGTGATGGAATGGGTCATTTTGCAACTGAGTGCAAGAAGACCAAAACCAAAGCTCTCATTTCTTCAAGCAAGGATTGGATGGACTCATCATCTGACTCTGAAGAGGAAAAAGTGAATTATGCTTTGATGGCTAAAACTGATGAGACTTCTGCTGGTGAAAATAAGGTATCTGAAGTTTTATTTGATTTTGATACTAATAATGTTTCTGAGCTAAGATCTTTCTTAAAATCTCTGCATATTAGTTTTAGGAGTCAATCTCTTGAAAATACAAGAATAAAATCTGAAATGGCAGAGGTTGTTAAGAGAAATGATCATCTAGAAGTTGAGTTAATTTTCTTGCATGAAGTTCAAGCAGAATGTGATAATGCTAAACACATGAAACTTGAAACGGAGTTTAAATGTAATGAACTTGAGAGGCAACTTAAAGATGCTAATGAAAAACTCAGAACCTGGACACATTCTGGTACAAAAACTCATGAAATTATTTTTGATAAAAACTGGAAAGAGTGTCTAGGGTATAAGCCAGAAAATGAGAAAAAGGACAAAGGAAAGGTTGTTTCATCTAACCCTGGAAGAGTTATAGTTGATGACTCAACAAATCCAAAAACCTACAGATATGTTACAGACAGTACTAAAACCAAATAAAAACCAGTTAATTATGTGTATCCAGAAATTCCCAAATCCACTTCAGAAGAGGGATCTACTTCTACACATCATTCTAAGTCTAGAACTGTCAAAAACAAGAATGTAGGTCTCTTGTCCAAGAAGCAATTAAGGGATAGAATCTGTGAGGTAACAGATAGGAAGAGAGTTCCAACTGTCAAAAGGAACAGGAATGGTAAAGTTGGAATAAACAAGGAAAATAATTATAAGTATATTCCAAATGCACCAAGAAAAGCATGCTTTAACTGTGGTAATTCTAATCATCTTGCTATTGATTGCAGGAGGAGTAAAAAGAAGCCAACTGTAGTTCCTAAGTCTGACATTAGGAATAAATTAGTATTCTATAAACCACAGAATCCTTGTTTCCATTGTGGCAGTAAATGGCATTCTATTTATACATGTGAAGAATACCATAATTTGTACTATAATTATTATGAGCCTTTGCCTAAGTTCAATAAAAGTGCAAATTTTGGAAAAACAAAGAACTTGAATACTAATCATGCATCTGTCAAAATAAAGACTAATTCTGATGGAGTTAATTCTGATGAAAATGTCTTTACAAGAAAATCTTCTACTGATAAAGATGTTAAATTGCATGAAAAGAGAACCCAACAAGTGTGGGTTCTTAAAAATTCTAACTGAGTTCTTTGTGATTCTGATTGCAGGGTAAAAAGAAAAATGTGTTAGTCATGGATAGTGGATGCTCTGTGCACATGACTGGAGACAAAACCTTGCTATCAGAATTTGAGGAAAAGGCTGGCCCAACTGTGTCTTATGGAGATGGCAACATTGGACAAACTTTGGGATATGGCAGCATTGTAATTGGAAATGTCATCATTGAGAAAGTAGCTCTGGTGAAAGGACTAAAGCACAATCTGTTGAGTGTTAGTCAGATCACAGACAGAGGTTATCGTGTCAACTTTAATGATACTCATTTTGAAGTTATTAGCAAATCTTCAGGAAAGATTGCATTAACAGGTCAAAGACATGGTAACATTTATGAAGCCAACATTCACACTAATACTGAAAATCCAACTACATGCCTCATCAGTAAAGCATCTGTAGATGAAAGTTGGAATTGGCATAAGAAGCTTTCTCATCTCAACTTCAACAATATAAATGAGTTGGTTAAGAAAGACTTGGTGAGAGGATTACCAAAGGCTCTATATACTCCTGATGGACTCTGTGATGCTTGTCAGAAGGCTAAACAGAGAAGGACATCATTCAAGAGTAAATCTGAATCCTCAATTGATGAACCATATCACATGCTACACCTCGACTTGTTTGGACCAGTGAATATTATGTCCATCAGTAAGAAAAGGTATACTCTAGTCATTGTTGATGAATATACTAGATTTACCTGGGTTCATTTTCTTCACAGAAAAGATGAAACTGCTGAAATACTACTGGACCATGTTAGACTTATTGAAACTGGCACGGAATACAAAGTCAAGATTCTGAGAAGTGATAATGGGACTGAATTCAAGAATTCAACAATAGAAGAGTTCTGCAAATACAAAGGAATAGTTCAACAATTCTCTGCTCCTGGCACTCCTCAGCAAAATGGAGTAGTTGAAAGAAAGAACAGAACTCTTATCGAAGCTGGAAGAACTATGTTAGAAGAAGCTAAACTACCTACATATTTCTGGGCAGAAGCAGTCAACACAGCTTGTTACACTCAAAATATTACACTAATCAACAGACATGGTGTAACTCCTTATTAGATGATTAAGGAAAAGAAGCCAAGTTTGAAGCATCTACATGTGTTTGGCTGCAAGTGCTTTGTTCTAAGACCTCATCCAGAACAGCTAGGAAAATTTGAGACAAAAGCTGATGAGGCCATCTTTATTGGCTATCCAACAACAAGAGCCTTTAAAGTCTACAATCTAAGAACAAAGACAGTCATGGAGTCTATTAATGTATCTTTTGATGATAGAAAGCTAACAGGAATAAAAGAAGACTCTCATGACAGTTTGACTTTTGCAAATGAAGCTACCAACAATCCTGATGAAGTCACGTCAGATACTGATATTCCGTCAGATCCTGACGATCGATCAATTCCTGATCAAACACCTGTTACTGATGATGACTCAAATAATGCAAATGTTGAGGGGGAGCAAGAGCGAGACATCACTAGTGCTGATACAACTCAAACATCAAGTAGAGATTCATCATAAACAGACTCAAGTGACAATCAAGATAGTATATCAGAAAGAGATAGCACTATCTCAGGGGGAGCTTCTAGCAACTCTAGTTCTTTTGAAGAAAACACCAATCCAGGGGGAGCATCCAGTTCAAGAAATGACTTACCATCAGCAAGGAAATGGACAAAAAGTCATACTCCTGATTTAATCATTGGGAATCCTGAAGCAGGTGTTAAGACAAGAAGTGCAACTCAAAATGAATGTTTATATAATAACTTTCTGTCAAAGGAGGAGCCCAAGAAAGTTGAAGATGCACTTAAGGATGCTGATTGGGTGACAGCTATGCAAGAAGAACTGAATGAGTTTGAAAGAAATGAAGTCTGGAAACTTGTACCAAGACCCAAAGGAAGGTCTATTGTAGGTACAAAGTGGGTATTCAGAAACAAGACTGATTCAGATGGCACGATTGTGAGAAATAAAGCAAGACTAGTAGCAAAGGGGTATTCTCAACAGGAAGGAATAGATTATGATGAGACTTTTGCTCCTGTTGCAAGACTGGAGGCCATCAGAATTTTTCTGGCATATGCAGCCCACAAGAAATTCAAAGTATTCCAGATGGATGTAAAAAGTGCATTTCTCAATGGAGAACTGGAAGAGGAGGTATATGTTGAACAACCTCCTGGATTTATTGATCCCAAACATCCAGATCATGTCTATAGACTGGATAAAGCACTTTATGGACTAAAGCAAGCTCCAAGAGCCTGGTATGAAACCCTAGCTCAATTCTTACTGGAAAGTGGATTCAACAGAGGTACAATTGATAAAACCTTGTTTTATTTGAATCATGGTAAGGATTTGCTGTTAGTTCAAATATATGTTGATGATATCATTTTTGGGTCAACTAATACTAAGCTGTGTGAGAAGTTTTCAAAGCTAATGCAGTCGAGATATCAAATGAGCATGATGGGTGAAATGAGCTATTTCTTAGGTCTTCAAGTTAAACAGACTGATGAAGGGATTTTTATCAATCAGTCAAAATACACAAAGAATTTACTAAAAAGGTTTAACATGCAAGACAGCTCTACAGCTTCAACTCCTATAGCTACAGCTACAAAGCTTGATCCTGATCAAGGAACTGAAGTAGATGTAACCAACTATAGAGGAATGATTGGCTCACTCTTATATCTAACTGCTAGCAGACCAGATATCATGTATGCAACCTGTCTATGTGCAAGATTTCAAGCAAATCCTAAAGAACCACATCTCATTGCAGTAAAAAGGATTTTCAGATATCTAAAGGGCACATCTTCTCTTGGCCTTTGGTATGCCAGAGAATCAGAATTTAGTTTATGTGGCTATTCAGATGCTGATTTTGCTGGATGCAAAATAGACAGGAAAAGTACTTCAGGCAGTTGTCAGTTTCTTGGAGGAAGACTAGTTGCTTGGTTCAGTAAAAAGCAAAAGTCTATCTCCACATCAACTGCAGAAGCTGAGTACATTGCTGCTGGAAGCTGTTGTGCTCAGATCATGTGGATGAGAAATCAGCTAATGGACTATGGTTTGTCATTTTCAAAAATACCTATTTATTGTGATAACCAAAGTGCTATTGCTATGACAGGAAATCCAGTTCAACATTCTCTTACAAAGCACATCAGCATCAGGTATCACTTCATAAGAGAACAAGTACTGGAAGGAACAATTGAACTTCATTTTGTTCCTACTGATCAATAGTTAGCTGATATATTCACCAAGCCACTACCTGAGGCTACTTTTACAAAGTTGGTGAATGAACTTGGAATGGTAAACTATGGCAGTTCCTGAGAGAAAGAAGTCATCAGATACTGACGACTTGCAAATACTGATGGAAAGTCAATCCTGACAATGGTCAACGTCGAATCCTGATGCAACGATTCCATAATCAGTATTTTGTCAGAATCTAACTGTCTTCATTTTATCTCACTTTCCTGATTCAAGCTATGTTTAATGTTATTGAATTCCTGATAATGTGATCACTTTAATTAGTCCTCATATTTATTTTCAGATAACATGTTAAATCAAAAAAAAACATTGAATAGAATAGAATAACTAGATTTTTCATTGATAATAAGAAAGAGTTTACATTCAAAGATTACATCTTTTGTGTTCTCTATCTACTAATCTATTCAACAGGAAATAAGAGACCAATCCACTCCATTGTTAATAGTCATCCCAGATCCCATCTTTGCCACTTTGTTTGGGTGGAAGTTGACAGGGATAAGGTTATTTTTGCTGACATATTCATTAACAATGGTTGATGGAGTTGGATGAGGATGCCTTAGATGAAAGCCATACGAATGCTGTTTGGAGGGCAGCATCAATGTCGATCACTTTTCCAGGTTTTTCCTTCTCGATTTCTTCGAGACCTGCATCCATCTGCAACCAGAGAGTCTCCAGTTGTCTTTCCCAGTCGAAAGCATCAAACTCTTCACGAGTATAACTAAATATATCTCTTTTCTCTAAGAGATGGAGGTTTTTCTCAATGATGGTAAGGTTCGACATTGTTAAAATTTTTGATGAGAAGGGTTTTTCTGATTTTTCTTACAGGAGAGAATGAAGCGTTATAGAAGTAAGTGGACAAGTCTCTAAGATTAAATAGAGAAGGGTGGAACGAGAATATGAAACGATTCATATTACTGGTGCAAGTACCAGGTATTATTCGATTGTGATGTTTTAAATTTCTTTATTTAAAACAAAATTACCATGTTTTATTTTGGTCACAATTTTATTTTCCGAATAATGCGTAGATCGTGTGCTCACTCGTTGCTTACATACAGTTATAGATGTAAGTCATGACGCGTGTAATCCTCACCACTCTCTCACGTAATTTGGTCCATTACTTTAGCATAAACGAATGATTTACTGACACCTGTTTTTGAGAAGTTACAAGTATTGTCTAATATCAATTTAGTTTACTAATTGATTTATTGATCTCAAACTATCAGTAAAGCATCGTCTCTCTTTGTCTTTGCACTCTCAAACCCTAATTTCAAAATTAACACATCTTTTGTGTTTGAAATTCAAATGGAGAACTTATTCATGAACAGCAAGGTGGTAATCAATGGAGTTACTTTTAATACCAATAACTTCACTGCAGTTCTAGATCATCAGGACTTGCCGAGTGATTTCCACATTATTCAGGACTTTTTAGCCTCAAGCCCAATCAATTATGCACTAACCCAACCTGCCAAGATATCTTTTAAGTCTGTTATGCAGGTTTGGAACAGAAGTGTTTTTGGGAAAGGTCTTCCATCAGAAAATCCTCAGATGAGCTTTGAATATGACAATGTTACATACTATGTGACTCCTGAGATTGTCACTGAAGCCCTACACTTACCATCAATCATTGGTAAGCCTGTATTCAAAGTTCTTGATGCAAAACTTCTTGAGTATGTTGTAAGCTTGGGTTACAATGGAACACCAAAGAAGTTTGGAGAGCTCTACAGGACAAAGCTCAAGAAGGAATGGAATTTCTTCTTTGACACTATCAGCAGATGTTTCTTGAATAAAGTGTCAAACTTTGATGCCTTACCCACAGGTTCAGCCAAAATTGGGTACTCTCTAATTCATGATCTCTCATTTGATTATGGTTCCTTTATACTAAAGGCATTAAGTGAAAGAAAAGCAGATAAATGTGGTTATGTTTGCTTTCTTAGATTTTTTCAATTAATATTTTCTCACTTATGTCCTCATGCTGTTTTTGAGAATGATACAATTTTGCCTATATGTAAAATCTCAGAAAATAATATAAAGAGTCTAATCAATTCTGATAAGGCAAATAAGTTTGTGAGTACTCCATACATTCCTGATGAAGTATGGTCTCTTTTAAGAGAGAGAATGCCTATTCAATATGGCCCAGCAACTGGTCCTATGGAACAGGACCTTACACATCCTATTCCTGACACAAGCACACAACCTAAACACTTACCTAAACAGTTAACCACCTCTGGTGTCTCACAAAAGGCATCAGTTGTAAAATAAAAGAAATCAGCTAGATCTGATGTGTCTGAGAGGCAATCAGGGTCAAAGGATTTCTCCACTCCAACTCACTCTCAAATGAAGTCACAAGGGGGTGAACAAAGGGTTCTTGAAACATCTGGTTTGAATAAAGGAACAGGAGTGAAAAGGAAAGTTGATCAAGGAGCTATTTCTGATTCTGATGATGATACAATGCATATATCAGTCTTGTTGAAAAAGAAGGAGATTGATGTTGTTGATACAAGAGAAGTGGCTGTCTCTGAAAAGCCAAAGAAAAGAAGAAGATTAATCAGCAAAGGCAAATTTGTTGATCACACAGAATTTCTGAATCTTACTGATGCTACGGAAGGCAATCCTGATGTTGTTAATCAGGATGGATCATCAGTTCCTGACGCTACTGCTAATCCTGACATCTCTACTCCAAATAATTCACCTATGAAGACTGTTGAGATTTCTGATTCTCCAGCATCTGAATCTCCAAAGAGAAGAATTATTGAGATGTCTGTCGATCAAGTAAATGCTATTGCTGCTCAGCTGGGTGTTAAACCTTCACCACTTGAAGTAAAAACTGCTGAAGCAAATGTCTTTTACAGACAGAAGAAACAGAGGACTACTGTGTCATCTCTGAGAGGATCCAGCCCACAAGAACCTGAACTTCAAAGGAGTTCAGAAGCTATTGCAGATCCAGTCACACAAGAACCACCTACTCATAGTGTAGGTGCAGACATTTCTGAAGGAATAGTCCCACAAGAACCATCTTCTCAAAGGGAAGGTGAAGACAAGAATATTCCTGCCCCACAAGAACCATCTTCTCAAAGTGAAGATGCTGGCAAACTCATATCAGCAGGGGAGTTTCCGGACAATACTCAAGGGGCTTCTGAAATTGAAATTGAACTTGCTAGAAGTCTGGCAGAAAAAGCTGCTCATGATTTGCACATTGCTGAATGTGATAGAGTGATTGCTGACACTGCATTTGAGGGAAGCACACAAGAACCTTTGACTCAATGTGTTGAAGAAGCTTCAAAACCTCAGGCTACACAAGAACCATCAGTAGCAAATACTGATGCAAGTCATGCTATAGTTGCAGTGGTCAATCCTGATGAAAGTACTACTGATCTACTTATTCCATTGCTTATTGAGCCAATTTCAGCAAGGCCAATGGATTCTTTAACTACTTCATCAGGTAACATCTCTTTCTCTACTTCATTTACTACTGATAGTATGATTACAGATAGACCTGATAAAAGGGATACCTCTATTTGTATGACTTCAGACCACTCTTCTCAGCCACCTCTTATTTCTTCACATTTAATGAGCCAGAACCTTTCTTGTGAGATTGAGAGTGAACATTTAGAGAAAAAGAAGAGTGATGAGAGGCAGTCTCCTGAACTGGCAAAAGGAGAGGTAGAAAAGAGTGAGAAGTTATTAACTTCTAGTGAGGTAGAAGTTGCTATTGAAAGTAACTTAGGTAACATTGTGAGAAGTGATGAGATCACTTTAAAAGAAAAGAGAGATTTAGGAAATGTTACTAATTTGTCTGCAGGTCATCAGGATTCACCAGCTGTATCCACTGGTGTTTTGAAAATGAAAGGTGTTATGCTTCCTGATGACAATATTGAAGATAAACTTCCTGAGGCTGGTGGTGGCTCAGATGATGATGATGATGATGATGATCATGCTGATCTTGAAACAAAGCAAATGCAGGCAGCTATAAAATCAAGTCTCCAATCTACTTATGGGTCTTCAAGTAGATACATGCAGTCAATGACTCAAGAAGAATTCAGAGGGGAGTATAATTCACTTCTTCCTCCTGATACTCGAGCTGCAAGGGGACATGAATGGGATACAGAATGGAATGAACCGACTGCTGAGATGAATTTTCAAAATGCTCTTTTTCATTCTGGTCATATTGCTACGCGGATGCCGACACCTGAACTTAAGGCTCTTCTCAAAACCAATGCTCTTCTAGCAAAGGGATTGAAGAGTGAGATTGACTCTATGAAGGCTGTAACTGATAAATTTCAAACGGGTATTCAAACATCTATTTCTATATCTGCTACTGCTTCGCAAGCACGCCTTCTTGCAGATGATATTAAAGCTCTTGACAAGAGATTGGATTCTAGAATGACTGTCTTGGAATCAAAAGTTGATACTATTGATGAAACCCTCAAGCTTATATTGTCTTTCTTCATTCAGGACGATACTGATGTCAAAAAGGGGGAGAAGATAGTCAAAACAAAATGTTCACCTGATCCAGTTGTACAAAAGGATGATGATAATTCTGGAAATGATGGTGGTGCTAAGTCACATCATAAAGTTGAAACCTCTGATGCTGCTTTAGTGTCAAAGAGAACGAAGACTCAAACTAAAACAGTCAACTCATGTTTCTGAATCTGGAAAGAAGACAGTGACAATAATGATGCAATCTCAGAATCCAAAAGAAGAACAGTTTGTGACACCTGGTCAAACTCTGTCAACTATTCCTGAGGATGATGTGTATGTGGAACAGGATGAAGATGCTGCTAATCTGTTTCATGAACTTGACACTGGGGATGGTCGTGTTCTTAAATTATTTCATAAAGACAAAAGAGTTCAACAGTATCATGCTGAGAAAGCACTTGTTTTATCTACTGAAGAAAATCCAAACATGACTACTGATGAGTTCTTAGAAGAACAGAACAGGATCTTTGAAGTGTTTGCAAAACAGAATAAAGCTCTTGCTGCAAGAAGAGGAAGAGGCAGAGGAGGAAGATACAGAAGTAGAGGAAGATTATCTGCTCAAACAAGTACAAGGCAAACAAGATCTAGTGGAATCAAATTGAAAGATGTTTCTGAAAATGAAAAGAAGAAAACTCCACTATCTCTTGCATCAACTCCAGACAACAGATTCAATGCTCCTGAAGAAATTGAAGAGGAGATATTGCCTTTGAAAAGGAAGAGTAAGGTAGCTGTTCAATCTACTGCATCTAATGAGAAGTCAGTCGTTGATTCAATTTCTGATGTTGTTTCTGATTCTGAAGAGGCTGAAATTTTAAAAGAACTTAAGATTATGATTCTTAAGGTTGTGGTTGAATTTCACAATATGGAAGTTTTTGAAGATACATTGGAGTATGAACAAGAAAACTTCAGTAGATTTGAGAGAGAAAGTGAAATCAGAGCTAAAGCCAGAAAAGCAGAAAAGATAACAACCAGAGATTACTTAAGAAATGTTCATAGATCAGACAGGAAGTTATGGTATGATAGAGATAGATCTGTTCCTGAACATCAGCAGGATTATCCAACAAATGAGAAGAAGAAGAGTAAGAAAAGGGAGGAGGATAAGGTTGATTATAGAAAACCAGTTGTGTTTATATCAGCTGGATTGATAAAAGAGTCTTCTTTGATCAATGAATTTCTGATTGTTAAAACAGAGTCTACTACATTTATTGCTGAAAGTCCACCAAAATGGGTGAGTATGCAATCTGGTTTGAGAGGATGGGAACCTGGCACAAGAGGAGGAATTGGATATAGTCATGCACTGGTTATTTTCATTGCACAAACTGATCAATATGCTCTAGTTGACAAGATTGGGGATGAGTTAACTGTAGATCATCTTTGGAAACTTGAAGATGTTGCTATTATTGCTGATTGTCATGCTGATGCAAAGAAAATAGAGAAGCTGGTGTACTTCATGAAAGATGGAAATGTGAAGAAGATTCCTATTCATGAATTATTGTGTAAATCTGCAAAAGAGCTGAAATATGTTCTGTATCTTCTCAGAAGTAAAAGAATAAATGTTAGTGAAAGAGAAGTTTATCAAAATTGGTGTGTCATGATTTACATGAAGATTAGACAGAGATTCATGGATGGAGGAACAAGGTATGATGGCAATTATATTCCCATGTACTTAAATTTAAGAGATATAGAGGTTGAAATGAAGAAAGGTACAGCTGTTAAAGAAGTGTATCTAGGCATGGAACAACTGTCTCTAAATCCAGATGGGAAGGAAATTGCTTATGTGTTGCTAGGTGACTTAGATCTTCCGAGAAACTCAATTCAGAATCTCAGGGCAGCTATTTATCAGATTAATGAGGAAGATGAAGAACTAAAAAATCTGAAGAAGAAACTGATTCAAATTCTTGAAAGCAAGGAAGAAGAATTGTTATCTGAATTCTTGAGACTGAATCTGTTTTATCAAAGAATTTCTGAAACTGTTCCTGATGATTTTTAGAAGGTATTTTGTTTTGAGTTTTTGACATCTTGAATCAAGGAATTTGTGCTTTGTTTTATAAAGAACAAATTGGGGGAGATTGTTAGATATTGATTCAAGAGATGATCAGGATCTGGGTATTACTGATCAGATACTGATGCTGACGTCATCAGGAATACAACGTCAGTATTGGATTATCAGGATTAGAAGCTGGTCAGTATTTGATGAAGATTCTCATCAGACCAGAGATCAAGGAAGATTGATATGTCGGTTCCTAATTTGTAGGGATGCAGCTATCATACAAGATATGCATTCAGAGATATATGTAATTGATTTAGAATATTTTGTAATTAATAGTGCAATTGTGTACACTATATAAACACAGTTTAGGTTTTACATTATTTAATCGCTTACACGAGTTATATTGTAACCTAGCAGCTCTTAAGAACATAAGAATTTCTTAAGAGAGTTTTGCAACAGTTTTATATCAGAGTTAATAAAGCTGTTATTGATTCATACTTGTGTTATTTGTTTTAAGTCGAAAATCTTATACAATTGTATTCAACCCCCCTTCTACAATTGTTATTTACTGGGCAACATATTATTTTAAAAATATGGGGAGGTCTGTAATTTCATAAACTTTGTTTTGATTTTAAAAATTATTTTTATCTTAATTTTCCATTTTGTTTCGATTTTTAAATGATTAAATCAGCTTTTAAAAGAAAATAGATTTTTCAGCATTTGGCAAAAGACTGTTTTGCCCCTGCCTCTATATAACAGTAGCCCTGCTCCATTTTCTTCTCTTGTTCGTTGTTTTCAGCAGCAGTGGTATTCTCCTCCTTCTTTTCTTCATTCCTCTTCGATTTTAATCACCAAAACATGCTTAAATGCGTGTTTTAATTCCCCAAATTATGTTCTTAAGTTTATTTGATAATTGGTTTGAGTTTGGAGTGAGTTTGTGTATGTATATATTCGTTTGTGTGTATGTATATGTTCTGAGATTTACATGCAAGCTCAATTAGTAAATCATTTGGTGATTAGATGATGTGGTTATGTGATTAAGAGCGTAATATCAAGATTTTATTAAGTTTGCTGTGTGTTCTTGAGTTTTGGGAAAAACCCTCTTTTCCGACCATGGTTTTCCGGTGAGTGGGTGGTCGGAGATGTATGATTGATGGTTGTGCAGTGGTATTAGATCATTATAAGTGTTAAATGGTAGCTTAAAATGATTGCATGTAAGAGGTTTTGCATTTTCAGATTTTACCAAATTTATATGAACAAATATATGAATTGATATGCTTCTTTTTGGTGATTAAAGATTGTTCTTGATGATTTCATGCTAGCTATTAATTAATTAAATGATATGTATGATTTTTCAGATTATTATATATTTGATTCGAATGTTTGATTATTAATAATTTATTCGAATTTTCATGAGATATTAAAATGAATTATCATGTGAATTAATGTTAATTAAGTGATAATCGTGCAATATGAATTTAGATGGTCATATGTATGATGTTTCGAATTATTAATAATTAATTCGAATTTTGAGAAATTATTAAGGATAATTTGAATTCTTTTAGTAATTAGTTAATAATGAGATTTTGTTGATTATTTGCCAAGTGCTAGTTGACGCTATTGATGGTTAATTTCGAATTTAAAGTAGTATGGTAAAGTGTAAGTAGTATGATTATGAATTGATATGAGATATATAAATCCTTGGGCTTGTAGGTGGATTTTATATCCATCGTAGGGAATTGATTGTGAATTGAGTCGGTAATGTTCCGACGGGATAGTGCTATAAACAGAGGAATTCTGCCCGATTTTTGTTAGAATTATAAGTTGTAAAGTCTATAGTATAAAGTTATAAGTTGATTGTAAGTCAAGATGCTATTGTATGCTAAGTGTTTAACTGACATACATGAATCATATGTTTTAATTACTAAGTGCTTAAATGATTACTTGATCATATGAAAGTACTTGGTGAATATGTTTAGTATATGGTCAAGGTATGTATATGTGTTAAGTTATTAAACGTTGTAGGAACCGTTGGGTAGAATAGAGTTAGACAATTGAGGATTATAGTGTACTGAAGCAATACCCTACCTGTATATAGGTACCAATTGGAATCCTAAGAGTGAGATATTTATCGGAGTTGACAAGCGTATTGGTAGCAAGATTGACGAATTATGGAGGAAAGATAGACGTATAGTCGATTAGAGACTAACGTGCAAAGAAGTAGAGACTGACGTATAATGAGTAGCAAATCTATGTGTTGGAAACAGAACTACGTATACTGAGGCAAGTATTTCTATCCTTCACTTATTGTTCAAGTGAAGCATATCTGCTACTGTTATTTATCCTATGTTTCATTCAAATCAATGTGCAAGTAACTCTGTCTTTACTTGCAGTTTCGATTCCTTATTGATATATCTTGTTGAGCATGCCTATCTTATACCATGTTGAACACAGATCCTTTATAGCCTGATTCTTTTTAATTGCTTCTTGACCATATATGCCATATTGTTTTCAAACGTCAAACTAAATTGGCTGACGGATAAACCCTGTTTTAAATAACCCATGTTGACCTTGAAACTTGGAAATCCTGATCAATTGCTTTGATGCCTTTGGGTCTATATCTTCTTGATCCAGACTTATACCCTATTTCATTAATGTTAGAGAACCTAGTCAAACCTTTTTGAATTTTATCATTGCAAACCAAAATGAGTTGTTTTCTTAAAAACTACCTTGAAGCTACCTAGACTGGGCTGATTTGTTATCAGAGAGTCGAAAGTACTTCGAGGTAAGGATTGTGGAAAGGTTAAGAGTTGAAATGTTTTATGAAGATAAACTAAGTTTTATAAATTGGAATGGTTTTAAAATAAAAGGTTTTATAATATATATTAGGAACTCCGTCAAAATGGTTTCTACGGATTCTTGACGATTGGAGAGACGGGACAAACGGGTAATGCTGGTCCCGTCTATTTTTTAGGTGTATTATTGTGTAGTTCTGGTATGTCCAGTTCAACACCTTTATAGGCCAATATGTTGCCTCTTGGGAACCCAAGCTATCCTAATGAGAGGAAATGATGTCCAGATGGACTCTGTGTCCGGTATGGGGACTTTATGGGCTGATCACCCGTATTGTCTATTGTAAATAAAACTCCAATCAATTTTCTTAAAATAATGATTGCTTTTAAATTACTGTGAAATGAAATTGGTTTACCGCTTGAAATATTATTTCTTTACGCAGTTTTGAACTATTCATTGCTAGCCTAATTACCAAATGATGCCCTGTCATTATCAAATGCCAGTACTACTTTTAATATTCCTAGCAGATCTATTTCTATCTTGTTATCAGTTGATCCCCTGTCATATTCAGGTGTCAGTATCATTTATGATTTGAAGAATGAAAAGTTTAATCCACTAATGAAAGTTGAATTACTCTCTTCAATTAAATTGATCATTGATATTATTCATCAATGAATTATAGAGATATTATTGTTTCACTTTATTAATAGCTTGCTGAGCATTATTGGCTTATTCTTGCTTTATTTTCCCTCCCCTTTCAGTTGGGGTTACGGATTGACTATCTTCAAATGACAATTCTATTGAGAGCGTTGAAGTGATCTCTAAAGATTAGATTGCAGAGTCAGCATGGACCGCGCTTCAGATAAGAAGGTATAATAGTTGTTGTGATTTAGATTCTTGTTTTATACTATAACCTGAGATCGATCCTTGTTGAGGGGTCGTCTGTATAATTAAGTTATACTTAATTGTATTGGTTGTGGCACCAAATCCTGACCCCGGATTTGGGGGCGTCACAGGTTGGTATCAGAGCAACAGGTTATGGTCACTGAAACAAGTTAGGACAATTAGGAGTAAGTATTTAAGTAAGACGTTAGGTAGAATGATTTAAGATAAGATTCGTATTAGGATTTCAAGATGAGAGTTGCGACTTTATTTAGTATGTCGACATATCGTGCGAGTAGGAGATCGATTCATCCAAAGGACCGGCTATGGATGAGGCAACTAATTCGAAGCTGCAAGTTTGGAAGACGTCATCTGAAGACCCTCGTATACTTTTTGGGATTCCTTCTGTGACTTTAGCTACAACGCGAACGTTATAGAGAGGGTACGAGAAGATCTATAAGCATGATGCAAACGCGAATACCGATATTTGTTTGGAGTAAGGGCGTGACTATTTCCTATTAGCCATTGCCTCATTTAATTCAGTGTCTGAGAGAATTGTTTTAAAAAAAAGAATTGATTCTTATTATCATTCTGAATTTTTGTAACTAATTCACGGTTTATATTGTTGCTGAAGCATTTGTTGCACAGTGATGATTAAAAATCGAGAATGAATTGAGATCTTCTTATTTATTCAACTCATTATTGTCAGGCCGGTTTTGGCAACTAAGTGTATTAGCACTTAGTCGATAATAGTGAGATTATGAGTAATTATGAATTTCTTAAATGTTTGTCTAATCAATAGTTGATTCATCCTTGTGATGATCAATTATGCTTCAATTTTTGAGAAAGCTTTGTATATCAGGTTTATTTAAAAACAATCCTAGTCTTTCAGAAATATTCCTATTTTTCAGAAGATACTAGATCCCACCTTATATACGAAAATTTTTGTGATTCTTGAATTCCTTTCATTTTTCCCTGTATATTCATTCTTCTTTATTTAAACTGGGATGAACAACCCTATATATATAGGGGATTCAGGGACATCCTATCTTTGTGATGGAAGTCTGGTGGGATGCCACTGATTGTATTTGTCATGAAAGTACTAAAGGCTGACCATCTTTTTGTATTAGGGCGGTTGACCTAATTGACAAATGCAACCTGATAAAAGTTCGGTGATCATATTGATCTCTCGGTTAAATTCTTTTACGAAAATTCTTTTTAAACAAAACTCAGCCTATATTCAGACATGTTGATACCTACTCATTTTATTATTTCGTTTTGCTAAAGAAAACCCTTATGATTTTGACGCTATCAGTGATTGGAAGTAGCGAAGGTAGACGCGATGACATCCTAAGTGGTCAAGGTTACATAAATGTCAATGGAGAATTGGTTGAGCTAGTCTGAGAGAATGATATATTACAATAGGGATGGAGCATTAAGTCAGTTTGCTTATTGGATTGACGATATATATATAAGGCATAATATTATTGAAAACTGAATAAAGATAAGGAAACAAGTGACAGGAGTATCAGAGTGTTAATTTGGTGAAGGTCGAAAGTTAAGTAATGGTAGAGATATTTGATAAGTGGAAATTGTTGTTGAGGAAGGATTAATTATGAATATATGATTATTATAAGTTTTACTTTGGATATAGCAGATTGAATATCACAAGGAATGGAATATTTTGGAGACCAACCGTTGAATATAAATTTTAGAATCAAAACAAGTTAACTTGAGAGAAGCAGAGCAAAGTTAGACAATTTGTTTCTAAGAAATTTCAATAGGAGTCGAAGCTTTGAATAAAGAGTAGAGTGATTGGGTTGGAGTTAACAAATTATGTGAGTACGGTTTAAAAAGTCGTGATTATTAGCAATAAAGGTGAATGGACTAAGATGAAATAAGATGGTAAGAAAGAGAGGACGGAGAATCAAGAAATTTGCATAATCGCTTTTACAGAAGGCAATGAGTATAGTTAAAATGGAATGAAGGATTTGTAAGAACTGGAATAGTAAGGCTAGGTGGCCACCCATATGATATGAATTAGCAGAGAACAACAAGACCTTCATTGTCAGAAGAAAGAAGTTCAAGAAGAAACAAATTAAGATTTGTACCAAGGTAAAAATTGAGAAGTACCAAGATGATTTGGCTGAAGCAAAATGTGAATGAGTTGATTGTAGAAGAATGGAATGATTAAAAGGAGATGAGTGGTGGAAGCGTATTTTATTCATTTATTCAGTTATTGGCAAATGTTAGAGTTATTATGTGTAGAGTCTAAAATGGAGGATTTGCAGAGTATGCAGAGTAATGTTTCCAAAGTTGATTCTTGGGAAATTGATATAGTAAAGTGTAACACCCCCAGATCCGGGGTCCGGGATCTGGTCGTTACGGTCTCAATTTCCATCCATAAAATCAATATAAACTGAATAACAACCTTGTGACCCAAACAATAATATAGAACACACACGTTATAGTCCCAGAGATGTAATCAGAGTAACCAAATTTATTAATCACACAGTTGAGTTCTTACAACCCAAAGAATTACAATATATACATTACTTACTCTTTGCCATCCATTTGTATATGTCATATAATAAATACATTTGATATTCATATGCTAACAACTAGCCTTCCAATAGCTTACTCTTCAGCAATGGTAGCTACGATCTCAGCGGTGAATCCTCTGACGGCTGACACCTGCTCGCACCAAGTGCACCTTGTGCGGCCATCTGATCTCACTGTTGTTGTGATATAAATAATAAAGCAAGGGTGAGCAATAGCCCACCAACAAGAATATAACTGAACAGTAATATATATGACAGTTCAAAGATATATTTTGAAACCATATGCCATGCATAACCGAAAATGGTGCCAAATCAATATAAAGGATGAAGTTACAGGGAACTCAACAGGTATATATTTCGTGGAAGCATATGCTATGCCAAAATAAGCAAGATAGCATCATTTTCATAAAATAGGAACTTGCAAGAAAGATATTGCAATTCCAGTTTGAAATACTTTTCAACTCTGCCAACTATGATGATGTTGCAGAAAATTTCCAACATTGAGTGATGAACTAATACTGGAGTTTGACGCGCCAGGAGACATAGCATATACACGATGATCAGTCGCATGTTATGCTCCCCACCTCTTGTTTACTACATGTAGAAGGAAGCACCGACAGATTTACTTGTTTACCGCCCTCTGGAACCCCCTCGACCAACGGTTGGGCCATTTGCTGGACCGGCGCCACTGGGTCACTTACGCATCTCCTAGTTCATTTCACATCCATAACTTGAAACGTAAAGTTCGTCTCCCTTTCCCCAAGTATAATACTTGTTGATAAGACTCCACAAAGTAATCGTATCTAATTGGAAAGGAAAATTCACCAATATTTCCCAAGCCGCTGCTTGTTAATGGATACCAACTTGTTCCAACATTCTTACCCCTCGAATAATGAGTGGGTATACACAATTCCATGAATAATAGCAACCAAGTTACGAACGAAATGAATAATTTATGACCGGGCAGTCACAAGATAAATAACATTCTTCAAGTCAGGTTCCCTTATATTTGAATCGAAGGAAGAATGGAATTACTGAGAACCTTCCTTGATAATAATAATAATAATAATAATAGGACTCTAAAATAATATATATAACATTCGAGGGTTGATGATACTATGTGAATGAAACCAAGTATCTTTGAAACGAGTTAGAAGAATTAAATAAATATTCCAAGAATATTTATTCGGTCACAGATATTGAAAAAGGGTTGCTCGGAATAATCTTTGAATAAATGTTCAGAATAATATTCATTGAACAAATAATGAATATTCAAATCAATAACAATGTTTATTGATGGAGTAACCGTCAGATGGACATTGGAGATGATATTTATTGAATCAATAGTGAATATTCAACTCAAGAAGGGTACATATTGATGGAATAATTATCGACTTAATATTTGGGACAATATTCATTGAATAAATAATGAATATTCAACTTAATAATATTTAGCGAAGAAATGATTATCGAATGAATATTTGAAATTATGTTCAATAATTGAATCGAATTTAAATAAAGGTCGAAGATAATATTCCTTATCTCAAGGGAATATTCAAAGTAATATTTATCGAAAAAATGGAGTTCGAATCAATGTTCAACTGATATTTATAAAATAAATAGAGATTGAATGAATATTCGAATTAATATTCATTTAAATAAATAAGGCTCGAATGAATATTAAAATAATATTCATTAAATAAATAAACTTGAATGAATATTCAAAATAATATTTATCGACTAAATAAGAATGAATATTCTTTAAGAAAATAACTTAACTGAGGGTTCGAATAATATTTATCAAATAATCTCAAAGGAATATCTCAATAATATTCGCCAGATAATAAATGGGAAATATTTACTTAATTATTTTCCTCTGAAAATAATATCTATATATATCAAGAATTATCGACTCCCGGTCTATAATCAAAGAATGAGATTCACTGCCCTTCGATTAAGGGTCTAAATAATTCCCGGCTTATAACTGATATGTATCTATCTAGCTTATAAGCCAACAATAAATCAGGGAACAAGTATCACAATATAACTTGAAAATAGGCATGCATGCTATGGCATATGTATAACAGAAATCATATATATATATATATATATATATATTCACAACAACAGCCTTTAAAAAGGTTTGAAAACTTGCCTGGAAATCGAGTACGGGTAGGGGTAGTGGTAGCGTGTCCCGGGTCAGCCTGATGATCTATAAATAGCCAAGGCATTCGGGATTAATCACTTAACTCCTTTCAAAGGTTAAGTATAAACTTAACTCAAATCGAAACACGTTTTCAAGTCGTTTCGTTATACCCCTCTAATTCACTCTTATTATTGCTTTTATCATCCGACACTTGTTCGTTAATAAAGCATGTCATTACCCTTACATATGGTAAGCATTCGATCTGTAAAATTTTTAAAGTCGAAAGATTATACCTCGAGATTTATCGATCGTTTGCTAAGTGGTTTACCGTAGTTATATCTAAGTATACTCTTTAGGGGTACTTTCGTACTTAACCTTGGTTCGAACATTTTTATAAAATCGAAAAACGATCTTTTTAATACGAGGTCTTCTCTCACACCACCCTTATGATCTCTAATATTTAATTACCAAGATTTGCCACTGCGATACTTATTTTACACGGTTCAATTTCAATTACGAATTCGCATTCTCGGTTTCGAACCACTTTTACGAATTTAATCATAACTCCTAAACCGTAAGTCAGAATGTTTCGATTCTTTTTCCAAAATGATCTATGGCTCGAGATCTATAAGGTTGGGTTAATTATTCATCAAGATCAGAGGTTCAATCTTACTGTCAAAAACGGATTTTAAGTGCTAACGAAATTTCGTCATTATAACGGCTATATATCGAACGTTCCGAAAATCATGTCGTCAATACCAAGCCACATCGGGCATCAATACAAGTTATACACATATTATACATCTCCTACTGTCCAAGAACATCATCTTGACCAACATATCACAATCATGTTTAGATCCACTAACAAACTTCATAATCATGCTTATAATCATACTACTACATCACTTACACTAAATCCATCAAGAACTTAACAAATCTCAAAGTAAGACCTAGGGTTTTAAGTGATGATTACCTTCCTTGGAGTGTCCTAGAGCCTCAATAAGACTTGATCTATCCTTGTGTGGCCTTAGAGTTGCTAGATCCACCATAAGAATTCAAGAAATCAAGATTAGTTCATAAAAGTTACTATTCATCCGCACTTTGATGATTTATTTGAAAATGGAAAAAGATGAATTTGAAGCTAAAATTTCTAGGAGATCATCACCATGATATGTAGTACTTACCATAAAAAGTTGAAGAACAAGTGATGGTTGGAAGTTGGACTTCCAATTAGCTAAGAATGGGCAGATTTTTATGGAGAAATGGAGAGAAAATGTTGTTTTGTTTTGTTGTTTTTGATGTGTAAAATGGCTAAATGCATGTATCTTTATATATATACTTGGATGCATCTCTTTTTAATGTGTTGTTGGCAATCTATTGGTGCCACTTGTTGGCTTCTTATTGGACCATGTGTTGGCTCCATATTAAGCAAGTCCATTTTTGGTTAAATGCTAAAGAATCATCCTAGTTGTAGTTGACTTACAAGTATGTCACTTAGGTTCTTCTTTTTCCACCAATTGCACATGTATGCATCTTGATTCTTTGCTTGTTCTTTTGTCCGGTTATTGCTCAATTTGATTGATCGTTCGTAGGAATATCTCAAAGATTTCTAGTTAGGGTTTTACCGGAAACCTTCTTAATAATTAGAATACCATTCTCCATCTTACTTAATACTTCTCGAATTTAAATTCCTTAAATACCTTTAATAAATCCTTAAGTCTGGTAGTGTCCAGAGAATTCTTGGAGAAAATAAAAGTGCTATTTTTCTGAATCCGATAGCTTTTACATACACTTATTTTCCCCTCGGATCACTAATACGAACCCAGAAATTCATTCCGGGTACTTCTATATAGTGTCGTCTCATAATATTCTTATTTCCATCAAAAACACTATTCATCACTTATTCTCTTTTTATTCCTGGTACTTAGAAAATATCTTTGTGCTTCCTCGAGCGTTCCTTAACTCTTTCATGGAACCTCCGTACTTGTAACCGATATCGATCTGGATGACACGAGGGTATCTATTTCTCTCTAGGGAATCTTATCTTAACATTCTAGGAGATAGATTATTCTAATCTAAGTTATCACCCAATAGCATCCTTCAGGACATATATCCTTGGAATCTATATCCTTTCATTATTCATTCCTTAAAACCAGTATTACATGGCAGTTGTAACCACTGTTCACTCTTACATCAATACATAATAAAAAGTTTTAATTTTGCCCAAAATCTGGGTTCTTACAGTCTTCCCTCCTTAAAAAGATTCCGTCCCGGAATCAGGTAGAAGACAATTGGGTACTTGTTGGTTATTTCACTTTCTAATTCTCTGGTCGGTCCTTACACATTCCAGTCTCTCTAAAGCACATCGTACTGGTGTTACAATACACCCTTTATACGTTCTACCACTTCATTAGTACTTTCGCACAACACATTATCTGGTGTACGCTCTTGTCTGGTCTTATACTATTATCCTTATTCGTACGTGCAGTGACTTCGGTATCACTAACGCGCTACGAATTCCGGAGATAACCTCACTCGTAATTTTGCAATTCCTGACCGCTTTAATCTTCGCAATCTCGCTCAATATATAGAATTAGAAGAATTTATTGAGAGATCACTATGATCAATGAACATTTGTTATATTGCATAGCTAGTACAGAAGGGGGCCAGCCTTTAGTACTTGACAAGCAATTAAGCAATTATTGGCATTCCACTTAGACTCCTATCACACAGATAGAGAGTCACGTAGTATTACCTCCCCTCCTTAAAGGGTTGTTCTTCTCAATTTAGAAGAAGATAAGTAAGGGAGAAGAAAAGGAAAGAATTTCAAAGAACTATATAAGAAAATTTTCCTGATTGTCAAAAATATCATACTTAGAATTTACCTCTGAACTATAGAGGTTTATTAGAGAAGAAAATAATCGTATTCGTATAAAATACTACTTTTTCATAATCTCACATATCACATGTCCTTGCTACTCTGTCCATCATTCTGTGGACCTATATTCTTGTTCGATATTGGTATCACCTACTTTTGGAAAATCCTTCAACCTCTCAGGTTAAAATCATGGATTTCTCGCTTGACATTATTATTACTGGCATTTCACGCCACGACACTGGCCATTCATATTCAGAATTCTAACACCATCAGATTGTCATTCCGATAGCTCATTAGGAAAACCCATTCATCAATCCATTCATAACATTCCTTGCTTCACTTCCATAATTATTTCTCAATCTTTTCTTTATCAATCACATCCTTCGTATTATCTAACTCTTATTTACTTTTGTTGTTTATCTCCACCTTCATCTCAGGGTTGAGGCACTCGTCACCTTTATTCAATACGTGTTACACGTTTGGGGCCAAATTTTCCTTTGTTCCACCATCTAGATTTCACTTTTTCATTCCATGAGTCTCTTTATTACTCAATCCATCTATTTCAAATTTCCTCGACTTTTCCAATCTTAACATGAGTTAATCTTTATGTCATTTATGCTTTAAATTTCAGCTTTCCATTATGACCGATATCTCCAATGTCAACCTCATACTTTTCTTACCTCATTTCTGGGGTTTCTCAGGAGTCCGCATATCTCTTCCTTTATTGATTCTCAATTCTATGATCATTTCTACCAGTCCCTTGGTTTCTATTTATACTATAATCACTCTATGAACTATCATGGCATTACCATTTATTTCAAGCATCATGTCATTCCCAAACTTAAACCGTCCGAAATAAACCTGGACGATTTCTTTAACTTGGATTCAATACAATCTATTTATCTTTTATTCCGACATTTCCACAGTTGTTATCATCTAATTTCTTAGAAGAATCACCACTACATTAATGTAGTCCATGGTTGAATCACCATCGGGTTCATTTACATAGGGCTTTAAAAGCTAGACATACGGGTTTCATGATTTGTCAAATCACCACTCTCTTAGGAAGACAAAATAATCACTATTCCTTACCCATAAGGAATACTTCCTGAACTTGATACAGATATCACATGAAGAAGATAGAATTGCAGAAGAGCTTCAAGCATTGCAGCTAGGATAGGTTGAGGAGATTATTAATCGTATATCTCTAGTTGAAGACTAGAGCTCAGCGTTTTACTTAATCACTTTCCAAATCTCGTTAATCCAGGGATACCTTTCAGCATCACGAATCTTTAACTTCATGTACTCTATCTTGTTTGCGCAGAAATATACCAACATAAACTTGCTTGTCATTCATCATCATGCCATTTAGCTTATCAGTATTTGTACCATCTCTATTTCTGGTCATCTACTACCAATTCCTTGTTACTTAACCTCCCCCCTCTCTTTCCAAAGGAAAGGCGAGTCTCTTGGGGAATTTGGTCTGGCCTGTCGTAGAGCCTCCTAATGTCGGTAAGGTGCTACCGGCAACATCAGGAATCGAATCTTTACTTAAACTTTTCTTATAGTTTATTCTGGCACAATCATCAGACGGAATGTAATTTCCTCTACCACCTTATGACCATCAAGGTCCTTTACCATATCATTCTATCTCTTTAGTATGAGCATATATACTTACTCCCTTATACTTAAAGTGTCGGCCACCTCATTGGTCTTTCCTGAATATAATATTTCCTTGAAATCAATATTTTCTGGATCTATTCCAACTCAGGGTGGAAGCATCCTCCCTTGAACTCTGCTAGATGAGAGAAAATATATTCCAGTCTTTTTCCAAAAAAAATCATTGCTTCCACCTTTCTGTGGGAACTTTATCACGGTTACTCCCAATCATATCTAGGATATTTCTTATCTCAGTCCTTTCTTATTTTAGGAAATCTCAACCTTATTGGTTCAATCCATACTTGCTCATGGTTTCATACCTGCTTTATCTGGCCTTATTGTTACTATGTCATACATTCCTTACCAAACTTTACTCCTTTCCTTATAGGGTTTCTTATGTCATTCTCACCATTCCTCCTGTATCTTCTGGGCACAGGGTATATCAAACATCATTAACCAATTCTATAACGATTCTGCCTTTGTACTTTTCGAGACTCCTTTCCATAAATCCTTATAGGTTATTGATACCTTGGTCGATTTAACTTATATCGTCTGATTTCACAATGTCTTTATTAGGGGTGAGGCTATCCTTTGTGCATCCCCCAGGGTTCGTCTTAATCTCTGGACATTCTATCCTCAATTCTATTTGCAAGGAATACATACATCCTGTATGTGGCAATTCAATCATATATCCTTAATAAGGGTCTCTTTTTAATCATTCTCATCTTGATAATCTATAGGTAGCCTAATGCTAATCTCTTCTTTCAAACGAATGTCAGTCTATATAACCTTCCAAAAGACAACATATGTCTATCTGTCTTTCTTACAGAACTTGGTAATGGTAGCAATGATGCTCTGGAAGATATTAGTCGTGTTTAACGTGAATCTCTTAGTGTCTAATGCTCTTTTTGAGGACGCTAAGCTTCAGATAACATTTATACATCATACTACGCCATCTTTGACAATCTTTGTAACTCTTTATTGGTCACTATCCTCAATCCCAATACTTCCATGGTATATATAAAATCCATCATCATGTTTCTCAATTCATTTTATATCAAAAGTCCTCGCGGTTGGCACTTGGTTAGAAGCACCCCGCTTTGTCCTTACCTTGCTGGTTCAGTCACTCGATAATCTTTAGTGACTTGGCCCCAACTGGCCATGCTAAAATATGTGAGTTTAGGGGTCGGCTAATAGCATTACTTTTCTAGCAATTGCTGGCATAGTGCCTTCTACTTTGATACCTTTTGATCTTTTCAAAACTTCACTCCATGTAAGTCTCAATCGACTTCTCGGTGCCATCTCCGGTCACCTTCCCTTTTCTTTTATTCTTCTAGTTACTCTTATCAATTTCATGTGCCACAAAAGCTTAACATTTCTAGCATGACAACTTTTTCATTTAAGTCCATCCCGAACTTTCTTAGTCCGGCTTGTTCCTTGATTATATTTCCCTTTTTACCATCCAATCTTATCTTCATTAGTTTATTTCTAGAATCAATCGTAATAATCGGGATCTATCTACCAATCCATATAGCGGCTACCTTACCCAATTCATAGGGTTTGCTTCAGTTTCCACTCTCCTCAGTGATGTATTCAGATAATCAGAAAGACAAGGTTTGCCAAATTTTGTCCAATTCCTTTCCAGGATTAGGGAAATTTCAGTCAATCTATCCACCCACTGGTTACATTGAGAAGATCAATTTCGATACCCATGGAATATTTCTATGAACATCCGAGCTGGTCGAACCATAAACAGTTACAGTAGCGAAATGATTGACATAAAGCTGGGAGTTTAACCATTAGAAGGAAACCAAATATACATCTTCCCTAGAAGGGGAATCAAAAGTTTCAAACTAAACATGCCATACCTCCCCGATACATGTTTGTCCTAATAGTCGATACCACCGAATACCAGTCTACTTAATAACTAGTCTCGGAAGGAACACTACCATCGGGGTCAGTCGTTTCCCAGAATTTGCACTACCAAGGTCATCCGAATCTGGTGAACCGTGTTGTCCAATTGTGTTCGAAAATTATGTTGTCCTGTTGCACAAGCACAACACCTAAACCTGTACGAGGTGCATCCTTATATATTCCAAAATTTTCCTTCTTCCATTAGGTAACGTCAATGCTGGGTCGTCATCAGTTTTTATCTTTAACTCCAGGGAGATTTTCCCCCATTTATCTTGTCCATTCAAACTTTTAGTCTTACCAATAAGTCGGGTTACGGGACTGCACTCTTTGTATAGTCCTGAGCAAATCTTTGGTAATACCATGTAAATCTTATGAAATTTATCACCTTTGTCGGTGTGGTTGGCCAATCTCCATTTGAAACTGTCTTTAATTTGGTGGGGTCAATCAATCACTACTTCCTATTAATCATATGTCCTACTGTCTGGACTTTATTTTGCCAAAAATCTCACTTCGAGAACATGGCCTACACCTATTCATTCAGGTTTCATCTAAAAGCATTCTCAATTTCATCTCAACCACTGCTTGCCTTACTCAATCCATTTATGATTCAGTGTCAAAATAAACTTAAGGTAACTACCATAATCCATTCAAGGAAAAGAAGGAATTTACTATTCCTTTAAATCACATGAATCTAATGTTTCTGGTCCATCATTCCACTGAATTGAACTAGACTTTACTTGGTTCCTGACGATAGCCTTATTACTAGTTTATCACAGACTCATTGGTCTTCTCCTCTTGTAGGTTCTGAGATCCTTGTCTCGCTTACTACTTCCTTATATACTTTATTCAATCATGCCATCACCTTTCAATGTCTTTATTTTCTAAGTTGATCCATTCATAAAATGGACATTTCCTTGAACCCAACCACCTTATCAATCTAAGTTTGACTTTACAAATTATCACTTATGAAATCTGCCTTCTCATGGTGAATTATCATTACAATATTCATACTAATTCATTTATCACCTGATATGGCACTTGCTGCCTCTATCTTAACTGCTCCTGGAGACTCTGCTCCTTGTCCTCTATTGTTGTCTTTGATAATCATGTACCACTCTATCTCTTTCCTCATTAATCTAAAGGTCTCTAAGGTTTTAATCTATCCCCATATAGGATCTCAAGTAATTCCTCAAATCTATCCTACCTGCTGGTACTTCATCTAGCAGTCCAGCTATGAATCCAATACGCATCTTTAGTTCTCTTAATAATATCTCAGTTCTTTATGCTCACTTTTATGAGCACTATACCTTAACTCTTACAGTCTCTCTGGCTGTAGCCCTCATTTCCTGAAGTGTAAACTCCTTATACTTATCAATATTTCCTTCCTCTGCTGGGACCTCAACCGGGTCCTCTGTAGGGTGCTCTATCGAATCCACCATCCGATCTTCAACATCAAAACAAGCATCATTATGTTACTGCTCGTAATCCCCAAGGTCTGTCGCCTTACTAGTCGATACAAGAACGAGCTAAGTTACTATCATGATACTTTAGGGTTCCCATAAGGGTTTTATATGTCAATACTACATTATATAGTCTGACTATGAACTTGGCAAGAGTTCTTATTATCTTAATGAATTTATTGTTTTAACGTCACGTCATCTCTGGGATTTATAACGCTCTCTCTGATACCATTTCTGTAACACCCCCAGATCCGGGGTCCGGGATCTGGTCGTTACGGTCTCAATTTCCATCCATAAAATCAATATAAACTGAATAACAACCTTGTGACCCAAACAATAATATAGAACACACACGTTATAGTCCCAGAGATGTAATCAGAGTAACCAAATTTATTAATCACACAGTTGAGTTCTTACAACCCAAAGAATTACAATATATACATTACTTACTCTTTGCCATCCATTTGTATATGTCATATAATAAATACATTTGATATTCATATGCTAACAACTAGCCTTCCAATAGCTTACTCTTCAGCAATGGTAGCTACGATCTCAGCGGTGAATCCTCTGACGGCTGACACCTGCTCGCACCAAGTGCACCTTGTGCGGCCATCTGATCTCACTGTTGTTGTGATATAAATAATAAAGCAAGGGTGAGCAATAGCCCACCAACAAGAATATAACTGAACAGTAATATATATGACAGTTCAAAGATATATTTTGAAACCATATGCCATGCATAACCGAAAATAGTGCCAAATCAATATAAAGGATGAAGTTACAGGGAACTCAACAGGTATATATTTCGTGGAAGCATATGCTATGCCAAAATAAGCAAGATAGCATCATTTTCATAAAATAGGAACTTGCAAGAAAGATATTCCAATTCCAGTTTGAAATACTTTTCAACTCTGCCAACTATGATGATGTTGCAGAAAATTTCCAACATTGAGTGATGAACTAATACTGGAGTTTGACGCGCCAGGAGACATAGCATATACACGATGATCAGTCGCATGTTATGCTCCCCACCTCTTGTTTACTACATGTAGAAGGAAGCACCGACAGATTTACTTGTTTACCGCCCTCTGGAACCCCCTCGGCCAACGGTTGGGCCATTTGCTGGACCGGCGCCACTGGGTCACTTACGCATCTCCTAGTTCATTTCACATCCATAACTTGAAACGTAAAGTTCGTCTCCCTTTCCCCAAGTATAATACTTGTTGATAAGACTCCACAAAGTAATCGTATCTAATTGGAAAGGAAAATTCACCAACATTTCCCAAGCCGCTGCTTGTTAATGGATACCAACTTGTTCCAACATTCTTACCCCTCGAATAATGAGTGGGTATACACAATTCCATGAATAATAGCAACCAAGTTACGAACGAAATGAATAATTTATGACCGGGCAGTCACAAGATAAATAACATTCTTCAAGTCAGGTTCCCTTATATTCGAATCGAAGGAAGAATGGAATTACTGAGAACCTTCCTTGATAATAATAATAATAATAATAATAATAGGACTCTAAAATAATATATATAACATTCGAGGGTTGATGATACTATGTGAATGAAACCAAGTATCTTTGAAACGAGTTAGAAGAATTAAATAAATATTCCAAGAATATTTATTCGGTCACAGATATTGAAAAAGGGTTGCTCGGAATAATCTTTGAATAAATGTTCAGAATAATATTCATTGAACAAATAATGAATATTCAAATCAATAACAATGTTTATTGATGGAGTAACCGTCAGATGGACATTGGAGATGATATTTATTGAATCAATAGTGAATATTCAACTCAAGAAGGGTACATATTGATGGAATAATTATCGACTTAATATTTGGGACAATATTCATTGAATAAATAATGAATATTCAACTTAATAATATTTAGCGAAGAAATGATTATCGAATGAATATTTGAAATTATGTTCAATAATTGAATCGAATTTAAATAAAGGTCGAAGATAATATTCCTTATCTCAAGGGAATATTCAAAGTAATATTTATCGAAAAAATGGAGTTCGAATCAATGTTCAACTGATATTTATAAAATAAATAGAGATTGAATGAATATTCGAATTAATATTCATTTAAATAAATAAGGCTCGAATGAATATTAAAATAATATTCATTAAATAAATAAACTTGAATGAATATTCAAAATAATATTTATCGACTAAATAAGAATGAATATTCTTTAAGAAAATAACTTAACTGAGGGTTCGAATAATATTTATCAAATAATCTCAAAGGAATATCTCAATAATATTCGCCAGATAATAAATGGGAAATATTTACTTAATTATTTTCCTCTGAAAATAATATCTATATATATCAAGAATTATCGACTCCCGGTCTATAATCAAAGAATGAGATTCACTGCCCTTCGATTAAGGGTCTAAATAATTCCCGGCTTATAACTGATATGTATCTATCTAGCTTATAAGCCAACAATAAATCAGGGAACAAGTATCACAATATAACTTGAAAATAGGCATGCATGCTATGGCATATGTATAACAGAAATCATATATATATATATATATATTCACAACAACAGCCTTTAAAAAGGTTTGAAAACTTGCCTGGAAATCGAGTACGGGTAGGGGTAGTGGTAGCGTGTCCCGGGTCAGCCTGATGATCTATAAATAGCCAAGGCATTCGGGATTAATCACTTAACTCCTTTCAAAGGTTAAGTATAAACTTAACTCAAATCGAAACACGTTTTCAAGTCGTTTCGTTATACCCCTCTAATTCACTCTTATTATTGCTTTTATCATCCGACACTTGTTCGTTAATAAAGCATGTCATTACCCTTACATATGGTAAGCATTCGATTTGTAAAATTTTTAAAGTCGAAAGATTATACCTCGAGATTTATCGATCGTTTGCTAAGTGGTTTACCGTAGTTATATCTAAGTATACTCTTTAGGGGTACTTTCGTACTTAACCTTGGTTCGAACATTTTTATAAAATCGAAAAACGATCTTTTTAATACGAGATCTTCTCTCACACCACCCTTATGATCTCTAATATTTAATTACCAAGATTTGCCACTGCGATACTTATTTTACACGGTTCAATTTCAATTACGAATTCGCATTCTCGGTTTCGAACCACTTTTACGAATTTAATCATAACTCCTAAACCGTAAGTCAGAATGTTTCGATTCTTTTTCCAAAATGATCTATGGCTCGAGATCTATAAGGTTGGGTTAATTATTCATCAAGATCAGAGGTTCAATCTTACTGTCAAAAACGGATTTTAAGTGCTAACGAAATTTCGGCATTATAACGGCTATATATCGAACGTTCCGAAAATCATGTCGTCAATACCAAGCCACATCGGGCATCAATACAAGTTATACACATATTATACATCTCCTACTGTCCAAGAACATCATCTTGACCAACATATCACAATCATGTTTAGATCCACTAACAAACTTCATAATCATGCTTATAATCATACTACTACATCACTTACACTAAATCCATCAAGAACTTAACAAATCTCAAAGTAAGACCTAGGGTTTTAAGTGATGATTACCTTCCTTGGAGTGTCCTAGAGCCTCAATAAGACTTGATCTATCCTTGTGTGGCCTTAGAGTTGCTAGATCCACCATAAGAATTCAAGAAATCAAGATTAGTTCATAAAAGTTACTATTCATCCACACTTTGATGATTTATTTGAAAATGGAAAAAGATGAATTTGAAGCTAAAATTTCTAGGAGATCATCACCATGATATGTAGTACTTACCATAAAAATTTGAAGAACAAGTGATGGTTGGAAGTTGGACTTCCAATTAGCTAAGAATGGGCAGATTTTTATGGAGAAATGGAGAGAAAATGTTGTTTTGTTTTGTTGTTTTTGATGTGTAAAATGGCTAAATGCATGTATCTTTATATATATACTTGGATGCATCTCTTTTTAATGTGTTGTTGGCAATCTATTGGTGCCACTTGTTGGCTTCTTATTGGACCATGTGTTGGCTCCATATTAAGCAAGTCCATTTTTGGTTAAATGCTAAAGAATCATCCTAGTTGTAGTTGACTTACAAGTATGTCACTTAGGTTCTTCTTTTTCCACCAATTGCACATGTATGCATCTTGATTCTTTGCTTGTTCTTTTGTCCGGTTATTGCTCAATTTGATTGATCGTTCGTAGGAATATCTCAAAGATTTCTAGTTAGGGTTTTACCAGAAACCTTCTTAATAATTAGAATACCATTCTCCATCTTACTTAATACTTCTCGAATTTAAATTCCTTAAATACCTTTAATAAATCCTTAAGTCTGGTAGTGTCCAGAGAATTCTTGGAGAAAATAAAAGTGCTATTTTTCTGAATCCGATAGCTTTTACATACACTTATTTTCCCCTCGGATCACTAATACGAACCCAGAAATTCATTCCGGGTACTTCTATATAGTGTCGTCTCATAATATTCTTATTTCCATCAAAAACACTATTCATCACTTATTCTCTTTTTATTCCTGGTACTTAGAAAATATCTTTGTGCTTCCTCGAGCGTTCCTTAACTCTTTCATGGAACCTCCGTACTTGTAACCGATATCGATCTGGATGACACGAGGGTATCTATTTCTCTCTAGGGAATCTTATCTTAACATTCTAGGAGATAGATTATTCTAATCTAAGTTATCATCCAATAGCATCCTTCAGGACATATATCCTTGGAATCTATATCCTTTCATTATTCATTCCTTAAAACCAGTATTACATGGCAGTTGTAACCACTGTTCACTCTTACATCAATACATAATAAAAAGTTTTAATTTTGCCCAAAATCTGGGTTCTTACAGTCTTCCCTCCTTAAAAAGATTCCGTCCCGGAATCAGGTAGAAGACAATTGGGTACTTGTTGGTTATTTCACTTTCTAATTCTCTGGTCGGTCCTTACACATTCCAGTCTCTCTAAAGCACATCGTACTGGTGTTACAATACACCCTTTATACGTTCTACCACTTCATTAGTACTTTCGCACAACACATTATCTGGTGTACGCTCTTGTCTGGTCTTATACTATTATCCTTATTCGTACGTGCAGTGACTTCGGTATCACTAACGCGCTACGAATTCCGGAGATAACCTCACTCGTAATTTTGCAATTCCTGACCGCTTTAATCTTCGCAATCTCGCTCAATATATAGAATTAGAAGAATTTATTGAGAGATCACTATGATCAATGAACATTTGTTATATTGCATAGCTAGTACAGAAGGGGGCCAGCCTTTAGTACTTGACAAGCAATTAAGCAATTATTGGCATTCCACTTAGACTCCTATCACACAGATAGAGAGTCACGTAGTATTACCTCCCCTCCTTAAAGGGTTGTTCTTCTCAATTTAGAAGAAGATAAGTAAGGGAGAAGAAAAGGAAAGAATTTCAAAGAACTATATAAGAAAATTTTCCTGATTGTCAAAAATATCATACTTAGAATTTACCTCTAAACTATAGAGGTTTATTAGAGAAGAAAATAATCGTATTCGTATAAAATACTACTTTTTCATAATCTCACATATCACATGTCCTTGCTACTCTGTCCATCATTCTGTGGACCTATATTCTTGTTCGATATTGGTATCACCTACTTTTGGAAAATCCTTCAACCTCTCAGGTTAAAATCATGGATTTCTCGCTTGACATTATTATTACTGGCATTTCACGCCACGACACTGGCCATTCATATTCAGAATTCTAACACCATCAGATTGTCATTCCGATAGCTCATTAGGAAAACCCATTCATCAATCCATTCATAACATTCCTTGCTTCACTTCCATAATTATTTCTCAATCTTTTCTTTATCAATCACATCCTTCGTATTATCTAACTCTTATTTACTTTTGTTGTTTATCTCCACCTTCATCTCAGGGTTGAGGCACTCGTCACCTTTATTCAATACGTGTTACACGTTTGGGGCCAAATTTTCCTTTGTTCCACCATCTAGATTTCACTTTTTCATTCCATGAGTCTCTTTATTACTCAATCCATCTATTTCAAATTTCCTCGACTTTTCCAATCTTAACATGAGTTAATCTTTATGTCATTTATGCTTTAAATTTCAGCTTTCCATTATGACCGATATCTCCAATGTCAACCTCATACTTTTCTTACCTCATTTCTGGGGTTTCTCAGGAGTCCGCATATCTCTTCCTTTATTGATTCTCAATTCTATGATCATTTCTACCAGTCCCTTGGTTTCTATTTATACTATAATCACTCTATGAACTATCATGGCATTACCATTTATTTCAAGCATCATGTCATTCCCAAACTTAAACCGTCCGAAATAAACCTGGACGATTTCTTTAACTTGGATTCAATACAATCTATTTATCTTTTATTCCGACATTTCCACAGTTGTTATCATCTAATTTCTTAGAAGAATCACCACTACATTAATGTAGTCCATGGTTGAATCACCATCGGGTTCATTTACATAGGGCTTTAAAAGCTAGACATACGGGTTTCATGATTTGTCAAATCACCACTCTCTTAGGAAGACAAAATAATCGCTATTCCTTACCCATAAGGAATACTTCCTGAACTTGATACAGATATCACATGAAGAAGATAGAATTGCAGAAGAGCTTCAAGCATTGCAGCTAGGATAGGTTGAGGAGATTATTAATCGTATATCTCTAGTTGAAGACTAGAGCTCAGCGTTTTACTTAATCACTTTCCAAATCTCGTTAATCCAGGGATACCTTTCAGCATCACGAATCTTTAACTTCATGTACTCTATCTTGTTTGCGCAGAAATATACCAACATAAACTTGCTTGTCATTCATCATCATGCCATTTAGCTTATCAGTATTTGTACCATCTCTATTTCTGGTCATCTAATACCAATTCCTTGTTACTTAACCTCCCCCCTCTCTTTCCAAAGGAAAGGCGAGTCTCTTGGGGAATTTGGTCTGGCCTGTCGTAGAGCCTCCTAATGTCGGTAAGGTGCTACCGGCAACATCAGGAATCGAATCTTTACTTAAACTTTTCTTATAGTTTATTCTGGCACAATCATCAGACGGAATGTAATTTCCTCTACCACCTTATGACCATCAAGGTCCTTTACCATATCATTCTATCTCTTTAGTATGAGCATATATACTTACTCCCTTATACTTAAAGTGTCGGCCACCTCATTGGTCTTTCCTGAATATAATATTTCCTTGAAATCAATATTTTCTGGATCTATTCCAACTCAGGGTGGAAGCATCCTCCCTTGAACTCTGCTAGATGAGAGAAAATATATTCCAGTCTTTTTCCAAAAAAAAATCATTGCTTCCACCTTTCTGTGGGAACTTTATCACGGTTACTCCCAATCATATCTAGGATATTTCTTATCTCAGTCCTTTCTTATTTTAGGAAATCTCAACCTTATTGGTTCAATCCATACTTGCTCATGGTTTCATACCTGCTTTATCTGGCCTTATTGTTACTATGTCATACATTCCTTACCAAACTTTACTCCTTTCCTTATAGGGTTTCTTATGTCATTCTCACCATTCCTCCTGTATCTTCTGGGCACAGGGTATATCAAACATCATTAACCAATTCTATAACGATTCTGCCTTTGTACTTTTCGAGACTCCTTTCCATAAATCCTTATAGGTTATTGATACCTTGGTCGATTTAACTTATATCGTCTGATTTCACAATGTCTTTATTAGGGGTGAGGCTATCCTTTGTGCATCCCCCAGGGTTCGTCTTAATCTCTGGACATTCTATCCTCAATTCTATTTGCAAGGAATACATACATCCTGTATGTGGCAATTCAATCATATATCCTTAATAAGGGTCTCTTTTTAATCATTCTCATCTTGATAATCTATAGGTAGCCTAATGCTAATCTCTTCTTTCAAACGAATGTCAGTCTATATAACCTTCCAAAAGACAACATATGTCTATCTGTCTTTCTTACAGAACTTGGTAATGGTAGCAATGATGCTCTGGAAGATATTAGTCGTGTTTAACGTGAATCTCTTAGTGTCTAATGCTCTTTTTGAGGACGCTAAGCTTCAGATAACATTTATACATCATACTACGCCATCTTTGACAATCTTTGTAACTCTTTATTGGTCACTATTGTGACAGCCCCAAATCCGGGGTCATGAATCTGGGCCATCACGGACCAACTTCCATTCAAAATCAATATCTCTTGGGTTTTTTTTTTTTGTAATTAATACTTATGCAATTGACCCCACAGTAATACACACACACACACATGTCATATGCTCAGAGAACAACATTCACCATAATAAAAGTTTAAAGTTAAACAGTTATTACAAACCCAGAATCATACTTAAGTACATTGTTGAGTGACGCTTCTACAAGAAGCATTTCAACAACCAAATTTATTACAACCTTACACACTTAATATACATAAAACCACTAAACCCCTTGCGCTTGCCATCTACCTCCGGAATCGATGCTAACGTGCCCTCAGAAGTTCACCTTTCCCTTACCCTTTTACGGGGCGTTCTGCGCAGTATTGGCATACCTAGCTGTATATAGATAAGTAGCAAGAGTGAGCTATAATAGCTCAGCAAGATATTATTATAACTAGAGTTTAAAAATGTGACCAAGTATACATGTATATACATATGTAAATGGTAAGCACTTATAGACTTTAAGGAAGAATCAAAATTCTTATTTAATAATACATCATCCACTTACTATTATAAGAAAGAAATCTAGAATAATACAGTATCAGTTTCTCTTCTTAAATATAACAATCAATATAATCTTTCAGTGTAATATCTCAGGATAATATGAATACTTACTTAAATCTCTTACTATCATCATCTCATTTCCTTCTTATGTAACAATTTTTATAAATTAATATAAAATCAGTTTCTCTTCATCTATAACAATAATTCCATCTTTCATATCATTTTCCCTTTCCAGTATACCAATCTAACTTTATCATTTATTCTTTATTCACATATTGTAGGGGTTTTCACTGTTGCCGAATACGTGAGGCACGATGATCAGTCGCCTTCCGTATCCGTCCCTTTTTACTACCGGTAGACGGAGGTAGGTCTGCTACCATCCCCCAGGAGGAAGGTCTACCACTACATCCTCCTTCGGCAACTCTTGGGCCGAAATGAAACATTAAGTGCTGGACTGTGCAACTTCCACACGGCCTCTTACGCTTACTGTTGTAATATTAAGTGCTGGACTGTGCAACTTCCACACGGCCTCTTACGCTTACTGTTGTAATATTAAGTGCTGGACTGTGCAACTTCCACACGGCCTCTTATGCTTACTGTTGTAAATTCCCCTTTTTATAAGATCATTATTCAATTTATCAACACCATTTCACATTTCCATTCCCGTATATCACTTTCATTCTCGCACATTATTTCTATAAAATATATGTATATAACATACACTAAAAAGAATGTTTATAATATAGCATTATAAACCTTATAACCCTAGATAACAACTGATACCATTCTCTTTCATATCTCTTTTACCATAAAGCATATTCGCTTCATTCATAATCATATCCACATTCATAATCCATATTCAAAAATCTTAGTAAACAGGGAATATATCCCTACTCATCTCATCATATAAGATTCATATATTATCCACCAAAACCATTTCCTTTGAACATAAACAGTATATCAAAATAAGGATAAAAGAAATCTTGTTCCCTTTAATCCATATCCATACTCATATCTCCCTTTAATTTCCAAAATCAGGAAAACAAATTCTTAACAATATAGCAATAATAGAATCACATATATATTCCATAAAATCATTTTTCTTTGCAGATAAATAATTTTTCAAAACAGGGATAGAAGAAATCTTGCCTTGGTTTCTGTATCCTGATAGTATAGCTGGTCCCTCCTCCGGAATTTCTATAAACACAAAAGGACCGTCATTAGAATACCACATCTCTTACTCACTACCCTCTCGTATAACAAAACCCTTTACACTTCAACATATGTTTAACGTATTATTATTACCCCAAAGGTTCAAGGACTTAACCATTTATAAGCTCAAACGAAGTTTCAGTGGTTTTCACCATTTTCCCTAACGACCACACTTAACTGTAAAAATTCTCAGAAAATATGGATTTTGAATTTTAATGTAAGGTCAACTGTCAAGGGTCCTCTGACCACCCTACTATACTATCCCAAAATTTCGTGACTTATAAAAATGTCTAAGTATGGTAACTTTAACCTCAAAATTGATACAATTACGTTTTCTCGGTTATCGAACGTCTTTCACTAAAACTGACTTTTCTCCTAAACCGTTCATCAGATTTTAACGCACCTTATATCAAAACGATCTATGAACTAAGATCTATCCTTTCATGGTCAATTGGTAACCTAGGCAGTGAGGTACCGTATGAATACAGGGGTCACAAAACAGGGCAGTTTTCATTCTAACGAAAATCGGACATTATAACTGCTGTAATTTCATACTTTCCAAAATCAAACTCCTCCAAATCAATCATCAAACACAATAATCATCACCTACACCATGTGGTCTTCATTACCAGCCATGGTTACACTCCCAAACTCCTTCCAAAATCAACTCAAACCACTTACAAACACTTATAACATCATAAACATAACCTTTATACCACTTAATCACTAAACACAACCATATCCATCATAAATATAAAAGGGCAAGCATGTTTATACCTTCTTGAAGCTTTGACAACACTTAACAATCCTTGATATATCCTTAAACAACTTTATCTTAGCTAGAATCAACTAAAGGAACCATAAAATCAAAGTTAGTTTCTTGAAATTACTATTCACTACTATTCATCATCAACTTTCATGAATTTATTACCTTACCAAATGATGCTTGATTGCTATGAAACTTGGTGGATGTCTCTATATATCCTCAAGTAACCTCCATGATTTTTCCCTTGATTTTTAGTTGATTCTAGCTAGGGTTTTGAAATTGATTTTTTTCTTGATGAATAGTGACCTACGAATTTTGATGAAATGAAGAAGATGAGATTTGTTTTGTGTTGGTTAGATCTTATCTTGGTGTTTACTTGTTAATCTAGAGTGTTATGGAAGCCTTGGAAGATATTTTGTGGTTAAAAGCCATGTGAAAGTACTAATTTACCCTTAAAAACAAGTTAATGGAAAGTGATACCACTTGGATTTTCTAATCTCTTATTTTCTAAGTTTTCTAAGTAAAATGCCCATCACATTGGTAAATAATATGGTATGTATCCTTGTTATATTACTAATCTTGGTTGCTTAGTTTCCATACTCGTCTAATTGTGGTTCGTTTCGAGTAAACCTCATTATCTCAGTGGTTTTCGAAATCATTTACGAATCCAATTTCCTTTGGTATTCTCTTAACTTAATAATCCCTTGGTTTAATCTAAATTCACTAATCCCTCAATTTGTCATTCTTATAATATTTCCATGCTCCTCAATATCCAATAGAAGCTTATTCGAAATCAAAATCCTCAAAATCCATATTCAGGAATTTCTGAAATCTATCGTCATTTCGAGTCACTTAATTTCAGTGTATAATATTAATATGGTTTCTGTTTATTCATTTTCTGTTTCCATTATAGGGTACCTACGTACCATTTCTCTAAATCCTCGAAATTTACTATTCATGTGACCACTGTAGCATTACTGAAGTTAGGGTTATTACATCCTTCCCCCCTTAAAAGGATTCCGTCCCGGAATCACGTCAAAAATGTCCATAGATACCTTTTCATCTACACCTTATAACTTCTATACCACTTTCTCCATCCTTTTTCCTTCATAATATCTCTATCTTGTTTTGCGCAAAATTACACCAACATTAAACTTGCTTGTCATTCATCAACATCCCTCTTTTAGTTATGGGTATCGGCCACCACATTGGCCTCCCCTGAATGGTAGTATATCTCACTTATGGTTTATCCCTATGTTGATCTCTATCATGACATAAAATATACACACTTCGATCTTATTATATCTTGTCTCTGTAAAATCTTCCAGAATCTGGCTCGAATAAAATTCCTTGAAACAATTGTAAGAAAATACTTCCTATAATATATATTTCCTGTTCGTATCCAAACAAGTCTATGGTTTACCCCCAAAATACTATTATTCTCCTTTTCATAGAATTTCTAACCCCTAACAGATACTGATTTTCCTTATCTAGATTGTCAACCTACATATACCATTCATTGACCACATTTATTTCTTAACCAAACATTTACACTAAAGATTTAAATACTAAAAAAAATGTTCACCTGCATCTGTATCCGGCTTTTTCAATGCTTCTCCTAAAGTTATGTTGTACACTCTGGCAGTAGGTTTATTTGAAACAGTCATACTTTGTCCCGGCGCAGATGACCCACCGGAACGGCAATCTCTAGCAAAGTGTCCTAGTTTCCCACATTGATAACACTTGATATCAATCTTGTCAGTTGATGTGCACTGATTATAATAGTGTCCTTTCTGTCCGCACTTAAAGCAAGTTACTTCCGACCTCCTACACACTCCCGTATGCTTCCTACCACACGTGTTACAATCTGGAAATGGTGTTCGAGATTGATTAGACTGAAAGGTTCCTGTGGATCTACCACCCTGATTCACCGTCTCACTAACAGTCTTGTTACTCCCTGTCTTTCCCACAAACTGAGATTTTTGTCCCTTACCAACCTTGTTAAAGTAACTTCCTTCGCTTGAACCTCCTTTCTGACCCTCACATCTCCTTTTCTTACTTTCTCGCCCCATCTGATTTTGTTCGTTATGAGCATTTTCATTCTGTCTATTTCGTCTTCCTTCATCTCTCTCATTTTCCTTTGCATTTGCTCTATTATTACGCTTAGGCGGCATGATTCTGTATATAGCAATATTCTTCATTAATTACCCAAATTTAGGGTATATATACATCATTCTCATATGCACAATTATATCACCAGTTAACTCATTTATATACCATAATATTCTCAACTCAACTTTAGCAAATAAGCGTATCACCTTTAGTACAATAACCTTTTCATTTAAGTCAATCACCTTATATACATCAATATTCTTGAATCTCAACATTTAATATCAAAATACGATAAAATTATGCAAAATACATAAACTTCATTAATTATCCCCACTTCCTTTGTTTATCCTTATTCTAATTCTATCCTCAAAATACACCTTACTCTCAATAGTAAATCTCAATTATGCCTTAAAATTCCTCATATTCTTTTCTCTTACTAATCATCAAATATACTCATTTCTTCTCACAAAATTCCTTCCTCTCTTATATTGAAACGCTTCTAACTCTAATTATCTCTTATTGAAATTTCCCTTTGAATCTCCAGTTCCCTTGTATAATCACGTATATATACTCTAAACATTGCTTCCCTTATCCCATCCATTACTGAAACCTTCTATATTCAAAACAATTGATAGAATTCAAGAGACCTTAAATTTAAACGAACCCAGATATAAGCAAGGGTCCCACAACAATTTATAACATTAAGAGTTTTAAATAACCTTTATTCGAAACAAAAGAATATTTAAGAAATCAATATGATGGAAGAACCCGTACGTCACACAAGTGAGGGCGTCCCCTCCGACTTTCTATCACACTGACAGATCGTCCTTGTGTATACATATTGGGTTGTTTCTCTTAGTTGAAGTAAGAAATATAGAGGGAAATTTAAATCACGATGATAAATACCATCTTTCGAAAATAATCTTAGAGGAATATTTTGACTAAGATAGATTAAATACAATTTTGAAACACCTTCCAAAGGTACCAAAATTTTGAAAAGATACCGACCCTTAATGAATAAGAGGTGCCAGATCACAACTGGATTTACCCACCAATAGAGGAAAATTTGAAACTCAATAACATAATTTAGCAGGGATTTAGAAAATTTAAGAATAGGTACCGTTAATAGTCTCTGCCCAATTTAAAATCCCAAATAATGGAAGGTTTTCCTCAAATACCATATATATCTAAGTCTGCGTACTCTCCAAAATTTCTTAAATTTGACACTTATCCTTTAGCCTTAAACTATCGTCTTATATTCCCAGTTATCGTCATTTACCTAGTCTTGACTTGGCTCGATACTTTCTGCCTTTATCCATAATAGAACACAACCCTCTAATCGATATACTTACGTAATATTGATCGTCTTAGCCTGACACTGCTCCGGTATCAAGGTCCCTTCAAATTATACTTCTAAATTGTATATTCTAACATACCACACATACTCACAATATTTTCTAACGTACACTTCCTATTACCTCAAATATTCCCTTTTCTCATATCAGTCCCATGTGCTACATAAACTTGACACTTTTGGCATAATAACCTTTTTTCATTTAAGTCAATCTCGGAATGTCTCAGTCTGTCTTGGTCCTTAAGGTATATCTTGGCTTTACCGACAAATCTCAATTTCACCATTTCATCTCCACAGTCAATTGAAACAATCAGTGTCTGTTCACCAATTTACTTACAATATTTCTTCAAACTCCCTTAAACATAAGAAGACTTTCAATACTCTTAACTTTGACTCACCAATCTCCTCTCCCTACACTAAAACATAAACTTTTATTATTAATAATCTATAAAATTATAATCACTACTTAGAATAAACGCTTCGTTCGATAAACCCCCCCTCGAACTCGATGGAAGTTCACAATTTTATATTATTATTGATACGTTTATTATTATCACTCCTGTTCCTGAGCATTATGACTCTAAGCTCTGATACCAAACTGTGACAGCCCCAAATCCGGGGTCATGAATCTGGGCCATCACGGACCAACTTCCATTCAAAATCAATATCTCTTGGGTTTTTTTTTTTTGTAATTAATACTTATGCAATTGACCCCACAGTAATACACACACACACACATGTCATATGCTCAGAGAACAACATTCACCATAATAAAAGTTTAAAGTTAAACAGTTATTACAAACCCAGAATCATACTTAAGTACATTGTTGAGTGACGCTTCTACAAGAAGCATTTCAACAACCAAATTTATTACAACCTTACACACTTACACACTTAATATACATAAAACCACTAAACCCCTTGCGCTTGCCATCTACCTCCGGAATCGATGCTAACGTGCCCTCAGAAGTTCACCTTTCCCTTACCCTTTTACGGGGCGTTCTGCGCAGTATTGGCATACCTAGCTGTATATAGATAAGTAGCAAGAGTGAGCTATAATAGCTCAGCAAGATATTATTATAACTAGAGTTTAAAAATGTGACCAAGTATACATGTATATACATATGTAAATGGTAAGCACTTATAGACTTTAAGGAAGAATCAAAATTCTTATTTAATAATACATCATCCACTTACTATTATAAGAAAGAAATCTAGAATAATACAGCATCAGTTTCTCTTCTTAAATATAACAATCAATATAATCTTTCAGTGTAATATCTCAGGATAATATGAATACTTACTTAAATCTCTTACTATCATCATCTCATTTCCTTCTTATGTAACAATTTTTATAAATTAATATAAAATCAGTTTCTCTTCATCTATAACAATAATTCCATCTTTCATATCATTTTCCCTTTCCAGTATACCAATCTAACTTTATCATTTATTCTTTATTCACATATTGTAGGGGTTTTCACTGTTGCCGAATACGTGAGGCACGATGATCAGTCGCCCTCCGTATCCGTCCCTTTTTACTACCGGTAGACGGAGGTAGGTCTGCTACCATCCCCCAGGAGGAAGGTCTACCACTACATCCTCCTTCGGCAACTCTTGGGCCGAAATGAAACATTAAGTGCTGGACTGTGCAACTTCCACACGGCCTCTTACGCTTACTGTTGTAATATTAAGTGCTGGACTGTGCAACTTCCACACGGCCTCTTACGCTTACTGTTGTAATATTAAGTGCTGGACTGTGCAACTTCCACACGGCCTCTTACGCTTACTGTTGTAAATTCCCCTTTTTATAAGATCATTATTCAATTTATCAACACCATTTCACATTTCCATTCCCGTATATCACTTTCATTCTCGCACATTATTTCTATAAAATATATGTATATAACATACACTAAAAAGAATGTTTATAATATAGCATTATAAACCTTATAACCCTAGATAACAACTGATACCATTCTCTTTCATATCTCTTTTACCATAAAGCATATTCGCTTCATTCATAATCATATCCACATTCATAATCCATATTCAAAAATCTTAGTAAACAGGGAATATATCCCTACTCATCTCATCATATAAGATTCATATATTATCCACCAAAACCATTTCCTTTGAACATAAACAGTATATCAAAATAAGGATAAAAGAAATCTTGTTCCCTTTAATCCATATCCATACTCATATCTCCCTTTAATTTCCAAAATTAGGAAAACAAATTCTTAACAATATAGCAATAATAGAATCACATATATATTCCATAAAATCATTTTTCTTTGCAGATAAATAATTTTTCAAAACAGGGATAGAAGAAATCTTGCCTTGGTTTCTGTATCCTGATAGTATAGCTGGTCCCTCCTCCGGAATTTCTATAAACACAAAAGGACCGTCATTAGAATACCACATCTCTTACTCACTACCCTCTCGTATAACAAAACCCTTTACACTTCAACATATGTTTAACGTATTATTATTACCCCAAAGGTTCAAGGACTTAACCATTTATAAGCTCAAACGAAGTTTCAGTGGTTTTCACCATTTTCCCTAACGACCACACTTAACTGTAAAAATTCTCAGAAAATATGGATTTTGAATTTTAATGTAAGGTCAACTGTCAAGGGTCCTCTGACCACCCTACTATACTATCCCAAAATTTCGTGACTTATAAAAATGTCTAAGTATGGTAACTTTAACCTCAAAGTTGATACAATTACGTTTTCTCGGTTATCGAACGTCTTTCACTAAAACTGACTTTTCTCCTAAACCGTTCATCAGATTTTAACGCACCTTATATCAAAACACTCTATGAACTAAGATCTATCCTTTCATGGTCAATTGGTAACCTAGGCAGTGAGGTACCGTATGAATACAGGGGTCACAAAACAGGGCAGTTTTCGTTCTAACGAAAATCGGACATTATAACTGCTGTAATTTCATACTTTCCAAAATCAAACTCCTCCAAATCAATCATCAAACACAATAATCATCACCTACACCATGTGGTCTTCATTACCAGCCATGGTTACACTCCCAAACTCCTTCCAAAATCAACTCAAACCACTTACAAACACTTATAACATCATAAACATAACCTTTATACCACTTAATCACTAAACACAACCATATCCATCATAAATATAAAAGGGCAAGCATGTTTATACCTTCTTGAAGCTTTGACAACACTTAACAATCCTTGATATATCCTTAAACAACTTTATCTTAGCTAGAATCAACTAAAGGAACCATAAAATCAAAGTTAGTTTCTTGAAATTACTATTCACTACTATTCATCATCAACTTTCATGAATTTATTACCTTACCAAATGATGCTTGATTGCTATGAAACTTGGTGGATGTCTCTATATATCCTCAAGTAACCTCCATGATTTTTCCCTTGATTTTTAGTTGATTCTAGCTAGGGTTTTGAAATTGATTTTTTTCTTGATGAATAGTGACCTACGAATTTTGATGAAATGAAGAAGATGAGATTTGTTTTGTGTTGGTTAGATCTTATCTTGGTGTTTACTTGTTAATCTAGAGTGTTATGGAAGCCTTGGAAGATATTTTGTGGTTAAAAGCCATGTGAAAGTACTAATTTACCCTTAAAAACAAGTTAATGGAAAGTGATACCACTTGGATTTTCTAATCTCTTATTTTCTAAGTTTTCTAAGTAAAATGCCCATCACATTGGTAAATAATATGGTATGTATCCTTGTTATATTACTAATCTTGGTTGCTTAGTTTCCATACTCGTCTAATTGTGGTTCGTTTCGAGTAAACCTCATTATCTCAGTGGTTTTCGAAATCATTTACGAATCCAATTTCCTTTGGTATTCTCTTAACTTAATAATCCCTTGGTTTAATCTAAATTCACTAATCCCTCAATTTGTCATTCTTATAATATTTCCATGCTCCTCAATATCCAATAGAAGCTTATTCGAAATCAAAATCCTCAAAATCCATATTCAGGAATTTCTGAAATCTATCGTCATTTCGAGTCACTTAATTTCAGTGTATAATATTAATATGGTTTCTGTTTATTCATTTTCTGTTTCCATTATAGGGTACCTACGTACCATTTCTCTAAATCCTCGAAATTTACTATTCATGTGACCACTGTAGCATTACTGAAGTTAGGGTTATTACAACTATCCTCAATCCCAATACTTCCATGGTATATATAAAATCCATCATCATGTTTCTCAATTCATTTTATATCAAAAGTCCTCGCGGTTGGCACTTGGTTAGAAGCACCCCGCTTTGTCCTTACCTTGCTGGTTCAGTCACTCGATAATCTTTAGTGACTTGGCCCCAACTGGCCATGCTAAAATATGTGAGTTTAGGGGTCGGCTAATAGCATTACTTTTCTAGCAATTGCTGGCATAGTGCCTTCTACTTTGATACCTTTTGATCTTTTCAAAACTTCACTCCATGTAAGTCTCAATCGACTTCTCGGTGCCATCTCCGGTCACCTTCCCTTTTCTTTTATTCTTCTAGTTACTCTTATCAATTTCATGTGCCACAAAAGCTTAACATTTCTGGCATGACAACTTTTTCATTTAAGTCCATCCCGAACTTTCTTAGTCCGGCTTGTTCCTTGATTATATTTCCCTTTTTACCATCCAATCTTATCTTCATTAGTTTATTTCTAGAATCAATCGTAATAATCGGGATCTATCTACCAATCCATATAGCGGCTACCTTACCCAATTCATAGGGTTTGCTTCAGTTTCCACTCTCCTCAGTGATGTATTCAGATAATCAGAAAGACAAGGTTTGCCAAATTTTGTCCAATTCCTTTCCAGGATTAGGGAAATTTCAGTCAATCTATCCACCCACTGGTTACATTGAGAAGATCAATTTCGATACCCATAGAATATTTCTATGAACATCCGAGCTGGTCGAACCATAAATAGTTACAGTAGCGAAATGATTGACATAAAGCTGGGAGTTTAACCATTAGAAGGAAACCAAATATACATCTTCCCTAGAAGGGGAATCAAAAGTTTCAAACTAAACATGCCATACCTCCCCGATACATGTTTGTCCTAATAGTCGATACCACCGAATACCAGTCTACTTAATAACTAGTCTCGGAAGGAACACTACCATCGGGGTCAGTCGTTTCCCAGAATTTGCACTACCAAGGTCATCCGAATCTGGTGAACCGTGTTGTCCAATTGTGTTCGAAAATTATGTTGTCCTGTTGCACAAGCACAACACCTAAACCTGTACGAGGTGCATCCTTATATATTCCAAAATTTTCCTTCTTCCATTAGGTAACGTCAATGCTGGGTCGTCATCAGTTTTTATCTTTAACTCCAGGGAGATTTTCCCCCATTTATCTTGTCCATTCAAACTTTTAGTCTTACCAATAAGTCGGGTTACGGGACTGCACTCTTTGTATAGTCCTGAGCAAATCTTTGGTAATACCTTGTAAATCTTATGAAATTTATCACCTTTGTCGGTGTGGTTGGCCAATCTCCATTTGAAACTGTCTTTAATTTGGTGGGGTCAATCAATCACTACTTCCTATTAATCATATGTCCTACTGTCTGGACTTTATTTTGCCAAAAATCTCACTTCGAGAACATGGCCTACACCTATTCATTCAGGTTTCATCTAAAAGCATTCTCAATTTCATCTCAACCACTGCTTGCCTTACTCAATCCATTTATGATTCAGTGTCAAAATAAACTTAAGGTAACTACCATAATCCATTCAAGGAAAAGAAGGAATTTACTATTCCTTTAAATCACATGCATCTAATGTTTCTGGTCCATCATTCCACTGAATTGAACTAGACTTTACTTGGTTCCTGACGATAGCCTTATTACTAGTTTATCACAGACTCATTGGTCTTCTCCTCTTGTAGGTTCTGAGATCCTTGTCTCGCTTACTACTTCCTTATATACTTTATTCAATCATGCCATCACCTTTCAATGTCTTTATTTTCTAAGTTGATCCATTCATAAAATGGACATTTCCTTGAACCCAACCACCTTATCAATCTAAGTTTGACTTTACAAATTATCACTTATGAAATCTGCCTTCTCATGGTGAATTATCATTACAATATTCATACTAATTCATTTATCACCTGATATGGCACTTGCTGCCTCTATCTTAACTGCTCCTGGAGACTCTGCTCCTTGTCCTCTATTGTTGTCTTTGATAATCATGTACCACTCTATCTCTTTCCTCATTAATCTAAAGGTCTCTAAGGATTTTAATCTATCCCCATATAGGATCTCAAGTAATTCCTCAAATCTATCCTACCTGCTGGTACTTCATCTAGCAGTCCAGCTATGAATCCAATACGCATCTTTAGTTCTCTTAATAATATCTCAGTTCTTTATGCTCACTTTTATGAGCACTATACCTTAACTCTTACAGTCTCTCTGGCTGTAGCCCTCATTTCCTGAAGTGTAAACTCCTTATACTTATCAATATTTCCTTCCTCTGCTGGGACCTCAACCGGGTCCTCAGTAGGGTGCTCTATCGAATCCACCATCCGATCTTCAACATCAAAACAAGCATCATTATGTTACTGCTCGTAATCCCCAAGGTCTGTCGCCTTACTAGTCGATACAAGAACGAGCTAAGTTACTATCATGATACTTTAGGGTTCCCATAAGGGTTTTATATGTCAATACTACATTATATAGTCTGACTATGAACTTGGCAAGAGTTCTTATTATCTTAATGAATTTATTGTTTTAACGTCACGTCATCTCTGGGATTTATAACGCTCTCTCTGATACCATTTCTGTAACACCCCCAGATCCGGGGTCCGGGATCTGGTCGTTACGGTCTCAATTTCCATCCATAAAATCAATATAAACTGAATAACAACCTTGTGACCCAAACAATAATATAGAACACACACGTTATAGTCCCAGAGATGTAATCAGAGTAACCAAATTTATTAATCACACAGTTGAGTTCTTACAACCCAAAGAATTACAATATATACATTACTTACTCTTTGCCATCCATTTGTATATGTCATATAATAAATACATTTGATATTCATATGCTAACAACTAGCCTTCCAATAGCTTACTCTTCAGCAATGGTAGCTACGATCTCAGTGGTGAATCCTCTGACGGCTGACACCTGCTCGCACCAAGTGCACCTTGTGCGGCCATCTGATCTCACTGTTGTTGTGATATAAATAATAAAGCAAGGGTGAGCAATAGCCCACCAACAAGAATATAACTGAACAGTAATATATATGACAGTTCAAAGATATATTTTGAAACCATATGCCATGCATAACCGAAAATGGTGCCAAATCAATATAAAGGATGAAGTTACAGGGAACTCAACAGGTATATATTTCGTGGAAGCATATGCTATGCCAAAATAAGCAAGATAGCATCATTTTCATAAAATAGGAACTTGCAAGAAAGATATTCCAATTCAAGTTTGAAATACTTTTCAACTCTGCCAACTATGATGATGTTGCAGAAAATTTCCAACATTGAGTGATGAACTAATACTGGAGTTTGACGCGCCAGGAGACATAGCATATACACGATGATAAGTCGCATGTTATGCTCCCCACCTCTTGTTTACTACATGTAGAAGGAAGCACCGACAGATTTACTTGTTTACCGCCCTCTGGAACCCCCTCGGCCAACGGTTGGGCCATTTGCTGGACCGGCGCCACTGGGTCACTTACGCATCTCCTAGTTCATTTCACATCCATAACTTGAAACGTAAAGTTCGTCTCCCTTTCCCCAAGTATAATACTTGTTGATAAGACTCCACAAAGTAATCGTATCTAATTGGAAAGGAAAATTCACCAATATTTCCCAAGCCGCTGCTTGTTAATGGATACCAACTTGTTCCAACATTCTTACCCCTCGAATAATGAGTGGGTATACACAATTCCATGAATAATAGCAACCAAGTTACGAACGAAATGAATAATTTATGACCGGGCAGTCACAAGATAAATAACATTCTTCAAGTCAGGTTCCCTTATATTCGAATCGAAGGAAGAATGGAATTACTGAGAACCTTCCTTGATAATAATAATAATAATAATAATAGGACTCTAAAATAATATATATAACATTCGAGGGTTGATGATACTATGTGAATGAAACCAAGTATCTTTGAAACGAGTTAGAAGAATTAAATAAATATTCCAAGAATATTTATTCGGTCAGAGATATTGAAAAAGGGTTGCTCGGAATAATCTTTGAATAAATGTTCAGAATAATATTCATTGAACAAATAATGAATATTCAAATCAATAACAATGTTTATTGATGGAGTAACCGTCAGATGGACATTGGAGATGATATTTATTGAATCAATAGTGAATATTCAACTCAAGAAGGGTACATATTGATGGAATAATTATCGACTTAATATTTGGGACAATATTCATTGAATAAATAATGAATATTCAACTTAATAATATTTAGCGAAGAAATGATTATCGAATGAATATTTGAAATTATGTTCAATAATTGAATCGAATTTAAATAAAGGTCGAAGATAATATTCCTTATCTCAAGGGAATATTCAAAGTAATATTTATCGAAAAAATGGAGTTCGAATCAATGTTCAACTGATATTTATAAAATAAATAGAGATTGAATGAATATTCGAATTAATATTCATTTAAATAAATAAGGCTCGAATGAATATTAAAATAATATTCATTAAATAAATAAACTTGAATGAATATTCAAAATAATATTTATCGACTAAATAAGAATGAATATTCTTTAAGAAAATAACTTAACTGAGGGTTCGAATAATATTTATCAAATAATCTCAAAGGAATATCTCAATAATATTCGCCAGATAATAAATGGGAAATATTTACTTAATTATTTTCCTCTGAAAATAATATCTATATATATCAAGAATTATCGACTCCCGGTCTATAATCAAAGAATGAGATTCACTGCCCTTCGATTAAGGGTCTAAATAATTCCCGGCTTATAACTGATATGTATCTATCTAGCTTATAAGCCAACAATAAATCAGGGAACAAGTATCACAATATAACTTGAAAATAGGCATGCATGCTATGGCATATGTATAACAGAAATCATATATATATATATATATATATATTCACAACAACAGCCTTTAAAAAGGTTTGAAAACTTGCCTGGAAATCGAGTACGGGTAGGGGTAGTGGTAGCGTGTCCCGGGTCAGCCTGATGATCTATAAATAGCCAAGGCATTCGGGATTAATCACTTAACTCCTTTCAAAGGTTAAGTATAAACTTAACTCAAATCGAAACACGTTTTCAAGTCGTTTCGTTATACCCCTCTAATTCACTCTTATTATTGCTTTTATCATCCGACACTTGTTCGTTAATAAAGCATGTCATTACCCTTACATATGGTAAGCATTCGATTTGTAAAATTTTTAAAGTCGAAAGATTATACCTCGAGATTTATCGATCGTTTGCTAAGTGGTTTACCGTAGTTATATCTAAGTATACTCTTTAGGGGTACTTTCGTACTTAACCTTGGTTCGAACATTTTTATAAAATCAAAAAACGATCTTTTTAATACGAGGTCTTCTCTCACACCACCCTTATGATCTCTAATATTTAATTACCAAGATTTGCCATTGCGATACTTATTTTACACGGTTCAATTTCAATTACGAATTCGCATTCTCGGTTTCGAACCACTTTTACGAATTTAATCATAACTCCTAAACCGTAAGTCAGAATGTTTCGATTCTTTTTCCAAAATGATCTATGGCTCAAGATCTATAAGGTTGGGTTAATTATTCATCAAGATAAGAGGTTCAATCTTACTGTCAAAAACGGATTTTAAGTGCTAACGAAATTTCGTCATTATAACGGCTATATATCGAACGTTCCGAAAATCATGTCGTCAATACCAAGCCACATCGGGCATAAATACAAGTTATACACATATTATACATCTCCTACTGTCCAAGAACATCATCTTGACCAACATATCACAATCATGTTTAGATCCACTAACAAACTTCATAATCATGCTTATAATCATACTACTACATCACTTACACTAAATCCATCAAGAACTTAACAAATCTCAAAGTAAGACCTAGGGTTTCAAGTGATGATTACCTTCCTTGGAGTGTCCTAGAGCCTCAATAAGACTTGATCTATCCTTGTGTGGCCTTAGAGTTGCTAGATCCACCATAAGAATTCAAGAAATCAAGATTAGTTCATAAAAGTTACTATTCATCCACACTTTGATGATTTATTTGAAAATGGAAAAAGATGAATTTGAAGCTGAATAGTACTTACCATAAAAATTTGAAGAACAAGTGATGGTTGGAAGTTGGACTTCCAATTAGCTAAGAATGGGCAGATTTTTATGGAGAAATGGAGAGAAAATGTTGTTTTGTTTTGTTGTTTTTGATGTGTAAAATGGCTAAATGCATGTATCTTTATGTATATACTTGGATGCATCTCTTTTTAATGTGTTGTTGGCAATCTATTGGTGCCACTTGTTGGCTTCTTATTGGACCATGTGTTGGCTCCATATTAAGCAAGTCCATTTTTGGTTAAATGCTAAAGAATCATCCTAGTTGTAGTTGACTTACAAGTATGTCACTTAGGTTCTTCTTTTTCCACCAATTGCACATGTATGCATCTTGATTCTTTGCTTGCTCTTTTGTCCGATTATTGCTCAATTTGATTGATCGTTCGTAGGAATATCTCAAAGATTTCTAGTTAGGGTTTTACCGGAAACCTTCTTAATAATTAGAATACCATTCTCCATCTTACTTAATACTTCTCGAATTTAAATTCCTTAAATACCTTTAATAAATCCTTAAGTCTGGCAGTGTCCAGAGAATTCTTGGAGAAAATAAAAGTGCTATTTTTCTGAATCCGATAGCTTTTACATACACTTATTTTCCCCTCGGATCACTAATACGAACCCAGAAATTCATTCCGGGTACTTCTATATAGTGTCGTCTCATAATATTCTTATTTCCATCAAAAAAACTATTCATCACTTATTCTCTTTTTATTCCTGGTACTTATAAAATATCTTTGTGCTTCCTCGAGCGTTCCTTAACTCTTTCATGGAACCTCCGTACTTGTAACCGATATCGATCTGGATGACACGAGGGTATCTATTTCTCTCTAGGGAATCTTATCTTAACATTCTAGGAGATAGATTATTCTAATCTAAGTTATCACCCAATAGCATCCTTCAGGACATATATCCTTGGAATCTATATCCTTTCATTATTCATTCCTTAAAACCAGTATTACATGGCAGTTGTAACCACTGTTCACTCTTACATCAATACATAATAAAAAGTTTTAATTTTGCCCAAAATCTGGGTTCTTACATAAAGTTTAAATAAATTTTGAAGGTGCACTACGCCATAGATGGCCTGCAGCAACGCTTTTTTTTGGTGTTGCCTTGAAAAACGTTGTAGTAGCTCTAAATTTGATGCCTACTGCAACATTGCTTTTTTGATGTTGCTGTATACATAAAATGGTGTTGCCGTAGCTATAAGAAACGTAACAAGTTGCAACCTTAGTGAAGTGTTGCCGGTAATATGCTTCAAACACAACTTTTTTTAACAAAAAATTTGAAATAAATATTTATTGTGAATTAAAATTAATTAATTTTAAAAACATATAATTAAAATTTTCGAATTTGTTATTAGAGTCAATATTGGCATTTTTATAAATTATAACATTTTTTATAATTTGAAAATAGACCAAATTATTAAAAAAATGTAACAAATTAAATTTAAAAAAAATTAATTTTATAGTAGATAAAATTTGATAAATAATGTTAAGTTTGATATTAAAAAAAATTATGCATTATTGAACTGAAATATAACATTTTTACAAAAATAACATATCTTCTTATAAATTTAATTAAATTGAATAAATTTTCAAATAAAAAATTAACAAAAAAGAAAAATAAAATAATTAGTACACCTGTGTTGAGTTGTGGTGCGGTCTGAATTGTTCTAATTTTGAGAGCGGCAAAATGAAATTGGGGCAAAATTAATTGGGATAAAAACAAACTGGGGCTTCATTATCATTCACTCTCTCGTCTCTCTCACTGGGTTTCTCTGTTTACTCCACCGTTTCCTCAACAACACCACCCGCTGTTAACCCACTTTCTCAAAGGCCTCTCTCTCTCTCACCTACACACACAATACATACACATATTCAACTATACATCGATATAGAGCTTCATTTTGTTGTTTTTTTATTTGTAGGTAGTTTAGAATTTGGAATAGCGGTGCAATTTGGAATGACATGGTATAAATCTCTGTCTCTCTCTCTCTCTCTCTCCCTCCCCCGCTCTCTCTCGCTCGCTAGCTCTGTATATGTTCGATGTGTTGTTCGTATTTGTTGTGTTTTGATTTGGATCTTGAATTTTGATGAATTTGTGATTAATTTGATTTGTATTAGTTTGTTTTATTACTTTGTATGTTCTGTCCCTCATACTTCTCGATTTGATTTGGTTAAGGGTTGGATTTGAAACTCATCTAGGATTTGAATTTAGGGTTCGATTCATTGTTCTCCTCTCATATTGGATTGTTTGAAATCTAAGATTTGCTTATCTACAGTCTACGATTCAGAATTTTGATTTTAGGGTTTCGATTTTTAGGTTTGGATTTGGGATTCAAGGTATTTCAAATTGTTTCTAAAAAATCCTCTTGTGAACTTCAATTTTGTGCTCTTTAATTAATTTTTTCTTTAAAATTAATTTTTCTTTTCAGTTTTATATCTACTATTTATTTTGAATTTGAGCTCTGAACTTATGCACGATGTGGGGTTCGACTTCTCAGTTAATTGTGTAGCTACTTTGCAATATTAAAGGTATATATTAAATCCTTAATGATGATATTTATCAAGCTATTTGTGATATGCTATTTATCAGGCAATTTGTGATATTTTCAGCATTCTTCTGGGCTTCTTGGCAGTTTTACGTAAACTTATTTGGTTTGTCTTCTCCGAATTTGAAATTGAAGGTACTACAAATTCAACAAAGTCTTTTGAGTAACTGAATTTGGATGTTTGTTTACGATATGATTGAGTGTGGCATAAATAATTTTAGGGTCAAATAAATTTGAGTAGGTTTACTCAGTGGACAATTATAAGTTTCTATTCTTGGAAGCATCTTTCCTGGTCAATTGAGTCTGTCCAAAGTGAATGACCTTTTTGTTGGATTTTTGGGCATTGTAAACTCTCCAGTTTTTAATTTCTATAGCATTGTGCTTATATGCTTTTAAATATGTTCAGGAAGATAGTGGAAGATGTGCCTCGAGGTGTGCATATTAATTTTCTGAAAGCAGAGCGAAGCTTGCACAGATGGGCCCTGGAAGATCTCCAGAGAATTCATTTTGCCGAGGATCAAGCTGTCGAAGAAGGAGGGGGAGTTGGAATGCATGTCCTTGAAGATGCTGGCCACTGGGTATGTTTTGAATCATAGGCCGCATTTTTTGTGTGACTTGTTGCAGTAAAGATCCAATGTTGGACTCATTGACGCTCTATTTATTCTTTTGACGATTCATAAGAAATTATCAAATCAATTTACAAAATTAAAGTTACATAGATTATGATGCTGCCATTTTAATTTAGAAGCATGTTAATACACATAATGTTTATAGTTCTTAATAGTAAATTCTCTCAGCTTTGTTAGATCTCTGTATTATCACTACACCACAAATGGTCTTTGCCAACACCCAAAATAAGTGTTAAAAATGCTGAAAAATGTTACCATAAGATTTAAGGCAACACTTTGGTCAATTTTGAAGGTGTTGGGAATTTGCATGTGGCCTTAGAGGTTAAGCCAACACATTTTGTCAAAACTATGGCAACATCAACATCATGTTGCCTTAGGCACCTATGGCAACATTTCGTGCAAAATAGCAACACTTTTTCCGGTGTTGGCATAAATTTTATGGCAACACTGTCCACTCAACACCAACACCCTTGCGATGTTGCCATATAGCCTATTCTAACATCTTTGTCCCTCTACAGCAACACTAGTTGATATAAATTTTCTAAAAATTTATATTTTTAATTATTTTTTTGGATTTTGTTTTACTTGTGATATTCTTCAAATTTTCAAAAATACAATAAAAAAATAACTCAAGGTAAACTAAAATATAATTTGAATAAATCACATTCATCAACTTTTATAAAACTAAAATATATCACTAATTCCGTTACAAAAAATTACTAATTACACAAGTCAAATCATTATACATTTAAATCTACACTCCATTTCCAACGCTTCCAAAGCTTTCGGATTGTGCGGATGCTCTAGAAACAAACTGACCAATCAGTGCAACCTAAGGCATGTTTGAAGTACTGCGTGGTCCCTGATTCAAAAATAGAGCCTGAGCAGAAAAATATCTTTAATAAGTACAAACCAGCACAAAGTTTAAGCACAACAGATTAGAAATGATCATTGAAAACTTTGTCACTGGTAACTGTTCAAGTTTGTCTACAAAAAGCACGCCAGATTCCTTGCCTATACCACCACCTTTCAATACATGAAAACTAGAGAATGTAAGCCTTTCACATCTGAGTAAACCAATTAATCTCATACCGTGTAAGGTAATTTGTTCATAGCCTTGGCAGTTAGGTGTTTGGGCATGCACACCAAAGGATCTACATATTCAAGGCACTATGTAGCTTGCATTATTAATTTAGGAAGATATACATAAATCATCAGTGAAGGCGAAGCTTTTTGAGCTTGGAAATTGAAGCTTACAAATCACTTGCAGATCCTTCCTCGTAAACATGAGAGCTAAACACAGGTCCCATTGGCCCTTTTGAATCCATATGCTGTGTATCGTTACCACCTTCACTTCTTCTCTTCTGAGCATCAAAACATGTAACCAGAAGGAATGGAATGTTAGAGTATCTGCAAGGGAATCAAAGGCATACGATGCTACTAATACATAAAATTAAAGATCTTACAACTGGGGCACCATCAAGCCAAGTAGGAAACAACTCTGTCACAATTGCAATATATTTCTCCATTGCTTCTTTGATAATCCAGCTGATCAACAATTGAGGGTACACACATGGTTGTTTTAATACGAGGTTAAAAAATGGCATGCAAAATGAAATTCTTACAATTTGTGTCATATTCTTACAATTTACGACATGAACCAGGGACCAGGACCATCTGCAAAATGTTAATAATAATTCTATCCTTGACAAAATGCAAAATGTCCTTGCATTTTTCTTGACAGGCTGCTGGCATTTTAAATTTCTTCAAAGTTCTAGAACTCTGTATTTTTTCTCATTTAAGTCTAAAATGAGAATTCCCCCAAGGCACTGAATAATTTTATTAAAAAAACTCTGAATCATGTAAAGAATTCATTAAACGTAAAGAATTCCTGCATTGAACCATCCTCTAGCATTGAGTAAAAAAAATTGCACTTACTTTCTTTCCCTTCTATATAATTATTATTTCTAATATGGAAGAGACCAGAAACACAAAACGGTAATTTATATAGGTTTTAGGTGAGAAACTTTTAAGATAAGAGACATATAGACATGCAGGATAACAGTTTACTTACCAAACGGTCAGATTTACAATCCCATTCGAGTAACATGATCTCTGCTCCACAATAAATGGTTGCACTTCTTGATACTGGTGTCGCTGAGTCATATGTCCAAATCCTGCATCAGAAGTTAAATTCACGAGGTAAGATACACCATAACATGAATGAAATGCACTATAGTCTGGAAGACATATTTCCATTAGTTAATGTCTATTGTCTAGACCTTAGAATCTTTAAGTTCTAAACTTACAACTAAGTAAACTAAATTTCAGGGGACACTGAAAAAAATAATTAAAACATCCGAAAAATAAAAAACTTAAGAGCAAAATGTAGATCAAATGAGTAGTTTGGCAAGTACAAAAAATCTGTACAATCAAGTTTCACCTCCGGAAATTCTTCTTCACGATGCATTTCTTCTTCAAAATCTGTTATGCACAATCAAGTTGGAGTATAAAAAATTGTGTTAACAAAAATGAGATCATGCAGTTTATAGAATAAGTGTAGAGAAAGTATCAACTAATCAAGACCAGATGTATCCAATTCATGTGTAGCAAAGGTAGATGCATGTTTTAGGCACACACAACTATTTGCAAGGCATGGCCTAAAGGAACACTGGCCAGCTTTTTGAGTATATATCAAACTATAAACACACAACACTATTTGCAAGGCATAGCCTAAAGGAACACTGGCCAGCTTCTTGAGTATATATCAAAGTGTTAAGTGACATAACATGTTCACGTTGAATTCTAAGTTGGCAATAATTTCAGGGACAACCCATTATAAAAAAAGGTACGTTATTTTTACGGCATAATAGAGGCAATCATGTTCAGCTAACTATCAGATAAGATTGCCTCCATATTAAAAAATTGTGAATAGTTAGATCTCTGTGTCTTGATCAAGAACAAATAGAATAGGATAATTAACACTATCAGTACTTACCCTCCACACCATACCCAACATCACTACTTGTTCTTAAACTCGAACCATAAGCACTGCTTGATTTATGAAAATCCATATCCTGATTAAACTCAGTTCCACCAGCATCCATAGAGGCAGGCATACAAGCTTCTTGACCAGATATAGATAGAGAAGTGACATCTTCATCCAAACTTATTTCCTTTGTTGTCGGAGTTCTACTGCACTACGAATATGTAATTGAAAAATATTGCACTCTTCTAATAATAAATTTAATGAGGAAAGCCACACCTCATTGATGATGACAACTGAGTTTCCTTTTCTCGAGTAACGCTTGAAGTTCTGATAGTTTGAGATTAAGATGCTTGATATTATTTTTCAGACTTTTTACAGTACTGCTTTCAGAACTGATCTTCAACAAAGCAGGAATGCGTGATCTAGCTGATTGAAATAATTATATGACTCTATCCTAGACATCGATTTTTAATTTTTTACAAGTATATCAACGAATGAGCTAAAGTTTGTCCTAACAGATAATTAAGGGTTAAACTTAAAGGAAGTCAAATCTCTATCAAAAAATCCATAGCAACAAATCAGTTATCTATCATTGTCATAAATTCCAAATGAAACAAGAGATATACAAGTTACCAAACTATAATCCACACAATTTCAAACGATAAATATAGTACCTTTTGAAAATTAGTCTCCACATCATCTACCTCATCGACCTTAATTATATCGCACAAATGATCAATCAAACTCATCTCCCACGTATTCTTCTGATTAATTTTCTGTAACCACAAAATATTCAAATCAACAACTAAATACAACCGAAACAAGCATACAACAAAACCTTGAAAAATAGATACACATTATAAATTTATAATCTCGATAAGTTAATAAAAATTCTCCCTTGACATAATAAGGGTCTGTAACAAATAAAGCACCATTACGATGCATTATATCCCTATAAGAATATATGTTGCCATATCTTCTAATTTCAGAATATTAGACTTAAAGACTATAAGTTGCAAACTCAATTGAGAAGTTTTCAGAAAAATACCTGAATAGCAGTAATTCGATCAGCAAACACCTCCCCTGGAAAGAAGTCAAGGCTAATCCCATTTTTTCAAGTGTTATACGTCTTGCCATCTCATTAGCAGATAAGGAACCCTTACTCCTATGAAGAGGTTTGACATCAGTAAAACAAAATCAAGCCTTTTAAGACCCAGGTATAAAAACATAAACTAAACTAAACGAACAAATTACAAAGTAATCAGAAAATATAATAAGAGCACATCCACAATTTGTAACAAAGATTACTCAAAATCAGAACAATTACATATATATACACAAAAATAGAAAGAATATTAAAACATACACACAAACTAGGGCACGAATCAATTGAGGTAATTAGAAACATACCACGCACGAATCAATTGAGAGAGAGATAGCTGAGATGAGCGGAGATGGACATCGGAGATGGTTACCGAAGAGATGAGAGGGAAAGAAGAGAGTGAGAGAGATGAGAGCCGAGAGAGATGAGAGGGAGTGTGAGAGTGAGAGAGAGATGAGATCTGTGAGCTTATTTTGTTTTAATTTTGTTTTATTTAGCATTCTTCTGTTTTCTTTTGTTTTATTTTGTGAGCGGACTTTTTAATTTTTGCTGAAAATTTTAGCGGGTTCTTATATTTCAGCATTAGCGGCAAAAATTTTAACATCTTTTCACATGTCTAAGGCAACACTACTTCATGTGTTGGCATTAAGGAATAAATTTGAATCTAAGGCAACATGAATGGCAACATCCGGTTATGATGTTGGCTTATATCAAATTTATTCAATTTTTAGCATCTAAGGCAACATTTTTCGTGGCAACACCGTTCCCGAGTGTTGGTAAAGACCATTTGTGGTGTAGTGTATATGTGCTTCTCATAGGGCACATTAAAGAAATGTGTTACGATCGTCTTCATTCTCCATATTTCCAGCAAGGTTGTAGCCTACCTTTCTAAACCAGATTTGAGTTATTAAAAATAGTTGTCACATTTCTGCAGGAAGACCTGTTCTATCAACGGCCTTTTATACAGGATATAATTTGGGAAACTCTAGATAAGGCCGTGGAACCTTTATTAATGCATTGGCCTGGAAAGAAGTTAATAGAGAAGTCTCTTCGCACTGTTATGGAACATATACATTATGAGGATGAAAATACTCGGTATATATGTTTAGGGCCTGTTAACAAGGTCAGGCTACATTCCTTAGTGGTGCTACTGCTCATTGTGTATCCCTATATTTAATAGTGTGTGACTAGTTTGTAATATATTTCTCTTGACTCTCACTCCGTTTGTGACTCTTAACCTTAGCATTACTTTTCAGCAGATTTTCAACACAATATTCTTTTGTTACATCTTTTAACAAGTTGGTGCTTCAAATTACCTAGTCTTTAAATTTTATCTTAAACAACTTCTTTGTTACCCAGGTTCTAAATATGATATGCTGCTGGGCGGAAGATCCGAATTCTGAGGCTTTTAGATTACATCTCCCACGACTTTATGATTATCTATGGCTTGCTGAGGATGGCATGAAAATGCAGGTTTCAACCTAAGCTTTTACTATCTAAATTACCAAGGCTGAGCTTAATTAAGCAACGATCATTCTTTAGAGTGTAGGATACAATGTCAGTTTGTAGCAGAATGTCAAGACATGATTGAAACATCTTAATTTTGTCCACTTTTATTCTACAAAGACCATGAGGAATGAATGGTTGTACCTAATGTTTGTTAACTTCAGTAACCCTCAAGACTTGTAGAAGTGTGTACAGGGCATGGAGAAACTATGAAATGGATAAGGATTTTATTTATTTTCTTGTAGTATTGGATTGTAATATTTTCTTTTTGGATTAAGGGTTATAAAGCCCATTAACTTGTATTGATGAATTTTGGTATTGATGTAATAAAACAGGTTTTTAATTTTTGGGAAATGCATATATACAAATTGTTCCTCTTAAATTTTTATTATATAAGTGTTGTAGGTATTATATATTGTTGTCATTAATTACTCAAAATTTGTTTATGTGGGGCCCACATAAAAATTCATGGGTGGGTCCCACAAGTGGGTCCTACATGGGTATCTCATGTGGGACCCACAATTTTTAGATTGTACATTGACATCTACTGCAACACTAGTTTAGTGTTGCTATACATTGTGTTTAACGTTGCCATAGAAGTTTCTGGTAACAAAAGTAGTAGTGTTGCCGTAGTGAACAAAAGCGTTGCCGTAGACCCCTACGGCAGCTGTGCCAAATGCAACACTGAAAAAGCGTTGCCTTTTCATTTTTTTGCTCTACAGCAACGTTTTTTTGGCTTGCTGCAACATTTTGAAAACGTTGCTGCAGGCCATCTATGGCGTAGTGGTGGTAAATTAATAATTGGTGAAGTTTATTTGGGTTTACGTATGTTAAGTTGAGTTTTAATATTCATGGATATTGGAATTTTTGGAGCTTAATTGATGTTGATTATGGTATTGGAAGACTATGACCCCGGGATAGTTTGTATTGCGAATAAGATATATATGCTTTTCAAGATAATTGGTACCTCAGTAAAACAATGAGATTAAGGATAGATAGAAGATTCTCAGTTATTCCCTTCTCGATCGACATTGTACGTTGAAAGTGGAGTAGGAATGATTGGGAAATTTCTTGATATTATTTTTCTCAAAGCTTTATCTGAGGGAGTATGGTTATGAAAGCGGCTATTAAGAATACGGATTAAATAGTTGATTATGGTGTGGAGTTTGAGGCATAGAAAGAAATAGGTAAGATTAAGAATTAAGAATGATAAGGAAGATTAGGTTTAAGGATAAAATCAAGATAAGGAATTTGATGTTCATAAGAAATTAAGACGGTTACTTCGACAAGGCTTCGGAGATAAAGGAGTTATAAGGCCGAGTGTGTCTCCAAGGGGAGCACTAGTGTTGTTTGTCAAAAAGAAGGATGGGATCATGAGGCTTTGTATTGAATTTCAAAAGCTTAACAAGTTGACTACCAAGAACAAGTATCCACTGCTAAGGATTGATGATCTGTTTGACCAGCTGAAGGATGCTGCGTATTTTTCTAAGATCGATTTAAGGTCAAGTTATCACCAATTGAAGATCAAGCCAGAAAGATTAGTTACCGCACCAGTGTTGGTACTACCTGATGATAAAGGAGATTTTGTTATTTATAGTGATGCCTCGCACAAAGGATTAGGTTGTGATTTGATGTAACACGGAAATGTTATTGCGTACGCTTCGAGATAGCTTAAGCCGCACGAGCAGAAGTATCCGACACATGATTTGGAGTTGGCTACGATTGTATTCGTATTGAAGATTTGGAGACATTATTTGTACGGAGAGAAGTGTGAAATTTTCACTGACCACAAGAGCTTAAAGTATATTTTTACCCAGAAAGAGTTGAATATGAGACAGAGAAGGTGGTTAGAAATAATTAAGGATTTCGACTGTACAATAAGTTATCATCTTGGAAAGGCGAATGTTGTTGCTGATACATTGAGTAGAAAGGAGAGGTTAAACACTTTGACTATGCCTAAGGAGTTATTTCGAGAATTTGAAAAGTTAAGTTTAGAAGTTTATGATTCGAAGGATGCAGATGAGTTTCTTAGTACAGTGACTTTTCAACCAGAGTTGTTGGAGATGATTCGGAGATGCCAGGAAGAAGTGATAAATTGTGAAATTAATATGTTGACTGGAGAAGAGAATTGTACACAGAAGGACGATCAAGGTATTTTGATATTTGAAAAGAGAATATGGATTCCTAATGTTGCGGAGTTAAAGAATGAGATTTTAATTGAAGCCCATAGTTCGAGATATTCTATTCATCCCGGAAGTACAAAGATGTATCGAGATTTAAAAGAAAATTTTGATGGCCAGATATGAAGCGTGAGATAGCAGAATGGATAAGTAAATGTTATACCTGTCAGAGAATAAAAGCTGAACATCAGAAACCAAGTTGATTGTTACAACCGTTGGATATTCCTGAGTAGAAATGGGAGCACCTTATGGATTTTGTAGTAGGATTACCGAGGACTAAAGCGAATCATGATGTGATTTGGGTGATTATAGATCAATTGACGAAGTCTACACACTTTCGACCAATTAACGAAAGGTTCTCATTAGACAAGTTGGTACATTTGTATTTGAAGGAAATAGTTTCTCAACATGGAGTTCCTGTTTCAGTAGTATCTGATCGAGACCCAAGGTTTAACTCTAGATTTTGGAGACAATTTCAAGAATGTCTAGGAACCCAACTCAAGGATGAGTACAGCTTACCATCCACAGACGGACGGACAAAGTGAAAGGACTATTCAGATAATAGAGGATATGCTTAGAGCTTGTGCATTAGATTTCGAAGGAAGTTGGGACGAACATCTATCATTGGTTGAGTTTTCATATAACAATAGTTACCACGCGAGTATTGGAATGCCATCGTATGAAGTTTTGTATAGAAGAAAGTGTAGATCTCTAGTGTATTGGGAAGAAGTTGGTGAAAGAGAGATATTAGGACCAGAGCTGCTTCAGCAGACGAAAGAGAAAGTCGAAGTTATTCAGAAAAGATTAATTACTGCCCAGGATCTACAGAGAAAGTATACTGATTTGAAGAGAAAGGATATAAATTTTGACATATGAGACCAAGTGTTGTTAAAAATGTCACCATGGAAAGGAATTACAAGATTTGGTAAGAAAGGAAAACTGAATCCCAGATATGTAGAACCATTCGAGATTTTGAAGAGAGTTGGAAAAGTTGGTTACGAATTGGCGTTGCCACCGCATATGCACCATATTCACAATGTATTTCACGTATCTATACTTAAGAAGTACAATCCTGATGCGAGTCACGTAATCAAGTATGAGCCTATCGAGATTCAACCAGATTTATCTTATGAAGAGCAACTTGTAGAAATTCAAGATAGAAAATAGAAAACTCAGGAATAAGATTGTTAGATTGGTTAAGGTTTTGTAGAGGAACCCTAGAGTCGAAGAGTCGACTTGGGAGCTTCAGAGCGAAATGCTCGCAAAGTATCCTCATTTGTTTACTAAGGTGAGATTCTGGGGGCAGAATCCTTTTAAGGGGGGAAGACTATAACGACCTAGAATTTTTCGCGATTTATAAATGTTTATTTAATTGTAAAATGTGGAAAGTATGTGAATTATGTGATGGATAAATTATGTGAAATTAAGATATGTGTAAAAACATGTTTATGTGATTATATGATGATTGTTATGTGTCGTATGTGTTCGTAGAATTTTATTTATATTTTTGGAGCATTAAAACTATTTTTAAAGTGCGTTTTTAATCTTCCGAAAACCATATAAAATCATTGGAGTTGATTTTAATCATGAAATCTTTTGAATTATCATCTTTGTGATATTGTTGAGTTATAAAAATTAGTGTGGATATTTAATTATGAGTTTTAGTATTTTAAAATAAGAAGCGGCTGAAATGAGAATGTTGCGTTGGTCGTGTGGACGCACTATGAGGGATAGAATTCCGAATGTTGTTTTCCGGAATGAGTTAGAAGTTGCGCCTATTTCTCAGAAAGTTCGTGAAGGGAGATTGAGATGGTTCGGTCATGTCCGCAGGAGGCAGGATACGGCTCCACTGAGGAGGGTAGAGAGTATTTCGGTCTTAGGGGTGAGAAGGAGAGGTAGACCGAGGAGAACTTGGGAGGAGCAACTAAGGTTAGATTTGAAGGACTTAAACCTAAACGAGACCATGACAGCTGACAGGTCCACCTGGAGGCGTCGTATCAGAGTGGTGGATTCTCTTTTAGGGAGTGGTTCTGTTGTTGAGAGTCTAAGAGTTGGGTTGTCCCGTTTAGCTTTGTCGTAGAGTTGGGTTGTCCCATTTACCTTTTTATATTTAATTGTTTTTTACTTGTGGTTTAGTCATTTTTTAGCAGGGTGTGTTGCTCGGAGCCGACATATATCAGGAGAGGAGTTTCCAATGTCCGCTTAGGTAAGTCCCATGAGGTCCAGGCCATGGGCCAAGGTTCGACTGAGTACTTTCCCATTTGAAATCATCTTTGTATAAGAACACACTCTATTTTGTTGCGCACTAAGCCGGGGGTCTTCACGGAAACAGCCTCTCTATCGTAAAAAGTAGAGGTATGGTCTGCGTACATCTCACCCTCCCCAGACCCTACTCCAGGCGGGATACACTGGGTATGTTTGGTTTGGTTTGGTTTGGTTTTTTAGTATTTTAAAATGATTTAAAAAGGATTATTTCTTTTAAAGAGCATTTACTTCGAAAATTCATAATAAATTCATTTTTGATCCAAATATTATTTTAAAAATATGGGGAGGTCTGTAATTTCATAAGATTTGTTTTAGAATTTTAAAAATTATTTTTATCTTAATTTTCCATTTTATTTCGATTTTTAAATGATTAAATCAGCTTTTAAAAGAAAATAGATTTTTTAGCATTTGGCAAAAGATTGTTTTGCCCCTGCCTCTATATAACAGCAGCCCTGCCCCATTTTCTTCTCTTGTTCGTTGTTTTCAGCAGCAGAGGTATTCTCCTCCTTCTTTTCTTCATTCCTCTTCGATTTTAATCACCAAAACATGCTTAAATGTGTGTTTTAATTCCCCAAATCATGTTCTTAAGTTTATTTGATAATTGGTTTGAGTTTGGAGTGAGTTTGTGTATGTATATATTCGTTTGTGTGTATGTATATGTTCTGAGATTTACATGCAAGCTCAATTAGTAAATGATTTGGTGATTAGATGATGTGGTTATGTGATTAAGAGCATAATATCAAGATTTTATTAAGTTTGCTGTGTGTTCTTGAGTTTTGGGAAAAACCCTCTTTTCCGGCCATGTTTTTCCGGTGAGTGGGTGGTCGGAGATGTATGATTGATGGTTGTGCAGTGGTATTAGATCATTATAAGTGTTAAATGGTAGCTTAAAGTGATTGCATGTAAGAGGTTTTGCATTTTCAAATTTTACCGAATTTATATGAACAAATACATGAATTGATATGCTTCTTTTTGGTGATTAAAGATTGTTCTTGATTATTTCATGCTAGCTATTAATTAATTAAATGATATGTATGATTTTTCAGATTATTATATATTTGATTCGAATTTTTGATTATTAATAATTTATTCGAATTTTTATGAGATATTAAAATGAATTATCATGTGAATTAATGTTAATTAAGTGATAATCGTGCAATATGAATTTAGATGGTCATATGTATGATGTTTCGAATTAATAATAATTAATTCGAATTTTGAGAAATTATTAATGATAATTCGAATTCTTTTAGTAATTAGTTAATAATGAGATTTTGTTGATTATTTGCCAAGTGCTAGTTGACGCTATTGATGGTTAATTTCGAATTTGAAGTAGTATGGTAAAGTGTAAGTAGTATAATTATGAATTGATATGAGATATATAAATCCTTGGGCTTGTAGGTGGATTTTAAATCCATCGTAGGGAATTGATTGTGAATTGAGTCGGTAATGTTCCGACGGGATAGTCCTATAAATAGAGGAAACTCTACCCGATTTTTGTTAGAATTATAAGTTGTAAAGTCTATAGTATAAAGTTATAAGTTGATTGTAAGTCAAGATGCTATTGTATGCTAAGTGTTTAACTGACATACGTGAATCATATGTTTTAATTGCTAAGTGCTTAAATGATTTCTTGATTATATGAAAGTACTTGGTGAATATGTTTAGTATATGGTCAAGGTATGTATATGTGTTAAGTTATTAAACGTTGTAGGAACCGTTGGGTATAATAGAGTTAGACAATTGAGGATTATAGTGTACTGAAGCAATACCCTACCTGTATATAGGTACCAATTGGGATCCTAAGAGTGAGATATTTATCGGAGTTGACAAGCGTATTGGTAGCAAGATTGAAGAATTATGGAGGAAAGATAGACGTATAGTCAATTAGAGACTAACGTGCAAAGAAGTAGAGACTGACGTATAATGAGTAGCGAATCTATGTGTTGGAAACAGAAATACGTATACTGAGGCAAGTATTTCTATCCTTCACTTATTGTTCAAGTGAAGCATATCTGCTCCTGTTATTTATCCTATGTTTCATTCAAATCAATGTGCAAGTAACTCTGTCTTTACTTGCAGTTTCGATTCCTTATTGATATATCTTGTTGAGCATGCCTATCTTATACCATGTTGAACACGGATCCTTTATAGCCTGATTCTTTTTAATTGCTTCTTGACCATATATGCCATATTGTTTTCTAACGTCAAACTAAATTGGCTGACGGATAAACCCTGTTTTAAATAACTCATGTTCACCTTGAAACTTGGAAATCCTGATCAATTGCTTTGATGCCTTTGAGTCTATATTTTCTTGATCCAGACTTGTACCCCTATTTCATTGATGTTAGAGAAACTAGTCAAACCTTTTTGACTTTTATCCTTGCAAACCAAAATGAGTTGTTTTCTTAAAAACTACCTTGAAGCTACCTAGACTGGGCTGATTTGTTATCAGAGAGTCGAAAGTACTTCGAGGTAAGGATTGTGGAAATGTAAAGAGTTGAAATGTTTATGAAGATAAACTAAGTTTTATAAATTGGAATGGTTTTAAAATGAAAGGCTTTATAATATATATTAGGAACTCCGTCTAAATGATTTCTACGGATTCCTGACGATTGGAGAGACGGGACAAACGGGTAATGCTGGTCCCGTCTATTTTTGAGGTGTATTATTGTGTAGTTCTGGTCTGTCCAGTTCGACACCTTTATAGGCCAACGTGTTGCCTCTTGAAAACCCAAGCTATCCTAATGAGAATGGGGACTTTATGGGCTGATCACCCGTATTGTCTATTGTAAATAAAACTCCAATCAATTTTCTTAATATAATGATTGCTTTTAAATTACTGTTAAATGAAATTGGTTTACCGCTTGAAATATTATTTCTTTACGCAGTTTTGAATTATTCATTGCTAGCCTAATTACCAAATGATGCCCTGTCATTATCAAATGCCAGTATTGCTTTTAATATTCCCAGCAGATCTATTTATATCTTGTTATCAGTTGATCCCCTGTCATATTCAGGTGTCAGTATCATTTATGATTTGAAGAATGAAAAGTTTAATCCTCTAATGAAAGTTGAATTACTCTCTTCAATTAAATTGATCATTGATATTATTCATCAATGAATTATGGAGATATTATTGTTTCACTTTATTAATAGCTTGCTGAGCATTGTTGGCTCATTCTTGCTTTATTTTCCCTCCCCTTTCAGTTGGGGTTACGGATTGACTATCTTCAAATGACAATTAAATTGAGAGCGTTGAGGTGATCTCTAAAGATTAGATTGCAGAGTCAGCATGGACCGCGCTTCAGATAAGAAGGTATAATAGTTGTTGTGATTTAGATTCTTGTTTCATAATATAACCTGAGATCGATCCTTGTTGAGGGGTCGTCTGTATAATTGAGTTATACTTAATTGTATTGGTTGTGGCACCAAATCCTGACCCCGGATTTGGGGGCGTCACAAATACCTTTAGCAGCTATTGACAATACAAATCTCTCTCAGTTTGTACTCTCGTATACTTACGATTACAAACCTCACGAACGAAAACTTTTTACAATTATATATAGAGAGTTTTTATAATGCTACCTATCAGCTAATAACAGAAAGATAATCTATACATGACAATGTTCTGCCATCCAGTTGAAAGTTTCCATCAATAGAAAATTCTTTCCTTCATGATATCTTCTTGCTTGTTCTTCAGAACAACGATCCTGTTTTATAGCACTTGCCAGTTTCTGTAGCATCCATAATGACATCATCAGTAGCACGACTAATATCATAGCATCCGTATGACATCATCAGTATCATGACTGATATCAGGATTCCATCTTGCATCAGGATCTGTCCATCCATCAGTATTTGATCAGTATTTGACTTATCGTATCAGGATCTGCTCTCAGTTCCTAAAATGTAGTCCTTGATGCTCTGTTCCTGACTTAACTCTACAGATTACTGTCTAACACATATATCCTATACAAAGTGCTAAATCCTTTATAAAATCAGGATATACAAGAAGTATTTGCAAATTCTATTCTTAACATCACAACTTATGAATTATTCCTAACATACTCCCCTCCCTAGGGGTGGCTAAGTGATGTCAAATTTCTTCCACAATCATTCTAACTGCTCTCTAATTAAATTTTTAGACTAATAGCCACTTATTATATGATTCAAATTGATTACTAACTTATTTTTTTGGTTATCTGTTTTGCAGGTACCCTCTTGAAAAGAGGGTGGCTAAATGATGCTAAAAATGCAGTCACTATTGTCATGATCTAGTTATGATTTAACATATCACTCAGCTGATAGCCACATATTTGCTAAAACTTCTTAAATGAAAGTATTTAGCCTATATGACCACTCCAAGTTACTTATCTTTGATAAGAATATTTCTGCACTTGACCTTAATTTATTGTGCCTTAGTGGTATTTTGCAGTCATAGTTGCTTGGATTGTGCCTTGGATTTGAGCATGCCTGGCCATGGCTCTCCGCTGCACATGTGCACTGTTTGTTCTCTCTGTCTCAATTTGATTACATTTTTGTACTTTATCTTGTATTACTTTTGCATACTCCTTCTTGAGAACATTACTAACAGTTTGCCTGTCTAGAGAGCAATGATGAGCCAAGCCTGAGCTCTGCCCTTCCCCCTCCCAAAATCATCACATTTTATTTGATCTTTATCCTTAAATATTGCATGAAAATGTTGATATTCTAACTCAATTGGTTGTGTGCAGGATAAGAGAGAAAATCTTCCAGTCATTTGGTCATTCTTAAAGGGATTCGAATTTCTGTTCTTAGTTCATTCTTTATTTAATGCAGTCAAAATTACTTGTCATATTTAAGTAGATTACATTAGCAAAATCAGAGTACTTATTTGGAATGTTTGTATAGTTTAAAAACTATACATTTTGGTTTATATCTGCTTGCATAGTTATTTGAAGTACAAGTATTATTCTGATAATATTTGACTAAATGAACATAGTCTGCTTGTATGTTCTAACGAATTTTCTACAGGATATTTAATTCAATTTTTTTTGAAAATTCGAAATAATTCTTGGCCTTCAAAATGCAAACGAAATATCTAGACTAAGGAATTTGGAGTTTTCGACTTATGCTAAACTTCGAATTCTTGTTTAAAAATTCGAAACTCATGCCTTCGAAATTTCCGTTTCAAACTAAGTTCACTTACAATGTTACAAGCTTAACTTTAATATTTATCTAACAATTTAAAGTGGCACTTGCAGAAAATATTGATCCTTTAAGATCATACTCACAAATGGAAGTTTACTTACGGGACCTATCATTGCGGGAAAATGGATACATCATTTTACAAGATGGATTTAACAAGTTGTAATATTTAATTTCTTGTAAGATGGGAGAATAATTATGTATTTATAGACTAGGTCTTGAAATATGTAATTAATTTAATCATCCCATATATGAAGATTTGGGTAGTTTTGACTGGCAGGAGTGATAAGGAGATTAGTGGAATTTACTTGTAATAAGTAGGATTTAATCACCTAAATCCCCTTCCCTTGTTCCCTCCCTCAATATTAATTTCACTTTTTGGCATTATGTCAAAAAGGGGAAGAAGATATTCTACGGGAATAATCAAATGAAAATTATTGTGTGTTGCTTCTAACGATGTTTTTGCAGAAAAACAACGACGTTGGGATTTTGTGATAAGTACCGACACTTATCACGTGGGGTAAATTCTAAACTTACACTTTTATGTGCTTATATGATTCTATGTGCCTATGTGTATGATTGTATGCTTATATGATTGGATGCATATATTTAGGGGAAGTGACCCCAAATTTTTATTTTGTATCATGCATACACTTAGGGGAAGTAGATCGCACACACAAATTTAATTTTCACAAGTAGTTTTGACAAATACCAAAAAGGGAAAGATTGACAGAGTCATTGCTTTCGCTCTTTAGGTTTTAGAATTTGTTAAAATAAAAGTGAAATTAAATTAGATTTAGGATTACACTTAGAATCCTCCCCAGGGGACGACATAATTCGGGAATCAAGTCAAATTGGTCAAACCGAGCCAAAAATGTTTTCCGACATGTACTTAGGATGAAAATATCATGTTGATGGTATTTTATATTCTAGGTTATTTATGTCAAAATAAAATAGGCATTCGGCTAAAATCACAAATATCGAGAATTTTTAAACACTGCTTTTACGAGTCAAACTGTTCGATTTATTTAAAAGAGTGTTTTTCTTAAATGTTTTACTCTCAATTATTCTTGATATATTTATTTAATATTTATATTCCAATTACCTTGCCAAAATTCATGCCAAAAGACCAAAAACAGATTTTATTCCGAAATACCCGTAATTCTTTATTTATCCAAATAAAATCATTTTTAATTCGAACTTAAATATTTCTTGGACCTCATAGTCATTATTTCATAAGTAATATTATATTTGAATATTTATCAAGTCAAAACTTTTGTCTAAGTTGTCGGTAAAGACAAATAAATTTTTCGGTCGCTCCGGAAGGCTGTTTTAACATTCGAAAAATTCATAAAAATACTTCCACTCATCTTTTTGACTTGAAACTTTGAATGTATCCTTAGTTTCCCCATAGGACATTGTAGAATAAATTTCGTAAATTTTGGATGATTTCTTCCGGGACCCCTTAAATCGATACGTAAATGATTTATCGGTCGCTTAAAAGTCATAGTTGGTCAACTCATTTCAAGGTGAAATTTTGACCATAATCTTCTGGGAACATTTCTAGGAGATTCCAAAAATTTCATAATGTTTCAATGATTTTTCGATTTATTGTGATTAAACCCATTTCGTCTCGTCGGTACGCGCGTTTCTCACTTTTTAATCGTTTCGTTAAATGGAATGCCACCTATGCACGTTTACATCAGCAAATTTGAAATGTGCACAGCTGGGGAGTGTGTCTAACACATTTCAACTCATTCCTAGCACAAGCCAACACATGCATGTACCTTTTTAGCTTTAAAATAAAGCTAAAATGCCTTATTTTTGGCTATAAATAGCCCCCTTCACCCCCCCCCCCCAATTCCACAAGGCCTCTTGAGCCAAGTATATGATGGTGAAAAAAGCTTAGAAACTCACTCTTTTCAGTAGCCAAAGTTGCAAAAACGTTTCTATGCTTCAAGCCTAAAATATTTCAAGATCTATCATCATTTAGGCTTGTTTTTCTTCACCATTCTTGCTCACTAACACACACCTTTGGTCACCAATATTTTTGTGGTCTCTTGACCTTATTTTAACAGATTATAAGTGACCTTTAGAGCCTCCAAAAGTCCGGCCATAAAGCCTTTCTCCGGCCATTTTCCGGGGACTTTTCCGGCGACTCTTTTTGTGTGTTTTTGGCTTCGTTACTAGCTTTTTCTCTTGTTTTCTCTCTAGATCTCAAGGGTTATAAGTTGGTTTCTATATTCCCTCACTCTCCTATATATAAGTCGAGTATATATAGTAGTAGTGGTGGTGGGTGGCTTGAATATTTAGTGTTTAGTGCTTGTTTGGTTTAGATCTACACTTATAAACACTAATATTCAACATTGTTGCATTTTGTCACTAATATACACTTGTTCTCGAAGTATATTCGTGTAGTGTATATTTGACATCTTGTAAGGTGTGTTCTTGAGGTTGAAAAGTTGAGATTCACCTCATTTAAGTCCTTTAATCCAAGTTGAGTATTTGGATTAAAAAGGCTAGTTAACTATCTTTTTATTTAAGAATAAAAAGCTTACATCTTGTTTTTACCTTAAGTGGTTCAAACTTGATATTTAAAAATCACAAGATAAGTTGGTTGTTAGTCTTGTTTGTGTAACTAAGTCCTTTGCTCATCTTGTGTTTTATTTTTATACAAGGACTTAAAGAATCAATACTATACAAACTAGCTCTTTAAAACAAGTTGGTAGTTTATTGTCGGCCTTTTCTTTTCTTGTTATATTCGGTCATATACTACCATTAATAGTCTATCTTGTTCAAGTTGGTTACTCACTTGTATTATCTTTATATCTTGAACAAGGATTCAAACAAGACTACTTGCACTTGTTTTAGGACTTTGAAAATCCGGCCATTCCACTTTGCATACATTCGGCCGAAGTACTTTTTAAAGTACTTATTTTTGCTTGCTTGCACTACTTGCTCTTTAGTTTAATATTCTTTTCTTGTGTGGTGTGTGTAATATTTTAACGCATAATAGCGGCCCTCGTTTTATCCTATAGATAAACGATTTACTTTTCTGTATGTGTGCGTTTTGTGTGTGGTGTGTGGTTAGTGTAAGTGTGTGTACCGCTTGCGTGACAAGTCCACTCGTGTGACTTATCCTTTGCCGTTATATATTAGTTTAATGCGTAATAGCATCCCCGTGACTAGTACCATAACATACTAGCTTGCACGGATTTATATCTTTTAATATAAATTGCTTGGTTGTTTGTTGGACTTGTATTCTAACCTTTGCAGTGAGGTGAAGTGAAGTGAGGTGACTCTTGTTCTAAGACCCAAGTCTTAGGCGTACAAACGGGGAGTTAGTAGCCTTTGCACCGTGAGGAAAAGGGAAGACCTAAGATCCAAGACCGGCAAAGTTGTAGAAGTACATTGTCTTCTAGGGGATACTACAAAGTCTTTGAGGAGGTGACGGGGAATTACGCTCCAAGAGAAGTTTTGTAGTTTGTATTTAGCTATTTAATTTGAGGAGGATACGTGTGTGTATCGCTCCAAGATAATTAGATAGTGGTCTAAGGAGTTGTAAAGGCTTCTCCGCCTACTATAAAGGAGTTTCTTTGTAGTAGTGAAAAGCTCGAGTCCGGGGAGGAGCTCGGGGACTGGAGTAGGGGTGTTCGAATCCATTAGGGGTTGCGGGCATCGCGAACCAGGATAAAAATCGACCGTGTGCTACTCTCTTTTCTTTCGCTCTTTATTTTCCGCACTTTAATTACTTGCTTACAAGTAACGAAGTTTAAAAAGGCGAAAGAATTTTCGAAAAGCAAAGCTCTAAATTTTTTAAAAGGTGATAAGTTATTCAACCCCCCCTTCTAGCTTATCTAACCCATATACGGGACCTATCAATTGGTATCAGAGCAGTGCTTTTAATCATGTTTTACGATTGTTGTGATAAAGCCATCGGATAAAGCCAAAGGTGATAAACTAGTTAATTTTTCGCACTTATATATATATATATATATATATATATATATATATATATATATAGTTGCACTCCATGAAGAATACCTTATATAAAGAATAATAAAGAACACTTCTAAACCACATATTTAATGCACCCACACACAACTAAAATGCACCTTCACACACACTAGCCCAACCCATGTTTTTTTTTAAAGGTGGACCCCCATTTGCTGACGTGGTAGTGCCCCGTGGCATGCCATGTCAGCACCTGCCACATGTCATGCCACGTGGCAATGCCACGACATCAAATGGGGGTCCACCTGCTGAAATGGCAATGACACGTGGCAGGTGCTGACGTGGCATGCCACGTTAGTAGGCACTGTTCACCCGATTTTTTTAAAAAAAATCTAGTATGTGAGGGTGCATTTTAATTGTGTGGGTGGCGGAGCCATTAGATCATAATTGATTCAATGATTTAGATTAATTCTCTAGTGTTCTTTATTGTTCTTTATATAAGGGTGTTCTTCATGGAGCAATGACTTATGTATATATATATATATAGGCCTTGGTTCAATTAGGAACTTTTTTATTTGAGTAACTGGGTAACTCAAGTATAGCCCTAGGATGTGGTGGAAATGAAGGACTTAGATCGCAGTTAATATCCTAATTTTGTGCCGACAGTTATTGTTATGAGACGAGGTGAATCAATACAATTTTATTATTTCTTTCACCGGCCCTAAACTTATAAAATTAGAAAACTATGGGACAAATTTTTTATTTAAAAAAATATAGTACAAAAGAATACAGGACAAAACTTTAATTACATAAAAGTTCTGTATTTACTATTTATGTTTTAAAAAATATAAATTATAAATTGTAAAATAAAAAAGTACAGAACAAAAAAAAGTACAGAACATACAAAAAAACGTAAAGGTTCTGTATTAGTTGCTAAATTATAATTTCAAACAAACAATTGCATTTCGTATTTATGTAAACTTTTTAAAAGAAATTGTTCTGTATTTATTAAATTTGATACTTTTATATTCCATAGGAGAAATAAGAAATAAAAATAATATGTTCTGTATTATTAAAAACAAAAGAATCGTAGCCCGACTGTTTCTTTTATTTTGTTGGTGTATTTGTGTGTTTTTGTGTTCAGTGTAACACGGTAGATTGGTAGTCTATTTAATCTCATCCACTCGTTGTGTTACATATTGAATGGCTAGATACAAGTTACTTTGTTCCTCAAATTTTTTGGTTCCCCATAGAGGAGCCCTCATATATATATAAGGCATATATATATATTATCAAGGCACTAGCTTTGTCCGTGTGTGTTTAATTTAACTCATAATAGCGTGGCGAAATCCAAATATATAGTATTTTTTGCATTCACGGATATATTGTTGCACGTTTAATTTATTGTCTTGCATATCCGCTCGTGTGACAAGTCCATTGTGTGACTTATTCCGTGCCGTTATTTACTACTTTCCTCACTACGCAAATTGATAACGTGTAATAACGTTTTTCTTAACGGTCCTCGCACTTGCGAGTTGATATTTTTTCGTCCTCACACTTGTGAGTTGAATAATTAAGAACTTGCACACACCACAAAAGTTATGTACCTTGTCCGATTGATGTCGTGACTCGTTCGTCTTTTACTAATAACGAATCAATTATTTTAACGCGTAATAGCATCCCCGTGGCTAGTCCGTAACATACTAGCTTTGCACGACCTTTATTATATAATCTCTCAAATATTGTTTGTTTGTAGCTTGTTGTTGTATCTTTGTAGTGAGATGAAGTGAAATGAGGTGATCTTCGTTCTAAGACCCAAGTCTTAGACACGCCGACGGGGAATTGGGTGTCTTTGCACCGTGAGGAGGAGGAAAGACCCAAGACCTAAGACCTAAGACCCGAGACCTACAAAGGTAGCACCAAGGCTATCTTAAGGTTTAGTAAAATATTTTGAAGAGGTAACTTGGAGTTACGCTCTAAGATATATATTTTTGTGGTTTGCTAGTTATTTTGAGGCGATAACGGGGAGTTATGCTCTAAGATAAATAATTAGTGGTTTGCTTAAATTTGAGGAATTAACGGGGAGTTACGCTCCAAGATAAATATACATTGATTTAGCTTATATTTTGAAAAGGTAACGGGGACTTACGCTTCAAGATAAATATATAGTTGTATTTGTAAAGGTTTCTCGACCTACTATAAGGAGTGTTTACTTATAGTGGACAAAATCCCGAGTCCGGGGAGGAGCTCGGGGACCGGAGTAAGGGTGTTCAAATGAAGAAGAATGTCAACATGCTATGTCATACCGACTCTAGAGCTTCACGTGAAAATTTCTTATCACCCTAAAGGCCTCAGATGACTCGGATTTTAGAAAGATGTCACAAAAATTTCATGAAAGGCACGCCTAAGAGCTACATACATTGTCCATAACTGAATTTCCAACACTCCGATATCTTTTAAAACCATCCAGCCACCTTTTTACACCTATTAGTCCCCTCCTTCGCTAATCTATCTGCTTCTTTTTGTAAATTCCATTGACATGCACCAGATTCACTCTTCCTAGGTTATTAATTGTAGAAGACAAATGGTGGAAGGGACTTACTTCGTCAAACACTTTCCATTTCATTGTTAAATTGACAAGCATAGTTGAATCTATCACCATAATGTAATTACCATATGTTTGTGTCCAGGATTTTATTGCTTCATAAATGAAAATAGAAGCCTACAATACCACTTCAAATGCACTAGGCTTGTCACACGGTTCAAAGAAGATAAACCTTACATGCCTCATTTTTTCTAATAAGTAGTTAACCCCCTGCGTTGATCCTTCTTGTATTTTCTATCTTCCATGATCAATCTATTAAGGCCACCAAAATTAGCATAACCAAATAACACATCTAACTTTAACTTTAATTCTCTTTTCTTATGAGTCTGGATAAGTTCGGTTGGACCTACAACCCATAAATCTTTAAGGTCTACAAAACTCCATGACCATGCTCTGTTTTTTATGATGATTTCGTTAACTTCACATGTAGCTTTGCAATTGTTAAACAAACATTCATTCCTCTTTAACCATAGCATCCACAACATTGACGCAAAACATAGTGCACCTTCAATTTTATCACATTTGTTGAAGAAAATCAACACTTGACTAAGATCAAAGAATTGAATGTAATTATTGTCCATTCCAAATTAACCACTTCAACAATATAGACCAACAAAAATTTACCAGTGGACACTTCCAAAATAGATGATTAAAGTCCTCCACGAACACTGAAGGCCACAAGTAGCCCAGGTTCAATGAAACCCAATTTGGGCCCTAATCAAGATACCAAGCCCAATTTGTGAGAATAAGTGACGTTAGATCCGGTTAGTGGGAACCCTGACTAATGACATCAATGACACATGTAATCACGGTCCTGATTAAAGATCCCAGTTGACAATGACAGATAAGGAAGACCAATGATTGACACAATTATGTCTCCATCAATAATCCACGTGCTGGCATTACCCTGGCACACGCCAACACAATTATCACCTGAACAGGTGAAGGCCATCTTCTACATCTAGGTGTCTCACCTACCTAGGATCCAACGCTCAAGATTGTAGGTATCAACCCCCAAACCCTAATCCCTGACCTAAAAATAACCTAAGGAAAGAAGGTTTATGGGTTACATTCTCATATACTCTCTCAAATACACACACCCTCCACATTTCGATACTCTAGTTTCTTGATTATATCTTACAAATCCTGTTCTTATTCTCACGCCAGAGCCGTCACGAGGCTCAAACCCCTCTGGTGTTATTTTGTAGAGGCCAAACCACTAGCTTCACCTCTTCCGAGCGTGGGAATGGCGAGGAAGGACCCGTTCGAGATCTAAAGTTATCACTGGTGCTAGAAGGATGGGTTGCTCTGTCCTTTGGTCTCGGTGCCACTAGACTAGACTCCATCAACAAGTTCTTGAATAAGAGTCCTGATTAAGCTTTGTGAGAACTAAACCCACATGAATCATTGATAAAAATGAATGTTTTATCCTTTTCTGTAGTATCCATTAGCTAAATATGTTGGTAAATGGTAATAGGGATCAAGGAGTAAATTAGGTTAGGTTATAAAAACCTGAGTGAAGATTGTGCGCGAGTCCCAAAAAAAGTTACAAAGTTGGCTTCCTTTTCTGTTAAAGTTCGGGTACTATGTATTTTAAAATTTTTTTAAATTCAAATTCTTCAACATTTTACTTATTCGGAATATTTTTAAATATTCTTTCAAAATTTTAAAATATTTTTAACAACTAAATAATTTTTTTGGAAAATTTCAAAAAAATAAAATAAAAATTATTATTATTATTATTATTATTATTATTACTTTCAATAAATACTTCAATACCATATTGTTATATTTTTTCTAAGTTACTCAAAGTCTTTCAAACTTTGGATTTGCGAAAAACTTAAATTACTCTCAGCCTTGATTTGCTTAATTGTTCACCAATCCTGGTCTGGGGGGGCAAAATTCTACCAGAAATTTTTTTAAGTCAACCAAAACCCTTCAAGATTTGGACTTATGAAAAATTCTAATTCCTCTCAAACCTGTTTTACTAATTACCATGTCACCAAACTTGGCTTTGGGGTAAAAATCAACCAGAAATTTTTTCTAAGTAACCCAAAGCCTTTCAGGCTTTGAACTTATGAAAAATCCTAATTAATTCGAAACCTGGTTTACTTCCCTTGTCATCAAACCCGGTTTGGGGGGGCAAAACTCCAAGAGAAATTTTTTCTAATTCACCCAAAGCCCTTCAAGCTTTGAACTTGTGAAAAATCTAATTCCCCTCAAACCCGATTTACATACATTGTCACCAAACCAGGCTTTGGCTGGGGTAAAAAATCAACCAATTTTTTTTCTATGTAACCTAAAGCCTTTCAAGATTTTTGACTTGTGAAAATTGTTAGTCACAGAGGCATGCCTGTATACATCTAATAACAAGCCTAATTGTTTATAATGCTTTGCATTACTTACATGACCTCTTAACTGAGGGAACCTCTAGTTGTAGAGTTTCTATTTATTTTGTACTTAAATCCTAGTTGTGTAACTGTACTTATAAAGTCAAGAATAATGCTTGAAAGAAGTTCCAAGGTTCATGCCTCAAGCAAGAAGATAAAGACTGTCAAATAATCACAGTTGTGATTTGAAGAAATGAAGAATTTGCCTTAAGTACCAATTTGAGAAGTACATTTGTCTATTCGAGAAGTCTAGCGTTCGAGAAGTCAGAGATTCGATATCTAAGAAGACACTGTTCGATATCTCTGAATGAACCATTCGATATCTCATTCGATATCCCAGAAATTCGACATGTCTAATACTCTATTCGAGAACTCAAGAAGTCAACAAGTCAAAGTGGTATTCGAGTTCTCAAAGAGTCAACAAGTCAAAGTTCCATTCGATATCTCAAGGACTCAGAAAGCTATTCGACATCTCACGGATTCGACAAGTCAAGTGTTCTATTCGACAACTCAAGGAACCCTGGAGAAAAGTGTTATTCGAGAAGTGATTCGATATGTCAATCATACAGTATTCGAGAACTCAGAGTTATCTAATCTTAGTTCTCGAATCAATCACTTAGCCACTTCTCGAATACATTCTTGGAGACAAAATACTGGAGAAATTGTACAAGTCAGAAACCTGCAACAAGCCAATGCACTTTATGGACCACAATCTATAACGTGCTCTGGAAAGCCTACAAAGAAGCTTGGAGAGATGTAGAAGAGACAAAGAGCTAAAGAAGTGGATCTGAACAGAGCTTTGCAAAGTCAAATCTATAGCCGTTTGGATGTTTACTCAAAAAGGATAGACATACAAGAAAGTAATTTATCCTGTAACCTTATTTGTAGTAAGTGAGTTGTATTCATGTTCTATAAGAATACAATCTCACTTCTTTAGTTAGTTAAGTTTTTCATACACGTTGTAAGAGCACATCTCTCTGAGAAAAACGAAGCTGAGAATACTACCATTTGTATTCACAGATTGTAGCAAATCATTATCTAATAAAATATTAGATTAAAGTGATATCGTGTCTCGTGTTATTTATAATCCGCACTAGTAAATCTACACACACAAACACATATTTTGCTAAAAAGTTTCAAGAAAAAAAAAGTTCAAGAATCCATTCACCCCCCCCCCTTCTGTATTCTTTTATTGTATTCAATACTCAACAAGTGGTATCAGAGCAGGTTGTTGATCAAAACAGAAAATGATCATGAGTTCGAATACACCAAAGACAACAGGAACGGTGAAGGTCCCTAAGTTTGACAAAGAAAATTACAACCTCTGGAAGATAAAAATGATGTTGTTCATCAAAGCTTCTCATCCTCTATATCCTGAGATTCTCAAGAATGGTCCCTTTGTTCCACAACAAGAAATACCTGAAAAGATTGTTGGAACCACAACTATTCCAAGATCTTATGTGGCCAAGGAACCATCCAAATGGACAGAATCAGAAAAGGAGATGGTTGCTCTTGGCAGTCACCTCTTGCTGCTAATTATAGATTCCATGGATATGTCAATGTTTGCAAACATTGCATCGTGTACATCTGCCAAAGAAATGTGGGATCACATTGAGGTGTTATGTGAAGGAACTGATGAGGTCAAGGAAAACAAGAAACAGATACTGGTCACACAGTATGAAGCTTTCATGGCACAGCCCAAGGAAAGCATCACTGAGATGTTTGAGAGATTTCACAAGCTAGTTACTGAGTTGCAGATGAATGGAAAGGTTTACAGCACTAAAGAACTGAATATGAAGTTTTTATTGTCTTCTCCAAACCACCTAGAGCAGAGGGTCATTTCTCTAAGGGAAAGAAATTTGAACAAAATCACATATGATGTGCCTATGGGGTTTTAAAGACTCATGAGCTTGAGTTGCTTCAGAAAAGGGCTATCCAAGCCAACCAAGGCAGAATGATAAATACATCATGTGCCTTGATTGTCAACAAATCTATTGAAGACATAGAAGCATCTACAAGTCAACTAAGGATAGAGGAGAGTAGATGATGAAGAAACTGAAGCTAAAGTGAGTGAACCTGTTGAAGAGAAGGAAGAAGAAGAGTTTTATACTCTTGAAGAGCTAGATGGCATGGAAAACACTTCATATGCATTCATGGCCAGAAAATTTCCAAACATCATATTCAAGAGGAACCAACACTTCAAACCTAAAACCCAAAACCATTCATTCAACAAGAGTAAAGCACCTGTGAAGCCAAACAAGAGTAAATTCAAAACTGGCTATGTGGATAGGTCATCTGTGAGATGTTATAGATGCAATGACCTAGGGCATTTTGCTAGTGAATGCAAGAAGCCTAAAAAGAAGGATAAAGAGTTTCTAGAGCTTGAAACTAAGTATGAGGCCCTTCTTAAAAATCAAACACCAGGCAAGGCCTACATAGCTGAAGGGAAGTGTTGGGATGATACTGATAGTGATGAAGAAGAGCAAGGATTCTGCAACTATGCCTTGATGGCCAATTCCAAGGATGACACATCTTCATCAGATTCTCAGGTACCATCTCTCACTACCATAGACATGTCTGTTTTTTAGTACAAGAATATGATTGAACAACTATATGTTGAAATGTTTAATATTCATACTAGTATGACTGCCGCTAATGAGGAAATTGTTAAACTGTCTGCTAGAAATGAATTATTAATCAAAAAGAATGAGGAACTTCAGCTAACTGCTATGCAAGTAGAAAACCTTAAGAAAGAAGTTGAATATATGTAGAATAAGGTTCTATGTGCTAGTCAAATTGAAAAGGCTCTTAGGGATGAACTAGCTGAAAATGAATTCAAATTGAAAACCTTTAAGAACTCATCCAGTCTACTGCAATCCTATCATGAGAAAATTCAAGCTAAACCCAAGGCTGCCATTGGACTTGACTATGGCACTCTTAAACAGAGAAAAGGCTATGCTGTCATTAAAGATGACTTAGTTGTTTAGAAGGAAGTGCCTCACATTTTGAAAAAGACTGAGTCTCCGATTTTTAAAGAATCAACATTTTAAATTGATGAGGATGCCTTACTCATCAAGCAAATTTTGAATGATGAGGATGAGGCACAGTCTAGTGAACAACCAGCATCCTCTAAGAGTGAGAGTGTCAAGCCAAAAGCCAAGAAGCCTGTAGAAAATAGACCTAGAACTGAGAAGTTTGTTAAGTTTGTATCAGCTGGGAAGAATGACTCTGAGAAGAAAGTGGCCAAAAAGAAACAGAACAGAAATGGCAAGCTAGGGATTAACAAAGATAATAACTATGCTTATATGCCTAATGCCCCTAGGAAAACCTGTCAAAACTGTTTCAGTACCAATCATTTAACTCATGCATGCAAGAAACCTGTTGGTAGTGTGCCCAAACCTTTATATGATTGTTCTGTGCCTCTAAGACATAGAGATGCTCCATTCTGTGATAAATTTGACTGTATGCCATGCAACATGAATGTTATGACTAGTTGTTTCAATCTGAGAAGGCAATTCATTGATGGGTGTATCAGTCACAATTCTCACACACACTACATAAGGTCAAAGTCTTCAAGTCCTCCTAGAGCTAGGAAGGTACCTCTGTCACCTAAGTCTGAAACCTCAGGTTCTAAGACTTCTAACAGTGACAAGAAGACTAACACCAAGAAAGTTGATAAGCATGTTGTTTATGATAAAACAATTTCTAAGTCACATGGACCCAAACTTGTTTGGGTACCAAAGGAGAAGTAATACATTTGTGTTTGCAGGGCAAAGAAAATGAAAAGAAGGTCATGTGGATTTTGGACTGTGGATGCTCAAATCATATGACTGGTGATATGGCCCTGCTATCACAGTATGAGAAGAAGGCTGGCCCAATGGTTGCTTTTGGAGATGACAGCATGGGTAACACATTGGGATATGGCAAGTTGAAAGTTGGTAATGTCATCATTGAAGATATAGCACTAGTCAAGGGACTCAAGCATAATCTGCTAAGTGTTGGTCAGTTTACTGATAGAGGATTCAAAGTGGATTTTGACAAAGATGAATGTTTGATCACCCACAAGAAGACTGGTGATTTTGCTTTATCTGGAGTAAGAAAAGGAAGCCTGTTTATAGCCAATATGGACTCTGCAAACAAGGATAAAGTTTGCTGATTTTATTCAAAAGCATCAAGTGAAGACTGTTGGCTGTGGCACAAGAATTATCACACCTGAACTTCAAAGCCATTAATTCTCTAGTCAAAAGAGAGTTAGTGAGAGGCATGCCCACACTTGAATTCTGTCAAGAAGGAGTATGTGAGGCCTGTCAAAAAGGAAAGATGAAAATATCAAGCCACAAGTCAAAGACAGTGACATCAATAACCAAGCCCCTGCAACTCATTCATATGGATTTGTTTGGGCCTGTCAATATTATGTCACTGGGAAGAAAGAGGTATGCCTTGGTGATGGTTGATGACTTTACAAGGTATATATGGGTGGAATTTCTGGCATCAAAAGATGAGACTCCACAAGTAATCATTGAGCACATAAAGAAAGTTGACAAGGAAGCAAAGGCCAACAATGCAACTGTGATTGCATTGAGAAGTGATAATGGAACAGAGTTCAGAAATGCCATGCTTGAAGCATTCTGTAAAGAGAATGGTATTTCTCAACAATTCTCAGCTCCAAGGACTCCACAACAAAATGGAGTTGTTGAGAGAAAGAATAGAACTCTAATTGAAGCTGCTAGAACAATGTTGCTTGATGCAAAGATGCCTACATGTTTTTGGGCTAAGGCTGTGAGCACTGCATGCTATATCCAGAACAGAACCCTCATCAACAAAAACACTGAAAAGACACCTTACAATTTGATGACTGGAAAGAAGCCTACTCTAAAGTATGTTCATACTTTTGGAAGCAAATGCTTTGTACTGAAGGATAATTCAGAATATGTTGGAAAGTTTGATGCAAAGGCATTTGAAGGAATTTTTCTTGGCTACTCTATGGAAAGAATTCCTTACAAAGTTTATGTCATCAGTCAAAAGAAAATTATGGAAAGCACAGATGTAACATTTGATGACAGCAAACTACCTGGATTAGAAGAAGCCAATGATGAAGATAAAGATCCACTAAGATTTGAAAATATAGATGATTCTGTTGAAGAGATTGAACCTGAAGTTGAAACTATAGTTCAACAAACTCAAGTGAATGATGATGCAATTGAAGAATTTGTGCCAATCAACAGTGAAGAAACAAGCATCCAAGACATACCTGTGAATAGTGGCAACTTCACAGGGGGAGGAAATGAGAATGATCATGACTTGGATGATGAAGCAACATCAAGGTTGAGAAATCAGACTGAGCATTCAAGGAAATTGGATAGATCACACACTGCAGAGAAAATTATTGGAGATCCAAATGCAGGAGTAAAGACTAGGAGAGCAACTCAAAATGAGTGCCTCTATGGTTGTTTTCTATCTAAGATTGAGCCTAAGAAACTTGATGATGCACTGTTGGATCCAGATTGGATTATTGCCATGCAAGAGAAGCTGAATTAATTTGAAAGAAACAAAGTATGGGAACTTGTGCCTGCACCAAAGAACAGAACCATTGTTGGAACAAAATGGGTTCTGAAAAATAAGATGGATGAAGATGGTGTAATAGTAAGAAACAAATCAAGGTTGGTTGCAAAAGGATACTCTCAACAGGAAGGCATTGATTATGATGAGACATTTTCTCCTGTTGCTAGATTGGAAGCCATCAGAATATTCTTGGCATTTGCTGCTCATTCAAACTTTAAAGTTTATCAAATGGATGTCAAGAGTGCATTTCTGAATGGAGAGTTGGAAGAAGAAGTTTATGTGCAACAACCACCAGGCTTTGAGGATCCACATTTTTCAGAATTTGTCTACAGATTGCTTAAGGCATTGTATGGACTTAAGCAGGCTCCAAGGGCATGGTATGACACTTTATCACAATTTCTCCTTGAAAATCAGTTCACTAGAGGCACATTGGACAAAAAACTGTTTTACAAGAAACATGGTGATGATATTATCCTAGTTCAGATCTATGTGGATGATATCATATTTGGTTCTACAAATGAGAAGCTGTGTGAGAAATTCTCTAAGCTCATACAGAGCAGATATGAGATGAGTATGATGGGAGAGTTGACATTCTTTATTGGGTTGCAAGTTAGTCAAAGGAAGGATGGTATCTTCATCAGTCAAACCAAGTACATCAAGGATCTATTGAAGAAGTTTGACCTAGAAGACTGCTCACCTGCAAAGACACCCATGGCCACTGCCACTAAACTGGATGAAGATGCTAAAGGCAAGAAAGTAGATATCTCAGTCTACAGAGGCATGGTTGGTTCTCTGCTCTATCTCACTGCAAGTAGGCCAGACATCATGTTTGCTACATGCATGTGTGCAAGGTTTCAATCAAATCCAAAAGAGTCACATTTGATTGCTATAAAAAGGATCTTTAGATATCTGAAGGGCACTCCAAACTTGTGTTTATGGTATCCTAAGGACACGGGGTTCAATCTGGTTGGTTATTCTGATGCTGATTATGCTGGATGCAGAGTGGATAGGAAAAGCACCTTAGGTAGCTGCCGGTTTCTTGGACAAAGGTTAGTCTCTTGGTATAGCAAGAAACAACAATCTGTGTCAACTTCTACAACTGAGGCTGAATACATAGCTGCTGGAAGTTGTTGTGCTCAATTGCTTTGGATTAGAAATCAACTCAGAGATTATGGACTTGTGTTGGAAAGAATTCAAATCATGTGTAATAACACAAGTGCAATCTCTATAGTTTCCAATCCTGTCAATCATTCTAGAACAAAGCACATTGACATCAGATATCATTTTATTAGAGAACATGCAACTAATGGAACCATTGAGTTGCATTATGTCTCTACAGATAAACAACTAGCTGACATATTTACTAAGCCATTAGATGAAGCCATCTTCACAAGGTTGGTTAGTGAGATTGGAATGCTGAATTCTTCAGATTCTAGCTAAGTGAATATATCACCTAGATTGTTGCAGCAGTAAACACTTACTTTATCTAACTTCTCAATATTTTTGGAGTAAGTGTTAGTTGAAATATGATTTATGAATATTTCAAATCTGTTGCATATATTGAAAAATCATATTTTGTCAACTTGAAATTTCCATGAAATTTTGAGAAAATCACTATTTAATTTGTTAGAATATTCTTTATAGAATATGTCTGGTGAATTTTAAAAGATAGTGAAAATTGAATTTTTATGTGTGAAAAGAACATTTCGAAAAGTCAGACTTCTCGAATGATTCATTTCTTGTTTATGCTCGACTTCTCTAACAAGTCTATTCAGGACACTCTTGGGTTCTCGAATAGAGTCTTTTAGAGAAATCGAACAAGGAAATGCTTGAGTTCTCGAATAAGGTGTTTTAGTTCTCTAATGCATGAGTTCTCGAATACTATGTTTGAGTTCTCGAATCATTTAAAAAGGCTGAATTCTCGCTGAATCTTAACCGTTTTTGGATTTTTATTCAGAATTTTTAAATCACTCATAAAAACATATTTTACCTAATTTAGAATTTATTCTAAGTTAGATAACTGCCAGCTGTGAGTTTCAACCTGCTTGAGATATCGATTAAGCCTTTCTTGACTTATCGAATAGTTGTTTTCAACTTCTCGAATGCTTGACTTGTCGATACAAAACATATATCTAATCGACAATTCAAGTACTTCATACTTATACAATTTTACATCTATTCGATTCATTTCATTCGATTTCTCAAGCATCTAAACTCCCAAAACCTCTGAAAAACCCTAACTGCAAAAGCTTAATTTCTTCTTCAACCTTCGTTCTCTTTCTCTCTCTATAAAAATGGCAAACACTCAACTCACCATACCCACTCAAACCAATTTCATCGCAATAACTAACGATGTGGAAGCACCAAATGCAAACTTTAAGTGCTTTGTTCGATGGATGTCCGAATCATATATCATGGATGCACTCTCAGCCAACCCAACTCTGTATCTGGACCTACTAGAACAGTTTTGGAGTACTGCCACTGTGGAAGTCATTGCTCTTGAGAATGCTATAACCTAGCTCATATGTAGTCTATTGCAAAATTCAAGGAAAGGATATCACTATCTCTACATCAGACATGAATAAAGCACTGGATTTACAACAAGAGGCGTATGACACACTGGCCACAAATGCAGAGTTAGAAGAATTCTTTGAATTTATCAACTACTCAGATGTAATCAATCTTGGAAAGTTGAATAGGAAGTTCTTGAGAAAAGAATGGAGTTATGTCTTTGCTACTCTTCTTCAAGTCTTCTCAGCAAGGAAGTCTAGATTTGACCAAATCAGTGCACCTGCACAGCAAATTGGCTATGCCTTGGCCTATGGGAGAAAGATAGATGTTGGACAGATCATTCTACAGGAACTATATGGGAGACTTGGTAAGAACACATCCAAGAGAGGTACTGAAATTTTCTTTCATCGTTTTATTCAATCTGCACTCAATTTTGTAGATAATAAATTAATTGAATTGCCTGGAATATATAAGACTAGAATCGGCTACCCCAGGTCCATGACCAAACTCATTTTTGGTAACTTGGAGACTAGGAATGATGTGGATGTAAGACTCAAAATAACTCCCCATATGGAGAGTCTATTTAGGACTTACCCCCACAACATGCCAATATTTGATTCCAAATCTCAGTTGGCACAGCCCAAGCAAGTAGAACAAAATGCTAACCCAGGGCTTGCTAACCAACCCTCTCAGCCAAACACTCTACCAAACACAGAGCCACCTACATCATCCTCTCAACAGGGTGGTGTTAGTAAAAAGGAGAAAAAGAGAACATATGTTGCTTCTGCACCTTTAACCATCTTATCTGAAGCAGCATTGACTGTAGAATTAGGTATAGAAGTGAGGAACCTGAGTCACCCTTACAAAGACCAAAGAAGAAGAAATCTAAAACCACCTCTTCAGTCACATAAATGGTTGAAGTTGTCAAATCAGGGGCAAACAGCTCACTAGATGTGTCCTCTCAACAGGGTGCATCTATAGAATCAAGAATCCTCCCCAATGCACCTTCTTGTAATGAGTCAGCACATGGGAGTGATAAGGCTGGCACAATACTGAGTGGAGAGCACATCACACTTGAAACTCCCTCTATCTTTCAGGGGGAGTTGCTAAAATCAAATCTACAAGACACTTCTCTTCCAGAATCTAACACTCAAATTTCTTTGGAGCCTGCAACTAAATCAATTGAGGAGCAAGGCATTGATCATCAAGAATTCTTTTCTCTTGGTGGGCCAATGGACTCAAGTGACTTAGTGCATGACACTTTTCTCACCACCCAGGAACCACATTCAGATGGTGAGGGAATGCAAGCTGGGGCATATCCTAATGACACCATCACAAACACAGAGGATTCACTAGTTTTCACTAGAGACTCTGTGCATGTGTCAACTACTGTTGTAAATCATCCCACTCCTGTGGAGACAACAGTAGTAGAGTCAATCCATCCGGTTGCAGAAGTTGCATCTGTAACTGATAAGTCTAGCTTGCCTAGCTCTAGCTCTGACTTTATGTCACAATGGTTGAAGCTTGTGCAACATGATAGTGCTTCAGGATCAGGATCTGTTCCACCACAATTGATGGTTCAAGCACTTCAAATCTTAGTTGTGGATCAGATTCCTGAGTTTGTAAAGATAGCTCAGAACCTTGTCACCTCAAACATGCCAAATCCAGACTATGAAGCAATTTTGCTATGTCACAGAGATGATGTGGAGATGCAAAAGACAAAGATAATTGATGATGCCGAGATAGATGGCAATGTAGATGCCTGGTTGCAAGGAAAATATGATATTACTCTCGATGAAGCTCTTCAATATCTAAGAGAGGAATACATCACTTCACTGGGCTCCAATGCCAAAACTCTGACTCCTGGTGAAGTGTATGAGGCTATGAATGATTCTCATAAAGGATTCCTCAAGGCTGCACACTATCTTGGGAAGGGAGTCAAAACTAAAGTCAACAAGGTGTGTGATAAAACAGCCACTTCAGTGGAAGAAATCAAGAGGGCCTTTGATGCAAAATTCCCTCAGTTGGATAGTGTTTTTAAGGATATCAAATACTGCAACTCTACCTGCACCAAGATGGATAATGGTCTAGCTCTACTGAAAGATACTGTCACAGGTCTGGGGCATAAATTTCAAATTCTATCTGATCAGACAACTGATGCAAATGCCATGCTCAGGACCCTCTTTGCAAATCAATATGGAAACAAGCTGGTCACTCAGTTCCTTATGCATGAGATGACCAAGTTTGAAGTGAAGAGATTGAAAGATCAATCCCTATCAAGTTTTAAGGCCAATGAGCTGTTCACTAAAGTGGATACTCTTGAAAAGGAGGTGGTCTCTCTCAAACATTCCAATGCTCAGTTGATAGACAAAGTTGCAACTCTCACTGAGCAGTTGAGCACTCAAGCCACTACCACAGCTGATGTTCTTCTGCATCAACAATTGATGCTGTTAGCAATGATGAAGCACATGGGTCTCCCTCTACCTAAAGAATCTTCCACCCCAAAGGTCACTACTACAGCCTCTGTGCCTGACAACAAGCCTAAGGGGGAGAAGAGGACATTAAGGAACTCAAAACCTAAGGGGGAGCATCAGACTAAGGGGGAGAAACCTTAGGAAAAAAAGCATCAAGATAAATGAGGGTGGTCATCAAAGGACTTCAAAATCTACAACCCATGTTCCAGGAAAAGGGAAATCCAAGGCTGATGAACCTCCATATTCTCTGCCAGTGGTTACTCTACCAACTGTGCATGTCATTACTCCCAGTGGTCAGAAGCAATCTATCACAACTACAGTGGTTGCAGGGAGCATGCCATCTGATAAATCTCCATCCTCCAAATCTGAAAGTGCCACCTGTAGAAGTAAAGGTGGTTACTGAGGCCAAGCTACAAGAAATTGCAAATTCTAATGTCTACCATGATGATGCATTCTTGGAGTTTATGAAAGTCTCAAGAGAACAAGCTGATGACACTCAATTATATCTGAGGAGCTTGAAGGATCAGATTGACTATCTCACTGTGATACTCAGGAAGATAGATGGATTATGGATCAAGGAGATAATGATGGTGTCTAAGTCCAAGATATGGCATCTAACCTACAAGACTCTACAAGCCCTAAAACAGTCAGAGATAGATGCACTAATTGAGCTTATTGAGAAGAGAAATGAGAACAATAAAAGTCTGTATGATGACTTGAGGAATGGCCAACCTTCAAGGCTGCCAGAAGTGATTAAGAAGCCATGGACAATCATCTATCAGTCTGGCACCAAAATTGAAGACATTAAACAATTGGTCATTCCCAATGATCTCACTCCTCGAAATCATAGACTTATTATTGCTATCATTGATCTACTATAGAAGAAGGATGGAGTCAGAAATGCTGAAGAAATAGAAGCACTGCACATTCTCAGATCTTTCATTGCAACTGGTGCAATTCCAGAAATGGCCCAGTCTAGGAGGAATAAGGATGATAAAGATGAAGACAAAAGTGATGGGAGGAGAAGACATCACAGGAGTGATAAGGGTGATAAAGATGAGAAGAAGAAAAAGGACAACAAAGACAAGAAAGATGGTGATGACCAAGATAAAGTCTATGAGAGGAAGAATGGAAAACAGCAAGCCCTAGGCATTGCTAGCAGTAAACTCACCACAACATAAGAGTGAAGCTACCCAAGTCTAGAGCCCTAACAATCATTCCAGGATTGAAACTCCAACCACTGGATGAATATTTTGCTGAAGAACAACTGCAATTTCTAAGAGCTCGAAGAATCTACTCTGCTGCAATTGTGAATGACTGCCTTGAGATCAAGTACACTGATGGGAGACAGAGGAAATTCAAACAAGGGGTTGTCAAAATTGGGGCAAGTTATATGAGATAGAAATAATCATTGCACTGTTGGATTCTGAAGACAAAGTGGAGAGAGCATGGAAGCTGGAGTTGATTGATTTTGTGAAGATGAAGAGAGATCATGCTGAAGAAATAAGAAAGGGGTATCTTGAGAAATGGCTAGAAAGGGAGAAGGAAATTGATAGACTGGAAGCTGAAGCAGAAAAGCTAAGGGCAAAAGGATTGTGTAGAGTTCAATTCAATCCCTATGTGGTGAAGTATAGGAGAAGAAATGGAGATAATGTCAATATAAGAATGAACCTACTCAGTCACTATCCTGCCAACATTCTAAAAACAGTACTTGAAGATTTCAAAAACTCAATTCTGCTTGAAGAACTGGATGCTATGGCAGAAATCATAAGGGCCATGGATGAGAATGCAAGAAAGGAGAAAGAAATGAAATAGAAAGCATATGATGATCTACAAGCCAAAGCAATGGAGATGGAATCAAATGAGAATGGCTAGTATTTCACCATATTGTAAGATTACTCAACTTGTAATTTCATTCATGTTCTCAATCAAATTTCATACCTGTACTTTTCAAGTTTTATCTTTATGTATGTTAGGCTTGTTATCAGACATGAAATTGTGACTAAGGGTCTTACTCACAATTTGGGGGAGATTGTTAGTCACAGAGGCATGCCTGTATACATCTAATAACAAGCCTAATTGTTTGTAATGCTTTGCATTACTTACATGACCTCTTAATTGAGGGAACCTCTAGTTGTAGATTTTATATTTGTTTTGTACTTGTAATAGGCATCAAATCCTAGTTGTGTAACTGTACTTATAAATCAAGAATAATGCTTGAAAGAAGTTCCAAGGTTCATGCCTCAAGCAAGAAGATAAAGACTGTCAAATAATCACAGTTGGGATTTGAAGAAATGAAGAATTTACCTAAATACCCATTCGAGAAGTACATTTGTCTATTCGAGAAGTCTAGCGTTCGAGAAGTCAGAGATTCGATATCTGAGAAGACACTGTTCGATATCTCTGAATGAACTATTCGATATCTCATTCGATATCTTAGAGATTCGACATGTCTAATACTCTATTCGAGAACTCAAAAAGTCAACAAGTCAAAGTGGTATTCGAGTTCTCAAAGAGTCAACAAGTCAAAGTTCCATTCGATATCTCAAGGACTCAGAAAGCTATTCGACATCTCAGGGATTCGACAAGTCAAGTGTTGTATTCGACAACTCAAGGAACCCTCGAGAAAAGTGTTATTCGAGAAGTGATTCGATATGTCAATCATACAGTATTCGAGAACTCAGAGTTATCTAATCCAAGTTCTCGAATCAATCACTTAGCCACTTCTCGAATACATTCTTGGAGACAAAATACTGGAGAAATTGTACAAGTCAGAAACCTGCAACAAGCCAATGCACTTTATGGACCACAATCTGTAACGTGCTCTGGAAAGCCTACAAAGAAGCTTAGAGAGATGTAGAAGAGACAAAGAGTTAAAGAAGTAGATCTGAACAGAGCTTTGCAAAGTCAAATCTGTAGCCGTTTGGATGTTTACTCAAAAAGGATAGACATACAAGAAAGTAATTTATCCTGTAACCTTATTTGTAGTAAGTGAGTTGTATTCATGTTCTATAAGAATACAATCTCACTTCTTTAGTTAGTTAAGTTTTTCATACACGTTGTAAGAGCACATCTATCTGAGAAAAACGAATCTGAGAATACTACCATTTGTATTCACAGATTGTAGCAAATCTTTATCTAATAAAATATTAGATTAAAGTGATATCGTGTCTTATGTTGTTTATAATCCGCACTAGTAAATCTACACACACAAACACATATTGTGCTACAAAGATTCAAGAAAAAGAAAAAGTTCAAGAATCCATTCACCCCCTCTATATTTTTTTACTGTATTCAATACTCAACAAAAATTCCTAATTACTCCCAAACCTGGTTTACTTCCCTGGTCGCCAAACCGAACTTGGGGGCAAAATTGCACCAAAAGTTTTTTCTGAGTCGCACAAAATTCTACAAATTTCGGATTTGTGAAAAGTCCTAATTTCTCAAACCCAATTTACTTACATCGTCACCAAACCGGGCTTTGGGGCAAAATTCAATCATAATTTTTTTTAAGTTAAAAAATAATGAATTACGAACAAAATAATATACGTACAAACACTTACACGCAGTTTTAAGTTAAGAAAAATAAAAGGAAGCAACAGAATACACAACCTGCTACCAGGGCCGTCTAGGAGGGTGTGTAAGGAGCCCAACAGCACAGGGCCCCAAAATTATTAGGGCCCCCAAATCAGAAAAACCCATCTACATATGTTACATAAGTCCATCTAATTCCCAGCAAAATTACACTAAACCTTGACTTATTCAGATTTCAACTTCGGTTACACACATCTAAATCAAAACCTCCTCTAATGTCCCTTCAAATATAACTATTTTATATAACTTATTTAAATTTTAAATAAATTAAGGACCCAATTTTGTAATTAGCACGTGGCCCCTGTAAAGTTTAAGACGGGCCTGCCTGCTACTAGGTCATAGCAATTCATCTGATCGAGGCCCATGTAATTAAATATAAAGTCCACAATATCATTCCTGGTTTATCGTTACAACTTATGCATTTTAAAATTTATAAAATGTAATATATAATAATATATATTAAATAATAATATGTACATATTAATAATATTTTAATAAATTATAATAATCGATTCGGTTCGGTTTAAATTCAAAACCGAAACCGAATTTTTCAATTTTATTTCGGTTCGTTTTTAAACGGTTTGATTTTTGTTGGTTTTTATCGATTTCGGTTCGGGTTCGATTTCAATTTCGATTTCGTTTCGATTTTTATGCTCACCCCTACCTTCGACTGTGTCTGAGATGTGTTGTCTTTTTTTCCCTTTTTTTTTGTCAGATGAGATGTCAGATGTGGGCTTGTTTGTGAGTTTATGGAATACAATAAAATGAGAAGTCATACAACATTTCGCACCATTTTATGCTTTGCTTGCTGCTATTTTCTGCTTGAACTTTTTTCCTTTTATTTTTCCCTATTTCTCCCATCTATATTACTCGTCTCCAAATAATTTTGGGCATTTTAATCATGATGCCTTTCACCTAAATCCCCAGATTAAGAGGAATTACTACATGATACTAAAGAAACTATACTCCATTTGGTATTCACTTTCAGGTATAAAAAGTTAAACCCAGGTAACACTTCTTTCCAGTTCTTACAAAATAAAGAAATGCATCCTTACAAAATAAAGAAATGCATCCTTACACAGCCAAAATGATATTACTGTAGACAACAACCAGCAAACCCTTTCTTTGAATTATTTCACTCCAACTGAGGCCATTAAATCTTCATACTCTGGATCATTCTCTTGGTTTCTCGGCTGTGGTGGGTTAACACTCGACTGAGGTCTGGGAGTAACAGAAGTTGTAGAGAATGGATCATAATTCTGCTGTCTTCCAAAAGTGTCTGAAGTTGGCCTGTTGGGAGGAAATGGTAAATTTCGATTGAACTGCTGATTTGGGCTGAAAACACCACTTTGTGGTCTAGTAGGATAATTTTGCTGTGGTTGAGTGTTCCCTGGTCTGAATGGGAAAGCTCCAGCTGCATTCATCACTTGCGAACCTGGACTGAAACTCCTCATCCCCATATGCGGGGCTGAAGTTGGAGGTGATACTGGCCATGCACTAGGGAAAGCTGGATGTCTAGGAGGACCGCTGGGGGAGCTCAGGTTTCCAGCAGGCGATGATATATGAGCTCGAGGTTGATTTATATGGTTGATGACTTGAGGCCTTGGGAAACCTTGCATAACAGGCGGTGGTGCAGAATTCAGCACTGGTTGATGGAAAGATGACATTTGATGTGCTTGAGGTGGGTGCATAATAAGATTCCTGGGTGGCATACCATTATGTGCAGACTGAATGTTTGGCCTAAGTGTCATTTGGGGAGCTGGATTCCGCGGCCGGTTTGGCTGGAAAGTAAAATCGTTTGAAATAGGATGTAGTGGTTTGGGAGTTGTTGCCGGAGAAGTTGCAGAGCCAGATATTTGAACTCCCGATTGTGGATGAGGTGGTGGGGTCAATGTTAATGGCATTGACGAAGGAACTGGAGTAGCAGTCATGACGGGACTTGAGAGGACTCCAGGCAGCATTGCTCGCGTCATTGCAGGTGCAGCTGAAGGTCCTGATGTGGGAAGCAAAGAAGATTGCTGTACACGAGTTGGCTGAAATGCTGTTCTCATTGGTGATACCATGTTGCCACTAGTAACACTAAATGGTGAAGTGGATTGTGATGTCGTAGGAGGCCTCTGAGGAGGACCAACTGAATGTGTCATCTGCCCTGGGTTATTAGAACCCGCAGGTGCTTGAGACCATGCAGTGGTGCTCCCAGAAGGGTTTGCCAATTGGACAGAGAAAGTTGGTGGGCCGGCAGATGGTGGAACCGAAGGCCCTATAACTTGAGGAGGCCTTAATGCAGTAGGTGTATTACCAGAAAAGGGTGGGGCTGATATATTAGATTGACCAGGTGTAGGACGCAAAGTTGGCATAGGAGAGTTTCTTGGATGACTATTATAACCTAAAGCTGTCTGAGGCATATACGGCTGCTGCAGTAGTGGCTGTGGCCTAGAGGGAACAAAAGAAGGGTTCTGGACTGCACCAAATCCTGCCGGCCTTGCTCCAAAGAATGATGACGTATTAGAATTAAATGTTGCTGATGACATCTGGACATGACTACTTGGCATCTGTCCCGAAAAATTTTGCTGAGTGACAAAACCTAAAGGAGAACTTGATGGAAACCATGGACCTGGGTATGACTGAAACTGACCAAACGGTTGAACCGGTGCAAAACCAGTAACTGATTGAACCACTCCTTGGTTAACTTGTGCAGGAGGTATAATATATGGGATAGGGGTTCCTAGACTGGTAAGAACAGCATTTACATTATCGCTGGGAACTGTTGCTGATGAGGGATTTACTGTAGGGCTTACCTAAGAATGTAAAAAATGCAAAAAAAAAAAAAAAAAGGCTATTAGATAACCTCAAGAAGCTGATCAAGTGGCTAGAGACATACAGGGAAAATGCAACTCACTGTAACTGGAGTAACCAGCAATTCGATCAAAGAAACTGCTGCATCAACCTTCTCATATGTGTCAGCACATACATGAACATAAAGCTCCTCATACAAATTCTGATTATCACTTTCATCAGCAGAAACCTCCTGCAATTGCAATTTATTAACAATTTATTATTGCAGAACATTGAGACACTACAGTTCGAGATACAAGTCACTTCCTTCCCATTGGTAGCGGCAGTGACGGACCTAGAGCTAAATTGGTGGGGGTCCAAAAAGTTTAATTCTCTTTTTTAAAATAATTTAATTTTAATATTTAACTAATTTAAAAATTAAAAAAAAATATTACAAAGATTAATGCATATTTGTAAGTGTTTATAAGTTTGTTATAGAGTGAAAAAGAAAGAACAAGTCTTTACTGCGGTGTATTAGGGGTGTTTACACATTTGAAGACATCAGAATTTGAGTTATTGAAAAAAAATCACTAAAATCATGCAAAAAGATGCTGCCAATGGGTTTTCAACTTGAGTCTTGGCTACAAGATAAGACAGGCGAACCAACTGCGCTAAAAATGTACAATGCAAATTCAGCTGAAACATATATAACAGTTAACACCCTTATATAAAGAACAATAAAGAACACCATAGAATCTTACATAAAATTGCATTTAGATTCTAATTTTCACATCAAAAAGTTTTTTTATGAATAAAAATAAAATCAAACAAAAAATTAGGATCAAATGTAACATGATTACACATAATTTCTTGTTACAAAAGTATATATAAGATTCTATGCTGGATTTTATAATGGATTCTATGTAACATTTGATTTTTAAATTAGGTGAGACTCTACGTTAAATTCGATATATTAAGCTTAATTATTGTTAATTTTTGTGATTCAAATTTTAACAAATCAATGTTTATGAAAAATAAAGTATTATAATGGTGTTCTTTATATAAGGTGTTTTTTTTAGAGTGCAACTCTATACGTATTTAGAAGGTTCAAGAGAGAACCCTCTTAAAAAGACCGAGAGAACCACTTTAAAACGTTAATTTTAAAATCGAAAAAAATTAAAAAATATTTTTATATCCCTACAGTAATTTCAAAAAATCAATTACAAACACAATTTTTTTGTAAATATTAAAAAACTTATGAAAAATTTCTAGAATCTGTCCCCCGGGTCCGTCCCTGGGTAGCGGAGAGAAATGTATAAAATTGTACTTGCAGAGAAGTCGGTGCATACCATGGTAATAGTATGTATGAACATACAATTAGGTGGTGGTTTACAACATAAAATTACCTTCTTCCCCTTATCTGATTTGGTACCAAAAACACGTATTTTTGCTCCAGTTTCCTGATAATTGCATTTTCAACACGGAATGTGAGGGATAATATTGGAGGACAACTCTTTATTACTTACTGGGATGCAAAGAGGTAAGGTTTGATAAATTAAAAGAAAAACTTGTCCCTTACCTTCTCCAATCGTTTTTGAGTATCACTTCCAGGCCCATACACCAGACTAATGAAATTGAATCCAGGATAGTCTTTGACCTATAACAACAATATTCATGTAGATTTCATATGGATGACAACTAGCATATCTTTCATTGCCATCGCCCGGAATGAGGTCATAGCAAGTCGTTTAAGACAAGATAATAAGACATTTAAAACCAACCAAAATTCATCATGTAATATAAAATAGGATCAACCCCTCAAAACTGGCCATGAAGCCAAAAAAACAAGAAAAAAAAGAATGAGGAATCAACAGCTTCAGTACCATCACAGCGTGGCCCTTGATAATATCGTTCCATTTACATAAGCAAAGGGAATTATTTCTACAGCCTTCTTTTAGCCTTTCTTGATCGATATAAAGTAAAGTAACTTACCCAAGCCTTTACTGATTTTGGAACTCAATAATCAACAATTTGTATTTGCACTCAACTAGACTGACCTAATCCTTGAAAACACAATTACTATGCTCAGCTTTGATTAGTTTCTAGAGCAAAGAATCACAATAGTCAATTCTTATGTCTTAATCACCCTCCCCACATAACCACACAAACGGAAGGAATGGTAAAGATTAGAGGGACAAACTCAACAATCACGACACTACTTGGAGAAGGCTTGTCACAATGATTACTTTCTCCGTTTTTATTTTTCTTTCAATCGGCAGAACTCATATTCTCTTTAAATTCAAACCTGTGTAAGTTTGAAACTGTGATGCTTTTAAGTGCTTCATTGAGCGAGAAATTTATTTTTACCTTGTTATCAACTGAATGTATTATATCATAATTTAGATGAAAGTATGTAACTGTAAAAAGCTATCGGAAATGAAGGAATGTGTATCGGGTTTTCAGCCATTAAAGTCACCATGATACATTTGGCCCCATTCATGTTGATATAGTGGATATGCTACTTGGATTTCAGTTCTACTCAGTGGAGGATATTCTGTTACATGTTTCAGCTGTGTGTAAGGCAAGGGTCACACTGAGTCACAAGAGTTCCACTAGAACCTAGATCTGTTACATGCTTTTAAAGAGTAGAACAAGAGTTAATGTAAATACATTTATATGCACATAAATAAAAATATGAACCCAAAAAGTATCAAATGAATCATATTAACAAGTTATATATGAAACCAATACAACTAAAATATGCAAAAAATACTAGAAAGCATGATCAAAGGTGTAGAATTATAAAACAAAAAACCTTTTATATTGACAATAATTCTAAAAACAATAATAGTTTTCCAAAACAAAAATATAACATTATATCCTTATATGTAATAAGCGTAAAGAGGATCTTATCCATAATTTTGGTCACTGTACTACCAAAATAATCTCAACCGTCGAATCAAATATTTTTAAAAATGGACGATCAAGATTATAACATATTAAAATGAAAATTATAATCTAAAAAGGATGTAATTAAAATAGGTTGTATTAGAATTGAATTTTAAAAAGAAAATTATAATATGAAAAGGATATAATTAAAAAAGGATGCAATTGAATTTTATTTATTTTTTTATTAATATTAAAAATAAAGTTCAAATTTACTATTTGGGCTCTATATCGAGATCTAGAAATCAGATTTGGATGATTTTACAGTCCACGCGAATCTCATAAAATTATCTTTAATTTAATGATGATTTAACAATTATTATCGAAATGGAAACACTCGGAATCTCAAGAGAAAATATAATTACGAATTTTTATATTAATCATATTCAGCGTAGAAGACCTACATTGATAATCCTATTAAATGTACAAAACCAAATTATATATGATTTAAATCATTGACATACACTTTTTCGTATTTCAATATAAATACACTTTTTAGTTTACATGTTCAAAAATTAAATATTTTTATGCTAGATCCAACGTTTTTCATCTATTTATTTTATGATCTAACGGTTTTTATTTAGTTTGTCGTACTGAAAACCATACTACCGACTACCAAAATTTTGAACAAAATCACTCTTACATTTATTATTAAAATCGTATTTGGCCGGTAGTAGAACTATCTTCAAATAATAAGAAGGGTATTTTGATAATCAAAACGAAATATAAGTAGATTTCATAAATTGAATAAAATTTCCAACGTAAGAAATCGTCAATTTCTTCTATCTTTTGTTTCTGCGTAGTTTTAATTGGAAAATAATTGTTAAACCATCATTAAATTAAAGATTATTTAGTTAATTTCGTGTGGGCTATAAAATCGTCCAAATCAAATTTTAAGAGTTCAAGATAGAGCAGTAGTATTGAATTGAACGCGTAAAATCTTTTATATATATATATATATATATATATATATATATATCAATTTTTTAACAACAATTTGATATGCAAATTAATAACATATGAATATTAAAAAAATTAATATAATTATAAATATTAAAAAAGGAACCGGGTATAAGCTAGTAGAAAGAAAGATGTGATAGGTCCATATTTCATCATATTTTTAATACCTATTTTATGTCCGTTTTTGTAATTTTATTATTTAATAAATTGTTTTATTTTGTTTTGTAGGAAAATAAATAAAAACAGTAATCAAGCAGGAAAAGGTGCAAAAAGGGAAAGGAGGTGGAAAATACTTGAAGTCAAAGAAATTGGAGGAAAAATCGAATACTTATCCAGGAAGAAAAGGAAATTGAAGAAATTATATTCAATATCAAATTTGTAATCGAAGACCCAAGCCCAAGTTTTTCCCTATATATATATGGGGCTCCTCTCTTGTATTTGACACCAATTTAGATACCTAAAATTTTATATATGTAATTTTACTTTCGTTATAGTTCAATTAATTCTCTGCAGCTGCTCTGTTTTGTTTCGTCTCAGTTTTCTAATTTTTATTCGTAACTTCATTCACGTGATCTAGTTAGTTTACAAAGGTTTGGTTTACTTTATTAATCCTAACTTCTTGTATCACCTGCGCATGCTTGTTTAATCTAGTTAGATTATTAGTTTAATTAAACAAATACTTGTCATTCATACGTAAAAGTGGAACTTAGTTTTTAATCTTGTTCACCTGTTGTCCGTATTAATCATATACATCAATTAGCTTATACATTAGTACGTGTTTCGTTAATTCCATTATCATGAGTAGCTAATTTTATTTACCTAGGATGAAGATGAAGTTAATTTAATTACTTTTGATTTCTTCTCGTTTCTATTAATTGATTCTCGTAATTTTTCTTGGTGCTTAATTGATCGATTGACAAAGTGATTTTGATATATTATTGTTACTGGATTTGTTTTTCATAGCCTATGCTTACTCCTTGAAGTTTTGATAGGTTATTGTTAGATAACAAGTTTCATAGTATATGCTTGTCTCGTTAATTGATATATCTTATTTGTGAAGAAAAGAGGATTGATTTTAGGGCGAGTTGATATTAATTGTGATTGATTGATGGATTCGGATTCCTAGGTTTTCCATATTATTTGATAATCTTTGCTAATTAGGTTAATTAAAACTCATCTCAAACCTATTTGTCTAGTTCGCCTGATTTAATTATTAGGGTTTTGAAAATTCATAGTCTCTGTGGATCGACCTGTATTTGCTACAATTAACCACTGTGCGCTTGCAGTTACTTTACACATCAAGATGCAAGACCAATGTTTGCAGTGGTTTTACCATGTGAGACATAGAACTATAAGTGCATAGGTTAGGTGAGTGGCGACCTTGAATCTAGGCATGTTCAAAACAGGCAAGTATCCAAAGAGCAGTGGGGAGACCAGAAAAGACTTGATCAATTCACAAAGATCCAGGAAACACGGACCTATAACTGACAGAAAGAAGCCAAAGGAAGTAGATAATTTAGGTGGTTGACCTGTGTGAGTTATGTATAGGGTTCATGTTGTAAGCCCACCACAATTTTTTTGGGGAGGGGGTGAGGGTTAAAGGCTTAGTTCTTGCATGTATGCATCAGTTCCTATATTTACATGGATGTGCGAAGTTTATCAAATGTATAACTTATTCTAGAATAAAAAAATTTAAGGTCAATAAAAAAAAGGCAATGAAAAATGTAACATTATTTCAAGACACTATGCATGACTCACAGGAACAGGAACTCTAGCGTCTCGCAATAGGGGTTTATAGTAAGCTGGAGCCTTGTAGCTGGGATTTAATTTCAATATTTCACCTGTTAAACATTAAAGACCTGATTAACATATAATTAGGTGATATAAAAGCAGCATTATTGGATAAAATTACTGATCATACCAATAGCTTCACGCCTTTCAAGATCTAACACTTCTGACTTCTGCATTTGCAGACTAAGTGTAAGTTATACAAAAGATAAGCAACCCTGGTAACAAATGTGACCCCGAAAGAGATGGATAGTACCTCACTATGGCGAGAAGACTCATGGCCTGATGTCTGAGATGCAAATGATATATCTTCCTCGATGTCCACGATGCCCGAGTTCAGCTGCTTCGTAATTTGATCCACTCGAGTCTGCTCAAAATTTGTACCACCACACAGGCAGTAAATCACTTAGTGGCACCTGGAATCAGAAATCCAGGCAAGCGATTCACAAGGAAGACACTGACATCCTAGAATCCAGTGGGAAAAGAGAAGTATCTGATTGCTACCAATTCAGCAATAAGATATTCCTCCCACAATTGGATCTGAGAATGCCTTTAAATGAACTATTAAGAACTTGACTACAATTATGGAAACCTTTTACTGGTAATAGCTCTTCTTAATACAATTAACTACATCATTATAACAGTAAAAAACCACAAAATAAATAGTATTTATAAATATATACAAAACGACAAAGACAATTTTTAATGCGGAGATAATAGACAGGACATACAGATATAAAAAACAGGTAAGTAACTCGCCATAAAACCTTATATACCTGATAAGCTGCAGCTAATCCTTTTCTAACAGCAGCATCCTGCGTCATATCAGGCCCCCATTTTGTTTTCCTCGGAGTCTGTTTACTGTTTTCTTCACTGACTAGATCACTTTCACCCGGTTTTTTACTACCCCGAAATGCAGGAACCAGCGAGCCTGACAACTTATTTTTCGGTATCACAAATCCAGACTTTGCTGCAAACTTTGAAATTTTTGGGCTACTTGTTGGAGCTGCAGATGATGTGGATGTAACATTAGTTTGAATTACGTGTTCAACTCTAGATGCCTGCTCAACCTCGGTGCTCATCTTGATCTTCAAGTGCACACCTTTAATTGGTCACACACTCACACTACAATGTTGAAGAATACAAGATGTAAGGCGTAGATAAAGATAACAGAAACACTTTATCAAACACAATTGTGACATAAAATTTCTTCATTCTGATGTATTTAATTCTTATTTTCCATCTTCGTGTACGCATGGAGAAAAGTAATACAGCAGCTTTTAGCAATTATTAACACCACCAGCACCAGGTCTTCCATTTTGCCGTACGTCACCATATCAGCAAATACTGTTTCGAAAATGGATGTAGGTGTGTGATCTGAATCGGATCCTTAATAGTGAAACTGGGCACTTGACCACCTAGCAGCCACCAAGGAAAAGAAATCAAGATCCATGGATGACTTGATTTTAGTGCAAGGCCTATGTGTTACTTGTTTTTTTAGGATCCTTCAAATTTCATGTTACATATTTTGTCACGTGTGATCAAGTGCAATCGATTTTTTAGTACATCAATTTAAATAGTGTAATAAAAAGTAACATAAATTATACATGTTCGAACTGAATACCAAGTTCCCGCACACCATGTTCAATTATGGATCTTTATCCAAAGAATCCTCGAGAGTCGATGCTTGGACCCAGACTCATGTCTGACTCCAGCTCATCGCGGTAACAAAAACTCATACTACTCTCAGCTAAAACCTGCCTAGTGGAGGTTAAAAATAGTACAGAACACCATTTATTCCGTCCTATATTCAATTTCTACCTCAAGTCCTATTTTACTATCCATCTAGAATTAAAAAACTAACAAATAATCTCCTCTTAACTTTGTATCAGTAAAGCCGCACAAAACTTTCAGTCCCTGACAGTATCATTATTACAGAAGCAATAAGGGGGAGGGGGAGGGGTGGAGGAGTGAGAAATTTGAACTTTAGCATGGGGAGGGGGGGGGACCTCAAAACTAAATGCACTGGAAAGAAATCCAGTAAGAGGTTTACTCCTACAAACATATATATTCGATTTAGATCTTCCACTCACTAATTTAGGCAGACTGATTCAGAATTCGTATCTAATAATCTAAACACTCTTTACTAAATTCTGTTTCTTTTATTCAACACTTTAAATGCACATACACCATATGCAATGAATACTTATTGCATGAGCAAATGGCGAGCTGTAGATTTTCTCGGTACTGAACTGGATTATGGTTTAGTGTTTTGGGATGCTATTTTCATGAGTAGCCGAGACGTTCAGACCGCAAAAGGAGACGGAGACTCACTAACAAGCATTAATTGATATACTGTTAACGGAACAAAAAGAGACTTCTTAATGTATACACTTGTTGCTAATTAAGCAGGTGTAGTAACAGCATTGCTGAAGGCAAAGCACACACATTACAGCGAATGCAACTTAATTACTTAGTACAACATAACAACTAAAATAGAATGAGCACTTTTTAAGCTAATAATAGAATGAGTATCAGTAGAGTCGATTACTTAGTACAACTACTAAAATAAACAATGGTGGACAACGGACCATCTATTTCGCATAAAGCATCAGAAAAACACGTACTTGCATACACCAAATACCTAGTTGACTATACAATTACACATACAAACACAAAATGACATAGAAACTGAAATTGTCTGAAAAGAAATGGGGGCTAATTAAATTGAATGTTAGATACATACAAAAGAAAAGATTACATGAGAACAACATAACAATAATCAAGCATCATACAGGGAAACAATGTAAAAAAGAAAAGAGGTGCATACTATATAAAAACACGCACAAAAATATAAAATAGAACTGACCCAATTCAAGATTTGTAGTTTAAACGGGGGGTGAGAACCAACAGCTTCAGTTCTTCAGTTTTGATAACACAAAGTCAGAGATTTTGGGTTGTAAGATTTTTAGGGCTTTGCATCTTTGTTTTGTGTTTTAATTGAGAGATGACGAACAGTGACCCAATTAATAAATTAATCAAACGTCAAATATAATTTTTATATTAAGTTAAAAAAAAAGATATATTTATGTTGGCCTTTGCTCTATACATAACACTCTTATATAACAAACAATAAAGAACACTATAAAATCATTTATTCCAATAGATCCATTGGCCCCGCCAGGGGCATCCAATACAAAAAGTTCTTATTTTTTTAGGCTCTATCCAGCAAAAAAAAAATTGAAAATTTACTGTTCATCGATGACGTCACTGATGATCATGACGTCACTGATGACGTCATCATGACGTCATCGATGAACAGTAAATTTTCAATTTTTTTGTTAGATGGATAGAGCCTAAAAAAATAAGAACTTTTTGTATTGGGTGGCCCCGCCAGGGGCAATGGATCTATTAGATATGATGTGTTCTTTGTTGTTTGTTATATAAGGTGTTTGCTATGGAGTCCAACCATATTTATGTTATATTTGGATAATGGCCAAAAGTACCATTTTTTAAAAAGATTTTAGTACATAAATATGGGTAATGCTATTACACAATTGAGGAACGGGTATTATCTAAGAATTTTTTTAAAAAAATGAAAAAAATATATTAAATAATGGTGATACATGCGTATCACACTTCTTTTGAAGGTGATACGCATTTCTGGAATGTGTAACACAGTTACTTTTTATTTTATTTTAATTTTTTTTTCTTTTTTTTTCTTTTTACTCCCTCCGTCCCATTTTATATGACACTCTTTTTTTGCACGCATTTCAATGTACTTGGATGGGATACTTATAGATAATATTTTTAATTTTTTTTGTTTTGTATAAAAATATAGATTCTATATTTTTATACAAATTGAAAAAAAATTAAAAATATAATTCACAAGTACCCGGTCTGATATGTAATACCATTTGACAAATGCGTAATAGTTTTATCCATTTTGGAAATGCGTAATATACTGGTATTTTTTATCAAAAAATCAGAAATGGTATTCTCGTCAAAAAGTTAAATAAAATGTATTTTTGGCATTTTTCGTTATATTTCCAAAAAGACAATTTTGTTACTATTCTAAGTTCTCTGTTTACGGGTCCGGATCTTCTGTTGAATTCCTCCGTGTCTCCTTTGTGTCCTTTATTTTTTTTGTATTAAAAAAAAGTAGGGAATACAAAGGGGACACGGAGAAAGAAGACAGAGGATAATCCTTTATTTGCCCAGCTGCTATCCCAATTTAAAGTTAATCTACCAAAGTAATCTTTTTTCTTGGATCAATTTTCAGATCTATTAAATAATCGACTTTACTAGATAAACCCTTTTTTATTATCCAAACTTTTAAATCATTTGTCATTAGTCTTATATATACCGGCGTTCTACCCGTGATACGCACCGACCGATAAATTGTATTAATAAATTAATATAAATATATTATTTTAATTTTTATTTAGAGAAATATATAATTTTATTGAAATTTAATTAACTTAAGTATAAAATTACTTATCTGTGAATTCATACCAATTGAATTAATATTAATATTATGAACCAATCATCAAAACAAATAGAACCCCCGTTGAAAAGTTCAAATCTCTCTTTATTGTTTTTTTTAAATTCAGCTTTCATTTTATTCTCTCTTTGTTAGAGAATATTTGTACGTATCATGTTAACAAATTTTCATTCGGTATATTTGTTCAATATCGAATCCTTAAAATATTTATTATAATAATTCATTGAAAAAATTTGTATGGCCGTGGTTAATTTTTTGATTACATATTAAAAAAAGTATAGAAACTTAATTCTCACGACTCCAATAAATCATCAAATTGTCTATCAAAAAACGGTTGCATGTTTCAGTGTATGAGAAAGGATATTTACTGTGCAAGATATATAAAACAAATGTAGTCATAACAATAGAAACTTTCATCTAATCTAATTTCCTATGTGATTGTTCAATATCATTTTTACAAATTATATGTCCTTTATTAATGAATTGATTTACTATAAAAAAATATTATTAACTCACCAAAAAAAATCTATATATTGCGCTCTTGGAGTAACATATGATTATTAGATTTTATGGCTATTGTCCTTAGCTTATTTGTAAAGACAATTTAAAGTGTGCATTTTCAGTTTGGAAGTTTGTATTTTGATTTTTTTATTCTTTTCTAATAAAACATGGAATAATAAATTTTAGTTTTCTTTTATTCTTAAAATAAGACATATGAAAATAAGTATCACCTATCTTTCTTTAATTCGACTAACTTGTGAAAATAAGCTACTGTGCATAAAATGAAATCAAGTATGTAATATATAAACACATAATCACATGGTTATATATATGTCCTTGTAATTCAGATTTTGGGTTAAGTAACATGAAATTCATTTTCTTTAAAGTGAGTATATTTTTCCGACATATATAAGAAAAAATAGCAATAGCTTATGTAGACATGGCAAATCGTTCTGTACATTCATGTCATGTACTTTAGGGTCTTGAACGAAAATGACATGATATTAAATCATGTATCCGAAATTAGAACACAAAATGACACTAAATTACACAATTTTTTTTGTGTATACGAAATGAAATGAAATACGCGAATAGAAAAAATATAACAATTACATGAAATATTACTATGTATCCAAGTTATGTAAATATATAATTATATGTCTTAGAACAACATTGAGATGTTACAAAACAAAACTAAAAGTAGCATGCATGGTGTAAAGTCTCCCAAACAAAATGAAACCCTCCTTTTAATTTTTTTTTCTTATTTCTCGTTAACAAATAACTCTCTTTGTGTATAATCTTTCTACCATATTATTTAGTTTTCTTAGCCATATTTTATGCTTTGTTGACATAAAAAAAAAATATAATCAACCAACCAAGCAAATTCAATATATGCTCTTAGGTTAAGATATGAGAATTGATGGTGTTTTTAGTTTTCTTTTATTCTTAAAATAAGATATATGAAAATGAGTATCACCTATCTTTTTTTAACTCGACTAACTTGTGAAAATAAGCTACTGTCCACAAAATTGAAATCAAGTGTGTAATATATAAACACATAATCACATTGTTATATATATGTCCTTGTAATTCAGATTTAGGGCTAAATAACATGAAATTCATTTTCTTTAACAGTGAGTATATTTTTCCGACATATATTAGAAGAAATAGCAATAGCTTATGTAGACCTGGAAAATCGTTTTGTACATTCATGTCATGTACTTTAGGGTCTTGAACGAAAATGACATGATATTAAATCATGTATCCGAAATTAGAACACAAAATGACACTAAATTACACAAATTTTTTTGTGTTTACGAAATGAAATGAAATACGCGAATAGAAAAAATATAACAATTACATGAAATATTACTATGTTTCCAAGTTATGTAAATATATAATTATATGTCTTAGAACAACATTGAGATGTTACAAAACAAAACTAAGAGTAGTAGGCATGGTGTAATGTAACACCCCCAGATCCAGGGTCAGGGATCTGGTCGTTACGGTCTCAATATCCATCCATAAAACCAATATAATTTAAATTACAACCTTGTGACCCAAAACAACAGCATAAAACACACCCGTTATAGTCCCAGAGATGAAAACAGAGTAACCATCAATATTGTTAATCATAAGTTTGAGTTCTTACGACCCAAAGAATTACAATTTTCAATTTACATGCTCTTTGCCATCCATTGGTATATGCCATATATATAAATACATTTGGTGCACAAATGCTAACAACTAGCCTACCAGAAGCTGCATCCTCAGCAATGGTAACTATGACCTCCGCGATTAATCCTCTGACGGCTAACACCTGCTATGCTGAGTGCGCCTTGCGCGGCCATCTGATCTAGCTGTTGTTGTGATATAAATAAATAAAGCAAGGGTGAGCAATAGCCCACCAAAAATATAATTGAACAGTGATAATATATAACAGTCCAAAATATCTTTGAAACCATATGCCATGCATTAACGATGTAGTACCAATATAAGGTATGAGATGAAGTTACAAGGTAACTCAAAATATATTTGTTTTAAATAAATATCTGCTATGTCAAAGATGAGCCAGATATTATCAACTTTTCATAATAGAGGAACTTGTAGGAAGAATATTGCAATTCCAATTCAAACACTTTTCAAACCTGCCAATAATGATAAGGTTGCAGGAAATTTCCAACATTGAGAGATGAACTAATACTGGAGTTTGACGCGCCAGGAGACATAGCATTTACACGATGATCAGTCGCATGTTATGCTCCCCACCTCTTGTTTACTACATGTAGAAGGAAGCACCGACGGATTTACTTGTCTACCGCCCTCTGGAACCCCCCGGCCAACGGTTGGGCCATTTGCTGGACCGGCGCCACTGGGTCACTTACGCATCTCCTAGTTCATTTCACATCCATAACTTTGAAACGTGAAGTTCCTCCCCCTTTCCCCAAGTATATTACTTGTTGATAGGACTCCACAAAGTAGTCGTATCTAGTTGGAAAGGAAAAATCACCAATATTTCCCAAGCTGGTGCTTGTTAATGGATATAAACTTGTTCCATCAATTCTTACCCCTCGAGCGTTGAGGAGGTAACCAAACAGACTCATATCGATGTTTGAAGAATCAAGATGTGAGTGACAAGATAGTTTTAGCAAGTATAGGACCGGGCAGTCCAATAAATAACATCTCTCAAGTGAGGTCCCCTTATATACGTTTGGAAGTTGAGCGAGTATTTAAATCTTCTTTAAGATAGATTTAAATAAAAATAGAGTTTTGGAAACCTCCCCTTGATAAAAATAGTCATAAACTACTCCAAAATATTTTACACCATATCTGAAGGTGACATATAATCTTTGAATAATATGAATCATTATAAAAGAACTTAAAAGGATTTAAATAAATATTCCAAGAATATTTATTAACTCAATATTAATTAAGGAATATGAATAAATCATAATATTACTCGTAAGTAATCCTCGAATGAATATTTAGAATTATTTACTAAATAACTCTCTTCTTTATATGAATATTCCAGATAATATTCATTAATTAAATAAACTCAAATAAATGTTTAAAATAATGTTCACTAAATAAATCCAATCTTAAATGGATATTTGAAAATAATAATGTTTATTGGTGAAATAAACATCCCTTGGATATTTGATATAATATTCATTAAATTAATAATGAATATTCAACTTAAAAATTATATTTATTGATGAAATAATTGTCGACTGAATATTTGAGACAATATTCATTAAATAAATAATGAATATTCAATCTTAATAATATTTATCGAAGAAATGATTATCGAATGAATATTCGAAATTATGTTCAATAATTGAATCGACTTTAAATGAATGTCGAAGATAACATCTATCGTCTCAAGGGAATATTCAAAATAATATGTATCGATGAACTGGAGTTCGAATCAATGTTCAACTAATATTTATAAAATAAATAGAGATTGAATGAATATTCGAAATAATATTCATTTAAATAAATAAGGCTCGAATGAACATTAAAATAATATTCATTAAATAAATAACTCGAATGAATATTCAAAATAATATTTATCGAAGAAATAAGAATGAATATTCTCTAAGTAAATAACTTAACTGAGGGTTCGAAATAATATTCGAATATTAAATCGACTTTAGATAAATATTAAAGATAATGTTCATCGAATAATTAAATATCTGATGAATAACCCGAATAATATTTATCAAATAATCTCAAAGGAATATCTCAATAATATTCGCCAGATAATAAATGGGAAATATTTACTTAATTATTTTCCTCTGAAAATAATGTCAATATATCAAGAAATAATGACTCCCGGTCTATAATCAAGGAATGAGGTTCAGATGCCCTTCGTTTAAGGGTCTTATAAATTTCCGGCTTATAACTGATATAACAACTATCTAGCTCATAAGCCAACAATAATTCAGGGAACAAGTATATCAATATGACTTTGAAAGTAGGCATGCGTGCTATGGCATATGTATAACAGAAAGCATACATATATATATATACTCACAACAACAGTCTTTTAAAAAGGATTTGAAACTTGCCCGGGAATCGGGTGCGGGTAGGGGTAGTGGTAGCGTGTCCCGGGTCAGCCTGATGATCTATAAATAGCCAAGGCATTCGGGATTAATCACTTAACACCTTTCAAAGGGTTAAGTATAAACTTAACTTAAATCGAAACACGTTTTCAAGTCGTTTCGTTATACCCCTCTAATTCACTCTTATTATTGCTTTTATTACCCGACACTTGTTCGTTACTAAAGCATGACATTACACTTACATATGGTAAGTATTTAAATCGTATAAGTTTTAAAGTCGAAATATTAGACCTCGATATTTATCGATCGTTTTCTAAGTGGTTTACCGAAGTTATAACCAAGTATACTGTTAGAAATGATTGATGAGAACAGTGTTTGGAAGCTATAGTGACAAAACAGAGTTTAGCTGGAAGTAGTCAGAGTTTAGTTAAACACTGACTGGAAGCGCAACAGAGATTGTTAAACTCTGTAGCGGTATTGTCTGAAGAGTCAACAGTGTTTGAAGATTGATACAAGATAAATTTGGAAGCAATATCTTTGAAGATTGGAAAGCTGTCAAAGAGATTGAGTTGACTTGAAAGACTAGAGCAATCGTGATTGATATCAATTGTATAGCTTAATTATAGGAGAATCAATTACTGATTGTATGAAGCTGTATGTTATATAAATACAGTCAGGTTAACCCTAGAAGGGTATCGAACATTGAGAATTTTATTGATTGTAACCTGAGCAACTCTCTGTGATATTTTACATCACTGAGAGAGGAATTGTTAATTCCAAACAGTTTTTAAGTATTAAACAGTGTGTTCTTGTTAAGTTACTCATACAGTATTTGATTAACTATTGTGAATTCGACCTAACAAGTGGTATCAGAGACAATCTGTTACTTTATTACAGTTAAAGATCCAAAACACAATAGTAATCAATGGCAGAGATACCTCCACCATCTGAGAAAGCCCCTACTACTGTTAGTAGGTATGAAACAATTAGGGTTCCTATACTTAGGCCATCAGAGTATGCAATTTGGAAGGTGAAGATGACCATGTTTCTGGAGGCTACAGATCCAGAATACCTTGATAGAATTTATGAAGGTCCTCACAAACCTACAAAGTTATCTGCTGCTGCTGCTGGTGAGGAATCAAAGGTCATTCCAAAAGAAAAGAAAGATTTAACTGCTGAGGATCTTTCATCTATTGCAAAGGATGCAAAAGTAAGACACTTACTTCACAGTGCATTAGACAATGTTATGTCTAATAAAGTGATTAATTGCACAACTGCAAAGGAAATATGGGATGCACTTGAGGTTAGGTGTCAAGGAACTCCTGCAATCAAGAAAAACAGAAGAAACATACTCACTCAGTAGTATGAGCACTTTGAGGCAAAGTCTGAAGAAACCATGACAGAAACATTTGACAGATTCTGTAAACTGCTCAATGATTTGTCATTGGTTAACAAAGAGTATGATTTAGAAGACTCAAATCTCAAGTTTCTTCTTTCTCTACCTGAAAAGTGGGATGTGAAAACAACCACCATAAGAGATAACTATGAACTTGGTGAAACAGAGATTGATGAAATTTATGGACTGCTCAAAACCCATGAATTGGAATTGGAGCAGAGAAACAAAAGATCAAGTAGAAAGTCAAAGTCTGTTGCACTTAAGGTTGAGGAGAAACCATCAAAGAAGGAAGCATCAAGGAAAAAGGCAAAAGGAAAAGCTTTAGTCATACACTCAGAAAGTGAGTCATCAAACACTGATGATGACTCAAACACAGATGGAACATCTGATTCTGAAGATGATGAAGAGATGATGCAAATGGCTGCATTGATGTAAAGACCTTCAAGAAGATGGGATTCAAGAACTTCAAGAAGGGAAAGAGATTTTCCAAGGACTACTCAAAGTCTGACAAGAAGAATTTCAAGAAATCTGAGGGAAAGGACTTCAAATCTGGTAAGAAAGATAAGTCTGAAATTCAATGCTACAAGTGTAAGGAGATGGGTCACTATGCTCCTGAGTGCAAGAAGGGTAAAACTGAAAAGGCACTCTACACCAAAGGCAGAGATTGGGCAGACACTTCAGATTCAGATGAGGAAGTCAACTATGCACTCATGGCTACCACTCAAAATGAAGATGATGATCTAAAGGTACCCCCAACTACCTATGCTTATAATACAGATAATATAACTGAATTGAGAATTTATCTTAAAGCATTGCATATCAGTTATAGGGATCAGACTTTAGAAAATGAGAGGATAAAGACTGAGTGCTCTCAACTCAAAGATAGAAACAAACTAGTTGAGGAAAAGCTTGAGAACATGAATAAAATTCAGAAGGAGAGAGATGATGCTGTGTTTATTGAACAGGAGTTGCTAGGGAAGTATAAGAAACTAGAATCTGAATTGGAGGATGCTAAACAAATCATTAAAACTTGGACACACTATGGTAAAGATACTCAAGAAGTGTTTCAGTCAGATACAGTAGGTCTAGGTTACTCTGAAGGAGATGTACTTAGATTTGAAAATTTGGTAAAAGTTAGACCACATCGTTCATCTGAAGGTAATGTCATGGGAACAGGTGGACCTAAGACTGAAGCTGAGAAAAAGGCTGTTAAAGAATCATATGCTAAGACTTTTGTTAAAGAGGCTAACATTGGTTTAATGACAGATAAACAACTCAAGCATAAGCTTAAAGAGATAAAATCTGTCAACAAACAGAAAATGCCTAGGAAAAACAAAAATGGAAAGGTAGGCATAACATCAGGAATTAAGCCAATGCTTGCTTCATTAGCTCCTAGAAAAACATGCTTTAATTGTGGTAGCACTAATCATCTTGCTAGTTTCTGCAGTAAGAATAAGAACATTAATTCTTTGCCCTCTAAAACTGCAGTTAAAAATGATTATGTGAGAACTAGACCACAGACTTTATGTAAACACTGTGGAAGTACATGGCATTCTATTTACACTTGCAGAGATTATCATGCTATTTACTATAATTACTATGAGCCCAAACCAAATTTGAAATGGGTTAAAGTAAACTCTGCAAATGTAAACTCTGAAAAAGTTAGCTTAAACTCTGATAATGTGAATTCCGCTGCAAAAGCTAACAGAATTAAGAAAGCCAAAGGATCCAAGCAAGTCTGGATCCTTAAAACTAACAATCAGTGATTGTTTGTGATTGCAGGGCACCAGGGTGAGTACCCTAGTCGTGGACAGTGGATGTTCAGGACACATGACTGGAAATAAAGCCCTGCTATCAGAGTATGAGGAGAAGGCTGGCCCAAAAGTTTCCTATGGAGATGGCAACATAGGACATACTCTGGGATATGGCAATATTAATCTTGGGAATGTCATCATCACAAATGTAGCTCTGGTTCCAGGACTCAAGCATGATCTGCTATCTGTGAGTCAAATCTGTGACAGAGGATATCATGTGGATTTTCAGCCTGAATATTGTCAAGTCATCAGCAAATCTACAGGGAAAGTTGCTCTAGTTGGAAACAGACACAATAACATCTATGAAATTAAATTGTCAACAAACAATGATGGCAAATCAGTGTGTCTGTCAACAAGAATGTCCAGTGAAGAGAGTTGGAAGTGGCACAAGAAACTCTCTCTTTTGAACCTGAACAACATCAATGAGCTAATCAAGAATGATCTTGTAAGAGGTCTACCAAGGTCTTTGTTGAATGTAGAAGGCCTGTGTGATTCTTGTCAAAAGGCCAAATAGAGAAAAGCCTCCTTCAAAAGCAAATCTGAGTCTTCAATTGTTGATCCTTATCATCTCCTACATGTGGATCTTTTTGGACCAGTGAATGTGATATCTCTTGGAAAGAAGAAATATGCACTAGTCATTGTTGATGAATATACCAGATACACATGGGTATATTTTCTTGCAAAGAAGGATGAAACTGCATTAACACTGACAGAACATATAATCCAACTGGACAAAGGGTCAGAGAATCAAGTGAAGATAATCAGAAGTGACAATGGAACTGAATTCAGGAATTCATCAATGGAAGAATTTTGCAAGAGTAAAGGAATCAAACAAGAGTTTTCTGCACCTGGCACTCCACAACAAAATGGTGTAGTGGAGAGGAAGAATAGAACCTTGTTAGAAGCTACCAGAACCATGCTAGATGAAGCAAAATTGCCAACATACTTCTGGGCAGAAGCAGTTCAAACTGCTTGTTTTACTCAAAATGCAACACTGATCAATAAGCATGGTAAAACACCATATGAAATGGTGAAAAAGAAGAAGCCAAATCTAAAATATTTTCATATTTTTGGATGCAAGTGTTTTGTGTTGAAGACTCATCCTGAGCAGTTGACCAAATTTGATCTAAAAGCAGATGAAGGAATTTTTGTTGACTATCCACTGTCAACTAAGGCATTCAGAGTTTATAATCTGAGAACTAGAGTGATCATGGAATCAATTCATGTGTCATTTGATGACAAGAAAATAACTGGAATTGAAGATGTCAATGAACATGATCTACTCCACTTTGAAAATGAAGATTTATTCTCTGAAAAAGTAAACTCTGATCAGACTGATCTGACAAACTCTGTTGATCTAAACTCTGAACCTCTACTGGTAAATACTGAAGAAACTCTTCAATCAGAAACAAGGGAAGAACCAGTTGAGGGGGAGCATGAAGAATCACATCAAAGTGATAATTCAAACACTGAAAGTGACTCAGTTGATAATTCTGAATCAAACTCTGTTGATAATTCTGAGCAGTCACATTCAGGGGGAGCATCTGAAAATGAAGAGAGGCACCAAGGAAATCAGGAGAGCATGGATCAAGGGGGAGGATCACATGATGACAGAAGCAATTTGCCTTCTGCAAGAAAATGGACTAAGTCACATACACCTGATTTAATTATTGGTGATCCAGATGCAAAAGTAAGGACAAGAAGTGCAACAACAAATGAATGTCTGTTTCATGCATTCTTGTCACAAACTGAGTCGAAGAAAGTGGAAGAAGCTCTTAAAGATGCTGACTGGATAACAGCAATGCAAGAAGAGCTAAATGAATTTGAAAGAAATGGAGTGTGGACCCTTGTACCAAGGCCCAAAAACAGATCCATTGTTGGTACTAAATGGGTTTTCAGAAATAAAACTGACAGTGAGGGTGTTATCATAAGAAACAAAGCAAGACTGGTTGCAAAAGGCTATTCACAACAGGAAGGAATAGACTATGATGAAACATTTGCTCCAGTTGCTAGATTGGAGGCAATCAGAATCTTTCTAGCATATGCCTCTCATAAGAAATTCAAAGTGTTTCAGATGGATGTGAAAAGTGCATTTTTAAATGGAAAACTTGAAGAATAAGTGTTTGTGGAACAACCACCAGGTTTTGTAGATCCAAAATATCCAAACCATGTCTACAGGTTAGACAAGGCACTCTATGGACTTAAGCAGGCACCAAGGGCATGGTATGAAACCCTTGCCAAATTTCTACTAGAAAGTGGATTTCACAGAGGTACTATTGACAAAACTCTATTTTATTTCCAATCTGGTAGTGACTTGCTCTTAGTTCAGATATATGTAGATGACATCATTTTTGGATCTACTAATGATAAACTCTGTAAGAAGTTTGCCAAACTCATGCAGTCAAGATATCAAATGAGTATGATGGGAGAGCTTAGTTATTTTCTAGGCTTACAGGTGAAGCAAACAGATGATGGAATTTTTGTAAATCAAGCAAAATATACCAGAAATCTTCTCAAGAAATTTGGTATGCTTGACTGTTCATCTGCAACAACTCCCATGGCAACTGCAACAAAATTGGACAAAGATGCAGGGTCATCAGTAGATATGACAAGTTACAGAGGAATGATTGGTTCTCTACTCTATTTAACAGCTAGTAGACCTGATATCATGTATGCCACTTGTTTGTGTGCAAGGTTCCAGGCAGATCCAAGAGAACCACATTTAACAGCAGTAAAGAGGATTTTTAAGTACCTCAAGGGCACTATAACTTTGGGGCTGTGGTATCCAAGAGAATCAGAGTTTAAACTACTTGGTTATTCAGATGCAGACTTTGCAGGCTGTAAGATAGACAGAAAAAGCACCAGTGGAAGTTGTCAATTTCTGGGTGACAGACTTGTTTCCTGGTACAGCAAGAAACAGAAGTCAATATCTACATCTACAGCTGAAGCAGAGTATATTGCTGCTGGTAGCTGCTGTGCACAGATTTTATGGATGAAGAATCAACTGCTGGATTATGGATTAAGGTATACCAAGATACCTATTTACTGTGATAATCAAAGTGCTATTGCAATGACAGGTAATCCAGTACAACATTCAATGACAAAGCACATCAGCATAAGGTATCACTTCATCAGAGAGCATGTAGAGGAAGGCAACATTGAGCTTCACTTTGTGTCTACAGAACAACAACTTGCAGATATCTTCACCAAGCCATTGAGTGAAGCTACATTTACAAGACTGGTCAATGAACTAGGAATGGTCTCTAGTTTTGACTAGAGATGTTGGTTAGACTCAAAGACTTATCTCTAAAATATATTGCTCATGTTTCTGCAAATTGTTAAGTGCTATGTGAACCTTAGTATTAAACTCTGTTCTACATGCTTATGTTTAAAACTTGTTAAACTCTGTCAGCATGTCTGTCTGTTAAACACTGTTAACATGTTGGATACACTCAGTGAATTCAGAATTGATTTTTGTCTGAATGAAAACACCAATGAAGAAAAATGTATGAAGCATGATTCTCAGTAATTAAATCATGATTCTTTCTGATTCACTGTAATCTAATCAGACTTTGTGCAGTAAATCAACACAGCATGATACTGTTTCATATTTATAGCATCTCTTAGTTTATTCAGTCCTAAACTCTGAGTATATGAATATTGTGTGCATTGCCTCTCATAAGAAAATTTCTGTTATTGATGAACTCTAAACTCTGATAAGTGACATTCTGTTCCCAAAGGTATGGTTCCTGATAATTCCTTGTTTGTACTTGTGAAAACCATAAAACTTGAGATGTGTCATTGATTAGTTTGGTGAGTTCAGATTCATGTCTACACCCTGTGAGAGTTTGAGCCAAATCAGTGATTGATACATTTTCTATCAATCAGTATTTATTGTTGTGTGATATTCATCAGGAAGTATGTTTCTCTAGAACTTGTATTAAACCATCTTGAGACTACATGATATGTGTGTGCATGAAAATGATAAAGGCAATAGGATTTACCATTCCTTCAAACACTGTTCAAAATTCTTTTGAACACTGTTCAAACACTGTATAAACACTGTTCATAAATACCACCCTTAGTAAACCCCTTTGAGCCTAATTAACTGCTCAATTTCTTAAACACTGAAGTATTCAGAGCAGTTATAGGTGAGTGTTTCTAAAGAAAAGAAAAGCTTACTCAGTATATATGCTAAATAAAAAAAATAAAAAATAAAAAAATAAAAAATAAAAAAAAGGCATATATACTGACCTTGTACAAATATGTACTAAAAGTGTGACTGAACACTTTGCTCTATTAAAATGTTCAGCTTGAAATTCACTCATGAATAAAACATCTCTATTCATCTGTTTGATCTTACTCCATTACAACCCTGAATAAAGTCCTTTTGATTTGTGCATACATGTACTCAAAGTAGTGTAGATTTGGTGGACATTCAAGCATATGGTAGATTCTGCTATTTCTGATTGAATGTGAGTGTAAACACTTCACCTAAACACTTGTGTGCTTCGAGAGTTTGTGAGATTATCAAATTCATGACTGTTATTCACTGAATGATGCTCTGATTTCTATCTCTTGATCTTTTTATCTTCAAAGACTGTGTGCTTACTTGGATAATCATAGAACATCAAAGGGAATGGAAGTTTTCAGATTTCTGTATTACAGTAACTACAGAGTTTAGCATTCATCAAACAATCAGTGTTTAATATGAGAGTTTGTGCATTCAGTGTTTATTGATTTTTGTTATGGATTTTATGAAATATTAGATGCTCTAAAAATTGATTTTAGTAAACTCTGCTTCACACACACTCATATTCACAACTGTGCAATTTTTGAAAGGGTTGTTAGTGATAAAGTTGGAAAATTGATAAACACTGTTGAGTTGTGTTAAGTACTCTAAGGTCAAGTTTCATTGAGATGATTTGACTATTTTGGAGTAATTGGGGTAGTTGACAACTGTTAATTAGTGTAAATATGTCAAAGTGTCGTGATTATAGGAATGACAGCGGTAATTATTAAGTGATCCATTGGTTGTTTGACACGTGTCCCATGATAGTGTCCCACTCACACATTACTCTACAATCAGTTGCGCGCTTTTACTGAATAAACGATTGAGTTTTAGTTTTACTCTAATCGTTTTTGTTCTCTCACTTCACATCTATTCATATTCACCCACTCACAGTTACTTGCATACTCATTCACTTTCAAAATTCTCACTCATTCTCCTTCACATTTTGGTAAACACTTACCATACATCTTTTCTCTGAATATCTTCGTATCATATCTTACTAATGGCAACCAAAGCGTTTGATGCAGCAGGATTAGTTTTTCTTCCTAGCAACTATGCAGCACCACTGGAGAATGCAAATGCTCCATAGGTGTTTCATTTGTTTCAAAATTTCTTGAAAGACTCTGAAATAGGGAAGGCGTTAACTGCACCACCAAAACTCTCTGCTTCACAAATTGCTACTTTCTGGACAAACTCTGTGTATGATGATGGAGAAGAGTCTGGCACTCCAACAATCACTTTCACTCATGCTGAATCAGAGTATATCATTACTCCAACTACGGTTAGGGATGCTCTGGATTTTGAGACTCACACTTCTTACAGTGTTGTTGGTCATGATCGCTTGAGGACAATGTTGCAGCAAATTGGATGTGCAGGCAACTTGAATAAGCTAGGGTCTCTGAGAAGGCCGCTTTTGAGAAAGGAATGGAGCTTCTTTTTCGATTGCACTACAAGAGCTTTTGGAAAGAAGACAACAAATTGGGATGCACTTCCTCTTGACACTCTCCAAATTGGTCATGCTCTACTATATGGAGGTAATTTCGATTTTGGTAGACTAGTGCTAATGAATTTGGGAGAACGTTTGTCTGAGCCTACTTCTGTTTATTTTGCTCGTTTTTGTCAAATGTTATTCACTGCTTGTGTGCCTAATCTTACAATTGATGAAGCTGATGAAATTCAGTCTTTTCAAGTTGCTAAAAGGATGTTTTCTGATTTGACAAATAAAGATCTCACTAAACAGCAAATACCTGATATGTTTATGCCATTAGCCTTACAAAACTATGTTAACCAACCTCAAGTTTCTCAATCACCACAACACATGCCTGAACCATTAGACACTATACATTCTGAACCAACACCCACAACACCCACAACCACTGTACCTACTACATCTCATCAACCACAACCAGAACACATAAACTCTCCAAAAATAAACTCTCCACCACTAAACTCTGAAACCTTAAACTCTGAGCCAGCACCTACTGAAAAACCCAAATCCAAACCAAAAAGAAAAATACACGCCGCCCAAAACACTAAACACTCAAAGGCTAAACAGACATTACCTGGAGCTGTTTATTCTAGAAGAAAGAAACAAAAGGCAAACAGACCTTCACTTTCACCACCTAAGGAGAGCTCTAGTGAAGAAGAAGAAGAGGAGATTGTAGTGCCTCAAGTCAAGAAGAGAAGATTAATTCTTTCAGAATCTGAAGATGAGCATGTATTTGAAGCTCCAGAGGTGGTTTCACGGCAAACACCTACTGTTGAGGTTGCAGAGAATGTTGAAATACCTACAGAGGTTGAAATGCCTACAGAGGATATTGTGGCTGTCAATGTTGAAATACCTGCAGAGGTTGAAATACCTGCAGAGGATGCTGTCAATGTTAAAGTACCTACAGAGGATAACATGCCTGTAGAAGAGGATCACAGAGATGATTTTTCACCAGTGAATGATGTTCTTGAATCATTTCAACCAATCCTTGATCCTATCTCACCTGTTGTTCATACTAAAGCTCCTGGTGTAGCTGATGAGCCTGCAGTTAATTTACCTGAAGCTGCAGCATCACACACAGAACTGATATCTAATGCTTCTCCAATTCCAGATAAAGGTGATGAGGTTGATCAGGCAACTAAGATAATTTCTGAATCTATGACTGTTGAAGCTACACATACAAACTCTGTTGCAGAGCCTGTGCAACATGAGGAGACTATTGACAAGATTGCAGAAGTTGTTGCAGAAACTGTGGCTGACACAGCTCAGCACAGTGGTTCTTTAAAAGATGCTCAAGCTAATGATGCAAGTGCTGAAGATGAATCTGAAAACAGTGCAAACTCTGATTCTTTTCTGAGTGCACCAGCACAGACTGAAAATAAACATAAACCTTTTGATCAGCCTTGTCCATCTCATGCAATTGAAGTAGAGCACCTTGCTAAATATGCTGCTAATTGGTATAAACAAGACTGTATTTTTCCAAAAGGGAGAGCAGCTGATTTTGTTAAGCAGACTGCAAGTAAAATTTCAAATCCAGAGATTTTATCATGTTTAAAGGCAACTGTGGTACAAGTCAAAACTCTGGATGGAAATTTTGCTGACACAAAACAAGAAATTGCTTCTTTGAAGACTGAGATACAATCAAGAGAAATGAAGATGGAAAGAGAGTCCAAAATCAAAGCTGCACAGCTGTCTAAAGTTCAAGATACTCTCTTTGCCAGGCTAGGAAAGGTTGAAGAGAATCAAGCTGCTTCGTTTTCTAAGGTTGATTCTATTGCTAATTCTTTGGAGCTCATTACATCTATACTCATTCCTGATGATGTCAAAAAGGGGGAGAGAGTTGCTAAGTCTAAATGCAAAGTTTCTCAAACTCTGCTTCAAAAGGATGATGCTGGAGATGGAGGGGCAAGTGATAAGAAGAAGGGTTTAAACTCTGAAACACTAACTCTGAGATCTGGCAAATCTCTTAAGTCACAGTCTGTTGGAATAAACACTGAAACTCAAGGTACTTCAAAAACCAAGAGTTTGGAATTAATATCAAATCCAAAGACTGATGAGGAGTTAGCTGTTAAGCTTTTCATGGAAGAGAATGCAGAAGGAGTTACTATAGAAGATGCTAAAGCTGAAGAGAAGAGTCTGCAAGAAAAGCATTTGAAGACTTTAAAGTCTGATAAACTGAAGAAGAATGTGAAAGCTGTTAAAGCTGCAAAGCCTGTTCTTAAAGGTATTCAAATCAAAGAACCAGTTGGTACAAATCAAAGGATGCAAGTGTTCAGAAAACCAACAGATGCAGAAGCTAAGCAAAAGCTGAAAAGTATTGTTACAACCTTTGTTGATACACATGTTGTACAGAAGAATGAAGACACAACCTCTGTTACTGCACAAGTTGTGACTACACCATTATTGTCTTCACAGTTGAAATCAACATTTGGAAAAGGTGTTCTTCATGATTCAAGGCTAGAAGCTACAGTTCCAATGGATTTTACTGATAGTAGAGCTTTATCTGGTAAAGTTGGATACAACAAAGAAGGTATAGGCTCACACAGAGACAAAAGGCAATATGTTGGTCCCAGAGATCCTTCTTCACTGTCTGTTCCAGGTCGTGGTGTCACTCAAGAGAGTTTAGACAGACTGGAGTCAGTACAGCTTGTATATCAGAAGAGTTTAGAGAAGGATTTCTTGTTATATTTCATGGCTGATGGAACAGTGTTTAAAGTTTCTGAAAAGGATGTTGAATTAAAATACTGGGAAGAACTTGAATATGTCCTGTATATTTTCAGAGTGAGAAATCAAAGAGCTCAGTCAGTTGCAAATGTGCTCAGACAAAGGATGATTCAAAACCTTGCAAGAAGAAAAATGAAATTCAACATTAAGTATGTTCCTAAGTACAGAGATTGGAATGGCAATCTGATAGAAATGGAGAAGGGAACTACAAAGCTGAAGACTGATCTTGGAATCACTGTTCTGGATTTTAATGTGAAGTCTGAGGAAGTGAAATATATCAGGCTGGGAAATGAAATGAGAAGAAACAAAATCTACGATCTTAGAGCTGCTATCTATCAAACTGATGAGAATGATCCTCAGTTGAGAGAAATCAAGGAAGCCATGCAGATAGAGCTTGAAAATGCTGAAAGAAGATTGCTTATAGACTATCTCAGAACAATGCCAGATCTACAAGAGATTAGAAATTAAAGTCTGTAAGAATTTTCTTATTTTCTGTAGAAATTGTTAAGTAATAGCTTAAACTCTGTTTGTATGTTAGACACTGTAAAACTTTGTATTTGTTTTGACATCATCATTTACTGTAAACTTGTACATTCTTGCTAATGGACAAGTTGGGGGAGATTGTTAGAAATGATTGATGAGAACAGTGTTTGGAAGCTATAGTGACAAAACAGAGTTTAGCTGGAAGTAGTCAGAGTTTAGTTAAACACTGACTGGAAGCGCAACAGAGATTGTTAAACTCTGTAGCGGTATTGTCTGAAGAGTCAACAGTGTTTGAAGATTGATACAAGATAAATTTGGAAGCAATATCTTTGAAGATTGGAATCAAGCTGCTTCGTTTTCTAAGGTTGATTCTATTGCTAATTCTTTGGAGCTCATTACATCTATACTCATTCCTGATGATGTCAAAAAGGGGGAGAGAGTTGCTAAGTCTAAATGCAAAGTTTCTCAAACTCTGCTTCAAAAGGATGATGCTGGAGATGGAGGGGCAAGTGATAAGAAGAAGGGTTTAAACTCTGAAACACTAACTCTGAGATCTGGCAAATCTCTTAAGTCACAGTCTGTTGGAATAAACACTGAAACTCAAGGTACTTCAAAAACCAAGAGTTTGGAATTAATATCAAATCCAAAGACTGATGAGGAGTTAGCTGTTAAGCTTTTCATGGAAGAGAATGCAGAAGGAGTTACTATAGAAGATGCTAAAGCTGAAGAGAAGAGTCTGCAAGAAAAGCATTTGAAGACTTTAAAGTCTGATAAACTGAAGAAGAATGTGAAAGCTGTTAAAGCTGCAAAGCCTGTTCTTAAAGGTATTCAAATCAAAGAACCAGTTGGTACAAATCAAAGGATGCAAGTGTTCAGAAAACCAACAGATGCAGAAGCTAAGCAAACGCTGAAAAGTATTGTTACAACCTTTGTTGATACACATGTTGTACAGAAGAATGAAGACACAACCTCTGTTACTGCACAAGTTGTGACTACACCATTATTGTCTTCACAGTTGAAATCAACATTTGGAAAAGGTGTTCTTCATGATTCAAGGCTAGAAGCTACAGTTCCAATGGATTTTACTGATAGTAGAGCTTTATCTGGTAAAGTTGGATACAACAAAGAAGGTATAGGCTCACACAGAGACAAAAGGCAATATGTTGGTCCCAGAGATCCTTCTTCACTGTCTGTTCCAGGTCGTGGTGTCACTCAAGAGAGTTTAGACAGACTGGAGTCAGTACAGCTTGTATATCAGAAGAGTTTAGAGAAGGATTTCTTGTTATATTTCATGGCTGATGGAACAGTGTTTAAAGTTTCTGAAAAGGATGTTGAATTAAAATACTGGGAAGAACTTGAATATGTCCTGTATATTTTCAGAGTGAGAAATCAAAGAGCTCAGTCAGTTGCAAATGTGCTCAGACAAAGGATGATTCAAAACCTTGCAAGAAGAAAAATGAAATTCAACAGTAAGTATGTTCCTAAGTACAGAGATTGGAATGGCAATCTGATAGAAATGGAGAAGGGAACTACAAAGCTGAAGACTGATCTTGGAATCACTGTTCTGGATTTTAATGTGAAGTCTGAGGAAGTGAAATATATCAGGCTGGGAAATGAAATGAGAAGAAACAAAATCTACGATCTTAGAGCTGCTATCTATCAAACTGATGAGAATGATCCTCAGTTGAGAGAAATCAAGGAAGCCATGCAGATAGAGCTTGAAAATGCTGAAAGAAGATTGCTTATAGACTATCTCAGAACAATGCCAGATCTACAAGAGATTAGAAATTAAAGTCTGTAAGAATTTTCTTATTTTCTGTAGAAATTGTTAAGTAATAGCTTAAACTCTGTTTGTATGTTAGACACTGTAAAACTTTGTATTTGTTTTGACATCATCATTTACTGTAAACTTGTACATTCTTGCTAATGGACAAGTTGGGGGAGATTGTTAGAAATGATTGATGAGAACAGTGTTTGGAAGCTATAGTGACAAAACAGAGTTTAGCTGGAAGTAGTCAGAGTTTAGTTAAACACTGACTGGAAGCGCAACAGAGATTGTTAAACTCTGTAGCGGTATTGTCTGAAGAGTCAACAGTGTTTGAAGATTGATACAAGATAAATTTGGAAGCAATATCTTTGAAGATTGGAATCAAGCTGCTTCGTTTTCTAAGGTTGATTCTATTGCTAATTCTTTGGAGCTCATTACATCTATACTCATTCCTGATGATGTCAAAAAGGGGGAGAGAGTTGCTAAGTCTAAATGCAAAGTTTCTCAAACTCTGCTTCAAAAGGATGATGCTGGAGATGGAGGGGCAAGTGATAAGAAGAAGGGTTTAAACTCTAAAACACTAACTCTGAGATCTGGCAAATCTCTTAAGTCACAGTCTGTTGGAATAAACACTGAAACTCAAGGTACTTCAAAAACCAAGAGTTTGGAATTAATATCAAATCCAAAGACTGATGAGGAGTTAGCTGTTAAGCTTTTCATGGAAGAGAATGCAGAAGGAGTTACTATAGAAGATGCTAAAGCTGAAGAGAAGAGTCTGCAAGAAAAGAATTTGAAGACTTTAAAGTCTGATAAACTGAAGAAGAATGTGAAAGCTGTTAAAGCTGCAAAGCCTGTTCTTAAAGGTATTCAAATCAAAGAACCAGTTGGTACAAATCAAAGGATGCAAGTGTTCAGAAAACCAACAGATGCAGAAGCTAAGCAAACGCTGAAAAGTATTGTTACAACCTTTGTTGATACACATGTTGTACAGAAGAATGAAGACACAACCTCTGTTACTGCACAAGTTGTGACTACACCATTATTGTCTTCACAGTTGAAATCAACATTTGGAAAAGGTGTTCTTCATGATTCAAGGCTAGAAGCTACAGTTCCAATGGATTTTACTGATAGTAGAGCTTTATCTGGTAAAGTTGGATACAACAAAGAAGGTATAGGCTCATACAGAGACAAAAGGCAATATGTTGGTCCCAGAGATCCTTCTTCACTGTCTGTTCCAGGTCGTGGTGTCACTCAAGAGAGTTTAGACAGACTGGAGTCAGTACAGCTTGTATATCAGAAGAGTTTAGAGAAGGATTTCTTGTTATATTTCATGGCTGATGGAACAGTGTTTAAAGTTTCTGAAAAGGATGTTGAATTAAAATACTGGGAAGAACTTGAATATGTCCTGTATATTTTCAGAGTGAGAAATCAAAGAGCTCAGTCAGTTGCAAATGTGCTCAGACAAAGGATGATTCAAAACCTTGCAAGAAGAAAAATGAAATTCAACAGTAAGTATGTTCCTAAGTACAGAGATTGGAATGGCAATCTGATAGAAATGGAGAAGGGAACTACAAAGCTGAAGACTGATCTTGGAATCACTGTTCTGGATTTTAATGTGAAGTCTGAGGAAGTGAAATATATCAGGCTGGGAAATGAAATGAGAAGAAACAAAATCTACGATCTTAGAGCTGCTATCTATCAAACTGATGAGAATGATCCTCAGTTGAGAGAAATCAAGGAAGCCATGCAGATAGAGCTTGAAAATGCTGAAAGAAGATTGCTTATAGACTATCTCAGAACAATGCCAGATCTACAAGAGATTAGAAATTAAAGTCTGTAAGAATTTTCTTATTTTCTGTAGAAATTGTTAAGTAATAGCTTAAACTCTGTTTGTATGTTAGACACTGTAAAACTTTGTATTTGTTTTGACATCATCATTTACTGTAAACTTGTACATTCTTGCTAATGGACAAGTTGGGGGAGATTGTTAGAAATGATTGATGAGAACAGTGTTTGGAAGCTATAGTGACAAAACAGAGTTTAGCTGGAAGTAGTCAGAGTTTAGTTAAACACTGACTGGAAGCGCAACAGAGATTGTTAAACTCTGTAGCGGTATTGTCTGAAGAGTCAACAGTGTTTGAAGATTGATACAAGATAAATTTGGAAGCAATATCTTTGAAGATTGGAAAGCTGTCAAAGAGATTGAGTTGACTTGGAAGACTAGAGCAATCGTGATTGATATCAATTGTATAGCTTAATTATAGGAGAATCAATTACTGATTGTATGAAGCTGTATGTTATATAAATACAGTCAGGTTAACCCTAGAAGGGTATCGAACATTGAGAATTTTATTGATTGTAACCTGAGCAGCTCTCTGTGATATTTTACATCACTGAGAGAGGAATTGTTAATTCCAAACAGTTTTTAAGTATTAAACAGTGTGTTCTTGTTAAGTTACTCATACAGTATTTGATTAACTATTGTGAATTCGACCTAACATATACCTCTTAGGGGTACTTTCGTACTTAACCATGATTCGAACATTTTTATAAAATCGGAAAACGATCCATTCGACATGTGGTCTTCTCCCACACCTTCATTTTTACCTCTAATATTTAATTATTAAGATTCGCCACTGATTTCGCAATATTAAAGGGATCCAATTTCGGTTACGAACTTTTGATTACGGTTCCGAACCACTTTCACGAATTTAATCATAACTCCTAAACCGTAAGTCCGTTTCATGTGATCTTTATATCAAAACGAAGCTCATAACATACTCTAGCTTATCATGGCATAAATCGAAGATAATCAGTGAGTTACATCTACTGTCAAGTTCGTGGTCTTAAGGTTAACGAAATTTTGACATTACGACGGCTATAAATCGAACGTTCTAAAAATTATAACAACAATACCAAGCCACACCGGGCACAAATCCAACTTATACACATGTTCATCATCTCAAAAAGTCCAGAAGCTACTGATCTTAGCATCAAAATCATCATGCTTCTTAAATCAACTAAACCACTTAACTAATCATGCTTATAACATTATCATGAACATACTACTCTAAAATCATCAAGAACAAGCATAATCTCAAAGTAAGATCTAGGGTTTTCAAGACTTATACCTTCCTTGGAGTATGATCTAGCCTTACTAAGCTTGGTATGGTCCTTGGATAGCCTTAAGTTAGTTAAGATCAACCATGAAAACAAGAAAATCGAAGATTAGTTCATGAAAACAGTATTCACCCTCCTCTTGAATCATTTTTTTGAAAATGGAAAAAGAAGAGATTGAAGCTAAGATTTTGAGGAGATCATTTTTATGAATTATAGGACTCACCATAAAAGTTTCAAGATCAAACAATGGTTGGAAGTGGGATTTCTCCCCTTGAATTAAGAAAAAGCCGAATGTAAGGGAAAGAGAGAGAGTTGGTGTTCTTGCTTGGTTGCTCTTGGATAATGATGCATAAAGTAATGTTTTTAGATAATATCTCATGTCAAACACCTTTATTAAAGTGATGATGCACTAGATGATGTCTTTAGCAAGCCATGTGTTGATCTTTTGGTGGTTTAAGGCTAACCAAGTGGTTTGATTGCTAAGTACTTAGTTGATTCCCTTGATTCTAGTTACTCTTGTAACTATGTTGGTTACTAGATATTTTCTAGTGGCTTGTGGATGACTCTTGCTCCCTCTGCTTGTTCCTTTGTCCGTTTATTGCTTAATTCGTTGATCGTTCGAGGGAATAACTCATTCGTTTCTAATTAGGGTTTTACCGAAAACCTTCTTAATATTTCTAATACTATTCTTCATCATTCTTAATACTTCTCGAATTTAAATTCCTTAATTCCCTTTTATAAATCCTTAAGTCTTGCAGTGTCCAGGGAAATCTCGGAGAAAATAAAAGTGCTCTTTTTCTGAATCCGACAGCTTTTACATACACTTATTTTCCTCCTGGATCACTAATACGAACTCAGAAATCCGTTCCGAATACCGGGTATAACATTATTATAATAATATTCCAAATTCCACCCAAATCACTATTCATCACTTATTTTTATTTAATTCCTATAATTAGGAAAATGAACCTGGTTCACCCTCGATTGTTCCTTAACCTTTTTACGGAACCGCTGGGCTTATAATAGATATTGATTTGGATGTCATGAGGGTATCTATTTCTCTCTAGGGAATCTTATCTTAACTTTCTAGGAGATAGATTATTCTAATCTAAGTTATCACCCAATAGCATCCCTCAGGACATATAACCTTGGAATATATATATCCTTCCATTATTCATTCATTAAAGCCAGTATTACATTGTAGTTGTAACCACTATTCACTCTTACATCAATACATAATAAAAAGTTTTAATTCTACCCAAAAATCTGGGTTCTTACAGTCTCCCCTCCTTAAAAGGATTCCGTCCCGGAATCAAGTAGAAGACAATTGGGTACTTGTTGGTTATTTCGCTTTCCAATTCTCTGGTCGATCCTTACACATTCCAATCTTTCTAAAGCACATCGTACTGGTGTTACAATACATCCTTTATCCGTTCTACCAATTCTTTGATACTTTCGCATGACACATTATCCGGTATACGCTCTTGTCCGGTCTTATACTATTAACCTTATTGGTACGTGCAGTGACTTCGGTATCACTAAGGCGCTACGAATTCCGGAGATAACCTCACTCGTAATTTTTTGCAATTCCTGATCGCTTTAATCTTCGCAATCTCGATGTATATATATTTAGGTGGAAAAAAATTTATCGAGAGATCACTGTGATCAATGAACATTTGTTATATTGCATAGTTAGTACAGAAGGGGGCCAACCTTTAGTACTTGACAAACAATTAAACAATTAATGGCATTCCACTTAGACTCCTATCACACAGACAGAGAGTCACGTAGTATTACCTCCCCTCCTTAAAGGGTTGTTCTTCTCAATTTAGAAGAAGATAAATAAGGGAGAAGAAAAGAACGAATTTCAAAGAATCATATAAGAAAGTTTTCATGATTGTCAAAATATCATACTTAGAATTTACCTCTGAACTATAGAGGTTTATTAGAGAAGAAAAATAATCATATTCGTATCAAATTCCACTTTTCGTAATCTCACATATCACATGTCCTTGCTGCTCTGTCCATCATTCTATGGACCTATACTCTTGCTTGATATTAGCACCACTTACTTTTTGGAAAATCCTTCAACCTCTCAGGTTAAATCTTGGATTTCTCGCTTGACATTATTATTACTCACATTTCACGCCCCGACACTGGCTCTTTCATACTCATAATTCTAACACTATCAGGTTGTCATTCCGAGAGCTCGTTAAGAAAACCCATTCATCACTCCATTCATAACATTCCTTGTTTCACATTCCATAATTATTTCCCAATCTTTTCTTTATCAATTACATCCTTCATATTGTCTAATTCTTATTTACTCTTGTTGTTTAACTCTATCGTCATCTCAATGTTGAGACACTCGCCACCTTTACTCAATACGTGTTACACGTTTGGGGTCGAATTTTCCTTTGTTCAACCGTCTAGATTTCACTTTCTCATTCCATGAGTCTCTTTATTTCTCAATCAACTATTCCATATTTCCTCGGATTTTCCAAACTTAAAAGGAGTCAATTTGTATGTCATTCATGCTCCTAATTCCAACTTTCCGTTTTGGCCAATACCCTTACCTTGCCAATTCCATACTTCTCTCGCTTCATTACTGGAGATTCTCATGAGTACGCCTATCTGACTCTCTTATTAATTCCCAATTCTATTTCCATCTCTATCAGTCTCTTGTTTTTATTTCTACCATAATCATTTATGAACCATCATAACCTAATTCTTCATTTCAAATATCCCGTCGTTCCAGAAATTACACCATCCAAAATAAACCTGGATGATTTCTCTAACTTAGATTCAATTCGACATTTCCACGGTCGTTACCACCTAATTTCTCAGAAGGATCACCATCGCTTATCGCTTACGCAGTGATTGAATAACTAAACGTACGGTTTCATAATTGTCAGTTCAAGATCTTCTAGGAAAACAAAATAATCACTATTCCCTATCCATAGGGAATGCTTCCTGAACTTGACGTAGATATTACATGAAGCAGATAAAATTGCAAAAGAGCTTCCAGCATCGCAGCTGAACAAGCTGGTGAGATTATTAATCATATATCTCCGGTAGAAGACTAAAAGCTTAGCGGTTTGCTTAATCGCTTGCCAACCTCATAATTCTCTATCTCGTTTGCACAGAAATACACCAACATAAACTTGCTTGTCATTCATCATCGTGCCATTTGGCTTATCAGTATTTGTACCCTCTGTTTCTGGTTATCTACTACCAATTCCTTGTTACTTATCTTCCCCCCACTCTTTCCAAAGGAAAGGCGAGTCTCTTGGGGGATTTGGTCTGGCATGTCGTAGAGCCTTATAATGTCGGTAATGTGCTACTAGCAACATCAGGAATCGAATCTTTACTTAAACTATTCTTATAGTTGATCCTGGCAAAATCATTAGACGGGATGTAACTTCCTCTACCACATTATGACCATCAAGGTCCTTACATTATCATTCTATTTCTTTGGTATGAGCATTTATACTTACTCCCCTATACTTAAAGTGTCGGCCACCTCGTTGGCCTTTCCTGATTATAATAATTTCTTGAGATCAATGTTTTCTGGATCTATTCCAACTCAGGGTGGAAGCATTCTCCCTTAAGTTCTGCTGAATGAGAGCAAGCATCTATCAGTCTTTTCCAAAAGTCATTGCTTCCACCTTTCTAGTGTGAACTTTACTACCGTTACTCCCAATCATACCTAGGGTATTTCCTTACTTAAATCCCTTTTTGTTTTAGGATAATCTCAACCTTATTGGTTCAATCCATACATTCTCATGATTTCACACATGCTTCCTCTAGCCTTATTGTTACTATGTCATACATTCCTTACCAAACTTCCCTTTCTGAAGTTCAGAGCAATACCTCTTCCCTTATAGGGTTTCTTAGGTCCTCCTCATCATTCCTCCTGTATCTTTTGGGTACAGGGTATATCAAACATCATTAATCAATTTTATAACAATTCTGTCTATATACTTTTCGAGACTCCTTTCCACAAATCCTTATAGGTTATTGATACTTTGGTCAATTCAACTTATATCGTCTGAATTCACAATGTCTATATTAGGGGTGATGTTATCCTTTGTGCATCCCCCAGGGTTCGTCTTAATATATGGACATTCTATCCTCAATTCTATCTTCAAGGAATACTTATATCCTGTAGTTGGCAATCCAATCATATATTCTTAATAAAGGTCTCTTTTCAATCATTCTCATCTTAATCATCCATAGGTAGCTTAATGCTAACCTCTTCTTATGAATGTCGGTCTACATGACCTTCCAAAAGACAAAATATGTTTATCTGTTCTTTCTTACAGGACTTGGTAATGGTAGCAAGGATGTTCTGGAAGATATTGGTCGCGTTCAACGTGAATCTCTTAGTGCCTAATGCTCTTTTTGAGGACACTAAGCTTCATATAACATTTATGCATCATACTGCACTGACTTTGGCAATCTTCGTAACTTTTCAGTGGTCGCTACCCTCAATCCTAATACGTCCATGGTATATATAAAATCCATCATTTTGTATCTCAATTCAATTTATATCAAAAGTCCTCGCGGTTGGCACTTGATTAGAAGCACCCCGCTTTGTCCTTACATTGCTGGTTCAGTCACTTGATAATCCTTAGTGACTTGGCCCCATCTGGCCGTGCTAAAATATGTGAGTTTAGGGGTTGGCTACTAGCATTACTTTTCTAGCGATTGCCGACATAGTGCCTTCTTCCTTGATACATTTTGATCTTTCCAAAACTTTATTCCATATAAGTCTCAATCGACTTCTCGGTGCCACGCCCGGTCACCCTTTTCTTTACTTTTATCCTTTCAACTATTCTTATTAATTCCACACGCCACAAAAGCTTAACACTTCTGGCATAACAACATTTTCCTTTAAGTCAATCCCAGAATTTCTCAGTCCGGCTTGTTTCTTAATTACATTTCCCTTTTTCCGTCCAATCTCAACTTCAAAATTTTGTCTCTACAATCAATCGTAATAATTGTGATCTATCTACCAATCCGTGTAGCGGCCACCTTACCCAATTCATAGGGTTTGCCTCAGTTTCCACTCTCCTCAGTGATGTATTCAGATAGTCCGAAAGACAAGGTTTGCCAAATTTCGTCCAATTCCTTTCCAGAATCAGGGAAATTTGGTCAATCTATCCACCTTCTGGTAACACTACGAAGATTCATTTCGAAACCCGAAGAAAACTCTAGGAACATCCAAACAGGTCGAACCGTAAGTAGTTAGAGTAACGGTACGTTTGACATAAAGTTGGGAGTCTAACCATTGGAAGGAACCAAATATATATACCTCCCTTAGAAGAGAAAATCAAAGTTTCCAAACTGAAACATACCAAATCTTCCTGGTACATAATCGTCCTAATAGTCGATACTACCGAATACTAGTCTACCTAAAATCTAGTCTTAGAATGAACACTACCGTCAAGTTAGTCATTCCACGAAACTGGCACTACCAGGGCCTTCCGAATCTGATGAACCGTGCTGTCCGAATGCATCTACAATTGCACTGCCGTGTTGCACAAGCACAGCACCTAAACCTGTACGAGGTGCATCCTAATAAATTCCAAAATTTTCCTTCCTCTAATAGATAACGCTAATGCTGGGTCATTACCAATTTTATCTTTAGCTCCAGGGAGATTTTCCCCCATTTATCTTGTACATTCAAACTTTTAGTCTTACTAATAAGTCGGGTTACGGGACTGCACTCTTTGTAAAGTCCTGAGCAAATCTTTGGTAATACCTCGTGAATCTTATGAAATTCCTCACCCTTGCCGGTGTGGTTGGTCTTTCTCCATTTGAAACTGTCTTTAACTTGGTGGGGTCGATCAACACTACTCCTATTGATCATGTGTCCTATTAACTGGACTTCATTTTGCCAAAACTCTTACTTCGAGAACTTGGCCTACACCTGTTTTCTTAGGTTTCATCTAAAAGAATTCTCAATTACATCTCAACCACTGCTCGCCTTGCCTAATCCATTTATGATTCAGTGTCAGAATAAGCTTAAGGTAACTACCATAATCCATTCAAGGAAAAAAAAGAATTTAATATTCCTTTGAATCACATGCATCTAATGTTTCTGGTTCATCATTCCACTGAATTGAACTAGACTTATACTTGGTTCCTGACGGTAGCCTTATTACTAGTTTATCACAGACTCACTGGTCTTCTCCTCTTGTAGGTTCTGAGATCATTGTCTCACTTACTACTTCCTTATATTCTTTATCCATTCAGGCTATCACTTTCCATTATCTTTACTTTCTAAGCTGATCCATTCATAAAATGGACATCTCACTGAATAAGCCACCTTATCAATCTCATTTTGGCTTCACAACTTATAACCTATGAAATCTGCCTTCTCATGGCGAATTACTACTTGATAATATTCAAACTTAACCCATTTATCAAATGATATGACACTTCTTGCCTCTATCTCAATTGTTCCTGGGACTCTACTTCCCAACATATATCGATGTCTTTGATAATCATGAATCATTCTTACTTGCTGGTACTTCATCCGGCAGTCCAGCTATGAATCCAATATGCCTCTTTAATTCTCTTCATAATTCAGTTCTTTACGCTCACTTCTCTGAGCACTATACCTTAACTCTTACAGTCTCTCTGGCTGCGGCCCTCATCTCCTCAAGGTAGACTTCCCTGTCTCTAACAGGATTCTCCCCCTCTGCTGGAACCTCTTCCGGGTCCTCAGTAGGGTACTCTATCGAATCCACCATCCGATCGTCAGCATATAATCAGGCATCATCGTGCTCCTGCTCGTATGCCTCAAGGTCTGTCGCCTTACTAGTCGGTACAAGCACGAGCTAAGTTACTATCATGATACTTAATAGTTCCCATAAGGGTTTTATATGTCAATACTACATTAAGTAGTTCGACTATGAACTTGGCAAGAGTTCTTATTATCTTAATGAATTTATTGTTTTAACGTCGCATTATCTCTGGGATATATAACGCTCTCTCTGATACCATTTCTGTAACACCCCCAGATCCAGGGTCAGGGATCTGGTCGTTACGGTCTCAATATCCATCCATAAAACCAATATAATTTAAATTACAACCTTGTGACCCAAAACAACAGCATAAAACACACCCGTTATAGTCCCAGAGATGAAAACAGAGTAACCATCAATATTATTAATCATAAGTTTGAGTTCTTACGACCCAAAGAATTACAATTTTCAATTTACATGCTCTTTGCCATCCATTGGTATATGCCATTTATATAAATACATTTGGTGCACAAATGCTAACAACTAGCCTACCAGAAGCTGCATCCTCAGCAATGGTAACTATGACCTCCGCGATTAATCCTCTGACGGCTAACACCTGCTATGCTGAGTGCGCCTTGCGCGGCCATCTGATCTAGCTGTTGTTGTGATATAAATAAATAAAGCAAGGGTGAGCAATAGCCCACCAAAAATATAATTGAACAGTGATAATATATAACAGTCCAAAATATCTTTGAAACCATATGCCATGCATTAACGATGTAGTACCAATATAAGGTATGAGATGAAGTTACAAGGTAACTCAAAATATATTTGTTTTAAATAAATATCTGCTATGTCAAAGATGAGCCAGATATTATCAACTTTTCATAATAGAGGAACTTGCAGGAAGAATATTGCAATTCCAATTCAAACACTTTTCAAACCTGCCAATAATGATAAGGTTGCAGGAAATTTCCAACATTGAGAGATGAACTAATACTGGAGTTTGACGCGCCAGGAGACATAGCATTTACACGATGATCAGTCGCATGTTATGCTCCCCACCTCTTGTTTACTACATGTAGAAGGAAGCACCGACGGATTTACTTGTCTACCGCCCTCTGGAACCCCCCGGCCAACGGTTGGGCCATTTGCTGGACTGGCGCCACTGGGTCACTTACGCATCTCCTAGTTCATTTCACATCCATAACTTTGAAACGTGAAGTTCCTCCCCCTTTCCCCAAGTATATTACTTGTTGATAGGACTCCACAAAGTAGTCGTATCTAGTTGGAAAGGAAAAATCACCAATATTTCCCAAGCTGGTGCTTGTTAATGGATATAAACTTGTTCCATCAATTCTTACCCCTCGAGCGTTGAGGAGGTAACCAAACAGACTCATATCGATGTTTGAAGAATCAAGATGTGAGTGACAAGATAGTTTTAGCAAGTATAGGACCGGGCAGTCCAATAAATAACATCTCTCAAGTGAGGTCCCCTTATATACGTTTGGAAGTTGAGCGAGTATTTAAATCTTCTTTAAGATAGATTTAAATAAAAATAGAGTTTTGGAAACCTCCCCTTGATAAAAATAGTCATAAACTACTCCAAAATATTTTACACCATATCTGAAGGTGACATATAATCTTTGAATAATATGAATCATTATAAAAGAACTTAAAAGGATTTAAATAAATATTCCAAGAATATTTATTAACTCAATATTAATTAAGGAATATGAATAAATCATAATATTACTCGTAAGTAATCCTCGAATGAATATTTAGAATTATTTACTAAATAACTCTCTTCTTTATATGAATATTCCAGATAATATTCATTAATTAAATAAACTCAAATAAATGTTTAAAATAATGTTCACTAAATAAATCCAATCTTAAATGGATATTTGAAAATAATAATGTTTATTGGTGAAATAAACATCCCTTGGATATTTGATATAATATTCATTAAATTAATAATGAATATTCAACTTAAAAATGATATTTATTGATGAAATAATTGTCGACTGAATATTTGAGATAATATTCATTAAATAAATAATGAATATTCAATCTTAATAATATTTATCGAAGAAATGATTATCGAATGAATATTCGAAATTATGTTCAATAATTGAATCGACTTTAAATGAATGTCGAAGATAACATCTATCGTCTCAAGGGAATATTCAAAATAATATGTATCGATGAACTGGAGTTCGAATCAATGTTCAACTAATATTTATAAAATAAATAGAGATTGAATGAATATTCGAAATAATATTCATTTAAATAAATAAAGCTCGAATGAACATTAAAATAATATTCATTAAATAAATAACTCGAATGAATATTCAAAATAATATTTATCGAAGAAATAAGAATGAATATTCTCTAAGTAAATAACTTAACTGAGGGTTCGAAATAATATTCGAATATTAAATCGACTTTAGATAAATATTAAAGATAATGTTCATCGAATAATTAAATATCTGATGAATAACCCGAATAATATTTATCAAATAATCTCAAAGGAATATCTCAATAATATTCGCCAGATAATAAATGGGAAATATTTACTTAATTATTTTCCTCTGAAAATAATGTCAATATATCAAGAAATAATGACTCCCGGTCTATAATCAAGGAATGAGGTTCAGATGCCCTTCGTTTAAGGGTCTTATAAATTTCCGGCTTATAACTGATATAACAACTATCTAGCTCATAAGCCAACAATAATTCAGGGAACAAGTATATCAATATGACTTTGAAAGTAGGCATGCGTGCTATGGCATATGTATAACAGAAAGCATACATATATATATACTCACAACAACAGTCTTTTAAAAAGGATTTGAAACTTGCCTGGGAATCGGGTGCGGGTAGGGGTAGTGGTAGCGTGTCCCGGGTCAGCCTGATGATCTATAAATAGCCAAGGCATTCGGGATTAATCACTTAACACCTTTCAAAGGGTTAAGTATAAACTTAACTTAAATCGAAACACGTTTTCAAGTCGTTTCGTTATACCCCTCTAATTCACTCTTATTATTGCTTTTATTACCCGACACTTGTTCGTTACTAAAGCATGACATTACACTTACATATGGTAAGTATTTAAATCGTATAAGTTTTAAAGTCGAAATATTAGACCTCGATATTTATCGATCGTTTTCTAAGTGGTTTACCGAAGTTATAACCAAGTATACCTCTTAGGGGTACTTTCGTACTTAACCATGATTCGAACATTTTTATATAATCGGAAAACGATCCATTCGACATGTGGTCTTCTCCCACACCTTCATTTTTACCTCTAATATTTAATTATTAAGATTCGCCACTGATTTCGCAATATTAAAGGGATCCAATTTCGGTTACGAACTTTTGATTACGGTTCCGAACCACTTTCACGAATTTAATCATAACTCCTAAACCGTAAGTCCGTTTCATGTGATCTTTATATCAAAACGAAGCTCATAACATACTCTAGCTTATCATGGCATAAATCGAAGATAATCAGTGAGTTACATCTACTGTCAAGTTCGTGGTCTTAAGGTTAACGAAATTTCGACATTACGACGGCTATAAATCGAACGTTCTAAAAATTATAACAACAATACCAAGCCACACCGGGCACAAATCCAACTTATACACATGTTCATCATCTCAAAAAGTCCAGAAGCTACTGATCTTAGCATCAAAATCATCATGCTTCTTAAATCAACTAAACCACTTAACTAATCATGCTTATAACATTATCATGAACATACTACTCTAAAATCATCAAGAACAAGCATAATCTCAAAGTAAGATCTAGGGTTTTCAAGACTTATACCTTCCTTGGAGTATGATCTAGCCTTACTAAGCTTGGTATGGTCCTTGGATAGCCTTAAGTTAGTTAAGATCAACCATGAAAACAAGAAAATCGAAGATTAGTTCATGAAAACAGTATTCACCCTCCTCTTGAATCATTTTTTTGAAAATGGAAAAAGAAGAGATTGAAGCTAAGATTTTGAGGAGATCATTTTTATGAATTATAGGACTCACCATAAAAGTTTCAAGATCAAACAATGGTTGGAAGTGGGATTTCTCCCCTTGAATTAAGAAAAAGCCGAATGTAAGGGAAAGAGAGAGAGTTGGTGTTCTTGCTTGGTTGCTCTTGGATAATGATGCATAAAGTAATGTTTTTAGATAATATCTCATGTCAAACACCTTTATTAAAGTGATGATGCACTAGATGATGTCTTTAGCAAGCCATGTGTTGATCTTTTGGTGGTTTAAGGCTAACCAAGTGGTTTGATTGCTAAGTACTTAGTTGATTCCCTTGATTCTAGTTACTCTTGTAACTATGTTGGTTACTAGATATTTTCTAGTGGCTTGTGGATGACTCTTGCTCCCTCTGCTTGTTCCTTTGTCCGTTTATTGCTTAATTCGTTGATCGTTCGAGGGAATAACTCATTCGTTTCTAATTAGGGTTTTACCGAAAACCTTCTTAATATTTCTAATACTATTCTTCATCATTCTTAATACTTCTCGAATTTAAATTCCTTAATTCCCTTTTATAAATCCTTAAGTCTTGCAGTGTCCAGGGAAATCTCGGAGAAAATAAAAGTGCTCTTTTTCTGAATCCGATAGCTTTTACATACACTTATTTTCCTCCTGGATCACTAATACGAACTCAGAAATCCGTTCCGAATACCGGGTATAACATTATTATAATAATATTCCAAATTCCACCAAAATCACTATTCATCACTTATTTTTATTTAATTCCTATAATTAGGAAAATGAACCTGGTTCACCCTCGAGTGTTCCTTAACCTTTTTACGGAACCGCTGGGCTTATAATAAATATTGATTTGGATGTCATGAGGGTATCTATTTCTCTCTAGGGAATCTTATCTTAACTTTCTAGGAGATAGATTATTCTAATCTAAGTTATCACCCAATAGCATCCCTCAGGACATATAACCTTGGAATATATATATCCTTCCATTATTCATTCATTAAAGCCAGTATTACATTGTAGTTGTAACCACTATTCACTCTTACATCAATACATAATAAAAAGTTTTAATTCTACCCAAAAATCTGGGTTCTTACATGTAAAGTCTCCCAAACAAAATGAAACCCTCCTTTTAATTTTTTTCTTATTTCTCGTTAACAAATATCTCTCTTTGTGTAGAATCTTTCTACCAAGTTATTTAGTTTTCTTAGCCATATTTTATGCTTTGTTGACATAAAAAAAAATATAACCAACCAACCAAGCAAATTCAATATATGCTCTTAGGTTAAGATATGGGAATTGATGGTGTTTTTAGTTTTCTTTTATTCTTAAAATAAGATATATGAAAATGAGTATCACCTATCTTTTTTTAATTCGACTAACTTGTGAAAATAAGCTACTGTCCACAAAATTGAAATCAAGTGTGTAATATATAAACACATAATCACATTGTTATATATATGTCCTTGTAATTCAGATTTTGGGTTAAATAACATGAAATTCATTTTCTTTAACAGTGAGTATATTTTTCCGACATATATAAGAAGAAATAGCAATAGCTTATGTAGACCTGGCAAATCGTTTTGTACATTCATGTCATGTACTTTAGGGTCTTGAACGAAAATGACATGATATTAAATCATGTATCCGAAATTAGAACACAAAATGACACTAAATTACACAAATTTTTTTGTGTTTACGAAATGAAATGAAATACGCGAATAGAAAAAATATAACAATTACATGAAATATTACTATGTATCCAAGTTATGTAAATATATAATTATATGTCTTAGAACAACATTGAGATGTTACAAAACAAAACTAAGAGTAGCATGCATGGTGTAAAGTCTCCCAAACAAAATGAAACCCTCCTTTTAATTTTTTCTTATTTTTCGTTAACAAATATCTCTCTTTGTGTAGAATCTTTCTACCAAGTTATTTAGTTTTCTTAGCCATATTTTATGCTTTGTTGACATAAAAAAAAATATAATCAACCAAGCAAGCAAATTCAATATATGCTCTTAGGTTAAGATATGGGAATTGATATTATTACTTTAATTGAAGAATACAAAATTCAACAAGGCACCCTTTTATTAAAAATAATATATAATTTTAATGTATCAACCTTTTTATTTATCATTATTAATAATTTTTATAACAAAAAACAGTAGCTGCTCTCTCTCTCCACCTTTTCCAAAAAAAAATGCTAAACTAAAATTTAGGAGCTGAAATAAGTTTTTTAAGTTTTTTTTAGAACTTGTTTTCTATATTTTTCAATAAATATACCATTGAGAGTCTAGTACCCCGTTGCCCGTTGGTGTATTTTATCTACCAAAATATTAAATTTTGTACTATCTCCTTGTAAATGATAAATCTTATTTTCTTTTCCTTGATTTATAAGAAAATTTGTGCTAAATTGACCAATTTATTACGGAAATATTCACTAACAATATTTTCATTGCTCTGCAATAATTTTTATTTTTTGATTGATAATTTATACACCAAATATTGTATTTGTACTATTTAAGAGTATATTAAATATTTTGAATAATTCAAATATATTGTCAGGTCAATTTGTTTTTCCAATAATTATTGCATAATTAAAAAATTTCGTAATTAAAATGTTAAAAGATGATTGGTTTAAAACTCATTCTAATATTTTAATTGGTTGATCTTAGCATTGTAATTCATTCTAATTCATTCTAATATTTTATTGGAGTTTGCTATTGAATATTCTAATGGGAAGTAACTCTGGTAGAATGCGGACTGGGGATGACGATAACCTAAATCGTTTTCTATTTTTTTTCAGAAACGTTTTTTCTGTTGAATTTATTGGACATTTAAAACACGAAACATACAATACATATATACAATCGAAATAAAAAGATAATCTGTCCAAGTATAAAATGTCATATAATAAAAAGATATAAAGTAGTACCTTAACCGAAATTGATATGATTTAGCCATGAGGAGAATTGATGCATACACTTATTTTATCAAAGTTGGCTAGGTCTGATGGGGAATATGGAATAAGCGGCTTAGATTTCCTATAATGTTTAAATTGATATAATAATTATATGTTTTAGTTTGTAAGAATTTTATTTTATATAAATTGTTTATTAGTTAACCGTTAAAATAAAAATTAGTAGTTATTATGTTTAGTTAAATGATATGAAAAAATAAAAATTAGTCCTCCGTCCCATCCAATTCTTAACACTTTTTTTGTCACTTTCTGGCACGCATTTTAAGGTAAATTTTAAAGATACTTCCATAACTTATTTTTACAATTTTCTTTTTTTATATAAAAATAGGATTGTTCTATTTTTATACAAAAAAAGTGATAAATGGATTTTATATCCATTTAGAGCATTCCAATTCGGCTTAAATTGATTCACTTGGCCTCAAGTTTGTTGTAGTTTTGATGTGTTTTGTTTAAATGTGCAGGATTGTGGAAATGTCGATTAGGGATACCGTTTCCGTCAAATTTGGAGTTGATTTGTGCAATGGAATGAAGTATGGAGTCAAGCTTTAAGATCTTACGAAGATTCCAAGTAAAGATAATTGACTATGGAAGCAATTGCAAAAAGAACGGAAGAAAACGGCTCAGAAACGAATAAAATGAGAAAAAATCAGCAACTGCAAGCAGCTCAAGCGCAGGCAGCGCCCACAGAGCGCTGGCAGCGCTCCAACAATGCAGGAACAGGGACTCAGGCGCTGGCAGCGCACCACAGAGCATAGGCAGCGCGTGGTTCGGCCAGATTTTGCTAAAAACTTACAATTTTGCCCATATTCGAATTCTAATGGTATTTTTGGTATTTTCTTGTACCAAAATCAATTTCCAATTGTATTGTAGTGTTATTTTCTTGCTTGGCAAGATATCTAGGGCTATAAAAACACATCTTAGCATTGTAATTCGTATCGTTTTATTATTGTAACATAGAATTGTAAGGGAGAAAAGCGGAGAAAGATTCAACGCTCGTGACAAGCACGGATTTAGATCTACTTCATCTTTTGTATACGTTGGATTATAGATTTGTTTTCCAACTCTTTGTTTTAATAATATTATTACTTTCTTTCATATCTTGTTAATATCATGTTTTCATTAAATCCCATGGTGACGAACGGTTCAATTATGAACTAATCGTTGTCATGGGATTCTAACGGATTTATCTATATAGTCTAGTAGTTTGTTTGCTTTAAAGATTTATGTGTGGTGAATTCTTGATATCCTTGTATGGTTGTGTTTCATGTGTTTAGATGCGTCGCGAACATCTAGTTTATTAATCTCTTGCGAAACGAGAGTGGATCTTGAGATTTAGAACTTGCCATGCTAGCATAGGATAGGTTGATGTTTTAACATCATGATTTGTAGCGTAAATAGAGATATTATGCTGCCCTATGTGATCTTAATAGACAACTTGTTCTTCAACCGTTATGTTTTCAAATCTTATAGAGATATAGGGTCTAAGCATAATTGGTGTCTAATCATCTTCTATCTCTTTTGTGGATGTATGTTTAGTTTGGTATTCGTATACTAAGAAGTAGCGTATACTTGTTTCGTGTTGTCTGATCAGATATCAAAACCATCACGTGCATTGATTAAAGGCATCAACTCTAAGTGAAGTATTTAATGAAGTTAGGATCTCATGTTTATTCTCATATAAGTAATTCGATTTCCAATCTCATTAGTTAATTAATTCTTAGTTTAATAATTTGCATCTCAGTTTAATTTAGATAATCAAAACCCCAAATTGTTACTTGTCTTAGCAGTGAATTAAAACCATATATTGTTGCATAGGTACATCTACTGAATTGAAACCTAAACCAGATTTCTGCGGAACGAACTTGATTTATATTTGTATTACTTGTGACCACGTGCACTTGCGTGATTTTGTGTTAACAAGTTTTTGGCGCCGTTACCGGGGATCATCGGTGTTTTATTTTTAGTTTATGTGCTTGTCAATAGTGGTCGTTAGCGTTCACTGACTCGGATTTCTTACTTAGTTTGTTTGTTTCGTGGTGTTTCAAGTACTCGAGTTTGTATACGTTTGCAAGCTCGTAAGGAAGAACTGGCGGAAGACGATCTTATAGAGAATAAGGAGAATAAGGAAGAGGAATCTGAAACTACAGTAGAGATGGGTGATGCAACAGCAGCTAAGGCTTTGAAGGACTATTCTCAGCCAAAGATCAATGACATCCAGTCTAGTATTATCAGGTCGGCTATTACCGCTAACAACTTTGAAATCAAGCTGGGCACTATTCAGATGGTACAGAATTCGGTTCAGTTTGGGGGGCTCCTACGGAGGATCCTAACATGCATATTCGGGACTTTATCGAGATGTGTGACACTTTCAAGTTTATTGGTGTGTCGGATGATGCTATCAAATTGAGACTTTTCTCATTCTCTTTGAGGGATAAGGCTAAGGGCTGGTTACACTCTCTACCAGCTGGTTCCATTACTACATGGGAGGATCTTGCTCAGAAGTTTCTTACGAAATTCTTCCCTATGGCAAAAACTGCAGCAATAAGGAACGTTCTAACTCAATTTGCACAGCAATCTGGAGAATCTTAGTGTGAGGCTTGGGAACGCTACAAGGAGATGCTTCGAAAGTGTCCACATCATGGTATGCCTGATTGGATGGTGATTAATGGTTTCTACAATGGATTGGGAGCACAATCTAGACCTTTGCTAGATGCAGCATCAGGTGGAGCTCTATGGGCTAAGAGCTACGATGAAGCTTATGATCTTATTGAGACGATGGCTGCCAATGAATATCAGAATCCAACCCAGAGACTATCTCAAGGCAAGGTAGCAGGTATTTTGGAAGTGGATGCAGCTTCAGCTATTGTAGCTCAGTTGAAGGCTTTGACTATGAAGGTGGATTCTCTTACAAATTATGGAGTTCAGCAGGTTGCTAGTGTTTTTGAGCTATGTGTGGGCGCACATGAGACGAATCAGTGTGCTATCTCTTCTGAATCAGCACAGTTTGTGAGTAATTTTCAGAGACCTGTTGTACCAGTTCCAGCCACCTATCATCCGAACAACAGGAATCATCCTAATTTCAGCTGGAACAACAATCAAGGTGCTCAATAACCACAGCCTTATCAGCAACAGTTTCAGAGTTAGCAAGCGAGGCCGTTCAATCAAGGCTATCAGCAGCAGTATGCTCTAAGGCAACCATTCCAACCTTCAGGATTTCAGCAGCAATAATCTCATGAGAATGCTGGTCCATCTTCGAATGAAAAATCTGAATTAGATGAGTTGAGGTTGATGGTTAAAAGCCAAGCAGTTTCTCTCAAGACCTTGGAGAACCAGATGGGACAGCTTGCAAGTGCTTTACTTAGTAGGCAACAAAGAACTCTTCCTAGTGATACAGAGATTAATCCCGTCAGGAGGGATGGCAAAGAACAGGTGAAAGCAGTGACTTTGTGATCGGGAAAGGTTACATCAGATCCTAAATCAGCCGCTAAGGAAGATGAAGAAGTGTAGAATCAACAAGTTGAAAAATCTGCAGTGCCCGAAATTGAGAAATCTGACTTGGGAGCTGATCAGCAAGATGGTGAATTAGAGAAGAGCAAGAAACCTGTTGAAAAAGCTTCTCCGGAGCAGTCTACGAAGAATAATCAGATCTATCCTCCTCTTCCATATCCTAGAAGACTCCAGAAGCAGAAGTTGGATAAGCAGTTTGCTAAGTTTTTAGAGGTGTTCAAGAAGCTGCAGATTAACATTCCTTTTGCGGAAGCTCTTGAACAGATGCCGAGCTATGCCAAGTTCATGAAGGGTATTCTTTCTCGTAAATTGAAGCTCGAGGAATTAGAGACTGTTGCTTTAACAGAGGAGTGTAGTGCCGTTCTGCAGCAAAAGTTGCCACCTAAACTTAAAGATCCGGGAAGTTTCATTATTCCGTGCACTATTGGCAACCTTTCAATCAGCAAGTGCTGGTGTGACTTGGGGGCTAGCATAAATCTCATGCCTTTGTCAGTTTACATGCAACTTGGTCTATCGGAGCCAAAGCCAACTAACATCTCTTTGCAGTTGGCTGATCGATCTATCACGTATCCAAGGGGTACAATGGAGGATGTCTTGGTGAAAGTTGATAAGCTCATTTTCCCTGCTAATTTTGTTATCTTGGATTTCGAGGAGGATAAGAAGATTCCCATAATCTTGGGAAGACCATTCTTGGCTACGGGGAGAACCTTGATCGATGTGCAGAAAGGGGAACTCACCATGAGGGTGCAAGACCAGAATGTCACTTTTAATGTGTTTAATGCAATGAAATTTCCAACAGATGAAGAAGAATGCTTGAAGGTGGATTTGGTCGATTCTACAGTTACTATGGAGATTGAGCAGTTGCTAAAGTCAGATTCTTTGGAAAAAGTTTTAGTTGGTGATTCTGATTTTGAAGAGGAAGAAATAGCCGAACAGCTACAACAGTTAAATTCAGCTCCGTGGAGAAGGAGAGTTGACATGCCTTTTGAATCTCTTGGGTTAGTAGAGCTGAAAAATTCTATGGTGCGTCTTAAGCCATCTGTTGAAGATGCTCCTACACTTGAACTCAAACCACTTCCTGGGCACTTGAGGTATGCTTTTCTAGGTGATGCATCTACATTACCTTTTATTATTGCTTCTAACTTGTCAGCTAGTGCGGAAGAAAAGCTCTTGCGAATTCTGAGGGAGTTCAAGTCAGCAATTGGTTGGAGCATAGCAGATATCAAGGGAATCAGCCCTTCTTATTGCATGCACAAAATTCTGCTAGAGGAAGGAGCTAAGCCTACTGTTGAACATCAGCGAAGACTTAATCCTATTATGAAAGAGGTGGTGAAGAAGGAAATTCTAAAGTGGTTAGATACGGGTATTATCTATCCTATCTCAGACAGGTTAGACAGGTTGGCGGGACATGAGTATTATTGTTTACTTGATGGTTATTCGGGCTGTAATCAGATTTGCATTGCTCCGGAAGATCAAGAGAAGACCACATTCACATGTCCTTTTGGCACTTTTGTTTTTCGTCGGGTTTCTTTCGGACTTTGTGGTGCTCCTGCCACTTTTCAAAGGTGTATGATGGCTATTTTCTCAGACATGATTGGTATGAATGTGGAAGTTTTTGTTAGTAGTATTTTTGTGTGTTCGTTCTCAGGGAAGGACTGAATTGTAATGTCAAGTTCAAGTTTCTTATCTCTCACAATTTAGAAGTGTAGAAGAATGTTGTGTTTGTTTATAAACTAAATTAAACTAAACTAAATTAAACTAATTATCAATCGAGAATAAAATATATGAGGAAAACAATCCAAGAACTGGGGTTCTTCACTTGGTTTCAATGCACATTCAATATCTATGTGATGTCTACGTTCTTACTCTGCTGAAAACAATTCTTCTAAGGTTATAGTGTTCTCTTCCAAGATACAATATAGTGTCTACAACTACACCTTAATTGTCACTTCCGTGATACAATCAAAGTATATCTATAAACTGTTAAGTGCCAAGAATTATATGTCTCACAATTCTCCTATTAATCTCCCGATCTAATATTCAAATTATGTCTGTTAAATCATGTACTAAGATTGCAACTTCTCTCCCAAGCTTATCACAATCCCTAGAATACAATCAAAGGTTCATGACTCCCCTAATTGTGTTAAGCTCTCAATAACAGATCAGCAAAGCAAGAAAATCACAGATAATTAAACACACATGAATACCAAGGAATACTACCCAATCCTCAGATTAGAGAATTAGTTACACATAATTAAAGAAGAAAACAAAATAATAATGATAATGAATGAAAACATAATATTGAAGAATTGAAGATCGAAAGTACCTTGATATGATTACAAGCTATGAATTGTTATCTATGAATTGTTAGCTATGAATTGTTCTATCAATTGTTATATTTTACAATGGTATGATGTGTTTATATAGGCTCTACAAATCTTGCCCAGCAAGATATTGCCTTCTATTATAATTAGGATTTAAAGAAGGTACCCAAAACTGCCCAGAATACAATTAGAATTAGAAAAAGGGCAAAACAGTAAATTCCCAGCCTTCTTTAATAAAGATTACGTGCGCGACTTTATTCAGCTTATTTCTTGCACTTGTTTCCTTTTCCAGGTTGTAGAAAATCTCTCAAGCTTCGCGTGGGCAGTAAGATCGCTGAAAACGGACTTCTAGAACTCCAGATATGGCCAAAACAGTATAAGCTGCACAGCCTTCCCGGAAAATCCGAATTTTAATCAATTAAATCTCCAAAAACGATAGAAGCATCAACTTTAATCAACATTCTCGTAAATCTGCACAACTAAGCAAAACACATCAAAACTACAACAACTTGAGTCCAAAACAATCAATTTAAGCCGAACGGAGGCATTCCAAGTGGATATAAAATCCACTTATCAAACCCCCAAACTTAAACTGATGCTTGTCCTCAAGCATAAACAATTACAACAACCTAATTAGTACCACTTCCGTAGGTGATCACGGTTGCATTTGGCATATTCAACAAGCCCTTTAAACCCCTAGGCAGCCCTAGTGGACGAGTAAGGTCTCGTGAGGGCCTATAGCGAATGTACCCACAAAATCCATTTAACCTAATGCAATGCAATGCATGAATGCAACTAAATGAAAATGCAATTAATCTAGTACTAATATCCTACCATACCTTCAAATCCTCTCATGCCATATCAACTTAAGAATCAAAGTAAATACGCAATGTCTTGGTGTCGAAAGTGCAAGTATTCACATAGTCTACTCAATGAACATGCATAAGTTCTCACAAGCCCATGTCAAGTGTAAGAATAAGTTAGTAAACATGCTAAGCCTACAAGAGCACATCTTTGAGACAAAACTCGGGATCTCATACGCAAAAACAAGCCAACACTCACAATCCACTCACAAAAGAATATTCACTCAAGAACAAGGGTAAGTGTATCACTCAATTCCAACAAAATCATAAACATGCTTGACATTTGGTATCAATCTAACTCTTAACACAACATACATCAATGACGATAATCAAAAGGTCTTTAATTGGGTTGTAACGTGGGCTAGGGACAAGGTATGTCAAATAAGCCAAAACAGGTGAAGTGTCAAAAGCTAGTAAGTACCATAATAAATCATACACAACACTCTATTTTCCCCCCACATAAATTTTACTAAGAACACTCGACTAGTCGACTAAAGTAGGATCACAACAAACACAAACATGCTCTCATAATATATTTTTCTTTTTTTTCTTTTTTTCTCCTTTTCTTTTTTTTTTCTTTTTTTTTTCTTTTTTTTTTTCGAGAGCTAAATAAAATAATAATATAAACAATAACAATGATCCCACAATTTATTACATATGCCGACTATCAAGTAAACAACCAAACCCAATCTCAATATTTTCCCCAAAAGTATGACCAACAATAAACCCCTCCTTGCACACCTTATTACTCCCTTAAGCACTATACTAGCCTTTGACAATGTGGGTTCAAATTAATGTACGGCCAATACAAGAAAAAGGTCTAGGCAAGTAATGTGGTATGTCACCGAAAAATAGGATTAAGCTCAACGGGTTAACTAATTGATCATGTAAACATGGTGTGGTAATATGGGAAAATATGTGGTTATTCCTAATTGCCTTTATCATTTTAATCGTCAAATAATGTCATGCGTTTCAAGAAAGACCTCAAACAACTGCTAGCAATGCAAACAATCCGTGAACACTCAAGCAAACGAATAAATTGCAAAAAATATGCAATATGGCTCAAAATCTCACTTGGTGGAAAAACATACTCAATCCCAAGCAAAAATCTCTCTAACGCACCAACTTGTATTCAAAGCATGCAAACTAAATCATCTTGCACATATTCATGTCCTTCTAATTACTTACAACATTCAATAAGTCTACTAGCTTCAACTTACTAGTGTATGTGTGTGCACAAGAACAAAGCATATCACTTCTCAATCAAAAGCGTCAACAACACAAAATTCCTATCAAGCATGGGTGCAAATGCAAACTACTATGAACTCACATGATATACGAAAAAAAACAAAAAAAAAAACAGAATGTCCTATATGAAACAAACGTAGATAACACAAACATAAATGCATAATTTACTACTACTAATATGCAAATCATGAAATCCTACATGAACAATTAATACAATAACAACTACATATCCCTCAAACCACCCCCAAACTTAAAATATTCAATGTCCGCATTGAATGGAAGTAAATACAAGGGATAGCAGAAAACATACCTGAATATCGAAGCAGTCACCCTCCTCGGATGAATCTGGTGGAGGATATTGCGTACGAGCTCCATAGACTTGCCACCTTTCATGAACACTACAAAATCCAATTGACAAGAACGCAAATTCGTAATAAAAAATAAGATTAGAGAAAAAGATTTACCCAATACGAATCAAAGAGGTGAACTTGCAATTAATTCCTCTTTAGAATTGAATTTTTAGAGATTAAAATAAAATAGAAGAGGAATTGGATTTGTATGTATAGGTGGGTATATATATAATAATAATAATAATAATAATAATAATAAGAATACTGAATATAATAATGAATATAATAATAATAATAATAAATAGTAATAATAAAAATAATAAGAATAATAATAATAATAATAATAATAAATATAAAGAATAATAAGAATAATAAAAATAATAATAAAATAATAATAATAATAATAATAATAATAATAATAATAATAATAATAATTAGAATAGAAATAGGTTTAGAATTTTGGAGGAAAGATGGTGGTTTTTGAAATAGAAATAGGAAAAGAATTAGAGAAGAGAATGGGGTATAAATAGAATGGGGGTGAACAAAAGTTTTTTTTTTTTATACATGACAAGTGAACAATCGCTGAAAGCCTGAAACACAGCTGAAACACTGGACCATGCAAGGCGCGTGGGAAACAACATGCTGGTTAGATGCGCAGACGCAAATTGCGCCATAGGGGGGCAGTCTGCGGAAATTGCAGAAACGCAGGTGCAGCCTGCGTTACAGGGCTGCAACCTGCTCAAAAATTCGATTTTTTTTTTTTTTTTTTTTTTTTTAAAAACACTCAAATTTTTTTATTTTTTTTTTCTTCCTACACTAATGCATGGGTTGCCTCCCACGAAGCGCTTCTTTAACATCAATAGCTTGACGTTACTTCTACCTGCAACTTCAATGAACAGAAAAAGCAAACAGATGCACATATCTACGAATTTCTAATATAAGCATATTGTGCAAATAAACCTTAGATTCATTGAAAGGTACGAAAACTTCCAAGAACCTATCATGCTCAAGAGACTTGGAAACATCAAAATAGCTAGAAAAGTCGTCAGAATAATCATTATAAGTACGACTCATATACTCCTCCCAAATCGGATCCTTATACTCCAAAGCAAGATTTTCAACTTCATCAATCTTAACTTCCTTCTCTTTTATAATTGGACACTCATCAATTTTAATCTCGTCTACCAATGTATTAAGCTCAAAATTTTCTAGATTTGGTAGAATTTCAATTGCATCCAAATTATCATTAATGTGCATGAGACAATTATCAACTACACAAGTAGACTCATCAGACACAAAATTATCATCAATTGCTAAACAAGAATCATGGCATAGAGGAAAATTGACACAAGGAGGAGTTCTATAACATCCTTCATACCACACTGCTCGAACTTCCCAAATAAAATTATTTAGTTTAGCATTCTCCTCGTACCAAGCTATTGAATCACATGGAATATCATTATCACTAGCAATCTCTAAAGTTGGTTCATCAAAAACTCCCAAAGAAAGTAAAGGAGGATTAGACTGAGTTCCTTGAATCATTTTATTCAGCGCAATCTCCCAATCAGCAAGTAAAGAAGGATTAGACTGAGTTAAACTCATATCAACATCATTACACATATATGGATTAAGATCATCATGACATTGATTTTCAAACGAATATGAATAATCATTGCTAGGGGCATATGGAGCATAAAATGAGTTCTCAGAATAGAACGAATTCACCTGATATGCATTACAATCCTCATAAGCATTGAATTGTGGGTAGGGATTGAAGTCTTGATATCGTTCTTGACTGTTGTAGAAATTTTGAGCATTGTTCCAACCAAAGTTGTACTCCATCTAGTCTCTCTCCTCAAAACCTGTTTAAGTTGTCTACCTCAAAGAACCTGTAGACACTCCAAAGAAAGAAATACAAAAAGAAAGAAAAGAAAAATATATACAAAGATAAAATCTAAACAATAAGAAACAATTAACCTAAACTCAACTATACTGCCTTCCCCGGCAGCGGCGCCAATTTGTTAGTAGTATTTTTGTGTGTTCGTTCTCAGGGAAGGACTGAATTGTAATGTCAAGTTCAAGTTTCTTATCTCTCACAATTTAGAAGTGTAGAAGAATGTTGTGTTTGTTTATAAACTAAATTAAACTAAACTAAATTAAACTAATTATCAATCGAGAATAAAATATATGAGGAAAACAATCCAAGAACTGGGGTTCTTCACTTGGTTTCAATGCACATTCAATATCTATGTGATGTCTACGTTCTTACTCTGCTGAAAACAATTCTTCTAAGGTTATAGTGTTCTCTTCCAAGATACAATATAGTGTCTACAACTACACCTTAATTGTCACTTCCGTGATACAATCAAAGTATATCTATAAACTGTTAAGTGCCAAGAATTATATGTCTCACAATTCTCCTATTAATCTCCCGATCTAATATTCAAATTATGTCTGTTAAATCATGTACTAAGATTGCAACTTCTCTCCCAAGCTTATCACAATCCCTAGAATACAATCAAAGGTTCATGACTCCCCTAATTGTGTTAAGCTCTCAATAACAGATCAGCAAAGCAAGAAAATCACAGATAATTAAACACACATGAATACCAAGGAATACTACCCAATCCTCAGATTAGAGAATTAGTTACACATAATTAAAGAAGAAAACAAAATAATAATGATAATGAATGAAAACATAATATTGAAGAATTGAAGATCGAAAGTACCTTGATACGATTACAAGCTATGAATTGTTAGCTATGAATTCTTAGCTATGAATTGTTCTATCAATTGTTATATTTTACAATGGTATGATGTGTTTATATAGGCTCTACAAATCTTGCCCAGCAAGATATTGCCTTCTATTACAATTAGGATTTAAAGAAGGTACCCAAAACTGCCCAGAATACAATTAGAATTAGAAAAAGGGCAAAACAGTAAATTCCCAGCCTTCTTTAATAAAGATTACGTGCGCGACTTTATTCAGCTTATTTCTTGCACTTGTTTCCTTTTCCAGGTTGTAGAAAATCTCTCAAGCTTCGCGTGGGCAGTAAGATCGCTGAAAACGGATTTCTAGAACTCCAGATATGGCCAAAACAGTATAAGCTGCACAGCCTTCCCGGAAAATCCGAATTTTAATCAATTAAATCTCCAAAAACGATAGAAGCATCAACTTGAATCAACATTCTCGTAAATCTGCACAACTAAGCAAAACACATCAAAACTACAACAACTTGAGTCCAAAACAATCAATTTAAGCCGAACGGAGGCATTCCAAGTGGATATAAAATCCACTTATCAGTTTTCATGGATGACTTCTCAGTTTCTGGTACTTCATATGACGAGTGCTTGCATAATCTTAGCTTGGTATTGAAGCATTGTGTGGAGACCAATTTGGTGCTTAATTGGGAGAAGTGTCACTTCATGGTGCAAGAAGGAATTTTTCTTGGGCACAAGGTATCTAGCAAGGGGCTTGAAGTAGATAAGGCTAAGGTGGAGACAATTGAAAATCTTCCTCCACCTATCTCTGTTAAAGGAGTTCGCAGTTTTCTTGGTCATGCGGGTTTCTATAGGTGATTCATTCAGGACTTCTCAAAAATCTCTAAACCCTTGTATGATTTGTTGAAGAAGGATGTTCCTTTCAAGTTTGATGATGAGTGCCTTGCAGCTTTTGAGCTCTTGAAAAGGAAGTTGACTACTACACCTGTCATTACTGCACCTAATTGGGAGGAACCTTTCGAGCTAATGTGTAATGCTACTGATTATGCTGTTGGAGCTGTGCTTGGGCAAAGGAATGATAAAGTTTTTCATGTGATTTACTATGCTAGTAAAACTCTCAATGATGCACAGCTTAACTACACCACTACGGAGAAGGAATTGCTAGCAGTTGTCTATGGTTTCGAGAAATTCAGGTCTTATTTGATTGGGACTAAGGTGATTTTGTATACGGATCATGCTGCTATTTGATATCTAATGTCGAAGAAGGATTCAAAGCCTAGATTGATTCGTTGGGTGCTTTTATTGCAAGAGTTTGATTTGGAGATCAAAGATAGGAAAGGCACGGAAAATCAGGTGACGAATCATTTATCACGTTTGGAGGACCACGGTAAGGATTCACATGATAAATCTCTTATTAATGAATCTTTTCCCGATGAGCAACTTTTTGGGATGCAAGGTGAAGAACCATGGTTTGCAGATTTTGTGAACTATCTTGTTAGTAATGTTATCCCTCCGGATTTCTCTTATGCTCAAAGGAAGAAGTTTTTGCATGATGTGAAGTGGTACCGTTGGGACGAGCCATTTTTGTTCAAGCTTGGTGTGGATCAGATTTTGAGGAGGTGCATTCCTTACAGTGAGACGGAAGGTATTTTGCATGATTGTCATTCTACCACATATGGAGGCCACTATGGTGGTGATAAAACAGCTCAGAAAGTACTTCAAGCGGGATTTTATTGGCCGACTCTGTTTAAAGATGCTCATAGGTTTGTGATGAGTTGTGATCGATGCCAAAGGGTTGGTAATATCTCTAGGAGGAATGAGATGCCTCTTAATACTATTCTTGAAGTGGAGATTTTTGATGTGTGGGGAATTGATTTCATGGGTCCATTTGTTTCGTCTTGCAATAATCAGTACATTCTCTTAGCAGTGGATTACGTGTCTAAATGGGTCGAGGTGAAAGCATTACCGACCAATGATGCTAAGGTGGTGTTGAATTTTCTTCATAAGCAGATATTCACGCGTTTTGGAACTCCACGAGCTATAATCAGTGATGAGGGGGACACACTTCTGCAATCGTCAATTTATTGCTATGATGGCGAGGTATGATGTGACGCATCGTGTTGGCACTGCTTATCATCCCCAAACTAATGGTCAAGCGGAGGTTTCGAATCGTGAAATCAAGAGAATTCTCGAGAAAGTGGTGAATCCATCAAGAAAAGATTGGTCTTTGAAGTTAGACGAAGCGGTTTGGGCGTACAGAACTGCTTACAAGACACCCCTAGGTATGTCCCCTTATCAGTTGGTTTTTGGTAAGGCATGTCATTTGCCGGCCGAGCTAGAACACAAGGCTTATTGGGCGTTGAAGAAGTTAAACTTGGATATCACAGTTGTGGGTGAGAAACGTCTACTTCAGTTGAATGAGCTTGAGGAATTTCGTGAACAGGCTTATGAGAATGCTAAGATGTACAAGGAGAAGGTTAAGAGGTGGCATGATAGGAAGTTGGTGCACAAGTCATTTGTGCCAGGTCAACAGGTGTTGCTATACAATTCTCGTCTCAAACTTTTTCCGGGTAAACTCAAGTCAAAGTGGTCGGGTCCCTTTACAGTCAAGTCGGTATTTCTACATGGAGTGGTGGAGATATTTAGGGGATATTCTGATGATGCTTTTAAAGTAAATGGACAACGACTTAAGCTTTATTATGGAAGAACGGTGAACCGTGAGAAGGTTGCCGCCATTTTGTCAACAACGTGAATTTAAGGAAGAATGTCAAGCTAATGCCATTAAACAAGCGCTTCTTGGGAGGCAACCCAAGTCATGTATACTACTTTTGCTTCTTTCTTTCAAAAAAAAAATTATATGAACAGTAACGCAGGCGCTGGCTGCGCAACAGGGCGCAGGCAGCGCTTGGAGCGCGCTGGTTGCGCTTGACCCCCTGTCTAGCTCATTTTTTTTGTGTTAAAAACACAAAATTTCATATCTTTCACCCTAATTTCTATTGTTATCTCCTAATTCCATTCCAAATCCAAACCCTAACATCTCCTAAACCTATTTCATCTCTAATTCACTCTTTTAATTCGTACTCCTCATCTCCTATATATACATACATCATTATACACATATACCCCATCTATATTTTCCAAAATTTTCAACATTCATCCATTCAAGGTTCAAGGGAGGAGTAATTCGAATTTTTGGGAGATATTTGTGCAAGTTCACCTCTTTGATTCGATTGGGTAAAATTCTAACTCATCTTTTATTCGAATTTGTGAATTTGTGAATTGTGGTTAGGGTTTTTGTGGTGATTTTTTGGAGATAGTTATTATTGCTTGATATTGATATGGCTCCTAAAAGGCAAAGAGTAGTTGGGAGTAGTGGTGGTACTCGTCCATCTTCGGATGAGGATTCGAACTCGGGGGGTGAAGTGGAGAGATTTATTTCGCCGGAATCACAAACGGAGTATGAGACTAATGACTAAGACGGTTCTTAAAGAGAGGAATTTGTTGCCCACATATCAGTTTGGGATGATTGATATGATTAGTGAGAGAGGTTGGCCTACTTTTTGTGAGATGGTAAGGATGGTTCCATTGAGCGTAGTGCGAGAATTTTATGCAAACACCAAGTTGGAAAAGAATGGTTATTGTGTAGTGAAGGGGATGACTGTGAATTATACACCCCGTGCAATTCGGAGGCTTATTAGGCCGGTTGCTAAGCCTAGGGGAGAGGAAGATTGGATGCAGCGGACTAGGGCCGATGTTGACCTAGATGAGATTGTGGCAGTGTTATGTGTCCCAGGGATGGTTTGGAAGTATAAGGTTGGTACTACGGAGTATCTACACTTCCCTTCTTCTAAAATGAATAAGGTTGCTCGTATGTGGTATTTGTTTATTTGCTCGAACCTCATTCCGTCTTCTCATACTACGGATGTCACAGTCGATAGGGCCATGTTGTTGTGGGGTATCCTTCAGGGGAAGTATATTGATCTGGGTATGCTTCTTCATCAGAGTATACTGTGGTTTTTGAGAGGTGGTACTTCGGCTGGTATGCCGCATGCTTCGATTATCACGGGATTGTGTTAGGTAGTGAGAGTTAGATGGGGTGATGATGAGGAGATGCAGATGGCCGGTCCTCCTATAGATGAGGCTACTTTTGATCGGATGACGGAATGGTCGGGCGGCGTTCCACATTCGAGGGGGCTAGGTTATGATGTTGGTGGTGCTGGTACTAGTGGTTAGGGAGGGTGATGATTCTGATGAGTAGGTATGTTTTCTGCTTTCCCTCGTATTTACTTCCATTCAATGTGGACATTGAATATTTTAAGTTTGGGGGATATCATGTTTTGCATAGTAGTAGTAGTTCATGCATGCTTGTTTGTGTTATCTACGTTTGTTTCATATAGGACATTCTGTTTTTATTTTCGTATACCATGTGAGTTCATTTTAGTTGCATTTTCATGGCATGCATATTTCATGATCCCTTAGGACGAACTAATTCTGATTGGTAGGTAGATCTCTAATTGAGTGTGGTAATGATGACTAGAGGGATGATTTATAGTCCCTAGGCATTGACTTGAATGAGTTGGGAACAAAACTTTTACACAGTCTCATTGGTTGCTTTTGGGCTAGGTTGAGGTCATGCTTGTTTCGATGTTTTGAGATTTAATCACTTGATTATATTTAGAATTTTCGTTATTCCCTTGATGGCGTAGGAGCACTAAAGTCTAAGTTTAGGGGAAACCAGGGATTTCATGCTAATTGTTAATAGTTGTTAATAATGGCTAGGTGTTAAATGGCTAGTAGCCGGCTCATATTTATATGAGTAGTCTAGGGTTGGAAATGAGAATTCTCATTCCAGATTGCATGAAAAAAAAATCAGAAAAAGTCAAAAAGTTCAATTGTTTAATGCAAAATTAACCACGAGTGAGCTCTTTAATACTCGAGTAATTAAGTCTGAGGGGACTTAGTCCTAGTAACCTAAAGCCCTTGTGGTTTGGGATTGCTGACCTAACACTCGCTACATGAGTATCATTGTATAAGCCTTTTGGGGTCTCATTCATTGCACGGTTAAATAAGCATGTGTATTGTAGATAGTATTATGTGTCGTAGTGTAGTAATAAAGCATGGATTTCTGGCTAACTCAGATGAGGATGGAGGTGTTCCTAGGTTATGAAGTGTTTACAGTCTATTCTATTTATAAACCTGTGATTGTCTTGGCGAAGAACATGTATGCTTTTGATCTAGTTTTGGGAGTATTTATGATGAGCATCGCACACACGCACGTTTCTGTTCATGTATTGTTAGTATATGGGGACTTAGTCGAGCTCTACTTGGATTTAGTTGCATTCTTTGAGTTGTTTGCTTGCTAGTTGGTTTTGGTTAGTTTAAGGGGATCTTTGCATTTTCATACTAGTTGCATTGCATTGTTTTTGCATTGTTAGTTAGATGGATTTTGTGGGTACATTTGCTATAGGCCCTCACGACACCTTACTCGTCCACTAGGGCTGCCAAGGGGTTTAAAGGGCATGTTGCATATGCCAAATGCAACCGTGATCACCTACGGAAGTGGTACTAGTTAGTTAGTTTTAATTGTTTATGTTTGAGGACAAGTATCAGTTTAAGTTTGGGGGTGTGATAAATGGATTTTATATCCATTTAGAGCATTCCAATTTGGCTTAAATTGATTCACATGGCCTCAAGCTTGTTGTAGTTTTGATGTGTTTTGTTTAAATGTGCAGGATTGTGAAAATGTCGATTAGGGATACCGTTTCCGTCAAATTTGGAGTTGATTTGTGCAATGGAATGAAGTATGGAGTCAAGCTTTAAGATCTTACGAAGATTCATGTTAGTCATAGAGGCATGCCTGTATACATCTAATAACAAGCCTAATTGGTTGTAATGCTTTGCATTACTTACATGACCTCTTAACTGAGGGAACCTCTAGTTATAGAGTTTCTATTTGTTTTGTACTTGGAATAGGCATCAAATCCTAGTTGTGTAACTGTACTTATATAGTCAAGAATAATGCTTGAAAGAAGTTCCAAGGTTCATGCCTCAAGCAAGAAGATAAAGACTATCAAATAATCACAGTTAGGATTTGAAGAAATGAAGAATTTGCCTAAGTACCAATTCGAGAAGTACATTTGTCTATCCAAGAAGTCTAGCGTTCGAGAAGTCAGAGATTCGATATCTGAGAAGACACTGTTCGATACCTCTGAATGAACTATTCGATATCTCAGAGATTCGACATGTCTAAATACTCTATTCGAGAACTTAAGAAGTCAACAAGTCAAAGTGGTATTCGAGAACTCAAGAAGTCAACAAGTCAAAGTGGTATTCGAGTTCTCAAAGAGTCAATAAGTCAAAGTTCCATTCGATATCTCAAGTACTCAGAAAAGCTATTCGATATCTCAGGGATTCGACAAGTCAAGTATTCTATTCGACAACTCAAGGAACCCTGGAGAAAAATGTTATTCGAGAAGTGATTCGATATGTCAATCATACAGTATTCGAGAACTCAGAGTTATCTAATCCTAGTTCTCGAATCAATCACTTAGCCACTTCTCGAATACATTCTTGGAGACAAAATACTGAAGAAATTGTACAAGTTAGAAACCTGCAACAAGCCAATGCACTTTATGGACCACAATCTTTAACGTGCTCTGGAAAGCCTACAAGGAAGCTTGGAGAGATATAGAAGAGACAAAGAGCTAAAGAAGTGGATCTGAACAGAACTTTGCAAAGTCAAATCTGTAGCCGTTTAGATGCTTACTCAAAAAAGATAGACATACAAGAAAGTAATTTATCCTGTAACCTTATTTGTAGTAACTGAGTTGTATTCATGTTCTATAAGAATACAATCTCACTTCTTTAGTTGAACAAGTTTTTCTTACACATTGTAAGATATATCTCTCTGAGAAAAATGAAGCTGAGAATACTACCATTTGTATTCACAGATTGTAGCAACCTTTATCTAATAATATATTAGATTAAAGTGATATTGTGTCTTGTGTTGTTCTTTATCCACACCTACACATTTGCACACACAAACACTTATCTTGCTACACAGATTCAAGAACAAGAAAAGCTCAAGAATCCATTCACCCCCCCTCTGTATTCTTTTGCTGTATTCAATACTCAACAAGTGGTATAAAAGTGGGCTGTTTATTCAAAAATAGAAAAACGATCATGAGTTCGAATACACCAAAGACCACAGGAATGGTGAAAGTCCCTAAGTTTGACAAAGAAAATTACAACCTCTGGAAGATAAAAATGATGTTGTTCATCAAAGCCTCTCATCCTTTGTATCCTGAGATTCTCAAGAATGGTCCCTTTGTTCCATAACAAGAAATACCTGAAAAGATTGTTGGAACCACAACCATTCCAAGATCTTATGTGGCCAAGGAACCATCCAAATGGACAGAATCAGAAAAGGAGATGGTTTGCTCTTGATAGTCACCTCATGTTGCTAATTATTGATTCCATGGATATGTCAATGTTTGCAAAAATTGCATCGTGTACATCTGCCAAAGAAATGTGGGATCACATTGAGGTGTTATGTGAAGGGACTGATGAGGTCAAGGAAAACAAAAAACAGATACTGGTCACACAGTATGAAGCTTTCATGGCACAGCCCAAGGAAAGCATCACTGAGATGTTTAAGAGATTTCATAAGCTAGTTACTGAATTGCAGATGAATGGCAAGGTTTACAGCACCCAAGGAGTTGAACATGAAGTTTCTACTGTCTTCACCAAACCACCTAGAGCATAGGGTCATTTCTCTAAGGGAAAGAGATTTGAACAAAATCACATATGATGTGCTCTATGGGGTTTTAAAAACTCATGAGCTTGAGCTGCTTCAGAAAAGGGCTATCCAAGCCAACCAAGGTAGAATGATAAACACATCATGTGCCTTGATTGTCAACAAATCAATTCAAGACCTAGAAGCATCTACAAGTTAGCTAAGGATAGAGGAGATAGTAGATGATGAAGAAACTGAAGCTGAGGTAAGTGAACCTGTTGAGGAGAAGGAGGAAGAAGAGTTCTATACTCTTGAAGAACTAGATGGAATGGAAAACACTTCATATGCTTTCATGGCCAGAAAATTTCCAAACATCAGATTCAAGAGGAACCAACCCTTCAAACCAAAAACCCAAAACCATTCATTCAACAAGAGCAAGGCACCTGTGTAAGCAAACAAGAATAAATTTAAAACCATCCATGTGGATAGGTCATCTGTAAGGTGTTATAGATGCAATGACCTAGGGCATTTTGCCAGTGAATGCAAGAAGCCTAAAAAGAAGGATAAGGAGTTTCTAGAGCTTGAAGCTAAGTATGAGGCCCTTCTGAAAAAGCAGACACAAGGTAAGGCCTACATAGCTGAAGGGAAGTGTTGGGATGATTCTCATAGTGATGGAGAAGAGTAAGAATTTTTTAACTATGCCTTGATGGCCAATTCGAAGGATGACACATCTTCATCAGACTCTCAGGTACCATCTCTCACTACCATAGACATGTCTGTTTCTGAGTACAAATGCATGATTGAACAACTATCTGTTGAAATGTTTAATATTCATACTAGTATGACTGCTGCTAATGAGGAAATTGCTAAACTGTCTACTAGAAATGAAATGTTAATAAAAAAGAATGAGGAACTTGAGCTAACTGCTATGCAAGTAGAAAACCTTAAGAAAGAAGTTGAATATCTGCAGAATAAGGTTCTATGTGCTAGTCAAATGGAAAAGGCTCTTAGGGATGAACTAGCTGAAAATGAATTCAAACTGAAAACCTTTAAGAACTCATCTGGTATACTGCAATCCTATCACGAGAAAATTCAAGCTAAACCCAAGGCTGCAATTGGACTTGACTATGGCACTCTTAAACAGAGGAAAGGCTATGCTGTCATTGAAGATGACATAGTTGTTCAGGAGGAAGTGCCTCACATTTTGAAAAAGGCTGAGACTCCAATCTTTAAACAATCAACATTTGAAATTGATGAGGATGCCTTACTCATCAAGCAAATGTTGAATGATGAGGATGAGAGTGAGAGTGTCAAATCAAAAGCCAAGGAGCCAGTAGGTGATAGGTATAGACCTAAGAAGTTTATTAAGTTTGTATCAGCTGAGAAGAATGAATTTGAGAAGAAAGTGGCTAAGAAGAAACAGAACAGAAATGGCAAGCTAGGGATTAACAAAGATAACAACTATTCAATTTGAGAAGGCAATTCATTGATGGTTGTATCAGTCACAATTCTCACACACACTACACAAGGTCAAAGTCTTCAAGTCCTCCTAGAGCTAGGAAGGTACCTCTGTCACCTAAGTCTGAAACCTCAGGTTCTAAGACTTCTAATAGTGATAAGAAGACTAACTCCAAGAAAGTTGATAAGCATGTTGTTTATGATAAAATTGTTTCTAAGTCACATGGACCCAAACTTTTTTGGGTACCAAAGGAGAAGTAATACCTTTGTGTTTGTGTTAGTAGTATTTTTGTGAGTTCGTTCTCAGGGAAGGACTAAATTTAATTCAAAGTTCAGGTTTCTTATCTCTTTACGTCTAGAAGTGTGTGAGAAGAATTTTGGGTTTGTGTATTAACTAAATTAACCAAGAACTAATTATAAGCACTAAGAATTGATTTTAAACTGAGATTCAAATATATGGGAAAATAATCTAAGAACTGGGGTTCTTCACTTGGTCTCAATACATGCTCAATATTAATGTGATATCTGTGTTCCTACCTTGCTGAAAACAATTCTTCTAAAGTTATACTGTACCCTCCCAGGCTACAATATAGTGCCTACAGCTACACCCTAATTGTCACTCCCGTGATACAATCAAAGTATATCTATAAAATGTTAAGTGCCAAGAATTATATGTCTCACAATTCTCCTTTTAATCTCCCAATCTAATATTCAAATTATGTCTGTTAAATCATGTACTAAGATTGCAACTTCTCTCCCAAGCTTATTACAATCCCTAGAATACAATCAAAGGTTCATGACTCCCCTAATTGTGTTAAGATCTCATTAACAGATCAGCAAAGCAGAAAATCACATAATCAAGCATGCATGAATACCAAGGAATACTACCCAATCCTCAGATTAGAGAATTAGTTACACATATTTAATAAAGAAAACATAATAATAATGATAATGAATGAAAACATAATATTGAAGAAAGAATTGAAGATCGAAAGTACCTTGATACGATTAAAAGCTATGAATTGTTATGATTTACAATGGTAGGATGTGTTTAAATAGGCTCTACAAATCTTGCCTAGCAAGATATTACCTTCTATTACAATTAGAATTCAATTAAGGTATTAAAAATTGCCCAAAATACAATTAGAACTAGAAAAGGGCAAAACAGTAATTTCTCTGCTCCCATCTATCTGCTGGTCGTGCTTCCTGGGCCCACCACACGCGGCCTGGTCGTGTAAGACCTATCCCATATTGTAGAAAATCTCTCAAGCTTCGCATGGACTGTAAATGGGCTGAAAACGGACTTCTAGAACTCCAGATATGGCCAAAACAGTATAAGCTGCGCAGCCTTCCCGGAAAATCCGAATTTTAATCAATTAAATCTCCAAAAACGATAGAAGCATCAACTTTAATCAACATTCTCGTAAATCTGCACAACTAAGCAAAACACATCAAAACTACAACAACTTGAGTCCAAAACAATCAATTTAAGCCAATTTAGAATGCTCCAAGTGGATATAAAATCCACTTATCAAACACCCCCAAACTTAAACCGATGCTTGTCCTCAAGCATAAACAATTACAACTAACTAACTAACTAGTACCACTTCCGTAGGTGATCACGGTTGCATTTGGCATATGCAACAAGCCCTTTAAACCCCTAGGCAGCCCTAGTGGACGAGTAAGGTCTCGTGAGGGCCTATAGCGAATGTACCCACAAAATTCATTTAACCTAATGCAATGCAATGCATGAATGCAACTAATATGAAATATGCAAAGATCCCCTTCAAACTTACCAAAACCAACTAACAAGCAAATATCTCAAAGAATGCAAATAAATCCAAGCAGAGCTCGACTAAGTCCTCGTATACTAACAATACATGACAGAAACGTGTGTGTGTGCGATGCTCATCAGAAATACTCCCAACACTAGGTCAAAAATCATACCTATTCTTCGCCAAGACAATCACAGGTTTATAAATAGAATAGACTGTAGACACTTCATAACCTAGGAACACCTCCACCCTTATCCAAGGTAGACAGAAACTCATGCTTTATTACTAAACTACGACACTATATACAATACGCATGCTTATTTAACCGTGCAATGAATGAGACCCCAAAAGGCTTATACAATAATACCCATGTAGCGAGTGTTAGGTGTAAGAACCCAAATTTTTGGTAGAATTAAAACTTTTATTATATAATGATGTAAGAATAAATAGTGGTTACAACTTCGACGTAACAGTTGTTCTTCTGAATAAATGGAATGGATTGAGATTCAAATATTTATATGTCATGAATAATGCTAGTGGTTGACAGCATAGATAAGAATAATCGATCTCCTAGGAAAATAAGATATGGTAATTCCAAATGGAGGAATTATTCGCATGTCATCCAAGTCGATATTTATTAAGAATCCAGTAACTCCGAGAAAGAGATTAGGAACGCTCGAGAAAGCGCGAGAACAATTTTTCTAATTAGAAGGAATAAAGAAAAATAAGTGATGAATAGTGTTTTTGGTGGAAATTGGAATATTATCAGACGACACTATACAGAAGTATTCAGAACGGATTTCGGAGTTCGTATTAATGATTAGTGGATGAAATAAGTGTATGGAAATGATATCAGATTCAAAAAAATAGCACTTTTATTTTCTCCGAGATTTCCCTAGACACTGAAGGATTTAAGGATTTATTAAGGAGATTTAAGGAATTTAAATTCAAAGATTATAAAGGAGGATTTAGAAGGATAATATAATTATTAAGAAGGTTTCCGGTAAAACCCTAACGATAAATCTTCGTGATATTCCATCGAACGATCCACAAAATGGAGCAATAACCGGACAAAGAAACAAACAGAGAACCAAAAGATGAGCATGTGCAAATTAGTGTGTAAGGGATGGAATCCCATTGGTGCAAACTATAAAACCAAAGTGGAAGAGGAGTAAGTCAACTACAACAAGGATGGCCTTCTAGCATTTCTACAAAATGGATATGCATAATGTGGGAGCAACATGTGGACCAATGGATGAGCAACACCACACTAAAAGAGATGAAAATTAAGAAGAGTGTTGGATAAGTGTAATAGATATCATTATTCAAGAAGAAAAGCAAAAGAAAGCAAAGAAAACATAAACACTTCAAAACTGCCCAGCAGAACCAAGATCAAGAAGAAAATTCATATCTCCATTTCTATCCATGATAAAACCACCAACTTTTTACCACAACCTCTCCATTCCATGGGCAATATTCGCTCCAAATTTCATGGCATTCTAATGAGTGTAGCCTAGTTAAATCTCCTCCCCAAGTTGAAGAACCAAACTGTCCAGGTTCTTGAACAGTTTCTGCAATGATTTTAAAACCACCATATCTCCTTCATTACTCAATGAAATTTTGTGTTCTTTATATGGTTAGAAAGCTATTAATATTCTCTACAACTTTCCTTTAGAAGCCTTGTTCAGACAAACTCGGTAAGGGCCTCGTTTTGCATGATCTTTCAGTTGGGTTATAGAAACTCCGAAAATCTCTAAGTATATTCTTGATGTTTCTTGATAGTTTAAGCTTGGTTAAGGAGTTCAAAGGACTAAACAAGGTTTATCAAGGCTATTAAACTCTCCAAGGAAGGTATAATTCTTAAGGACCCTAGATCTAGTTTTGAGTTTTAAGCATGTTCTTGATAGTTTAGATTAGTTATGATGTTAGTGTTAGTATAAGCATGATTAGTTAATGATTTATATTGATCTAAGTAATATGATGATTATGGTGTTAAAATCAGTGGGTATTGGACTTGTTGAGATGAGAATCATGTGTATAAGTTGTATGGATGCCCGGTGTGGCTTGGTTGTGTTGTTACGATTTTGGAAACGTTCGATTTATAGCCGTCGTAATGCCCGATTTTCGTTAGACCTTAATAAACCATGAATAACAGTTGGGTTAAATCTTTGACCTGAATGGATACATGGCTTACCCTTGTAGATCTCGAGTCGTAGATCATTTTGGAAAAAGAATCGAAACAAACGGACTTACGGTTTAGGAGATATGATTAAATTACTAAAAGTGGTTCGGAATCGTAAGTGCGAGTTCGTAACTGAAATTGGATTCCGTTAATACTACGAAATCAGTGGCGAATCTTGATAATTAAATATTAGAGGTAAAAAGGAAGGTGTGAGAGAAAACCACATGTTGAATAGATCATTTTCCGATTTTATAAAAATGTTCGAATCAAGGTTAAACGCGAACGAACCCCTAAAAGCATACTTGGTTATGACTTTGGTAAATGACTTAGAAAACGGGCGATAAATCTCGAGGTATAATCTTGATTCGTAAACGACCAACCTTAGAATTTATACGACTTAAGTATATACAAAGTGTAAGTATGACGACATGTCTTAGTAGCGAACGAATGACGGGTCATAGCGAGAATAAAGAGAATTTCACTAAAGGGTGTTTAGCGAGATAACTCGAAAACGTGTTTCGACTTAAATAAGTTATACTTAGCCTTTTAAAAAGTGTTAAGTGATTGATCTCGGTTATTGTGACTATTTATAGATCACCGGATTGACACGAGGTACCCTACCCCTTCAGGATTGCCAGACAAGTTTCCAATACCTTGGAACTGTTGTTGTGATAATATATATGATTGTTGTTATACATATGCCATAGCATGCATGTTTGTTTTCAAAGTATATTGGAATACTTGTTCCGTGAATTGATTTTGGCTTATAGACTAGATATGAATTATCAGTTATAAGCAGGATTGTTTTGCTAAGACCCTTAGTGAAGGGCGTATGATATATTCATTCTTTAAATATAAGACCGGGATTCGGTATTTTGTGACATATAGATAGTCGTGGAAACCCGGAGGGATTCCAGCGACAGAGTGGTATTCATTTTGAGGAATATTATTATTAAACATTATTTATATTTCCAGAAAAGTATCAACTACTTGGAAATCTTTCGAGAAATGTTATTTGAGTATTATCTCAGTCGAGAAATATTAGATAAATATTATTTTTGAATATTCATTAGAGTTTGATTATTTAATGAATAATTACTTTGATATTCATTGGAATTTTATTCATTAAATGAATATTACTTTCGAATATTCATTTAAGGTTTATGTACTTGATAAATATTATTTTAAAAGTATTCTGTTCTAATTACTCAAGGAATATTATTTCGAATATTCCTTTAAAGTTTTGATTACTAAATGAATATTATTCGAATATTCATTTAGAATATTATTTGTTAAATGAATATTATTTTGGATATTCATTTAGAATATTATTTGTTTAATGAATATTATTTGGATATTCATTTGGAATGTTATTTGTTAAATGAATATTATTTTCAAATATTCATTTAAGATTTGATTTATTCAGTAAATATTATTTTAAATATTTAGTTAAGTTTATTTATTTAATGAATATTATTTTAAATATTCATTTAAGAAGAGATTTATTTAATAAATAATTCTATATATTCATTCTAGGATTACTTACGAGCAATATTATTATTTAATAATATTCTGTAATTATTATTGACTTAATAAATATTCTTGGAATATTTAATTAAATTCTTTTGAATTCCTTTTGTAATGATCTATATTATTCAAAGGTTATCCTTCACCTTCAGATATTATGTAAAATATTTCGAAGTCTTTTATGACTAATTTATCAAGGGGAGGTTCCCAAAACTCTATTTTCATTTAAATCTATCTTATAAGAAGATTTAAATACTCGCAAAAACCTCCAAAAACATATAAGGAGGCCTCACTTGGGAGCTGATATTTATTTGAATGCCCGGTCATATTCTTGCTAAACTATCTTGTCACTCACATCTTGATTCTTTCAAACATCGATATGAATCTTTTTGGTTACCTCCTCAACGCTCGAGGGGTAAGATTGATGGAACAAGTGTCTATCCATTAACAATCATCAGCTTGGGAAATATTGGTGAAATTTTCCTTTCCAATTGGATACGACTACTTTGTGGAGTCCTATCAACAAGTACTATACTTGGGGAAAGGGGGACGAACTTTATGTTTCAGAGTTATGGATGTTATTCGAACTAGGAGACGCGTAAGTGGCCGAGTGGCGCCGGTCCAGCAATTAATGGCCCAACCGTTGGCCGGGGGGTTCCAGAGGGCGGGCGATCCGTCGGTGCTTCCTTCTACATGTAGAGAACAAATGATGGGGAGCATGACATCGTAAATGTTGTGGCTCCTGGCGCGGCAAGCTCCCGTATTAGTTCATCTTCCAAATTGGGAAATTTTTCTGCAACATTATCATTGTTGACAGGTTTGAAAAGTGTTTGAACTGGAATTGCAATATTCTTTCGCAAGTTCCTCTATTATGAAAATTTGATAATATCTGGTTTATCTTTGACATGACAGATATTTCTTCGGAACAACTATATTTTGAGTTACCTTGTAACTTCATCTCATAACTTATATTGGTACTACGTTCGTTAATGCATGGCATATGGTATCAAAAATATTTTGAACTGTTATATATTATTACTGTTCAGTTATATTCTTTTAGGTGGGCTATTGCTCACCCTTGCTTTATTTATCTATATCACAACAACAGCTAGATCAGATGGCCGCGCAAGGCGCACTCAGCGTAAGCAGGTGACAGCCGTCAGAGGAATAATTGTTGAGGTCTTAGCTACCATTGCTGAAGAGGCAGCTACTGGTAGGCTAGTTGTTAGCATTTAAATATCAAATGTATTTATTATATGGCATATACAAATGGATGGCAAAGAGTATGTAATGGTTAATTGTAATTCTTTGGGTTGTAAGAACTCAAACTTGTGATTAATAATATTGATGGTTACTCTGATTTCATCTCTGGGACTATAACGAGTGTGTTTTATGTTGTTGTTTTGGGTCCCAAGGTTGTAATTTAAATTATGTTGGTTTTATGGATGGATATTGAGACCGTAACGACCAGATCCCTGACCCTGGATCTGGGGGTGTTACAGAAATGGTTTCAGAGAGAGCGTTATAAATCCCAGAGATGATGCGACGTTAAAACAATAAATTCATTAAGATAATAAGAACTCTTGCCAAGTTCACCTAAAACCCTTACGGGAACTCTTAAGTATCATGATAGTAACTTAGCTCGATATCGTATCGACGAGTAAGGCGGCAGACCTTGAGGCTTACGAGTAGCAGCACGAGGATGCTTTATTATACGCTGACGATCGACTGGTAGATTCGATAAAGTACCCTCCTGAGAACCGGAGGAAGAATCCTGTTAAGGATAAGGAGTTACCCTTGAAGGGAAATGAGAGCTGCAGCTAGAGAGACTGTAAGAGTTAAGGTATAGTGCTCAGAGAAGTGGGCGTAAAGAACTGAATTATGAAGAGAATTAAAGAGGCATATTGGATTCATAGCTGGACTACCGGATGAAGTACCAGCAAGTAAGATGGATTTGAGGAATTACTTGAGATCTTATATGAGGTTAGATAAGAGTCCTTAGAGACTTCTAGAGTGAGGGAAAATGAGTAAGAATGATGCATGATTATCAAAGACATCGATATATGTTGGGAAGTAGAGTCCCAGGAACAATGGAGATAGAGGCAAGAAGTGTCATATCATTTGATAAATGGGTTAAGTTTGAATATTGTCAACAGTAATTTGCCATGAGAAGAAAGATTTCATAGGTTATAATTTATAAAACCAAATTGAGATTGATGAGGTGGTTTATCCAGTGAGATGTCCATTTTATGAATGGATTAGCTTAGAAAGTAAAGATAGTGGAAAGCAATGGCCTAAATGGATAAAGTTACATAAGGAAGTAGTAAGCGAGACAATGATCTCGGAACCTACAAGAGGAAAAGACCAGTAAGTCAATGATAAACTCGTAACAAGACTACTGTCAGAGACCAAGTATAAGTTTAGTTCAATTCAGTGAAATGATGAACCAGAAACATTAGATGCATGTGATTCAGAGGAATATTAAATTCTTTCTTTTCCTTGAATGGATTATGGTAGTTACCTTAAGTTTATTCTGACACTGAATCGTAAATGGATTAGGTAAGGCGAGCAATGGTTAAGGTGTGATTGAGAATACTTTTAGATGAAACCTGAAAGAACAGGTGTAGGCCAAGTTCTCGAAAATAGAGTTTTGGCAAAATGAAGTCAACTTAATAGGACATATGATCAATAGGAGTAGTGTTGGTCGACCCCACCAAGTTAAAGACAGTTTCAAATGGAGAAAGGCCAACCACACCGGCAAGGGTGAGGAATTTCATAAGATTCACAAAGTATTACCAGAGAATTGCTCAGGACTTTACAGAAAGTGCAGTCCCGTAAACCGACTTATTGTAAGACTAAAAGTTTGAATGGACAAGATAAACATGAGAAGATCTTCCTGGAGCTAAAGATGAAGTCGGTGACGACCAGGGTTGGCGTTACCTAATGGAAGAAGGAAACTTTGGGATATATTATGATACAACTCATACAGGTATAGGTTCTGTGCTTATGCAGCACGACAGCGTAATTTTGAATACATTTGGACAGCACGGTTCATCAGCTTCGGATGGCCTTGGTAGTGCCAATGTTGGGGAACGACTAACTCCGACGGTAGTGTTCCTTCTGAAACTAGTTGTAAGAAAGATCGGTATTCGGTAGTATCGTTTATTAGGACGAATATGTATCGGGAGGAAGTGGCATGTTTTAGTTTGAAACTTTTGAATTTCCTTCTAGGGGAAGTATATATTTGGTTTCTTTCCAATAGTTAAACTCCCAACTTTATGTCAATCATTTTGATATTTAACTGTTTATTGTTCGACCCGCTTGGATGTTCCTAGAAATATTGTTCGGGTATCAAAATGGATATTCTTAGTGTTACCAGTAAGTGGGTAGATTGACTGAAATTTCTCTGATTCTGGAAAGGGACTTCAACAATTTAGCAAACCTTGTCTTTCTGATTATCTGAATACGTCACCGAAGAGTGGAAATTGGAGCGAACCCCGTGAATTGGGTAAAGTAGCCGCTATACAGGTTTGTAGACAGACCTCGATTATTATGACTGATTATAGGGATAAAATTATCAAGTTGAGATTGGACAGAAAAAGAGAAAAAGGATTAAGAAACAAGCCGGAATGAGAAATTCCGGGATTGACTTAAATGAAAAGGCTGTTATGCCAAGGGTGTAAACTTTTGTGGCACATGGAATTAATAAGAATAGTTGAAAAGATAAAAATAAAGGAAAGGTGACCGGAGACGGTACCGAGAAGTCGATTGAGACTTATATGGAGTAAAGTTTTGAAAAGATCAAAAGGTATCAAAGAAGAAGGCACTATGCCGAAAATTGCTAGAAAAGTGGTGCTATTAGTCAACCCCTAAACTCACATATTTTAGTGTGGCCAGGGCAGGCCAAGTCACCAAGGATTATCAAGTGACTAAACCAGCAATGTAAGGAGAAAGCGGGGTGCTTCTAACCAAGTGCCAACCGCGAGGACTTTTGATATAAAATGAATTGAAATACATGATGATGGATTTTATATATACCATGGACTTATTAGGATTGAGGATAGTGACCAATGAAGAGTCACGAAGATTGTCAAAGATGGTGCAGTATGATGCATAAATGTTATATGAGACTTAGTGTCCTCAAGAGGAGCATTAGGCACTAAGAGATTCACGTTGAACATGACCAATATCTTCCAGAACATCCTTGCTACCATTACCAAGTTCTGTAAGAAAGACAGATAGACATATGTTGTCTTTTGGAAGGTCATATAGACTGGCATTCGTTTGAAAGAAGAGGTTAGCATTAGGCTACCTATAGATTATCAAGATGAGAATGATTGAAAAGAGACCCTTATTAAGGATATATAATTGAATTGCCAAGTACAGGATGTAAGTATTCCTTGAAAACAAAATTGAGGATAGAATGTCCAAAGATTAAAATGAATCCTGGGGGATGCACAAAGGATAGCATCACCCCTAATAAAGACATGGTGAAATCAGACGATATAAGTTGAATCGACCAAGGTATCAATAACCAGTAAGGATTTGTGGAAAGGAGTCTCGAAAAGTACATAGAAAGAATTGTTATAGAATTGATTAATGATGTTTGATATACCCTGTACCCAGAAGATATAGGAGGAATGATGAGGATGACCTAAGAAACCCTATAAGTGGAGAGGTAATGTTCTGAACTTCAAAAGGGAAGTTTAGTAAGGAATGTATGACATAGTATAGATAAGGCCAGATGAAGCATGTGTGAAACCATGAGGAAGTATGGATTGAACCAATAAGGTTGAGATTATCCTAAAACAAGAAGGGAGTTAAGTAAGGAAATATCCTAGGTATGATTGGGAGTACCTGTGATAAGTTCACACCAAAAGGTGGAAGCAATGACTTATAGAAAAAGATTGATGTATATTTTTCTCCTGAGTCAGAATCTAAGAAAGAATACATTCACCCCACAGTGAGGGGAACGAGTTAGAGAAGTTAAGTTGGAATAGATCCAGAAAACACTAACTACAAGGAATTATTGCTATCTAGAAAGGCCAATGAGGTGGCCGACACTGTAAGTATAGAGAAGTACCATAAATGCTCATGCAAAAGAGAACAGAATAAGAATGAAAAAGGGACCTTGAAGGTCAGAATGTGATGGAGGGTTTGACATTCCTTCTGATGATTGTGCGAGAATCAACTATAAGGATAGTTTAAGTAAACATTCGATTCATGATATTGTCTGAAGCACGTTACCGATAATAGAAGGCTCTGCGACAGGCCAGACCAAATTCCCCAAGAGACTCTTCCTTATTTTATGGATGACTGAATATAGAAGGTAGATTGGCACTGATATTGATAAGCTAATTGGCATGATGATGAATGACAAGAAAGTATTGTTGGTGTATTTCTGTGCAAACAAGATAGAGAATATGAGGTTGAAGAGTCGTGATGCTGAAAAGTATCCTTGTGAAAATATTTAACAAGGTTCGGAAAGTGATTAAGTAAACTGTTAAACTTCCAGTCTTATACTGGAGACATATGATTAATAATCTCACCAGTCTGTTCCAGCTGTGATGCTGGAAGCTCTCCTGCAATTTTATCTGCTTCATGTAATATCTACGTCAAGTTCAGGAAGCGTTCCTTATGGAAAGGGAATAGTGATTATTTTGTTTTCCTAGAGGATATTAAATTGACAACTATGAAATCCGTATGTTTAGCTATTAAAGCACTGCATAACGATAAACGATGGTGATCCTTCTGAAAAGTTAGGTGATAACGACTATGGAAACGTCGAATTGAGTCTAAGTTAGAGAAATCAACCAGGTTTATTTTGGATGGTTTAATTTTGGAATGACGAGATATTTGAAATAAATGATTAGTCTATGATGGTTCATAGAGGGATTATAGTAGAAATGGAAACAAGTGACTTATAGAGTTGAATATAGAGTTGAGGATCAATAAGGGAGTAGATCTGCGGACTCCTGAGAAGCCCTAGTAATGAAGCAAGAAAAGTATGGAATTGTCATGGCAAAGGTGTTGCCTATAACGGGAAGTTGGAATTAGGAGCATAAATGACATACAAATTGACTCCTTTTAAGTTTGGAAAATTCGAAGAAATATGGAATAGACTCATTGAGTAATAAAGAGACTCATGGAATGAGAAGGTGAAATCTAAATGGTTGAACAAGGGAAAATTTGACCCAAACGTGTAACACGTATTGAGTAAATGTGACGAGTGTCTCAACACTGAGATGACGGTGGAAGTTAACCAGCAGAAGTAAATAAGAATTAGACAATAAGAAGAATGTGATTGATAAAGAAAAGTTTGGGAAATGATTATGGAATGTGAAGCAAGGAATGTTATGAATGGATGACGAATGGGTTTTCCTAACGAGCTCTCGGAATGACAACCTGATAGTGTTAATATTATGAATATGAAGGAGGCAGTGTCGTGGCGTGGGATGTCAGTAGTAATAATGTCAAGCGAGAAATCCAAGATTTAACCGAAGAGGTTGAAGGATTCCCAAAAGTTGTGATACTAATATCAAACAAGAATATAGATCCATAGAATGATGGACGGAGCAGCAAGGACATATGTTATGTGAGATTATGATAAAGTAGTATTTGATACGAATACGATTATTTTCTTCTATAATAAACCTCTATAGTTCAGAGGTAAATTCTAAGTATGATATTTTTGACAATCATGAAGATCTTATATAATTCTTTGAAATTCTTTTCTTTTCTTCTTACTTATTTATCTTCTTCTAAATTGAGAAGAACAACCCTTTAAGGAGGGGAGGTACAGCTACGTGACTACCTGTCTATGTGATAGGAGTCTAAGTGGAATACCATAGCTTGTCTAAATTGCTTGTCAAGTACTAAAGGCTGGCCACCTTCTGTACTAACTATGCAATAGGACAAATGTTCATTGATCATAGTGATCTCTCAATAAATTCTTCTAATTCTACATATTGATCGAGATTGCGAAGATTAAAACGATCAAGAATTGCATAATTACGAGTGAGATTATCGTCGAAATTCGCAGTGCGATAGTGATACCAAAATCACTACCGATACGAATAAGGCAAGTAGTATATGACTGAGTAAGAGCATAACCCGGATAGTGTGTTGTACGAAATGTAGCAAAGATTAATGAAAAAAGGATAAAGGATGTATTGTAGCACTAGTAAGATGTGCTGAAAAAGGATTAGAATGCTTAAGGATCGACCGGGGAACTGAAAAGTGAAATAACCAACAAGTACCCCATTTGTCTTCTACTTGATTCCGGGACGGAATCCTTTTAAGGAGGGGAGACTGTAAGAACCCAAATTTTTGGTAGAATTAAAACTTTTATTATATAATGATGTAAGAATAAATAGTGGTTACAACTTCGACGTAACAGTTGTTCTTCTGAATAAATGGAATGGATTGAGATTCAAATATTTATATGTCATGAATAATGCTAGTGGTTGACAGCATAGATAAGAATAATCGATCTCCTAGGAAAATAAGATATGGTAATTCCAAATGGAGGAATTATTCGCATGTCATCCAAGTCGATATTTATTAAGAATCCAGTAACTCCGAGAAAGAGATTAGGAACGCTCGAGAAAGCGCGAGAACAAATTTTCTAATTAGAAGGAATAAAGAAAAATAACTGATGAATAGTGTTTTTGGTGGAAATTGGAATATTATCAGACGACACTATACAGAAGTATTCAGAACGGATTTCGGAGTTCGTATTAATGATTAGTGGATGAAATAAGTGTATGGAAATGATATCAGATTCAAAAAAATAGCACTTTTATTTTCTCTGAGATTTCCCTAGACACTGAAGGATTTAAGGATTTATTAAGGAGATTTAAGGAATTTAAATTCAAAGATTATAAAGGAGGATTTAGAAGGATAATATAATTATTAAGAAGGTTTCCGGTAAAACCCTAACGATAAATCTTCGTGATATTCCATCGAACGATCCACGAAATGGAGCAATAACCGGACAAAGAAACAAACAGAGAACCAAAAGATGAGCATGTGCAAATTAGTGTGTAAGGGATGGAATCTCATTGGTGCAAACTATAAAACCAAAGTGGAAGAGGAGTAAGTCAACTACAACAAGGATGGCCTTCTAGCATTTCTACAAAATGGATATGCATAATGTGGGAGCAACATGTGGACCAATGGATGAGCAACACCACACTAAAAGAGATGAGGATTAAGAAGACTGTTGGATAAGTGTAATAGATATAATTATTCAAGAAGAAAAGCAAAAGAAAGCAAAGAAAACATAAACACTTCAAAACTGCCCAGCAGAACCAAGATCAAGAAGAAAATTCATATCTCCATTTCTATCCATGATAAAACCACCAACTTTTTACCACAACCTCTCCACTCCATGGGCAATATTCGCTCAAAATTTCATGGCATTCTAATGAGTGTAGCCTAGTTAAATCGCCTCCATAAGTTGAAGAACCAAACTGTCCAGGTTCTTGAACAGTTTCTGCAACGATTTTAAAACCACCATATCTCCTTCATTACTCAATGAAATTTTGTGTTCTTTATATGGTTAGAAAGCTATTAATATTCTCTACAACTTTCCTTTAGAAGCCTTGTTCAGACAAACTCGGTAAGGGCCTCGTTTTGCATGATCTTTCAGTTGGGTTATAGAAACTCCGAAAATCTCCAAGTATATTCTTGATGTTTCTTGATAGTTTAAGCTTGGTTAAGGAGTTCAAAGGACTAAACAAGGTTTATCAAGGCTATTAAACTCTCCAAGGAAGGTATAATTCTTAAGGACCCTAGATCTAGTTTTGAGTTTTAAGCATGTTCTTGATAGTTTAGATTAGTTATGATGTTAGTGTTAGTATAAGCATGATTAGTTAATGATTTATATTGATCTAAGTAATATGATGATTATGGTGTTAAAATCAGTGGGTATTGGACTTGTTGAGATGAGAATCATGTGTATAAGTTGTATGGATGCCCGGTGTGGCTTGGTTGTGTTGTTACGATTTTGGAAACGTTCGATTTATAGCCGTCGTAATGCCCGATTTTCGTTAGACCTTAATAAACCATGAATAACAGTTGGGTTAAATCTTTGACCTGAATGGATACATGGCTTACCCTTGTAGATCTCGAGTCGTAGATCATTTTGGAAAAAGAATCGAAACAAACGGACTTACGGTTTAGGAGATATGATTAAATTACTAAAAGTGGTTCGGAATCGTAAGTGCGAGTTCGTAACTGAAATTGGATTCCGTTAATACTACGAAATCAGTGGCGAATCTTGATAATTAAATATTAGAGGTAAAAAGGAAGGTGTGAGAGAAAACCACATGTTGAATAGATCATTTTCCGATTTTATAAAAATGTTCGAATCAAGGTTAAACGCGAACGAACCCCTAAAAGCATACTTGGTTATGACTTTGGTAAATGACTTAGAAAACGGGCAATAAATCTCGAGGTATAATCTTGATTCGTAAACGACCAACCTTAGAATTTATACGACTTAAGTATATACAAAGTGTAAGTATGACGACGTGTCTTAGTAGCGAATGAATGACGGGTCATAGCGAGAATAAAGAGAATTTCACTAAAGGGTGTTTAGCGAGATAACTCGAAAACGTGTTTCGACTTAAATAAGTTATACTTAGCCTTTTAAAAAGTGTTAAGTGATTGACCTCGGTTATTGTGACTATTTATAGATCACCGGATTGACACGAGGCACCCTACCCCTTCAGGATTGCCAGGCAAGTTTCCAATACCTTGGAATTGTTGTTGTGATAATATATATGATTGTTGTTATACATATGCCATAGCATGCATGTTTGTTTTCAAAGTATATTGGAATACTTGTTCCGTGAATTGATTTTGGCTTATAGACTAGATATGAATTATCAGTTATAAGCAGGATTGTTTTGCTAAGACCCTTAGTGAAGGGCGTATGATATATTCATTCTTTAAATATAAGACCGGGATTCGGTATTTTGTGACATATAGATAGTCGTGGAAACCCGGAGGGATTCCAGCGACAGAGTGGTATTCATTTTGAGGAATGTTATTATTAAACATTATTTATATTTCCAGAAAAGTATCAACTACTTGGAAATCTTTCGAGAAATGTTATTTGAGTATTATCTCAGTCGAGAAATATTAGATAAATATTATTTTTGAATATTCATTAGAGTTTGATTATTTAATGAATAATTACTTTGATATTCATTGGAATTTTATTCATTAAATGAATATTACTTTCGAATATTCATTTAAGGTTTATGTACTTGATAAATATTATTTTAAAAGTATTTTGTTCTAATTACTCAAGGAATATTATTTCGAATATTCCTTTAAAGTTTTGATTACTAAATGAATATTATTCGGATATTCATTTAGAATATTATTTGTTAAATGAATATTATTTTGGATATTCATTTAGAATATTATTTGTTTAATGAATATTATTTGGATATTCATTTGGAATGTTATTTGTTAAATGAATATTATTTTCAAATATTCATTTAAGATTTGATTTATTCAGTAAATATTATTTTAAATATTTAGTTAAGTTTATTTATTTAATGATTATTATTTTAAATATTCATTTAAGAAGAGATTTATTTAATAAATAATTCTATATATTCATTCGAGGATTACTTACGAGCAATATTATTATTTAATAATATTCTGTAATTATTATTGACTTAATAAATATTCTTGGAATATTTAATTAAATTCTTTTGAATTCTTTTTGTAATGATCTATATTATTCAAAGGTTATCCTTCACCTTCAGATATTATGTAAAATATTTCGAAGTCTTTTATGACTATTTTATCAAGGGGAGGTTCCCAAAACTCTATTTTCATTTAAATATCTTATAAGAAGATTTAAATACTCGCTCAAACCTCCAAAAACATATAAGGAGGCCTCACTTGGGAGCTGATATTTATTTGAATGCCCGGTCATATTCTTGCTAAACTATCTTGTCACTCACATCTTGATTCTTTCAAACATCGATATGAATCTTTTTGGTTACCTCCTCAACGCTCGAGGGGTAAGATTGATGGAACAAGTGTCTATCCATTAACAAGCATCAGCTTGGGAAATATTGGTGAAATTTTCCTTTCCAATTGGATACGACTACTTTGTGGAGTCCTATCAACAAGTACTATACTTGGGGAAAGGGGGACGAACTTTATGTTTCAGAGTTATGGATGTTATTCGAACTAGGAGACGCGTAAGTGGCCGAGTGGCGCCGGTCCAGCAATTAATGGCCCAACCGTTGGCCGGGGGGTTCCAGAGGGCGGGCGATCCGTCGGTGCTTCCTTCTACATGTAGAGAACAAATGATGGGGAGCATGACATGCGACTGATCATCGTAAATGTTGTGGCTCCTGGCGCGGCAAGCTCCCGTATTAGTTCATCTTCCAAATTGGGAAATTTTTCTGCAACATTATCATTGTTGGTAGGTTTGAAAAGTGTTTGAACTGGAATTGCAATATTCTTTCGCAAGTTCCTCTATTATGAAAATTTGATAATATCTGGTTTATCTTTGACATGATAGATATTTCTTCGGAACAATTATATTTTGAGTTACCTTGTAACTTCATCTCATAACTTATATTAGTACTACGTTCGTTAATGCATGGCATATGGTATCAAAAATATTTTGAACTGTTATATATTATTACTGTTCAGTTATATTCTTTTAGGTGGGCTATTGCTCACCCTTGCTTTATTTATCTATATCACAACAACAGCTAGATCAGATGGCCGCGCAAGGCGCACTCAGCGTAAGCAGGTGACAGCCGTCAGAGGAATAATTGCTGAGGTCTTATCTACCGTTGCTGAAGAGGCAGCTACTGGTAGGCTAGTTTTTAGCATTTAAGTATCAAATGTATTTATTATATGGCATATACAAATGGATGGCAAAGAGTATGTAATGGTTAATTGTAATTCTTTGGGTTGTAAGAACTCAAACTTGTGATTAATAATATTGATGGTTACTCTGATTTCATCTCTGGGACTATAACGAGTGTGTTTTATGTTGTTGTTTTGGGTCACAAGGTTGTAATTTAAATTATATTGGTTTTATGGATGGATATTGAGACCGTAACGACCAGATCCCTGACCCTGGATCTGGGGGTGTTACATTAGGTCAGAAATCCCAAACCACAAGGCTTTAGGTTACTAGGACTAAGTCCCCTCAGACTTAATTACTCGAGTATTAAAGAGCTCACTCTGGTTAATTCTGCATTTAAACAATTAAACTATTGACTCTTTTTTTTTCCTTTTTTTTTCATGCAATCTGGAATGAGAATTCTCAATTCCAACCCTAGACTACTCATATAAATATGAGCTGGCTACTAGCCATTTGACACCTAGCCATTATTCAACAAATATTAACAACTAGCATGAAATCTCTGGTTTCCCCCAAACTTAGACTTTAGTGCTCCTACGCCATCAAGGAAATAACGAAAATTCTAAATATAATCAGGTGATTAAATCTCAAAACTCCAAACAAGCATGACCTCAACCTAGCCCAAAAGCAAACAATGAGACTGTGTAAAAGTTTTATTCCCGTAACATGCAAGTCAATTCCTAGGAACTATAAATCAGCCCTCTACTCATCATCACCACACTCAATTAAAACATCTACCTATCAATCAGAATCAGCTCGTCCTAAGGGATCATGAAATATGCATGCCATGAAAATGCAACTAAATGAAAACTCACATGTTATACGAAAAGAAAAATAGAATGTCATATATGAAACAAACGTAGATAACACAACATATATGCATGATTTACTACTACTAATATGCAAAGCATGAAATCCTACATGAACAAATAATACAACAACAACTACTAATCCCTCAAACCACCCCCCAAACTTAAAATATTCAATGTCCGCATTGAATGGAAGTAAATACAAGGGATAGCAGAAAACATACCTACTCGTCCTCGTCCACGGAGGAATCAGAATCTGACGGAGGATACTGCGTACGAGCTCCATAGACTGGCCACCTTGCCTGAACACTACAAAATCCAATTGACAAGAACACAAATTCGTAATAAAAATAAGATTAGAGAAAAAGATTTACCCAATACGAATCAAAGAGGTGAACTTGCAATTTATTCCTCTTTAGAATTGAATTTTTAGAGATTTAAATAAATAGAAGAGGAATTGGATTTGTATGCATAGGTGGGTATAAATAAATAATAATAATAATAATAATAATAATAATAATAATAATAAGAATAATAAGAATAATAAATATAATAATAATAATAATAATAATAATAATAATAAATAATAATAATAATAATAATAATAATAAATATAAAAAATATAAAAAATAATAAGAATAATAAAAATAATAAAATAATAAAATAATAATAATAATAAGAATAATAAGAATTAGAATTAGAAAAAAAATAGGTTTAGAATTTTTGGAGGAGAGATGGGAGGTTTTGGAATTAAAATAGGAAAAGAATTAGATAAAATAGGGGTATAAATAGAATGGGAGGTAAAAAAAAAAATTATAAACAACAGCAGCTGAAACCATCGGCACCACACTGATCAATCAGAAAGTCACGCAAACTGCGCGCGTGCAGGGCAGAACGCTGAAAGTGCAGATGCGCAGGAGCAACCTGCGCAACAGGCAGGCAAACTGCGGCAAGGGCAGTAGCGCAGGCGCAGCCTGCGTTACAGGGGTGCAATCTGCGCTGAAAGCAGAAACGCAGCAGCAAGTTGCGTTACAGACCTGCAATTTGCTCAAAATTCGTTTTTTTTTTTTCATGAAAACACTCAATTTTTTTTTCTTCCTACACTAATGCGTGGGTTGCCTCCCACGAAGCGCTTTTTTAACGTCAATAGCTTGACGCCGATTATACCTGGAAACTTCAATGAGGATAAAAAGCAAACAGATGCACATATCTACGAATTTCTAATATAAGCATATTGTGCAAATAAACCTTAGATTCATTGAAAGGTACGAAAACTTCCAAGAACCTGTCATGCTCAAGAGACTTGGAAACATCAAAATAGCTAGAAAAGTCGTCAGAATAATCATTATAAGTACGACTCATATACTCCTCCCAAATCGGATCCTTATACTCTAAAGCAAGATTTTCAACTTCATCAATCTTAACTTCCTTCTCTTTTATAATTGGACACTCATCAATTTTAATCTCGTCTACCAATGTATTAAGCTCAAAATTTTCCAAATTTGGTAGAATTTCAATTGCATCCAAATTATCATTAATGCGCATGGGACAATTATCAACTACACAAGTAGACTCATCAGACACAACATTATCATCAATTGCTAAACAAGAATCATGGCATAGAGGAAAATTGACACAAGGGGGAGTTCGATAACAACCTTCATGCCACACTGCTCGAACTTCCCAAATAAAATTATTTAGTTTAACATTCTCCTCGTACCAAGCTATTGAATCACATGGAATATCATTGTCACTAGCAATCTCTAAAGTTGGTTCATCAAAAACTCCCAAAGAAAGTAAGGGAGGATTAGACTGAGTTCCTTGAATCATTCTATTGAGCGCAATCTCCCAATCAGCAGGTAAAGAAGGATTAGACTGAGTTAAACTCGTATCAACATCATTACACATATATGGATAAAGATCATCATGATATTGATTTTCAAACGAATACGAATAATCATTGCTAGGGGCATATGGAGCATAAAATGAGTTCTCAGAATAGAACGAATTCACCTGATATGCATTACAATCCTCATAGGAATTGAATTGTGGGTAAGGATTGAAGTCTTGATATTGTTCCTGACTGTTGTAGAAATTCTGAGCATTGTTCCAACCAAAGTTGTACTCCATCTAGTCTCTCTCCTCAAAACCTGTTTAAGTTGTCTACCTCAAAGAACCTGTAGACACACCAAAGAAAGAAATACAAAAAGAAAGAAAAGAAAAATATATACAAAGATAAAATCCAAACTACAAGAAACAATTAACCTAAACTCAAATATACTGCCTTCCCCGGCAGCGGTGCCAATTTGTTAGTAGTATTTTTGTGAGTTCGTTCTCAGGGAAGGACTAAATTTAATTCAAATTTAGGTTTCTTATCTCTTTACGTCTAGAAGTGTGTGAGAAGAATTTTGGGTTTGTGTATTAACTAAATTAACCAAGAACTAATTATAAGCACTAAGAATTGATTTTAAACTGAGATTCAAATATATGGGAAAACAATCTAAGAACTGGAAAAATTGCCCAAAAATTAGAACTAGAAAAGGGCAAAACAGTAATTTCTCTACTCCCATCTATCTGCTGGTCGTGCTTCCTGGGCCCACCACACGCGGCCTGCTCGTGTAAGACCTATCCCATATTGTAGAAAATCTCTCAAGCTTCGCGTGGACTGTAAATGGGCTGAAAACGAACTTCTAGAACTCCAGATATGGCCAAAACAGTATAAGCTACGCAGCCTTCCCGGAAAATCCGAATTTTAATCAATTAAATCTCCAAAAACGATAGAAGCATCAACTTTAATCAACATTCTCGTAAATCTGCACAACTAAGCAAAACACATCAAAACTACAACAACTTGAGTCCAAAACAATCAATTTAAGCCAATTTAGAATGCTCCAAGTGGATATAAAATCCACTTATCAGTTTGCAGGGCAAAGAAAGTGAAAAGAAGGTCATGTGGATTTTGGACAGTGGATGCTCAAATCACATGACTGGTGATATGGCCCTGCTATCACAGTATGAGGAGAAGGCTGGCCCAATGGTTGCTTTTGGAGATGACATCATGAGTAACACATTAGGATATGGCAAGTTGAAAGTTGGTAATGTCATCATTGAAGATGTAGCACTAGTCAAGGGACTCAAGCATAATCTGCTAAGTGTTGGTTAGTTTACTGTTAGAGGATTCAAAGTGGACTTTGACAAAGATGAATGTTTGATCACCCACAAGAAAACTGGTGATTTTGCTCTATCTGGAGTAAGGAAAGGAAGCTTGTTTGTAGCCAATATGGACTCTGCAAACAGGACAAAATTTGTTGCTTCTACTCAAAAGCATCAAATGAAGATTGTTGGCTGTGGCACACGAGGTTATCACACTTGAACTTCAAAGCCATTAATTCTCTAGTCAAAAGAGAGTTAGTGAGAGGCATGCCCACACTTGAATTCTGTCAAGAAGGAATGTGTGAGGCTTGTCAAAGAGGGAAGATGAAAGATCAAGCCACAAGTCAAAGACAGTGACATCAATAACCAAGCCCCTGCAACTCATTCATATGGATTTGTTTGGGCCTGTCAATATTATGTCACTAGGAAGAAAGAAGTATGCCTTGGTGATGGTTGATGACTTTACAAGTATACATGGGTGGAATTTCTAGCATCAAAAGATGAGGCTCCACAAGTAATCATTGAGCACATAAAGAAAGTTGACAAGGAAGCAAAGGCCAACAATGCAAGTGTGATTGCATTGAGAAGTGATAATGGAACAGAGTTCAGAAATGTCATACTTGAAGCATTCTGCAAAGAGAATGGAATTTCTCAGCAATTCTCAGCTCCAAGGACTCCAAAACAAAATGGAGTTGTTGAGAGAAAGAATAGAACTCTAATTGAGGCTGCTAGAACAATGTTGCTTGATGCAAAGATGCCTACATGTTTTTGGGCTGAGGCTGTGAGCACTGCATGCTATATCCAGAACAGAACCCTCATCAACAAAAACACTGGAAAGACACCTTACAATTTGATGACTGGAAAGAAGCCTACTCTAAAGTATGTTCATACTTTTGGAAGCAAATGTTTTGTATTGAAGGATAATTCAGAATATGTTGGAAAGTTTGATGCAAAGGCATTTGAAGGAATTTTTTCTTGGCTATTCTATGTAAAGAATTGCATACAAAGTTTATGTCATCAGTCAAAAGAAAATTATGGAAAGCACAGATGTGACATTTGATGACAGCAAACTACCTGGATTAGAAGAAGCCAATGATAAATATAAAGATCCATTAAAGTTTGATAATCTAGATGATTCTGATGAAGAGATTGAAACTGGAGTTGAAACTCAAGTTCAACAAACTCAAGTGAATGATGATACAAGAGAAGAATTTATGCCAATCAATAGTGGAGAAACAAGCATCCAAGACACACATGTGAATAGTGTCAACCTCACAGGGGGAGGAAATGAGAATGATCATGACTTGGATAATGAAGCAACATCAAGAATGAGAAATCAGACTGAGCATTCAAGGAAATGGGATAGATCACACACTGCAGAGCAAATTATTGGAGATCCAAATGCAGGAGTAAGGACTAGGAGAGCAACTCAAAATGAGTGCCTCTATGGCTGTTTTCTATCTCAGATTTAGCCTAAGAAACTTGATGATGCATTGTTGGATCCAGATTGGATTATTGTCATGCAAGAGGAGCTGAATCAATTTGAAAGAAACAAAGTATGGGAACTTGTGCCTGCACCAAAGAATAGAACCATTGTTGGAACAAAAAGAGTTCTGAAGAATAAAATGGATGAAGATGGTGTAATAGTAAGAAACAAAGCAAGGTTGGTTGCAAAAGGATACTCTGAACAGGAAGGCGTTGATTATGATGAGACATTTGCCCCTGTTGCTAGATTGGAAGCCATCAGAATATTCTTGGCATTTGCTGCTCATTCAAACTTTAAAGTTTATCAAATGGATGTCAAGAGTGTATTTCTGAATGGAAAGTTGGAAGAAGAAGTTTATGTGCAACAACCACCTGGCTTTGAGGATTCACATTTTCCAGAATTTGTCTACAGATTGCTTAAGGCATTGTATGGACTTAAGCAGGCTCCAAGGGCATGGTATGATACTTTATCACAATTTCTCCTTGAAAATCAATTCACTAGAGGCACATTGGACAAAACACTATTTTACAAGAAGCATGGTGATGATATTATCCTAGTTTAGATTTATGTGGATGATATCATATTTGGCTCTAAAAATGAGAAGCTGTGTGAGAAATTCTCTAAACTCATGCAGAGCAGATATGAGATGAGTATGATAGGAGAGTTGACATTCTTTCTTGGGTTGCAAGTTAGTCAAAGGAAGGATTGTATTTTTATCAGTCAAACCAAGTACATCAAAGATCTATTGAAGAAGTTTGACCTAGAAGACTGCTCACCTGCAAAGACACCCATGGCCACTGCCACTAAACTGGATGAAGATGCTAAAGACAAGAAAGTAGATATCTCAATCTACAGAGGCATGGTTGGTTCTCTGCTCTATCTCACTGCAAGTAGGCCAGACATCATGTTTGCTACATGCATGTGTGCAAGGTTTCAATCAAATCCAAAAGAGTCACATTTGATTGCTATAAAAAGGATCTTTAGATATCAAAAGGGCACTCCAAACTTGTGTTTATGGTATCCTAAGGACACAAGGTTCAATCTGGTTGTTATTCTGATGCTGATTATGCTGGATGTAGAGTGGATAGGAAAAGCACCTCAGGTAGCTGCCAGTTTCTTGGACAAAGGTTAGTCTCTTGGTATAGCAAGAAACAGCAATCTGTGTCAACTTCTATAGCTGAGGCTGAATACATAGCTGCTGGAAGTTGTTGTGCTCAAGTGCTTTGGATTAGAAATCAACTTAGAGATTATGGACTTGTGTTGGAAAGAATTCCAATCATGTGTGACAACACAAGTGCAATCTCTATAGTTGCCAATCCTGTCAATCATTCTAGAACAAAGCACATTGACATCAGATATCATTTTATTAGAGAACATACAACTAATGGAACCATTGAGTTACATTATGTCTCTACAGATAAACAACTAGCTGGCATTAGATGAAGCCACCTTCACAAGGTTGGTTAGTGAGATTGGAATGCTGAATTCTTCAGATTCTGGCTAAGTGAATATATCATCTAGATTGTTGCAGCAGTAAACACTTACTTTATCTAAATTCTCAATATTTTTGGAGTAAGTGTTGGCTGAAATATGATTTATAAATATTTCAAATCTGTTGCATATGTTGGAAAATCATATCCTGTCAACTTGAAATTTCTATGAAATTTTGAGAATATCACTATTTAATTTGTTAGAATATTCTTTATAGAATATGTCTGGTGAATTTTAAAAGATAGTGAAAATTGAATTTTTATGAGTGAAAAGAATATTTCGATAAGTCAGACTTCTCGAATGATTCATTTATTTTAATGCTCGACTTCTATAACAAGTCTATTCATGACACTCTTGAGTTCTCGAATAGAGTCTTTAGTGAAATCGAACAGAGAAATGCTTGAGTTCTCGAATAGAGTATTTTAGTTCTCTAATGACTGAGTTCTCGAATACTATGTTTGAGTTCTCGAATCATTTGAAAAGGCTGAATTCTCGCTGAATCTTAACTGTTTTTGGATTTTTATTCAGAATTTTTAAATCACTCATAAAAACATATCTTACCTAATTTACATTCTAAGTTAGATAACTGCCAGCTGTGAGTTTTCAACCTGCTTGAGATATCGATTAAGCCTTTCTTGACTTCTCGAATAGTTGTTTTCTACTTCTCGAATGCTTGACTTGTCGATACAAAACATATATCTAATCGACAATTCAAGTACTTCATACTTATACAATTCTATATCTATTCGATTCATTTCATTCGATTTCTCAAGCATCTAAAACACCAAAACCCCTGTAAACCCTAATCTCAAAAGCTAAATTTCTTCTTCAACCTTCATTCTTTTCTCTCTTCTCTCTGTATCAATGGCAACCGTGAAATTTAACACCAACTTGATCACCCTAACCAGTGATGTTGAGGCACCCAATGCCAATTTCAAATGCTTTGTAAAGTGGATGTCTGAGTCATACATCAAGGATGCACTCTCAGCCAACCCAACTCTGTATCTAGACCTCCTGGAACAATTTTGGAGAACTGCTACTGTGGAAGTTGTAGACCTAGAAAGCGCAATAACATCGTATATAATCTATTGCAAGATTCAGGACAATGAAATCACTATCACCACTGAAGATATGAATCAAGCACTGGGCTTACAACAGGAAGTGTATGATGACCAAGTCACAAATGGTTATTTGGAGGACTTCTTTGATTTTATCAACTACTCAGATGAAATCAAACTTGGGCACTTGAATAGGAAGTTCTTGAGGAAGAAATGGAGTTATGTCTTTGCCACCATTCTTCAAGTCTTCACAGCTAGGAAGTCAAGCTTTGATCAGATTAGTGCACCTGCTCAGCAAATAGGCTATGCCTTAGCTTATGGGAAAAAGATCAATGTTGGTCAAATGATTATGCAGGAGCTGTATGGGAGACTTGGTAAGAACTCAACCAAGAGAGGTACTGACATCTTTTTCCCTCGCTTTATTCAATCTGTACTTAATTTTAAAAATGATAAATTGATTGAATTACCTGGGATAGATAGAAATAGAATAGGCTATCCTAAATCCATGACCAAACTCATTTTTGGTAATTTGGAGACTAGGAATGATGTGGATGTAAGACTTAACATAACTCCCCATATGGAGGGTTTGTTTAGGACTTACCCCCACAACATGCCAATATTTGATTCCAAATCTCAGTTAGCACAACCCAAGCAAGTAGAACACAATGCTAACCCAGGGCCTGCTAACCAACCCTCTCAACCAAACACTCTACCAAACACTGGGCCAACTGCATCATCTTCTCAAAAGGGTGATGTTAGTAAAAAGAAGAGAAAGGAGATAGCTTCTGCACCTTTAACCATCTTATCAGAAGCAGCACTGGCTATAGAATTAGGTATAGAAAGTGAGGAACTTGAGTCACCCTTACTAAGGCCAAAGAAGAAAAAGAAATCTAAAACCACCTCTTCAGTCACACAAATGGCTGAAGTTGTAAAATCAGGGGCAAACAGTTCACTAGATGTATCCTCTCAACAGGGTGCATCTATAGAATCAAGCATCCTCCCCAATGCACCTATTTGTAAAGAGTCAGCACCTGGGAGTGATAAGGCTGGCACAACACTGAGTGGAGAGCACATCACATTTGAAACTCCCTCTATTTCTCAGGGGGAGTTGCTAAAATCCATTCTAAAAGACACTTCTCTTCCAGAATCTACATCTCAAATTTCTTTGGAGCCTGTAATTCAAGAAATTGAAGAGCAAGGCATTGATCACCAAGAATTCTTTTCTCTTGGTGAGCCAATGGACTCAAGTGACTTAGTGCATGACACTTTGCTCACCACCCAGAAACCACATTCCGATGGTAAGGGAATGCTAGCTGGGGCATATCCTGATGACACCATCACAAACACAGAGGATTCACTAGTTTTTACTAGAGACTATGTGCCTGTGTCAACTACTGTTGTAACTCATCCCACTCATATGGAGACAACAGTAGTAGAGTCATTCCATCCGGTTGCAGAAGTTGCATCTGTAACTGAGGAGTATAGCTTGCCTAGCTCTAGCACTAACTTGGCTCAGGCCACCTTGTCACAATGGCTGAGGCCTGTGCAACATGACAGTATCTCAGGATCATCAACTGTTCCACCACTATTGACGAATGAAGCACTTCATTGCTTAAATGTGGAACATCTTGATGAGATCTCTAAAATAGCCCAACATCTCCTCACAGCAAATTTGCCAAACGCCAACTATGAAGCTATTTTGCTCTGTCACAAAGAAGATGTTGAAAATCAACAAGAGAAAATAGCAGATGAGGCTAAGAGAGATGGAAATATAGATGCATGGATGAGCACCACCAAAGAATGCACCCTGGCTGAGGCTCTGAAGTACTTGAGAGAAGAATATATAACTACTCTTGGCTCAAATGCTCGAACTCTCTCACCTACTGATGTCTATGAAGCTATGAATGAATCATACAAGGGAAGTCTAAAAGCTATTCACTATCTTGGAAAAGGAATGAAAATTGAACTTGCCAATATCTGTAGAGATACAACCAAGGAAGTGAGTGAGTTCAAAAGTAAATTCACAACTGAATTCCCTCCCCTGGCATCCACACTCAGAGAGATAAGGGAATGTAAAAAGACTTGCACCTCTGTGGACCATGAGCTACCTTCCTTGAAAGACAACCTCACAAAGCTCACAAGTGAAATGGCCACTCTATCATCTCAAACTCAGGATGCCAATGCCCTACTCAAGGTTATGTGGCAGAATCAATATGGTGACAAAGTCATCTTTGAGGTACCTGTGCACAACATGAGCAAGTGTGAAGTGGAAAGGCTCCAGAAACAATCATGTTGCCCAGTAATTAACAATTGTAGAAGGGGGGTTGAATACAATTGTATAAGATTTTCGACTTAAGCCGAAATAACACAAGTATGAATCAATAACGGCTTTATTAATTCTGATATAAAACTGTTACAAACTCTCTTAAGAAATCCTTATGTTCTTAAGAGCTGCTAGGTTACAGAATAACTCGTGTAAGCGATTACAATAATGTAAAACCTAAACTGTGTTTATATAGAGTACACAGTTACACTATAAATTACAAGATATTCTAAATCAATTACATATAACTCTGAATGCATATCCTGTATGATAGCTGTCTTCCTATAATTTAGGAACCGACATATCAATCTTCCTTGATCTCTGGTCTGATGAGAATCTTTACAAAATACTGACCAGCTTCTAATACTGACAATACCTTCATACTGACATCGTATTACTGATGACGTCAGCATTAGTATCTTGATCAGTAACAACCCAGATCCTGATATCACTTGAATCAATATCTAACAAATCACTCTCCTCTTTCAGAGCTGAACATCTCAAGGAATCAATGGAGAAATTGGAAAAAGAAGTGTTTGACCTAAAAGTTTTCAATGCTGAGCTGAAAGAATCTGTCAATCTTCTGAATGAGAAGTTGAACACTCAAGCTACTGCTCATGCTGAGGTTCTTCTCAATCAACAACAGATGCTTTCTGCAATGATGAAGCACATGGGTCTCCCTCTACCGGAAGAATCTTCAACCCCAAAGGTCACTACTACAGCCTCTGTGCCTGACAACAAGCCTAAGGGGGAGAAGAGGACCTTAAGAAAGTCAAATACAAAGGGGGATAAACCTAAGGAGAAATGCATCAAAATAACTGAGGGTGGTCAACCAACAAGAACTTCCAAATCTACATCCCATATTCCAGGCAAAGGGAAAGCCAAGGTTGATGAACCTCCATCCTCTCTGCCAGTGGTCACTCTACCACCTGTGCACATCACTACTCCAAGTGGCCAAAAGCAAACTGTCACTACTACAGTGGTAGCAGGTTCCATGCCAAGTGATCTAGTCCAAGTCACCAGATATGAAGATGATCCAGTGGAAGTTAATGTGATTACAGAGGTCAAGCTGATAGAAGTAGCAAATTCAGAGATTTATCATGATGCTGCATTCTTGAAGTTTCTGCAAGCCTCAAAGGCAAAGGTTGGAGGAGATACTTTACTATACAGAAGAAGCCTTAAAGATCAAATCAAATATCTAACAGTTATTCCAAGAAATCTAAATCAAATCTTTCTCAAGGAAATTATGATGGTGACCAATGGCAAGATATGGCACCTATTTATTGACACCTTGAAAACTCTAAAATTCACTGAGATTGATGCTATCTTGGAACTAATTGAGCAAAAAGAGGAGAACAACAAGAGTCTGTATACTGAACTGAGAAATGGTCAACAAGTTAGACTTCCTGAAGTATGCATCAAACCAAGAACCATCTTCTATCAGTCTGGTACCAAAATTCAAGATGTTAATCAGTTGGTTATCCCCAATGATCTCACCCCTCGAAATCACAGACTCATCATTGCTGTCACTGATCAGCTACAAAAGAATGATGAAGTCAGAACTGCTGAAGAGTTGGAAGCACTACACATCCTCAGAACATTCATTGCAACTGGTGCAGTTCCAGAAATGGCCAGAATCAGGAGGGATAAGGATGATAAAGATGAAGACAAGAGTGATGGGAGGAGAAGTCATCACAGGAGTAATAAGGGTGATGAAGATAAGAAGAAGAAGAAGAAGAAGAATAAGGATAACAAGGATAAGAAAGATGGTGATGACCAAGGTAAAGTCTATGAGAGGAAAATTGGAAAACAGCAAGCCTTAGGCATTGCTAGCAGTAAACTCACCAGAACACAAGACTCTAAGTCTAGGGTGAATACTGTTAGTAATGACCTACCAAAATCTGATTCAATGGCTTCTGCAACTGTTTTGCCACCTCAAGAATAGAAGAGGATTCAAATCAAGAAACCAGGTGTATGTTTCCAGAAGCAAACTGCTGTACTACAATGGTCTACAAGCAAATGTCACAAGTTTCTGCCAAGCCACCAAGTGAAAAGAGCCAAATTCAAACAGGCTGCAAGAAGGGTGAAACTATCCAAGTCTAAGGCACTGACAATTATCCCAGGCTTAAACCTACCACCACTAGATGAAGACTTTGATGAAGACCAACTACAATTTCTATGGGCTGAAAGAATCTACCATGTTGCCATTGTTAATGATTGTCTTGAATTTAAATACACTGATGGGAGACAGAAGAAATTCAGGAAAGGGACATGTTAGCATTGGGGCAAGCTATATGATATAGAAAGGATTATTGCAATGTTGGATTCTGAAGATAGAGTGGAAAGGGTATGGAAGCTGGAGTTAATTGACTTTGTCAAAATGAAGAGAGATCACCATGCAAAACAGAAAAAGAACAGTGAAGAGCTACTAAAGAAAAGGGAGGAGGAGTTTGCTGCAACGGAAGCTAAGGCTGATGAATTGAGGGGTAAGGGTCTGTGTAGAGTCAAGTTTAATCCTTACATCATTGAATACAAGAAATATGGTAGAAATGTAAAGATTAGAATGGACTACATCAGTTCCTACTCTGAGAAACAGCTGAATGAAGTACTCAAGGATTTGTCAGGCTCCCCTCAAATTGAAGAACTCACTGCAATGGAAGACATTATTCTTGCTATGGAAGAAAATGCAAAGAACAAAGCTAAAGAAGCTGAGGAAAAGATGAAAAATGAGAATCTGCAAGCCAAAGGTCAAGAGATGAATCCAAAAGGATATGGCTAATAGTTCCTCGTAACTTGTAAGAATACTTCTATGTATTTTCTTCAATCAATCTACATACCTGTACTTTTCAAGTTCTATCTTTATGTATGTTAGACTTGTTATCAGACATGAAATTGTGACTAAGGGTCTTACTCACGATTTGGGGGAGATTGTTAGTCACAGAGGCATGCCTGTATACATCTAATAACAAGCCTAATTGGTTGTAATGCTTTGCATTACTTACATGACCTATTAACTGAGGGAACCTCTAGTTGTAGAGTTTCTATTTGTTTTGTACTTGGAATAGGCATCAAATCCTAGTTGTGTAACTGTACTTATATAGTCAAGAATAATGCTTGAAAGAAGTTCCAAGGTTCTTGCCTCAAGCAAGAAGATAAAGACTATCAAATAATCACAGTTGGGATTTGAAGAAATGAAGAATTTGCCTAAGTACCAATTCGAGAAGTATATTTGTCTATTCGAGAAGTCTAGCGTTCGAGAAGTCAGAGATTCGATATTTGATAAGACACTGTTCGATATCTCTGAATGAACTATTTGATATCTCATTTGATATCTCAGAGATTCGACACGTCTAAATGCTCTATTCGAGAACTCAAGAAGTCAACAAGTCAAAGTGGTATTCGAGTTCTCAAAGAGTCAACAAGTCAAAGTTCCATTCGATATCTCAAGGACTCTGAATGAACTATTCGATATCTCAGGGATTCGACAAGTCAAGTGTTCTATTCGACAACTCAAGGAACCCTGGAGAAAAGTACTATTCGAGAAGTGATTCGATATGTCAATCATACAGTATTCGAGAACTCAGAGTTATCTAATCCTAGTTCTCGAATCAATCACTTAGCCACTTCTCGAATACATTCATGGAGACAAAATACTGAAGAAATTGTACAAGTCTAAAACCTGCAACAAGCCAATGCACTTTATGGACCACAATCTGTAACGTGCTCTGGAAAGCCTACAAGGAAGCTTGGAGAGATATAGAAGAGACAAAGAGCTAAAGAAGTGGATCTGAACAGAACTTTGCAAAGTCAAATCTGTAGCCGTTTGGATGCTTACTCAAAAAGGATAGACATACAAGAATGTAATTTATCATGTAACCTTATTTATAGTAACTGAGTTGTATTCATGTTCTATAAGAATACAATCTCACTTCTTTAGTTGAACAAGTTTTACATACACATTGTAAGATATATCTCTCTGAGAAAAACGAAGCTGAGAATACTACCATTTGTATTCACAGATTGTAGCAACCTTTATCTAATAATATATTAGATTAAAGTGATATTGTGTCTTGTGTTGTTCTTTATCCGCACCTACATATTTGCACACACAAACACTTATCTTGCTACACAGATTCAAGAACAAGAAAAGTTCAAGAATCCATTCACCCCCCCTCTGTATTCTTTTGCTGTATTCAATACTCAACAATTCCAAGTAAAGATAATTGACTATGGAAGCAATTGCAAAAAGAATGGAAGAAAGTGGCTCAGAAACGAAGAAAATGAGAAAAAATCAGCAACTGCCAGCAGCTCAAGTGCAGGTAGCGCCCATAGAGCGCTGGCAGCGCTCTAACAGTGCAGGAACAGGGACTCAGGCGCTGGCATCGCGCCACAGAGCGCAGGCAGCGCGTGGTTCGGCAGATTTTGCTGAAAACTTACAATTTTGCCCCTATTCGAATTCTAGTGGTATTTTTGGTATTTTCTTGTACCAAAATCAATTTCCAATTGTATTGTAGTGTTATTTTCTTGCTTGGCAAGATATCTAGGGCTATAAAAACACATCTTAGCTTTGTAATTCGTATCGTTTTATTATTGTAACATAGATTTGCAAGGGAGAAAAGCGGAGAAATATTCAACGCTCGTGACAAGCACGGATCTAGATCTACTTCATCTTTTGTATACGTTGGATTATAGATTTGTTTTCTCAACTCTTTGTTTTAATAATATTATTACTTTCTTTCATATCTTGTTAATATCATGTTTTCATTAAATCCCATGGTGACGAACGGTTCAATTATGAACTAATCGTTGTCATGGGATTCTAACGGATTTATCTATGTAGTTTAGTAGTTTATTTGCTTTAAATATTTATGTGTGGTGAATTCTTGATATCCTTGTATGGTTGTGTTTCATGTGTTTAGATGCGTCGCGAACATCTAATTTGTTAATCTCTTGCGAAACGAGAGTGGATCTTGAGATTTAGAACTTGCCATGCTAGCATAGGATAGGTTGATGTTTTAACATCATGATTTGTAGCGTAAATAGAGATATTATGCTGCCCTATGTGATCTTAATAGACAACTTGTTCTTCAAACGTTATGTTTTTAAATCTTATAGAGATATAGGGTCTAAGCATAATTGGTGTCTAATCATCTTCTATCTCTTTTGTGGATGTATGTTTAGTTTGGTATTCGTATACTGAGAAGTAGCGTATACTTGTTTCGTGTTGTCTGATCAGATATCAAAACCATCACGTGTATTGATTAAAGGCATCAACTCTAATTGAAGTATTTAACGAAGTTAGGATCCCATGTTTATTCTCATATAAGTAATTCGATTTCCAATCTCATTAGTTAATTAATTCTTAGTTTAATAATTTGCATCTTAGTTTAATTTAGATAATCAAAACCCCAAATTGTTACTTGTCTTAGCAGTGAATTAAAACCATACATTGTTGCATAGGTACATCTACTGAATTGAAACCTAAACCAGATCTCTGCGGAACGAACTTGATTTATATTTGTATTACTTGTGACCACGTGCACTTGCGTTATTGAACTATTCTTAAAATCCACCTTAAAATGCGTTTCAAACACCCTATTTTGAAATGTTAACAAACGAGTGAGACGGAGGGAGTAACTATTATTGAGTGTAACTTGATTTGAGTTTAGTCTTGACTGAAACGTAGAATCTAGATCTAATAGAGAAACATGTTACATTAAGTTTAATTGATTTAAATTTATAGATTTTGATTGATTTTAAAATAATTCACAATCTTGTGATTGGTTAACCAATACTTGTTAGATTCGGGTATCCTTTATTATAATAAAAGATGTTAAAAAACAATTCATAACTAAAAGATATATAACCATATGTAATATACTGTTATGTGGATTTATAGAAAATAATATTCACCGTTAGTAGAAATTTTTTAAAATTAAAACCATGTGATATGCGAAGTTATTAAATCAAGAAATTTTATATTTAAATTGAATTTAACCGCGATTAGTAAATTAGAATAAGTATGGTAAATAATAAAAAATTTGTATAGGATTGCTTGATTTAAATTTTAGAAGTAAATTCTGATTGTCTCTAAAATAATTTTAATTTTTGATTGGTAATTTATTCACCAACCAATAATAATACTCTTATAGCGTATATTTAATAATTAAAGGAATTAAAATATATGTAGTATTCATTTTAAATGAATTTATTAATTATTTTATTAACAAATTGTGAATAAATATATTTTTGAATCTTTCAAAAAATCGAGTTTTTGGAGATGTGAATTTTATTCAAGCTATTTAAAATTTATTCAAATCCGATTTTGTAATGTTGGATTATAGGTATTTATTAATTAATTTTATTAACAAATTATGTATAAATATATATTTGAACTAATAAAAAAATCAATATTTTGAATGTATGAATTTTATCCAAGTTATTTAAAATTTGATTTTAAATACGATTTTTTCAGATTTTTAGTGAAGTAAGATTAAAATTATTTAATATCGATTATAAATGTACAATATATATTATAAAAATCAATTTATAATGTATGATAATATGATTGTGATTGACTTTATATTAAAAGAGTGGTTGATTAATACATGATTAATTATGAAATTCAATTTAAAATATATAATAGTACATCGTGATTGATTTCAAATTAAAATTGTGATTTTCTAGTAAGTATTTTTTTATTTAAAAAATATGTATTTATGGATATATTTAATAAAGTCATTATTGTATTTAAATTCGTTTATATGAATTTATTAATTATTTTATTAACAAATTATGAATAAATATATTTTTGAACCTTTCAAAAAATCGAGTTTTTGAAGATATGGATTTTATCCCAGCTATTTAAAATTTGTTCAAATCTGATTTTGTAATGTTGGCTTATATGCATTTATTAATTAATTTTATTAACAAATTATGAATAAATATATTTTTGAACTTATAAAAAAAATCAAATTTTTGATGGTATGGATTTTATCCAAGTTATTTAAAATCTGATTTCAAATCCGATTTTTTCAGATTTTTAGTTAAGTTAGATTATAATTATTTAATATCCATTATAATTGTACCATATACATTATAAAAATCAATTTATAAATGTATGATAATATGATTGTGATTGACTTTATATTAAAAGAGTGTCTGATTAATTATGAAATTTAATTTAAAATACATAATTGTATATCGTGATTGATTTCAAATTAAAATTGTAATTTTCTAATAAATACTTTTTTGATTTAAAAAATATGTATTTATGGATATGTTTAATAAAACCATTATTGTATTTAAATTAGAAGTGTTAACTAACCATGGTTAAAAAGTTAAGGTGAAATTGTAAATAAGGAAAATTTTTAATATAACATGATTGGTCTGGTAATTGAATAAAACAATTCTGATCATCATTAAGTTTTGAAACAGAAATTAATCTGCAAGTTAATTTGGGAACATACAGAACACGATTGAGACAAATTTTGTCCAAAAGTTACACTATTCCCTCTTTAGTTGCTTCAACTTTCTCACCATTAGGCAAACCAAGTGGAAAAGTAGTCACGTCTTTAGGATTCTTTAAACAAGATAAATTACCCGTAACATGATTTGAAGTGTCGGTGTCAATTATTTATCCTTTATCATCAATATCACTAATTGATGTTCTATAGTTTTGGGGTTACCAAAGGCTGTAACCAATGATTGCAATTGTTTCTTCGAAAATTCGGGTGACACATATTTTGTATATTGATTTATATATGTGAAAGCAAGGGTTACATGACCTGGCTCTGATGCCATGACAAAATTGATTTAAGTATTTTTAGTTATTGAATCATTCATTCTCCCCAATAATACATGTTTGAGGTTGTATATACAATATTACAATATTATAAATTGTTAAGATAATATATAATCCTGGTAAGCTCAACTCCTATCACCTTGAGATTTCAGGAGAATTGATAACTTAACATGGTATCAGAGCTCTGGATGTGGGAGGTCTTAGGTTCGAGTCCCTCCTACCCCCCAATATTTTCATTTATTGAAATATTGAAATTGTGCGCTATGGTGGACCCAAAAAAGGATGTGATCCCCCACCTAGTATTGAAAATTGGACCGGATCAAACGCTAGGGCCAAAAAGGCACGAACAGCCTTGTGATCTACTCTTTGATCCAAAAAATAATAGGTTTTCGAGTGAGGGAGAATGTTAAAATAATATATGATCGTGATAAACCCAACTCCCAACATCTTGAGCTTTTTGGAGAACCGGTAACTTAACAACTTAAGATAAATTTATATTAAATAGAGTAAAGTGCACTTTGTGTACCTGAACTTTGGCGATGACACCACTTCGCATACCATAGTATCAAAACTACCACGAGCAATACTGAATAAACGATTTACTTACAGTTAGTGTACTACCGTCAACTTCTTCTAACTCCGTCTATTTTTTACAGGGGTATTCTTGGTATTCTTAATATTGTAGTCAACATGTTCTCTCTCAATCATCCCCATCGTCAAAGCTCTGTTCTTCCCTAAATTCCCTAAATTAGTAGTGTTCTTCCCTAATTTGATTAGTTCAGTTCGGTTTCTCCCAGAGTTCTCTTGAATTCTTTTTCGATTTCACACACAAAATCTCTTTTGTCTCCCCTCTATCTCCCTCCCATCTCTCATCAATATCTCTCTCACTCTCTTTCCCTCGCGAGACCTCTCTCCTCCCTGTGTTTACTCGATTGCGTCATAGTGTGTACTGCGGGTTTTGTTACGGCGTAGGTCAAGTTGTACTGCGTGTATGGGTGTTGATATCGTGTGTGGGTTACTGTGTATTCAAGCCGTGTGTGTGTGTCTCTGGTTGTGTGTGTACTGCGTGTGTTCTGTGGTGTCCAGTTGAGGGACGAACTGTGTGTGTGTGTGGTTTAATTAGTGTGTCTATTGTGATGTGTGTGTATGTCTGAGACGTGTAGAGGTTGCTGCTGCTGGGTTATGCATTGACAGCCTCCCATACCACCGATGTTCTTCCCATCTCCACCACCCAGCAACACCGCGCTGTTCATCTTCACTAGCACCTCACCACCACTCTCCTCTCCGTTCACACCCACCCACATCACACACTCCACATCAACCTCGACTCCACAACCCCCTTTAATTCCCAGCCGTTTTAAACCAACAAAGCCCCACCCATTTCAGTCTTCCTCTCCCAACCCATCTCTTTCTCCTTCTCCCACCACCAAAACCTCCGCTGCTCCCCTGTTTATTTTCCCCTGTATAACTCTTCCCCTGCTTTCTTCTCTTTAATTCACCCAAACAAACACAATAGTCCCCAGCCCCTTCTCATCGTTTTCTGTCAAACAACCCAATGAGTTTTGTTTCTCTCTAAGTCTCTCACCTCCCTCCCTCTCTTTAAAGTTTAAAGTCATCAATGTGTATGTATGTATTGCGTGGCTACGAGTTATGTGTGCAGAATGGGTAGATTAATTGAAACTGTGAGTGTATTTGTGCTTCTAATATATACTCTGTGTATATATATATAACCAAGCTGGAACTGACAATAATACCCCTGGGGTATTTAACGCCGTTTGAGCAAAATAGACGGCAGTACACAAACTTTAAGTAGTTAGCTTCTTTGGTATTACTCGTGGTAGTTTTGATACTATGGTATGCGAAGTGGTGTCATCGCCAAAGTTCAGGTACACAAAATGCACTTTACTCTATTAAATATCCATAATGTAGTAGTATAATATATGTTTAATATATTTCCTAACAATTTGGGCTCTCCCCAAACTATTGACATCCCGCTCCTTCAAGATTAGTGTCACTTTCCAAAAAAAAAAAGATCAACGTCGACAAGAAATGACCGGTGGCGGAACCAGAGGGGGGTAGGGGGTGCGTGAGCCCCCAACCTCCGAAAAATAATGTATTTTTTAAAAAATATTTAGTAAATTATAGATTGTATTGAAAATAAATTAGAAATATATTGAATTAATTAAAAAAAATTTGAGTAAATTGAACTTTGGTGGCTTGTACTTTAAATTTTTTGCACTTAGATGACCAACTTTTAAAAGTGAACACTTTGATGGCTGTAGTTTAATTTTTTTGCACTTAGATAACGAACTTTACAAAGTGAACACTTTTGTTGTGGAATAAAAACTAGGTTATTAGATTGCGGCTAGGGTTTGCTGTATTTAATGCTTGGGTGCGTGAACTTCGTGCTTTAATGGCTGCTCTCGTGCTCGTGGCTGAATCTGCCTTCACAAGTAGCCTACGTATCTCTTGCGTAAAGAGAATCAAGCCAAACAACGTAGTTCTGAGATTGAGGGGTCAGACCCTTTATATAGGCTGAGGAGCCTTAGAATCGTAATAGGGTTAGGTGACTTGGTGGGCAAGTCACCGCCTAGAAGAAGGTTCCGGATCCTAGTATGTAGGAACCAATTTCCGTGTTGAAATATGTATCTTGGAGGCTAAGTCAGGCAAGAGTAATATCCTTGTTTGACTCTTATTTGCTGAGCTGTTTATTACCCATAATATTAATTACGAAATTAATATTATAAATAGGGTTTGGGCCCATCTGGTGGGCCCCACGTTTGGACCATTTTAGGTCTAATTAATGCCACATTAAATGTGTCTTTAGGGCTTACTTTTAGCCCATATCAACTTTGATGACTAAGTGCAAAAAAATTAAACTAAGTGCAAAAAAAGTTGGTCATCAAAGTGTTCACTTTTAAAAGTTGGTCATCTGAGTGCAAAAAAATTAAACTACAGCTATCAAAGTGTTCACCTTTAAAATTTGGTTATCTAAGTGCAAAAAAATTAAAGTACGAGCCATCAAAGTGCAATTTACTCAAATTTATTAATGATTTGAGAAATGATAAATGTATATCTAATTTCGAAGTATTTTATACCTTGTTATCACGAGAGTTCAAAAAATTTAAAATATTTTTACTAATGAGCGGTATTTTCTGAAATAAATACATTAAATAATTAATAATGACGGGGACGAGGAATTGAATAATAGCAAGATAGTGTATGTTAATATATATTTATTTATAATCGGTATCTTTTTTAAATAAAAGGGATATTCTCTTTCGTACACTCGTGCAATTGGCTTTTGCCAATGATACCATAACATTTTTGCCTTCTATACGTGATACACCTGAAATATTGTTTCTGTTTTAGTCATATCCCTATTTAAGTAAAATGTTAAAAAACGTTAAACACCATCTAATCACTGTTAGAGTAATGCTACAGCCACCAAATTGGGTACCAAATTTTGACACCAAATGATGTGACACTAATTAGTTGGCATTTTGTGATATTTTAATTGGATGGCCCTGGCGGGCCCATTATTGTTATAACCAATCAAATTAATGCCATGTCATTTGGTGTCAAAATTTGGGAACTAATTTGGTGGCTGTAGCATTTTTCTATTAAAAAACTCTTGATAATTAAATAAGCGAAATTTTTGGCAGACCGTCCCCGAATAAAATTTAAATAGTGCGTCGAATCAAGTACGATACAAAACCTGAAGATTAACTGGATATAGAAAAATGAAATGTAAAATGAAGGGCCACTATTTTAGTATGGGTGTTTGCGGAAACTTTTTTCCAGAATAAATCAACTTATTTTAAGATAAAGTTAGAGATTCCGAACATTTCAACTTATTTTCCGACTTATTTTTGCAACTTATTGAATCTCAAACATACATTAAATATTTGTATAAATTTTTTTTATCAAAATATAAAATTTTTACCCGAAAATAAGTATATAAGTCCATAAAAAAAGTTTTGGCAAACGGGCACTTGTTACTATTACTACTAGCTTATAATCGTGCACGGTTCCTTTTTTAATATCAATAATTATACTAATCCCTCTGTTTTATTCAATAGTTTATATTTGCGGACCAATTTCCGGCACGGATTTTAATGTAAATTTTAAGGATAGTTCTATACTGTAACTTATTTTTGATATTTTATTTTTTTGTATAAAAATAGGATTGTTCTATTTTTATACAAAAAAAGAAAATATCAAAAATAAGTTATTTAAATATCCTTAAAATACACTGCGTGTCAGATACGCAGTTTTTTATGTAAAGAAATGGATGAGACGGAGGGAGTAATTTTTTTTAATATTTATATGTTATTAATTTACATATTAAATTGATTTTAAAAAAATTATATATATATATATATATAAGATTTTACATGTTTAATTTAATATTTGTGTTATATCTTGAATTCTTAAAATTTGATTTGGAAGATTTTACAGCCCTTAGTGATGGTTTAATATTAATTTCCAATTAAAACTACGCATAAACAAAATAGAGAAGAAATTGATGATTTTTTACGTTAATTATTTTGTTCGATTTATGAAATCTACTTATATTTCGTTTTAATTATCAAATTACCTTTCTTATTATTTGAAGATAGTTCTACTAACAACCAAATATAATTTTTAATAATAAGTGTAAAAGTGATTTTGTCCAAAACTTTGGTAGTTGGTAGTCTGGTCTTAATACGACAAAATATATAAAAACAGTTAGATCATAAAAAAATAGATGAAAAATGATGGATCTAACATAAAAAAATATTTTATTTTTTAACATGTAAACAAATAAATATTTTTATATTGAAATACGAAAAAGTGTATGTCAATGATTTAAATCATATAAATCTGGTTTTCTACATTGAATATGATTATCAATGTAGGCCTTCTACACTCAATGAGATTAATGTAAAAATTCATAATTATATTTTCTCTTGATATTATGAGTGTTTCCATTTCGATAATAATTGTTAAATCATCACTAAATTAAAGATAATTTTGTGAGTTTCGCGTGGGCTGTAAAATCATTCAATCTGATTTCTAGATCTTAAGATATAACTCAAATATTACACATGAACTTTTTTTCAATATTAATAAACAAATAAATAAAATTCAATGCTATAATTTTTTAATTATATTCTTTTCATATTATATTTTTTTTTTCAAAATTCAATACGAAATACAATTTTTTTTAATTATTTTCTTTTTAAAATTATACACTTTTTAGATTATAATTTCGTTAATATGATATAATCTTGATCGTCTATTTTTAAAAATATTAGATTCGACAATTGAGATTATTTTGGTAGTACAATGACCAAATCAAAAAACCAAACAAAAATTATGGATAAAATATCTTTTACATTATATCATTTATATGTAATAAGCATAAGATTGATCTTATCCATAATTTTGGTCACTGTATTACCAAAATAATCTTAACCATCGAATCTAATATTTTTAAAAATAAAAGATCAAGATTAGTTCACAATAAAAGAGAAAATTATAATACAAAAAGGATATAATTAGAAAAAGCTGCATTAGAAGTTAATTTTAAAAAGAAAATTATAATCCAAAAAGGATATAATTAAAAAAGGTTGTATTGGAATTGAATTTTAAAACAAAAATTTTAATCTGAAAAGGAAATAATTGAAAAATGTTGTATTAGAATTGAATTTTTTTTTATCAATATTCAATAAAATCCATATTTACTATTTGGCCTTTATCTTGAGATTTAGAAATCAGATTTGGATGATTTTACGATCCACCCGAAACTCATAAAATTATCTTTAATTTAGTGATGATTTAATGATTACTATTCAAATGGAAACACTCAAAACCTCAAGAGAAAATATAAATTTTTGCATTAATCATGTTCGATGTAGAAGACCTACATTGATAATGTTATTCATGTAGAAACCTTATTATATACGATTTAAATAATCGACATACACCTTTTCGTATTTAAATATAAATAAATTTTTTAGTTTTTAACATATTAAAATATAAAATATTTGTTTTATACTAGATCCAACGGTTTTTTTCTATTTATTTTAAGATCTAACAATTTTTATTTATTTTGTCGTGCGGAGGACCAGACTACCGATTATCAAAGTTTTGGACAAAATTTTGCCGACACTTATTATTAAAATTATATTTAATTGTTAGTAAAACTACGGTAATTTGATAATCAAAACGAATCATAAGTAGAATTCATATATCGAATAGATATTCAACATAAAAAATCGTCAATTTCTTCTCTCTTTTGTTTTTGCGTAGGTGTTGTGGAATAAAAACTAGGTTATGATTATGACGGCTAGGGTTCGGGAGCTTCGTGCTCTAATGGCTGCTTCTGCGTTCAAGACTAAACGGTCCTCACAGAATGCCTACGTATCTCTGTATTAGAGAATCAAGCCAATAAAACGTAGTTCTGAAGTGAGGGGTCAGACCCTTTATATAGGCTGAGAAACCCTAAAATCGTAGTAGGGTTAGGTGACTTGGTGGGCAAGTCACCGCCTCAAGGAAGGTTCTAGACTCCTTCCTTGTAGGAGTCAGTTTCCATGTTGGAATATGTATCTTGGAGACTAAGTCAGGCAAGAATAATATCCTTATTTGACTCTTACTTGCTGGGTGTTTATTACCCCTAATATTAATTACGAAATTAATATTATAGTTAGGGTTTGGGCCCATCTGGTGGGCCCCACGTTTGGACCATTCTAGGTCTAATTAATGCCACATTAAATGTGTCTTAGGGCTTACTTTTAGCCCATATCATTTGCCCCCCAACTTCTAGGAAAACTGATCAGGTTTTCCTTGAAGTTATAACGGCCTTATTCGAGACTTGGGTCAGGGTTTATTGCTCTTACGCGAGTATTTTCAACAATATCATCTTGATGTAAAGCGTGGAGCGACCGACGCATTTACGATGACGTTGAACGACACTAATCAGTGTTAAACGGCACTACACAGTGCTAATCAGCCTTAAACAATGTTTAAACAGTGTTAAACAATGTTAGGTGGCATCAAATGGCACTAACGGCACTAATCGGCGCTAAACAGTGCTAACCGGCACTAATCAGTGCTTAAACAGCACTAAACGGTGCTAATCGGCACTAAACTGTGCTAATCTCAATCTCTTTTCATCATTAACAATCATCCAAGATTTGCTGAAAAAGTCGAGATTTAGGTTTAAAAGTTCAATGAAAAAGTAGGGATCCAGGACCAAGAACTGAACCTGGACCGGGGGGATCCAGGTTCAGAAGCTGGTCGGCTGGACCCCCTGAAAATGAGCTGGTCGGCCAAAAGCTGGTCGGCTGAGACCTGGTCGGCCAGAAGCTGGTCGGCTGGCCCTCCTCCAGGGGAGCTGGTCGGCCAAAAGCTGGTCTTCCGGGACTTGGTTGGCTGAAATTCCTCTTCTAGGGCTAACTAGTCAATAATTGGCCTAAAAAACTTGAACTTAGACTCCTTCTTGATTTCAATAGAGAGTGTGGATCTAGGATCAGAAACCATCCATGGTCCTAAGGATCCATAGTCTTGACCTTGATTACGAATCGTCAGTATGGTCGCTTGTGACTTCATGGCTAACTTTGGCCTTCATGACTCATCTTGGCCTTCATGGCTAACCTTGGCCTCTCTTTAACATTGATAATCATCTGATATTCGCTGAAAAAGTCGAGAACCATGTCCAAAATCATTTGCTGAAAAAGTAGGGATCCAGGACCAAGAACTGAACCTGGACCGGGGGGATCCAGGTTCAGAAGCTGGTCGGCTGAACCCCTCCAAAATAAGTTGGTCGGCCGGGACCTGGTCTTCCGGGACCTGGTCGGCTGACCCTCCTTAAAATAGGTTGGTCGGCCGGGACCTGGTCTTCCGGGACCTGGTCGGCTGACCCTCCTTAAAATAGGTTGGTCGGCCGGGACCTGGTCTTCCGGGACCTGGTCGGCTGAGGCCCCTTGTGCGTCGCGGTCGATTGCTTCTTGGCTAGCTAGTTAACCCAGACGTGAAAATCATTCATGATCTTGAGGATCAAAGACTTTGATCTGAATCTCAAACCATCATTTTGGCCATTCATGACTTTGTTATCTTCAGGATCAAGGAACTTGACCTTGATCTTGGATCGTCAGTTTGGTCACTCGTGACTTCCGACGATATTATTCAAACATCAGCTATTTCTTCTTTGGCATATTTGAATTTTAACGATCCTTTCTGTATAAAACGAGCAATTTCTGTCCTTTTTTCATCTTTAAACGATAGATGACCTGTAAACGCGAACCAGACTGAACTTCAACCTTTTACAGCAGGTCATGCTTCTTTTATAAAAGAAGTGTGGTAGCTTTCATTTCATTCACTTCTTCACTTCTGGGTTTTCAAATTCTTAAGCTCTCTAGCCTTCAAGTTTCAAGATCAAGTTCCAGCTTTGTAATCAAGATGTCAGAAGGTAACCGGCCAGTGGCTCCCCCTTTATCCATGATGGAAGCCATGGCAAAGAGGAGTAAGATGAGGACAGCTAAAGGTAAGGAAGAAATCAAACCTTCTTCATTCGTTGATCGTAAATTTGAATCCTTACTAGATCTTCTTAATATTATGAGGGACACATTCCCGAACTGTGCTAGTTTAGATGCTTTTAGCAGTCCCAGTAAGTTAAACGAAAAAGATGTCCAGAAAATAAAGGACTCATATCACTTTCCGAGTGCTATCAAAGTTCGTCTCGCAAAACCATCAGACAGGACCTGTAACTGGCACCCCGAGAGGCTTTGCGTCCACTGGGGTGCTCTGGATGCTGGGTTCAGATTCCCCGTTGATAACTTCATCATAAGATTGCTGGCAGAGTATCAGATTCATCCCTGTCAGTTGTATCCCAACTCTTGGAGATATATCTCTATATTTTTAATAAGATGTCGTCAATTGGGGATTCACCCGACTACTACATTATTTCGAAGTATCTTCGTAGCCAGTAACTCTTCCGACCAAAAGAAAGGATGGGTCAGTCTCAAGCACAGGGCCAAAATTCCACACATGGTGAACCCTTATTCTTTACCAGATTCCCAACATTTCTGGGAGAGAGAGTTTGTAATTCTTGAATGGAAAGGCGGTGATTGGGGTAACTTCTTCGTCAAGAGATTCGGAGTTGTGCAAGATAGTAAACACTTCGTTTGCGACCTCGATGATTCGGAGTTACAGGATCGAGATTGGCTTCTGGCCGATGATGGCAGTACCCATTATAAAATGTTTCTGAATGAAAAGAACCTTATCGAAGCTGGCCTTAGCTTTCTTTCCGTTGAGGGTAATTTCCTTACTTAAGCTTCTTATGAACTCTGTTTGTTCTTATATCTGTGTTTTCTCTTTGTGTTTCAGCTGCGGAGGAGATTGACAGCCGTCCTCAGAATCAGCCGTCTGTGACTCAAAGAATGAAGAAAAAAGCTGAGGAGCTTTTGAATCCCGCTAAGCCTCGGATTCCCAACTTCTTGGAAGGTTGCTCTCAAGGCGGGAAAAGATCCCGTGGAAGTATCAGAACCCCCTTTATGCCATCCTGGGGTATATGCGAACAAGACTCGGTTTCTGGGAGTCCTGAACTATCCCTAGACTGGTCGAAGCTTTCTGTTACTCCTCCTGATAGACTGTCCTTACTTGCTGGGGACAAAATGAATGAGAATCAACTTCTGGGCTCCCAAGCCTTGTATCAGGTAAGATACTTTTCCTACCGATTCTGGTATGATTTACCTCTTTCACATTCCTTATGCTTTGTGAACTTTGGTTGTAGGCTAATGCCTTCTTCCAAGCTGTCTGTACCCAAGGCCTGGCTTTCAGGGATGAGAATATATCCTTGAAGACTGACTCAGCTAGGTTCCAGGAAGAGATTGACGACCTGCATTCTCAGGTTACCCATGCCGAAGCGGATGCCTTATCCTCCCGAAAGCAACTTGCCTCCTTGGCTCAAAAGAAGATGAATGATGCTAACAAATTGATTAAGGCATATCATAAATCTGAAGAGTTTCTACAGTTCATTGACGATCATGATGATGAGGTACGTCCTTACAACATGTCTGTTGGTTGGGACAAGGCAATCAATGCTGTAAGTAGCAAACATCCCTCAGTGGTTATCCCCTCTGATTTTCCTTGCCCTTTCTGGACTGCGGGTGACGAGGACCGTACAAACCTTGCCTCTGGATCGGGAACCAAAATTGTTCCCCAAGCATCAGGTTCAGGCTCTAAAGGTAGCCGTAGATCTTCGGGATCCAGGAGGCGTCCTCCAGCTGCTAGCCAAGACTCAAGTTCTTCGGGATCCCGTGGAAAGAAGCCCCCGCCTGCCAGGAAAGTTGGAGTTGTTCAGCAACCGATCCCAGGCAAGAGGGTGATCCGTAATGAAGACAGTTCGACTTCATCCTCCGGGGAGGAAGAAACCGAAGATGTGGAGACTACTACTCAACCTATGGCGGTTGTTGATCAAGCCGAGGAAGACACTTCAGGTGAAGAGTCCGGCGAGGAAGAGGATTCAGGTGAGGAGGAGTCGGGCGAGGAGAGCAGCGAGGAAGAATCCCCAGCTAAGTAGGATGGGTTCCCCTATGGCCTTGCATGGCCCTTATCTAGCCGTTTGTGGCTTTATTTTATCATCTTTCAATTAATGTCCTTCGGGACTTAACCTTTATTCGTGTGTTGTAGCTTAACTTAAACCATGGCCCCTCGGGGCGTTTTATTTATGCATCTGTTTCCTTTATTCATATGCTTATTTACTTTCAGTACTTGATCTTTCCAGACTTGCACTCAACAGGTGCTTGGTACATAAACAAAACATAGAATCATAGAATGGAAAACAGATTTGCATTGATATCTTGAAAGAGGGTTCAGCCCTTACATTGATACTATGGTCCTACTCGGGGTACTAGTCCCTGGAATGGTTTCATCGAACCTTATTTCTATTTTTATTTATAAATAGCTAAAAGCCAAGTCCTTATTAGGAAGGCTTATACATAATAAATCTTCAAGTTCAGAGCATGCCAAGTCCGGGGCACTTCATTCCCATCTAAGGTCTCCAACTTGTATGATCCTCGTCCTAGCGTCCTTCTGACTCGATATGGTCCTTCCCAGTTGGGGGCTAATTTCCCTTTCTGGCCAACTCCAGAAGCTTCAATCTTCCTGAGAACCAAGTCACCTTGCTGAAAGAACCTCTCCTTAACCCTGTGGTTATAATAGAAAGACGCTTTCTTTTGATGCTCCGCATTTCTGGCGTTTGCCTCATCTCTAACTTCATCAATCAGATCTAGAGCGAGCCTCATGCCTTCTTCATTAGCTTCAGGTTCATATGCCTCAACTCGAGGTGATGCCTGCATGATTTCCAGCGGCACAACAGCCTCAGCTCCATAAGCTAGCAAAAACGGGGTTGCTCCGGTAGTTACTTTACAAGTAGTGCGATAAGCCCAGAGTATAGGTAGCAGCTCATCCACCCAAGTGTTTCTTGAGCGCTCGACCCTTTTCTTTAGTCCATCCAGGATAATTCGATTGGCCACCTCGGCCTGCCCATTCGCTTGCGGATGTGCCACAGAGGTAAAACGAAGCTCAATAGCATTTTCCTCACAATACTTCTTGAATTCCTCATTGTTAAATTGTGTCCCATTATCTGTCACAAGAATTCGCGGGATTCCATATCTACAAATTATGTTCTCCCAAAAGAACTGGGAAACTTGTTTGGTGGTTATCTTGGCTAAAGGTTTAGCCTCAATCCACTTAGTGAAGTAGTCAATGGCGACTATCAGAAACTTCCTCTGTGCCGAAGCCATAGGGAAAGGACCTAATATGTCCATTCCCCACATTGCAAACGGGATGGGAGAATTGATCGAAGTTAACATCTCAGGCGGCTGCCTTACAATTGGAGCGTACTTTTGACATCTGTCACACTTCTTGACATAGTCCTGGGCATCCGCCAACATCTCTGGCCAATAGAATCCCAGGCGGGTAATTTTGTGAGCTAGGGCTCTGCCCCCCAAGTGCTGCCCACAGATCCCTCCATGAACTTCCTCCAATGCTTCTCTTGCCTCTTGGGGCCTTAGGCACTTCAAGTACGGGACGACAAACGATCTCTTGTATAAGATGCCTTCAATCAAGGCATATCTCAATGCTCTTACTGACAATTTTCGTGCCTCCAAGGCATTGTCTGGAAGCCATCCAGTTTCTAGATGAGTTTTAATAGGATCTATCCAACAGCTTCCCACATCGATAGGTGCTACCAACTTAGAGTTGATGGTTGGGGCCTTCAAGACCTGGAAGTAAACACTACCTGCGTAGTTCTCAATTTCAGAAGAAGCAAATTTAGACAAGGCATCGGCCTTAGCGTTCTCCTCTCTCGGAATGTGTTCCACATAGCATTCTTCAAACTGAGTCATAACAGCCTTCACGACTCTTAGGTATTTTGCCATAGTCTCATCCTTGGCTTCAAACTCGCCATTCACTTGTGAGACCACCAGTCTCGAATCTCCACATACTTTGAGATTCTTGACCCTCATGATTCTGGCCAAGCCTAATCCGGCTATCAGGGCTTCATACTCAGCTTCATTGTTGGTCGTTGGAAAGTCCAACTTCAAAGCGTACTCAACTGTGAACCCATCGGGGCTTTGCAGAACTAAACCTGCACCACTAGATTTTGTTTTTGATGCTCCATCAAAATAGAGTACCCAATATTCCTTCTGACCAGTTATAAGTTCTTCACCTTTATCCTCGTTCTCAGGGGTGGTTATCATCTCCTGCCCCCCGACTTCTTGGTTGTCAATAGTGCATTCAACCACGAAGTCATCCAATGCCTGAGCCTTGATGGCTGTCCGAGGCTTATACTTGATATCAAACTCTCCAAGTTCTATAGCCCATTTGATCAATCTTCCACTTGCTTTCGGACTGTGCAATATGCTTCTCAACTGTTGGTCTGTCAAGACTTCGATTTTGTGAGCCTGGAAGTACGGTCTCAATTTCCTTGAAGCAGTGATTAATGCCAATGCAAACTTTTCAATGGAAGAGTAATTCAATTCCGCCCCATGCAACACCTTACTCACATAGTAGATGGGTTTCTGAACTTTCTTTTCTTCTTTGACTAGAACAGCACTCAATGCTTGTTCGGATACCGCCAGGTATAGGTAGAGAATCTCTCCAGGATTAGGTTTGGCCAACAACGGGGCTTCAGCCATGTATTTCTTCAACTGTTCAAAGGCCTCCTGGCTCTCTGTGGTCCACTCAAAATTTTTCACCTTTTTTAATGCCTGAAAGAAAGGCAAGCATTTGTCACCAGACTTGGAGATGAACCTTCCTAAGGCCGCAACCCGGCCAGTTAATTTCTGTACATCTCGTATTGAGCGGGGTGACTCCATGTCCAGAATAGCCTTAATCTTGTCCGGGTTGGCCTCTATGCCTCTCATGGAAACCATCAGCCCAAAAAATTTTCCCGATCCAACACCAAAAGCACACTTTGCTGGATTTAGCATCATCTTATGGTGCCTTAGCACTTCAAATGCCTCTCTGAGGTGCCCTATATGATCTGCCTTGAGTAGGCTCTTGACTAACATGTCATCAACATAGACCTCCATGGTTTTTCCAATCAGATGGGCGAATATCTTATTCACCAATCGTTGGTAGGTAGCTCCTGCATTCTTTAGACCAAAAGCCATAACAAGATAGCAGAAAACACCAAAGTCGGTTATGAAAGATACCTTAGGAATGTCATCCTTGTGCATCTTAATCTGATTGTATCCGCTGAAACCATCCATGAAACTTAACATCTCGTGTCCAGCTGTAGCATCTATTAGGGTGTCAATCCTTGGTAGAGGGAAACAATCCTTTGGGCATGCATCGTTCAAATCTGTGAAGTCGATGCACATTCTCCATTTTCCATTCGCTTTCTTGACCATGACGGGATTAGCCAACCATTCAGGGAACTGAATCTCCTCAATGAACCCAGCTTCCAAAAGCTTATCAACTTCTTGCTTAATGGCCTCTTGCCTTTCAGGAGCAAAATTCCTCTTTTTCTGCTTTATTTTCTTCCGTTCAGGATCGACGTTCAACCTATGAGTTATAAGTTGGGGGTCAATCCCTGGCATGTCTGCTGCTGTCCAAGCAAACACATCGCTATTCTCTTGCAAGAACGCTATCAATTCGCTCTTCAGGGGTTCCTTCAGAGATGCTCCTATGTATGTAACCTTCTCCGGGTCGCTCAGCTCTAGAGGGACAGGTATTAAATCCTCTGCTGGCTTTCCTCGCTGTTCATCATCACTACGGACATCCATGTCTTCAATTGGGAGCACCTGCCCCCCGACTCCATCAGCTCTTAGGGCGGACACATAACAACTTCTTGCCATCTTCTGGTCACCTTTCTGTTCTCCAACCCCGTTTCGGGTTGGAAACTTAATCTTCATGTGATATGTTGAGGCAACAGCCTTGAACGCATGAAGTCCAGTCCTTCCCAGGATTGCGTTATAAGTCGAGGCTGCCTTAATTACCAGAAAGTTTAGCATTTGAGTAGCTTCCTTAGGTTCCTGCCCGATTGTCACGGGTAACTGGATAGTACCCTCGACCTTGGACTCAACCCCATTGAACCCATAAATAGGCATGTTAGTCGGAGTTAGCTGAGAATCGGTATATCCCATCTTCACAAACGCATCATGAAACAGAATGTCAACAGAGGCTCCATTGTCTATCAAGACTCGTTTTACCTCCGAGTTCCCAATCACAGGGGTTATAACTAATGGGTCATCATGGGGGAATTTCACCCCTTCCAGATCAGAGTCATCAAAACCAATCACGGTTTCTGTTCTAGCACGCTTCGGGGCCTCTCCCACAATATGCATCACTTCTCTTGCGTATGCCTTTCGAGAATTGCGGGTTGTACCGGCCGCTGTTGGGCCTCCCCAGATCATGTTGATAACTGGCCCTCGGGGCTGCGTGTTGCGGTCACGATCGTTATCCCTCCTGTCATTGTTTCTCCTGTTGTAATCCCCTCTTTGAGTTCCATGATCTCCACCCTTTGTGAAATTGTTCAGCTTTCCTTTACGGATCAAGAATTCAATCTCGTCCTTCAACTGTCTGCAATCATCCGTGTCATGTCCTACATCTCGGTGGAACCTACAGTACTGATCATTATTCCTCTTTGCGGGGTCTCCCCTGAGTGGCTTCGGCCATCGGAAGTCTTTATCCTTCTCAATTTCCAACAAGATTTGACTTCTGGGGGCATTCAACCTTGCATAGTCAGAGAACCTTGGTCCCAAGTTCTTTTTTGGTGGCGAATCAGAGTCCTTGCTAGTTCGGGGATACTTGTCCCTAGCATCGTACTCCTGCCCTTGCTTACGCTTTTTTGTATCACTGTTTCCCTGACCATTGCCTAATGTGACCTCCTTCTTCGTGCTATCCTCGGCCTTGATGTACTTATCAGCCCTTCATTGGAGATCAGCCATATTCTCCGGGGGATGTTTTGCCAACGATCTCTTAAAGTATAAATCGGTGGTACCATGCTCCAAGGCTACCATTGCAACCTTATTGTCCAGATCAGTGATGTTCAGAGTCTCCTTGGTGAACCTCTTAAGGTAGTCTCTCAGACTTTCGCTCTTCCCTTGTACCACATACATAAGAGATGCAGAGCTTTTCTCATGCGTTCTTCCGCTGATAAACTGACTAATGAAGGCAGCACTCAACTCCTTAAAGGAACCAATCGAGTTTGCAGGAAGCCGACTATACCATCTTTGAGCCATGCCTGACAAAGTTTGTGGGAAAGCCCTACACTTCAAAGCGTCGCTTGCAGGCTGCAACAGCAGTGCGTTTGAGAACGTTCTAACGTGGTTGGCAGGATCACCCATTCCATCATAAGCTTTGATTGTTGGCATCTTAAACTTCTTTGAGATATGAGCATTCATCACGTCTTCAGTAAACGGAGGTGTGGGATCATCAGGGTCCCCAAGTGGTATCAGATCCTTAGGGTTGCTTTTAGGGGTTTCCACCCTTGTAGTTCTTTCAGGTGGGACGGTAGTCCTTCTTTGCCTCCTTAGAGGTCTCTCCAGATCTATGAAGGGAATCGGTCCTGACGTGGGAGGTGGCAAAGTCAGATTTGATCTGGCTTGCTCCCTGGCCATATCTTCCTTTAACTTTAAGATCTCGGCTTCATAAGCCTTAATCCTCTCAGCAACTGTTGAAGTGAGTCCATCATGGATAGTTCGAGTTCTCCCCATAGGCTCTTTACTTGCACGTCGCCTCCTTGGGGCTTCATCACGCTCGTAATCATCGTCAGAAGATGATTCATCTGAATAAGGACCAGAAAAATCGCGATAATCTCGATCTCGAATATACAGGGCATGCCCACTTGGTCCAGCTCCGTAATTGGACATCCCATATGTTGGATTGGTGCTTATGGGGAGATCCGTAGTATGGATCTGAACCCCTCGTGTAAGGTTGTTGGGACCTACAATCAGAGAAGAAATCCCCGTCTGAGGGGGGTTAGTCCCTGGAACTGTGTGGATGATCGGAGGTAGCGTACTCTCAACATGGGTAGTCGTCCCTAAGGGTTGAGAAACTTGGTACGAAACGATAGTTCCGGATGCCGGAGGTACTTGCTCAGATGTCGGAAGTACTTGTTCAGTAAGGGGCGGAGCAGAGCTAAGAGGTAGGGCCTCGGTAGCGATTGGCTCTGTAGTGCCTGGAGCAGTTCTTCGTGTTTGAACCATGGTTGATGTCTTTTTCCCACAGACGGCGCCAAATGTTGTGGAATAAAAACTAGGTTATGATTATGACGGCTAGGGTTCGGGAGCTTCGTGCTCTAATGGCTGCTTCTGCGTTCAAGACTAAACGGTCCTCACAGAATGCCTACGTATCTCTGTATTAGAGAATCAAGCCAATAAAACGTAGTTCTGAAGTGAGGGGTCAGACCCTTTATATAGGCTGAGAAACCCTAAAATCGTAGTAGGGTTAGGTGACTTGGTGGGCAAGTCACCGCCTCAAGGAAGGTTCTAGACTCCTTCCTTGTAGGAGTCAGTTTCCATGTTGGAATATGTATCTTGGAGACTAAGTCAGGCAAGAATAATATCCTTATTTGACTCTTACTTGCTGGGCTGTTTATTACCCCTAATATTAATTACGAAATTAATATTATAGTTAGGGTTTGGGCCCATCTGGTGGGCCCCACGTTTGGACCATTCTAGGTCTAATTAATGCCACATTAAATGTGTCTTAGGGCTTACTTTTAGCCCATATCAGTAGGTTTAATTGGATTTTTTTTAAACCATCACTAAATTAAAGATTGTTTTGTTAAATTCAAGTGGATTGTAAAATCGTTCAAATCAAATTTTAAGAATTTAAATTAAATTAGATGTGTAAAATCTTATATATATATATATATATTTATATATCAATTTTTAATAACAATTTGATATGTAAATTTATAATATTTAAAATTTAAAAAATTAATATAAATATAGATATTAAAAGAGGCGCTATGTATTATATAAAAAGATATAATGAATCAATTACTCTACAAGCAAACAGGTTCTTGACAGTATTTTTAATTAAAAAACGAATTATGCTCATTCAAGCCTGTTCATGTGACTACTTGATAAAGTTAAATTATTATACAAAACACGCGGAATATTTTAGATGAGAATTAGCGAAAAAGAACTGCGTCATGGCTCACATTTGTCTCTACCTGAAGTTTATGTATGATCACGGGTTGTGCTTATAACAATCACGGGGTGCCTAAAACGAATTATGTGCATATGACTAAAACATAGTCCCTCCGTCCTTTTCATTTCTTTACCTTTTCCATTTTGGGCTGTCCATTCCATTTCTTTACATTACTAAAAATAGTAACTTTTAACAATAAAATATATTATTACATCCACTACTTCACTCCACTTTTTCAACACTTTACACTATTACACCCACTACTTCACTTATTTTAATAATAAAATCACTATTACACCCACTACTTCATTATTTTAACAATATTACATCCACTATCTTGGTCTACGTGCAAAAAACAAATGATAACAATTCCAATGTACGGAGGGAGTAGTAAATCCAAGATTCAACTCTAGTCCTTTAACTCATTATTTATTAGAATAGATTCTTCGCAAAACTAGACTAAATATCTATACTATCTCTCCTATCTCTGCTATACTCTAAAAAATAAAATGGTTTATAATTGTTAAGTATTCGACTCAAATAGATGAAGATGGTTAAATATAACAAGTTGTTATATATAAAGATCTAAAAATCAATTTATGTGAATAATATATTAATTTATTTGAATTTTGTTTAACCCCTCATTTTTTATTATTTCCACATTTTTTGTTATCATTTTCATTTACAATCGTTAGATCTTCAACTGAACTCATATAGATGATAACCGTTAAATATAACAATACTAAAGTGTTATATATAGAGATCTAAAGTTCGATTCCTGTGAACAACATATTAATTTATGTTTAATACTAAAAGTTGTTATATACAAAGGTGTAAGGTTCGAATCTTTTCAACAACATATTAAAACTAATATTTATATTAGGGAAATTCCATTTGGTACCATTTTACTTTTGGCTTTTCCAAATGGTACCACTCAATGTTTTTTCTTCCAAATGGTACCATTTTACTTTTGGCTTTTCCAAACGGTACATCTCAATGTTTTTTCTTCCTTTTTTCTTCCAAATGGTACACTTTTACTTTTGGCTTTTCCAAATGGTACACCTCAATGTTTTTAAATGCGTTAAAAAAAAGGAAATATATAAACAAAATAAGAAAAACATAATAAAAAGAATCGGTTTAAATAAAAAAAACTGGTATCGTTTGTTGTGAGCTATTTACAACAAACCACCGCTATTCAATCTGTCAGAGGCGTATTCCATCGCCGTTGTAGCTTTGTTCTCCGCGGCGGAATACGCCTCTGACGGATTGAATAGCGGTGGTTTGTTGTAAATAGCTCACAACAAACAATACCAGTTTTTTTTTATTTAAACCGATTCTTTTTATTATGTTTTTCTTATTTTGTTTATATATTTCCTTTTTTTTAACGCATTTAAAAACATTGAGGTGTGCCATTTGGAAAAGTCAAAAGTAAAAGTGTACCATTTGGAAGAAAAAACATTGAGATGTACCGTTTGGAAAAGCCAAAAGTAAAATGGTACCATTTGGAAGAAAAAACATTGAGTGGTACCATTTGGAAAAGCCAAAAGTAAAATGGTACCAAATGGAATTTCCCTTTATATTATACTATACTATAAACAAATTATAAAAAAAATAAAAATATCCGTGTTTTCCACGGGATATAAGTTAGTCTATCTATACTAAACTACAATAAGCAAATTAGGGGATAATTGTTCGTAATTTGGTTCAATGGTTCAACTATACAAACAATAGTGACCGTTAGATTTTTAGTAGATAGATGAAAGTCGTTAGACATAACACTAATTAAAAAAAGAAAAACCTATAATATAATATGATTGATCTAAAATTTAATAGTGAATCAAGATTGATCCTAGAATTTTATGTAAGTTATCTAAAAGAGAATAAAGTCCGTGAGATTATCTCAAGAAACTTACCTAAGATGCAAGTGTTTTTAGTATGAAATAGTAATGACATTTTTGTAAATGTATATAATTTTCTGTAATTACAATAATACCCTCGTATATTTATATGGGAATTATTTTAATCTCGGGAATTTTATGTGAGGTAATCTCAGGAAAACTAATCTCTATCTAAAAACTATGTATAAATCCAAAAATTTTAGATTTTGGGTTGAGTACAGTATAATAAGCAAAGTAAATGATATTTTGGTTTATGGTTTAACCATAAAAAAAATAATGATCATTAAATTTTTGGTAAATAGATGAGAATCGATAGATCTAATATTAAAAAATATTCTTTAAGTATTTTACTAAAAGATCGAGGCTCAAATTCCATCAACAACATATTCAAATTAATATTTTATATTTTTAGTTGTTTTTGTACTATTATATTATTAGTTGTTAGTTCTAAACAACTATTATTATCACTAATAATATATAAGTAATATTATAATCTCATAATAAATTATTTTAAATAATATTAATTATATAAAAAAGTAACTATAATATATTAAAAGAAAATCTTGCATTGCACGGATTATAAACCAATATATATAATATAAAATTGTTATGAATATATTAGAAGCATTGGATTATATTTTGTATCCAAATAATATTAATATTTATTTTTGAATACGAATTTTATGGAAGTAAAGTACAATTTAATTAGACAGCACAAACCGCACCTGTCATCTAATAAATTTCAAAATGTAAAAAATTTCAATTAATAACAAGTTTCTTGCACTGAACCGTCGTCACAACGAATGTTGATGTGTATAATCTTTTCTATATATAATAGGAGAACATGTACTTGTCAAACCTCCATCCGAACCTAACTTAATTATAGTTTGGGGAACTTATTTTCAGAATAATTCAACTTATTTTAAGACAAAGTTAGAGATTCCTAACTTTCCAACTTATTTTCCAACTTATTTTTGCAACTTATTGAATCTCAAACATACAATAAATGCTTTTATAAATTTTTTTATCAAAATACAAAATTTTTACCCGAAAATAAGTCATAAGCTCTCAAAATGAGCTGAGCCAAACACCCCCATAATATTTAAAAAACATTGATGTACTAGGAGAACATGTACACCCATGACCTCAAATAATGAAACTAAACTTACCAAACAATTTTACTAGATGGACATTTATGCTTATAATGGAATTAATTAACTACATACACAAATACTTTTTAGGTTATATTATGTAATATACATTAAACTATTCATTTAAGATAAAATTACTCATATTATAAATTGTGTGAATTATTTTTTTTTATAATTATTTATAAACCTACCCATCTAAATAAATTTTACTGAAAATTTTCTTATATTTTTTAAATGGAGAAAATAAATATTATTTTGAGATAAATTGTTTTGTTCATAATCTCATATATGAAATGCATAGATGAAATAATTATTCTTCGAGATCAACTATTGTGTTAACAATATCACATATGAAGTGCTCGTGGTTAATTTTGTGGTGAAATTTAATAAAAAAAAATGCACTAAATTAAAATTGGTTGGTCAAATTAGAATCAATCAAACTATAAGGATACTAAAAATATGAATTTTAAAAAACATTATAAAAAAATTTACAAATGCGATTTGGATTACATATCGATTATTGGTTAATTATTACATATAATATATAGTTTATTTATAAGACGGTATGATAAATACTATACAAAATATAGCAAATTAATTAGCGAATTAAGAAAGATATGAAGTTTTGAAAGGAAATTTGAAACATTTATATATATATATGAGATTTGTACTCCCATATCGGTTATCAGTTATCGATTAAATAACTAAATAAAATATATCGTTAAGTTATGAGACGATACTATAATTAAGACTATGTATATAGTGATATATAATAATGTATTTTCTTCTACATTATATATAATAGGAGAATAAAGGGAGTACCTCAGATTTTAAAATAAGTAAGATCGTGTATGTTACAATAATTAAGGTCTTGTAATCTTTAAAATGTATTGTAAAATATCTAAAATTTTAAACATGAAAGAATTCAATAATTTGTTACATGGTCATTTCCATTTAAATGCTTGCAAAGACATATACTTGCCTATTGGTGGTCGAGGAAAAAGTTGATTTGGCATCAGAAGCCATAACGATATCCTCCCACACTTTTGGTGATCGTGCATTCCTCACATACGTGCTCCAAATTTGTTTCAGATATCTTTAATGTATAAAAATATCACCAAATCGTTCAAATAATACACATCTTTACGATGTTCAACAATGCTAGAAATGGCCCGTGCCTCGCACGGGCTATTATGCTAGTTTGGTTCAATTTGTCAACCATAGAAAGATAAGGAACGTTAAATCTTTAATAAATAAATAAAAAAATGTATGTTAATAATGCGATAAGATTACTTAAATGATTAAAGTTTATTTTTTATTATTTTAGGTCTTGGATTCGATTTTTGCTCCTCTCGAAATTTCTTAGGACAAATATTCATTTATAAGACATATAAGTATAATTATTCAATTATTCAAAAATAAGAAACGTTAAATTTACTACTACAAAATTCTATTTTTAAACTACTTTATTAAAAATCAAGGTTCGAATCCCTTGATAACATATTTAAATTAAGAGTATATATTATCGATTTACTCATAGTATATTAATAATATTATAATATCAGTAATATACTTTTAACCAATATAAATTATTAGTTTATTTTTCTTGAAAGAATTAATTAATTATTTATATCAATTCTATATAAAAGCTTATTAACCTCATTATTTATATACTATTTTATAAATCGTGTATTACATAGATTTTTTTTAATATACATAATTATAATAATTCACAATTTTTCTTAATATTCACAACTTCATTAATTTTTAAATAATATATTTTAATCTTAAAATATAATATTTTGTTTTTAATATGTTTTGGATAGTGTTTTTAGAATTACAAGAAATTAATTTACCTATTAAAAATATTATAATACTTTTTAATATAAAAAACAAACAAATTGTAGTTAAAATAAACAAAAAATTAATAGAGAAAATGACCAAACTACACCAGTTTTGAACTCCCTTGGCCCGAAATACCCGTTTCCAAATTGCATGGCCCTGAGTACCCACGGGACACGCCAGTGGCAACGGCGTGTCCCAAGCTCACTTTTTCCACAATTTTTCTAACTCCCCGCTGCTCTCCCCCTCCCCCCCGACCGGCGAACTACCCCCCCTCCCCGACGTTCGAATCCGTCCATCTCCGTTCCAGACAATCACAAATTTTTGTTGTCCACGACTTGCTCATCAATTTAAGGTATATTTGTGTTAAAATATGACCCCGTACGTGCGTGTATGACGAGATCGGAAATATAATCGGAGAATAGCTTCGAATTTGGGCATTTACAATCCGGATTTTGAATGGTTAAATTAATGCCATAGGGTTGTAGAGGACGATGATACGATTCTGTTCGTATATAGAACTTAAATGGAAATTGATTGAGGTGGGAGAACCAAGCAACTGAAATCTGGCGAAAAATCGCTCGACGAGTCGCTCCGGCGTGGCTCTGCAGAAGACGACGCTGACGTCGGATACGCCGTTCCAACATGCGTATCACCTGATACGCATGTTGGAAATGCGTATCCGGTCTACTGTAGCTGCCTCGTCCATTTGCGTGTCTGGAAGATACGTTGTTTATGGTGGCGTGTGTGCACAATACTTCACCCCAGTAGCGTGTCTCGAGATACTCCACCACCAGTAGCGTGTCCCGTGGGCATTTAGGGCCGCGTTTTTGGATCTGGACATTCTGATCACAGGTCTTCCAAAAATGGGTAGATAAGGCCTTCACCCAAATTAATATTAATCAATTTTTAGACGCACGTTACTCTTTAATTGGGCTCTAACTTGAATTGTACAAAACAAATTTAAACGATTTTATAGTCCCATACAAAACTTACAAAATAATTGCTAATATATTAATTTAATGATTATTATCCGATTGAAATTATTTTGAACGGAATAGAAAAAAGCTAGAAATTTCCACATTAAGAATTCTATTTTTTTTGTCAGGACATTAAGAATTCTATTGAATATAAGAAATTTACTTATATTTGGTTTAAATTATCAAAAAATATACTTTTTAATATTCGAATATAATTCTAATAATAATCAAATACATTTTGTAATATCAGATCCCACGATTCTATGTCCATGCTAAAATCTAACAGTTCATATCGTTTTGATGGTAACAGAAAAATCATGGATAAAATCATTTTTCCACTTATTATATATAAGGATATAATTAAATTAATTTTTAAAATATAAAAATAATTATTTAAAGAATGATTGTAATAGATTTTAAAAAAAAACTTATACATTTCACGGCTATAAATTAGTGAGAATGATACATAAATGAAATGATACTTTAGTGTAACATTTTAAAGATTTACTAATATTATAAATGGGTTTCCTCATAATTTATCACTTGAATTTTTGCAACTTTTTTAATTGTTAATTTTCGTACTCAGCTTTAAAAAAATGCAGTTGTTTTTTGCGGTGAAAGTCCCCAATAATTAAAATTTATATTACAGTGTCCAAAACGATCATCGATGAAAATAGTGTCCAAAATAATAAGAAAACTACGCATCTCAGGAACGCGCAGGTCAATTACACATTACAAGAATGCGTGAAGTTTGAATTTTCATGAGGTGGCATATACATGCGCATATGCTTCATGCGTATACATATATGCGTAAATGTGAAATGCGTGGGTGGGATGGAAGCACGCATTGCACATATATGTATGTTTTTTTTTTTGGCTTAATGACCTTTTGGCCCTTCAAGTTTACACACTTATACTCATAAAACCCTAACTTTTAAACTCGTTCCTTTTTGCCACGCCAACTTCACAAATGTACTTCTCGGTCACTTTACCGCGTCAGAGTACATATCGGGTAAAAAACGTTACAGAACTGAGGGATAGAACAGACATTTCATAATCCCATGAATTAGATCTTTAAAACAAGAAACAAAGTTCTTTTCTCTCCTATTAATTCCATGACCCAACCCTATTTCCTAGTCTCTCTCCCTCCACCCCTTTTTCTCTCCCAATCTCCTCCCTCCACCTTCACCACCGCCACCTGAAAACACCACTCCCACGTCGGATTTTTTTTGAAACTTAGTAGTCTTTAATTGTTCAGTGACTGAATATTAGAACTGTTTTCTTGAGAGTCTTGCGAGTCTAACGAGTATTTTAGGTGAATTTTTGAGTTTGTTTTTTGATTTTTGAGTTTTTGGGTAAGTCGGTTATGTGAGGAATTAAAACCGATGAGTTAGTAATTGTTTGGTGATTTGATGGTGAGATGTTGGTAAACGGAGGTGTGTTGAAGGGATGTGGTGTTTTCGCGGTTGTGTAAGACGAAACGGAGGGCAGTGGTGGTTGTTGCAGAAAAGGGAGACGAAGGAGGGTGGAGGAGTTCGGTGGTGGATGGAGAGGAGAAAACGAAGGAGGGCTGATAGGAGACTGGGCGGAGGAGATGGTGTTGTCGCGTTTGAAGGATATTGGTAGGTAATGGTGGTGAACGGAGGATATTGGTGTTGTCGCGTTTGAAGGAGTGTGAATTGAAGGTGAATTTAATTGCTAATTTTGAATTGGAGGAGGAAGACAGACAAATCAAAGGAGAGATACAAATTATGCAGTGTTTTTTTTATATTTACAGTGTGTAGAGACATTATATGAATTAAATGGGTTAAATGGGTTTGTTTTGATCTTGTTCGATCGTGTTGTGGTGATGTGTTATCCGGTTGTTAAACATTAGTTGTTTGCCAGAAAACAGCGAAACAAGTGTGTACATGCAGGGACGGAGTTAGGAATATTAACTTGTAGGGGCAAGACTGAAAAAAATTTACCATCATAAAATTTCATTGAAATATTAGCAAAAGTATTATAGGAGAACATTAGTTATATAGGCAACAGTAGCTACTTTATTTTACTTTCCTGTAAAATCCATCCATATTTTGTGTCTATCTATGTGATATTTCACTTCTCTTTATAACATACACAGTTTTGTATTAGAAAAATGAAGGGGCAAAGTTCAACAATGCAACTCAGTTATACATGAAATCATCAAAATTTATAGGTTTTGGGGGGACAATCGCCCCTGCCCGTCCCCCCTTTCCCTCCATCCCTGTGTACATGTGTGATTCGTGGTCGCCAGAATTTGATCCACCGGCCGGAATCTAGACTTTGGCCGAATTCTGGATAGATGGTGCCGGATTCTGTAGTTGGGGAAAAACATTCAACATGTTCTTGATTTTTTCTTTTGATTTTGTTTAAATTGTTCCGTTTGGATGAAAGTTGGGTAAAAACATATGTTTTTATAATCTTGTAAAAAGAAATAAGAATTTTGTTGTTATATTAATTGGTAATTTTAATTGCTAAATTAAATTATTAGTGAAATATCTATTATACCCCCGCTGTTCAGTAACGTTTTAAGCCGATACAGAGTCTGACGCGGTAAAGTGGCCGAGAGGTAAATTTGTGAAGTTGGCGTGGCAAAAAGGAATGAGTTTAAACGTTAGGGTTTTATGGATATAACTGTGCAAATTTGAAGGGTCAAAAGGTCATTAAGCATTTTCTTTTTACAAAATTTCTTTAAAATAAATAAAAATCTACGAGATCTAAAACCCAAAATGGAACTATTGAATTCCCAAGTGAATATGGATAAAATTTTAAAAATTTAATTAAAAATTTGAATATTTCTTACTGAGTCCGGCGTCTTGATTTTTAAAAATCAAGGGTCAGCCCCGATATTTTAAAAATATGGATAATTTAGGGTTTAGGATCTAGAGTTTAGGGTTGTTTATTCGTCGTTATAAATATTTCTAAAACCTAAAATGAAATTGTTGAACCCCAATGATTAACTGTTGAACCCCCAAGAAAATAAAGATAAATTTTAAGAATTTTAATTTTTTTAAATATTAAATATAAAAACTAATATTAAATGGAAACTGTTTAACTACGTAGATGGAGGATGCGGTTCTTCTTGACTACGCATATTGGTTTTGCGGTTTAGACCAATCACGCATTTGTTTTATGTGGGCTCAGTGAAGATTGAATTGTGGAATTGTATTTTGTGAAAGGAGTTCGGCCGGGTTAATTAACTAAGGTTATGGCTTTCAAACGGATATTTCGGATGCGAATCTGCCAGTATTCGAATTCGAAAATCTGAATCCGAAAATATTTTTAAAAAATATCCAAATTCGAATCCGACGGATATTATTCGGATCCGGATAATATCCGAATCCGTTTTCCAGTCAAAATTTTCTATTTTTAATTCAAAAAATATATAAAAATAATAAAAAAATTAGATTTAACTTGTCTAAAACTAAATAAAAAATAAAATTTACTTGGACATGTGTTATTTTTTTTATTAAAAAAATAATTTTAATATAACTTCTTAGGCATATTTTTGTTATTCTTAAAATATTGAATTTATATGATATTTATATAAATTTATACCTATATTATGTTTACAAATATATTTAATTATCTCATATAAATAAATTATTTGATGAATAAAGAATATAATAATTTCTAAATTACATGAATCTAAATATAAATATAAAATTTATAATATATATGTATAATTTCGGATTCGGATATTATCGGATACAGATGTGCTTATATCCATATCTGTATCCAAAATTATCGGATTCGAATACGGATAATATCCGATTAATTTCAAATACGGATAATATCCAATTTATTTTAAATACCAATATAGATATTTTAAAAGGATATCGAATTTTTCGAATTTTTTTCACAGCCTTAACTAAGGGGGTGATGGCCCTAAATAATCATTTTTGACTTTAAAATGCCCAAAATACTGAAATTCAAAAAGTTGGCCCGATTTACCGACGGGATGCGGAGTTGTGTCCTCCGTATTAGCTTGATACATTGCACGAAGCTCCGTATTAGGTGGATACGGTACACGCTCTTCCGTAACACGACATGATACGGAATATCGTGTACCGTGACTGTGCTGCGCACTCGGCTAACACGAAACACAATCCACCGTATTGCACAAACACGCTACACGGTCTGCCGTATTATAGGCTTTCACGTTACACGATTTAATGTGTTACCCTATGTATCACGATACACGATTTAACGTATCCCGTCGGTAAATAAGGCCAAGCAAGCTCAAATATGAGTATTTTGGTAATTTTCTCTAACTAAGATATACACATTCACTATATGTGCATAGGTGTGGTTATTTTCGGAACACATGAATATTTTGGGCACTTATGTTATGTTTTTGTGTGAAGTTGTCATGTAACACTTAAATGTGATGTAAATTTCAGAAATAAACACTCTTTGTCTTGTATACTCTTTAATTAGTACTAGCGTATAACCTGTGCAAAGCACAACTATCATATATTATTATTATGAATTAATATATTAATTATTTCATTTAATATAAAATTTTAATTTATTTTAATTTATTTTATTATTTTTAAATTTACATATGTTCCATACTTAATTTCATGACATAAATAAATACCATTAATTTAACTTCTTTTTTTAAAATTTATAGTTAAATATCTTAAAATTCAATAGATATTTAAAAAAAAATTATTTATTGTAGTCTAAAATTGTAGAAGAAATAATCTTAGGAAAAAGTGTGCGCGGACGATGATTCTAATCGAGATATAATTGAAAATGTTTACAATACTACAAAACATGTAGTTTTTTATTTTTAATAAATTATATACTCTCTCCATCCCGTTTATATATTGGTCACAATTCATTTTTTGCATGTACCGAAAGTATTGGCCACGTTTCCTTAATGAAACAAATTAAGGGTTAAATATGTTAAATTTTCTTGGGAGTAAGTTTGATAGTTTTCACTTGATTGCTAAATACGTGTCTTTTGTGTCTTTTGATTGACGACCAATATAAACGGGATAGAGGGAGTATAATTTAACTGAATTTGGAATTTTTCACACGTTTTTTAATTTTTTTAAAAATGTATTTTTGTGCCTTATTGGTAAATTTTGTTGTTTATAATAAATAAATTAACATTTTATATATATATTGTTTAACTTGTTATTTTTAGGAAGGTGTTAACAACCTTATTGGTAAATTTTGTTGTTTATAATAAATAAATTAATGCATTTAATATAATTTTTTTAACTTGTTATTTTTATGAAGTTGTTAACAATTTTTTTGGAATGTGTTAATCAACCAACTAACCAAATATAGCTTGTTTTGCTTATAATAGTATAGTATAGATAGATTCCCTCGTTCTTAAAAAATAGAAAAATGCTAGAGGTACCAAATTAGGTACAAAAAATTGTTACCAAATGATTTGTCATTATTGTGATTGGTTATAATTATATTGGGCCCGCCAGGGCCAACCAATTAAAACATCCAAAAAGTCAAATATTTAATGACATGTCATTTGGTGGCAAATTTTGGTACCCAATTTGGTACCTCTAGCACTACTCTAAAAAATATGTTCCTTTTGATTTTTAATTGATTAAATTGATCAAAATTTGATTGAAGTTTTATATAACATATTATTAAATAGTATATTATACCATGCAATTTTTAGTTTTTAAAATTAATAATTGTATAATTTTTAATATTTAATCAAAGATTAATCCATTTAACCACTAAAAAGTCAAAAGGAAGGAGAAGTAAAATGGAGGGAGTAACGTGCTTGTAGTTGTGAACTTGAACAAACTTGTTAGTAGTGATATCAGGATTCAATGAATAATACTAATAGTAACAAACAACTAACTTTAGTTGGTTCGCTGTCAAACCATGAGATGTTTTACACTTCATAAATGCGTAGTAGCTTAATAACACGCAATACATAATTAATTGATAACAAAATTAGGAATAAATTCCATCAACCCCCACAGCCACAATGTGGCCATATAAAAACCTCTACACCATCTTGCATTACACACACAGACACACTCTTTTTTCTTACTCTCGCTCACTAAACACACACTAGCATAGTTATGGCATCGAAACACATGACTGTGGCTTTAACAATATTAGTGTTGATACAGTTTGTGGGATTTGGAAGTGCAGATATAGAGAAAGACATGGATCAATGTGAAAATCAGCTGACAGCTCTTGGACCTTGTCTTTCTTATGTTCAAGGTGGAGCAAAAACTCCTACACTGGATTGTTGCGCTGGTCTTAAACAAGTGTTGCAGAAGAGCAAGGTTTGTCTTTGTATTTTGATTAAAGATCGCGATAATCCAAAACTCGGACTTAAGCTCAATGCTACTCTTGCTATGGGTCTTCCTGGTCGTTGTAATGCACCCTCTAATGTTAATGAGTGCCCTTGTAAGTACTACTACTTCCGCATATTTATTGTATAGATATGTACTTTGTCTCTCTGTTCGTTTGACTTTTGTGCACGTACTATAAATAGTATTTGTGTTTTAGCCGATTGAATGTGTCTGTCAGTACTCTTGAATTCACATGAATTAATGGGTGATCGGAAATGCAGCTCTCTTGCACTTACCCGCCGGATCACCAGATGCTAAAATATTTGAGGATTTTGCCAAAAATAACAACGGGAGCATTTCTACCCCCACCGGTAAGTTTATCATATTGCTTCTCTTTTTACTGCTTTGATTTCGTTTGTTTACTGAACTGTCATAATTTGATTTCATCTTTTCTTAAAGCTCACAATTGAAAATTTTAGTTTAGTATGACTTTAGTATGTAAAACTTGCGCATCTCCATATTCTGTGACTAGAAGTTAAGTACTTTCGGAATTAAGCCAAACATGAATAATGTATCTCGTTCGTAGAATAAAGCTGGCCTTTTATTTTTGTTTGGATTTATACTAGAAAATATTAGCAAATTTATATTTAGATATCATTGCCTAACTAGTGTCTGTGTGTTTTATTTATTGGTTGAAGGTAAAGAAAATGGCACAAGCGATGGATCTAGTAGTGCGGCAATAAAGAGCGACGGAGGAATGGAAAAGAAACGGTTAGGAATAGAAATGGCTTTCGGCCTCTTACTATTTGTGTTTCTTCTTATTACCCCTTTCAGTGTTTGATTTGGTTTTCATTGTATTTGTCTTTATTTAGGACTTGTGTCTTGCACCTTCGTGCACCTTATTATTGTGGTTGGGCTTGTCTTATATCATTGTTCTATTGAACTTGTCTTATATCATTGTTCTATAAACACATGGATCAATATCCTCTTATCATCTTTCATATGCTTGCAAATGCAATGAGTCGGTTCGGTGTCATAAAGTAGAACATCGATTAAATGAATAACCTTATCAAATGAATAATATTTTCGTGTCCCAAGACCCAACACAACAGTTATAGTGTATTATTAACCTCGATAAAGTTTCATGTCCCAAGGGTATTCATTTTTTAAGCTTTAACTGTATTCAAGGGCACAGGACAGTTAAGACTTGTATGATGACTGTTTGCCACAGTTTTTTTATAGACAGTACCACCTATGAACTCTTTTTTGGACTTAAAGGAGGAATCCGTAGATGCAGGATGCCCAAACAAATATTTTAAAAAGATAAGAGAAAGCTGAAAGGAGATGGTGAGGAAGCGGTGAGGTTGAACTCTGAGAAAAAAGATCAGCATGGTTGGTAATTAATTAGTATTGAAAGGACAAATTGGCAGTAAAAGTTATCCAAAGACCAACTATAGGTGCCTGGACCAATGGAAAGATCTCTGATCGCGACAACTACATGAAACAAGAACTTTGAGATAAAAATGTTAAATGAATTCAGATATTGTGATATACTATGACTTTTTGTTAGTGAAGAATTGAAGATAGACAATTTGTAAAACGGAGCAAGTGATGTCGAAGAAAAAAGGATCAACTAAAGTTAGAAGATCATTCGAACATAAAATGCCTCGACCTTAACCAACTCTGTAGTACTATACAACTACTACTATAGTACTTTCTTTCTCTTAGTTGAAAGTCTTACTGATTACTTAACTCTAAGCTTGGAAACACCTTTTGTCACCCAGTCTAATTTCTTTCTTCTTGCCTATGTCCATTGTTTATTCACTACTAGCCTAGTAGCCTATAACCATCATTTATTATTATTATTATTATTATTATTATTATTATTATTATTATTATTATTATTATTATTATTATTATTATTATTATTATTTAATATATTAATTATTTGATTTAATATAAAATTTTAATTTATTTTTATAAATTTTATTTTTAATGTTAAATTTACATATGTTCCATACTTAATTTCATGATATAAATAAATATCATTAATTTAACGTTATTCTTAAATTTATTTATTATTTTTTTTTTTTTGAATAAAACTGAGAGCTTTCATTAAATAGGTAAATCATACAAAAGCATCTCCTGCACACTAGATGGAGGAGTAAGAAACACATTTTGGCAATTCAGCAAACAAGGAATTTTAGCCATTTCATGGGCTACTCTGTTTGCTTGCCGTTTAACAAAAGAAATAAAAAGAAATAATAATAATTCAGCAAACAAGGAATTTTAGCCATTTCATGGTTATTCTTAAATTTATTGTTAAATATCTTAATAATTCAATAATTATTTTTAAAAATGTATTTAGTGTGTAACCTAATATCATTGAAGAAAGAATTACACCAAGAAGTGTGTAGGCGATAATTCTAATCGGGATAATTGAAAACGTTTATAATTCTATAAAAAATGTTGCTTTTTTATTTTTAAATAAATTATATATAATTTAACTGAATTTGAAAATTTTAACATGTTTCTTTTAATTTTTTAAAAATATTTTTTGTGCCTTGGTTCTTTGGTTAATTGGTTAACACCTTCCCAAAAAATTTGTTAACACGTTGCAAAATACAAAATACAAATCAAAATGTATTCAATTTTAATTAAAAAATAAACCACATATTTTACATACTATTTCGATTATATTTCCATTAACATAAATATTTTACATAGATACATACTCGTTCAATTCAAATTCAACTACATACTTTTTCAATTATATTTTTAATATAATTGTTTTAACTTGTTATTTTTAGGAAGGTATTAACAATTTTTTTAGAAGACGTTAACCAACCAACTAACCAAATATACACGTGCGATGCACGAATTTCTTAAATTTATATAATATTTTATTTATATTTTAATAATTATATATCTCATGTATATTACTAAATATAATATTGGCATAATATATATAGTATTAAATAACAATTGTATAATTATATGATATATTGTTCGAATTATGACTATATTTTGTCATAATAATATAAATATAAATTGTTGTATATACTTATATTTAAATTTTTGTTGATATTATCACATTCAAATTATAATTCCATAATAATCCCTAAATGTAATATTTGTCTAAAATATAATTTAATAATGATTTGTAATTGTGTGAAATTTTTATTGTTTGTCATATAATTTTAGTTTGTTTTCACTTTGTTGATTTATAATTTGTTGTAAATTTGTTAATAAATATATGATATTAAAATTACTTAAATCGATTTTGAAAATATTTGATTTCTAAGTAATTGAAAGAGTCTAAAAAAGTTGGGTAACTGAAAGAGTATGTAATTAAATATTAATTGGAGTGTAATTAAAAGAGTTTGTTATTAAGTAAAATAAATTTTTTTATGCATTTTAATTTATTTTTCATTTTTGGAAGGTATTAACAAACCTACCTTTTTGGGAAGGTGTTAACCAACCAACCAATTATACCTGTTTCGCTTATAATAGTATAGTATAGATATTGATGATAGGAGGGTATGTGCTTAGCTCAAACTTTGAAATTTTGAATTTTGACTTTTTAATAAGGATTTTTTTCAAAACTATCCGAGTTATAATTTTTTTTTTCCAAAAATACGGTTGTAACATTTGTAATTTGGTTTGTAACACCGTTTGTAACATTTGCAGCCGGTTTTCACCTGCGATGTCCGCATTGCAATCTCATTTGCAATTTCAGGAAGTATTTTTGAAAATATTTTTAAAAAATTAGGTTTTTTTGTAAATCTTTATTTTAATATATGAGCCATCGCATTACCTTATTTTTTAATTAAAATAATTTTTATATAATGATTTTTCAATTTCTGTAGTGATATTACTATCCTCAACAGCATTTCTACTTGGACGATCTTCTATAACCACTCACGTAACACATCTATACTATATTATAATAAGCGAAAGTGAGTATAATTTGTAGTTTGGTTAACCCCTGTTTTGGTTATCCCCATTTTTGGTTATCCCTCATTCACAATCGTGAGATTATCAACTCACATAAATCATGACAGTTAGATATAACAATACTAAAAGTTGTTATATACAGAGGTCCAAGGTTCGATTGCTGCCAATAACATATTAGTTGATATTTAATATTAAAAATTATTATATACAAACATGTAAGGTTCAAATTCTTCCAATAACATATTAAAATAAATATTTATAATATTAAATTACATTATCAGTAAATTATAAAAAATTAAAAGTAACCTGTGCTAGATATCAATTCAAATAAATTACGACCGTTAGATATAACAATACTAAAAGTTGTTATATACAGAGGTTCAAGGTTCGATTCCCGCCAATAACATATTAATTGATATTTAATCTTAAAAATTATTATATACAAACATGTAAGGTTCAAATTCTTCCAATAACATATTAAATTAAATATTTATAATATTAAATTACATTATAAGTAAATTATAAAAAAATTAAAGGGATATTCCAAATGGTACCACTGTACAATTGGTTTTTTCATTTGGTACCATACAACATTTTTGAATTCCAAGTGGTACCACTGCACTTTTGGCTTCATCCATTTTATATCATTCTGTCAAGCAAACGTTAATTACACGTTAGATTATTCTTAATGGTACCACTATACAATTGGTTTTTCCATATGGTACCATTCAATATTTTTGACTTCTACGTGGTACCATTTTTCTCTAACTAAAATCAATTTATTCTTGGAATTTTCACAACTTATCTATATGCTTTGTCTGTATAAGTCATTGATTCTCTAACTATCACTATTTCTGATAAGCAATCAAGTCATTCATTAGACTCGGATCCAATTGTCCAATCATAATAAACTTTGATCAATAGTTCAAAATATTAAATTAATATATAATATATAGAATCAACCCGTATGAACATATACATATATAATGTGTGTTCGGATCTGTAAGCGTTGAAAGAAGGTAAATAATTTGAATAATTTGAACTACATAATTTATTATGATAAAACAATTGGATACGAGACTAATTAATGACTTGGATGCTGGTCAGAAAAAGTGAGAGAATCAATGACTTATTACAGAGTAAAATGTATAGATAAATTGTGAAATTCAAAGGAAAATTTGACCTAAGAAAGAGAAAAATGGTACCACGTAGAAGTTAAAAATATTGAATGGTACCATATAAAAAAATCAATTGTATAGTGGTACCATTAAGAATAATCTAATGTCTGACTAACGTTTGCTTGACAGAATGGTATAAAATGGATGAAGCCAAAAGTACAGTGGTACCACTTGAAAGTAAAAAATGTTGGATTGAACCAAATGGAAAAGCCAATTGTACAGTGATACCATTTGGAATATCCCCAAATTAAAATTAACTCGTACTTTGTACGGGATATAAGCTAGTAATTTTAAAAGGTTAAATATTCAAGAAGAGAAGGAGCATTATGTTAAACTCGATTTTTCCCTTATAATATAAATTCTATTTATATTTTAATTGCATAATTAATAGAATTTAGAAATATACGTGGTATTTTTGTCCTTGTAATGTCGCGTTGAAAAAATTGAAAAGTACAGGTCTAAATTTCAGTACAGAAGTTATAGACACACTAGCTTATAGCCCGTGCAAAGCACGAGTTACTTTTAATTTGTTTATAGTGTAGTAAAATATTATAAATATTAATTTTATAATCTATACTCTCTATAATAAGCGAAATGGGGTATTAATACCTTATATATAATAAGCAAAAGGGAGATCTTATCCAAATTTTTGGTCGTCGTCGCTGTACTACCAAAAGTATATGATCCGTTGGATTAAAAAATTGGATTAAAAGTCATCCGTTGGATTATAAATTATATCCTTATATATTTATTTATAATTTTCACTTTAATGGCTGCGCTTGCGTTTCGTGACCTAATTCGGATCCTCACAAGATGCCTACGTATCTCACAGTTGAGAATCAAGCCAAAAACGTAGTTCTGAGATGAGGGGGTCTGACCCTTTATATAGGCTGTGGAAGCCTCAGATTTAGAGTAGGGTTAGGAGGCTTGGTAGGCAAGCCACCTCCTTGGGCCTGATTCTAGATCATTCGTTGTAGGAATCAGTCTCCATGTATAATTAGGTGCCTTGGAGGCTACTCATAAAGATTTTATATCCTTATATGACTCCTATTTTCAAGCTGTTAATTACCCCCAATATTAATTACGAAATTAATATTTAATTAGGGTTTTGGGCCTCATTAATGGGCTTCGTATTTGGACCAAACTAGGTTTAATTAATGCATCATTAATTTTGTCCTTAGGTCTTATTTTTAGCCCATATCATTTGCCCCCCAACTTCTAGAAAAACTGATCAGGTTTTCGTAGAAGTTATAACTGTCATTTTCGAGACTCGGGGTTTAATTTCGTTCCCTTACCGGGGATTTAATACACTAGTGTTTCACGAATATCGCCTTAATGTAAAGTGTGGAGCGACCTACACATTTATGACGATGGGCCTTGTTCGAGGCTAAGCAATTATTTTCCAATAACTTTTGTTATTGAATTTTGCTCATTTATTTCAAGGAATTATTTATAAAATTCCTCGTATTTTTCAATATTTCTCATATTTTTTTTAGGATTTTTTTTAATACCCACTGGTATTTTTCTTTATTTTTGACTTATCAATCAAAAAATATTAAATTGTGCTTCAAGAATAAAATTATTTTAAAAATTATTTTTCTACTTTTCTGGAATTTTTGGAATTTTATTTCCAATTTCCCCTATTTTGGAAAATAATTTAATAATTATTTTCCGTTTTTCAGAATTTTTGTGTACCAACAGGCATTTTATTTATTTTTGATAAATTACCAAAAATAATTTATATGGGCACCCAGCCTTAGAAACAAATTTATAAATTATTTCTTGATTTTTCAGAATTTTAATAGGTTTTGTACCTATTTTCTTGTATTTTTAGAAATTAATCAAATAATTTCTAAAATAAATAATCATTATGATTTTAAGAAATGGGGGTCAGTTTGTGACTTCACCCTGGGCGTGTGTGACGGCCGCCCAGGAGACCGTCTTCTTTCCACGCGCAGAAAACCTGTTTGCTAGGCGTTGCACGCAATTTCCTTTTCATTTTTTTTGTTACAAACAAAAAAAAACGAAAAGAGCTCCTTTTAAAACAAAAATGCTCTCCCCCTGGCCGTTGCACATGGCCGCTTAGCCACCTAGGGGTCTTCTCACCAAACACGTCTAGAGGCTTTAAGCTACTGGGCGTTGCAAATATTTTTCCTTTTTTTTTTTTCTATTTTTGAACCTTCAGGTTTTATATTTTTTTTTTTGAAAAACAAAAGAGAAAAGGGCATGCTTGTGTTGTTCCCAGCTTGGCGGGGTTGATAGCCGCGTAGGAGGTCTCCTTAGATGCACGCCCAGGAGAAAAAGCCTTGGAGCCGTGTCTCACTTTCTTCAAAAAAATTTTTTTTGGAACCTTCAGGTTTTATACATTTTATTTTTGATAATCTTTACCAAAAAATAATATTGGGCCCCATGCCTCAAAAAATAATTTTATGAATTATTTCCTTTTTCTTTTTCCTTCTTAAGAAATAAAGAAGGGCTCACTTTCTTCAATTTTTTTTTTTTTGGAACCTTCAGGTTTTATACATTTTATTTTTGATAATCTTTACCAAAAAATATAATATTGGGCCCCATGCCTCAGAAATTTTTTTTATGAATTATTTCCTTTTTCTTTTTCCTTCTTAAGAAATAAAGAAGGGCTCACTTTCTTCAATTTTTTTTTTTTGGAACCTTCAGGTTTTATACATGTTATTTTTGATAATCTTTACCAAAAAATAAAATATTGGGCCCCATGCCTCAGAAAATAATTTTATGAATTATTTCCTTTTTCTTTTTCCTTCTTAAGAAATAAAGAAGGGCTCACTTGTTGTTTCCTCCTGGGTATGGGTCATGTCCGCCTAGGAGGCTATCTAGCATGCGCGCCTAGCAGCATAAACTACTGGGCGTGGTTCTTTTGACCTTGTGATTTTTGTCAATTCTTCATGTGTATGCCTAACACGTCTAGAGGACAGGTTTTCTTGGCGTGGCACGCACGCCTAGTTTATTGTCCACGTGGATATAAAATCGTATGTATATTTTTTCTTTCGCCCCTTTTTTTTAAGGCTTCATTTATAGCTGCAAGCTTGGCGGGGATCATGCCCACCTAGGAGGCGTATTACAAACCACGCGCAGGGATTTTGTCTCCTTGACGCGGTTGTGGCTCATGTTACGTTTGTGCTCCATCCCCTTTTTGTTTATTTTTCTAAACTTCCACCCCTCGAGGCTGTTTGTACTTTACTATCTATGTAGTCAATTTCCTTTGCCATCATTTCTTTTATCGTTTCCTTGAACTTCTTCCTCCTTACTTAAAGATATTCTTGTATCACTTGATCTTTGGACTAAAATATAAGGTTCTCTGTTGGTCTTCATCGTTGGATTCTCAATCCAAATACTTACAAAATATTGGAGAGTAGCTAGTCCTTAGCCTTTATAGCTTTGCATGGCTTTGATTGCCACATGTTGTTTTTTATCAGCTTATCTTTTATCCAGGATCCTTCGAGGACTTAACTCTTATTCGCCTATGTTTGTAACTTAAACCTTGGCTCTTAGGGGCGTCTTTTATTCATTCACTTGTTTCCTTTATTCGTATGGTCATTTATTTTCGGTACTTGGTCGTTCTAGATTTACACTCAACATGTGCTTGGTACATAATTAAAATCACACAGAATGAAAAACAAACTTGCATTAATAATTCAAAATGGGTTCAACCCTTACATAGATTACTACTGTCCTACTCGGGGCAATAAGCCCTGGAATGGTTTCATCGAACCTTATTTCGACTTCTCCTAATATATAGGTAAAAAGCTAAGTCGTTTCTAGGATAGCTTAAACATAATAAACCTTCAGGTTCAAGGCATGCCAAGTACGGGCACCTCGTTTCCATCGAAGGATTCCAGCTTATAGGACCCTCGTCCTAGTGTCTTCTTGACTCGATACGGCCCTTCCCAATTGGGGGCTAGCTTTCTTTTCTGGCCAACTCCAGAGGCCTCTATCTTCCTTAAAACCAAGTCGCCTTGTCGAAAGAACCTCTCCTTAACGCTTCGGTTGTAATGGAAAGATGCTCTCTTCTGATGCTCTGCATTCCTTGCATTTGCTTCATCCCTAACCTCATCGATAAAATCGAGGGCGAGCCTCATGACTTCTTTATTAGTCTCTGGCTCAAATGCTTCAACCCGAGGTGACGCAAGCATGATTTCTAAGGGCACAACTGCCTCGGCTCCGTAAGCCAGCGAAAACGGGGTTGCTCCAGTTGTCACTTTACAAGTAGTGCGATATGCCCAAAGTATAGGCAACAATTCATCCACCCAAGTGTTCCTTGAGCGTTCGACCCTCTTCTTTAGTCTATCAAGGATAATCCGATTGGCTACCTCTTCCTGTCCATTAGCTTGCGGGTGTACCACTGAAGTAAAACGAAGCTCAATAGCATTTTCCTCACAGTACTTCTTAAACTCTTCATTGTTGAATTGTGTCCCATTATCCGTCACAAGGATTCGTGGGATTCCATATCTGCAAATGATGTTCTCCCAAAAGAACTGGGCAACTTGCTTGGTGGTTATCTTGGCTAGAGGTTTAGCTTCAATCCACTTGGTGAAGTAGTCTATGGCCACTATCAAAAACTTTCTCTGCGCAGAAGCTATGGGAAAGGGACCAAGTATATCCATTCCCCACATCGAATGGGATAGGAGAGTTAACTGATGTCAACATCTCAGGCGGCTGCCTTACAATCGGAGCGTGCTTCTGACACCTATCGCACCGCTTGACATAATTCTGTACGTCGGCCAACATCTCTGGCCAGTAGAATCCTAGACGAGCGATCTTATGAGCTAGGGCTCTGCCCCCCAAGTGTTGCCCACCGATCCCTCCATGAACTTCTTCCAATACTTCCTTTGCCTCTTGGGGCCTTAAACACTTTAAGTATGGGATGACAAATGATCTCTTGTATAGGATACCTTCGATCAAGGCATATCCCAATGCTCTCACTGACAGATTTCGTGCCTCCAAGGCATTGTCAGGGAGCCATCTAGTTTCAAGGTGAGCTTTGATAGGATCTATTCAACAGCTTCCTATATCAATCGGTGCCACCAACTTAGAGTTGATGTTCGGGGCCTTCAAGACCTGGAAGTAAACACTCCCTGCATAATTCTCGATCTCAGAAGAAGCAAATTTAGACAAGGCATCAGCCTTAACGTTCTCTTCTCTCGGAATGTGCTTCACATAACACTCATCAAACTGAGTCATAACAGCTTTCACAACTCTCAAGTACTTCGTCATTGTTTCATCCTTGGCTTCAAATTCACCATTCACTTGCGATACTACAAGGCTTGAGTCTCCGCCAACTTTGAGGTTCTTGACCCTCATGATTCTGGCCAAGCCCCACCCGGCTATAAAGGCTTCATACTCAGCTTCGTTATTGGTTGTTGTAAAGTCCAACTTCAAAGCATACTCAACTATGAACCCATCGGGGCTTTGCAAGACTAAACCTGCACCACTAGATTTTGTTTTTGATGCTCCATCAAAATAGAGCACCCAATACTCCTTTAGATCAGGTACAAGTTCTTCATATTTATTCTCACCTTCTTGGTTGGGTACAACCTCCTACCCCCTGACTTCTTGGTTGTCAATGGTACATTCGACCACGAAGTCAGCCAATGCCTGAGCCTTGATGGCTGTCCGAGGCTTGTATGTGATGTCAAATTCTCCAAGTTCGATTGCCCACTTGATTAGCCTTCCACTGGCTTTCGGGCTGTGCAAAATATTTCTCAACTGCTGGTCCGTCAGGACTTCAATCTTGTGCGACTGTAAGTATGGTCGTAGCTTCCTTGAAGCTGTTATCAATGCCAAAGCAAACTTCTCAATGGGAGAGTAATTTAACTCAGCCCCGTGTAACACCTTGCTCACATAGTAGATAGGCTTCTGAATCTTGCTCTCTTCTCGAATGAGAACAACACTCAATGCTTGTTCGGATACCGCCAAGTATAGATAAAGAGTCTCCCCAGGACTAGGTTTGGCCAATAACGGTGCTTCAGCCATGTACTTCTTCAGCTGTTCAAAGGCCTCTTGGCTCTCAGGAGTCCACTCAAAATTTTTCACCTTCTTCAATGCCTGAAAGAAAGGCAAGCACTTGTCACCAGATTTGGAGATAAATCTCCCCAGGGCTGCAACTCGGCCCGTTAACTTTTGTATATCCCTTATAGAACGAGGTGGTTTCATATCCAAAATTGCCTTGATCTTATTAGGATTAGCTTCTATGCCTCGCTTCGAAACCATCAATCCCAAAAATTTTCCCGATCCAACGCTAAAAGCACACTCGGCTGGATTCAACATCATCTTGTGGTGCCTCAGCACTTCAAATGCCTCTCTGAGATGCTTAATATGATCTGCCTGGATTAGGCTTTTGACTAACATATCGTCAACATAGACCTCCATGGTCTTCCCAATCAGATGGACAAATATCTTATTCACCAATCGTTGGCAAGTAGCTCCTACATTCTTTAGACCAAAAGCCATAACAAGATAACAGAAAACACCAAAGTCAGTTATGAAGGATACCTTTGGGATGTCATCCTTGTGCAGCTTAATTTGGTTATAGCCACTGAAACCATCCATGAAGCTCAACATTTCATGCCCAGCTGTGGCATCTATTAGTGTGTCAATTCTTGGTAGAGGAAAACAATCCTTAGGACACGAGTCATTCAAATCAGTGAACTCTATGAACATCCTCCACTTTCCATTGGCCTTCTTGACCATCATAGGGTTAGCTAACCATTCAGGGAACTGAATCTCCTCAATGAAACCAGCTTCTAAGAGCTTATCCACCTCTTGCTTAATGGCTTCTTGCCTTTTAGGAGCAAAATTTCTTTTCTTGTGCTTTATCTTCCGCTTGGGATCGACATTCAACTTGTGAGTTATGAGTTGGGGGTCAATCCCTGGCATATCAGCTGTTGTCCAAGCAAACATATCACAGTTCGCTTGTAGGAACTCAACCATCTTGCCCTTCAGGGGTTCTTTCAAAGAAGCTCCAACATATGTAACCTTTTCGGGGTCTCCCCGTTCTAGCGGTATAGGGACCAGATCCTCTGCTGGCTTCCCTCGGGGTTCATCATCACCACGAATATCCATGTCTTCAATCGTAAGGACCTGCCTCCCGACTCTATCAGCTTTTATTGCAGCTACATAGCAACTCCTTGCCATCTTCTGATCACCCTTTTGTTCTCCAACACCATTCCTGGTTGGAAACTTGATCTTCATATGATAAGTAGAGGCAACAGCCTTGAACGCATGAAGTCCAGTCCTTCCCAGGATTGCATTGTATGTCGAGGCCGCCTTGATTACTAAAAAGTTTAACATCTGAGTTGCCTCCTTAGGTTCCTGCCCAATAGGTACTGGCAATTGAATAGTCCCTTCAACATTGGACTCTACTCCATTGAATCCATATTAATGATATGGGCATGTTGGTGGGGGTCAACTGAGAATCGTTATATCCCATCTTTACAAACGCATCATGAAATAGAATGTCAACAGAAGCCCCATTGTCTATCAAGACTCGCTTCACTTCTGAGTTTCAAATTACAAGGGTTATGACCAACGGGTCGTCATGGGGAAACTTCACCCCTTCGAGGTCTGAGTCATCAAAGCCAATTGCTACTTCAGTTCTAGCACATTTCGGGGCCTCTCCCACGATGTGCATCAATTATCTGGCATATGCCTTTCGAGAGTTTCGAGTTGTGCCGACCGCTGTCGGGCCTCCCCAAATCATATTGATAACTGGCCCTCGGGGCTGTGTGTTACAATCACGATCTTTGTCCCTTCTGTCATTGTCTCTCCTATCATAATCTCTTCTTTGGGTTCCACGATCTTCACCCTTCGTGAACTTACTTAGCTTCCCTTTCCGGATCAAGAATTCAATCTCGTCCTTCGACTGCCTACAATCATCTGTGTCATGTCCCACATCTCTGTGGAACCTACAGTATTACTCCTTGTTTCTCTTTGCGGGGTCACCCCTGAGTGGCTTCGGCCATCGAAAGTCCTTATCTTTCTCAATATCTAACAAGATCTGACTCCTAGGAGCATTCAGCCTTGCATAGTCAGAAAATCTTGGTCCCAAACTCTTCTTCGGTGGTGATTCAGAGTCCTTGCTAGTCCGGGGATACTTGTCCCTAACGTCGTACTCTTGCTCTTGTTTTCGCTTCTTTGAGTCATTGGTACCTTTTCCATTACCTACTGCAGCCTATTTCTTCATGCTATCCTCAGCTTTGATATACTTATCGGCCCTTCGTTGGAGCTCAGCCATATTCTCAAGAGGATGCTTTGCCAACGACCTTTTAAAGAAGAGATCAGTGGTTCCGTGTTCCAGGGCTACCATGGCCATCTTATTCTCTAAATCAGTAATATTCAATGTCTCCTTAGTGAATCGCTTGAGGTAATCCCGTATATTTTCATTCTTCCCTTGCACTACATACATGAGGGATGCAGAACTTTTTTCGTGAAATCTCCCGCTAATGAATTGGCTAACAAAAGCAGCACTCAACTCCTTAAAGGAGCCAATCGAATTCGCAAGTAACCGGCTATACCATCTTTGAGCCATGCCTGACAGGGTTTGAGGGAACGCCCTACACTTCAGGGCATCACTTGCAGGCTACAGCAGCAGTGCGTTTGAGAACGTCCTTACGTGGTTTGCGGGATCACCCGTTCCATCATAAGCCTTAATTGTCGGCATCTTGAACTTCTTTGAGATATGAGCATTCATCACCTCCTCAGTAAACGGAGGTGTGAGATCATCAGGATCCCCAAGTGGCATTAAATCCTTGGGATTACTTCTGGGGGTTTCCACCCTTGTTGTTCTTCCAGTTAGGGCATCAGCCCTTTTCTGTCTCCTTAAGGACCTCTCCAAGTCTATAATGGGAATCCTCCTGTAGTCGGAGGAGGTTGATTTTGATTCAATCTCGCTTGCTCTCTCGTCACGTCGTCCTTCAACTTTAAGATCTCGGCCTCATGAGCCTTGATTCTCTCAGCAGTTGTCAAAGGGGGTCCATCATGGATAGTTTGAGTCCTTCTTCGAGGTTCTCTGCTAGCACGTCGCCTCCTCGGGGCTTCATCGCGATCGTCATCCTCAGATGATGTATCATCAGTATAAGGACCAAAATAATCATAGTACCCTGGTTCAGGGGGGCTAAGCCTCTGATGTAGGGAGGCTGATGAAGCTCATTGATCAACAAAGCATGACCGCTTGGTCCAGGATCCCTTTGTTGCGGGGGATAGTTAGACAGCCCATGTATAGGGTTGGTATTCATAGGGAGCATGATGGTGGAGGTCTGAACTCCTGAGAGTGGTGGACGACTGGTCAGTGGAGAGACCACCATCTGAAGTTGATTGGTCTCCTGACCGGGATGGACAACCACTGGTAAAGTTCTCTCAGCAAGGGGAGTCGTCCCTGTTGGTTGAGAAACTTGAGTTTGAGCAATCGCCCCTATTGATGGGGGTACGTTCCCTTGTTCGGTAACAGCGGGTGGAGCAGAAGCAATGGGGATTGCCTCGGTTGAAACTGGTGTTGTTTTTCGTGTGGTTACCATGGTTGATGTTGTTTCCCACAGACGGCACCAAATGTTTTGGAATAAAAATTAGGGTTACTAAGTTGCGGCTAGGGTTCGTGAGCTTCGTGTTTTAATGGCTGCGCTTGCGTTTCGTGACCTAATTCGGGTCCTTACAAGATGCTTACGTATCTCACAGTTGAGAATCAAGCCAAAAACGTAGTTCTGAGATGATGGGGTCTGGCCCTTTATATAGGCTGTGGAAGCCTTAGATTTAGAGTAGGGTTAGGAGACTTGGTGGGCAAGCCACCTCCTTGGGCCTGATTTTAGATCATTCTTTATAGGAATTAGTCTCCATGTATAATTAGGTGCCTTGGAGGCTACTCATAAAGATTTTATATCCTTATATGACTCCTATTTTCAAGCTGTTAAATAACCCCAATATTAATAATGAAATTAATATTTAATTAGGGTTTTGGGCCTCATTAATGGGCTTCATATTTGGACCAAACTAGGTTTAATTAATGCATCATTAATTATGTCCTTGGGGCTTATTTTTAGCCCATATCAGTTAATTTACTATAATACCCTTTCTTCATCGATTTGATCGATTTGTTTTTTTCTTCATCATTAGAACTAAATTTAATTTAAAAATATCTTTATAAGAGGGATCTTATCCAAATTTTTGGTCTGGTCGCTGTACTACCAAAATTATATGATCCGTTGGATTGAAACTAAACGATCAAGATTAGATCACATAAAAAAGAAATTATAATCTAAAAAGGATATAATTTGAAAATGTTGTATTAGAAGTGAATTTTAAAAAGAAAATTATAATCTAAAAAGGATATAATTAAAAGAGGTTGTATTATAATTGAATTTTAAAAAGAAAATTATATTCTAAAAAGGATATAATTAAAAAAAGTTGTATTAGAATTGAATTTCATTTTTTATTTATTAGTATTAAAAAATTTCATATTTACTATTTGGCCTCTATCTTGAGATCTAGAAATCAGATTTGAATGATTTTACAATCCATGCGAACCTCATAAAATTATCTTTAATTTAGTGATGCTTAATAATTATTATTCAAATAGAAACACTCAGATTATCAAGAGAAAATATACTTACGAATTTTTACATTAATCCTAATCTATGTAGAAGTTCTACATTGATAATGCTATCAATTGTAGAAAACCTAATTGTATATGATTTAAATCATTGACATATACATTTTCGTATTTCAATATAAATTTACTTTTTATTTTATAACATATTAAAATATAAAACATTTTTTATGCTAAATCCAACGATTTTCATCTATTTATTTTAAGATCTTTGTCGTACGGAGGAATAGACGATTATCAAAATTTTGGACAAAATCTATCTTATATACATATACAGAGTACTTTTTAGTTTATAACATATTAAAATATAAAACATTTTTTTATACTAGATCCAACGGGTTTCATCTATTTATTTTAAAATCTTTGTCATACGGAGGAATAGACTACCGATTATCAAAATTTCGGACAAAATCTCTCTTACACTTATTATTAAAATTGTATTTGGTTGTTAGTAGAACTATCTTTAAATAATTATAAGGATATTTTGATAATCAAAACGAATTATAAGTAGAATTCATAAATCAAAAAGAATTTTTAACTTAAAAAATCGTCAATTTCTTCTCTTTTTTGTTTCTGTGTAGATTTAATTATATTAAACCATCATTAATTTAAAGATTATTTTGTTAATTTCATGGGCTTGTAAACGTCCAAATCAAATTTTAAAATTCAAGATAGAGTACAAATATTAAATCGAACATGTAAAATCTTATATATATATATATATATATCAATTTTTAAACCCCAATTTGATATGTAAATTAATAACTTATAAAATTTCATAAAAGTAATATAATTGTAGATATTAAAAAGGAGCCGTGCGTTGCACGGGTTATAAGCTAGTAATTTATAATTTGGTTAACATCTATTTTTGGTTATCCCCTAATTTTGGTTATCCCTTATTCACGTTAGATCTTCAACTCAAATAGATCATGACCGTTAGATACAACAATACTAAAAGTTGTTATATACAAAGGTCTAAGGTTCGATTTCCGCTAACAACATATTATTTAATATTTAATACTAAAATCGTTTAAACCAAACTGGACCATTATATAATAAGATGTTAAAGATTCTAGTAGTTGTAAATTAATATTATAATTTATAGCTCTTAAAAAAAAGATTAAATTTATAGTTATAATGTAATTAGTTAGGTTCCAGGGAGAACTCTTTTAAAAATAGAACCAGAGAACCTAGATTCAAAACTAGATTCTAAAATATTATAAATATTTTCAAAAAATAATTGTACTAACACATTTTAATCGTCATTATATAATTTTTAAAATCAATATTGAATCATTAATTAAATATCGAAAATGATTTATATACAATTTTCGAAAAAATCACTGAGATTCAAAATCAGATTCACAAAATTTAAGAGATTCAAAAACAAATTCCAGAATTTATCATAATTTTTTTTAAAAATTTACAATCAAATTTTTGTGTGTAATTGATTTTTTGGAAGTACGGTAGGGATATAAAAATATTCATAATTTTTTTAGATTTTAAAATTAAAGTTTTAAAGTGGTTCTCTCGGTTATTTTTTTAAGAGGGTTCTCTTTTGAACCTTGGCCATAATGTTTATACATATTATGACCATTGTTTTATAGAGAACCAACTTACGTGCAGAACCGTGGAGAACCACAAATTTTTGATTCTATGATAGAACCAAAGTTTTATTTTTTTGGTTCAATAAAAAAAGACCAGATTTTTTTTTGTTCTACAAAAAAACAATTCTGCACCAAATGCTGACGTGGCAGTGCCATGCCACCTACCACGTGATCAATGTTGACGTGGCAATGCCGCTATCGATGACGCCATCATTGATGATGATGTGGCACTGCCGCGTGGCAGGTGACGTTGCACTGCCATGTCATCACTGCTGACATGACAAGTGACGTGGCACTGCCACATCAATAGTGATGACGTCATCGCTGACATGGTCGTGGCGGTGTCAGAATTTTATTTTATTTTTTGAACAAATTTGGTTCTGCTACAGAATCAGAAAAAATAAGATAATTCTCCACGGTTCTCCACGTAAGATGGTTCTACATGGAGTGGTACTCTACATATTATATCCTTATATATAATCTATACTATTATATAAATTCCGAAACATTGAAAGTTTTGGTACCTGTTTTTTGGTACCAATTTTTTGGTACCTGTTTTTTGGTACTTCATGAATATACTTATGTACCCTTCATTATAAAGAAAAATATATATTAAAGCACCTAAAATAAATTTTAACATAATATAATTAATGGTAATTAGTTGATTGCCTTTTTCATATTTACTTTTAGTTGAAGATGTTACCTTTTATCATATCTTCCAATCATTAATATTACCTTTCGAATTAAAATACGTTTTCTTTTTGATTTAAAACTAATCTTACAATCATTAATATATTAATATAACACCTAAAATAAATTTTAACATAATATAATTAATGGTAATTAGTCGATTGCCTTTTTCATATTTACTTTTAGTTGAAGATGTTACCTTTTATCATATCTTCCAATAATTAATATTACCTTTCGAATTAAAATACATTTCCTTTTTGATTTAAAACTAATCTTACAATCATTAATATATTAATATATACCGGAAAATACCATACAATATTTTTCAATTATTAATAAATTATATTAAAAATATCCTTTGTTTATAATAAGGAAACATTAATATAATCCGTAAACATGTGTATATTAAATTATATTAATTGAAATTAAAAATTATGTAAAAAATAATGATTATATAAATTGGTACCAGTTTTTTGGTACCTATTTTTTGGTACTTCGTGAATTTACTTATTTACCCTTCATTATAAAGAAAAATATATATTAAAACACCTAAAATAAATATTAACATAATATAATTAATGGTAAGTAGTCGATTGCCTTTTTCATGTTTACTTTTAGTTGAAGATGTTTCCTTTTATCATATCTTCCAATCATTAATATTTCCTTTCGAATTAAAATACGTTTCCTTTTTGATTTTAAACTAATCTTACAATCATTAATATATATATCCGAAAATATCGTACCATATTTTTCAATTATTAATAAAATCTATACTATTATATAAAAACCGAAACATTAAAAGTTTTGGTACCTATTTTTTGGTACTTCGTGAATTTACTTACTTACCCTTCATTATAAAAAAAATAAATACACCTAAAATAAGTAATAACATAATATAATTAATGGTAATTAGTCAAGATACTACCTTTTATAAACAACTAAAAACATCAATCGTATTACATCTTTCCATCATTAATATTTCCTTTCGAACTAAAAGTCTAAAACACGTTACCTTTTTAATTTAAAACAAATCTTACAATCTAAAATAAGTAATAACATAATATAATTAATGATAATTAGTCAAGATACTACCTTTTATAAACAACTTAAAACATCAATTGTATCATATATTTCCATTATTAATATTTCCTTTCGAACTAAAAGTCTAAAAGACGTTACCTTTTTAATTTAAAACAAATCTTACAATCTAAAATAAGTAATAACATAATATAATTAATGGTAAGTAATCAAGATATTACATTTTATAAACACCTAAAAACACCAATCGTATCATATATTTCCATCATTAATATGTAATTTCGAACTAAAACACGTTATCTTTTTAATTTAAAACAAATCTTACAATCATTAATATATACCCGAAAATATCACATTAATATAATAAAATAAACGTTAATTAGTCGATTGTCTTTTTCATATTTACTTTTAGTTGAAGATATTACATTTTATAAACACGTAAAAACATGAATCATATCATATCTTTCGATCATTAATATTTCCTTTCGAACTAAAACACCTTAACTTTTTAATTTAAAATAAATCTTTCAATCATTAATATATAACCGAAAATATCACACCATAATTTTCAAGTAAAATATAACACCTAAAATAAATAACAATATAATATAATAAATGGTAATTAGTGGATTGCATTTTTCATATTTACTTTCAGTTGAAGATATTACCTTTTATAAACACCTAAAAAGATCAATTGTATCATATTTTCCAATCATTAATATTTCTAATTAAAACACGTTACCTTTTTAATTTACAACAAATCTTACAATCACTAATATATACTCGAAAATATCGCACCAAAATTTTCAATTATTAATAAAATATATTAAAAATCATATACGTTGTTTATAATAAGGAAACATTATTATAATCTGTAAACATGAGTATATTAAATTATAACAAATTAAAATTAAAAAATTATTAAAATAATGATTATATGAAAACATAATTTTAATATTAAATAAAATTTATAACAGAATACAAGAAACCCGTGCACTGCAATACTAATAATTAATCGATTATCTTTTCAACTAAAACATATCATCTTTCTATTTTTTTTCTAATTAATTTCCTTTTTTTTATAGAAATATAACGGACAACGTTAATTTCTCATTTTCTAAAAAATACTAGGAGCAATTTTAATTAGTAATTGAACATAATTAAATTATAATTAGTATAAACTAATCAATTACCTTTTTCACCTAAAACATGTCACCTTTTTAATTTTCCCGTTTTCTTTTCTATTTTCTCTAACTAAAATATCTCATTTTTCAAGTATATTAAGGGCAGTTCTATTATATGAAATAAAATAGTAATATGATAATACTAATAATTAATTGATTAACCTTTTCAGTTAAAACATATCATTTTTTCTATATTTTATAATTAAAATCCCTTTTTTCCTAGAAATATCACGGGCAACAATAATTTCTCATTTTCTAAAAACATTACAAGCAATTTATTTAGTAAAATAACATAATTAACTTATAATTACTATAAACTAATCAATTACACTTTTCACCTAAAACATGTTATCTTTTTAATTTTCTCTAACCAAATCCTCTATTTTTCCAATTATATCATGGACATTCTATCTAATAAAAAAATAATTTATAATTACTTATAATTAACCGATTATCTTTTTCAACTAAAATCCATCATCTTTTCTAAATTTTTAACTAAAATTCCCCATTTTCTAGAATTATCACGAATAACATTTATATAATTATCATCATATAATCTCATTTAAAAATTTAAGTCTCCAAAAATCATGTTTTAAAAAAATTAATTCAAATAATTAAAAAGTTTAATATAATATTAAAAAAATCCGTGCAACGCACGGGTTTTAAGCTAGTAAGTGTAAAAGTGATTCTATCCATAATTTTGGTTTAGTCACTGTATCGCATCTCAACTGTCGAATCTAATATATTTAAAAATAGACGATCAAGATTATCTCAGATTAAAAAGAAAATTTTAATCTAAAAAGAATATAATTTAAAAAGGTTATATTAGAATGAATTTTAAAAATATCATAAAAATAATCTCAACCGTCTAATCTAATATTTTAAAATAGACAATCAAGATTATATCATAGTAGCTTATAACATGTGCAACGCACGGCTCTTTTTCTAATATTTATTATATTATTATTCTTTATTATTGATTTGTTATTAGTTTACATATCAAATTGTTGTTATGAAATCGATATATATATATATATAGGCTAGCGTTCAAATAGAAACCAACCTTAGAATAGAAACTAGAAACCTATACTAAATAAATTATATTTCATTTATTTTAATGGCCCCGCTAGGGGCACCTTCACAAAAAACTTATAAAATTCTTGGCTCTATTCAACAAAAATATAAAAAAAATTTAAAAATTTTAAAAAAAAAAGTTACTGTTCACGTGCCACGTCATCACGTGAACAGTAACTTTTTTTTTATTTTTTAATTTTTTTTTTTAAATTTTTGTTGAATAGAGCCAATAATTTTAAACGTTTTTTGTATTGGGGTACCCCTAATTTGGTCATTAGATTAGCTTGAAATATTTAATTTAGCTTTAGTTTCTAGTTTCTATTCTAAATTAGTTTCTATTAGAACAAGACCCTATATATATATATACACACATATATATATATATATATATATATATATCTAAGATTTTACACGTTCAATTTATTATGTGTTTTATCTTGAATTCTTAAAACTTGATTTGGATTATTTTAAAGCCTACGTGAAATTAACAAAATAATCTTTAATTTAATGATGATTTAACAATTTTCTCCAATTAAAACTACCAAGAAACAAAAGAGATGAATTTGACGATTTTTTATATTGAAAATTCTATTCTATTTAGGAAATGTACTAATATTTTGTTTTGATTATCAGAATAACCTTCTTATTATTTGAAGATAGTTGTACTAACAACCAAATACAGTTTTAATAATAAGTGTAGGAGGGATTTTATCCAAAATTTGGTAATTGGTAGTCTGGTCCTCAGTACGATAAAATAAATGAAAACTGTTAGATCTTAAATAAATAGATAAAAAATGTTGAATCTAGCATAAAAAATATTTAATATTTTAACATGTAAACTTAAAAGTGTATTTATACCGAAGTACGAAAATGTTCTTGTCAATGATTTAAATTATATATAATTAGGTTTTCTATATTGAATAGGATTATTAATGTAGGTATTCTACACTAAATAGAATTAATGTAAAAATTCATAATTATATTTTCTCTTGAGATTCTAAGTGGTGTCATTTGGACATAGGGATGTAAATGAGCCGAGCCGAGCCGAACTCTAAAATGTTCATGTATCGTTTATTAAGAAATTATCGAACTCGAACTCGAGCTCGAACTTGAATCGAGCCAAAAAATATGTTTGAGCTCGATTCGTTAAGATAAAATTTTGTTCGCGAACAGTTCATGAACACCTCACGAACCTGTCTCTTGAACTTACTCACGAACTTTTGCTTTCGAACAACTCATTAAGCTTGTTCACGAGCTTGTTCATGTAATTATGCTCACGAATAAATCTTAAACATTGCTCACGAATAAATCTTAAACATTGCTCACGAGCTCACTTACGAACAACTCATAAATCATAAATCATCAACCAATAATAATAAATCATCAACCAATAAAATTCTCACATTCCAATTCCAAAAAACAAACAAAGTTTGATTTAAAAATAAAGGGCAAAGAAACGTAATTGTTAACGAACTCAATTATCGAACTTATCCACAAACATGTTCATGAAGTATGTTCGCGAGCCTATTCACGAACTACGTTCACGAACACGTTAATCGAACTTGTTCACGAGCTATCGAGTCGAACTTTACCGTGATCAAGTTCAGCTCGTTTATAAATCGATCCTAAAAATCATGTTCAAGATTGACTCGTTTATGAATCGAACCGAACCCGAATCGAGTTTTTTTCGAACCGAACACCGAGCCGTTCGCGAGTGTATCGGTTCATTTACAGCCCTATTTGGACAATATTGTTAATCATCACTAAATTAAAGATAATTTTATGAGTTTCGCGTGGACTGTAAAATCATCAAAATATGATTTCTATATCTCGAGATAGAGCCTAAATAGTAAATATGAACTTTTTTTATTGTTAATAAATTAATAAATAAAATTCAGTTCTAACATAATGTTTTATATCATTTTCAGATTGTAACTTCTTTTTAAAATTCAATTCTAATACAACCTTTTTAATTATTTCCATTTTAGATTATAATTTTCTTTTTAATATGATATAATCTTGCTCATTTATTTTTAAAATTATTATATTCGACGGTTGAGATTATTTTGGCCGTACAGTGTGATAAGTGGATTTTATATCCACTTGGAGCGTTCCATATCGGCTTAAATTGATTTACTTGGCCTCAAGTTTGTGGTGTTTTTGATGTGTTTTGTGTTTAGTTATGCAAGTTTGCAAAATATCGTTTAGGGTTGGTGTTTTCGTCAATTTTGGAGATGATTTGAGCAATGGAATGAAGGATGGCGTATTTCCCTAGGTTACCATGAAGATCATAACACTTAAGAATTGAAGAACGGGAAGTGGCAAAAGAATTGGAAGAGAAAACGGAGGAGAAATGAGCAATTTGTGGATTCGGATTTCAGGGAAGGTTGCGCAGTCTACACTGTTTTGGCCATATCTGGAGTTCTAAAAGTCCATTTTCAGCGATTTTACTGTCCACGCGAAGCTTGGGAAATTTTCTTGAAGTCTAAAGCAAAAAATAAATTCTGCCAGAAAGTGACTGCGCAGAAAGTGCGCAGGGTGCGCGAGAAACATGCCCAGAGTGCGCAGAAAGTGGGCAGGGTGCGCACCAAAACGCTGAAATTCCCGTTTTTCCTGATTTTTAGCCCTAATTCGAATTTAAGTTGTATTTTTAGGTATTTTCTTGATGGACAAGACTTCTAGAGCCTATTTAAACACATCCTACCATTGTAATTTGTATCACCATTACATATCAATTACTTAGGTTTATTTGTATCTTTTCATATCTTGTTTCATTATCATGGTTTCACTTGATCCCATGATGACGAGAGGTTCGATTATGAACTAATCGTTGTCATGGGATTCTAACGGAGTTATATATGTAGCTTAGTAGTTTGATTGCTTTAAAGATTTATGTGTGGTGAATTCTTGATATCCTTGTATGGTTGTGCTTTATGAATTTAGATGCGTAGCTAACATCTAATTTGTTAATCTCTTGCGAAACGAGAGTGGATCTTCAGATTTAGAACTTGCCATGCTATCATAGGATAGGTTGATGTTTTAACATCATGATTTGTAGCATAAATAGAGATATTAAGCTGCCCTATGTGATCAATATAGACAACTTGTTCTTCAACCGTTATGTTTTCAAATCTTATAGAGATATAGGGTCTAAGCATAATTGGTGTCTATTTATCTTTTATCTCTTTTGTGGATGTATGTTTAGTTTGGTATTCGTATACTGAGAAGTAGCGTGTACTTGTTTCGTGTTGTCTGATCAGATATCATAACCATCACATGCATTGATTAAAGGCATCAACTTTAAGCGAAGTATTTAATGAATTTAGGATCCCATGTTTACTCTTGTAGGAGTAATTCGATTTTAATTTTCATTAGATAATTAATTCTTAGTTGTTAATTTATTTCTTAGTTAATTTAAATAATCAAAACCCAAATTTGTTAATTGTCTTAGCAGTGAATAATAATCATACATTGTTGCATAGGTACATTTACTGAATTAAAACCATAACCAGATCTCTGTGGGAACGAACTTGACTTATTCATATATTACTTGTGACCACGTACGCTTGCGTGATTTAGTGCAAACAAGTTTTTGGCGCCGCTACCAGGGATCATCGGTGTTTTATTTTTAGTTTATGTGTTTGTCATCAGTGGTCATTAGAGTTCACTGACTCAGATTGTTTCTTATATAGTTATTTAGTTTTATGTGTTGCAGGTAGCAATAGGAGAACCAGCAGCAGCAGCGAAAGCATTAATGTATTATTCTCAGCCAAAGATCAATGACGTCCAATTTAGCATTGTCAGGCTAGCTATTGTAGCTAATACTTTCGAAATCAAGCCTAGCATAATTCAGATGGTGCAGAATTCGGTTCAGTTTGGGGGTGCTCCGACTGAAGATCCTAACATGCATATTCGGAATTTCATTGAGATCTGCGACACTTTCAAGATCAACGGGGTGTCGGAAGATGCTATCAAATTGATACTTTTCCTATTCTCTTTGAGGGATAAAGCTAAGGGCTGGTTGCACTCTCTACCAGCAGGTTCTATTTTGACATGGGAGGATCTCGCAGAGATTTCTCACTAAATTTTTCCCAATGGCAAAGACCGCAGCAATCAGGAACGCTATTACTCAATTTTCACAGCAGTCTAAAGAATCTTTGTGCGAGGCTTGGGAGCGATATAAGGAGATGCTAAGGAAGTGTCCACATCATGGGATGCCTGATTGGATGGTGATTAACTACTTTTATAATGTTTGGGTGCACAGTCAAGACCAATGCTAGATGCAGCATCAGGTGGAGCTTTATGGGCTAAGAGCTATGTGGAAGCTTATGAGCTAATTGAGATGATGGCTGCGAATGAATACCAGAATCCATCTCAGAGATTATCACAAGGCAAATTAGCAGGAATTCTGGAAGTTAATACCGTCACAGCTCTAGCAGCTCAGCTAGAGGCACTTAATAAGAAATTGGATTTTATGTCAAAGCATGGGGTGCCTCAAGTTGTTAGTGTTTGTGAGCTATGTGAGGGCGCACATGAGACGAGTCAATGTGTCCTATCTTCTGAATCGGCACAGTTTGTGAGCAACTTCAAGCAACCTTCGCAACCAGCTCCAGCCACCTATCATCCCAATTTCGGCTGGAGCGACAATCAAGATTTTCAGCAGCAACAGTTTCATGAGGATGATGGTCAATCTTCGAATGAAAAATCTGAATTGGATGAATTGAGGTTGATGATTAAAAGTCAGAAGGTATCTCTCAAGACATTGGAGAATCAGATTGGGCAAATTGCAAGTGCCTTTCTCAACGGACCGCAGGGAGTTCTTCCTAGTGACACAGAGGTGAATCCATGAAAACAAGATGGCATGGATCAGGTTAATGCCATAACACTCAGATCTGGAATAGTCACGAATGATCAGAATTCAGCAATTGAGGATGAAGAAGAAATATAAGATCAAGACCCTACAGAAAAAGAAGAACATTCTGTTTTGTCAGAACCTGTGGTGGATAGTGATGAGGAGGAAGAGTGTGAGTCGCTAGGCTTGGCTGATCTATGGGATTCTCATGTGTGGATTTATGAGGTTGTTTCATGGTCAAATCTTGAGGATAGTGCAATTGAGTCTTTTCTTGAGGAAGATGCTTTGTTAGAGTATGAGAGCAATAAAGATCTTCATGAGTTGTATATAGGAATTTTACTTCTGATGAGATGTTAGAAGAATTGAAGGTCATTTATTCTAAGCATGAAATTCAACTTGAGGATAGTTCTTTTGATCCTAAGTCTGTGGTTAAGACTTCTGTTGGTGAACTACCCACTTCCGTTCTTAATCCGTCTATTTCTACTCTTGATCAGTCTTTGGTAGTTAATAATGATAATCATCGTGTTGAAGAAGCTTCCAAACTCGAGCTTAAACCACCAGATCACTTGAGGTATGTATACTTGGGTCAATCATCTACTTTGCCTATTATTATTGTTGCTAACTTGTCAGGTAGTAAAGAGAACAATGTTACTAACACTTTTGAGGAGCAAAGAAGGCTGAAACTTGTCATCGAGGATGTAGCCCCGGAAAAGATAATTAAATGGCCATATAGAGATACGGTGTAGAAATTTTCAAGAGAAAAAGCCATTGCCATGTCTAGCTAAAGACTTTAAACAAATGTGCTTCGTGGGAGGCAACCCACGCTTTTCGGCATTTTTATTTAGGTATGTTCCTACTATCCTTTGTATTACCTTCCATTGAATATTCTAAGTTTGGGGGTGGTTTGGGGATAAGTAGTGTGTGGTATGTCATTGTGTTCATATAGATATCATGTTTTGCGTAGTAGGTGTAATTCATGCATGTTTGTTCGTATTATTTATGTTTGTTTCATGTAGGACATTCTGTTTTTATTTTCGTATACCATGTGATTTCATTTTATTTGCATTTTCATGGCATGCATATTTCATGATCCCTTAGGACGAGCTGATTCTGATTGGTAGGTAGGTGTTTTATTGAGTGTGGTAATGATGAATAGAGGGTTGATTTATAGTTTTTAGGAATTGACTTGCATGCTTCGGAACAAAACGTTTACACAGTCTCATCGTTTGCTTTTGGGCTAGGTTGAGGTCATGCTTGTTTGGTTGTTTTGAGATTTAATCACTTGATTATATTTAGAATTTTCGTTATTCCCTTGATGGCGTAGGAGAACTTAAGTCTAAGTTTGGGGGAAAACAGGGATTTCATGCTAATTGTTCATAGTTGTCAATAATGGCTAGGTGTCAAATGGCTAGTAGCCGGCTCATATTTATATGAGTAGTCTAGGGTTGGAAAATGAGAATTCTCATTCCAGATTGCATGAAAAAAAATTAGAAAAAAAGAGAAAAACAAAAAAGAAAAAAAAAAAGTCAGAAGTTTCGATTGTTAAATGCAGAATTAACCAGGGTAAGCTCTTTAATACTCGAGTAATTAAGTCTGAGGGGACTTAGTGCTAGTAACCTAAAGCCATTGTAGTTTGGGATTGCTGACCTAACACACGCTACATGGGTATTATTGTATAAGCCTTTTGGGGTCTCATTCATTGCACGGTTAAATAAGCATGCCTGTTTATTATGTGTCGTAGTTGTTGCTTAGTAATAAAGCATGGTTTCTGGTTAACTCAGATGAGGATGGAGGTGTTTCGAAGTTATGAAATGTTTACCGTCTATTCTATTTATAAACTTGTGATTGTCTTGGCAAAGAACATGTATGATTTTGATATAGTTTTAGGAGTATTTCTGATGAGCATCGCACACACGCACGTTTCTGTTCATGTATTGTTAGTATACGGGGACTTAGTCGAGCTCTACTTGGATTTAGTTGCATTCTTTGAGATGTTTGCTTGCTAGTTGGTTTGGTTAGTTTGAAGGGGATCTTTGCATTTTCATATTAGTTGCATTCATGCATTGCATTGTTATTGCATTGTTATTGCATTGTTTAGTTAAATGGATTTTGTGGGTACATTAACTATAAGACCTCACTCGTCCACTAGGGTTGCCTAGGGGTTTAAAGGGCTTGTTGCATATGCCAAATGCAACCGTGATCACCTACGGAAGTGGTAATAGTTAGTTGTATATAGTTTATTTGTTTATGCTTGAGGACAAGCATCAGTTTAAATTTGGGGGTGTGATAAGTGGATTTTATATCCACATGGAGCGTTCCATATCGGCTTAAATTGATTTACTAGGCCTCAAGTTTGTGGTGTTTTTGATGTGTTTAGTTGTGCAGGTTTGCGAAATATCGTTTAGGATTGGTGTTTTCGTCAATTTTGGAGATGATTTGCGCAATGAAATGAAGGATGGCGTGTTTTCCTAGGCTACCATGAAGATCATAACGCTTAAGAATTGAAGAACGGGAATTGGTAAAAGAATCGGAAGAGAAAACGGAGGAGAAATGAGCAATTTGTGGAAAATTCGGATTTCCGGGAAGGTTGCGCAGTCTACACTGTTTTGGCCATATCTGGAGTTCTAGAAGTCCGTTTTCAGCGATCTTACTGTCCACGCGAAGCTTGAGAAATTTTGTTGAAGTCTAAAGCAAAAAATAAATTCTGCCAGAAAGTGACTGCGCAGAAAGTGCGCAGGGTGCGCGAGAAACAGGCCCAGAGTGCGCAGACTTCGCAGAAAGTGGGCAGGGTGCGCACCAAAACGCTGAAATTCCTGTTTTTCCTGATTTTTAGCCCTAATTCGAATTTAAGTTGTATTTTTAGGTATTTTCTTGATGGGCAAGACTTCTAGAGCCTATTTAAACACATCCTACCATTGTAATTTGTATCACCATTACATATCAATTACTTAGGTTTATTTGTATCTTTTCATATCTTGTTTCATTATTATGGTTTCACTTGATCCCATGATGATGAGAGGTTCGATTATGAACTAATCGTTGTCATGGGATTCTAACGGAGTTATCTATGTAGCTTAGTAGTTTGATTGCTTTAAAGATTTATGTGTGGTGAATTCTTGATATCCTTGTATGGTTGTGCTTTATGAATTTAGATGCGTAGCTAACATCTAATTTGTTAATCTTTTGCGAAACGAGAGTGGATCTTGAGATTTAGAACTTGCCATGCTAGCATAGGATAGGTTGATGTTTTAACATCATGATTTGTAGCGTAAATAGAGATATTAAGCTGCCCTATGTGATCAATATAGACAACTTGTTCTTCAACCGTTATGTTTTCAAATCTTATAGAGATATAGGGTCTAAGCATAATTGGTGTCTATTCATTTTCTATCTCTTTTGTGGATGTTTGTTTAGTTTGGTATTCGTATACTGAGAAGTAGCGTGTACTTGTTTCGTGTTGTCTGATCAGATATCATAACCATCACATGCATTGATTAAAGGCATCAACTCTAAGCGAAGTATTTAATGAAGTTAGGATCCCATGTTTACTCTTGTAGGAGTAATTCGATTTTAATTTTCATTAGATAATTAATTATTAGTTGTTAATTTATTTCTTAGTTAATTTAGATAATCAAAACTCAAATTTGTTAATTGTCTTAGCAGTGAATAATAATCATACATTGTTGCATAGGTACATCTACTGAATTAAAACCATAACCAGATCTCTGTGGGAATGAACTTGACTTATTCATATATTACTTGTGACCACGTACGCTTGCATGATTTAGTGCAAACACAGTGACCAAACCAAAATTATAAGATCACTCTTATGCTTATTATATATAAGGATATAATTAAAAAGAAAATTATATATTAAAAAGGATATAATTTAAAAAGGTTATATTAGAATTGAATTTAAAAAAATTATAATAGAAAAAACATGTAATTAAAAAAGGTGTATTAAAATTGAATTTTTTTTTATTTATTAGTATTAAAGAAAATTCATATTTACTATTTGGCTCTATCTTGTGACCTAGAAATCAGATTTGGATGATTCAATAGCCAACGCGAAACTCATAAAATTATCTTTAGTCTTTAGTTTAGTGATGCTTTAATAACTATTATCCAAATGGAAACACTCCAAAAGTTCAAGAAAAAATATAATAACAAATTTTTGCATTAATCCTGTTCAATGTAAAAGATCTAAATTAATAATCATATTCAATTTAGAAAACCTAATTATATATTATTCAAATAATTGACATACACCTTTTATATTTCGATATACATACAATTTCAGTTTACATATTAAAAAATTAAATATTTTGTTATGCTAGATCCAACGGTTTTCATCTACTTATTTTAAGAACTAACGGTTCTTATTTATTTTATCATACTGAGACAGACTACCGATTACCAAAATTTTGGACAAACTCCCTTTTACACTTATTATTAAAACTGTACTTGGTTGTTGGTGAAACTATCTTCAAATAATTTTAAATAAGGGTGTTTTGAAAATCAAAATGAAATTAAAGTAGATTTCATAAATTGAATAGAATTTTCAACGTAAAATCGTTAATTTCTTTTTTCTTTTGTTTCTGCATAGTTCTAGTTGGAAAATAATTATTCAATCATCACTAAATTAAATATTATTTTGTTAATTTCATGTGGACTGTAATATCATTCAAATCAAATTTTAAGAATTCTAGATAGAACACAAATATTAAATTGAAAGTGTAAAATTTTATGTGTATTAATTTTTTAACAATAACTTGATATGTAAATCAATAACATATAAATGTTACAAATATTAATATAATTATAAATATTAAAATGGAGTCGTGGATTATACGGGTTATAAGCTATAGTATATAACAAAAAAAGTAAATTATTTATATATATATAATAATGAGTTTATTGTTAACATGTTGTAAATATAAGCAAAATTAATTTGTTTGGTCTTTAAATAATTTAAATTAAATTATATGAACGTTATACGTAGACTAAAAATTGTTAAATATATATACTTTTACATAAATGTAATGTATAATATTAATATGTATCAAATTTTACTTTATATTTCTTTAAATCATAATTTCATTATAATTTCAACAAAAATTAAAAAAACAATATATTATAAAGTTCAAACCGTGGTTCGAAAACGAACCAATCCGTTGGTCCGGTTTGGTTTGGTCTTGGTATTTAATTGGTCTGGTTTGGTTTTGATTTTTGAAAAATCAATTATATTGGTTCAGTTCGAAAAGTATAAGAATCCGGAACAAACCAATCCGAACACCCAATACTCCATACATCCCATTTTATGTTCCTTTTTTTAAAAATTACGCATATTAAGAAAAAGTTAAATTGGATAAATGAAAAATGAAGATAGAGTTAAGTTTTAAAAAAAGTCAAACATTGAAAGCAATAAATGTATATCGGGGATAGTTTTAGAAAATTAGTGTTAAATTTGTATGAAAATAAGGATTATGTGTTTCATGTGTTGATGTAGTGGTTTGAACTTTCGGCTTCTCTAAAAGAGGTCAAGAGTTCGAATACTGAGGTGTGCGTGTGTTGTAATTATAAAAAAAGGAATATGTAATTTGAAACAATTTTTTTTTTGTATTGTAACTATAAAAAAAAATGTAATTTGGAACAATTTTTTTTCTAAAAGTGACGTGTATTATGAAACGAAGGGATAGATAAAATTTCCTCTTCTAAATTTATTACTTTTATGCTGATTTTTTCTGCGTGCCTTCATTTGTTTCTCTTCTAAATTCATCAATGCTGATCTTTAAGCTGATTCATCAAGTGTATTTTCTATGCAAGAGTAAGAGTAAGACCCTGCTACGTTGCTTCTACTCAAATAACTTTACTCTTACAAGAATTTATGAAAACAAATGAACAATATGACTCTTGTACAACCACACTTAAATATCAGGGGTGTGCACCTGACAAAAAAAAAAAAAAATCAGGGGTGCATGAGTCGGTTCGGTCCGGTCCGGTTTTTACGAAAACCGTTATTAAGCCGTATATATCGGTTCGGTTGATATCTACTTATTAATTATAACCGAATCGTTCGATACGGTTTTTTTGGTTCGGTTAACCGTTGATCGGTTTCGGTTTTTTCCGTTTTTTATCTATTTATATATAATTCAATAAATACAAAAAATAATTTTTATTAGTCTAAAAATAAAGTCAGAGATGATGTCAAATTCTTTATCGAAGCTACTAGATGATTGAAGACCAGGAAGACTATACTACATATTATTTAGACCGAAGCTTCCGCCACGGATGGCACACCCAGTCGGAAACTAATGTCTATTTAAAAACCAAACCAAACATACCCAGTATATCTCGCATGAAGCAGGGTCTGTGGAGGGTAAAATGTAAGCAGACCATACCCCTACTTTACAGTAGAGAGGCTGTTTCCGTGAAGACCCCCAGCTTAGTGCATCGAATAGCAAAGTGAATTTTATACAAAGATGATAATGGTGGGTAAAGTAGTCGACCGAACCTGGGCCCATGGCCTGGATCTCATGGGGCTTACCTACTCGGGCAAGGGACACTCCTCTCCTGATCTAGGAAGACCTCCGACCAAGCTCCCTGCGCCTGCAAAGACAGAAAACAGAAGACAATATGAAGATGAAAAGCCAAGCTTCTGAGCTAATGCTTCTACTTCATTTGTTCTATTATGCAGGCAAGAACTACAAAAGAAAAAAAAAGTAGCAGTACTTAAAAATGTTGCAAGTCATAGCATTATCTATTATACATTAAATATATAAAAGTTTTGTAAATGAAAATTTATGAATTTTAAAATATGTGTGATTAAAAATAAAAATTTATTACATATTTTAATACATAATTTAATAATATACTCCCTCCGTCCCTCATGGTTGTTTACATGGGGTAGGGGTGAACACGGGACGGGTTGGGGCGGGTTGAGGGAAAAAACAACCCAACCCAATTAATACGGGTTTTTTAAAAAATAACCCGTTCAACCCACGGTTTTGGACGGGGCGGGTTGGTCGGGTTTTGAACGGTCCGGGTTGGGTTAGGGCGGGTTGGTCGGGTTGCAAATCGAAAGAACTTTGCAAAAAGTGCAAAAAATTTTGCCCAGAAAATGCAGAAATTCTTCCCAGAAAATGTAGAATTGTGTTGCAGAATGTAGAAAATGTGTTACAGAATGTGTTGTAGAATGTTACAGAATGTAGAAAGTGTTGTAGAAGGTAGAAAATGTGTTGCAGAGTGTGTTGCAGAATGTAGAAAGTGTTGCAGAATGTGTTGCAGAATGTAGAAAATGCAAAAACTGCAGAAAATGAATGCAAAAAACTGTATAAAATATTTAATCAATATGTATTGTATGTAAACGGGTTGAGTTAGGGTTAAAATTTGTTAAACCATAACCCAATCCAATTAGTACGGGTTTTTTAAAAATCAACCCATTCAACCCACGAGTTTGGACGGGGCGGGTTGGTCGGGCGAAATAAGGAGCGGGTTGGGTAAATTTTGTTCACCCCATGATGGGGGATGGACACGGAGACCAAGAAACTGTGTAAACAATGAGTAAAGTAAGATGAAAAGTGGGTAAAGTGTTGGGACCTATTAATATTTAATTATAGATTTGAGATAGTGGAGGAAAGTAGTGGGTGTAATAGTGTTTTTTATTGTTAAATATATGAGATAGGGGGTGTAATAGTGGAAGAAACTTACTATTTTTGGAATATAAAGAAATTAGAGGGACACCCCAAAATAATAACTGTAAAGAAATGAAAGGGACAGAGGGAGTATATTATAATATATTTTCGGTTCGGTTGATGAGATAAAACCATAACCGAAATCAAACCATTATTAAGGTTAGGTTTCGGTTCCGTTTTTCGGTTTTTTTTTCGGTTTCGGTTTTTCTCGGTTTTTTAAGATTTTTCGGTTCAATTTCAATTTTCTTTGCTCACCCCTACTTAATATACAAAAACTGCAATATCTGGTTTCGTTTAGCATATCTTTACAGATATGTAACCACAAACAACTTTACTCCTTATAATTAGCAAAAAAAAAAAAAAAAAACTTTACTCCTTACAAGAATTTATGAAAACGACAGGAAATTTCCTCCTAGGTCTTTTCAGAAACTTGACAACTACTGACCAAACAAAAAACCCTCCTAGGTCTTTTCAGAAACTTTACAACTACTGACCAAACAAAAAATTGAACAGCTAAAGAGCAGGTAAACAATTAAAAGTGACATTTTATCAATATCCATTCCACCAAAATGTAATCTGAATATACATGGTATCTAATAGCTTGTGTATTCACAAAGTTGTATGCAACTTTATTTTTTCCTAAGATCCCAAAAGGCATACTACTGCAGATTCAACTGATGATGATATAATATGTTTAAGGCCATCTATTTCATCAACTATATGCCAAAACCAGAAATATCTCATCACCACCTTGTGAATGCACGTCTACTAAATACTACCTGAATCTGGACATGGAACTAATTCCGCTAGAAATCACAATCTCACTTTGAATTTTCAGGGAAAACTATTCAATTTAGCGTCCTTGTTCTCGCAAGTCTCTCCAAAAGGCAAAAGCTACAACAGATCGTCGGGAATGTACAACAGCAGCAATGACATGTTGACGAGTCTCAAGCCTGAAGTACCTGACAATGTACAATATGACTCTTTGGTCCATTCCGACCAGCTATGCTAGACCAAATATTTGTGAATAGAGTCCTGAAGTGGCCTTTCCCAGCGATATTTTCCCAAAGCTGAGGATTACTCTCAACTCGTTTGTCTGGACTCGATACATCAACCAAACTGAGGCTCATGTTGTTCCGAATAATGCAAAGCTTTCCATTAAGAGGGACAAGAGCAGCAGCCTCGAGAGCACGAGAACCACCGAGATGGAGCTTACTGTCAATAAATCTTCTCCAAGAGTTTGAAGCTTCATCATACACCCTAAGCTTGCACCCATCACGGCAATCTAATGCATAGAGCTTCCCATTCATAGAGATGCTAGGATTGCGCCACCCAGCAACCAACGCATCACTGATCGGTGTCCATGAATTAGATCCCGGAATGTAAGCTTCACTAAGGACCTCCCTGTGGGACCCAAGTCCTTTTAAGAACCACATTCCATCATGAACTACCCCGATAAAAGGAACCATTGCAGTGCTCATGTCTGAAACAAAATTCCAACGGTTTCTATTCGGATCATAAACTTCAGCAGAACGGAGAGTCCTCTGAATTCCCTCACATTCACCACCAGCCACGTAAAGACAGTTATTTATGACACAAGAACCAAAAAAATGTCTTTTCCGCAGCATGTCTGGAGCCCTATGCCATTTATTTGTTCGAGCATTATAGAAAATAACTCGTCTCATTGAGCCCTTGATGGGATCTTTTCCTCCAAATAAGTACAGGTGACAACCACTTAAAACAGCACAACCAAATCCAACAGCTTCACTGTACTCACCTGGAACAGGTGGCAGTGGCTGCCATAGCTGATAGGTTGGATCAAATGCATGCCAAGAGATCCTTCCATCACGGTCTCTTTTGATAACATAAATCCACTCTTCAGCCATTCCAAGACTTTTCCTGAGAGAGTAGAAAAAGTTTCCTGCAAGAAGCCTACTCCACCTTTTGCATACAAGACGGAGCTTGTTATGTTCAACACGCGGAACTCTAATTAGACAAGCGATAGCAAGATCATCAGGAAGTCCAGGCAAGAGGGGTGGCTGAATTCTGGTCCTCTCCCTGCGAGAGCTTTTAGTCTTGTGTGCACGAGGAATGATATCAGGCTGGATGCAAAGTTTTGATCCTGGAACAAATTTTCTTGCCCCTGCAACAGTTTTTAATCCAGCATCTACTTTGCAGTAACATGAAATGGAATCTACCTGAGAAAATTTCCATGTAAAAAAACAAATAACAAATGACCAACACATAAAATATTTAATGGACAACAGAAAAGATAAGTATAAATCAGCTTACAGGCACGAGAGCAATATTTGTTTCTAGCATATTATCATCATTCGTACTGATGGGTAGACAGGTGTAATTTAATAGGTGGAAAATTATCATGTTGAGGACAGATAACACCCCTATTATTAACCAATGGCTACCCAGTAGGTGCTCGCATGAAAGAAGATTTATTACAGGACTGTAACATGAGCCTTTGAAAACCATAAAATTTTGGCTTTCTAAGAAATTCAAAGGGAAAATCTGACGCTATTATAACAGAGCAAGAGTGCATCATTATTAATTATTACACCACAACCATTAAACCTCATCTAAGCATTCTTTTATGAAATAAGTGAGAAGCATTTTACATATAAAACAGAGAAAAATGTGAGGAGTCCAGACATGCATTGAGATCAAAGGGTACAGCAAAAACCATCCAAAATGTACATGTTGACGCTTCAGGGACCAAAATGTGGAGATTAAGTCGTAAGAGAGTGGTATATATGAACACAAAACATAGAAATTAGAGAACACCAAAGACAGTCACTGCATATTTTCAAAGCGGTAAGGAATCACTGTTTACATAATATTAGAATCACTCTTCCTGGGTTAATCTTCATTAGACAGGATGAATGAGGAATACTGTATATTAATGGCTCGTCTTGCACTTCTGATGTGCCATCATTTCACATGCCATAAACAGTAATAATATCTATTGGTACTTTGAGTCCATGGGGAGAGTAGAACATGAAAAGAGAGGAATATTAGAGTAAGGCTAATAACAAGGGCAGAGGTCTCTGCTAATTAGCTCTGTCACTCAGTAAGGCAAAGAGATACTTTAATCTCCTCCACTTCAATTTCCATTTTAGAATATTTAATATCTGCTTCGCAGTTTTTCCTGTTATCTGCCACATCTGTCTTTTTAAAGTCTTCATCTCAACTGTGCGGCTCCTCGTGCAAAGCACTACAATTACTTGCAAACTTTAAAATGACCAACTCTAGATTCTTAAAATGTCTCCAACGAATAAAAGATTTTGGATCCTATAGTCCAAGGGTACAGAAACACCATATATGAAAGTTGAGTTTAGGGTCAAACCTATGGATTGGTAACGCTCCATGTCTCCTTTTTCTCCAAGGTTCTTTTTCCAAAATTGTCCTTTAACTTAGGAGCATAGTTCAAAGTTGTGGTTTACTGGTATCAAAAGGTGTATTAAACAATTAGTCGAATTAATTGGAAGAGTTATCATTGCTTTTACTGAAAAATGGTAGCTGTCTAGCTGATAAAATCATTAGCAGAGACGAAGTTGGAAGAGAGAAGGAAAATACCACGCTTTTCGATACTGTTATTGACTCAAAGATTTGGACATATGCGCTCACAAGTAAAAGATATATATAAGGTATGTACAAGTAAAAGGAAAAACAAAATAGATTCTGATGGTTGTGGACAGGTTAAGCTGTGAAAGTGGTATATCCCGGAAAAGAGTGAAGAAAACATGATAGCATGAAAGAAAGATATAGTCGAGGGAAAGGAATTTAAGACAACTTGCCCCGTCCCCCTTTTCAAAAAAAAGATTTTTATCAGGACGGCGTATGTGGTACCCATATTCTAACAGGTGAATTCGTCAGTCATAGCTACCCAGTACTCCTCCACAGGTTAGACGAGAACAAGGGGCACACAATAAAAGAATGTGGATTGATTAAGTAGGCAGAATGCCTACTACATATCTACTTGGTCATCTGGGAAATTAAGAATTTAAAGTTCTATTACCAAATGGAGAATATCTTAGGTCCACCTTATCATAGCAAAATATAGAGACAAGTAGCCAAGCTGCGGAGTAGGTAATGTCTGCATTGAACATGTAAAAAAAGGCCTGTTCTTTCTGTCTTGGAAATGAAGGTTTAGCAGATCAAGTTTGAAAAAAGATACAAGATTATATAAGGCAGACAATACTCACTGTATACCATTGTTTCTCAAGCAAACCAAGATCAAGGATAAAACTCATCAAAGAAATATTGGACCAAAGCGAAAAAGAAAACAAAATCATTATCGACATTCCTTTCAGCATTAAAAAACTGAACTAGGTTAAACAACAGATCTAAAGTGGCTCCAGAAGTACATAATAAAGACTCAACACTTAATAACTCATCTAAGAATTCAGTGGGGAAAACCCAAAGTGCAGATACAATCTAAAATACTACTTGATATACACCAACAGCAACAGATTTAACCTATGATAGAAACAAATATCTTCATCAAATTTCGAGAAATTTGTCAAAGACTGCATTTTTAAGCAAGAACAGCATCTGGGTATACCAAAAAATCACTTATACATACCAAGACTTCTTGTAACATTGCATATCTAAGAAATAAAATTCCATCTGGGTAAAAATAAAAAGACTTACCAGGGGAGCTTGAACTCTAAAACCCCTGTGTACATTTGGAGACCTTTCAACAGATTGCTCCATCTTCAAAACTACATAATCATATATAAAAAAAAATGGAATCAAATCTCAATCCAAATATAAATATAATCAAGACTTATCAGAACTAAAAAAGAAATCTTTACCAATAGACCCAGATCAAGAACTCTTCAAATCAGACCCCCAATTCTCAAATCTGATCCCAGAAAGAGGATAGAGACAATTCAAATAAATGTCAACACCAAAAGGGCCAATTTTTATGCAAAAAAGAAAGAAGAAAAATACTGCTTAGGAGTTGGAGCTAAATAGCAGCTCCAAGAGGGGGTGGTCTTTTTTCACACAGAGAGATAGAGAGAGAGGAGAGAGGAGAGAGGAGAGAGGAGAGATTAATAGGGTCTTTAAGAGCATGTACAGCGTTGGGGGCCGTTTGTGCCTCGGGACAAACGATTCTCCTGACAATTGCTTGCCAAGTCACCCGAAGTGGGTTTTATAAAAAACTGACTCCCACCCATCCAATGCAAGCCCATTTTTCACAATTTATAGGACTTCTTTATGTTGTTATTATATTATTATATATTAACGTCTCTTTGTTTCATACTCCGTAACAGTCAAGGCAGCAGCTTTTCTCTGATAAAAAATATAAAAAACTCGAATGGCACCGACCCGGCGAAGTGACCCCAAGCCATTTTTTTGAAATTGCTCCAATGCATCCCAGTGCCATAATTCAATGACCAAGTCATTTTGTTTGTCCCTAGACATGAAACGGCCTCGCGCTGCAGATGCTCTAAGTGAAGGTTCCAGCTGGACCCATTACCTTTAAATACCATCTACTACTATACAACTAGTAGTAAGTGTAGGTGTTAATTAGATTTGCTAATGAATACATTAACATACTTTAACTTGTAATCTCTCCTGCTTCCAAGTCTTGGGTACAGGACAAAAAGACCTTACCTGGGGTGTTAGCTGCAAACATTTAATGATTCTATAAAAATGTACTCCCTCCGTCCCAACGATTTGTTATCGTTTGCTTTTAACACGGAAACCAAGAATTAAGATTAAAATAAGTGAAGTAGTGGGTGTAATAGTGATTTTATTGTTAAAATAAATAAAGTAGTGGATGTAATAGTGATTTAATTGTTAAAATAAGTGAAGTAGTGGGTGTAATAGTGTAAAGTATTGTTAAAAGGGTTTGTCTAGTGTGTGCCCAAGGGCACATGCTAAGAATCCGTGCTTGATGAGTTGTCAAATTTTGATTGGTGAATATTTATGTGAATGCAGGGGGGTCCATCATTATTAATGAAATCTCCACCAATCAAAATTTGACAACTAAGCTAGCACGGATTCTTAGCATGTGCCCTTGGGCACACACTAGAAAATTCGTTGTTAAAATAAGTGAAGTAGTGGGTGTAATAGTGTTAAAACTTACTATTTTAGGAAACGTAAAGAATTGGTTGGGACGTCCCAAAAAGGAAAGTGTAAACAATTGGTTGGGACAGAGGGAGTACTTCCTCTGTCTCGGTACGTGTTTCTCGTTTTGAATTTTTGTATTATTCATTATAATTCATTATAAGTGATTGATTACTAATTTACGTATAATTTATAAGACAAAATATAGTAATTAGTGATCTTGTTGGATTCGTATTTATGAGTACTTTAATATAGTGAAGTTTTTATATTTAATACTAATAAGAAATTGAAGATATTAACTATTAAAAATGTGCATTAGCAAACATATTTTAAAAAACATGAAACATATTATGAGAGGAAAGCTATTATGAGAGAGATGAAATAGTACATTAAGTTTTTAAAGCTATGCTACAGGTTACTTTGATTATTACTGTAATCAGTACAGTATAATTTATAAATAAGTACTACTTCGCTCAGATGTCGTTTTTTAAAACAAATAATATTTCTTAATATGAAATTTTAATTTTTATAAAAATAATTTTATGCATAGTAAAATTATTCATATACTATTTTTTTGGAGCAAATTATTCATATTATATCCTACTAGCTTATAACCCGTGCAACGCACGATTCTTTTTTTAATATCTATAATTATATTATTTTTTTAATTTTATATGTTATTAATTTACATATCAAATTGTTGTTAAAAAATTGATATATATAAGATTTTACACATTCGATATAATATTTATACTCTATCTTGAATTCTTAAAATTTGATTTGAACGATTTTACAGCCCACGTGAAATTAACAAAATAATGTTTAATTTAGTAATGGTTTAACAATTATTTTCCAATTAAACCTACGCAGAAACAAAAGAGATACACAGAAACAAAAGAGAGAAACAAAAGAGAGAAGAAATTGACGATTTTTTACATTGAGAATTCTATTCCATTTATGAATTCTACTTATAATTCGTTTTGATTATCATAAAAATACCCTTATTTTTATTATTATTTGAAGATTGTTTTACTAACAACCAAATACAATTTTAATAATAAGTGTATGAGAGATTGTTGAGTATTGAATACAGTAAAAGAATACAGAGGGGGGTGAATGGATTCTTGAACTTTTTCTCGTTCATGAATCTGTGTAGCAAGATATGTGTTTGTGTGTGCAAATGTGTAGGTGCGGATAAAGAACAACACAAGACACAATATCACTTTAATCTAATATTTTATTAGATAAAGAGTGCTACAATCTGTGAATACAAATGGTAGTATTCTCAGCTTCGTTTTTCTCAGAGAGATATATCTTACAATGTGTATGAAAAACTTAACCAACTAAAGAAGTGAGATTGTATTCTTATAGAACATGAATACAACTCATTTACTACAAATAAAGTTACAGGATGAATTACTTTCTTGCATGTCTATCCTTTTTAAGTAAACATCCAAACAGCTACAGATTTGACTTTGCAACATTCTGTTCAGATCCACTTCTTTAGCTCTTTGTCTCTTCTATATCTCTCCAAGCTTCCTTGTAGGCTTTCCAAAGTACACTACAGATTGTGGTCCATAAAGCACTTTAGCTTGTTGCAAGTTTCTGACTTGTATAATTTCTTCAGTAGTTTGTCTCCAAGAATGTATTCGAGAAGTGGCTAAGTGATTGATTCGAGAAATAGGATTAGATAACTCTGAGTTCTCGAATACTGTATGATTGACATATCGAATCACTTCTCGAATAACACTTGTCTTCAGGGTTCCTTGAGTTATCGAATAGAACACTTGACTTGTCGAATCCCTGAGATATCGAATAGCTTTCTGAGTCCTTGAGATATCGAATGAAACTTTGACTTGTTGACTCTTTGAGAACTCGAATACCACTTTGACTTGTTGACTTCTTGAGTTCTCGAATAGAGTGTTAGACATGTCGAATCTCTGAGATATCGAATAGTTCATTCAGAGATATCGAACAGTGTCTTCTCAGATATCGAATCTCTGACTTCTCGAATGCTAGACTTCTCGAATAGACAAATGTACTTCTCGAATTGGTACTTAGGCAAATTCTTCATTTTCTTCAAATCCCAACTGTGATTATTTGACAATCTTTATCTTCTTGCTTGAGGCATGAACCTTGGAACTTCTTTCAAGCATTATTCTTGACTTTATAAGTATAGTTACACAACTAGGATTTGATGCCTATTACAAGTACAAAACAAATAGAAACTCTACAACTAGAGGTTCCCTCAGTTAAAAGGTCATATCGGTAATGCATAGCATTACACATACTTAGGCTTGTTATATTATTAGCACAGGCATGTCTCTGTGACCAACAATCTCCCCCAAATTGTGAGTAAGACCCTTAGTCACAATTTCATGCCTGATAACAAGCCTAACATACATAAAGATAAAACTTTGACAATTACAGGTATGTAGATTGATTGAGAACAGAATGGAATTACAAGTTGAGTAATCTTACAATATGGTGAAATACTAGCCGTTCTCATTTGATTCTATCTCCATTGCTTTGGCTTGTAGATCATCATATGCTTTCTGTTTCCTTTCTTTCTCCCTCCTTGCATTCTCATCCATAGCTCTTATGATTTCTGCCATAGCATCCAATTCTTCAAGCAGGATAGAGTTTTTGAAATCTTCAAGTACTGGTTTTAGTATGTTGGCAGGATAGTGATTGAGTAGGTTCATTCTGATGTTAACATGATCTCCATTTCTCTTATACTTTACAACATAGGGATTGAATTGAACTCTACACAATCCCTTTGCCCTTAGCTCTTCTGCTTCAACTTCCAGTCTATCAATTTCTTTCTCCCTTTCTAGCCATTTCTCAAAACATCCCTTCCTTATTTCTTCAGCATGATCTCTCTTCATTTTCACAAAGTCATTCAGCTCCAGCTTCCATACTCTCTCCACTTTGTCTTCAGTATCCAACAGTGCAATGATTCTTTCTATCTCATATAACTTGCCCCAATTTTGACAACCCCCTTGTTTGAATGTCATCTGTCTCCCATCAGTGTACTTGATCTCAAGGCAGTCATTCACAATTGTAGCAGAGTAGATTCTTTGAGCTTTTAGAAATTGCAGTTGATCTTCATCAAAATCTTCATCAAGTGGTTGGAGTTTCAGTCCTGGATAGATAGTTAGGGCTCTAGACTTGGGTGGCTTCACTCTTCTTGCAGCTTGTTTGAATTTAACCTTTTTCACTTGGTGGCTTGGTAGAAACTTGTGACCTCTGTTGGTAGACCAGAGTAGTATTCCATTAGCAGTTTGCTTTCTGAAACATACATATGGTTTCTTGATTTGAATCTTCTTCTCTTCTTGAGGTGGCAAAACAGTTGCAGAAGCCATTGAATCAGATTTTGGTAGGTCATTACTAACAGTATTCACCCTAAACTTAGAGTCTTGTGTTGTGGTGAGTTTACTGCTAGCAATGCCTAAGGCTTGCTGTTTTCCAATTTTCCTCTCATAGATTTTACCTTGGTCATCACCATTTTTCTTGTCTTTGTTGTCTCTCTTCTTCTTGTCTTGATCACCCTTATCACTCTTGTGATGTCTTCTCCTCCCATCACTTTTGTCTTCATCTTTATCATCCTTATCCCTCCTAGGCTTGGCTATTTATGGAATTACACCAGTTGCAATGAATTCTCTGAGAATATGCAATGCCTCAATCTCTTCAGCTGACCTTACACCCTTCTTCTTTTGCAGTTGATCAACAATGGCAATGATAAGTCTGTGGTTCTGAGGAGTGGGATTACTGGGAATGACCAACTGTTTGACATCTTGAATTTTGGTGCCAGATTGATAAAGTATGGTCCATGGGTTAGAGCACACTTCAGGCAGTCTGGCTTGTTGCTCATTCCTCAAGTCATTGTATAGACTTTTGTTATTCTCATTTGCCTTTCTTTTCTCTATTAGCTTGATTAGGGCATCCACCTCTGTGTACTTTAGACCCTGAAGAGTTTCATAGGTTAGATGCCAAATCTTGGACTTCGAAATCATCAAAATCTCCTTGAACCATGAGCTGTTGATCTTCTTGGGTATGACAGTGAAGTATTCAACCTGATCCTTCAAACTCCTCAGATATGATAGCATGTCACCACCAGCATGTTTCTTTAGGGCTTTCAGAAACTCCAAGAAGGCTTCATCATGATAAACATTTGAATTAGCAACTTCTTGTAGCTTGGCCTCAGTTATCAATTTTGCTTCTACAGGCTTGGCACTTTCAACTTTGGAGAATGGAGGTTTGTCAGATGGCATACTCCCTGCAACCACTGTGGTGGTGATTGATTGTTGTTGGCTTCCTGGAGTGGTGATGTGCACAGTTGGTAGGGTGACAACTAGCAGAGAGGTTGGAGGCTCATCCACTTTAGATTTTCCTTTGCCTGACACATGAGTTTTACCTCTAGCCCTTTGATGGCCACCCTCACTGATCTTGATGCCCTTTTCTTGAGGTCTCTCCCCCTTAGCCTGATGCTTCCCCTTACGATTTGAGTCCTTTGAGCTTCTCTTCTCCCCCTTAGACTTGTTGACAGGCACTGAGGATGGAGTGAGAGCCTCATCAGGTAAAGGGAGTCCCATGTGCTTCATCATTGTAGATAACATAGTTTGTTGATGCAGAAGAACATCAGCTGTGGTGGAGGCTTGAGTGCTCAACTGCTCAGAAACTGTAGTCACTGTGCCTGCAATATTGGCATTGGATTGTCTGAGAGAAACCACCTCCCTTTCAAGAGTTTCCACCTTTGTGAAGAGCTCAGTGGCCTTAAAACCAGATAGAGATTGGTCTTGGAGTCTCTTCACCTCAAACTTGGTTATCTCATGCACAGGGACCTCAGTGACCAGTTTGTCTCTATATTGATTTGCAAAGAGTGTCCTGAGCATGGAATTGGCCTCAGTTGTCTGATCTGTTAAAGTTTGAAATTTGTGCCCTAGACCTATGACAGCATCCTTCAGTATGCCTAAACCATTGTCCATTTTGGTGCATGTAGAGCTGCAGAGTTTGACATCCTTGAGAACCCTGTCCAATTAAGGGAACCTTACATCAAAGGCCCTCTTTATCTCTCCCACAGACATAGCTGTTGCATCACTCACCTTGTGGACTTCTGATTTAACACCTTTGCCAAGGTAGTGGGCAGCCTTGAGGAAGCCCTTGTAAGAATCATTAATGGCTTCATACACCTCTCCAGGAGTTAAGGATTTAGCATTTGACCCGAGTGAAGTGATGTATTCCTCCCTTAGATATTTGAGGGCTTCAGAGAGAGTGACATCATACTTCCCTTGCATCCAGGCATCTACATTGCCATCTCTCTCATCCTCAGCTACAATCTTCTCTCTTTGACTCTCCATATCTTCTTTATGACAGAGTAAGATTGCTTCATAGTTTGGATTGGACAGGTTTGATGTGACTAGGTGTTGAGCAATTTTTACAAACTCAGGAATCTGATCCACAACCAAGCTTTGGAGTGCTTCAACCGTCAATTGTGGTGGAACAGACCCTGATCCTGAAGCACTGTCATGTTGCACAGGCTTCAGCCATTATGACATAAAGTCAGAGCTAGAGCTAGGCAAGCTAGACTCCTCAGTTATAGATGCAACTTCTGTAACCGGATGGATAGACTCTACTACTGTTGTCTCCACAGGAGTGGGATGAGTTACAACAGTAGTTGACACAGGCACGGAGTCTCTAGTGATAACTTGTGAATCCTCTGTGTTTGTGATGGTTGAAAGAGTTTGTCCTAAACTCCAATCATGTATGATGATTTAGGAAGAACTTTCTTGTTCTCTTATTTAAATTCATTAATATTAATAAAAGACTTATTTGTTTTTATTACGGGCCTTATCTATTTAAAGTGTTTTAAATAAGATATTCCATGGTTTAAAGTAAAGCTTCTAGAATTATAATGAGATTATAATAGTGAGATCTAGAAGATGATAACTCTAGACCTAAACAGTTCCTGATCATAGGATAACTAATTGGAAGTTAGTGAATCCGCAAAGATTGGTACATACTATGCTTGCTCCTTTTAGGAGGATGTCTGTTCTCATAGGCATTTGTGTGGTGACACTATAGCTAGTATGTAGGTGCTTATTAGGGAATAAGTTCACTGAACATGACTCGATAAGTTGAACAACTAATGGAGTTTACTCACGTGTCGATAGTTGTTCACTGAGTGATAGTTGTACAAGTGTCCTTAGACTTGAGATCGTTAGAGTAATCTTGTATATAATGAACTGTGCTTTGGTTTAGTCCTTAGTCTCAAGGACATCCATTAGGTCTATTCTGGGCATAGGGATTTGTGTATGGAGATAGTTAACGGTCAATAAAGGATCTACCCCTTCCAGTAAAGGAAGAGAATATCCTATGCTATTCTTATGATGCTAGTTCCGGAATCTCTGGCCAGAGTGTATGAAATTAGAAAGAAGTTTCTAATTTGCATTAATATGAACTTTGCATTATGAATAAGAAATCATATGATTAAATTTGATAGGCTTGACACGAGATCCATGCCTTGTATTTAATCGGGATATTGTAGGGTAAAAGGAATTGATTGTACGGTAACTAGTCACTGACAGGTTCTTGGTATTCTAAGCAGTGAATTCATATTATCCGGATAGTCGCGATATGTTGAGAAGCATCACTCACGATGTAGAATAAATATAATTATTCTATTAATTATATTTAATGAATTTTAGAATTCATATAAATAATAAATAAAAAGTTTATTATTATTTATTTCTACTACCGGCTTAATATTGAACCTACAGGGTCACATCATAAAAGAATATTTTCTTTGATGAAAAGTTTTAAATTTTGAGAGAGAGAATTATTTTCTAAATAGTTTAGAAAAAGAAATAATGATTAAAATAGTTTTAATTATTACTAAAGCATTTTATAAGATAAAATGTGGGGTTAAGATATATTATTAAGATAATATTAAAAAAAACCCTAAGCAAGCCCTATAAATAGAATGAGATGGCTCATTCTAAAGATCATCTTAGTTTTTGTGAAAAACCTAAAGAAGGAGCTAGCCTCCATCTCTCTCTCTCTCTTCCAAAAACTCCATTTTTATAAAAACTTGGTTTTATAAAAAGCTTCATCGAAGAGGATAATTCTTGGTGGATACCGGTAGAGTGCTTCACACTCTGAGAAGCAACTGCTAGCAACCATATATTATAAAGCTTCGATTTTTCAAGGTAAGGTTTCGATTCCTCCGCTATTTCTGTTTTATATAATTTTCTATATGCACGATACATGGTTTTTACGGAAATAATTGTTATTTGCGCTTCCGCTCGTCCGTAAATTCCTTCAATGGTGTCATCAGGATATGCCCCAGCATGCATTCCCTCACCATCTAAATGTGGTACCTGGGTGGTGAGCAAAGTGTCATGCACTAAGTCACTTGAGTCCATTGGCTCACCAAGAGAAAAGAATTCTTGGTGATCAATGCCTTGCTCTTCAATTTCTTGAATTACAGGCTCCAAAGAAATTTGAGATGTAGATTCTGGAAGAGAAGTGTCTTTTATAATGGATTTTGGCAACTCCCCCTGAGAAATAGAGGGAGTTTCAAGTGTGATGTGCTCTCCACTCAGTGTTGTGCCAGCCTTATCACTCTCATGTGCTGACTCTTTACATGTAGGTGCATTGGGGAGGATGCTTGATTCTATAGATGCACCTTGTTGAGAGGATACATCTAGTGAACTGTTTGCCCCTGATTTTACAACTTCAGCCATTTGTGTGACTGAAGAGGTGGTTTTAGATTTCTTCTTCTTTTGTCTCTATAGGGGTGACTCAGGTTCCTCACTTTCTAAACCTAGTTCAACAACTAATGCTGCTTCAGATAATATGTTCAAGGGTACAGACACTATCTCCTTTTCACTTTTTTTTACTAACATCACCCTTTTAAGAGGATGATGCAGTTGGCTCACTGTGTGGTAGAGTGTTTGGTTGAGAGGGTTGGTTAGCAAGCCCTGGGTTAGCATATTGTACTACTTGCTTAGGCTTAGCTAACTCAGATCTAGAAGCACATGTTGGCATGTTGGCATATTGCACTGATTTGATCATAGTTTGACTTCCTTGTAGTGAAGACTTGAAGAATGGTGGCAAAGACATAACTCCATTCCTTCCTCAAGAACTTTCTATTCAAGTGACCAAGTTTGATTTTGTCTGAGTAGTGAATGAAATCAAATAAGTCCTCCAATTCACCATTTGTGGCTTGATTGTCATATACCTCCTGTTGTAAGCCCAGTGCTTGATTCATGTCTTCAGTGGTGATTGTGAATTCCTTGTCCTGAATCTTGTAGTAGACTATGTATGATGTTATTGCGCTTTCTAGGGCCACAACTTCCACAGTAGCTGTTCTCCAAAACTGTTCCAGTAGGTCTAGATACAGAGTTCGGTTGGCGGAGAGTGCATCCTTGATGTATGACTCAGACATCCGTCGAACAAAGCATTTGAAGTTTGTATTTGGAGCTTCGACATCACTTGAGATAGCAATGAAGTTGGTGTTGAATTTCACAGTTGCCATTGATACAGAGATTAGAGAGAAGAGAACGAAGGTTGAAGAAGAAATTTAGCTTTTGAGATTAGGGTTTACAAGGGTTTTGGAATTTTAGATGCTTGAGAAATGGAATGAAATGAATTGAATAGATGTAGAATTGTATAAGTATGAAGTACTTGAATTATCGATAAGATATAAGTTTTGTATCGACAAGTCAAGCATTCGAGAAGTAGAAAACAACTATTCGAGAAGTCAAGAAAGGCTTAATCGATATCTCAAGCAGGTTGAAAACTCACAGCTGGCAGTTATCTAACTTAGAATAAATTCTAAATTAGGTAAAATATGTTGTTTCTATGAGTGTTTTAAAAATTCTGAATAAAAAATCCAAAAACGGTTAAGATTCAGCGAGAATTTAGCCTTTTCAAATGATTCGAGAACTCAAACATAGTATTCGAGAACTCTGTCATTAGAGAACTAAAATACTCTATTCGAGAACTCAAGCATTTCTCTGTTCGATTTCTCTAAAGACTCTATTCGAGAACTCAAGAGTGTCCTAAATAGACTTGTTAGAGAAGTCGAACATTAAGAAGAGATGAACCATTCGAGAAGTACTCTGACTTATCGAAAAGTTCTTTTCACTCATAAAAATTTAATTTTCACTATCTTTTAAAATTCACCAGACATATTCTATAAAGAATATTCTAACAAATTAAATAGTGATTTTCTCAAAACACTCATAGAAATTCCAAGTTGACAAAATATGATTTTCCAACATATGCAACAGATTTGAAATATTTATAAATCATATTTCAGCCAACACTTACTCCAAAAATATTGAGAATTTAGATAAAGTAAGTGTTTATTGCTGCAACAATCTAGGTGATATATTCACTTAGCTAGAATCTGAAGAATTCAGCATTCCAATCTCACTAACCAACCTTGTGAAGGTGGCTTCATCTAATGGCTTAGTGAATATGTCAGCTAGTTGTTTATCTGTAGAGACATAATGCAACTCAATGGTTCCATTAGTTGCATGTTCTCTAATAAAATGATATCTGATGTCAATGTGCTCTGTCCTAGAATGATTGACAGGATTAGCAACTATAGAGATTGCACTTGTGTTGTCACACATGATTGGAATTCTTTCCAACACAAGTCCATAATCTCTAAGTTGATTTCTAATCCAAAGCACTTGAGCACAGCAACTTCCAGCAGTATTCAGCCTCAGCTGTAGAATTTGACACATATTGTTGTTTCTTGCTATACCAAGAGACTAACCTTTGTCCAAGAAACTGGCAGCTACCTGAGGTGCTTTTCCTATCCACTCTGCATCCAGCATAATCAGCATCAGAATAACCAAGCAGATTGAACCCTGTGTCCTTAGGATACCATAAACCCAAGTTTGGAGTGCCCTTTAGATATCTAAAGATCCTTTTTATAGCAATCAAATGTGACTCTTTTGGATTTGATTGAAACCTTGCACACAAACATGTGGCAAACATGATGTCTGGCCTACTTGCAGTGAGGTAGAGTAGAGAACCAACCATGCCTCTGTAGACTGAGATATCTACTTTCTTGCCTTTAGCATCTTCATCCAATTTAGTGGCAGTGGCCATGGGTGTCTTTGCCGGTGAGCAGTCTTCTAAGTCAAACTTCTTCAATAAATCCTTGATGTACTTGGTTTGACTGATAAAAATGTCATCCTTCCTTTAAATAACTTGCAATCCAAGAAAGAATGTTAACTCTCCCATCATACTCATCACATATCTGCTCTGCATGAGTTTAGAGAATTTCTCACACAGCTTCTCATTTGTAGAGCCAAATATAATATCATCCACATAGATCTGAACTAGGATAATGTCATCACCATGTTTCTTGTAAAATAGTGTCTTGTCCAATGTGCCTCTAGTGAATTGATTTTCAAGGAGAAATTGTGATAAAGTATCATACCATATATACCCTTGGAGCCTGCTTAAGTCCATACAATGCCTTAAGCAATCTGTAGACAAATTCTGAAAAATGTGGATCCTCAAAGCTAGGTGGTTGTTGCACATAAACTTCTTCTTCCAACTCTCCATTCAGAAATGCACTCTTGACATCCATTTGATAAACTTTAAAGTTTGAATGAGCAGCAAATGCCAAGAATATTCTGATGGCTTCCAATCTAGAAACAGGAGCAAATGTCTCATCATAATCAATGCCTTCCTGTTGAGAGTATCCTTTTGCAACCAACCTTGCTCTGTTTTTTACTATTACACCATCTTCATCCATCTTATTTTTCAGAACTCATTTTGTTCCAACAATGGTTCTGTTCTTTGGTGCAGGCACAAGTTCCCATACTTTGTTTCTTTCAAATTGATTCAGCTCCTCTTGCATGGCAATAATCCAATCTGGATCCAATAGTGCATCATCAAGTTTCTTAGGCTCAATCTGAGATAGAAAACAACCATAGAGACACTCATTTTGAGTTGCTCTCCTAGTTCTTACTCCTGCATTTGGATCTCCAATAATTTGCTCTGCAGTGTGTGATCTATCCCATTTCCTGGAATGCTCAGTCTGATTTCTCAACCTTGATGTTGCTTCATCATCCAACTCATGATCATTCTCATTTCCTCCTCCTGTGAAGTTGCCACTATTCACAGGTGTGTCTTGGATGCTTGTTTCTCCACTGTTGATTGGCACAGATTCTTCTCTTGTATCATCATTCACTTGAGTTTGTTGAACTACAATTTCAACTTCAGTTTCAATCTCTTCATCAGAATCATCTAGACTTTCAAATCTTAGTGGATCTTTACTTCATCATTGGCTTCTTCTAATCTAGGTAGTTTGCTGTCATCAAATGTCACATCTGTGCTTTCCATGATTTTATTTTGACTGATGACATAAACTTTGTATGCAGTTCTTTCCATAGAGTAGCCAAGAAAAATTCCTTCAAATGCCTTTGCATCAAACTTTCCAACATATTCTGAATTATCCTTCAATACAAAGCACTTGCTTCCAAAAGTATGAACATACTTTAGAGTAGGCTTCTTTCCAGTCATCAAATTATAAGGTGTCTTTCCTGTGTTTTTGTTGATGAGGGTTCTGTTCTGGATATAGCATGCAGTGCTCATAGCCTCAGCCTAAAAACATGTAGGCATCTTTGCATCAAGCAACATTGTTCTAGCAGCCTCAATTAGAGTTCTATTCTTTTTCTCAACAACTCCATTTTGTTGTGGAGTCCTTGGAGCTAAGAATTGAAGAGAAATACCATTCTCTTTGCAGAATGCTTCAAGCATGGCATTTATGAACTCTGTTCCATTATCACTTCTCAATGCAATCACACTTGCATTGTTGGCCTTTACTTCCTTGTCAACTTTCTTTATGTGCTCAATGATTACTTGTGGAGCCTTATCTTTTGATGCCAGAAATTCCACCCATGTATACCTTGTAAAGTCATCAACCATCACCAAGGCATACTTCTTTCTTCCTAGTGACATAATGTTAACAGGCCCAAACAAATCCATATGAATTAGTTGCAGGGGCTTGGTTATTTATGTCACTGTCTTTGACTTGTGGCTTGATCTTTTCATTTTTCCTTTTTGACAGGCCTCACACATTCCTTCTTGACAGAATTCAAGTGTGGGCATGCCTCTCACTAACTCTCTTTTGACTAGAGAATTAATGGCTTTAAAGTTCAGGTGTGATAACTTCTTGTGCCACAACCAACAATCTTCATTTGATGCTTTTGAATAAAAGCAACAAACTTTGTCCTTGTTTGCAGAGTCCATATTGGCTACAAATAGGCTTCCTTTTCTTACTCCAGATAGAGCAAAATCACCAGTCTTCTTGTGGGTAATCAAACATTCATCCTTGTCAAAATTCACCTTGAATCCTCTATCAGTAAACTGACCAACACTTAGCAGATTATGCTTGAGTCCCTTGACTAGTGCTACATCTTCAATGATGACATTACCAACTTCCAACTTGCCATATCCCAGTGTGTTACCCATGCTGTCATCTCCAAAAGCAACCATTGGGCCAGCCTTCTCCTCATACTATGATAGCAGGGTCATATCACCAGTCATGTGATTTGAGCATCCACTGTCCAAAATCCACATGACCTACTTTTCACTTTCTTTGCCCTGAAAACACAAAGGTATTACTTCTCCTTTGGTACCCAAACAAGTTTGGGTCAATGTGACTTAGAAACAGTTTTATCATAAACAACTTGTTTATCAACTTTCTTGGTGTTAGTCTTCTTGTCATTGTTGGAAGTCTTAGAACCTGAAGTTTCAGACTTAGGTGACAGAGGTACCTTCCTAGCTCTAGGAGGACTTGAAGACTTTGACCTTGTGGAGTGTGTGTGAGAATTGTGACTGATACAACCATCAATGAATTGCCTTCTCAAATTGAAACAGCTAGTCATAACATTCATATAATAACCGAAACTTTAAAAATTTTGGTACCTGTTTTTTGGTACTTCGTGAATTTACTTATCTACCCTTCATTAAAAAGAAAAATATATTCGATATCTATGCTATTAAAACACATAAAATAAATAATAACACAACATAATATAATTAATGGTAATTAGTAGATTGTCTTTTTCACATTTATTTTTGATAAGTGGATTTTATATCCACTTGGAATGTCTCCGTTCGGCTTAAATTGATTGTTTTGGACTCAAGTTTGTGTAGTTTTGATGTGTTTTGTGTAGTTGTGCAGGTTTGCAAGAATATCTAAGCTTTTGTCGTTTTTGGAGATTTAATTGATTAAAATTCGGATTTTCCGGGAAGGTTGCGCAGCTTATACTGTTTTGGCCATATCTGGAGTTCTAGAAGTCCGTTTTCAGCGATCTTACTGCCCACGCGAAGCTTGAGAGATTTTCTACAACCTGGGATAGGAAACAAGTGCAAGGGACGTGCTGAATGAAGTCGCACACGTGTTCTTATAAAAGAAGGCCATGAATTTACTATTTTGCCCTTTTTCTAATTCTAATTGTATTTTGGGCAGTTTTGGGTACCTTCTTTAAATCCTAATTGTAATAGAAGGTAATATCTTGCTGGGCAAGATTTGTAGAGCCTATTTAAAACACATCCTACCATTGTAAATCATAACAATTCATAGCTTTTAATCGTATCAAGGTACTTTCGATCTTCAATTCTTTCTTCAATATTATGTTTTCATTCATTATTATTATGTTTTCTTTATTAAATATGCATAACTAATTCTCTAATCTGAGGATTGGGTAGTATTCCTTGGTATTCATGTGTGTTTAATTATCTGCGATTTTCTTGCTTTGCTGATCTGTTATTGAGGGCTTAACACAATTAGGGGAGTCATGAACCTTTGATTGGATTTTAGGGATTGTAATAACTTGGAAGAGGAGTTGCAATTTTAGTATATGATTTAACAGACATAACTCGAATATTTGATTGGAAGATTAATAGGAGAGTTGTGAGACTTATAATTCTTGGAGCTTAATAGTTTATGATTGTCTTTGATTGTATCACGGAAGTGACAATTAGGGTATAGTTGTAGACATTATATTGTATCTTGGAAGAGAACATTATAACCTTAGAAGAATTGTTTTCAGCAGAGTAAGAACATAGACATCACATGGATATTGAATGTGCATTGAAACCAAGTGAAGAACCCCAGTTCTTGGATTGTTTTCCTTATATATTTTATTCTCGATTTATAATTAGTCTTAATTAGTTTATAAACAACCCAAACATTCTTTTACACTTCTAAATTGTGAGAGATAAGAAACTTGAACTTGATATTAAATTCAGTCCTTCCCTGCGAACGAACAACAAAAATACTATTAACAATTTTTAGTTAAAGATATTATCTTTTATAAACACTTAAAAACATGAATCATATCATATATTCCAATCATTAATATTTCCTTTCGAATTAAAATGCGTTACCTTTTTTATTTAAAATAAATAATAACATAATATAATTAATGATAATTAGTCGATTGCCTTTTTCACATTACTTTTAGTTGAAGATATTACCTTTTATAATTAAAACAAATTATCTTTTCGATTTAAAACTAATCTTATCACACCATATTTTTCAATTATTAATAAAATATATTAAAAATCCATATACGTTATTTATAATATGGCAATATTAGTATAATTTGTAAACATAAGTATATTAAAATATATTAAATTAAAATTAAAAAATCATTAAAAATAATGATTATATAAAAACATAATTGTAATATTAAATAAAATTTATAACATAATAAAAGAAACACCATATCAATAAATTTTATTTATAACATAATAAAATTTTATTATAATTTTATAAATTTATATCTTCCAATGAATAATTTTTTTCTAATTTAAATACGTTAACTTTTAATTTAAAACATAATCTTGCAATAATTAATATATACCCAAAAATATCAGACCATATCTTTTAGGGAATTTATCAAATATGTCCCAAATTAAGGGGTGCTTTTATGTTTATATCACATTTTATTCATAATTTATAAATATGTCCTATGGTTAAAATCTAACTCACATATAACTCATATACATATAATTATATATATATTTATACTAATTAAGACTATAATGTCCCCTCTCCCACCCACTTCATATCCTCCTCCTGGCCCCGCAGGGGCACAACCATTCAACGGAAATACCCACGCGACCCACCCACCGGAACCACCTCATCCATCGATGCCGCCACCACCACCACCTCCCCCTTCGAGCTAGGCCCCGCAGGAGCACCTAGTGCAGCAATCATGTTAGCTTGCTGAGATGCTGCTGAACTTATAAGATAAATATCTTTAGGGCAATGTGTTAATTGTACTATCGTTTTACTTCTTTTAATTCTCGTTTTACTTCCTTTAATTCCTTACGTGTGATACTATCAGAAGCAAAAAGAAAAAAGTGGTGTCCTGGGATCGTTCCATTAATGATTATGTTTGATGCATATAGAATAGTTGACAACTTAAATAAGCTTCTAAAGAAATAATTGCTTCATAACATTTCTCTAGAGGAATTAGGATAATTAGGACTTAGGAGGACAAAAATGTCTTTTAATGATATAAAGTTAGTAAGTTAATCATGGTTATATTTGAAAATGGGACATATTAGTAAAATGGGACATATTTATAATTAAAATTAAAAATAGGACATATCCATAAACAACCTTTTCAAATGGGATATATTAGAAAAAAACCCTATCTTCTAATCACTAACAAAATATAATAGAAATTCTTATACTACGAATAATGACCGTTAGATTTTTAGTAAAAAATCAGAACTGTTAGATCTAATGATTAGATATATTATATGATTAAATTAATTTACTAAAATTTATATTAAATAATTTAAATTAAATTAAAATATTATAAATAATGATTATATAAAAATACAATTGTAACATAAAATAAAATTTATTACATATCAAAAGAAATTCGCGAATCGCACGGGTTATAAGCTAGTATTGTTAATTTCAATGTTGACCGTCTAAAGTATAATCGTATTAGCATTTTTTGATATAGATAACTAACCGTACCTAAAATAAAAGACAATATTTTTTTAATAATAACATTTAAATGAATACAAGTAATTATTTATTTTACATTTCATTTGTAACTTAACACTTTTAGCATAATAATTTGTGCGAGACACAAACTATTTTTTAAAGTCCAACTTAAAATTTAATATTACTATCGTTCAAGTATTATTTTGATTATGATCGAATTTTACATATTGATTCAATAATATTATATGCAATATAAAATGAAAGAATGCCCAAAATACATCACTTTTGGAGTCCAACTCCCCAAAATACCCGTATGCGCGAGAGACCGCCCTTTTTGCCCACGGACTGCGCATGTTGGAAACGCGCATAGTGGGATACACATTATTAGAATGCGTCTATTGAGATACGCATTCGTAGAATGCGTATTGACGTGGGATGACATCATTTTTTGCTAACAAGCTACGGCGACTGAACGAAGCTCCAAATCGCCTCTTCAATCGCCTCCTTCGTTCACGACACTCAGGCAACCTCCACTCCTCCTAATGGCAAAAAAACGTAACCCAGACTTTGATCTTCCCTTTCCCCCGTTCGTGTGTTGAAATTTGGTCCCGTAGGGGCAAGTATAGACCTACCGGAACACTAGATCGGAAAATATATTTGGTTTTGGGATTTTCATATCCGGCTAAACAAACACAAATTAATTGGTACAGGCATGTAGAGGTTTGGACTACGATTGTTTTGGTATGTACAACGTAAGTACTCGTTCTCTGTAAAGAGTGAACGACTCGATTGAGATTTTGGTCGAAAAAACTCACCGGCGGCAGATCGAAGGAAATGAACAGTAACATGGAATACGCATGTTGTACATGCGTGTCTTCAAACACGCATGCACAACATGCGTATCTCCATTATATTTTCACAGTCCCACATCTATGTTTTACACACTCCACGCATTATACACATGCGTGGTGATCGTCCATGCATTTCCGAAATGCGTGTGGCCTGTACGCATGTGTGTGATGCGCAGTCTGTGGGTAAAAAGGGCTAACTGTTCCGCCGGTAGGTATTTTGGGTAGGAGGAATTAAATGGTGGGTATTTTGGTTTTTCACCCATATAAAACCGGGTCAATGCTTATGAATAATACCCTTACATAAGAAATAATTAAAAACGCCAAAAAAAACTTACATAAAATCAAATTTAAATTCTAATTTTCACTTCAAAAATGGTTTTTTACGAATAAAAATAGAATCTAATAAAAATTAGGATTAAATATAACATGATAAATTATTGTTATATATATATATATATATAAAAGATTCTGTAGTGGCTTACTGAATTCTGTGTAACATTTTATTTGTAAATTTAGATAAGGTTCTACGTTAGATTCGATATGTTAAGCTTAATTGTTGTTTAAGTTTGTGATTTGTATCATAACAAATAAATTTTTATGGGAAAAAAAATATTCTGATGGTGTTCTTTATTATTTTTCATATAATGTGTTCTTTCTATAGTGCAACTCTATAAATATATATATTATTTTTAAAATAGTTTGATTTCTATGCATTTTTCAAGTTGCATTGATAGTAAAATTCTTTTTTTAATTAATAACTAGTTGAATTTTTTCTTCTTAATTCACATAAAATATGAAATCAGGATCCAAACTGACCTTTTGAAACATTCACCATTATTAAAATAACATAAATTATTATATTATTTTAAATTATGATATTAACTCAATGTTTTTTTAAATCAGTCAATGTAAATCAAACCAAAGAAACCCCTTTGGTTAGGTTTTTTTAGGTTTTTGGGTTTTTAATACTGTTGGGGTTTTTAATTTATTATATCAGTATATTATGCTATTTTTGAACGGAGTTAGTTTTAGTGACTAATTTAGTTGTTTTTAATTTTTTAGGTTCTGTTTAATTACAGGATTGAAGGTGCTATTACCTAAATGTTAAACTGTGCGAGTTGATCAAGAAGAGGTTAAAGTTCTATAAGGTATTTTATGGAATTTTGGATGGTTGGAAAAAGAAGACATAAGAAGGAAGGAGGAAATCGGTGTATGAACCAGTTCTACAACTATTATTGATGGCAGCTGGGATTCTCTACAGCTACAAGGAGTAACCAATTTTTATTCCAATTTCTATGTTAAACGAGGTATTTTTTGTAGGGCACTCTTTCCCCCCCCCCCCCCTGAGTTTTTTCCCATAGGGTTTTACTCTTGCGGGGTTTTAACGAGGCCTTATTTTGTGGGTTTTCTTTTCAGACATTAAAGTTATATTGTTTAAGCGTCCGGAAGCAACTTGCGTGCTTTTCAGTTAGATGATAAACTTTCTTGAATGAAAGAAACTCTTTCTCCGGTTATACGGATATTGTACTTTGATACAATTCATTAATTAAAAAGTTATTTCTGACAAAAAAAAACCACCAAATGTTAAGCTAGTAATTATGATATGCATTGATTATTTAGTTGGTCTTATAAAGGCATCAAACATATTAATTTCTATTAATATTGGACAGTACAAACCTTCCATCGATCTTATTGTGATAATGATCTCATCGATCCCATAAATAAAAATTACTAAAATCTGTAAATGATGATTCATTTTCGGCTGGTTAGGGTTCTGATATCATATATACAAAAACAATGAAATTTTGAATAAAGTCAAAGTACACCAATCCAAATGAAAAATTTGGATAAAGTCATAATTCATTGATACACTCAATAGTAATATTTACAATAAATTGATCATATTATCTGGATGTGAGATTGAGATGTAAGATATCTATAATCCAACTAACTTATTTATACACCCAGTTTAATGTTGTTTTTTCTCCTTTTATCTACTTGACCTCCAACTATTCCATTTCCAAATATGTATTCATCTATGTTGATGATGTTGTCATCATCGTTGATAAAACTATCTAAATAACATCCCTCGTCTTTAGACTTGATTTATAATTTTCCATTTAGAATCTAGGATATCAAATTGTCTAGATCATACAATGGCATCATCATTTGTCAACGTCAATTTACATTATACATCTTACAGGATTTATGCTTCAAAAATACCAAACCATCTTCATTTTTAATAAAATGACATTTTAAGTTACTTCCATCAAATAGCGCGACGGAATAAAGGTACAAATCTAGGCTGATATCCCGGTTAAACTGAAAATTTTAGTAAGAAATTATTTATAAATCAACGATTTTTAATTAAAAATCAGCAAAACAATTACATCCCGGCTAACATCTAAAAATTAACAATTATTTATTTCAATCTTGATTGCTTTGTGATCCTGATTTTTGTTGGGACAATCAGATCGTGGCCCTGCGATTTTTGATACAATAAATTAACGAGTACGAACAGAAAATTAACCTTAATTGCTACGGTGGAAGCGATTCAAGTCCACGTCTTCTGCTGTATTCCTCGATTCCCCTTGAGCGAAGTGTGGCCTTCGTGCTCCCAAGTTTGCCTCTCTTCTTGCCTCAAGGTGGCTGCCTCAAAAAATCCTAATGTTTTTTCGACCAACCTCACCAAGAAGAGAATAGGAATATATATGCTACAGCAGGGATCATGGATAATTAGGTTAGGCCTCCCAATGACATTCCGAGCCTAGCCCAATGTCATTAAATATTAATTCAATCCACTAAAAAATTAATATTTGCACTACCTTTCCTAATACCGTATTTAATTAATTAATTCGGTTCCAATATTATTTGCTTATTAAATTTCCCATGTTTAAAATATCGCATGTCCATTAATTAAATAAATTACTGATAATTCATTTAATTAATATCTTTTATCCTTGATCATCCACTCAACCATTATTTAATTATGCCGGAATAAATTCCACCTGCAGGGTTTCACATAATTAAATCTTTTTGAGCTTTCAAGGGGACATTGATAGAGTATATTTTTATATATATTTTAGATGATTTTATTCTCATATTTATTGTGTTTTGCATTGATTTGGATTTTTATTTAATAGATTTTATTGTTTTATTGTAGGAAATAAAGAATTCATGACTTGGAAGGATTTGGAGCAAAAAGAGCTATTTTGGAGATAAAATAGGAGAAAATTCGTAATATTGGGCTATACGGGCTGTTCTGCACTGTTTGGGCCATATCTTGAGTTCCAGAAGTCAGAATTTGACGATCTTACTGTCCACGCGAAGCTTAGGGAATTATCTTTAATTTAGAGGTGGTCCAGTAAGCAAAATCCAACTGGAAGAGCCCAGAAACAGAGGAGAAAAAGAAGTGACGAATTTTAATTAAGGAATCCTATTCAGTTATGGAATCCTACTTGTAATTTATTTAGAGTATTAAAATACTTTTATTGGGCAAGACTTTTAGAGCCTATATAAACACATCTAGGGTATTATTTTAAAAGGGGAGATACATACGTGCTCCTACTCTTAGGAGCTAGGGTTTTGGAGAGGAGACCATGAATTTCATTCTTGTGACAGGATTGATGATTGCAGGTTTTCTTATCTGAATTTCTTCTCAATTCTTATTAGTTTAATTATGTTTTCTTGTTTTACTAGTTGTTTTACTTGTTTAATTATTAGCGAGTAGTTATTTCTAGGGCTTAAAGGGAAGCCATGTTTGCACTAATATTGGCATGATTTTCATAGTGGTTTGATTGGTTATGGTTAATTCTGATTGATATGTTTTAATCATTAATTTGTGTAATCGGCCGATATCATGGATTAATTATATGCAAATAGGGGTATGGATCGAGAGATTTACTTATTAGAGGCACACATACGATTAGCAGAATTGAATTTGAGTGCGAGAGCATCATTGGATTTCTGAGAGCGTTAATGCTTGGAAGAGATTAACTTGACTCTAATTACCTGATTGATTGAATTACTAAAAGTGGTTAATTGTGTTGAATGTTTCGAGAGTGTTAATGCTTGAGAGAGATTAACATACTCTAGTTATAGGATCACATTGATTGCTTTAGCTTAAGAGCCAATTGTGTAAGCATGGTGGACCTGATTGCCCTAGGTTTTAAATAATTTGCTTATCATCTGCTTAATTAGTGTTAATTTAGTTTAATTAGTTAATTAATAATTTCACATAATCGTTTGCCCTTGAAACAATTAGCGATAACTGAAAAGGAATTAGTAGAACCTGTCTCCTTGTGGATTCGACCCGCTTGCCATCTGTACTAGCAATAGACACCGTGCGCTTGCGGTTAGACATAATTTAACATATCAGACATCATTAACCCGAATATTATCAGGACATGGATTCCTTCTATAAATAATATCCACCATGTATATAATTCCATCACCCAAAATATAATGATATAATTCAAAATAATTATTTCATATATAAATCAAAGCATGTAAATAATATACACGTATCAATTACTATATCGGGATTAAGAACCTAAGCATTAATAATAACATAGAATCTTAGTTCTCCTTCTTAATCAGTATAAGGGAACAATTCTAAATTTGATCCTGTTCAATATACACAAAGTATACTAGTATTATTTATTAGTCAATATAAACTAATCTAAATAATACTACAGCCATACCAGTGGATTGTCCAACACCACCTGTGTTGTGAACCTTATTATATTATATAAACCGTATTTATCAATCTAATATTCTGTATCCCATTGGATACTAGATTGTCCACAATATATAATATTAGACAGCATGTAAATATTCAAATGATTCTCAATAAAAGTGGGCCAGAAATAAATGTATATACTTCAAATAAATATTTTCAGTATACACTAACAATCTCCCACTTATACTCAAAATATTATATGTGTATATCAGTGTTTATTTAATCCACTATTACATAAAAAATTATGTGTCCATCCATCTGACTCCTTTCGCTTCCACATGCCTGTCAAAAACCTTGGCTGGCAATCTCTTTGTGAAAGGATCTGCCCGGTTGTCTTCTGATGAAATGTGAGACACAACTATGTCTCCTCGCTTTACGATTCCTCGTATGAGATGATACTTACGTTCAATATGTTTAGCTGCTTTGTGGTCTCACGGTTCCTTCGAATTTGCCACAGCACCAGTGTTATCACAATACACTGTCAGACTCCTAGGCAAATTAGGTACCACATCCAAGTCCAAAAGGAAGTTCCTGAACCATACAGCCTCCTTTGCAGCCTCAGAGGCTGCCACGTACTCGGCTTCCATGGTAGAGTCTGCAATGCATTTCTGCTTTACACTCATCCATATAACGGCTCCACCTCCCAAAGTAAAAACATATCCCGTGGTTGATTTCCTCTTATCCCTTTCTGATTGAAAATCTGAATCAGTATATCCCAAAGGAAATAGATCCGAGGCCTTGTAAATTAACATATACTCCTTAGTCCTTCTCAGGTACTTGAGTATAGTTTTTACTGCACTCCAATGTTCCTGACCTGGGTTCGACTAATATCTACTAACCATGCCTACAGCAAAGCAGATGTCAGGCCTCGTATATAACATAGCATACATTAAGCTTCCACATGCCGAAGCATAAGGAACTGCTTTCATGCTCTCAATATCCTTAGGTGTCGAAGGACACTGCTTCTTAGATAGAGCAACTCCATGCTTAAAAGGTGGAAAACCTTTCTTGGAGTTCTGCATGTTAAAACGAGCTAATACTTCATCAATGTAAGGCTCTTGAGATAAAGGCAACATCCTTTTCTTACGATCCCTTATTACTTTGATCCCAAGGATGTATGCCGCTTCACCTAAGTCCTTCATGTCAAATTGTTTGAACAACCATGCCTTTACTGATGACAACATCTTAATTTTGTTTCCAATGAGTAAAATCTCATCTACATATAGTACTAGAAAAACCACTGCATTACCCTCACTTCTCTTATACACGCATGATTCGCTTGGACTTTGATCAAATCCATATGATTGGACTGCCTGATCAAAACGAATATTCCAGTCCCTAGAAGCTTGTTTAAGTCCATAAATAGACCTCTTAAGCTTACATACCAGATGCTCTTGGCCTTCCTTAATGAATCCTTTTGGTTGCTGCATGTAGATGGTTTCCTCAAGACTTCCATTAAGGAAAGCTGTCTTGACATCCATTTGCCAAATCTCATAATCGAGATGAGCTGCTATAGATAAAAGAATCCGGATCGACTTAAGCATAACAACCGGCGAAAAAGTTTCCTCAAAATCGATCCCTTCTTTCTGAGTATACCCTTTCGCAACAAGTCGTGCTTTCCAGGCTTTCACCTTTTTGTCAGATCCTCTTTTCTTCTTGTAGATCCACATACATCCAACGGGTTTTACACCTTTGGGTGGTTCCACGAGCTCCCAAACTTGATTGGAATACATAGATTCCATCTCAGATTCCATTGCCTTTTGCCAAAGATCTGCATCTTTATCTAGAATTGCCTCTTCGTATGTCCTAGGATCCTCATCATGTTCACCAGAGACCAAGTCCGAGGACTCTCCCAAAAACATGAATCTTTCTGGTTGTTGAACAACCCTCCCACTACGACGAGGCACTGGTGCGGTACTAGTGTCAAGTTGTGCATTTTCTTGTGGTTGTTCTACTTGTACTATTGGCACTTGGGGATTATCTGTCCCTCCCACTAGTTCCTCTAAAACGATATTACTCATGGGTTTATGATTCATAATATAGTCTTCTTCTAAGAATCTAGCATTGGTGCTAACAATGACATCTCGATCCCTAGGACTATAAAATGAATAACCTTTCGTTCCCATGGGATAGCCTACAAACAGTCTTACTTCTGTACGAGATTCTAGCTTGGTCGCGTTCTTGTTCAGCACATGTGCTGGACAACCCCAAATCTGAATATGTCTTAGACTTGGTTTGCTACCAGTCCACAATTTTATTGGAGTCTTGGGAACCGACTTAGAAGGTACCAAGTTCAGAAGATAAGCCGCTGTTTCTATAGCATAACCCCAGAACGACCTGGGTAAATCCGAATAACTCATCATCGATCTAACACTCTCTAAAAGAGTCTGATTCCTTCTCTCTGCTACACCATTCTGCTGAGGTGTGCTAGGTGCAGATAATTGGGATGTAATCCCATTTTCTGATAAATATTCCCTAAATTCTCCAAGCAAGTATTCACCACCACGATCTGATCGTAGTGACTTGATACATTTTCCAAGATGTCGCTTCTCCGCACTTGCTTTGTACTCTTTGAATTTTTCAAAGCACTTAGACTTACGGCACAACAAATAAATGTACCCATATCTAGAATAATCGTCAATGAAAGTGACAAAATACTCATAAGCTCCTCTTGCTTGGATACTCATAGGTCCACATAAATCAGTATGAACCAATTCTAACACTTCTTTGGCTCTATTCCCCTTTCCTTTAAAAGGCCTATTAGTCATCTTACCTTCCAAGCAGGATTCACAAACTGGAAATGGCCCCACTGCCAACGAGCCTAATGGCCCATCTACTACTAGTCTTTGAATCCTCCTCAAGTTAATATGACCTAATCTTAAGTGCAAAAGATATGTTTGGTTCAATCCAGAAGGTTCCTTTCTTTTATTTGAGCTAGAAAATTCGTTATTTATTTCCCTAGGTTGCAATGTTGGTTGACTAGGATTAAGTATATACAAATTGTCTTGCAATGTACCAGAACATATAACTCGTTTATTCATCATAATAGAAACATTATGATCCAAACAAACATTATAACCATCCATAGCAAGTTTAGAAACCGAAATCAAATTCCTTCTAAATGAAGGTACATAAAGACAATTGTTCAAAACCAAAATCCTATCATCGCCAAAAGATAAAGTAATTATTCCAACTGCAACTACTGCTACTTTCGTAGCATCTCCCATGAACACATATATCTCGCCATCTCTAAGCATTCTGGTTTGCTGGAACCCCTGCATAGAGTTACAAACATGGTCAGTGGCTCCTGTATCCACACACCAAGTGCTCGTAGATATAGTCGCTATATATGTTTCTGTAACTAGAGAAAGAGACATACCAGTATTGTTTGTCTACTTAGGAAGAGGACAATCATGTTTCCAGTGACCTGACTGCTTGCACCTGAAGCAATTGCCCTTAGGCTTTTTCACACCACCATGAACTCCCACTGCATTAGCAACCTTTCCAGCTTTCTGTGTCTGAACCTTTTTCTTCTTCTTGCCTTTCGGCTTGGAGGAAGAAGCTTTCTCAGCCACATTCACTTGAACATTCTGCTTAAAGAGTCCTTCAGCTGCCTGAAGTTCTGTCAGAAGTTCCGCGAGATTATACATCATTTCGTTCATAGTGTAATTCAAGCGGAACTGCTCAAAACTTTTGGGCAGACTCATAAAGATGATATTGATCTGGGTTTCCCCATCAATATCAGCACCAAGGATCTCCATCTCATTCAGATGAGACATCATCCTGAGAACATGATCCCTTACAGGTGTTCCTTCAGCCATCTGAGTGTTCATTAAAGCTTTCATTGCTACTTGCCTAGCAGCCCTATTATGTTCTCCAAAAAGTTCCTTGAGATTCAAGAGCATATCTGAAGCTGTGGGCATAGCCTGATGCTGATGCTGCAAAACACCCGACATTGCTGCCAGAATGTAACATCGCAACATCTCATCAGCCTTAATCCACCGATTATAATACTCTTTCTCACTTTCAGGAGCATCTTCAGCAGGCTGATCTGGCTTGGGTTCATAAGTGCAAAATTTGTACTCCTCAGCAGTCAACACTATGTCCAAATTACGTTTCCATTCAATATAGTTTGGTCCAGTAAGTTTGTTATCCTTAAGTATGGTGAATAGTGGATTAAAGCCCATAATGATCTAATTCTGAGAATCATACATGTAACACATAATCAGAGGGTTGCACAAATCTTAAAACCTATTGATTTCCTCTAACAATTAATTAAAATTAATGCACTAATATTTAAACACCATAAGTATCTGGTACGCCATGATGGGTGACATATATACCACTTAAATTCGTTTAAATATTACTTCGGTCCTATTACTAAATAATACGCCACGTTAGGGTGGACTATATATTATTTTTCATAGCTAAATGTATACCATTATCAAATCTTAAATTAATAAAATAAGACAGGATGCCACCATTAAATATTTCAAATCAATAATCGATAATAAGATAATTCCCAGATCGGGGGGAGCATTGTCAAGAGGCGTCACTTAAGACCCCTTTCTAGACAAAATCATCCTTTTTCTCAATATCGAAAATCTATATTCAATCATTGGTACCCTTCTAATTAATCGAATTTTATGAAACTTGGTACGCCACGTTGGGTGGCATGTATACCTTTCAATATTCGTAATTTAATTTAAGAAGTTCGTCCTAGTAATATCCATAACACTACTTGACACCATAAATCATATGCCACGTTAGGGTGGACTATATATAATTTATATTCGTCTTAGTGTCAAATTTACATACAAATAATAATGGAGACCGTGGGATTTAATTACTAATTAATTCCCTCACCCACTTAGAATTTTTATTAAAAATGAGGAATTTTAAAATTAAATGGGGCCTATGTTGTTATAATTATGTCTAACATGCATTCCAAATACACACATAATTTAACAACATAAAACATTTAATTAAAGCAATAAATAAAATATCTATGTACATGTCGTTCTAATTATGTTAAACATGCAATTAAAAAATTACACACATAATTAACAACACACATAATAATTATTTAAAGCAATAATTAAAAATTAAATTGCGGAATTAAAATAAAAAAAATTCCACTATTATGGCCCCATAATTGAATTTGCTGCAGCCCCTTAATTCGAATTTAGCTGGCCTCTTCGAACTAAACCACAGCGCCTCACATGACAAAATATGAAAAAACTAAAAAGATTTTCCAATTGAACCTGCCAAAACAAAAGTCAACAAAAAAAAAATTCCTCTTCCAGCACCACGCGTGTATCTTATCCACAGCACCGCGCGTGTGTTCCACGCGCTGGACACACGCCCAGACGCCCTTGTATTGCTGCCGCAGGAATATACCATCGGCTTCAGGCCTTTTGCTGTCATGCAGCGGATATAATTTTTCTCCGATTTTGATTTTCAGTCGTACGCAATTGTTACAAGATACCCGATTTTTTATGAAATCCATCAAACAATTACATAAAAATATATCCAATACAAAACTAATTTTGTAAAATCTATTCTAACACGATCAACCCTCGCGTAAATTACAATCATGATAACCCACGTGAAAACCAAACAAAAATTAACCACGATTAAACCACGTGGGATCCAATCACATAATTATAACAACATGGCCATAATAGTGGATAACAACCTGCAAAACAAAATATACAAGCCTACCACTATATACATGCATATATAATTATGACATGGACATCGTATCAGAAATCGCAAAACCATTGAACCTAGCTCTTGATGCCAATTGTTGAAACAATCAGATCGTGGCCCTGCGATTTTTGATACAATAAATTAACGAGCACGTACAGAAAATTAACCTTAATGGCTACGGCGCAAGCGATTCAAGTCCACGTCTTCTGTTGTATTCCTCGATTCCCCTTGAGCGAAGTGTGGCCTTCGTGCTCCCAAGTTTGCCTCTCTTCTTGCCTCAAGGTGGCTGCCTCCAAAAATCCTAATGTTTTTTCGACCAACCTCACCAAGAAAAACCAAACCAAACCAAACATACCCAGTATATCCCGCATGAAACAGGGTCTGGGGAGGGTAAAATGTACGCAGACCATACCCCTACTTTACAGTAGAGAGGCTGTTTCCGTGAAGACCCCCGGCTTAGTGCACCGAATAGCAAAGTGAATTTAATACAATGATGATAAAGATGGGTAAAGTAATCGACCGAACCTGGGCCCATGGCCTGGATCTCATGGGGCTTACCTACTCGGGCAAGGGGTACTCTTCTCCTGATCTAGGAAGACCTCCGGCCAAGCTCCCTGCGCCTGCAAAAACAGAAAACAGAAAACAATATGAAGATGAAAAGTCAAGCTTCTAAGCTAATGCTAAACGAGAGAGCCCAACTCTGAGGCTCTCAACCACAGAACCACTCCCTAAAAGGGAATCAACAACTCTAATCTGGCGCCTCCAACAACTCCTATCAGCTATCGCGTTCTCGTCCAAGTTTAAGGCCTTCAAATCCATCCTGAGCTGTTCTTCCCACGACCTCCTCGGTCTGCCTCTTCTCCTCACCCCAGCAACCGTAAGACTCTCGACCCTCCTCACCGGGGCTTCCGGACGCCTCCTACGCACGTGGCCGAACCATCTCAACCTCCCCTCCCTAACTTTCGCAGCAAAAGGTGCCACCTCCAACTCGCTCCTGAAAACCACATTCGGGATTCTATCTAACATCGTGCGACCACAGGACCACCGCAACATCCTCATTTCAGCTGCTTCCAACTTGCACTCGAGGGCCTTCTTCGCCGCCCAACACTCCGAACCATATAACATCGCAGGACGGATAGCTGCTCTATAGAACTTCCCTTTCAGCTTTAACGGGACCTTCTTATCGCACATCACCCCTGACGCAGCCCTCCACCTTAGCCACCCCGCGTTTATACGATGGATGACATCATCTTCAATCTCACCTTCCTTCTGGATGATCGAACCCAAATACTTGAACTTTTCCGTACTGGGGACGGTCTGATCTTCAATCCTAACCTCCACCCCTTCCTCGTTGGCGTCACCACTGAAGTTGCACCAGAGGTATTCGGTTTTAGACCTGCTCAGACGCAGTCCTTGGGGCTCCAGAGTGGATCTCCATAACTCCAACTTCTCATTTACCTCCCCCCTCGTTTCCGCCACTAGCACTATATCATCGGCGAAGAGCATACACCAAGGGATGGCGTCTTGAATCCCTCGCGACATGACATCTAGGATCAGGGCGAAAAGAAGAGGGCTAAGGGCCGACCCCTGGTGTAGCCCAATCTCCACGGGGAAATAACGAGCATCACCGACTGGGGTCCGAACGCAGGAACAAGCTTGAGAGTACATGTCTTGAATCGCCCTGACGTACTCCGACGACACTCTCCTCTCCGCTAGGCTCTTCCAAATAGCTTCACGGGGGATGCTATCATACGCCTTCTCAAGATCGATGAACACCATATGGAGGTCTTTGCGACGCTCTCTGAACTTCTCCGTAAGGCGTCTGACGAGGTGAATGGCCTCGGTCGTCGATCTTCCCGGCATAAAACCAAATTGGTTCTCTGAGATTTCAACCTCTCTTCTAATCCGAGATTCAACCACTCTCTCCCAAAGTTTCATAGTATGACTGAGTAATTTAATTCCTCGATAGTTACTACAGTTCTGGGCGTCACCTTTGTTCTTGAAGAAAGGGACTACAATACTGCGCCGCCACTCCTCTGGCATCTTAGAACCCGAGAGGAGTGCATTAAACAGATCTGTTAGCCATAGAACGCCAACCTCACCAAGACAAAGCCACACCTCGATTGGTATCTGATCCGGACCTACCGCCTTCCCTCTAGCCATCTTTTGAAGGGCACCCTTGACTTCCTCTCTGGAGATACGATCACAAGGGCCGACGGAGCGAGCGGGCGAAAGAGTGACCTCTTGCGCCACACTGGCACCACTCCTCGTCGCCCCATTGAAAAGATTGTGAAAATATGAACTCCACCTCTCCTTAATGGCATCTTCACTTATTAACACTTGGCCTGAATCATCCTTAATAAACTTAACAGAACCCAGGTCGCGCCGCCTTCTCTCCCTAGCTTTAGCTAGTTTAAAAATAGCGTTCGCTCCTTCCTTGGTATCTAGGCGCTTATACAGCCCCTCGTACGCTTCACTCTTGGCTTTCGCCACAGCCTTTTTTGCCTCTCGTCTCGCCACCTTGTATGCTTCCAGCTTCAGAGACCTCTCCGTCCCTGAACTCGACAAAAGTTCTTTAAATAACATACATTTTGCCTTTACTTTCTTTTGAACCTCCTCGTTCCACCACCATGACTCTTTATGTCCACTGAACTTTCCTGAAGAGACCCCCACCACCTTCTCGCCCACACACCGAATAGCCTTCGCCATGTTGGACCACTTACAGTTAACATCACCACTAAGATCGAAACAACCTTCTTTAAACAAAGACTCCCTGAATTCGGCCGCCTTCTCTCCCTTCAAGTCTTTCCAAAGTATTCTTGATCTTGACTCTCTAGTTCTGCGAGCATTACGGCCACCTATGGAAAGGTCCATGGCCAATAGACGGTGCTGAGAAGCACAAGCCTCACTCCGGAACACCTTGCAATCTACGCACGCCCTAGCATCCCTCTTGCGCATAAGAATGTAATCTATTTGAGTGTTGAGACCTCCACTGCTGAAGGTAATGAGGTGTTCAGGCCTCTTCTGAAAAACAGAATTCACAATCACCAAATCTTGGGCAGTAGCAAACTCCAACAACGCTGACCCACCGGCGTTCCTGACCCCGAAGCCGAAACCCCCATGGGCGCCGGGATAGCCATCCGACCTCTCACCAATGTGGCCATTAAAATCTCCACCCAGCACTACAAGTTGGTCACCCGGAATACTTCCAACCAACTCATCTAAACAGACCCAAAAAGCCTCCTTCTCTGAGACGCCCAAACCGACTTGAGGGGCATACGCGCACACCACGTTCACCACCTTCTCCCCAACCACCACTCTGACGGCCATGATCCTGTCATTACACCTCGTCACGTCCACGACGTTGTCTTTTAGATCATTCGCCAAAAGAATACCCACTCCGTTCCTCGAGTTGGCAAGACCCGAGTACCACAACTTATACCCGTTCGCTTCTCTAGACTGAGCTCCCTTCCACCTAGTCTCTTGAATACATGCCACATCCACCCTTCGCTTCTTCAACACATCCACGAGCTCCAACAATTTGCCATTCAGGGTACCTAAATTCAGACTGCCAACACGCAAAAAACGCGACATCGATAAAACATAATAAAATACTAATAGTAATAAAAGTCAAATACAAGTAATTAAATAAATAGTAATAATAATAATAATAAAGATAATAATAGTCAAAATAATAATGATAGTAATATTACTAATAATAATAATAATAAAATAGTAATAATAATAATACTAATAATAATAATATTAATAATATTAATAATAATAATAATAGTACTAATAATACTAATAATAATAATAATAATAATAATAATAATAATAATAATAATAATAATAATAATAATAATAATAATAGTAATAATAGTAATACAGGAACGGAACAGAACACCAGCAAAAACGAAAAGAAAAAGGAAAGAACAAAATAGAACCCGGAGAAAAAGCAAAACAGAAGCAATAAAACAACAGAACAGAACAGGAGGAATTAGAAATCTACTACGCAGAATTTGATATGAGACGGGGGGAAGAGAGGGGCGAGAGTAAGTGGGAGGCGAGAGGAGAAGAAATAGGGGTTGGAAGGAGGGTGAGTTTGGTGGGAGGAGGGTTGGGAGGCCGGCGAGTTTTGTGTATGTTATTCTCAGATGATTAAATGAAGGTGAATAAAAGGGAAAGGGTGGGAGGGGTGGGTTTAAGATTCGATTTGCGAGAACAAGTAAGAGGAGGCTGGACGGGTTTGGAGGTTTGAAGAAATACCGGGACGAGGGTCTGTGAGTATGCGTCTAAGGGGACGACAAATTTACAGGATGAAGGAAAAGCCGAGGATGGAAAGAAGAAATTAAGGCGACGAGGAATACATAAGCTGGGTTTGCTCGAAAAAGAAAAGATGAAACAGGGGAATGGGTATTAAGCTACAATAAACAACCACGATAAAGAAGAGAGTAAGAATGCTTGTAAGTGAATGCGAGTAAGTAAAAGAAAAAGCTTGACTGGAATGATAATTGGAGATTCCGGCGATCCGCCGGTCAGGTGTGCTCAAGCAATTTTTTTTGACCGTTGAAAGAGAGAGAATTAGTCTTCAACCTCACCAAGAAGAGAATAGGAATATATATGCTACAGCAGGGATCATGGATAATTAGGTTAGGCCTCCCAATGACATTCCGAGCCTAGCCCAATGTCATTAAATATTAATTCAATCCACTAAAAAATTAATATTTGCACTACCTTTCCTAATACCGTATTTAATTAATTAATTCGGTTCCAATATTATTTGCTTATTAAATTTCCCATGTTTAAAATATCTCCAGAATTCAATATGTCAAAAAGTAATATTCAATATCTCTAGCATTGGAGAACTCAAATGACTTATTCAATTTCTCTAAATTCGATATGTCTAATTGAGCTATTTGATATCTTCAAAATCACAGAAGTAAAATGAATTATTGAGAAATCTATTTAATATCACAAAAAGACTTATTCGAGAACTTAGAGATCTCTAATTGTTTGTGAGAAGTTCTCGAATCAAGTACTAAACCAATTATCAAATACAATAACAGACAGATTTCAAGAAGATTTTCAACGACAAAGAATCAACACAATCCAAGGCACCTGCAGTGATCCAATTGTTGCAGTATGCACCTGGAAAGCTTACAAAGAAGTTTGGAGAGAAATTAAAGGAAAAAGCTAAAGAAGTGGATATGGTCAGTATGCAAAACAAAGAAAGTTCGCAAGATGCTAGCTTACACCAAAATAGTATAGACATGCTTAGCTCTTTATTTTGTCTTCTTACAACAATTGTAAAAGTAAGATGTGCACAAATTGTATAAGTGCACTGACTCTCTCCTTTAGTTGTTAAGATTTCAGAAGCTAAAACTTAAAATCTCTCTCTAAGAAATCAAAGTTGAGAGCAGTCATTGTATTCACAGTTTGTAGCAAATCTTTAATCTAATAAAATATTAGATTTGAAGTGAAATTATGTGTTCTTTATTTTCTGCATTGTTTATCATACAACATACAGTTTCTGACTACAACGTTATAAAAATTCAATTCAGGGGTAGCCACTATAGGCGAAGTAGTCTTGCGCCTAGGGCCCCCAAAATTCAAGGACCCCAAATTTTAGAGGTATAGTAAATATTTTTTGTATGAATACTTGTAAATGTTGAGTCGAAATTTGAATGAAGATACTAGACGGGCAACAAATGTGTTAAACTACATAAAAGAGATGGAAGGTTTAGATTTCATTTAGGAGTCTTCGTTATATTTGCTTATGCGGAACAGAATTTTTCAAACTCAAGCTGATTAGATACTACCTTCGTTCAACCATGTCTCAAGAAAGATTAAGTGAAGTGGTTTAGCTATGTTATTAATAAAAAATATATATTGTTTAAAAACTTATCTATGAATTTAATTGATATTTTTGCATCCAAAAATGCAAAGCATGTTATATTTAAATAAAATAATGAGATTAATTTACATACTATGCCGTTATCTGTTTTATTAGTAAATTTTAAGTGTATTTTTTGTTTGTGAAAAAAAAAATTAGGTCCCATAATTTAGGTTCGCCTAGGACTCCTGGATTCTCAGGACCGTCCATGATTCAATCCAATCAAATTCGAAGAAAAATATATAATACATTCAACCCCCGTCTGTATTATCTTAAGGTGTATTCATTATCAACATAATTGATCACCTATGAACTCATAATTATGTTCTTAAAATTTTGTAAAATATGAATTAAACACACCCCACTTAACTTCTTTAAATTTGCTATGACTAAATTTCGGAGCTAAAATCAATAAAATTCGATTTCATGAAAAACATTTATGTTACAAATTAATAATAACTATATGGTTTCTTAGAAAAAGGTATGTGCCCTTTAATTTTCATTTCACTATGAATTTTGTCATTTCATCATTGGAATAGTCAATTATAAAAAATATTGTCTCTCCCATTCATTTTATATCTTCAAATTTAAAATTTCATAATTTTTAACTCCTATACATAGAATTCGGCTCCTTTGCATTTGTATCATAATTGTACATTCAATTTGCTAAAAGGTATAGCTTGATTGAGCTTTGCTCCTCTTTCCTCTTTGCTCCATCCGCCCGCACCTCCTCCGTTTCTTCACCATCCCTTTTTTCCTCAGATACACAATTCCTTTACCATCTCCATATATAAATTAGCCTTTAACATGTATTATTGATTTCCAAATAAATGATTATATGTGTTGTGATTTGTATTGACCTAAACTTTGTGTATAACAATTTTCAATTTTCATACAAATATTAATATTTGAATTTGTGCTAATGGATGGATAAAATTTAGTTACTGTAGTTGATTGATGTAATTTAATCATTGTAGTTGATTAATTGATTATGATTAGTCTTATTAGGTTTTTCCCAAACACTTAGTTAGAAAAAAAATAGTCTCTTAGTTATTGGATAGTATATAATATGATGTTTTGGTTGTCATTAGTAAAATATTAATTTATTAATTGTTTAATTGTGTTTTAGTTTAGATTTCAAAATCTTAAATAAAAATTAATTAATAATGACTAATTATAAATATTTTTATATTAGTATTTTAATGGCATGAAAAACAAATTTAGAATGATTATTAACTTAAACAAGTATTACTAAAAATATCAAATAATTATGTCCAATCGAAAATAAAATTTATTAACAGTAATAAGTGTTTAAATATTGTGCACAGAAATGTACGGGCCTAACAATCATCCTGGTCTGGCTGACGAGTCCTGATTGACCCAACAACACAACCATTGTTCAGAGTTCATTTGAGCTGGACAGGTACATATTATTTTTCATTGTATTTTTTCATGTTATTTGTAACTATAGCTGATAACTCTGGATCTTGATCGGGTACTTTCTCGCCAACTCCTGCATCGGAAGTGGTGTAGCTGTAGTGGGGTGTCTGCAAAACAACACCGGAGGGGGGTTTGGCCCCGAGGTTCCTCCGGCGTGAGAATAAGAGTTGGCTTTGGAAGGTAATAATCAAGTAGAGTATCGCAAAGTAATAAATGTGTGCAGGTGTGTAATAATGTCTAACCCCTAAACCCTATTTACTAGGGGTATTTATAGCCCTAGGCCTAGGGTTTAGGGGTAGATTACCTTCACCCCCGACCGTTGGATCTGGGGGACAAGCCGCTGAATTCCCGGGATGTAGGACACGTGGCCTTGTACCATTGACTGGAGTGTGACCATGTTGTGGTGGGCATGATCTGGCGTGTGTCTTCCCTTGTCTTTTAGTGTTGGTCAGCGCCACAAATAGGAGTGTCAGCTGAGGTGGGGTGCCACGTATACTGAGTGCCCCAAGTCGGGGGGTCCCCTAGTCCGGGGTGGGGACCATGCCCCGGGCCCGGGGTGAACTACTCTGGGCTGGGCCATTCTTATTCTCATGAGATGATTTGCTTATTGTTTTGGGCTCCTTGTTGGGCCTTGGCTGTTTATGGCCTATCAATAGCCTGTTGTTCAATATCATATATTTACATTAATATAAATGCTTACATAAATTGGATGATTTGTGTTTGCTGGTTAACTTCCACAGTTATTGATCTACTTTAAAAGATAATCCACTACCACCTAACATCCGGAGAGGCCTTAGGGAAGCAGGGTTCGAAGGTGTGTTATCGATTGAATCATTTCAGCATGATGCTGGAATGATCATAACTTTTGTTGAGAAGTGGCAGCCAGAGACTTACACTTTTCATCTGAGGTTTTGTGAGGCCACCATCACACTTAAGAATGTTCATCTTATCCTCGATCTCCCTACTTCTGGACGTCCTGTCATACTACCGTTTCCTAAAAAGAGATTACATGAGCGATGTCATATGGTAGGAGAGTTATTCGGCATCACCCCCATTAAGGATACAGACTTGAATAGGGGAGGATTGAAGATTGCATGGTTGGTGAAATACTTCAGTACATGTCATCGCCTGAACATAAATTCAGATGATTATGCCCGAGAGTTGTTGTTCCATACACGAGCACATCTTCTACTTATAGTTGGATCTCTGTTTCCTCACTCTTCTGGAAACAAGGTTCAGGTTCACCTTCTTGATTATTTACGGGAGATTGAGCAGGTCCATACTTATAGTTGGGGCAGTGCTGTCCTCGCGTACTTGTATAATAATTTATGTGAGGGTAGTCTATTTCATGAGTCAGATATATGTGGTTACAAGACACTTTTGTAGGTATGTAACATTATAGTTTTGACATTCTATTATATATCTAAGTAGGTATATGTAACTAATTTATATGTGTAATAGATGTGGATTTGGGATCGATTCCCAACATTTTCTCCAACACCGAACTCAGCACCTAGTCTTCAGCATCCCCGGGGTCTAAGGTATAACTTGTTTGTACTCTATTCAACATTCAACATTTTGGTCATTATGTCCTCCTGCATTTGCCAGTACCTCGTAATGACCACTTCTCTTATAGGTGGAAAATCCCTCTGAGCATAAAGGATATCGCAACGCATGGTGCACGATCGAATCAGCATCAGCTGGATTTTATGGGCGAGGACCAAATTTTGTGGAGGCCATACCGACATGTCATTGATGGTTATCTGCCTAGTTTGTCGGAGTAGAGACTTTGGACATCAAACTATCCCCATAACTTCATTAACGTTGTGGAATGGTACTACCCCGAACGAGTAGCCAAACAATTCAATTGTAGGAAGAAGATACCTGCAGGTTCACTACATTTTAACCATAAAGATATTCACGGAAGCGTTACCTTGGAAGGTATAGATTGGACAATATATCATGGCCCATATATCCATCTTTGGGAGACACATGTTGATCATTAGTTGTCACCCGCCGACTATCCTAAGATTAGGGACGGTCTTGCATGCATAAGTGACTAGGCTACTTGGTATGATTCAGTGACTCGCCGATTCATTTTGAATCCTAGGCATTGGACTCAGTATCTAGGGTACACAGGGTACGTAACTTCACAGTATTATGTAAGTTCTTGGTCCCTTGCAACATTATGTGTTTGTTATGCATAACTATTTGTCATTTGTACATTTCTTATGTTTGTTTGTCATGCTTGAATGTAGGTTGAAGGCATTTCTCGAGCCTATCATGTACTTGACCTTTCTCATCCCTAGTTGCGTGATGCTAGACATGTTTTGAGGGAGCGCATATCCTCTACAGGGTTGAGTCGATCGTCACACCTTACCTTTGGAGGAGCTACCTTAGGATACTGAAAGACGTGGATCTCGATGACACGTGGCACTGGGAGACCTAGGGGCTGACCAAAGGATATGCCAGGTCAGCAAGAATATGGCACATACTACGAAGAGGTTAACTTTGTTAGAAAATGGAAAGTTTGAGGCATATTTTAAATATGTTCTTGATGGAATTTCCGGAAACTAACTATTGGAAGTTGTTCCTTGTAATGAGGATGTAAACTTTCATGTTTGGATCTAAGACATTTTCTTAGTGAAATCCACAGATAAATTGAGTTGATAGAAGGATATTTGAAATGGGTAATGTGGGTTGTTTTAGTTGAAAAAGCTTGAACCCACATTGATTTGGTATTAAGAGGAAGAATCATATTGCAAAAGAAAATCATGGCCATGATATATATTTCATGACCATAAAGAGGCATCAAAAGATATGGGAGCTATAGAAACGTTTCATGGCCATGAGGGAGTTTTCATACCCATGAATGTACACTTGATTGGTCAGAAACGTTTCATGCCCATGAGGAAGTTTTCATGCCCATGAATGTGCAATCTGATTTTAAATTTGATTACTAATTTATTTTAATAGCTGGATTGGGTCAAAATTTGTATGGGCCAGAGTATGAATTCTGATGGGCTTCTAAATTTGGGCTGTTAATGAAATTAAATCGTAATTAATTGATCTGTATCAGTTACATACGTTTTATGTGTTGTATGTGATACATACAAAATAGAAAGTTGGTTGTGATACACTTCTGAGACTGAGAAACCCTAGTTCTTTTTCTTCTTCCCTGCTCTCTCTTTCTCTCTCAATCGACATACAAGTTTTATACATAGTTCTTTGGTGAATTGAGGTGCGGGTCGCTGTTGATCATTACTATGTCTGTGAACGGATTGATCGGTGCTGTTTTATCCTAGAAGTGATATTGCTGCAACCCAACACAGCGTAAGTGGGGCAATATTCTCTTCGAGAACAGTCAAGTCTTCTCATAGGGCTTGGCGACTCAGCTGTTGTTCTTCTCACTTGTTGTCTTTGCTAAAGCTACTGTGAGATATAAGTGTTCTTGCTTTTCTCGTTATTTATGGTCTCTGATTATTCTATTGTTTCGACCTTTGTGTTTGTTTTTTTAATTGGTGTAATTGCTTGTTCTTGTTAATTTGTATAACTGCCTCATTGTTGCGTTGTTTATTGTAAAATTCCCAACAATCTTGAAGAGAATATTTGTGTTATATATTGTTAATTAACAAGATGGTTACCGAAACTGAAACTCCTGTTGTTGAGACCGGCTCTGGGTCTGGTGTTACTGCACCTACCAGTGATTGGACCTCGTACCGTTTTCCACAACCTATCAATTTTTTGTGTATGCCTGATAAATTCGGTGTGGGTGTTGGTTTTTCTCGTTGGCAGAAAAAGATGAAACTGTGGCTTACGGTAAAGGGTCTATGGCAAGTGGTGCAGTATGAGAAACCGATTATGGTTAAGGAAAAGGCTAAAACAGTTAAGACCTATGCTATGTGGGAGGAGAATAATGGGGTGGCTAGGGCTGCAATTCTGGCAGCTTTAGCAAACACTCTATTCGATGTTTATTCATTAGATTCCTACACATCTAAGCTCTTATGGGAGAAGCTTGATCAGACACATAATACTGACTCGCAAGGGTTGGAAAAGTATTCTTTGGCTAGGTTCCTTGACTTTAAACTGGTATATACTAAATCCATGACTGAGCAGGTGCATGAGTTTGAGATGTTAGTGCATGCTTTGAAGGAGTCCGGTATGAACCTACCTGAAAAGTTTCAGGTTATGTCTGTGATTGTAAAGCTCCCGAAGTCTTGGGAAGAGTTTGCTCTCTCCCTAAAAAGACAGAAAGGAGAGATCACTTGGACAAACCTGATTTTGGACATCTCTGTGCAGGAACAACACAAGTCCAAACAGGGACATGTGATGCTTGTTGAACATGCTGGGAGTTCGAAGGTGAATGTAGTGACTGTAGGATAGAAAAGAAAGTCTGTCACTAAAAAGGAAAACAATAAGTCTAATAAGGACAAGAACAAGGCTAAGAAACCAAAGGCAAACAACCTTGTTGGTCTTGTGGACAGGTTGGTGATTGGAGCAAGGACTGTCCTCTAAAGAAAGCTAAGAAATTTATTGTGGGAGCACAAGCTAACACTGTGCTTGGAACCACTGGTGGGCCTGTGGTTAACATGGTTGTTAGTGATGCTATTGCTTCTGAAACTGACAACGGGTATGTGACCTACAACCCTGTACTTCTTTTCACTTATTCGACTCATGAATGGTTGATTGATAGATAATGTACATATTTGTACTGATATTCCTCTGTTTGTATCTTATCAACAGACTCATGGCATGACTGTGACGATGGGGAATGCGAGTGCATCTCAAGTTCGTGGAATAGGAAACGTGGACCTGAAGTTTGCTTCTGGGCGTGTTCTATCCCTCACTAGAGTGCATCATGTTCCTGATATTCGTAAAAATATAATAAGTGGAAATTGTTTAGTTAAGAATGGATTTGAACTTTCTTTAAAATGTAATAAAGTAGTTATTACACATACTAGTTTATTCTTTGGCAAAGGTTATTTGTCTGATGGATTATTTTTAATAAATGTTGAGCCTGTTTTGGGCAGTTTTATTAATGATGATGTTGTTCCTTCTGTTAATAGTGTTGAATCGTCTGATTTGTGGCACGCACGTCTTGGTCATTTGAATTTTGGTGCTCTAAAGAATATGATAAATTTAGAGTTGATTCCAAAACATGCCATTGATAATAAATCTAAATGTCAAGTATGTGTGACAGCTAAACAAATTAGGAAACCATTTCATAATGTGGTTAGGGATTTGAATGTGTTAGATTTAGTGCACACTGACATATGTGAATTTGGTGGTGTTTTGACAAAGGAACATAATAGATATTTCATTACCTTTATAGATGATTGTAGTAGATATTATTGTGTTTATTTACTTAAACATAAAGATGAAGCACTAGAAAAATTCATAATGTTCAAAACTGAAGCTGAAACACAAACATGTAAAGTACTTAAACGTTTGAGGTCAGATAGAGGTGGTGAGTATATGAGTACCTCGTTTAATGAATTTTGCAAGAGCAATGGTATAGTTCATGAGGTAACTCCACCATACACATCTGAGTCTAATGGGGAGGCAGAATGAAAGAATAGAACTTTTAAAGATATGATCAATAGTATGCTAATTAATTCGGGGTTGCCTGACTACATGTGGGGGGGAGGCTCTGAATACGGCTTGCCATATTCTGAATAGAGTCCCTCTGAAACATATGGACAAGACACCTTATGAATTATGGACATAGAAAAGGACTAGTTTAAAATATCTTCGTGTGTGGGGGTGCCTTGCAAAGGTACTTGTCCCTGAACACAAGAGAAAGAAACTAGGGCCGAAAACTATTGATTGCATCTTTCTGGGCTATATTGAAACAACTACGGGTATGAGATTTTTAGTGTTAAAATCTGACATAGACGGTATAGTGGCTAACACTATAGTTGAATTTCGTGATGCAACATTCTTTGAGGATGTGTTTCCTATGAAGACCGGTATACCTCAGGGTATTTCTGATGATGATCCCACTCACACATCGAGTTCCATTCCTGATCATGTGGAAAGGATGACAAATATGGGGGCGGATCCTAGTAGTAGCTCTACTCCTGAAGGAGTAGAGGAACCTAGAAGGAGTAAGCGTGCGAAGGTAGTTAAGGACTTTGAAAGTTATTTTATCACTTACAATGTCGAGGATGAACCTTTAACTTTCCGGCAAGCCACGGATTCTTCAGAATATAGGTACTGGAAAGGTACGGTAAAAAGTGAGATTGACTCTATTGTTAATTTCTAATGGAACATGGGAGTTGGTTGATCTACCTCCTGGTTGTTCTACTATAGGATGTAAATGGGTCTTCAAAAGAAAGATGAACCCGGATGGCTTAATAGATAAGTATAAATCTAGGCTAGTAGCTAAGGGTTTTAAGCAAAAGAAAGGCATTGATTACTTTGATACATACTCTCCGGTTGCTACAATGACAACAATCCGAATGCTTATAGCATTGGCTTCCGTACATGGTCTAATCATCCATCAAATGGATGTAAAGACAGCTTTTCTTCATGGTGAACTTGAAGAAGAGATTTATATGGATCAGCCTGATGGATTTGTTGCTTCTGGTAATGAAAGGAAAGTATGTAAGTTAATCAAGTCTATATATGGCTTAAAACAAGCTCCAAGAGACTGGCATAAAAAGTTTAATGAAACTGTTTTAGAAACAGAGTTTGTAGTTAATGAAAGTGACAAGTGTGTCTACTACATGGTTAAAGGAAATGAATGTATTATTGTATGCCTATATGTGGATGATATTTTATTGTTTGGAACCAATATTGAGATTATTAACGAGACAAAAAGTTTCTTGAAAAGGCATTTTGAAATGAAGGATATGGGTGAGGTTAGTGTGATTCTTGGAATCAAGTTGACTCAGACAACTGATGGAATAACCTTGTCACAATCTCATTATATAGAGATCTCTGTACTTGAGAAGTATGGTTATTCAAATTATAGAATCGTGAGTACTCCGTATGATCCTAAAATTGCCCTTGTCAAGAATAGTTCAGGAGTGTCTCAGTTAAGGTATTCTCAAATTATTGGGAGTTTACAGTACCTTGCCAATGGTACTAGGCAGGATATTTCATATTCAGTGTCTAAGTTAGCAAGATATACAAGCTATCCAAACAAGACTCATTGGGATGCTCTGGATAGAGTACTTATAAGATATCTGAAAGGCACCATCTATCTTGGTTTGCATTACAGGAGGTTTCCTGGAGTGCTAGAGGGATATAGTGATGCAAGTTGGATAGCTAAGAAGTCTGGTTCTAATGGAGTGACTGGATACTTGTTTACCCTTGCGGGTGGAGCAATATCTTGGAAGTCTTCTAGACAGACTATTATAACTCGGTCTACTTTTAAGGCTGAGCTATGTGCATTAGATGCCACGGGGACGGAGGCTAAATGGTTACATGGACTTATGTCAGTGCTACCTGTAGTAAGCCGACCACTTCCTGCTTTTGTTATTCATTGTGATAGTCGTACAAATATCGACAAGATTAACAACAAGAAGTATAATGTGAAAATAAAGAGACATATCCAAGTTAGACTAAAGTCTATAAGGGGTCTAATGTCTGAAAGGATTATTGTTGTTGAGTTTATTGGAACTCAAGATAAACTAGCTGATCCTTTGACTAAGGGACTTGAGCATGCTGTAGTCCTTAAATCTAGGTTGGGGATGGGACTGATAGCCCATAATGATTCATCTACAACGGGAACCCAATACACATGAGAGGAGATCCCTCGAAAGTGTATTTAGTGTGGTAATAACAAGTTGTAAGGGTGAATTGGTAGTACCTTTACTATATACTAAGATACTTATGTATCTGAGTCTATCCCCTATAAACCTATAAGGTATTGTAATTGCCAGAATAGCAAGAGTTATTTGAACTCTGAATGGGGTCAAGTCATATGACGAGATGCTAGCAGTACATCTCTGGAGATGCCCAGCTAAGCGAATATAATTGTGTGATCGCAATTAGAGGAAAGGGTTATTCTTTGAAGCATTTGACGAAAAAGGATCGGGACATGACCATTAACGTCTTAAAGCCGTAGATCATCACCATAGCCTTTGATTTATCGTCGTCTATGGAGTGTGGTTACACCAAACGGATAAAGATTCAAGGTGAAACATTCCATCTATATCCGTTAGCCATCAAAGTAGGGGACTTAGGAGGGTTCAAACCCGGAAGGGTACCGACTCTGAAAAACAAGTCATGATGAGAACTTATATGCATTTCTGTATGGATTTGTGGGGGATTGTTAGAAAATGGAAATTTTGAGGCATATTTTAAATATGTTCTTGATGGAATTTCCGGAAACTAACTATTGGAAGTTGTTCCTTGTAATGAGGACTTAAACTTTCATGTTTGGATCTAAGACATTTTCTTAGTGAAATCCACAGATAAATTGAGCTGAAAGAATGATATTTGAAATGGGTAATGTGGGTTGTTTTAGTTGAAAAAGCTTGAACCCACATTGATTTGGTATTAAGAGAAAGAATCATATTGCAGAAGAATATCATGGCCATGATATATATATTTCATGACCATGAAGAGGCATCAAAAGATATAGGAGCTACAGAAACGTTTCATGGGCATGAGGGAGTTTTCATGCCCATGAATGTACACTTGATTGGTCAGAAACGTTTCATGCCCATGAATGTGCAATCTGATTTTAAATTTGATTATTGATTTATTTTAATAGCTGGATTGGGTCAAAATTTGTATGGGCCTATCTAGTAGAGTATGAATTCTGATAGGCTTCTAAATTTGGGCTGTTAATGAAATTAAATCATAATTAATTGATCTACATCAGTTACGTACGTTTTATGTTTTGTATATGATACGTACAAAATAGAATGTTGGTTGTGATACGCTTCTGAGACTAAGAAACCCTAGTTCTTTTTCTTCTTCTCTGCTCTCTCTTTCTCTCTCAATCGACATACAAGTTTCATACATAGTTCTTTGGCGAATTGAGGTGCGGGTCGCTATTGATCATTACCGTGTCTGTGAATGGATTGATCGGTGCTGTTTTATCCTGGAAGTGATATTACTACAACCCAACACAGCGTAAGTGGGGCAATATTCTCTTCAAGAACAGTCAAGTCTTCTCGTAGGGCTTGGCAACTCAACTGTTGTTCTTCTCTCTTGTTGTCTTTGCTAAAGCTACTGTGAGAGATAAGTTTTCTTACTTTTCTCATCATTTACGGTCTTTGATTATTCTATTATTTCAACCTTTGTGTTTGTTTTGTTAATTTGTGTAATTGCCTGTTCTTTTTAATATATATAGCTGCCTCATTGTTGCGTTGTTTAGTGTAAAATTCTCAACAAACTTAGGATCTCATGAAGGTACGAAATACAATAATCTTTAGTTATAGTGTATACTTCGATATAATGTCACCCTAATCTGTTAAACAAATGTCAGGTTGGTGGATCTGATTTTGCAGGTTGTTCCCAACAGTAGTCTCATGTGATAGGTGGTGGATGGGATTTTGCAGGTGGTTCCCAGCAACAGTCTCATATGATAGGTGATGGACGGGATTTTGCAGGTGGTTCCCAGAAACAGTCTCAGATGACATATGGTGGTGGTATTGGACAAAGGAGTCCATGGCATCAATCCGTCATGATGGGTGCTGGTGGTGGAAGGGAGTTTAGAGGTGGTTCCCAGCAACAGTCCCAGATGACATATGGTGGTACTGGACAAGGGAGTTCATGGCATCAGTCTAGAGGTGGCATGAGAGGTATCAAATACGCTCAGCTTCATTCATTAATTGTAGGTAGCATATGTATGAAAATTATTGGTTAGATAACATACTTGATTTAATTTTTACAGGTGATATTGGAGGTGCTTTACAGGAGGAGTTTCAGACACCTCCTCATCAGGTATTCACAGAGTTTGCATATATTAGTAATGAGGAAGATGAAAATGAGGACCATCAGATTACAATGGAAAAACATGATGAGGAGGTCCATCAGAGATAGCAACCCCCTAGACAGGTCAAAGGGCAGGGGAGAAGATGTTATACAGGAACCCATTTCTTGTTCGCAGGGCTTCGTTATTAGTCATGCTTTTTTTTCTGTATTTTTTGAACGATGTTTTCTAATAAACTTTTGCATGCGTCTTCAATATTTGTTGTTAATCTTAATGTTTTTGTATTGTCCCCTATGTAAATAGTCACGTTTATGTTTTATAACTTTTCATGTTCTACAGGTGTAACAAACTAACATACTTCAACATTCATTAATAAAACACTTAACTATTACAACCAAGATACTACTACTTCTGTAAGGAAACAACCATGATAACTATTATAGCACACACCAATAGTTTTTCAATGTGTTTTTCCTTTTCCAACTTCTTTAACATATTATTGGCCTTAGCATTGTTATGTCGAAGGAAACCAAGTTCTTCATCCAACATCCGAGCATTGTGCAATTCATCATCCTTGCTTTTCAGTTTGAGCTTCAACTTTTTTATCACATCTCTTGCTCTTTTGGTGTATGATGGAATCGTCCACTTGAAGAAGTTACATTTTTTCCTAGGATCCTAACACCACATTTTGTAAAATAGTATATTTGACGTGTAAAAATGTACTACTTCAAAATTTTTTTATAACACCTTGTATTGGCTTCATCTGAAGAACCTTCTTCCCGGGTCAAGAGTGCCTTCTTTCCATGCTTCCTGACAAGGAGATGGGAGATTACAGTTACACTTAACATATTCCCTTAAGCGGTTGAAAGTGTTTGAGCTATGTTTACTAGGATTTCTAACTGAAGATGAAGAGTTTTTTGAATGAGACATGACTTACAATATTAACAAAAGAAACAGATAACATCCTTATAGGCATATGAGTATGACATTAAAAATATAGACAACTAACACACGCAGCTTTAATTTTCTAGAAAGCTTAAAGTAGAATGGTCACTTCAATTTAAAGTATGAGAGTAGAAGCTTTAATAAGTTACAACTACTAAATAGCTATAATTTCTGAAAAAGTAGAATGGTCACTTCAGTTTATAAATAAAGTAGGATAGTGGAAGCTTTAATAATGTAACAACTCCACTTGTAAGTAGGTTATATACATGACCCTTCATTTACATTCTATGCACAAACAAATTTACGAGATAAATAGAAAATATGTCATCTTCTACACATCTCAATTGGTTGCTTGGAGAAAGAAATGACGATTATCAATGTCTAAAACGAACCGATCCAAAAGAGTATTTTGCAGGCGTTCGTCGAGAATGGGCATATATGCGTCAAGAATCCAAACGTTTGAGAAATTACCTCATTGCTATGGGTGCAAGGGTTCCTATTCGTGATTCGCTTGCCATGTTTCCGAGTACTGGTGAATCCCAGTTGAAATGATTATAGACGTAAAGTGATTAAAGTTGTGAAACAAATACGAATTGAGAACAACCGGATGATATTGCATAGAACTCGTCTGTGACAGCCCCAGATCCGGGGTCAGGAATCCAGGCCATGACACTAAAATATCCATTTATTAGCACTATCATTTTTTTTATTACCATTTAATACTCACACAAAGGACCCCACACTAATCTCAACACACACACACACCAGTAATATGCTCAGAGAACAACATACATAATAAATACAGTTTAAAGTAATACAGTTATTACAAACCCGGAATCTTACTTAAATACATTGTTGAATAATACTTCTACAAGAAGCATTTCAACAATCAAAAGTTTATGCCACCCGCTTACTCACTTAATTTACATGTCTAGTTATACCCATTCATCTCATAAGAGCTACCTCAGGGATAGGCGCCATCACTCTCTCAAAAGCCCTTACCCTCTTCCGGGGTGTAGTGCGAAGTATCGGCATTTGCCCTAGCTGTTATATAATTAAATAGCAAGAGTGAGCTATAATAGCTCAGCAAGATAATATTTTGCAAACCAGCATCAAAGAAAACATATATATATATATATATATATATATATATATATATATAAACGGAAGACCCATCAAAATCATTAAGAAAAGAATTTATTCTTATTTATTAAATACACCATCTATTTATCTTTATAAGAAAAGAAATATAGAACAATATAATATCAATTTCTCTTCTAATATGATATAATATCAGTTTCTCTTCTAACCATAAAAATAATTCCATAATTTCATACCATTTTTCCATTTTCAGTATGTCAATCTGTAACCATTATCAATTCTTTCTTTAAATACTTTGGGGATATCTGTTGTCGCCTGATACGTTAGGACGATGATCAGTCGCCTAATCGTACCTGCTCTCCGTTTACTACTAGTAGAAGGAATGATCCAACCTGGTCATCATCCCTGGAGGAAGGCTCTCTGCTACATCCCCCTTCGGCATCTCTTGTGTGACAACCCGGGTCAAATCCCGAGCCTTTTTCGAAAATCGGGTCAAGTTCCGATCACGAATCCAAAATAAGTCAAAGCAAACTGGCCCAAATGCAGCCAACTTGGGTAAACAACAAGCCCACCACAGGCCCCCAAAAAATCATGATTTGTTGGTGCAACTAGTAGTAGTACTTTGCCTTATAAACTGAACAGAAGTCCCAAATCTCCTCGATGTGGGACTGGGGTGTTACAAACTCCCCCACTTAAACTCCTGATGTCCTCGTCAGGCCTAAACGGATATCCCATAGGTCCAAGATCGTTCCTCCCTAGCCATTGTGGGATAATACCGGCTGGCTTCGTGTCCCCACCTCCGGACCTCTGTCCATTGTGGGATAATACCACCAGCCTTCGTGTCCCCACCTCCGGCAACTTGACGAATCAAGCTTTCAAGAGTCGGCTCTGATACCATATGTGACAACCCGGGTCAAATCCCAAGCCTTTTTCGAAAATCGGGTCAAGTTCCGATCACGAATCCGAAATAAGTCAAAGCAAACTGGCCCAAATGCAGCCAACTTGGGTAAACAACAAGCCCACCACAGGCCCCAAAAAAATCATGATTTGTTGGTGCAACTAGTAGTAGTACTTTGCCTTATAAACTGAACAGAAGTCTCAAATCTCCTCGATGTGGGACTGAGGTGTTACATCTTGGGCCGTAATAAAATGTTGAGTGCTGGACTGTGCCGAACACAGCCTCTTACGTTTGCTGTTGCAATCCCCCTTTTTATCAAATCATTATTCCATTTATAAAACACCATTCCATATTTTCCATTTTCCGTTTCCATTTCCATTCACATATATCATTTCCATTTCCATATATCATCATCTTTAAAATACATACATCATAATACTTTGATTATAACTCAGACATCTCCTCCGTATTTAATAAAGTCAAATATGCTCTTATATACAAAATATTTCAACTACTTTAAAAGTATTAAATAATAATCAAATAATATTTATTAAATCACAAATGTTTAAAAATTATAAATAACATAATATTATAAACCATATAACCCTAGATAACAACTGATACCATTCTTGTTCATATCTCTTTAAACCATAAAGTATATTATCTACATCCATATTCATACTCCATATCCATAATCCATATCCATAATCAATATCCATAATCCATAACCATATTCATATTAACTAATCTCAACAAACAGGGAATATCCTAACCATATAATGATATAAGATTCATATATTAACTAGCAAAACCACTTTTCTTTAAACATAAACAGTTTATCAAAATTAGGATAAAAAAAAATCTTGCCTTGGTCTTTTAGTCGAACAGATGTGTTCCGGGGTTCGTTTCGAGTCTCTATAACACGAAAAGGACCACCGTTAGAAATATTCCCCATTATAATTATTATTACTAACAACACTTATACTAACCATTTAACTCACTTGATTCCCTAATCTTTGTATAACCTTATCAAAGATATTTAAATATAATGTCCATGGGTTCAAAGTTAACACCTTTAATAAATCTCAATCATTTCCTCATTCGTTTTAGCTTATCAAGCAAATCATAACATAACCCTTAGTAATACCGCCACTTAATGACACTTAGTCCACTATCAAGGCATGTCATTATCTTATACACTTATTAGATATTTGAGTATTAAAGACTTTTAAGTCGGCCATTAAGTCGAGAAAATTGTCCTCTATCCGTTTAAGGGGTATTCCATTAACGTACCCTTGATCTAAACATTTTTATAAAATTAAAAAATTATTCTTTTGACATGAGACCTTTTCCTATACCTTCCTTATGACCTCTATTATTTAATTATCAAGATTTGTAACGGAATCACTTAGGTTAAGGGTGTTCAATTGAAGTTACGAACTCGCACTTACATTTTCGAACCACTTTTACGATTTTAGCCATATCTCCTAAATCGTTCATCAGATTTTTACGTACTTTATATCAAAACGATCTATGAACCAAGTTCTATCTTATTATGACCATTTGGTATGTCCTACTGACCTTAACAGATTCGATAGTTTCTGTCTTTAACAAGTAATATTTGTTCTAACGAAAATCGGGCATTATAACAGCTATAACTCGAACATTTCCATTTTGTCACAACATAACCAAGTCACACCGGGCATACCATACATCCACAACCTCAACAAACAACCTTCACATGTCTCTAAAGTCAGTGGTGTGGCTACAATCCAACACCCACTATTTTTCATATTAAAACAAGACCAAACAATCACTAAGTATACTATCTTGAAAACATCTTGAAACCATCTTAAAACTTAGCATATAAATCACAATATAACAAAGTAATGTTGAGGTTTATACCTTCCTTGATGCTATAATAACACTAACAAAGCATGATGATCCTTCAATAAGCCTTAGATAGTCCTTGGGAAGCTAAGTCTTGATCATCCAAACAAGAAAACAACTTAGCAATTTCGGATTTACTGTTTATCAGCTCAAAGAACTGCAAAAACGAGGGCCTTACCATGATTTTCTGGAAAAGGATCCTAAAGACGAGTTGTAGAGCATCTCAATACCTTTCCAAAAAGCTATAGAACACCAAATTTCATTGAGCAATGAAGGAGATATGGCCATTTTACTGAGCTGCTGTCTTGGTTGGCCGAAAATTAGAAACAAGAAAAAGATGGAGTTGTTTTTGTGGTGGCTAGCAAAGTCTTGACTTGGTAGATATTTTGTATTGTTTATATGGATAATTATCAAGGAATTTGCTAGATAATCCTTGGAGATGGTAGTGGAAAATGATGTCATGGATGATGCAATTATTGGATATTCTTGTAACCTTTGTTTTTGATTTTCTAAATAATGTTTTAATGATTTTGGTTCACTACACCATAAACAGCCTACGGTAACATAAAAAAAATGTTACAGTAGGTACATTATATGTTACCTTAGGCCCATAAAGTAGCTAAGGTAACATTTTCCTGGTGATAGCTCTCAGCATGTTGCCTTAGGTGTCTAAGGTAACATTTTTGATCCCTAAGGTAACATGCAATTTTATGTTACCTTAGCTTGCTATGGCAACAAAAAGTGAGGGCTATGGCAACTTAATATAATGTTACCTTAGAGGCCTAGAATGTTTTTAAAAAAAGTGGGCCCCACTGTGGCCCCACCGTGGGCCCTACTGTTTGGGCCACTTTTGTTGGCAACATTTTTGGACCTAGAGTAACATTTTTTTTGTTGCATTAGCTTTTATATAGCAACATTTCCATTACCTAAGGTAACATCTTTTCCAGAAAAAAATTAACAACACTGCACACAAATATTATGCATCCCAAATAAATATTTCCAAATCCAACACATTACAATCCAAAACAAGTACCAACTACATAATCCACACCAGGTCACCAGCCACTACAAAATCCACCAACTAGTACATAATCCACCAACTACATTACTACTAAAGTCTCCAACTCAAAACATCATAATTCACCATCATAAAATTAACCAACTACTAGAGACTATTTCACGATGATCATAAGTACCAATAGTAGTGGCATACTAGAAGCTACTGCCACCAGTCATAGGCGTACCATCATCCTTGCCATAGTGGCTTCGGCTAGTTTTTGAAGAGCCAATGCGAGATTCTGTTTCACCTTCTTGTTTATGAATATCAAGATGAATGTGGGCTTCATCTGATGTTACTTGAGCTTTCAGAGCCATAAGGATAGCTTGTTGCTTCGCATTTTGAACTTGAGCTTCCACCCACTGTCCCTCACAGGTTCCAAATCTGTTACGATATAATTAAAGAGAGCATTAACACATTTAACCACACATAAGCATATCCAATTCTGTGTGCCATCCACGTTTCACTTCGGTGAAAGTCAGAAGTTACCATGGTGTTTCTTTAATCTAAGCTTATCGTGCAGAAAAAAAGTAAATGTACTACCTTTGGTATTCATTCTGTTTTAGGGATGTCATGAAAATTAATGGAGTAACAGATTGAATATTCGAACTTGTGTATTTATTTTTAAAGAGCAGCTTGGTAAAATTCAGACATAAGTGTGAAGAGTTAAGGGGAGCTTTTTTAAGTATAGCAAAGTAATGCAGCTCTGCCTGCTTAAACAATAAAGACCTATAGTGGACTAAAACAATTTAAGTTGCTAAAACATTATCTACATAACACTGTTATTTAGAATATAGGTCGTTAAACTGGTCCAGGACCTTCCTGCTAGTAAGCAACTACAGACATTCATAAGTTTTAAGTAAGAAGCATCAACCATATATCTATCCTGCTAGTTATAAGCAACTAGTGATAAATAAGAAATGATGATTGATGCAAACCTTTCCGAGTGGTGAATCATAGTTGGGTGGAACCGTGTAATCAGGATAAACATGGCTATCCATCCTCAGAAATGGACCTCCAGCTGGAAAGTAGGCTGTTATTTGCATCCTTAAACTGGAATCCAACAGATCACATGAAAGCTGAAGCAATATTATCATTTGCGCTGCCATGATATTTTCAAGTCTAAATATTATTTCTAAGCAATATGATACACATCTACTGATCTTTATTGCTATTTAGTACTTCGAGAGATTTAACTGGAATAATAGAACAATCAAATGGTAGAATATCTCACCGGTGGCATCAAATCAGATGGCCCTTGAAGTATGTATAATCTTGACGAACTGTACAAAAAAAAAAGCATTAGCAGTCACAATTCTATATTTCTTTGTACTATACAACATGCACAAACATAATTAATTGTGTCGTATATAAATGAATGAATAAAGTACTTCATTCTCAAAACAAACAGGAACAAATGAACAATTACCAGAGAAGAAACTGTGATATGATTACTATTTATTATGTCTCTGAACAAGGGATAATACAGATCGCTTCTAAGGTACAAAAAAGAAAATAAATATTCCTAACAGACATAGTGATAATAATCAACTCCGGAGATCACTCTAGCCAGATTATACAGTCAGCTAATCAGGTATATTTTTACGACAGAAAATCTTTTAACACAACATGATGGTATCAAAGATCTTTCAAACACTGAACGTGAAGAGGTAATGAACATTGCTAAATCTAATAATAAAGTGGTAGTATGCAACGAAAAGAATCAAATCAACTACTTACTGGCCAAATCGTATAACGTCACCAACATGCAACTCCACATAAACCTTTTTCTTCACCTGTAACAAGTGAAATTGAACAATAAAGAAATAAGACACTACAGATGTGATGCTAAATCAATTCAACTAATGCTTCCAAAATGACAGATATTATGCATACAAATGTAATGCTAAACCATTCATTTACTTGAAATACGTACCTGATTTTTGTTGACAGGATAAACATGGCTATCCATCCTCAGGTCATTGGAAAGTAGTGAGTCCTAAGATATCCGCCCAGGCAGCACTTCTTCCGTGACACCGTCTTCGTTCGTCTAGCACTTTCGACCCCTGGTAATATACCAGCCATCTCTTGTTCATTAAAAAGGTGAAATTAATAACATAGCTAACTGTTGAAGTAACTACTTAAGTATATAACTGAACCATGCAAAAGGAACAAGCTGCAATAAAGGCACGGTGAGCCAAACCATATTTCACAATTAACGAAATCACTAATAATATTACTAGGCTAATTATGAATTCATCTGTAAGAAGAACTGATCAAAGAACTTGTACTTTTTGCATATCTCCTTTGGGGTTAAACCTTCTTAAATTGCACAGACCTGTAGTATGTAATGTACAGACCTCTTCTTTGTAATTTCAAGGCACTTACCATTCTTAAATTGCAATCAGCTAACTCTGTTTGCCATGTTACATACATGTAAGATCCTAGTTTAATTTATTTAGTATTCACAATGTTTAAATTTTAGACCTTAGAAGAAAAAAGAGTTAATATAATTTTTCTTATGTATTTGCACAAAAAGGAACGATTAGAAATCATAATCCTGAAGTAAATATTTGTGTAATTATATTGATTGTGTTATGCTAAAATAAGCCTTCTTGACAGCTCCTTGCAGAACAGGACCAACTCATGATTTTTATCTAACACAAAGACACTTGGGAGGTATTTTTCTTGTTCATTTTTGGATGTAATTAAAATTGAAAGAATATTTTTAAAAACTAAATACATATACTTCTCCACGCCTAGGAAACTCTTACTACTCAAAATTAATATTATATACTGTAAATATATTTTACCCAAGTAGTGCTACTATCATCATTAAATTTTCAGTATTAGCAAATAGCAACAAAGAATTTTATTTTACCAGGGCAGACACGTGCATTTCAAGAGAAATAAACTAAGATTAAAAGCATAATGTATATAGAGAAAGATAGAGAGACTGCTACTGAGGCAGCCAACTTGGTTGAACCCTATCCAGCCACTAGAGGTACATGACACAGTAGTTACATATACAGTCCAAATACGTTAAAAATTGAAATGCAAGCACTGTACCTTGGGCATCCGGAACCACAAAAGAATACAAGTACACCAAGACAATAATTACTAGGAGAAGTTCCATGTTCTTCGATGTCATTCCTATTTATAAGATTCAAGTTGCAAACCCATGTGTCATCTCCTTTGAATGATCATCATATTTGTCCCCAAATATAGAATTATTATGTATACTTTAATAAAATAGATGGCAGAGTAACAATTTTGGCCCCAATATTATTCTTATGGATACTTTAATCGGAAGTACATTATAGAAATGAATTACTACTACCAGAATATACCACAAATAACGAAAGCACTTGAAACAAATATCATGAATAATCAAAACTCTTAATATTATACCAATTTAACATTACCCTGTTAAGAACATACAAACAGATGCATACAAATACACAACTAATCAAAGCCCAGATACATACATTCCATATACATTCCATAAAACTACCAATAAAACTAACGCATATGCATACATTTCATATACATGCACTTAAATCGAAAACTACCATTCAAAAGGAGAGAAAGAAGGTAATACTTACGAATCGAAGCCCCAAATCCACTTAATCGAAGCCCCAAATTCACTTACAAAGCCCCAAATTGAAAGCCCAAACTGGAGAAGGCCTGAAATCGAAAATAAATCGCAATTAGTTGAAGTTTAAGTGCAAAAATTGAATCAATTAAATTCAAAACAATGAACCCCTAATCTAAAAAAGCCCTAATTTGAAGAAGTCCCAATTTGAAGCCTCAAATCGAACCTATATTCAATTGAGCAGCCTAACGTACTAATTTGATAGAAAATTAGAGAAGATTGAGAGGGAGAGAGAGAGGTTTACGAGAGAGAGAGAGAGAGAAGAATGAGTATAGAGAGGCGGACTATTTTGTTTAAGTGTAAGAACAGGTTTAAACAGGCGGGCAAAAAATTTTCGTTTGGCCGCTAAAAAATTTCATAGGGAACTGTGCATCCTCATTTTTCCAGTTTTGACAATTATTTTTATGTTTTTTTGATTTTGCTTTTTGAAATATCCATTATACATTTAATAAATAAATAGAAACTAAAAATAATAATTAAATATTTTGATATTTAAAATTAAAATCTCATTCGATTCGTAAACTCTTACTTTCTATAAAAATGAAATATTTTAAAGGTGAATGTGATTTTTAAATAATTAAACATTTTTTTGGTTAAAAAATTAAAAATTAAGTTTATTAATGATCTAAGGTAACATATCATATATGTTGCTAACATCCAACACTTTAAAGCTAAAGTAACATCTTGTTTGTGGCTAAGGTAACACAAAAACCAAAATGTTATGTTAGGTCCAAAGTAACATGCTAAGGTAACATATTCTAGCAACATTAATGAAAAAGATGTCCCGATAGCCCATATATGGCGTAGTGGTTATTGGTAATTTAGTGTATATCCTTGTTATGATATTAATCTTGGTTGCTTCGTTTTCATATTCGTCTAATTATGAATTGTTTCGAATATACCTCATTATCCAAGTGGTTCTAAATTGTTTAACAATCCAAATTCCTCTTGCATTCCCTTGACTTAATAATCCCCTGGTTTAACCTAATTTCACATATTCCTCAAAGTATACATCCTTTTCATATTCCATACTCTTTAATATCCAATACAATAGTGCTCATGGGAAATCAACATCTTAAAAATCTATACTCAGGAATTTCTGAAATCCGTCATCGTTTCGAGTCACTCATTTTCATAGTACGACGCTAATATGGTTTCTGATTATTCCTTTTCTGTTTCACTTATAGGGTACCTACATATCATTTCCCTAAATCCTCAAAATTACTATTCATTTAAGCACTGTAGCATTTCTGAAGTTAGGGTTATTACAGTCTTCCCCCCTTAAAAGGATTCCGTCCCGGAATCACGCTGAAGTTATCGACGAATACCCTTCTCACTTTACACCCTCTAATTCTCATATTACTTTCTCCATCCTTTAGTTTCTCCTTAAACATCTCTATCTTGTTTGTCCAGAAATACACCAACATAAACTTGCTTGTCATTCATCAACATGTCATTTAGCTTATCAATAGCAGTACTTTCACTATCTTTTCCTTACCAACCTTCTCCTGCATTCCGTCATTCTATATTATCTCATCTCTCCTTTTTCTTTTTACTAAGGGTATCGGCCACCACATTGGCCTTCCCTGAATGGTAGTATATCTCACTTATTGTTTAACTATATTTTGATCTCTATCATAACATAAAATATTAATATTCCAATCTTTATATATATCTCTGTAAAATTTTCCAGAAAATAATTTTTACTAATATTCCTTGAAACAATTGTAAGAAAATATTATCTATAATATATATTTCCTATTCATACTTATACAAGCAGATACTGATTTGGATGACCTGAGAATCATTATAACTTAATTTCTCACAGATAGATTATTCTTATCTATATTATTAGTCTATTCAGACCATTCATTGACTTAGTTAATCTCCAACCAAACATTTATAAAATCCCATCACCACGTATCTCAAATCACTATACTTCTACTTCTACTCATATTCTTGGATAATAATATACACATGAATTACTTCTGTATAGGCGACACCATCCCCCAAAAGGTCTAGTAATTCCCAAATCAATTAAACATGTATAGCAAAGGGTTAAGTAAAAAGATACCTATGACCTCGTTATTGTTACCTTTATTTCAAAAGTCTTCGCAATCAGCGCTTACTTAGAAGCAACCATGCTTTGTCCTGACATGGTTGGTCTAGCCATCTTATGATCTTTTGTTACATGGCCCCACATAGCCATATTAAAATACGTGAAGCTGAGAGTCAATCGGTACTTTTACTTTTCTAGCAATTGCTTGGCATAGTGCCTCCGTCAACCCTAACGAAGGTAATTTATCTGGGGTAGATTACGTTTACAAATATGCTTTCCCTGTCATACTCTTATGCTTCCTTCACAGAACAATCTTAAATACCAGAGTAGTGTAGTCCCTCAACTCGAGCACCGCCGCTCTTCATTCATCATTCTTTCTCGATACCTTCTAATCTCTTTTTCAAAAATTTACTCCGTAGAAATCTCAAACAACTTCTCGGTACCACCTCCGGTCACCTTTCTTTTATTTTTATCTTTTCAACTTCTCTTATCAATCCCACGTGCTACATAAGCTTAACACTGTTGGCATAATAGCCTTTTCATTTAAATCAATCCCGGAATTTCTCAATCCGTTTTGGTCCTTAATTACATTTCCCCTTTACTGTCAAGTCTCAACTTCATCATTTTATCTCTACAATCAATTGTAATAATCAGGATCTGTCCACCAACCCATATTGCGGCTACCTTACCCAATCCACAGGGTTCGCTCCATTTTCCACTCTCTTTAATGACATTTTCTGATAATCAGAAAGACAAGGTTTGCCAAAATTTGTTGAATTTCTTCTATGATACACTATCAACCTTATGAAATTTCTCACCTCTATTGGTGTGGTTGGCCTCTCCCTATTCGAAACTGCCTCTATCTTGGCGGGGTCAACCAACACTTCTTCACTATTGATCACATGTTCTTAGAGCTGAAACTAATTTAACCCGAACTCAAACTTCAAGAATTTGGTATATAATTGCTTCTTCAGGTTACATCTTAGAATGTTCTCAATCACCTCTTAAGCACTGATCGTGTTACTTGATCCATTTCTAATTCAGCGTCGGTATACATTTAATGTGACTAATCTAGTACACTTAAGGAAAGGAAAGAATTTAATATCTCTCTGAATCCAATACCTCTAATGTTTCTAGTTCATCATTTCACTGAGTTGAAATAACCTGTACTTAGTCCCTGACAATAGTCTTATTACAAGTTTATCATAGACTCACTGGTCTCTTCCTCTTGTAGGTTCTGAGATCACCATCTCTCTTACTACTTCCTTATATAACTTTATCCGATCATGCCATCACTTACCAATGTCTTTACTTTCTAAACTGATTCATTCATAAAATGAAAATTTCCTGAATAAAGCCACGTCATCAACCTCAATTTGACTTCATAAATTATAACCTATGGAATATGCCTTCTCATGGTGAATTATTATTGATAATATTCACACTAACCCATTTATCAAGTGATATGGCACCTGCTGCCTTTATATATCTTAGCTATTCTTGGAGACTCTGCTCCCCGTCCTATATAGATATCTTCGATAATCATTCATCATTCTAATTCTTTTCTCATTAATCTGAAAGTCTCTAAGGGTTATTATCTATCCCCATATAAGATCTCAAGTAATTCTTCCAATCCGTCTTACTTGCTAGTACTACATCTGATAGTCCGACTATGAATCCGATATGCATCTTTAGTTCTCTTAATAATATCTTTGTCTTTTACGCTCACTTCTCTAAGCACTATACCCTAATTCTTACAGTCTCTCTGATTGCAGCCCTCATTTCCTCAAGGGTAAATTCCTTATCCTTAACAGGATTCTCCTCCCTCTTTACTAAAACATAAACTTTCATTAGTAATAATCTATAAAATTATAAACACTACTTAGAATAAATTCTACATTCGATAAACCACCCTTGAACTCGATGTGAGTTCACAATTTATATTATTACTGATATATTTATTATTATCACTATTGTTCCTGAGCATTATGACTCTTAGCTCTAATACCAAACTGTGACAGCCCCAAATCCGGGGTCAGGAATCCAGGCCATCACACTCAAATTTCCATTTATTAGCACAATCATTTTTTTTTATATTTTATTACCATTTAATACTCATACAAGGGACCCCACACTAATCTCAACACACACACACCAGTCATATGCTCAGAGAACAACATACATAATAAATACAGTTTAAAGTAATACAGTTATTACAAACCCAGAATCTTACTTAAATACATTGTTGAATAATACTTCTACAAGAAGCATTTCAATAATCAAAAGTTTATGCCACCCGCTTACTCACTTAATTTACATGTCAAGTTATACCCATTCGTCTCATAAGAGCTACCTCAGGGATAGGCGCCAGCACTCTCTCAAGCCCTTACCCTCTTCCGGGGTGTAGTGCGAAGTATCGGCATCTGCCCTAGCTGTTATATAATTAAATAGCAAGAGTGAGTTATAATAGCTCAGCAAGATAATATTTTGTAAACCAGCATCAAAGAAGACATATATATATATATATATACTAGCCTATAACACGTGCGATGCACGGTTGCTTGTAAATTTTTTAATTATATTTTATTACTAAAGTTTTAAGTTGTATATATATTTTTATTAATAAAATAATTTATAACTTTATAATCCCATGCATATAAATATTATTAAAATTATTTGTTTTGAATTATTATAGTTGTATTTTGAATTATTATATTTGTGTATGTGGTGCATATTAATATTAATACATATTATTTAGGCTATGTGTGTTTTTTTTTTAATTTTATTAATAATAGAGATTTAACCAAACCAAAGAGTGACCAAAAAAAGAGTACAAAAAAAGAGTGACCAAAAAAAGAGTACCAAACCAAATATACCCTGTTTTGCTTATATTTTGAATTATTATATTTATGTATGTGGTGCATATTAATATTAATACATATTATTTAGGCTATGTGTGTTTTTTTTTTAATTTAATTAATAATAGAGATTTAACCAAACCAAAGAGTGACAAAAAAATAGTACCAAAAAAGAGTGACCAAAAAAAGAGTACCAAACCAAATATACCATATTTTGCTTATATTTTGAATTATTATATTTGTGTATGTGGTGCATATTAATATTTATACATATTTTTTAGGCTATGTGTGTTTTTTTTCTGAATTTTATTAATAATAGAGATTTAACCAAACCAAAGAGTGACAAAAAAAAGAGTACCAAAAAAAAGTGACCAAAAAAAGAGTACCAAACCAAATATACCATATTTTGCTTATAATAGTATAGTATAGATATAAACGGAAGACCCATCAAAATCATTAAGAAAAGAATTTATTCTTATTTATTAAATACACCATCTATTTATCTTTATAAGAATAGAAATATAGAACAATATAATATCAGTTTCTCTTCTAACCATAAAAATAATTCCATAATTTCATACCATTTTTCCTTTTTTAGTATGTCAATCTGTAACCATTATCAATTCTTTCTTTAAATACTTTGGGGATATCTGTTGTCGCCTGATACGTTAGGACGATGATCAGTCGCCTAATCGTACCTGCTCTCTGTTTACTACTAGTAGAAGGAATGATCCAACCTGGTCATCATCCCTGGAGGAAGGTTCTCTGCTACATCCCCCTTCGGCATCTCTTGGGCCGTAATAAAATGTTGAGTGCTGGACTGTGCCGAACACAGCCTCTTACGCTTGCTGTTGCAATCCCCCTTTTTATCAAATCATTATTCCATTTATAAAACACCATTCCATATTTTCCATTTTCCGTTTCCATTTCCATTCACATATATCATTTCCATTTCCATATATCATCATCTTTAAAATACGTACATCATAATACTTTGATTATAACTCAAACATCTCCTCCGTATATAATAAAGTCAAATATGCTCTTATATACAAAATATTTCAACTACTTTAAAAGTATTAAATAATAATCAAATAATATTTATTAAATCACAAATGTTTAAAGATTATAAATAACATAATATTATAAACCATATAATCCTAGATAACAACTGATACCATTCTTGTTCATATCTCTTTAAACCATAAAGTATATTATCTACATCCATATTCATACTCCATATCCATAATCCATAACCATATTCACATTAACTAATCTCAACAAACAGGGAATATCCCTAACCATATAATGATATAAGATTCATATATTAACTAGCAAAACCACTTTTCTTTAAACATAAACATTTTATCAAAATAAGGATAAAAGAAATCTTGCTTTGGTCTTTTAGTCGAACAAATGTGTTCCGGGGTTCGTTTCGAGTCTCTATAACACGAAAAGGACCACTGTTAGAAATATGCCCCATTATAATTATTATTACTAACAACACTTATCCTAACCATTTAACTCACTTGATTCCCTAATCTTTGTATAACCTTATCAAAGATATTTAAATATAATGTCCATGGGTTCAAAGTTAACACCTTTAATAATTCTCAATCATTTCCTCATTCGTTTTAGCTTATCAAGCAAACCATAACATAACCCTTAGTAATACCGCCACTTAATGACACTTAGTCCACTATCAAGACATGTCATTATCTTATACACTTAGTAGATATTTGATTCTTAAAGACTTTTAAGTCGGCCATTAACTCGAGAAAATTGTCCTTTATCCGTTTAAGGGGTATTATTCCATTAACGTACCCTTGATCTAAACATTTTTATAAAATTGAAAAATTATTCGTTTGACATGAGACCTTCTCCTATACCTTCCTTATGACCTCTATTATTTAATTATCAAGATTCGTAATGGAATCACTTAGGTTAAGGGTGTTCAATTGAAGTTACGAACTTGCACTTACATTTTCGAACCACTTTTACGATTTTAGCCATATCTCCTAAACCGTTCATCAGATTTTTACGTACTTTATATCAAAATGATCTATGAACCAAGTTCTATCTTATCATGACCATTTGGTATGTCCTACTGACCTTAACAGATTCGAGAGTTTCTGTCTTTAACAAGTAATATTTGTTCTAACGAAAATCGGGCATTATAACGGCTATAACTCGAACATTTCCATTTTGTCACAACATAACCAAGCCATACCGGGCATACCATACATCCACAACCTCAACAAACAACCTTCACATGTATCTAAAGTCAGTGGTGTGGCTACAATCCAACACCCACTATTTTCATATTAAAACAAGGCCAAACAATCACTAAGTATACTATCTTGAAAACATCTTGAAACCATCTTAAAACTTAGCATATAAATCACAATATAACAAAGTAATCTTGAGGTTTATACCTTCCTTGATGCTATAATAACACTAAAAAAGCATGATGATCCTTCAATAAGCCTTAGATAGTCCTTGGGAATCTAAGTCTTGATCATCCAAACAAGAAACTTAGCAATTTCGGATTTACTGTTTATCAGCTCAAAGAACTGCAAAAACGAGGGCCTTACCATGTTTTTCTGGAAAAGGCTCCTAAAGAAGAGTTGTAGAGCATCTCAATAACTTTCCAAAAAGCTATAGAACACCAAAGTGCATTGAGAAATGAAGGAGATATGGCCAATTTACTGAGCTGCTGTCTTGGTTGGCCGAAAATTAGAAACAAGAAAAAGATGGAGTTGTTTTTGTGGTGGCTAGCAAAGTCTTGACTTGGTAGATATTTTGTATTGTTTATATGGATAATTATCAAGGAATTTGCTAGATAATCCTTGGAGATGGTAATGGAAAATGATGTCATGGATGATGCAATTGTTGGATATTCTTGTAACCTTTGTTTTTTATTCTCTAAATAATGTTTTAATGATTTTGGTTATTGGTAATGTAGTGTATGTCCTTGTTATGATATTAATCTTGGTTGCATGGTTTTCATATTCGTCTAATTACGATTCTTTTCGAATATACCTCATTATCCAAGTGGTTCTAAATTGTTTAACAATCCAAATTCCTCTGGCATTCCCTTGACTTAATAATCCCCTGGTTTAACCTAATTTCACATATTCCTCAAATTATACATCCTTTTCATATTCCATACTCTTTAATATCCCATACAATAGTGCTCATGGGAAATCAACATCTTAAAAATCTATACTCATGAATTTCTAAAATCCGTCATCGTTTCGAGTCACTCATTTTCATAGTACAACGCTAATATGATTTCTGATTATTTTTTTTCTGTTTCACTTATAGGGTAACTACATACCATTTCCCTAAATCCTTAAAATTACTATTCATTTAAGCACTGTAGCATTCTGAAGTTAGGGTTATTACATCGTCACTCTATCTATCAACTTGCCAAAGATTCCATTCGTGCTAGTGAGAGAGAGCTCACACAAGTTGAGGAAATGCATCTTCAATAAAATGCATGCTATATCTCTGATGATCACATGTCGGACAAAGAAATGTGATTAAGCACTTGTCGATTGTTTAAGAATTTTTTAAGGATTTTTATTATGTATTGTTGTATTGTAATAAATTCTTAAATCAAGCAAATTACATTACATTACATCATGATAAACATCACAATACGTAAAAAAACAAATTCATGGGAATCTCCATAAAGGACATTCTTAGGGGAAAACAAATTAAACATTTTTTAAGATACAAGAAAAAGTTACATGAAAGAGTTAATCTTCATCATCATCACCATAATATTCGCCTTCCTCATCATCCTCATCGTAATACTCAAACTTCTTCTCATTCTCCTCATCATCATCATCATCATTCTCGTCCACATCCTGCTTCACAATTTGAATTTTTTCCTCCAAGTCACTTATCTTATGTATGTTGAAACTTTTCATAAGTTCATTCATTTGACACTCATGCCTTATCTTTTGTTATCAATGATTTTTTTCATACTCCAGGGGTACAAATGGAGGAAATGGATGTGGATAAGGCATGAGTGTCAAATGAATGTGCTGCTCACATGGAGTATGAATATGTGCTGCTCACATGATCGATTTTTCATAGCTTCCCTTTCCTTCAATATTTTTCAACCCAACGGCTGTAACCACATCCATTTCCTCCATTTGGGCACTTCATAGCCTTTCCTTCCAGCATTTCTCCCGTACCAGATCATTTTCTCAATGACTAGTAAATTGTAGAAGCAAAGCTCCAAATCTGGAATGTTAGATATCTTACTTTGTATAAGAAAATTGGTTAATAAATTTGTAATAGTTGGATGATGAAGCAATAAGAAAATTGTGTAGTCTCGTCAACAATAATAATCAACTTTAACTATGTACAACTGTAATAATTCGTAATTGATTGGCGTCAAAAAGGCACTGTAAAAAGAAAAAATTTGTCTAGTCACGTCAAAATAAAAATAAAGCTTTCATTATTACGAATAATTGTCATGCTTTCAACTGTTTCAGACATTTTGTACGATTTTCGGCAAATTAACTATTAAAAGTGAGCAGTCACATCTCTATAATGAGGATTGTTTAATGAAATATTTTCACAAAGTGGTAACCAACTCTCTTGATAGTAGTCAGAGTTGAATTGTCATTTCATCTTTTAAAAAAATATAGATATATGAATAATTCTTAATTGTTATTGTATTGTAAAAGTCATCTACAAATTTGTCTATAAATGAGTTGTTCCTGGCTATTCATAATCACAACTTACTATATTTTTTCTCACATAAACTTTGATCCAAATTTTTCTTCAAGGCACTTGCATCAAATGAATAAGGACGAAAGGCCACAAACTAATAACAACGACCATGTGTACCCCTGGAGTATGAAAAAAATCGACCCGGAATTAGAGGCTTGGCATTAACGATCATGTGAGCAGCACATATTCATGAAAAAGATGCGAATTTTTAAGAGCATGGAGAAAAAGGATTAAAAACTGGGTCCGAACTAAGGAGGAGATGAATAATTTCATCTTTTACAATGAAGAACTGGCAAACACACACTAATGTTCGTGCTAAGCTAGATGCAACTTTTAAAGATGGGAAATTCTCGGAGGAGGAACCGTTGGATGTTGAGGCTACGAAAATTGGAAAGTATGTTGAAGATTATGAAGCAAGAGAACGTCAAATTGAATTGAAAGTTAAAGCTATAAGAGAACGTCAAATTCCTCGATAAAATTGAGGAAGATGGCGACAAAAATTATGCGATTGGACTAAGTCAAATTTAAGAACTAGTCTGGTGATTTTATGCTTGTTTTCAAATTTTCTATTTGCATTTTGATGAAGTGTGCTTCTATCATGGATCATGTTTGTATCATGTTTTATGAACTTGTGTCATGTTTGTTGACCTTATTTCCAAATAGTTAGTATGATTTTATCTTATGTAATGTATTATGAAATTTGTGTGTTATTGTCACTTCCGGACCTTAAAATACTATAGTTCCACCAAATATTTTTTTTAAGATTTTTGGTTTGTAACAAAGTATGAATTTAAATTTAGATTTTTCTTTTTTATTTTCGTAATTATTATTTCAAATAATTTTACAAACTATTAAAAAATCAAAAAATCAAAGTTATTGATAATTAATAATTAGTAAAAATTATATTGTTTTTTTTAGAAATAAAATTTATATTGTTATTCATAATATTTTTCAATTTTCCATTTTCAAAAATTTCAAATTATCAAATCAAATAAATTAAGAATCTTGATTTCCGGTTCAATCTATAACATCGTCATAATTTATATTTTAATTTGAGTTATTCGGCCCGTTTTTTCTTCTCCTGTCAAAATTAGTTCTTCCTTTGATACTATTAGTACAATTTTTAGTTGTCTTATAATGTTCCTAGTTACTTGGGAATGTATGAATAATAGTTTAAATTTTGATTTTTAATTTTTTGTACAAACTAGTTAAAAATGGGGTAAAATCAAAAGAAAAGAAAAAAATTAGTAAAAGGAAGGTAACATTCATCATACAAATTGTGAGTATGTCTACTTTGCCGTGTATGAATTTAAATTTAAATTTTAGCTTTTTTCTAATTTTATTTAAATTTTTAATTAATTTTACAAATGAACTAAAAATGGGTGGAAAATCAAATTAGTAGAAATTTAGTGGAAATAAGGTAAAATTCATTACAAAAATAGTTAGTATGACTACTTGGGTGTGCGTGAATTTTAAATCAAATTTTAACTTTTTCTTCTTATTTAATTAAATTTATCAAGTAATTTTACAAAATAGTTAAAAATAGGGAACAATCAAATTATTAAAAAATTAGGTAACATTCATCATAAAAATAGTTAGTTTGAATACTTGGATTTGTATAAATTTTAAATTAAATTTTAGGCCTTTTTCTGTTTTTATTTAATTTTTTATTTTTATTTCCTATTATTATTTAATTATTAAAATCCCTTCCTATAATAAATTATTGTGAATTTTTATAATGAAATATTGTGAACGTCCATAATAAAAAATTACGGACAGGGGATATAAGTCGGAACTCTGAACAAATTTCCATGATTAAGATGGCAGAAAATGAGCCATAACCGTAGTTAGACCTGGCAATTTGGTACACGACACGTGAACACGACACGAAACGACACGAAAAAATACGGATATGGGTTTTGATTTTTAGTACACGAAACACGAAAGTACACGAACACGAAATTACACGATAGATTTAGTGTCGGATATGGGTTTTCATTTTGGGTACACGAAAGTACACGAAAGTACACGAAATAAAGATGTTAATAATTTACTACTTATAGATTTTATGTATATATTAATATTTTTTTATAAGGATATATATTTTACACAAAAATATACATATTTACAAGTTTTTATAGAGTTGTATTTATATTTATATATGGAAATGTAAAATATTTAATGTATATTTCATATGAATATAATATTTACTAATAAATTTTAACTAAATTTTATTTTTATTTTTATATAATATATACACGAAACACGACACGAAAGTACACGAATTCATTTCGGGTGGATACGGGTTTCATATTCAAGTACACGAATCCTGTTTCGGGTGGATACGGGTTTCACCTTCAAGTACACGAAACACGAAAGTACACGACACGAAAGTACACGACACGATCCGATTGCCCGCTCTAACCGTAGTGGTTGGGAATTGGGATCCATTTATTAATACTGCTTAATTTCTTTTTAGTATTTAAAGAAGATAATGACTTGTTCAACATTTTTTTAAGGGTACACTAGATAAAGTCATACAAATAAAATAAAATCATACATGTTGCAGGGAGAATTTCGTTACAACACGAAATTGGAGGTTGCTGGAATCACGGAGCAAAATACGGATATTTTGCTAAGAACACAAAGAACACGGGAGGAGATTGGTGTTTGTTTGTGGCTGATCTTGTTGATAGATAGTCAGGGGTGAGCTGAAGCGTATCCAAACAAGAGGCCTACGTACCCTATTTATAGGGATCAAGCCGTACGTAGTTCTTGGAGAAGAAGTTACCTAGACGGGCTAGGGTTTCTAGAAGCTTCCAAGGCCCAAGCCCATCAGTTTAAGGGCTGACGTGGACATCATGATGCTAGAGACAGTGAGACCTCATTAGCAAGGCCAACATAGAGATGACAAGGGCCTGGCATGCGACCTCGAGGGGTGCAGACCCTTGACCTCATCATGCTATCCCGAATTCCCTTGGTCTCATCATGCTATACGGGGGGTAGTTGTTATGCCCGAATCTCGGCATATATCCTAAACAGGCTCAAATGACTATACAAGGGGTCCACCTCTCTTAATGGGCTCAATTATTGAAAGGCAGAGTGTATAAACTTGTAACACTATAACTAATGTAACTCAATTAAAGGAAAAGATACTTAACCAGAACACAATCAAGAACAAGAAGTCACAAGAAATCAACACTATATGAAGACAAGGTAATTGATACAATTGAACATGTTAACTATGATCAAGCCAAGAAGAAATCATTGAGAGAAGTTCAAGTCAAAGTTGTTCATGCCTCAGTGATTTGAGAAATCGAGAATCAAGATCATAACTATCAGTATCAACAAGACCAATTGATTTCAAGTGAACAAGAAGGAAAGCAAACTTTGGAAAGCCACGTTACTAAGTGAATATGGTAATTTATTCAAGAAGCAGAAACACTATCAAGACTAGTCACTTATGAACCAGACCAGTGCATCAAGTGTCAGGACATTGATAGCAAGTTTATGTCAGTAATAAAGATCCATGTTCAAGAGCTTGCTGAAGAATAAAGAAGACATGAAGATATCACAAGTTCAAGATGTGCATTGAAGTTTCAAGTTGAAGACCAGAATATTTTCTAAGTACTAAATATTCTAGATGACCAAGTAGAATATTTCTAAGTAGAAGTTCTACTTAGAAATTCGAGATGGCTAAGTAGAAATTCTCAAGTAGAAGTTCTACTTAGAGTGCAGCTTCAACATGACACATGGCATCTTCTGATTGGCAGATTTCCAAGCTTTCAAGATAAGGCAAGATTTATGTGGACATCATTGGGCCACGTATATCTTAGTCTTTGAAGACTACAGGACATAGATTACATGTAGTATAAATAGAAGTACTTGTGTAATGTTTTATTTGGGGGAAATAGAGAGCAATAGTTGAAGAAAACACAAGAAAAAGAGAGAGAGTGCATTCACAGAGCTTAGTATCATTCACTTCTCTCTGAACTTATGTTATACTTTGTAATGAATGTTGTAGCAACCATTTCAAGTTATATATAAGAAATATATTCCTTGAATCTACGTGTTCATTTATTGCATCGTATTTATTGCTTCTCATATTCGAAAAGTTGTATTCACCCCCCCTCTACAACACATTTGGACCTAACAATTATCTACTAATGGGCTTAAATATTGAAGAAGGATCAACAAGGCGTGAGGCCCGGTCAGGGATCACCTCGCCTTTATCTCATCATATTATTTGAAGACAATCTCTCGAAGACATGATCCCGCCCTAGGGGTCGCCTCACTATGATCTCCTACTACTACTCAAGGCGTCCTCTCATGCCAACGATAAAGGAAAATGGGGTCTTACGCTAGGCCTCAAAGGGCTCTCACGCTAGGCCTCCAAGGGATCTCACGCTAGGCCTCTAGGCGTCTCATGCTAAGCCATCAAGGGATCATACTACTCCGGGATCGCATCTCTATCTCTTCATACTACTTCGGGATCTCATGCTAGACCGGACTCGGGATCGCATCTCTATCCCGGCCTCGGGATCGCACCTCTCGGGATCGCATCTCCACTTTCATACTATCCCGGCCTCGGGATCGCATCTCTATCCCGGCCTCGGGATCGCACCTCTCGGGATCGCATCTCCACTTTCATACTATCCCGGCCTCGGGATCGCACCTCTCGGGATCGCACCTCTCAGGATCGCACCTCTTGGGATCGCACCTCTCGGGATCACATCTACATTCACATACTAGCTCAGCCTCGGGATCGCATTTACCGGGGTCGCTACCCGGGGATCGCTTCGTCAGGCTCCCGTCAAGGGATCGCTTCGCACATAACCTCCAACGTGGGGTCACATCTGCAAACAGAACAATGTTATCTCACTCTCTATTGGAAGGCTCATGTCTGCACCCCTCGAGGTCGCATGAGTATCTACATACTTGGGTCCGCTTCGCGTGTCTGCACCCCTCGAGGTCGCATGCCAGGCCCTTGTCATCTCTATGTTGGCCTTGCTAATGAGGTCTCACTGTCTCTAGCATCATGATGTCCATGTCAGCCCTTAAACTGATGGGCTTGGGCCTTGGAAGCTTCTAGAAACCCTAGCCCGTCTAGGTAACTTCTTCTCCAAGAACTACGTACGGCTTGATCCCTATAAATAGGGTACGTAGGCCTCTTGTTTGGATACGCCTCAGCTCACCCCTGACTATCTATCAACAAGATCAGCCACAAACAAACACCAATCTCCTCCCGTGTTCTTTGTGTTCTTAGCAAAATATCCGTATTTTGCTCCGTGATTCCAGCAACCTCCAATTTCGTGTTGTAACGAAATTCTCGCTACAACAATACAAATTTGAAATTTTTGAGAAGATGACTAACAACGAATAATTAAGTTAAGAGATATAATTATTTTATTAAGATTGAGAATTTTGTACCCTAAAAAAACCCTCTGCCTTGTTTTGAGAATCGACCGCCTTCACCCATCCTTCACCCATTCTTTATCGCCCCATCCCCATTTTTTTGGTGTTGTTGATTTATCCCCAATTTTTGTGATTTATGTTTTGGTTGTGTTTTTTATTTGTGTACTCTTGTTTGGTGTATTGGCTGCAGTTCGGAATTTGCTCCAGGTTTGGAGTGAAGATCAGGTTGGAGCGAGCTGTTGTTAGATAGAAGGTAATTGGCAATCACGAGGAATTGAAGCCATTAGCCTTCGAAAAGCCATTTCTTGGATAAAATCACTAAAGCACATTGAACAAGTGCTAGTAGTTCGATTATCGGTCTGCGAATCGTGTGGTTCTTTTGCTTGCAAATGCTGCACCAATTTTATTTCAGGTTATGGAGGATGATCTGTCACTCCTGCCTTTATTAATCATGTACACAAAAATGATAATTCTAAATAATGCAAGTACGATTTATTTTAAAAAAAGTTAAGAGATATAATTATCATCATTTTAATTTTTATATGAAAGAATGTCACCATCATATTCATTATACATAAATGGATCTAGATAATCTAATTCCCGCATTATTGAACATGCATCACGAACTAGTTTCCAAAATGAACCAAGCAATATGAGCCGTACGAGCGAACATGTTTCTATTTTCTTAAACCGTTAACAACATTTAACAATCATATTCGAAATTAGTTGATTTCTTTTTTTAGATAGTTGAGCTTATATTAAAAAAACCTGATTTATTATGTATCTTCATTTTCTCATTTTAAGCTGATATTTGGGGTGTTTAGAAATTTTTTCTCAGAATAAGTCAACTTGTTTTAAGACAAAGTTAGAGATTCTTAACTTTTTCCTGAAAAAAGTTAACTTTTTTTGCAACTTATAGAATCTCAAACATATATTAAATACTTGTATAAATTTTTTTTATCAAAATATGAAATTTTTACCCAAAAATAAATCCATAAGGACTCAAACATGCTCAATTAAAGGATAGGTAACATCCCTGATGAGGGTCGACTCCCGCTAGCTAGCCTCCTTCAAGCCTTTTCCTTCCTCCTTCTCCAACCAAGACTTCCTCCATCTTCACAATCCATTTCACTCCCTCCATAAATCGAAATTTTTTCCTAAAAATTTCGAAAAACCCATTCGAGTTCTTTTCAGATCTGTTTTGATTTAGAGCTCGAAATATCAAATAAACACATTTCTTAGATTCAAAATCTCCTGCTTAACATCATATCAAAATTTGGTGTCAATCCGAGATCTTTGACTTTTCGAATTGTATATGTCTCTCCATTTGGAGTGGTTGTTTGTCTCTCATTTTGGAGTGTTTGTTATGTTTTTGATTAAGTATGTTTTGTTTTATTCGGTGTTGGATCTGCTAAGAATGATTTTGCTGATGTCTTGGGAGATCGGGACAATCCGCATCGAAGCTGGGACGGTGATGATTATTGCAAAAGCTCACCACTCACAACCAAAGATTGTTCATCATATTTTGAGGGTTTTCACTTTCGGCATGTCTATAGCTGGTATCCGGCATGTAGATAGCTGGGGTGTTACTCACCCTTTACGGGTTTCCATGTTCGGCATGTCTATAGCTGGTATCCGGCATGTAGATAGCTGGAGTGTCATTCCTGTAACCTCATTTTATGCAATTGAGGCGTCTGAACACTGGGGTATCAATGGATGTTATGTGATGTGGTCAATTGTAATACCGCTGCTTTCAGGGATGTTGGCGCAGTTTGGATCGCTTGGGAAGTTTTCGAATTCGTTTTTAGTTTCAAGAACTTTTAAGTTCATTATGTTAAACGATCAGAAAACAATTTATTTGTTTTTCAACCTGGCCGTATTGACAGTCGGGGTTTGTCCCGCTGTTTTATATTGTATTGGTTTGGTTCAGTAATATAATTTTATGCATTTCGTCAAAAAAAAAAATTAAAGAATAGGTGTTGAAAATTTTAAAAAAAAAATAGAAAAGAAAAGAAATTGTCCTTAGCCATTACATATTGACTATCGGATAGCAGATTTACAACTTACAAGAAATTACTCCTAAAAAAAATTATTAAATTTTAGTTGATAAATAGAGCAATTTGATTAACTTGGTCAACTCAAAAGGCCAAAACAATAACAAACCCGGATTATGTGTATAGATGTTCCCTAGGCTTGTACTTGTAGTTGACCACTTTTTTTTTTTTTTTTTGCTAAATAATAGTTCACCACTTTTGACAACAATGCAGTAGTTGTTTTTGTTAATCGACACTCAGATTAAACTACTAGACGTCTGGAGTCTGGACCAAGCCACAACTTTATTAAGTATATATATATATGACTAGAAAATGTACTTGCTCCTTCAGCTCATCTGCAGACTGCAGATATCAAAGGGCCAACAAAATAGTAGCTCAACAATACTGATATCAGTAAATTTGGATTCAGGTGGCTCAGACTCCTCTTTTTGTACCCATTTCAACTATGTTTGCATATGAATATCATGCAAGACATTACAATACATTGAGGTCAAACTAAGCCTAATTTCATGTTGATCTGACCAAACGAGACGATTTTATCAACAATTACTCAGTCCTAACAGACACTACCCAACAACTAGCATTCAATCACTTTCTTAGCCATCATGCATTTTTACCAGTACATGTTGTATACTAAGAATTGAGCATAAGTTGTCACCATATTATCTGGGCTACTACAGAACAAGATGTTATCCATAATTCACATAGATGATGCATACATTGCTTAGGACACTGGACATGACAGCTAATAAGAAAGACAGATATCGCGTGCAGATGCAAAGATACTTGTCCTTAAAACACAGCTGCCGACCATAGAAAGGTGTAACCACAAAAAATTGATTGCTGATAAAAAATGTAAAAGCCAAAGGGCAAGGCAAAATGCTACAAGTCTAAGCAAAAGGCATCAACTATAGGAACTATCCTCCTACCACATTTCACAAAGATATGGTAAAAACAACCTAATTTTAGTAAATATGTTACAACTTGCCGACAGCATACATTCTACCCTGCACATTTCAGGTAATATCATAAATCCCCGACTCTACAAGCAAATATTCAAGAGTTTTTAGATCACCGAAAGGGGATCTTCAAACAGTTGTAATGAACGAGACCCAAAAGAAAGAACTGTCAATCCTATTAATGTTAAATTTCTATTGTAAATTGGATGCTATATTTTGAAGAATTCCAGGAAGAGTATGGCATGATTTGAGAAGTCAGTCCCAGGCACTAGTCACCCCGGAACCATATGATCCACCATATCCACCACTAGGAGCACCATACCCACTGCTCATGTTGCCAGCACCATAATAATCTGAACCTCCCCTGCTGTAAGAGTTGTCCCTTCGAAAATCACGACCACCAAACCGACCTCCACCTCGTCGGTTTTTCCCTCCAAATGAGGCTCGGGCTGCAAAGCGAGCTAGCCATGCAGGAACCTCCTGGTTTGCTTCTTGCATTAGTTCAGATAATGACCTTGCCATTGAAGAATTATTCTCGTTGAAAAATGCAGTGGCAAGTCCTGATTTTCCAGCTCGTCCAGTTCGCCCTATACGGTGGACATAATCATCAATGTCATTTGGAAGGTCAAAATTGACCACATGTGCGACATGTGGAATATCAAGACCACGAGCTGCCACATCAGTGGCAACTAAAATTGGGGTATAACCGCTTTTAAACGATCTCAGTGCTTGTTCTCTTTCCTGCAGAACATGCCAAAATTTAATTGTTAGTGGATATAAGGTCCAGCATATATATATATCAATAGCACTTACCGAAAAGAGACAACAAAAACATGAGTGTTATGATATATATTATAGCCATAATATCAGGGATAATCCTGATATTTAAAGTTTCCTTATTAGTCATCATTCAAGGCTATATAACCATCCCTTCTTGTATTTGTTTTAACTAATCTTAGTAATATAATTTCTCCTACCACGTACATAATGAGCAAGGAAATAAATGAACAGCTACAAGCCTATAATGATTTAAGATATCAAAAAAGGGGTGTATAGAAACCCCTACAGAGGCATAAGATGAGGATGCCAGCACAAACATCTAGCTCGAATGCTCGATTTACTTGTAGGTTTTAAGAGGCTACACAGATCCAGATTTAAATGTAGTACATCTACTTCTGATATATTTTCTTTTAAGAAATCAGTTAGACACAATGACAGTGCAAGACTGCAAGGACGATAAGACAGTTTTTCTAGATTGTAAGTGTAAATCAGAATATAACAAACCCAGTGGACCAAGAAAGAATGTATTAGCATTATACTCGTCAATTTTGTACACAAAACACAGAAGTGATCAGATAGATTTAGGGTCATGCTGCAAAATAGAGTTCTCACTGTTCTCATACTAACATGTGTTCGCAGAGCGTGTAGATTTAGGGTCATGCTGCAGAATAGAGTTCTCACTGTTCTCATACTAACATGTGTTCGCAGAGCGTGACACACACACACCCACACACACGCCCACACGCCCACACGCACACACGCACACACGCACACACGCACACACACACACACATATATATATCGGGCTACTCTAATAGAAAACCAATCTTAAACTAGAAACTGGTATTGTATTATATCTTTAAATGACTTTTATTGACTTCTAAAAAGTCAATGACTTTTGTTGATTTGATAAATTTTTAATGACTTTTATGGAGTTTGTATATTTCATCATTACTTTTACATACAGACTTTTTTTATATTGACTTTTGAGGAGTTTTACTTACATTCAATAACTTTTGATCGATAACTTATATTAACTAGCGTTCTACCCGTGCTACGCACCAACCGATAAATTATATTAATAAAGTTATATAAATATATTATTTTAATTTTTATTTAGAAAAATATATAATTTTATTATAATGTTAATTAACGTAAGTATAAAATTACTTATATGTTAATTCATACTAATTGAATTAATATTAATATTATGAACCAATCATCAAAACAAATACAACCCCCGTTGAAAAGTTCAAAATCCCTCTTTATTGTTTCTTTTATAATTTAGCTTTCATTTTATTTCTCTCTTTGTTAGAGAATATTTCTACGTATCATGTTAACAAATTTTACACCCGTATTCTGAGAATTCGGTATATTTATTAAATATTGAATCCTTAAAATATTTATTATATTAATTTATTGAAAATATCGTATGGTCATGGTTAATTTTTCGATTACATATTAAAAATGTGTAGAAATTTAATCCTCACGATTCCAATAAATCATTAGACTATCTATCAAAAAAAGGTTGCATGTTTCAGCGATATTAGAAATGATATCTACTGTACAAGATATATGAAACGAACGTAGTTATAATAATATAAATTTTCATCTAATCTAGTTTGCTATGTGATTGTTCAATGTCATTTTTACAAATTAAATGTCCTTTTATTAATAAATTGATTTACTAAAAAAATATCAACTAATCAAACAAATTCAATATCGCGCTCTTGGAGTAACATATAATTGTTAGATTTTATGGTTATTGTCCTTAGCTTATTTGTAAAAACAACTTAAAATGTGCATTTTCAGTTTGGAAGTTTGAATTTTGGTTTTTTTATTCTTTTCTAGTAACATGGAATAATAAATTTTAGTTTTCTTTTATTCTTAAAATAAGAAATATGAAAATGAGTATCACCTATCTTTTTTTAATTTGACTAACTTGTGAAAATAAGTTACTGTTCATAAAATTGAAATCAAGTGTGTAATATATAAACACATAATCACATTGTTATATATGTGTCCTTGTAATTCAGATTTTGGGTTAAATAACATGAAATTCATTTACCTTTAACAGTGAGTATATTTTTCCTACATATATAAGAAGAAAAAGCTTACGTAGAGGCCTGACAAATCGTTTTGTACATTCATGTCATGTACTTTAGGGTCTTGAACGAAAATGACATGATATTAAATCGTGTACCCGATATTAGAACACAAAATGACACTAAATTACATAAATTTTTTCGTGTACACGAAATGAAATAAAATACGCGAATAAGAAAAATATAACAATTATATGAAATATTACTATGTATCCAAGTTATGTAAATATATAATTATATGTCTTGTTCGATGTTACAAAACAAAACTAAAAGTAGCATGCATGGTGTAAAGTCTCCCAAACAAAACAAAATGAAACGTTAACCCTTCTTTTTATTTTTTCATATTTCTCGTTAACAAATATCTCTCTTTGTATATAATCTTTCTACCAAGTTATTTAGTTTTCTTAGCCATTTTTTATGCTTTGTTGATATAAAAAAATATATAGTCAACCAACCAAGCAAATTCAATATATGCTCTAAAGTTAAGATATGAGAATTGATACTATTACTTTAATTCAAGAATACAAAATTCAAAAAGGCGCCATTTATTAAAAATAATATATAATTTTAAATGTATCAACCCTTTTATTTATCATTAATTATTAATAATTTTTATAACAAAAATCGTAGTTGCTGCTCTCTCTCTCTCAACCTTTCCCAAAAGATACTAAACTAAAGTTTAGGAGCTGATATCAGTTTTTTAAGTTGTTTTTTTTAAAATTTTTATTTTGATTTTTCTTTATTTTTCAATAAAAATATCATTGAGAGTCTAGTACCCCGTTGTCCGTTGGTAGATTTTATCTACCAAAATATTAGATTTTGTACTAACTCCTTGTAAATGATAAGTCTTATTTTCTTTTCCTTGATTTTACTTTGGCTTTCATTAAATATCTCTCTTTATTGAGAGCCTAATATCCTGTTCGTGGATTTTGTCTACCCATATATTAGATTTTGTTATATTAGTTCATTAATTTGGATAGTATAGAATCATAGTTCTAATCGGTTGTTTGAATACGTTATGACAAATCACATATACATATTCCTCACGTTTATAACAAATTGTTAGATTATCTCGTCGAAAAGACTGTATAATTTAGTGACATAAGCTAGAGATGTACCATAATTGAAGATCTGTTCAATGACTGGATAAAGGAAATTAGTGATATAATTTACTATGTGTTTGTTCAATTTTGATTGTTTTTGTAGATGTTGTATGCCCTTTTATTGATGATTTTTACAGGTTTGATTATTTTTGTGTATGACATGTCATTTTATTGATGAATTAATTATTAATAAATAAATAGTGATTTATAAGAAAATCTGTCCTAAATTGACCAATTTATTATGGAAATATTCACTAACAATATTTTCATTGACTCTGTAATATATTTTATTTTTTGATTGATAATTTATACACCAAATAATGTATAGTACTATTTAAGAGTATATTTAATATTTTGAATAACTCAAATATATTGTCAGGTCAAATTTTTTTTCCATTAATTATTGCATAGTTAAAAAAATTCGTAATTAAAATGTTAAAGACGATTGGTTTAAAATTTATTCTAACATTTTAATTGGTTGATTAGTTTTTTTTATGACTGAATTATTTAATAATTAACATAACTTAAATTTTGAATGTGTATTTAGAATAGTGTGGTAAATAGTTTTATATTGTTAATAATTTTTAATTCATGATTTTAATTGTACCTTATGATTTTTGAATTGAAAGTTTGAGATATCAAAATATCTATTATAAATATAATATATTCATGTATTAATGTATAAATTTTCAAATTAAATAATTACTGTATTTAGAATAAAATTGTTAAGTAATCACTGAATAACATTGACAATCCAACACTGTAAAAAAACATTTATCTATAGGCACACCTAATAATGTAAACAAATCAGTGTAATGTGATAAGGATTGATGCCTACAATTTAGTAAATTGCTGAATTATTGAAGTTTGCTACTGAATATTCTAATGGGAAGTAACTCTGAGAGAATCCGGACGGGGGATGATGATAACCTAAATCGTTTTCTATTTTTTCTTGTCAGAAACGTTTTTCTGTTGAATTAATTGGACAATTAAAACACGACACATATAATACATATATACAATCGAAATAAAATGATAATCTGTCCAAGTATAGAATGCCTTATAATAAAAAGATATAAAGTAGTACAGATTTATCATAATCTTATTGCTATAAATTTATAGTTCCAAATAATTAAATTACATGAAAATTTGTACATTCACGTATTTTTGTATGAATTTAATATCCGTACGATTGGAGTGTTCAAATAATAATTAATTTATCATATTTTAAGCCGCATTAATAGAAAACTTCTCTATTATGTGCTTTAGATAATTTTTTCCCTATAATTATTTAATATCGATTATAATTGTACAATATATTTTATAAAAATCAATTTATAATGTATGATAATATGATTGTGACTGGTTATATTAAAAGAGTGGTTGATTAATGAATTATTAATTATAAAATTTACTTTAAAATATATAGTGGTATATCGTGATTGATTTCAAATTAAAATTGTGATTTTGTAGTAAATATTTTTTGATTTAAAAAATAGGCATTTATGAATATGTTTAATAAAATCATTATTGTATTTAAATTAGAAGTGTTAACTAACCATAGTTAAAGGGTATGGTGAGATTGTAAATAAGGAAAACTCTAAATTTTAGGAACTGGCTCTGATTGGTCCTAAAATAATTTCTCGATTCTTATTGGTTAACTGACGTGTGGTAGACTCAGGTATTATACTAAAGGATATGAATATAAAATTATAAATACGTAATATATAAAAAAATGTAATAAATAATATGTTTGTATTAAAAATTATATAACAAGAAGATTGAATTATTAATATTTCACCAATAAATTTATATATATATACAATTGTAATATAAACTATTATTAAATTATTGATTTTTAATTTTTAATCTTGGATATATATGTATGTAGACCACAGTAGCGAACACTGTATACTGCAACTGTAGTCGTTATCATAGACGAAAGGCTGAAAGAACTAGAGGCATAGTAACTGAGGAAAAGATCTTCAAAGGTTTATCATCTAACCGAAAGGATATGCAATGTATTCCCGGAAATTTTAGACAATATGACTTTAATGTCGGAAAATAAACATCTAAAGATCAGGAACTTCAAGCGCACGTGAGAGAAAAAGACGACATTAAAATTCATAAAATAGAATTTTTAAGTAAAGTAAAAAAATTAAAAAAAAATCTAAACGAAAAGAAAATTATATAATTAATAATTAATACAAATAGAAATCCAACCAAAAGGGGATCCCTTTGGTTAGACATGTCAAATATCCAAATGGTATAAAATCAAGTAAAAAGTAGAATTTTATCCTCCAACATCAATATAGTTTAATTAAATTTAAAATAAAAATAAAGATAAGTAAAAAAAGGACTTAATAAGTTTTTTTGCAAATGAATATGTGTTAGTATGAACATTAACAATCTTAACATTCACAATAAATACACAATAATTAAACTTAAATCAAAACTAAAAAGATAGTAGAAGCTAAAAACTTCAAGTTAAAAAGTAAATCAGTCAAATCAAAGAGATAATATTTGACAAAAAAAAAAATCAAAGGGATTATAACCATCGTTCATAATTTAAGAGAGAATATATTCTATTTGTGAAAGAGAAATGACAAAATTCTGATATAAATGAAATTGAAGAAAATAAAATAATAATATAAAAGTCATGTGAAATCTTACCCCAAACCTCATGACTTTTCACATTAGATTTCTAGTTATATTTTAAGTTAAAAGTCATTAAATGTAATTGTCATTGCAAATTCATGACTTTTTGAATAACAGTCTACTTTTAAAAAATTGTTAAAAGTTTAAATTGAATACATCTTACTTTTAATGACTTTTTAAAAGCCTTAATTCAATAACACCATACTTTTAAATACTCTTTAAAAGTTAGAATTGAATAACACATGACTTTTAAAATCCTTAAAAGTCATTAAAAGTTGGTATTGAATACCACCCCCTAAATAAAAAAAAATTAAATCGCATCGAAATAAAGCACATATGGTATGCAAATTGATCGCTGGGAGATGGAAAAAAATATAGTAAAGTCGGATTTCAAAAAACAAATCACCGATTGATAGGGAAAATCAAATTAGAAACGGAGGGGATTATGTGGGATTATGTATAGGAAGATGTATTTTAATTGTGTACGGTGCTTCTGGGGGGCATTAGATTAGATTGATCTAAGGACTTAGATTAGTGTTTCTAGTTTCTATTTTAATTTTGGTTGTAAAGTCGGATTTCAAAAAACAAATCACCGATTGATAGGGAAAAATCAAATTAGAAACGGAGGGGATTATGTATGGGAGGATGTATTTTAATTGTGTACAGTGCTTCTGGGGGGCATTAGATTAGATTGATCTAAGGACTTAGATTAGTGTTTCTAGTTTCTATTTTAATTTTGGTTTCTATTTAATCACTTGCCTATGGCCCCCCGCTACGGGCACCACACACAAATCCAATACACCCTCACATACACAATCCCACCTAATCCCCTTCGTTTTTAAATTGATTTTTCCCGCCAATTGGTGAGTGTTTTTTGAAATTTGACTTCACTATATTTTTCTCCATCTCCCAACGATCAATTTGCATACCATATGTGCTATATTCCGACGCGATTTAGAATTTTTTTTATTTAATTTCTAGTTCTAGCCTATGAGTGGTTTGTATTACAAATATATATATATATATATATATATATATATATATATATATATATATATATAGGGTTTTGCTCAGGTGAGAACCCCATCTTATTGTGAGAACTGAGATCTAATCTCAGCCCCACAATTTTTAATCAGCTTTAAATCACAACCACACATATTAACACAACAGACACCATACACATACACAGACTCCTACGACACCCCCTACCCCATCTCCCACCCCAACTCCCACCCCCACCCCCACACCCACACCCACACCCACACCCACACCCACACCCACACCCACACCCCCACCCCCACCCCCACCCACACCCCCACTCCCTTTCACCACCGATCACCGACCACCGCCGCACCACCTTACCATAGCACCGCTGTCATAAACACATTTACCGGAGCTATACATACATTTCTCGCCGGAGCTATACATATATATACCGGAGATATACAACCAGATCTGGTCAAATCTCGCCGGCGCCGATTTTTTTTCCGTTTTCTCCGTCGGTGGTGGCGATTTTAATTTCGTTTGCTTGTTTTCGAGGCCTGTATTTGATGTATTTGATGATGTATAGAGCAGTGGGGCATGGAATAATTAAGATATGTAGACACAAGTCTGTTAAACATTTTGGTGATTAATGGTGGTTTTCTAGTGATTTTTGGAATGCAGTTGGTGATTTGTTGGTGGTGTAGTGATGTTGTTGATGGTCGTTTTTCATTTTTTGGTGGTGATTTTTCGTTTTCCGGTGGTGATTTTCCCTTTACAGTTGGTCGGAGTGGTGATTTTTGTGTTTCTGGTGGTGATTTCTGGTTTGACGGTGCTGATTTCTGTGTTTCCGGTGGTGATTTTTGTGTTTCTGGTGGTGATTTCTGATTTGGCGGTGGTGATTTTTTGGTGGTCGCCGGAGGTGGTAGTGGTCGGTGGTGGTTGCCGATGGTGGTGGTGGGTGGTTGAATTAGAAAGAAGATGGTGAAATCCTAAAATATTAAAATATTAAATGAATGGTAAAAGATGAATATAATGTATTTAAATGGATGGATAGGATTAGATCTCATATCTCACCATAAGTAATGGTTCTCACCTGAGCAAGACCCTATATATATATATATATATATTTGTATATTAATATATATATGAATTAAATGGACCTGAGGTCATTCTCAGGCTCAAACGTGAGGTTAGATGATTTGTACATGTAAAATTATGAGGGCACACTTGTAAATTTAAATTTCAGTTGTGTAATTAAAGAACTACCCTGCTGCATTGTATTGTATGAGAAAATAACCAAACCTCACAGGTTTCTCTCTCTCTCTCTCTCTCTCTCTCTCTCTCTATATATATATATATATATATATATATATATACATATATATATGTATACCTCAAAACACACACGATACGACAAGACTTGGATTTATTTAGCATCGTGTATGGGTTGGGTACCTACTACCTAGGTACAAAAGTTCATTAAGTGTTGGATATAGGTTTGACATTTACTACATGAAACAAATAGATACACGACACAATAGTGAGGTCTAATCAGCATGAATCACCCAAGACGGCAAAAACAAGAAACTAAAGCGGAACTTGTGATTCTCAGTTGAATAACAAATTTCAGATTTAAATGAGTAACACTGGTCATGAAATAACAAACGATAAACATTATATCTTCGAACCAGTTCATTTGATATGATATGCGAAGAAACATGCGTTAAGCATTTTAAGTTTTGATAGTTGACTAGCATTTATATACATGTATACACTAGATTCTTTATTGACTTTACATGAATTCTTATATATTAAGTGGGATCCTTGCAGAGATTATAGATCTGCCATTTCATGTATATAGGTTTGTGAAATCCCCCTCACCATATAATTGTATGAACTCTCGCTTATATATAAGAAAAAATTAATAAACCCCACTTCTTTACATTTCGACAAAGTGACCTGCGACACCTAATCCAATTTAATTATTCTCTATGCACATCATTTGTGACCAGGATCCAAAGGTACCATTTTATAACTCCATTACTAAATGTGGTCCGAATAAACTAGCACCTACACCATCCAAAAAGATCAAAGAAAAGAGAAAAATTGCAAGCAAAGCGGCACAAATTTATCCAGCAGATACATAACCAGTAACATAAAGGTATGCATGTACACCCAAATGGCTATGATTCAACGAAAGTACCTGCTGTGATCTATCACCGTGAATAGTAGTAGCAGGAAAACCATTACTGCACAACCAATATTCCAGTGAGTCAGCACCCTTCTTTGTCTCCACAAAAACCAAAGTCAGAGCTTGCTGCAAAAGTTAATTTATCAAACCTAAATGATTAATAATCACAAGACAGATGTAGAAACAATAACTAGATGCTTTAAACTGGCTCATACTTGCAAGATTGGTTAAATGCTAAAAGTGAACTCGGAAAATGCCTAGATTCCACATGAAAAACATAAAGGATACAAATTATACAGTTACACATAAACTAGTTACAAGTTTCATGACTTCCATAGTAAGAAGTACAATATTTCCATTACATTGTAATTTGGCTTTGATGGGGTACAGAAGTGAAGACCTCTTATACATGTTACCAATTAATTTAAATACATTTAGTGTAGAGGTAAAAGTGTATTTACCTATTTTTATATGTGGCGCTAATAGATTATTAGTAGTTTAAGCCCCATTGTTTAAGAGTCTTGGTCCATTAGGTTATCTTATTAAAATTTCTATTCCCCATATAAGTTGTAACCCCCACATTCTCTTAGACTTGGTTAATATACAATGATTTATATCAATATTGATTTGAGTCTCGTATTTGGTTGTGATCCATCTTAATATCTCCCTCTGCGGTCTAGAAACCTTTGGGTATGGATTTTCTGTGGTTAATCCACCCAAGTTCATCTTTGTATCTTTTTATTCAATAATTCCATTATTCCTCCTAAAGCTGTCTGCATTAGGTTTTGCAAGTGGTTACATATAGGTTGCTAAACCTAAATCTTCCGCAAAATACAGTATGAATGTGCAGGCGTTAATTATGATTATTAAATTATATGCTCCCTTATTTATCTTTCTTCAGATAAGAAGTATAAATCAGGATTTCATTTTATTTTTTTGTTTAGGTCATAACCATCTCCAAGCAAGTAATGTTACAGCAGAAGACAATTTGGGGATAACAGTCAAAGAAAACAACACTTTCAATATTCATTAGTCCTTTCGTCAACCCCAATAAACATCACTTTCATCAAATTTGTATTGCCACAAGAGAGATGAGGCGTAACAACTTAACACTGCTTTGCTCTACCAGGCAGAGTACCTTCTAAGCAATGCTTTCACCCATGTGTCATATATATAAATATATATACAAAAAACTCAGTACACTGAAATACAGAAGTAACTATTTGAGGAAGGAAATACCGATGTAGCAAATACATAGCACGCCTACATGATTAAGGTAACTACATGATGAGAAGATTGGGAACCAGATAATTATAAGATTAGTTTCCTTTATACTTGGTCTACAAGTCGGAAGATCTCTGTCAGTTTAAAGCTCCATTACCCGGACTCTTCATTTTTGCCCTCGTATCTATGTCGACCGGATATGACATGGATGTGGGTATGGGATCTGAGTTCGATCCTTCATATGAAACGCGGACACTACAACTTCAAGTAATCTAGTTCAAAATGATTTACAAGGTCTCAAAACAACTTGTTTTCAGAGAGGGATGTCCATACATTACTATTTTTATGTTAACCTTTTGACTTATGCCATAAATTTGACATAAACAATTATGTATATGTTTTTTTATTGGTAGAAGACACTAATTTACAAATGTTAATTGTATAAAAAGTAGGTTTAATTACACATATGTGAAGGTTATATGCCGAATCCCCGCACCCGTGTCCAATTTGGAATCCATATCCAAGGATCCTATTTTTTTTTTATAAATTAAGAGTCTGACACTTGGATCCGCACCAGTGTCCGACTCCCATACCCGAGTCTGGGTAACATAGGTTTAAAGTAAGTTTGCAGCTATACAACGATCAAGGATTGTGTAAACTGAGATATGGGTTCAAATAACTTCAAAATGAATATTACAAAGTACCAACGAACGAATTATCGGGCACTCTATCTTTTGAACAAAATGCCCAAAGTTCAATGGCACACTAAAAACATAAAGAAAATTAGAGAGAGATTTCCTAATAATTACCTTTCCATGAGTGCCATTTGCCCTTTGAGCATGAAGCAGATCCATCAGATGGCTTCTCTTGTCCGTCTCTTGAACATACTCAACTCTCTGGACAATCAAATCAGTACTTGAACCAACCCTTCCAACAGCTAAGAAGATATAATTTGCTAGAAAATCTGATGCCAGTCTCTGCATGAAGAACAAATTTAAGAAGTATCAGAAACAGCCTCTCGTGAGCCCAAAACAAAATTATAGCACATTGGCAGCAAGGATAAGGATACACGGCTTGTTTAGTCAACAAGCTATACGCCAATGCTCCAATTATGGACGACGGGTTGGTAATGGATAAATTATTTAAACTCGTGTCTCAGAATCGGCAGATAACCAATATCCAGTTGAAGACAGCATTTATCTAAATATACATGTCCTTGGTAATTCAATCTGTTAGTACTCCCACTGATCAAAAAATTTGGCCTCAACTTGTATCCATATTCCAAATTGATGTGTATCAATTGATCTTTAAAAACAATCAATGCCATGTTAAAGTACGTCTTGGATATTTTGGAAAGTTGATAACTGGACTATCCATGATTGAAAGACATTAGTGAGGAACTAAAATCAAGTCAAACACTTTAATTCAAAATATTCTATACATTCTGATAATAACAAATAGTTGCAGTAATTACAGATATTAATATCTTGTAATAGCATTAGGCATCTTTGTATGGTAGCCACTAAAAAATTACAAGAGATTCATAGCAAGCTGAAGATGAGAAGTTAATTTGAAAAACACATACCTGTATCTCTTTGGGGAAAGTGGCACTGAATAGCATTGTTTGCCTTGCACCTGGAGGAGGCATATCCATTTGCTGCACAATTTTCCTAATTTGAGGTTCGAAACCCATGTCTAGCATCCGATCTGCTTCATCAAGAGCTAAATAATTGATCATCTGCAATGATACTCTTGCTCTCTCGAGAAGATCCACCAATCTTCCAGGAGTTGCGACAAGAATGTCAACACCTCTTTCAAGTTCTCGAAGCTGCACATACAAAGCATGCAATTGGTACATGAAAGAGGTACAATCTCGACTGAAAAAGATAGTTTGGAGTCTTTAGAGTATCCCCCAAGGCTGATACTGTGGATATAACAACACTACATATACTAGTGACATATTGTGAACTTGTATTGTCACAAAAGAAAGAACCAGGAACAAATAATCCCAATCAGTGGTATAGAATTAAAGAAATATAAAATATGATTCAAACATAAGCCAAAGCCTGACTGGAACCCCTAAATCTTAAAAGTTTAGATCAGGATTGGTTATATAGAGTTATATTAAATCTGAAATTAGATGTCTTCAATTCATATAACCTTCAGTTGTGCACACTGTAAACACTTTCAAACAGGTTCAAATATATTCTTATCATACAAACTCCTAATCTTAAGTAACGTGTTTTATACAAAGAAAAAAAAAACTTTTCAAAAACTTGTAGTATTAAATTCAACCCCCCCCCCCCCCGGGGGGAGTCTTTATTGTTTTATATAAAAAAGAACTTATCAAACACTTGTAGTATTGTATTCAACCCCCCCCCCCCCCCCCCAACGTCTATAATACCCATTGGGCAAAACACAGTCTAGAATTTTGAACGTCAAGTCCTAGCATAACACAGAGCTTCTCAAGGACTCTCTAGATAAAGGCATCACAACAATCCTATTTCAAGTGGGAAATCTTTTCAAAAAAGTCTGCATGCTTCAACAAATTGTAGTAATGATCATCCCCACAATGGAATCATCAGTGGTATAGATGCTTGTGTGAAGACTTGGAACCACTACGAATCAATGCCTATTCTCCTATTAGTTGACTTTTTAATCAACAGAAAGTTAGAAGAGCAGTGAAATAATGATTGTTGTGATCGCCATGACAGAAACTCTTAAACAGTTTAAGCCCCATCAAAATTTACAAACCGGTGCCTATGCACATGGATAGTAAAGATTAAAGCACAAAAAGTTCCTACTATAACAAGGAAAAATGCAAGGCTAGTGGGAAAAGCTCTTTCAGACCTAACTGTCTATTAATGAGAGCATAATTGAACTGGATACACAATAGAAAGCTTCAAACACCCTTAAATAATGACTTGATAAGTCCTCATGCACAAGGCTGGTACACAAAATATATATCCGGGTATCCACTTTCTATTATCCTGATTTAAGTAATTTACTGTCCCTAAAATTTTCATTACATTCATATATTGATGTTACCACTACAAATTAACTACCTGTTACTAACAATAAGTTAAAGTATATCCTTAATATTTGCAACCAAGGAGTATTTGTTTATGGGACAGGGTGGATCTATTCAGTTAGTAATATTTGAACTCTTTTATCCAATTCTATCAGCTCTGCAGTGTCTTATTTGTCCAATCTCGAAAAATTCCACCTATTATTTTTCAATAAGAGAAGGTCTTTTCTTTTCAATATAATGTATATGCAACAAATATTGCCTTTGTGTAATGCAGGGACGCCATTGATATTTACCATGTGACACTCTTGCATGTTATACACCTTACCGAGACTCTTGAATGGTTAAGCTTATCTTGTCTCTAAAAGAATCTGAGCAAATTTTAACTCGATAACATTACCACAAATCAGTATATTGTATTCAGTAAAAGAATCAAGAGGCTACAAAATTTAGATTAATAACTTTCAGTTTGCTTCAAGCATCTAGCTACAGGAAAAAATAATGTTGAACTTCACCGACCGATATTGCCATTCCATGTACGTTCAGCATTGGGCAGGACGAAATAATGATGAACTTCACAGACAGATATTGCCATTTTATGTACATTTATTAAAGGGACAAGAAAGTTACAGGATGCAGGGATTGTATTCAAAAACATACAAATTGTATGCCCTTTGACAATAACTAGCCAGCATATCCAATTCAGAACAACAAATATGTTATCTATGACATATGGATACATAATTTAGTGCTTAAGTGCACTTGCAGGGATGAGACACATCATGACCCATACGATAAAGTACCTGTTGATTAATAGGAGCACCTCCATAAGCAACAACTACTTTAACACCAGTTTGATAAGCAAATTTCCGTGCTTCTTCATGAATCTGCAATTGAAATCAGACATCGGGTCACAATTGTTTCATTACACACATAAGTAAAGTAACAGAAAAATTTTCAACCAATACAAATAAAGATACTTACTTGGATTGACAACTCTCTTGTCGGGGACAAAATTAGAGCCAGTGGACACGCTGTCCGTGACATATGTGGCGCTCTCGGTGGAAATTGACCTGTCATAATTCCACTGATAATTGGAAAGCAGAAAGCAGCGGTCTTCCCAGACCCAGTCTGAGCACAAGCCATTAAATCCCGATGTGCAAGAGAGATTGGTATGGCATACCGCTGAACAGGGGTCGGCTTGACATACTTGCATCTCCGTATATTTTTGTTAAGAGCATCACCTAAGTCAATCTCAGCAAATGTATTCACCGGAGGAGGCACATTATCCCCACTTGTCTCCACAGGAATATCTTCATAAGCATCAAAATTAATCCCGATATTCTCCTGCTCTACAGGTTCTACATCAGCAGCACTGTCATCATCCCCAAAAGGGTTGACTTCCCGATCCCTCCCACTCCCACGATCCCAACCACCACTCCTGTTATTCCAGCCACCCCCACGACCACCGCCAGAACTATACCCAGACCTACCATAATCATTCCTAGGCGCACCCCAACGATTCCCACCTAATGGAACATTACCAGAACTAGGCCCCCCCTGAGGCAAAACAGGCGGGTCAGACGAAGGTGGCCTATTACGAAGATGGGGTGGAACATAAGCAGACCTATTATTACCCCCAGAAGCAGCCGCATTATCCGCAGCAGCAACAGAATCAGCCCACGAAGTTGGCATAGTCAAACAAAAATGAACCTCGGAAACCCCTTAAAACTTGAACTTAAAAAACCCCTAAAAATTCCCCTAAAACCCTTAGAAACAAATCCCTCAAAACCAAAAAATCAAATCTTTCGAGTCAAATCACCGAAACAATCAAAATCAAGAAAAAGGCAAAAACTTGTAAAATCACTTGGTCTTTCAGCCCAATATCGAACACCCCTGATCAAACAAACACCATTTTACATATAAAAAAGAGAGAAATCAAGAACACCTAACCATCATGTATATACAGACAGCAACTAGATTATACATTCAAGTACTTGAACAAAAAACAAATTAAAAAATGCAGTTAAATAAAAAATTACAAAATCATAAAAGCAGATAATACAACATATATGTAAATGAAAGCAGAAATCGGGAAATATAGAGGGGGGAGGAAATACGTACAAATTAAGGAGGAGAGCAAAGTTGGTTAAGAAACCCTAATTTTAGAGAGAAATGTTGTTGAAACAACCAAGACCTCAAATACAAAATATCTTCCTATATTCTTTCCTCCCAAAAATAAATTACTACTGCAAACATTTATTTATCCTAGCTTTTTGGCTTTTTTAAAATTTTACAATCAAATAAAATAATAAATAAATATTTTATTTTTTTAATTTTAAACATTGTTATAAAATAAAATAATATATATTATTTGTGTAATTTTAATTTTTTATATTTTTATGACTAATATAATAAATATTAATATATATTTTTAGTGGGATTCAAACCTTACTAATATGCACTAATATCTCTTTTTTATGATATTAATAAGGTTTGAATCCCACTAAAAATATTTATTAATATTATGATGCACGGATTTTCTTTAATATTATGAGAAAATAACCAAAATACCTCATTTTTTGTATTTATTTGCCCAAGTACCCATTTACAGAAACACTAACCAAAATACCCATTTTGGTCAAATACTCCATTTGTAACTGATGTAGGACAGCTGGCAGCGGGTATTGAGCTGCGATGGATCGGAAAAAGGGCATTCGCAAAGCAAAGGCATGGTGTGCATGTTGGCATGACCACGCTGCTGAATGGCATGATCATGCCAAATTGGGAAAAATTGGAGAGACTTTTAGTGAGATATTGGGAAGATTGTGCATGATCTTGCTCAATCCTGCATGATCACGCTTGCTTTAAAATAAATTTTTTATTTTAGTTTGGATTTGGTTTATTTCTTTTTCAATAAGGTTTTTATATCATAGCATCTATAAACATCATCAATTGTACTAGATTACTATCTTATTATTATATCAAAACCCTTGAAAGTTTTCTCATCTTTTTGGTGGATTCCAGAGTTATCTTTTCGAATTCGTACTTGCGGATTCGTGTTTGTTCTTAAGGATTAGCGGCTTGTTTTTCCTAGACTTCCATGTTGCGTCAGTAATGGAGTATCAAAGGTGATACTCCTCACCCAATAGAGTGCTAGGAGTGATACTCCATCACGAGTGGAGTATCCGACCTGATACTTCACGTGAGTGAAGTATCCGACCCGATACTCCACCTATAGTGGAGTATATTCCTAATACTCCTTTAGGAGTGGCGTGTCATCCTAATACTCCACTCCACTACTAGCGGAGTATCGGGTGGGTATTTAGGATCAGGTTTACTGAATATTGGTATTTTAGACATATTTTGCTAAAAATTAGGTATTTTAAACCTTCACCTTTAAGTGTAACGAATATATTCATTAATAAACATTGAAGATCACTTTAAAAATTTAATTAAACACCCCTCAAGTTTAGCCACTAAATTTGTGTGCCATATATATAATTTTTTGAAACGATTGTATTTATTAACTTATATTACAAAGCTCAAAAATTCAAAAAACAAGCCATCAATTATGGCCCCCATTCATCGTACTATATATTATCTATAAAAGGTAAAACACAAGCCACCATGGCTCCCAATGAACATATCTATTAATAGTACAAAATAATTAGTACATGATGCATTTAACATGTTACTCTTTTCATCCCGTGTTACCAAATTAAAACATGCTAAAAGTTTTAAAATAAACTAGATCAAATCATCAACTCATGGCTTGAGACAAATCAAAAAATATAAATTTATAGTTAGAAATTTATTAAATTTATATTATAAACAACAAGAGACTAAAAAGTGTCAAACAGAAAGTTCCAAATTAAACCCTTGAATATACAATAATAGCAAAATCAAGTAACATAATTATGAGTTAGGTTCTATGGAGACTGCTGTTTTATCGGAGACATTGGAGACCATATATGTTCTGCGAGTGAAACATTGCAAAATGAGCTATTTCACAAAACATGTTCTATGTATATCATTATTTTCACTGAAATTCTTGAAAATCATGCATGTTTTGGTAACAAAATATCGCAAAACGAATTGTTTTACAAATCACATTCTGTTTGCAAAACTTTGCAAAACATACATGATTTTGAAGATTTTCAATGAAATAATGATTTTCATGTAACACGTTATGCAAAATAATATGTTTTGTAATGTTTTGAATGAATAACGTATGTGGTCTTTGCGGTCTCTAATGAAATGATGGTTTTCATAGAACTTTTCTCACATAACTATAGTAAATTAAACATGAAACACACTCCATTGTTCATGTTACAAAAATAAATTAAAAGGTAACTATGCATAATCACAGCTCTAATCATGTTACAAAAAACTTGATACTAGACCATTAATAACTAATGAGTAATGCTAAGGAACCAAAAAACTCTCCAAAAATGATGTTATCAAAATAATGTGGCAGATGTTGGGTTGGCAAATTAGGGAATTTTAATTTGGGGGACTCATATGAATGCATGCGGGATCCATCACATTAATTATTCTATCAACCAATGGTAAGGAGACAAGTTGCATTTAGGAACATTTTTTTGGTTCTCTAGCATTTTTCATTAACTAATTACTGAGGGAGGTTACAAAGAAAAAGTAGTTACTACCATCCTATTAACAAAATTAAAACATGCATGTATATGCATTAACAAAAAGAAGTACAAAAATCAAACATGTATGTTTTAACAAAAAAAAAAGTACAAAATCAAAGCAACAACTAAATAATTTAAATCTAAAAGTATGCATATTCGAGTCATAATATTGGAGAATTTGCTGAACTTGGATATTAAATGTAAACACACACTGGTAATATAAATTAAAACAAACCGATTCTATTAGGCTCATCAAAACATGTACTTGATGAAAATCTAGAGATCGTACTCAGAGTACAAACTATAATGGTGGAATAATGTTAAACGTTGTTGTCCAAAATATATCCTCGCTAAAAAGGATATCAACCTAAAAACTTGACTACTAATCATAGTGTGGATGGCCATAGTAATGAGTAGGATTAATGCAACGAAAGAAAAAAAAACAAGTGAAATAGAAGTATATAGAAAAAACTACCAATAAACTTGTAGAAACGAAGCAGCAAAGGTTAAACATACACAACATCCGCAAAGCCAAAATGATTGAAACAAAATGGAGGAAAAGAACTACAAATTCATCAGCATTTGGTAAGAAATCAGCAGTAGGAGGATTCAATTAAAGGCCAAAACAATAACTATTTCTAAAGGCAACACATTTGAGCCATTAAATAGAAAGGACTTCAAAAATAAAATCAATTCCCGAATCATATTGATTACTGAATAAGAACTCAATAAGACAAAAGACCAAATCACACAGATCAATATAAAAATTCCTCTTTAACAAAATCAAAAGGATTATGACAACCTAAAATCCATCTCAAAAATAAAAATTTTCTACGATCTTAACGAAAGAAAACAAATTTAAGCACATAAATTTAAAATGATAAACAATAACTCAAACCGAAAATAGAAATAGAAAAGTTTTACCGAAATCTTGGCTTAGTCCATCAGCTGACGAAACGACGATTGTTGGTAACGAACATGCATTTCTTTTTCTCAAGAACTTCCCATTCACCTGGAACGACTGACCTTTAATTCATTAATCATCACTTATGAACCTAGATCATATAACTAAAATATGGAAGAAACAAATATCTTTATTTGAGTAAACTGATAGACTTATTAGTATTCTGATGCTACACCAGAATTACAATAGATGGTGCTTCACCATCAGGGCAGAGCTTCTCTGCTATAAAAACACTTATAAAAACTCAATACCTAAAATATGCCTAGGTGCCAGATTAAATACTTTCTTTTCCCCAATCTGATCCCCCAAATCATGTAGAGAATCCCTCCTTTAAATGTATATAATCTGTAATTTATTCTCCCAACTAAGCCTAATGATTCTGCCCCACCAATCATGATGTATAGTTGATCTGATTACGATCTGATCATGCATCCAACACATTTCCTTTCTTTTCGCGTCTCTGATACGTTTTTAGTTCCTTGACTTTCCGAGGTCTTCTATGGTATGTTGCTATAATTGGGGGCTTGTTGTGCACCTCAGTTTTTGTATACATTGTCTTGAACAATTGTTTAGTTTGGTTGATGGGTTTAGGATAATTTTTTGGATAACACAATTTATTTAACTTGGTTCTCAAACAAAAGAGGATGTTGTTGACAAGATACTCCCTTCATCCCGTTTTTCTTATCCATCAGTCAAAATCCACACTTGAATTAATCGAATTAATTAAATTGATATCGTCCTATTATATTAGTTTAATTACCAAGACTGCCATTAATCAACTTAAACCTTTAATCATTAATGAGCATTAGCTTATAACCCGTGCGATGCACAGATTTTTTTGATATGTTATAAATTTTATTTTGTTACAATTATGTTTTTGTATAATCATTATTTTTAATAGTTATTTTAATTTTAATTTAATATAAATTTAATTAAGGACATGTATGTTTTAAAACTTATATTATAAATGTTTAAATTAAATATGTTATTGACGGGATTCAAAACTTGGATCTTTAGTAGAGTAATTTAAATATATAATAAATCTTATCATAAGATCTAACCATTTTTATTTATTTACTAAAAATCTAATGGTCATTATTCGTTGTATGGCTGAACCAAAACACAAACAATTATAATCATGTTTCCTTATTATAAACGTATATAAGTTTTTAATATATTTTATTAATGATTTTAAAATATGATATATATTAATGACTAAAAGATTATGTTTAAAATTAAAATGTAACTTGTTTCAATTAGAAAAAAAAACATTAATGATGAAAGATATGGTACCATTGATACTTCTAGCTGTTTATAAAAGGTAACATATTTTAATTAAAAAATATCATATTTTAATTAAAAAAGACAATCGGCTACTTCCTATTAATTACTCCCTCCTTTTCATTTTTATCGCCCAAAATTTTCTATTTCACTTGTCCCAAAATAATTGTCCATTATTAGTTAATATGGTAAATTATGTGTTAATTATGTTAACTTTTGTGAAAATAATACAATTATTTGGTAACTATCAATTTATTTAACATGACTGAATAAAAGGTGGATTTTTTGATTGTGGATAATAAAAATGGGACGGAGGGAGTATATTATTTTCTTATTTAGCCAAAAGTTTCAATATTTTGGCTTTTATATAACAGTATCAATAGATTTATTAATGATTGGAAGATATGACATGATATTTTTGGGTATATATTAATGGTTGCAAGATTGTGTTCAAAATTAAAAGGTAACTTATTTTAATTAGAAACAAAAAATATTAATGATTGAAATATATGGTACAATTGATATTTTTAGGTGTTTATAGAAGGTAATATCTTTTTTTTGACAAAATATTATGCGTGTCATTGAAAAGGCTGAACTCAGTCGGGATAAACCCCCAAACTGGCAATACAACTTGGTTGAGAAACAAATACACGAGCTAAACAAATAGCCGCTTTACTTTCAGACCGCTTAACAAACAAAATAGAAATCTTTAAACTAAAATGATTAAAATGGTTTCCCGAGAAATCCAACATTCACCATCACTAAAGCCAGTAGAATCACAATTGACCTTCACACAATTAATTCCAGTTGTACTCCAATATTCAGAAGTTTCAGTTGCACCAAATGAAATTGGAGGAACAGATGCCCTCATAATATGAACAATCTTTCGTTGTGAAATGTGAGCTTTTGCGATTTTCACCACCAACCTAGCCTCGATGCGGGCTTTCCAGATCCCCCAAAACACCAATTGAATCATTTTCAAAGAGATAAAACAATAAACCAAAAATACCAAAAACATATCAACCACTCCAAAAGAGGACAAATAAGACACCTAAAAAATTGGGTACAACAACAATCCTCACAAAAGAAGGATAATTATTGAAGGAAAAATAAGAACTATGGTGATTAGATGAGAGAAAGGAAGACGAAAATGAATTTACGAGAAGGAAGAAGGCTTAGGGGCCATTTGTTAAATTTGAACAATAGTTTCTGAATGATTAAAATTCTGAACGAATGATTAATCTGAATGATGAACAAGTGATGCTGTTTTTAAGTTAATTAATTTCTCTGGATGATAAAATTAAGGTTTTTTTTTAGAAAAATTTAAAATTAGAAAATCGTATTTTTGCAAATATTTTTAAAAGATAATATCATTGCAAAAAAAGAAAAATAGAAAAAGTTGTATTTTTGGTAATTTCTCTAAAATTAATCATTTTTAAATTTAATGATATTTAATTAATTTACTTCACCAATTTATCATACTATTTATTATTGTAAACATTTAATTTTTTAGATTTATTATCTCAAATTAATTTATGTCTTACTAATCATTTTAATGCAATCAGCAGAATTAAATTTTTATTCCAATAGCATGTGAAAGAAGATATGAATTTGTTTTAATAAATTTTTTTGTGAAAAATGCATGTTAAATTATTGAAATATGATGATGATTAAAATAGTTGCTTAAAAAAAAGAAAAAAATATCATGTAGTAAAGTTGATTGCTATCACCAAAAAGTAAAAATAAATAACACTAGAGACTGGAGGCAGGTGAAAACAGTATTCGAGAATGGTTCAGCTAAAATTTTTAGATGGACCGGTCCAGAACTCCATATAGAAATGAGTCGTCTAGGTGGATAAAATTTTAATCAAACAATCTGAATAAGAAAACAATGACTCGTTCAGTTCAGGATTCATTCACCCATAAACAAATGGGCCCTTAATTGGTGAAGAAAGGGGTATATCTGAATATTTTTAGGTGGCTTGTTAGGGTTGGGGGTCGACTCTCATTGAGAGAGTATTGATTTTATATTTTAGTAAAAAAAGGTAATATCTTTTAATTAAGAAATAATATGTTTTAATTAGAAATGACAATCCGATACTTCCCATTAATTACATAATTTTAATAATTAGGATGACCGTATCAAAAACCAAACCGACAAAAGTTTCAATATTTCGGCTTTAACATTATAGTACTAGCTTAAAACACGTGCGATGCACGGATTTTCTAATATTATAGGATTTTTTATTTAATTTGAATTGAATTTCTTAAGAAATGAACTTTGTAGGCTTGAATTTTAAATGATATAATTTGATTAAAATTATATATACGTTACCTGTAATATTTTTACAAAGGATAGATTTTAGTTTAAAAAAATATAGTAAAGATGATACGTTTTATCTATAAAATTTAATCTGTTAATTATCTGTAATTTTAATATTAATATTTAATTCTATTAAATTGAACCGTGATTTTATTGGAAAAAAGAAGTTTTAGTTTGAGAAGATAGAACATGTTAAATGTTTTAACTACAAAAGGTAATTGCTAAATATTAGTATTTATAAGGTTATTATTTAATTTTATTAAATATAATTACCTATAGTGCTTTCAAAAAAGGAGAAATTTTAGTGATATAAAATATAAAAAATAATGTGTTTAACCTGAAAAAGAAAATTGAATAGTTATTAGAATAATAAAAAAGGTAACATGTTTTACATGAGAAATAAAATTGAATAATTATTGGTAACCATAAAATAATTTTTTTAATTTTAATAATTGGAGTAATCGTACCGAAAATCAAACCGATGAACTTTCTATATTTCGATTTTAATATAATAGTATAGATAGATATCAAATCAGCTCCATGCACGTTTTTGGCTACCAAATTTCTGCTAACAAAACTAACATATGCAAAGTACCAATTTTTTGAGCCTATTTTATAAAAAAATTTCCTGCCAAACATTAGCGGGAATTTGATTTAGTTTTTCACCAAACCAATTTTTTGGAGGGAGAAAATTATGGGCAAAGTTTATTATATATTCATGTCTTATTATCAATGCATCAGGATATCTATAAAATTTCTGATATTATCTTCCATATATAATATTAACAAACTTGTAAGGATAGCCATGAAGGTTGATCCAAACAAAATTCAGAACATAAGAGGAGAAAAGATTTGACAAATGGAGAAAAACAAAAGATTTATAAATTTTTGTTGGAAAAAAGTGTTGAAGGAAGATTACGGCATGGTTTACTTATAGAAGTTGTCACTACATTCAAGACGACATGCACTCGCATAATCAAGTGACTCTAGAATTAGACTCTAGAATCAAACATAAACCCAACTTGTAAATGGAAATAAAGTCGATTTATCATCTGAATGAGTTGGAAAAGTTTGTCGAAAGCATGTATATCTTAGCCCCATCAAAATTATGCAAATTCCTCTTGTTGTATTTGACATATTTTGTCAAATAAAAATAATTAAAGTAAATGCATGAATAATGTATTAGAGGTTACAATTTAGAGAATTTAATGTATGAATAATAATTGAAAGTTACCAATATTATCATAATTACATTGAATGTAATTTATTGAGGCAGTTACATTTGGTGTGGAAGAGATGTGTGCATTACCTATATATAGTGGATAAAATCCAAAAGAAAAAGAACTCACAAAAGCTTGTTCTAACATTTTTGCTGGAACCCCAAATATTTATTTTTTCCCTTTTTGTGTTCTTTTTAACTACAACAAATAGTATAATATATATCATAATATTTCATTGGTATCAGAGCGGAAGGATTCGATTGTTCGCTAACATATATCGATTTCCTGTAATTGCTTAAAGCTGCTTTGTCTAATTGTTTCTACACTGCATCTGTTTTATAGGGACACAAACATTTCTCTCTTGTGCTTGGGACTGTATCCACCCATATAGTTTTTTTTTACCGTATTTTTTGATTTGTTTTATCTGCATTTATGTCCAATCTTAGTTTATGTGTTCTCCTATAGTCCTGCTTGTTTTTCTAAGTTTTTAAGTATTATAGTGTTTTGTCCTTTGTATATCTTTTATATGAGTTCTTTTTCCCATTACTTGCATGTCTAGTGAATATTATTATTTTTCTTGTTGTCAAGATCTTGATCTGCTTATGCTTGTTTGATTATCCGTGTATTGCCTGTGGTGCCATATTTTTTAGTTAGTTTTTCTATATCATTTACATGTGTCTTTGTTTAAACGGTGTTAGTATCGGACTATCATTAGTGTTATTTTTTTTTCCTATAGTCAATTTTTCCTGTTGATTATTCGTTTTATTAACCTCGGATTTTTGGACGCCAGTATTGCTTCTCTGATTGTCTATATATTTTTTTTGGTGCCTGATTTAATTATCTGTTCCCCTATTTCCTGTTGGCAATTGTATAATATTTGTATATTTATTGTATGTAAGATGAACATTATCGTTGAAAGAGACGATATTATACAAATGAAACATTAATTTTGTTAAATATGTATCCAAATTCATCGTTGAAATAGATGGTACTATACAAGAGAAAAAAAATATTTCGTGAGCTTAAGAAAAGATAGCACGTGAATAAAGTTCAAAATGGTGGACTTACTGATTGTGCACAAATTGGTAAAATGAAAAGATTGGATGAAACAATAAAATATTTGATTGTTTCAAGATGATATGGAATTGTCATTAAAAAAAGGAAAATTAATGATTATGGAAATAGACATTTAGAAATTTAGTGTGAAAGAAAATTTTGAGATGCTCTGAATTGGGAGCACAAAAATCACGTGTCACCATTTTTGTTAATTGGAGATATTGAAAAAATTGAAGAAAAGAATTATGGATTGTTTTAAAACATTCAAAAAATTTATCGGTAAAAGTTGATATTATAAAAGAATTTGTTTAAGATGTTCAGAATAGAACACGAGAATAAAAGAAATTTTATGTGACGCTCGGAAAAGAGAGTTGGAGAGTAATAAAATATGTGACACATTTGAATATTTTATTAAGAAATGAAATATTATAAAAATGTTCAATACTTGTGATCACATTTTGAATATTCTATGAATTTGGTAACATTTTTTGAAGTGTTGATCGGAAGAAAATTAATGTTAAGTTTGTTAGTCACAGAGGCATGCCTGTTTACATCTAATAACAAGCCTAATTGTCTGTAATGCTTTGCATTACTTACATGACCTCTTAACTGAGGGAACCTCTAGTTGTAGAGTTTCTATTTGTTTTGTACTTGCAATATGCATCAAATCCTAGTTGTGTAACTGTACTTATATAGTCAAGAATAATGCTTGAAAGAAGTTCCAAGATTCATGCCTCAAGCAAGAAGATAAAGACTGTCAAATAATCACAGTTGGGATTTGAAGAAATGAAGAATTTGCCTAAGTACCTGTTAGATATAATTGATGTAAATATTAATCAGTGTTTAAGTGTTATCTTGAAAAATCAGAGTTTAGCTGTAAACGGTCAGAGTTTAGTTAAACGCTGACGGATGAAAGCTCGACAGAGTTTATTAAAATCTGTCTGGAGGAAGCGTCTATGGTCAACAGAGTTTAAAAGAATTCTTGAAGATAATTAAGGACGCGATATCTTTGAAGATTGAATAGCTATCAATGAGATTGTGTTGACTAAGGAGACGTGTAGCAATCGTGATTGATATCAATTGTATAGCTAATTTATAGGAGTATCAATTTACGATTGTATAGCAGCTGTATAACTTATAAATACAGTTAGGTTAACCCTAGAAGGGTATCGATAACGAATTATCATTCATTGTAACCTAAGCAGCTCTCTGTGATATTTTACATCACTAAGAGAGGAGTTTTTAATTCCAAAACAGTTTTTAATTGTTCAAACGTGTTTTGCTTGTTATTCTCTCATACGAACTTGATTATTATTGTGTATTCGGCCTAACAAGTGGTATTAGAGCAAATATGTTATTCTAAATAGTTTAAGATCCACACACAACTATAATCATGTCAGAAATACCTCCTCCAACAGGTTTAGGTTCTGAAAAGGCTCCTACTACTGTGAGTCGTTATGAGACAATTAGGGTTCCTATTCTGAGGCCAGCAGATTATGCTATCTAGAAAGTGAAGATGATTATGTTTCTGGAGGCTACAGATCCAGAATATCTTGATAGAATTTATGAAGGACCTCATAAGCCTACAAAACTATCTGCTACTACTGCTGGTCGAGAAGCTAAGACAGTTCCAAAGGAAAAGACAGATATGACTCCTGAGGATATTTCATCTATTGCTAAGGATGCAAAGGTTAAACATCTACTTCATAGTGCCTTAGATAATGTTATGTCAAATAAAGTCATTAATTCCACAATTGCAAAAGAAATATAGGATGCTCTTGAGGTTAGATGTCAAGGAACTGGTGCTATCAAGAAGAATAGGAGGAACATACTCACACAGGAGTATGAGCACTTTGAGTCAAAATCTGAAGAAACCATGACAGAAACATTTGACAGGTTCTGTAAACTACTCAATGATTTTGCAACACCCCCAGATCCGAGGTCAGGGATCTGGTCGTTACGGTCTCAATATCCATCCACAAAACCAACATAATTTAAATTACAACCTTGTGACCCAAAGCAACAACATAAAACACACCCGTTATAGTCCCAAAGATGAAATCAGAGTAACCATCAATATTATTAATCACAAGCTTGAGTTCTTACAACCCAAAGAATTACAATTTTACCATTACATACTCTTTGCCATCCATTGGTATATGTCATATTATAAATACATTGATACTTGAAAGCCAATTATCTAGCCTACCAATAGCTTCTTAATCAACAGTGGCAGCTATGATCTCAGCGGTTAATCCTCTGACGGTTATCACCTGCTTGCACCAAGTGCGCCTTGTGCGGGCATTAGATCTAACTGTTGTTGTGATATAAATAAATAAAGCAAGGGTGAGCAATAGCCCACCAAAAGTATAATTGAACAGTGATAATATATATCAGTTTAAAATATCTTTGATACCATATGCCATGCATTAACGAATGTAGTACCAATATAAGGTCTCAGATGAAGTTACAAGGTAACTCAAAATATAATTATTCCGTGGAAATATCTGCTGCGTTAAAGATAAGCAAGATATTATCAATTTTCATAATAGAGAAACTTGCATGAAGAATATTGCAATTCCAGTTCAAACACTTTTCAATCCTGCCAACAATGATAATTTTGCAGAAAATTTCTCAATTTGGACGATGAACTAATACGGGAGCATTGTCGTGCCAGATGCCCTGACGTTTACGATGATCAGTCGTATGTCATGCATCTCATCAGTCGTTCTCTACATGTAGAAGGTAGCTCCGACGGATTTACTTGTCTACTACCCTCTGGAACTCCTCAGCCAACGGTTGGGCTATTGCTGGACCGGCGCCACTCGGCCACTTACGCGTCTCCTAGTTCAATTAACATCCATAACTCTGAAACATAAAGTTCGTCCCACTTTCCCCAAGTATAGTACTTGTTGATAGGACTCCAAAAAGTAGTCGTATCTAATTGGAAAGAAAAATTTCACCAATATTTCCCAAGCTGATGCTTGTTAATGGATATAAACTTGTTCAGTCAATCTTACCCCTCGAGCGTTGAGAAGGTAACCAAAAAGATTCATATCGATGTTTGAAAGAATCAAGATGTGAGTGACAAGATGGTTTAGCAAGAAGATGACCGGGCAGTCAAATAAATAACAGCTCTCAAGTGAGGTTCCCTTATATGTTTTTGGAGGTTTGAGCGATTATTTAAATCTTCTTATAAGATAGATTTAAATGAAAAGAGAGTTTTGGGAACCTCCCCTTGATAAAATAGTCATAAAAGACTCCGAAATATTTTACATAATATCTGAAGGTGAAGGATAATCTTTGAATAATATAATTCATTATAAAAAGAACTTAAAAGAATTTAAATAAATATTCCAAGAATATTTATTAAATCAATAATAATGAAGGAATATGATTAAATCATAATATTGCTTGTAAGTAATCCTCGAATGAATATATAGAATTATTCACTAAATAAATCTATTCTTTAAATGAATATTCAAAATAATATTCATTAAATAAATAAACTTAAATAAAGATTTTAAATAATATTCACTAAATAAATCAAACCTTAAATGAATATTTGAAAAAATAATATTCATTTAATAAATAATATTCTAAATGAATATCCAAATAATATTCTTTTAGTAATCAAAACTTTAAAGGAATGCTCGAGGTAATATTCCTTATGTAAATAGAACTTCAAGTGAATATTTTAAAATAATATTCATCAAGTACATAAAATCTTCAATGAATATTTGGAAGTAATATTCATTTAATAAATAAAATTCTAATGAATATCAAAGTAATTATTCATTAAATAACCAAACTCTAAATGAATATTCGAAACTAATATTCATTTAAATAATTGAAGCTCAAATGAATATTAAAATAATATTCAGTAAATAGATAAACTCGAATGAATATTCAAATAGTATTTCTCGATTGAGATAATGTTCAAATAACATCCCTCGAATAATTTCCAAGTAATTAATACTTTATGGAAATATAAATAATGTTTATAATTAACATTCCTCAAAATGAATACTAATCTGTCGCTGGAATCCCTCCGGGTTTCCACGACTATCTCTATATCTCAAAATACCGACTCCCGGTCTATATTTAAAGAATGAATATCATACGCCCTTCACTTATGGTTTTAACAAAACAATTTGGCATATAACTGATAATTCATATCTAGTCTATAGGCCAATACAATTCAGGGGAACAAGTAATTCAATATTAACTTGAAAGTATGAAAGTCATATGTTTACCCTATTTGTAAACATCGAGGATTCAACTCAACTTAAAACAGAATGTAATAGTAAATAATATATGTACTGTCACAAGGATCTCAAATGCTTAACTGTCAAGAGAAAGAAAACAAAGACAATCTACCGTTTTGAGGTATACTACACTTGAAGAAGTTCATTCAGTTGTTCAAGCGTCAGTGGAGTAATCAAGACAGTGGATTCAATTTATAGTGACAAGAGTTTCCCACAGTGACAGAATACAGATTATAAAGGTTTGAATAAAGAGTGAAGAAAAGGATGACAGGAACCACAACTTTAAAGTCAATATATGAAGAACAGTCATTGCGGTTAGTCACTCATGAACCAGACCGTGCATCGAGTGTCAACATCATGCAGTGGTAGTTTCTTTATTCACTTCAGTGGTTCAAGCTATCAAGACTGGTATAAGAGAGAAACATTGTGCAAGCAACAGAAGTGCAACCTTAATTAACCACAATGGTTTTGCTATCAAGACTGGATTAGGAATAATCTTTGTGGAGGATCAGATTTATCAAGACATGGAAGACCACAAGGATTATGCTATCAAGGAGGTGTATTAATTCTCTCTTAATTGATTAAATCATTTGGTTGATTTATTTGATGAATTAATTCTATCAGAATTAATTTATTCTGTGAATTAATTAAAAGGTTAATTAAGTTGGAATTAATATAATTATATAAGGATGATCAAGAGATTATCTAATGATTGAAGTTAATTCTCTTTTAATTGATATAAATCATTTTAGTTGATTTAATTAATAAATTAATTCTGAAAGAATTAATTAATTTATTAATTAATTATTGTATCAATTAAATATGAATTATCTCAATTAATCATTAAATAATTAAATGTTCTAAAATGACTTAAAGGAAAGATTCATAGAGGCTGCACAGCTTAAGTCATAACCTACAGGAATTGAATCTAAGTCATGTTGCTTAAGTCATTCTGATCTAAGTCATTCTGCTAGGTCATATTGATCTAAGTCATACTGATTTAAGTCATATTGATCTAAGTCATAATGATCTAAGTCATGCAGACCAGTTAAGTCATACCGAAGTCATACCGACAACCACCAGTTATGTCTTGAAGCAGATTAGGTCATACCGACCAGCCTCAATATGACTTAGAAATCATTCAGACCAGTTAAGATATACCGAGCAAAATATCAAGGATTTTGATTATAAAAGCAAATGAAGGCAGGAGACACACGAGACATACATCTTCACAGACAGAGAAAAAGAGACCAAGAGAGAAAAATTTCTTGTGCTTCAAATTAAATTCTTGTAAATTATTTCTGAGCTGTATTGTTAAATCTAAACCGATAGAAATAGTTTACTTGTACTACTGGAACTATCTAGCGGATTAAGTTCCCCAGAACTTATCTCTCGAATAGCTTTTTAGCATTCGATCTTTTTATTACAAATATAGAAAAGTTCATGTCGAATTTTCTATAAAATTTGTAATAATTAGTTTGGTCATCAAACCTTGTAATTTGTACATGTACATTAAGGCACACCCCATCAAGTTTAATATAATTTTATATTTAACTTGAATATTGGCTTAGTTTTATTCCGCATCGAATTGTTTAAAAATTAATATACACTCAAAGAACAATTTCGATAAAACGGTATAGTTTGTATTCAACCCCCCTTCTACAAACTATTTTGGACCTAACAAAGTAGGCATGCATGCTATGGCATATGTATAACAACAATCATATATATTATCACAACAACAGTTCCAAGGTATTGGAAACTTGCCTGGTACTTTGGATGTAATAGAGGCCCATGAGGGTGTCCAACAATCTAAACAAGTCAAAGAAAACACTCCATTAATCCCCTATACGATCCACTTATATCTGAATGCTTAAATACTTAAGCAATTAACAAACAAGGCACTACGGGGTCTCTCTAGACTCATACTAAGTCCATGTTAATCAACCAACTCTTAAGTCGTAAGTTTAGTCCAAAACACACCTCAAACCCATCCTTAATGTCGGATCTTTCGTATATCTTACTTAATCATTTATAACCTCATTCTTTGCACCAATATGTTGTCTTGATAATTCTTAACTAGTTTCGTATTTTAGTCGACTCAAAATTCCTCTTTTAATCTAGCCAAAATGGGTGGTCAAAATAGTACCTCTAGAGTTGACTTCCCTGAGAATTACTATTCCGTGACTCACACTCCAACACTTTTAATAAATCACCGGAAATGTAATTAATTATGAAGCCACTTCTAAAATCATCTTTGGTATTTTTAACATTTATCATAAAATCTCCAATTCAAAAACACGGGTCTGGATAGGTGAAATGTATTTTCGAAGTTCAGTCAACGGCGGATTTTTACTATTCACACCTCTTTCACTAAAACGTTCATAACTCGGTAAACGTTAACTCAAATGACGCACCGTTTTCACGTACATACTCTAGAGAATGTCTATAAGGTGGCTAGCTCAAAATTTGACTTTGGTCAGAAGATAAATGTTTTCAGATTTTACTAAAACAGGGCAGGAGCATTCGATGAATAGTGTTATCTCTGAAAAGGGGTTCTTCGCACTTAACCTTGATTCGAACATTTTTATAAAATCGGAAAACGATCCGTTTCACATGAGGTGTTCTCTCACACCTTCATTTTTATCTCCAATATTTAATTACCAAGATTCGCCACTGAATTAATCACTTTAAGGGGATTCAATTTCAGTTACGAACTAGTACTTACGGTTTCGAACCACTTTTACGAATTTAATCATAACTCCTAAACCGTAAGTCCATTTCATACGATCTTTATATCAAAACGAAGCTTATAACATGAACTAACTTATTATGGCAAGATTCGGCACTGGAAAGTAAGTTAAGGCTACTGCTATGCACGGATTTCAAGGCTGGACGAAATTTCGGCATTACGACGGCTATGTTTATACGTTTTCCAATTTTCGAACTATTCAATAACCATAGTTTTTCACTCCAAACAACACATCCATGTTATTTATCATTGAACTAAGGCCAAGCAATGCCTTTCCGTTCATACAAACCACTTTAACATATATAAAAGCCCAATCATAATCTTAAGGTCCTAAACATGCATATAACCTCTAAACTCCATAAAAACTCAAAACAAAGACTAGGGTTCTTGAAGTTTATACCTTCCTTAGAGTGTGTATGCACTTAGTAAGCCTTGTATAGTCCTTGTATAGCCTCCATGAAGCTTGGATCATCAACTAAAATCAAGATCCAAGAATTTTGTTCTTGAGGTTACTATTCATCCTCCACTTTGATGATTTTCTTAACTAAGCTAGGAGTGGATTTTGAGGCTAAGATTTCTAGGAGATCTTGGTTATGATTTATAAGACCCACATGATTAATCTTAGAATTGTTGAATGGTGGGAGGTGGGGTTTGGTTTTTGTTAAAAACCAACCGAATGGTTTTGAAAGGAAATGGGGAGGATGAAGTTTTGCTTGGCTTGGTCTTGATCTCATCTTGTAAAAAGTGACCAATAATGCTAGATATTTGTTTAGTTAACCATGGGCTAGTTGATGGGTTAAGGCTTGGTTAAGGGTTTGTTACTATGTGAGCAAGTGTTGGTGTCTTATGGTGCACCTCTTTTCCAACTAGCTTGGTTGCTTTGATCTTATCTTGCATAAAGTGATTATGTCACCTTCCACTAGCTCATCACACCTCTTGGTTCTCTACTTTGTCTCTTTGGCCGTTTATTGCTCAATTCGTTGATCGTTCGGAGGAATAACTCAATCGTTTCTAGTTAGGGTTTTACCGGAAACCTTCTTAATATTAATACTATCATTCTCAATCCACCTTTATAATTCTTGAATTTAAATTCCTTAATTCCTCTTAATAAATCCTTAAGTCTTTCAGTGTCCAGGGAAATCTCGGAGAAAATAAAAGTGCTGATTTTCAGAATCCGATAACTTTTACATACACTTATTTTCCCCTCGGATCACTAATACGAACTCAGAAGTCCATTCTGGGTACTTCTATATAGTGTCATCTCATAATATTCTCATTTCCACCAAAAGCACTATTCATTCTTTATTCCATCTTTATTCCTTATATTTATAAAAATGTCCTTGTTCTCTTTCGGACATTCCTTAACCCTTTTACGGGACCATTGGACTAACAACAGATATTGATTTGGATGACACAAGAATAACTCCTTCTTCTTTGGAATGCCATATCTTATTCTTAGGAGATAGATTATTCTAATCTAGGTTGTCAACCCATTGCATTCTTCAAGACATATAATTATTGGAATCTATACCCATTCACATTCATTCATTGGAACTGTTAATACCTTGTAGTCGGAGTCACTGTTCATTCTTTCATCAATATATAAAAAGTTTTAATTCTACCGAAAATTCGAGTTCTTACAGTCTCCCCTCCTTAAAAGGATTTCGTCCCAGAATCAGGTAGAAGACAAATGGGGTACTTGTTGGTTAGTTCACTTTCCAGTTTCCTAGTCAATCATTAATCAATCCCAATCCTTTTTCAGCACATCTTACTAGTGCTACAATACATCCTTTATCCTTTTTCATTAATCTTCACTACTTTTCGTACAACACACTATCTGGGTTATGCTCTTACTCAGTCATATACTATTTCCCTTATTGGTATCGGTAGTGACTTTGGTATCACTATCGCGCGGCGAATTCGGAGATAACCTCTCTCGTAATTACGCATTTCCTAATCGCTTTAATCTTCGCAATCTCGATCAATATATAGAATTAGAGGAATTTATTGAGAGATCACTATAATCAATGAACATTCGTCCTATTGCATAGTTAGTACAAAAGGTGGCCAGCCTTTAGTACTTGACAAGCAATTTAGACAAGTTATGGTATTCCACTTAGACTCCTATCACATAGACAGGTAGTCACGTAGCAGTACCTCCCCTCCTTAAAGGGTTGTTCTACTCAATGTAGAAGAAGATAAATAAGAGAAAAGAAAAGAAAAGAATTTCAGAGAGTTATAGAATTTTTTCATGATTGTCAAAATATCACACTTAGAATTTACCTCTGAACTATAGAGGTTTATTAGAGAAGAAAATAATCGTATTCGTATCAAATACTACTTTATCGTAATCTCAAGTATCACATGTCCTTGCTGCTCTGTCCATCATTCTATGGTCCTATACTCTTGTTCGATCTTAGCATCACTTATCGTCGGAAAATCTTTCAACCTCTCTAGTTAAATCTTGGATTTCTCGCTTGACATCATTATTACTCACCTTCCACGCCACGACACTGGCTCTTTCATCTTCATAATACTAACACTATCAGGTTGTCATTCCGAGAGCTTGTTAGGAAATCCATTCTTAACATTCCTTGCTTCACATTTCACAGTTATCTCCCAATCTTTTCTTTATCAATCACATCATTCTTATTATCTGATTCTTATTCACTTCTATTGTTTAACTCCACCGTCATATCATTGTTGAGACACTCGTCACCTTTATTCAATACGTGTCAAATGATTGGGGTCAAACTTTCCTTTGTTCGACCATCTAGATTTTCACTTTCTCGTTCCGTGAGTCTCTTTATTACTCAATCAATCTATTCCAAATTTCCTCGACGTCCCCCAATCTTGAAGGGGTCAATTTATATGTCATTTATGCTTCTAATTCTAACTTTCCGTTTTGGCCAATAACTTTGCCATTTCAATTCCATATTTTTTTCTTGCTTCATTACTGGGGTTTCTCATGAGTCCGCATATCTAACTCCCTTATTGTTCCTCAACTCTATATTCATTTCTATCAGTAGCTTGGTTCCCATTTCTACTATAATCGCTCTATGAACCATTTCTACTATAATCACTCTATGAACAGTTATAGCCTAATCGTTTATTTCAAATATCACGTCATTTTAAAATTTTAAACCATCCGAAATAAACATGGATCAGTTCTCTCACTTGGATTCAATTCTAACATTTCTACAATCGTTAACCCTTAATTCCTAAGATCAAGATCCTCTAGGAAGACAAAATTATCACTATTCTTTATCCACAAGGAATACTTCCTGAACTTGATGTAGATATTACATGAAGTAGATAAAATTGCAGAAGAGTTTCAAGCATCGCAACTATGACAGGTTGGTGAGATTATTAATCGTATATCTCTCTAGTAGAAGACTGGAAGCTTAACGGTTTACTTAATTACTTTCTGAACCTTGTTAATCCTTTCACAGGGATATCTTTCGACATCACGAATCTCCCACCTCATATTCTCTATCTTGTTTGCACAGAAATACACCAACATAAACTTGCTTGTCATTCATCAACATGCCAAATGGCTTATCAATGTCAGGAATCGAATGTTTACTTAAACTATTCTTATAGTTGATTCACACACAATCATCAGAGGGAATGTAAATTCCTCTCCCACATTCTGACCTTCAAGGCCCTTTCTCAATATCACTTCGATTCTTTGATAAGAACATATATACTTACTCCTCTATATTTAAAGTGTCGGCCACCTCTTTGGCATTTCCTGATAACAATACTTTCTTGTAGTCGGTGTTTTATGGATCTATTCCCACTAAGGGTGAAAGCATTCTCCTTTAAACTCTACTGAATTAGAGGAAATATGTACCAGTCTTTCTCCATAAGTCATTGCTTCCACCTTTTTGTGCAAGCCCTATCACGGTTACTTCCAATCATACCTAGGATATTTCTTATCTTAGTCCTTTCTTATTTTATGATATTCTCAACCTTATTGGTTCAATCCATACTTTCTCATGATTTCACACATGCCTCAACTTGCATTATCATTAATCTACATTCCTTACCAAACTCCCATTTTGAAGTTCAGAATATTACCTTTTTCCTTATAAGGTTTTCTTAGGTCATCCTCATCATTCCTCCTGTATTTCCTGGGTACAGGGTACATCAAAATCTCATTAATCAGTCCTATAACAATTCTGTTTATGTACTTTTCGAGATTCCTTTCAATTAAATTCTTAAAGGTTATTGCTACCTTGGTCAATTCAACTTATATCGTCTGAATTCACAATGTCTTTATAAGGGGTGATGCTATCCTTTGTGCATCCCCCAGGGTTCGTCTCAATATATGGACATTCTATCCTCAATTCTATTTTCAAGGAATACTTATATCCTGTAATTGGAAATCCAATCATATATCCTTAATAAGGGTCTCTTTTCAATCATTCCCATCTTGATAATCTATAGGTAGCTTAATGCTAACCTCTTCTTTCAAACAAATGTCAGTCTATATGACCTTCCAAAAGACAACACATGTCTATCTGCTCTTTCTTACAGAACTTGGTAATGGTAGCAAGGATGTTCTGGAAGATATTGGTCGTGTTCAACATGAATCTCTTGGTACCTATTACTCTTCTTGAGGACACTAAGCTTCAGATAACATTTATGCATCATACTGCACTATCTTTGACAATCTTCGTAACTCTTCATTGGTCACTACCCTCAATCCTAATACGTCCATGGTATATATATAAAATCCATCATCCTGTATCTCAATTCATTTTATATCAAAAGCCCTCGCGGTTGGCGCTTGGTTAGAAGCAACCCCGCTTTATCCTTTCATTGCTAGTCTAGTCACTTGCTAATCCTTTCTGACTTGGCCTCAACTGGCCATACTAAAATATGTGAGTTTAAGGGTCGGCTAATAGTATTACTTTTCTAGCAATTGCTGGCATAGTGCCTTCTACTTTGATACTTTCTGATCTTTTCAAAACCTTACTCCATATAAGTCTCAATCGACTTCTCGGTACCGTCTCCGGTCACCTTTCCTTTACTTTTATTCTTTCAGCTATTCTTATCAATTTCACGTGCCACAAAAGCTTAACACTTCTGGCATAACAACCTTTTTATTTAAGTGAATCACGGAATTTCTCAGTCCGGCTTGTTTTTTAATTACATTTCCCTTTTTACCATCCAATCTCAACTTCATCAGTTTATCTCTAGAATCAATCGTAATAATCAGGGTCTGTCTACCAACCCGTATAGCGGCTACCTAACCCAATCCACAGGGTTCGCTCCAGTTTCCACTCTCTTCAGTGACGTCTTCCGATAATCAGAAAGACAAGGTTTGCCAAAATTTATTGAAGTTCTCTCCAGAATCAGGGAAATTTCAGTCAATCTATCCACCCACTGGTAACACTAAGAAGATCCATTTCGATACCCGAAGAGTATTTCTAGGAACATCCAAGCGGGTCGAACCATAAACAGTTATAGTAGCGAAATGATTGACATAAAGTTGGGAGCTTAACCATTGAAAGAAACCAAATATATATACCTCCCCTAGAAGGGAAATCAAAGTCTTCAAACTGAAACATACCACATCTTCCCGGTACATATTCGTCCTAATAGTCGATACTACCGAATACTAGTCTACCTAAAATCTAGTCTCAGAAGGAACACTACCGTCGATGTTAGTCAGTCCACAAAATTGGCACTACCAAGGCCATCCGAATCTGGTGAACCGTGTTGTCCAAATATATTCGAAACTACACTGTCGTGCTGCATAAGCACAGTGCCTAACCCTGTATGAGATGCATCATAAAATATCGCAAAATTCTCCTTCTTCCATTGAGGCGACGCCAGCGCTGGGTCGTCACCAATTTCACCTTTAGCCCCAGGAAGATTTTCTCCCATTTTTTCTGCCTATTTGACTTCCTAGTCCTTTGTTGGTATGGTTGACTTTTCCCAATTGAGACTGCCTTTAAATCGACGGGGTCCACCAACCCTACTCACTGTTGATCGCATATCCTAATAACGGAACTTCATTTGCCAGAATTCGTACTCTGAGAACTTGGCAGACACTTGCCCCTTTAGGTCTTATCTTTAAAATATTTTCCATTATCTCTTAACTGCTGATCGTATTGCTCGATCCATTTATGATTCCGCGTCGGAGCAACTAATGTAACTACTATAATCCATTCAAGGAAAAGGAAGAATTTTATTCTTTCTATGAATCACATGCATCCAATGTTTCTGGTTCATCATTCTACTGTGTCAAAATAACCTTATACTTAGTCTCTGCCAATAGTCTTGTTACGGGTTTATCATTGACTCACTGGTCATTTAGTCTTGTAGGTTCTGAGATCATTGTCTTGCCTACTACTTCCTCATGTAACTTTATCCACTCAGGCCATCACTTGCCGATGTCTTTACTTCCTAAGATGATCCATTCATAAAATTGACATTTCTCTGAATAAAACCACCTCGTCAATCTCAATTTTACTTCATAAATTATATCCTATGAAATCTACCTTCTTATGGTGAATTACCATTGACAATATTTACACTAATCCATTTATCCAATGATGTGGCACTTGCTGCCTCTATCTCAACTGTCCCCGGGAACTCTGCTCCCCATCCTATATCAATGTCTTTGATAATCATGCATCATTCTAACTCTTTCCTCATTAATCTAAAAGTCTCTACGGATTTTTTTTTATCTAACCCCATTTAAGATCTCAAGTAATTCTTCAAATTCATCTTACTTGCGGTACTTCATCAGGCAGTCCAGCTATGAATCCAATATGCATCTTTAGTTCTCTTAATAATATCTCAGTTCTTTACGCTCACTTCTCTGAGCACTATACCTTAACTCTTACAATCTCTCTGGCTGCAGCCCTCATTCCCTCAAGGGTAAATTTCCTTATTCCTAACAGGATTCTCTTCTTTAGCTGAAACCTCATTCTGGTTCTCAGTATGGTATTCCATCGAATCAATAAGCCGATCTCCAGCATATAATAAAGCATCACCATGCTGCTGCTCGTACGCCTCAAGGTCTACCGCCTTACAAGTTGACACGAGACGAGCTAAGTTACTATCATGATACTTAAGAGTTCCCGTAAGGGTTTTATATGTCAGTACTACATTAAGTAGTCCGACTATGAACTTGGCAAGGGTTCTTATTATCTTAATGAATTTATTGTTTTAACGTCACGTCATCTCTGGGATATATAACGCTCGCTCTGATACCATTTCTGTAACACCCCCAGATCCGGGGTCAGGGATCTGGTCGTTACGGTCTCAATATCCATCCACAAAACCAACATAATTTAAATTACAACCTTGTGACGTAAATATAATTATATGCCATGCATATAATCAATATAAGGTCTCCAAGATAAATGTTTTCAGATTTTACTAAAACAGGGCAGGAGCATTCGATGAATAGTATTATCTCTGAAAAGGGGTTCTTCGCACTTAACCTTGATTCGAACATTTTTATAAAATCGGAAAACGATCCGTTTCACATGAGGTTTTCTCTCACACCTTCATTTGTATCTCCAATATTTAATTAACAAGATTCGCCACTGAATTAATCACTTTAAGGGGGTTCAATTTCAGTTACGAACTAGTACTTACGGTTTCGAACCACTTTTACGAATTTAATCATAACTCCTAAACCGTAAGTCCATTTCATACGATCTTTATATCAAAAGGAAGCTTATAACATGCACTAACTTATTATGCAAGATTCGGCACTGGACAGTAAGTTAAGGATACTTCTATGCACGGATTTCAAGGCTGGACGAAATTTCGGCATTACGACGACTATGTTTATACGTTTTCCAATTTTCGAACTATTCAATAACCATAGTTTTTCACTCCAAACAACACATGCATGTTATTTATCATTGAACTAAGGCCAAGCAATGCCTTTCCGTTCATACAAACCACTTTAACATATATAAAAGCCCAATCATAATCTTAAGGTCCTAAACATGCATATAACCTCTAAACTCCATAAAAACTCAAAACAAAGACTAGGGTTCTTGAAGTTTATACCTTCCTTGGAGTGTGTATGCACTTAGTAAGCCTTGTATAGTCCTTGTATAGCCTCCATGAAGCTTGGATCATCAACCAAAATCAAGATCCAAGAATTTTGTTCTTGAGGTTACTATTCATCCTCCACTTTGATGATTTTCTTAACTAAGCTAGGAGTGGATTTTGAGGCTAAGATTTCTAGGAGATCTTGGTTATGATTTATAAGACCCACATGATTAATCTTAGAATTGTTGAATGGTGGGAGGTGGGGTTTGGTTTTTGTTAAAAACCAACCGAATGGTTTTGAAAGGAAATGGGGAGGATGAAGTTTTGCTTGGCTTGGTCTTGATCTCATCTTGCAAAAAGTGACCAATAATGCTAGATATTTGTTTAGTTAACCATGGGCTAGTTGATGGGTTAAGGCTTGGTTAAGGGTTTGTGAGCAAGTGTTGGTGTCTTATGGTGCACCTCTTTTCCAACTAGCTTGGTTGCTTTGATCTTATCTTGCATAAAGTGATTATGTCACCTTCCACTAGATCATCACACCTCTTGGTTCTCTACTTTGTCTCTTTGTCCGTTTATTGCTCAATTCGTTGATCGTTCGGAGGAATAACTCAATCGTTTCTAGTTAGGGTTTTACCGGAAACCTTCTTAATATTAATACTATCATTCTCAATCCTCCTTTATAATTCTTGAATTTAAATTCCTTAATTCCTCTTAATAAATCCTTAAGTCTTTCAGTGTCCAGGGAAATCTCGGAGAAAATAAAAGTGCTGATTTTCAGAATCCGATAACTTTTACATACACTTATTTTCCCCTCGGATCACTAATACGAACTCAGAAGTCCATTCTAGGTACTTCTATATAGCGTCATCTCATAATATTCTCATTTCCACCAAAAGCACTATTCATTCTTTATTCCATCTTATTCCTTATATTTATAAAAATGTCCTTGTTCTCTTTCGGGCATTCTTTAACCCTTTTACGGGACCATTGGACTAACAACAGATATTGATTTTGATGACACAAGAATAACTCCTTCCTCTTTGGAATACCATATCTTATTTCTTAGGAGATAGATTATTCTAATCTAGGTTGTCAACCCATTGCATTCTTCAAGACATATAATTATTGGAATCTATACCCATTCACATTCATTCATTGGAACTGTTAATACCTTGTAGTCGGAGTCACTGTTCATTCTTTCATCAATATATAAAAAGTTTTAATTCTATCGAAAATTCGGGTTCTTACAGATTTGTCACCGGTTAATAAAGAGTATAATCTAGAAGACTCAAATATCAAATTTCTTCTTGCTCTACCTGAAAAGTGGGATGTGAAAACAACCACTATAAGAGACAATTATGATCTTGCTGATACTGAGATTGATCAAATCTATGGGCTGCTCAAAACTCATGAGTTGGAAATGGAGCAGAGAAACAGGAGATCAAGCAAGAAGGCAAAGTCTGTTGCTCTTAAGGTTGAAGAGAAACCCTTGAAGAAGGAAGCATCAAGGAAGAAAGCTAAGGGAAAGGCTTTAGTCATACATTCTGAAAGTGAGTCATCAAACTCTGATGTTGATTCAAACATTGATGAATCATCTGATTCTGAGGATGATGAAGAAGAAATTAGGAAAATGGCTGTTTTGATGGTAAAGACTTTCAAGAAGATGGGCTTCAAGAACTTCAAGAAGGGAAACATGTTCTCTAAAGGTTCAAATTTAGACAAAAAAAGTTTCAGAAAGTCTGAGAGACAGAAGACTAAATCTGGGAAGAAAGACAAGTCTGAGATTCAATGCTACAAGTGTAAGGGGATGGGTCACTATGCTCCTGAGTGCAAGAAGGGCAAAACTGAAAAAGCACTCATCACAAAAGGCAGAGATTGGGCAGACACTTCAGACTCAGATGAGGATGTCAACTATGCTCTCATGGCTTCCATTGAAAATGAACCTGAAGATTCTGAAAACAAGGTACCCTTAACTACCTATGCTTATAATACTGATAATATATCTGAATTAAGAATTTATCTTAAGGCACTGCATATCAGTTATAGGGATCAGACTTTAGAGAATGAGAGAATTAAAACTGAGAATTCTGAACTTAAAGAGAGAAATAAAATTGTTGAAGAAAAACTTGAAAACATGCAACAAGTTCAGAAGGAAAGAGATGATGCTGTTTATTTAGAACAGGAGTTGCTAGGAAGATATAAGCAACTAGAATCTGAGTTGGAGAAGGCAAATCACATAATTAAAACATGGACTCATTCTGGAAAAGACACAAATGAGGTTTTTCAGTCAGACACAGTTGGTTTAGGTTACTGTGAGGGAGATGAACTTAGGTTTCAAAATCATGTCAAAATTAGAACACATCTTCCTACTACAAAATTTGTTCATGGAGTAAATAAATCTAAGTCTGAAGCTGAAAAAGGAGCTGTTAAGAAAGAACCAGTAAAAACTAGTGTTAAACAGGTTAATATTGGTTCAATGACAGATAAACAACTCAAGCATAAGCTTAAGGAGTTAAAATCTATTAAGAAACAGAAAGTGTCTAGGAAGAATAGAAATGGTAAAGTAGGCATTACTCAAGGTAATTATCCAATGCTTGCTACTTTAGCTCCAAGAAAGACATGTCATAACTGTGGTAGCACTAACCATCTTGCTAGTTTTTGCAGGAAGAATAAAAACATTAATTCTTTACCTTCCAAGTCTGAAGTAAAGAAAGATAATGTTAGAGCTAGACCACAGACTTTATGCAAACACTGTGGAAGTACTTAGCATTCTATTTATACTTGTAGAGAATATCATGCTATTTATCATAATTACTATGAACTAAAGCCCAATTTGAAATTGGTTAAGGTTAATCATGCAAGTGTAAACTCTGAAAAAGTTAGCTTAAACTCTGATAATGCAAATTCCGCTGCTAAAGCTAACAAAGTTAAGAAAGCCAAAGGATCCAAGCAAGTCTTGATCCTTAAATCTGACCTTCAGTAAATGTTTGTGATTGCAGGGCATCAGGGAGAGTACCCTAGTCGTGGACAGTGGATGTTCAGGACACATGACTGGAAATAAAGCCCTGCTATCAGAGTATGTGAAGAAGGCTGGCCCAAAAGTTTCCTATGGAGATGGCAACATAGGACATACTCTGGGATATGGCAATATCAATCTTGGAAGCGTCATCATCACAAATGTAGCTCTGGTTCCAGGACTCAAGCATGATTTGCTATCTGTGAGTCAAATCTGTGACAGAGGATATCATGTAGATTTTTAGCCTGAATATTGTGAAATAATCAGTAAATATATAGGGAAAGTTGTTCTAGTTGGATACAGGCACAATAATATCTATGAAATAAGGTTGTCAACAAACTCTGATGGAAGAGCAGTGTGCCTGTCAACACGAATGTCCAGTGAAGAGAGTTGGAAGTGGCATAAGAAACTCTCTCATTTGAATCTGAACAACATCAATGAGTTGATAAGAAAGGATCTTGTTAGAGGACTCCAAAAATCTTTATTAAATGTTGATGGTCTGTGTGATTCCTGTCAAAATGCCAAACAAAGGAAGTCGTCTTTCAAGAGCAAGTCTGAATCTTCAATTGTTGATCCTTATCATCTTCTACATGTTGATCTTTTTGGGCTAGTAAATGTGATGTCTATTGGAAGAAAGAAATATGCTTTAGTCATTGTTGATGAACACACCAGATATACTTGGGTGTATTTTCTAGCAAAGAAGGATGAAACTGCATTAACTCTGATGGAGCATGTAAAGCTGTTGGACATAGGATCAAAATACAAAGTCAAGATAATCAGGAGTGATAATGGAACTGAATTCAGAAATGCAACAATGGAAGAATTCTGCAAGAACAGAGGAGTGAAGCAAGAGTTTTGTGCACCTGGTATACCACAGCAAAATGGTGTAGTTGAAAGAAAGAACAGAACCTTGATAGAAGCTTCCAGAACTATGCTTGATGAAGCAAAGTTGCCAACCTATTTCTGGGCAGAAGCTGTTCAAACTGTCTGTTTTACTCAGAATGCCACTGCCTGTTTTACTCGAAATGCCACTCTGATCAACAAGCATGGAAAAACACCATATGAGATGGTGAGGGAAAAGAAGCCAAACCTGAATTATTTTCATATTTTTGGGTGCAAGTGCTTTGTGCTGAAAACTCATCCTGGACAGTTGACAAAATTTGAGCTAAAAGCTGATGAAGGAATTTTTGTTGGCTATCCACTGTCAACTAAGGCATTCAGAGTTTATAATCTGAGAACCAAGGTGATCATGGAGTCAATTCATGTGTCATTTGATGACAAGAAAATAACTGGACTTGATGATGTAGATGAACATGATCAACTACACTTTGAAAATGAAGATTTAAACTCTGATGATGCTGATCTGACAAACTCTGTTGAGCTAAACTCTGAACCTCTACTGGTAAACACTGAAGAAACTTTTCAGCCACAAACAAGTGGAGAACCAGTTGAGGGGGAGCATGAAGAATCACTTCTAAGTGATGACTCAAATTCTAAAACTGAGTCAGCTGGAAAATCTGGATCAAACTTTGATGACTCAAACTCTGAAAGTCCAAAATCTGACAGTTCAAACTCTGAGCAGTCAAATTCAGGGGGAGCCTCAGAGAATGAAGAAAGGCAACAAGAAAATCAGGAGAACATGGATCGAGGGGGAGGATCAAACACTGAGAGAAGTCATTTACCTTCAGCAAGGAAATGGACCAAATCTCACACACCTGATTTGATAATTGGTGATCCAGATGCAAAAGTAAGGACAAGGAGTGCAACAACAAATGAATGTTTGTTTCATGCATTCTTGTCACAATCTAAACCAAAGAAGGTAGAAGAAGCTCTTCAGGATGCTGACTGGATAACAACAATGCAGGAGGAGTTGAATGAATTTGAAAGAAATGAAGTTTGGACCCTTGTACCAAGACCAAAGAATAGATCTGTTGTTGGTACTAAATGGGTTTTCAGGAATAAAACTGACAGTGAGGGGGTTGTTACAAGGAACAAGGCTAGACTTGTGGCAAAAGGCTATTCACAGCAAGAAGGAATAGACTATGATGAAACTTTTGCTCCAGTTGCAATGTTAGAGACAATAAGGATGTTTCTAGCCTATGCCTCTCATAAGAAATTCAAGGTATTTTAGATGGATGTGAAAAGTGCATTTCTGAATGGGAAACTTGAAGAAGAAGTGTTTGTTGAACAACCACCAGGATTTGTGGATCCCAATTATCCAGATTATGTCTACAGGCTTGATAAGGCACTCTATGGACTTAAGCAGGCACCAAGAGCATGGTATTAAACTCTAGCTCAATTTCTTCTAGAAAGTGGATTCCACATAGGTACAATTGATAAAACTCTGTTTTACTTTAAATCTGGTAGTGACTTACTTTTAGTTCAAATATATGTTGATGACATAATTTTTGGGTCTACTAATGATGAACTCTGTACAAAGTTTGCCAAGCTAATGCAGTCCAGGTATCAAATGAGTATGATGGGAGAGCTTAGTTATTTTCTAGGCCTACAGGTGAAGCAAACAGATGATGGAATTTTCATAAATCAAGCAAAATATACCAGAAATATTCTCAAGAAATTTGGTATGCTTGACTGCTCATCTGCATCAACTCCCATGGCAACAGCAACAAAGTTGGACAAAGACACAGGAGCTTTAGTAGATGTGACAAACTATAGAGGCATGATAGGGTCACTTCTTTATCTGATAGCAAGTAGACCTGATATCATGTATGCAACCTGTCTCTTTGCTAGATTTCAGGCAAACCCCAGAGAACCACATCTTACAGCTGTGAAAAGAATTTTCAAGTATCTCAAGGGCACCATCACTTTAGGTTTGTGGTATCCCAGAGAATCAGATTTCAAGCTACTTGGTTACTCTGATGCAGACTTTGCAGGCTGTAAAATAGACAGAAAAAGCACCAGTGGAAGTTGTCAATTTTTGGGTGACAGACTTGTTTCTTGGTGCAGCAAGAAACAAAAATCAATTTCTACATCTACAGCTGATGTAGAGTACATTGCAGCTGGTACCTGTTGTGCACAGATTCTATGGATGAAGAATCAATTGCTGGATTATGGATTGAGGTACAGTAAAATTCCTATTTACTGTGATAATCAAAGTGCTATTGCTATGACAGGTAATCCAGTACAACATTTAATGACCAAGCACATCAGCATAAGGTATCACTTTATCAGAGAACATGTTGAGGAAGGAAACATTGAGCTTCATTTTGTGTCTACAGAACAACAGCTTACAGATATCTTCAACAAGCCACTGAGTGAAGCTATATTTATAAGGCTAGTAAATGAACTAGGAATGGTCTTTGGTTTTGACTAGAGATATTGGTTAGACTCAAAATTTTACATATGTAATGTATTTCTTATGTTTCTGTGATGTGTTAACTGCTATGTGAACACTGTTACTCTGCTATGCAAACTCTGTTAGTATACTGTTAAACTCTGTAAGTATGCTATGTAGGACATACACTGTTGACATGTTGGATAAACACTGATAAACTCTGATAAGATTATTGTTTGATATGAACATCGATGAAGAAATCTGTATGAAGCATGATTCTCAGTAATTAATCATGAATCTTTCTAAGTTATTTGTGATCTAATCTTAGACTGTGCAGAAAATTAACACAAGCATAATATTGTTTCATATTTATAGCATCTCTTAGTTTATCTATCCTAAACTCTGAGTCTGTAAATACTGTGTGCATTGCCTCTCATGAATAACTTCTGATGTTGATGACTTCTAAACTCTGTTAGTCAAACTCTGTTTATTGAGTTGTTGTAGTTAGAAAACCCCCAAAGCAATTGTATATAGAGTTGTATCTAGGAAGACCCATGAACTTGCTGGTAAAAAGTAAGGGCTAAAATTCTCTAATTTTTGGTGACTAATCAAAGACTAGGACGAACCAGGAACTTATCAAAAGATAAGGGCTAATATTCTCTAATTTTTGGTGACTAGTCAAAGACTAGGAAGACCCAGGAACTTATCAAAAGATAAGGGCTAAAATTATAGGATTTTTGGTGACTGGTCAGAGATTAGGAAGACCCAGGAACTTATCAAACTGATAAGGGCTAAAATTATAGGATTTTTGGTGACTAGTTACAACCTCTGTTTAAAAAAATTAAAAAAAAATTAGAAGGGGGTATAAGTTAGTTCAGAGTTTCTATATATATTTTGAACAGAGTTTAGCATTTATCATATATTCAGTGTTTACTATGAGAGTTTGTGCATCCAGTGTTTACTGATTTATTTTATGGATTTTATGAAATATTAGATTCTCTAAAAATTGGATTGGTAAACTCTGCTATACACACACATATATTCACACCTGTACAATTTTTGAAAGGGTTACAGTAATGAAGTTGGAGAATTGACAAACGCTGATGGATTTTGTCTAATACTCTAAGGTATATTTTATTTCAGACAATTTTTAAACTTGGGGTAAAAAGTGTGAACTGCCAACTGTTGATCAGTATTAGAGTGTTAAAGTGCCTTGGTAATAGGTGAAAGAGTAACAGTAATTATTGCTATAATTACTGAGCATGTAAAGCTGCTCCGTTAATTATGTCCCGCGTGTCCCACTCACACATTTCTCTAGGATAGTGTCCCACTCACACATGGTAACTGGTTGTGTGTATTAATGTTAAAACGATTGGGTTTAATTTTTCATATTCACTCACCCACTTACACACCCACTCACAATTACTTTTTACACAACCACTCAGTTACTTCGTATTTTTCACTTGAGCATTTTTGCAAACACCTTTCACACACATCATTTTCTTTCATATTTTCTTCTCAAATCGTTCTCATGGCTACCAAATCTTTTACTGCTCTAGGGCTATTGTTTGTTTCTAACAACTATGCAGCCCCATTGAACAATGCAAACGTTCCAGAGGCGTTTCATCTGATTCAGAATTTCTTGAGGGATTCAGAGATTGGTCAAGCTCTGGTTGAACCACCAACGCTTTCTGCCTCGCAGATTGTTACTTTCTGGCAGAATTCTGTTTATGACGATGGAGGAGAGAATCGGACTCCGTCTATTGTTTTCACATATGAGGAAGCAGACTATGTAATCACTCCAAATACTGTCAGAGAAACCATGGGTTTTGATACTCACACTTTCTACAGTGTTGCTCCTGAAAATACTCTGAGGGAGATATTGCAGCAAATAGGTTACTCAGGTTCATTAGCCAAACTTGGATCATTGAAAAGGCCACAGCTGAGAAAGGAATGGAGTTTCTTCTTTGACTGTATAACAAGGGCCTTTGGCAAGAAAGTTACCAACTGGGATGCAATTCCTACTGATAGTCTACAAATTGGGTATTCTCTTCTCTATGAAAGTAATTTCGATTTTTGCAGGCTTGTCTTAATGAACTTAGGTGATAGATTGTCAGAGTCTACTACTGTTTACTTTGCTAGATTCTGTCAATTGTTATTTACTGCTTGTGTGCCTAATATTCTCTGATTTGACTAACAAGGATGCAACCAAGGCTGTGCCTGAGTTAGTTTTGCCTCTTGCTCTTCAGAATTTCTTACATCAACCACAAGAACCTCAACAACCAACAAACACTTCACCTCAACCTACAACCACAACAAATACTGAACCTCAAACCACTCAACCTGACATAAATGAACCAAACACTGAACCACCACCAACCACAAACACTGAAACACCAACAACCACTCAACCTCAACCACAAACTCAACCTCAAGCCCAACCTCAACCTGAACAACAATCACCACCAACATAGGCTAAACCTAAGAAGAGAGGAAGAACCAAGCATATTGCCGTAAAAAAGACTAAAAGGGCTCCAAAGGCAAGAGCAAACAGACCGTCATCACCATCTGATGTAGAGGATTCTACAGAAGAAGTGCTAGCTGAGGTGCTTACATATAAGAGGAGAAAGTTGATCCTTGAAGAATCTGATGAGGAGATGAATGTGGTAGCTCCAGAGGTAATTTCTACAGAGATACCTGTTGAGATAATTACTGCAGAAGAAGCTGTGCAACCACCTGCAAATGTACCAATGGATGAGGGACATCAGAGATGGTTATGCTACATTGGATGATTTTGTTGAAACTTTCATACCATTATCTGATCATATTGATGTTCCTACTTCACCTATGCTGCTAATTCTGGTGAAACTGGTGTAGCTGATCAACCTACTGTAGTTCTTGATGAAACAGTAGCCTCTCACACTGAGCTATTCTCTAATGCTCACCAGGTTTCTGAAAAAGGTGAAGAAGTTGAGCAATCAACTAAGGCTGTACTCTCTGAGACTATGGAAGCAATTGTTCAAATTGCAAAGTCTGTTGATAAGACTGTTGAGTCTGAAGATCAACCTGTAGAGCAAGTTGATGTTGAAACTGCAGAGATTGTTGCTGAACATGTTGAAGTGCATTTTCTTGATCTAGTTGAACATGCACATGCTGATGTTGAAGATGAAGGAAGTGCAAAGTCTAACTCTTCTAAGAGTATTCCAGTACAAACTGATGCAAAGCATGCAGCTTTCTCTTAACCTTCAAAAGCACATGACATTGAAGCAGAGTATCTTGCTACATTCTCTGACAATTGGTATAAGGAGGATTGCATATTTCCAAGAAAAAGAGCATCTAAATTTGTTCAGCAAACTGCTAAAGAGATTTCAAATCCAGAGATTCTTTCATGTTTGAAGGCAACTGTGGTTCAGGTCAAAACTCTGAATGGAAGATTTGATGATTCTCAGAAGGCAATCACTGACCTGAAGACTGAAATCATGACAAGAGATATGACTATGCAGAGAGATACTTCAATGAAGTTTCAGAAATTTTCTAAAGCTCAAGAAACTCTATTTCAAAGGCTAGGTAAAGTTGAAGAAAATCATACTGCATTGTCTGATAAAATTGATTCCATTGCTACCTCCTTGGAACTGATTACATCAATTTTGATTCCTGATGATGTTAAAAAGGGGGGAGAGAGTTGCTAAGTCTAAATGCAGGCAGTCTCAAACTCTGACTCAGAAGGATGATGTTGGAGATGGAGGAACAAAAGATCAAAAGAGTTTAAAATTCAAAGCTGATATGAGTCTACAGTCTGGCAGAACTTCTAAGTCAAAGTCTGATGGAGTAAACACTGATGCTCAGGGTACATCAAAGACTCAGAGTTTGCTATTCATTGAGAATCCACAGACTGATGAAGAGTTGGCTGCTAAATTGTTCCTTGAAGAGAATGAAGAAGGTGTTACACTTGCAGACATTCAAGCTGAAGAAAAGAATTTACAAGAAGAACATCAGAAAGCTGTGAAGTCTGGAAAATTCAAAAAGAGTGCAAAAGCTGCTAGGCCTGTTCTTAAAGGCATTACTATCAAAGAGAATGTTGGTGCTGATCAGAGGATGCAAGTATCTAGAAAGCCAACAGAAGCAGAGGCTAAACAGAAGATGAAGGGTAAGGTTGTTGAGGAAGAAAAGGTCTTAAAAAAAGTAAATACAACCTCTGTTGCTACACAAGTTGTGTAGAAGCCTTTGTCTACTCAAATGCAAGCAATTTTTGGGAAATCAATAATTCGTGAACAAACTCTGGAGGTTGGAGAGGCTGGAGGAAATTTTCTAAAGAGCAGAGCCTTAATGGGAAAAATAGGAAGAGATAAAGCTGGTTTGGGCTCATACAGAGAAAAGAGAATGAATACCAGTCCTCAAGATCCTTCATCACTGGCTGTTCCAGGTCTTGGTGTTACATAGGAAAATTTAGATAGACTGGAGTCAGTATAGTTGATTCATTAGAAGAGTTTAAAGAAGGATTTTCTTTTGTACTTTATGGATGATGGGATTGTATATAAAATTGGTGAGGATGATCTTGATTTAAAACTATGGGAAGAATTAGAGTATGTTCTGTATATTTTCCGAGTGAAAAATCAAAGGACTTATCAAGCTGCAAATGTGCTGAGAAAGAAGATGCTGAATAATTTGGCAGTTAGAAGTATAAAGTATAACAATCAGTATGTTCCAAAGTATAGAGACTATCATGGTAATATTATTGAGATGAAGAAAGATAGTGCTAAGTTGAAGAAAGACTTGGGAATAACAGTTCTGGATTTTAATTCTGAGTCGAAGACAGCACATTTCATCAGACTGGGTAATGAAATGAGGAAAAACAAAATCTATTCTCTGAGATCTGCTATCTACCAAACTGGTGAAAACGATCCTAAGTTGAAAGAGATCAAGGAGATTATGCAGAGAGAACTTGAAAATACAGAGAGAAGATTGCTGATTGACTATCTCAGAACAACACCAGATGTTGAGGAAATTAAGTGAATAATGCTTTGTAAGAATTTCTTGTTTTCTGTAGATTTTGTTTAAGTAGAAGTTTAAACTCTGGTTATTTGTTAAACATTGCATTTGTCTATTTTGTTTTGACATCATCAATTATTGTTAACTTGTGCATTTTTTCTAATGAACAAGTTGGGGGAGATTGTTAGATATAATTGATGTAAATATTAATCAGTGTTTAAGTGTTATCTTGAAAAATCAGAGTTTAGCTGGAAGCGGTCAGAGTTTAGTTAAACGCTGATGGATGGAAGCTCGACAGAGTTTATTAAACTCTGTCTGGAGGAAGCGTCTACGGTCAACAGAGTTTAAAAGAATTCTTGAAGATAATTAAGGAAGCAATATCTTTGAAGATTGAATAGTTGTCAAAGAGATTGTGCTGACTAAGGAGACGTGTAGCAATCGTGATTGATATCAATTGTATAGCTAATTTATAGGAGTATCAATTTACGATTGTATAGCAGCTGTATAACTTATAAATACAGTTAGGTCAACCCTAGAAGGGTATCGATAACGAATTATCATTCATTGTAACCTAAGCAGCTCTCTGTGATATTTTACATCACCGAGAGAGGAGTTTTTAATTCCAAAACAGTTTTTAATTGTTCAAACGTGTTTTGCTTGTTATTCTCTCATACGAACTTGATTATTATTGTGTATTCGGCCTAACAGTACCAATTCGAGAAGTACATTTGTCTATTCGAGAAGTCTAGCGTTCGAGAAGTCAGAGATTCGATATCTGAGAAGACACTGTTCGATATCTCTGAATGAACTATTCGATATCTCAGAGATTCGACATGTCTAAATGCTCTATTCGAGAACTCAAGAAGTCAACAAGTCAAATTGGTATTCGAGTTCTCAAAGAGTCAACAAGTCAAAGTTCCATTCGATATCTTAAGGACTCTGAATGAACTATTCGATATCTCAGGGATTCGACAAGTCAAGTGTTCTATTCGACAACTCAAGGAACCCGGGAGAAAAGTACTATTCGAGAAGTGATTCGATATGTCAATCATATAGTATTCGAGAACTCAGAGTTATCTAATCCTAGTTCTCGAATCAATCACTTAGCCACTTCTCGAATACATTCGTGGAGACAAAATACTGAAGAAATTGTACAAGTCTAAAACCTGCAACAAGCCAATGCACTTTATGGACCACAATCTGTAACGTGCTCTGGAAAGCCTACAAGGAAGCTTGGAGAGATATAGAAGAGACAAAGAGCTAAAGAAGTGGATCTGAACAAAACTTTGCAAAGTCAAATCTGTAGCCGTTTGGATGCTTACTCAAAAAGGATAAACATACAAGAAAGTAATTTATCATGTAACCTTATTTGTAGTAACTGAGTTGTATTCGTGTTCTATAAGAATACAATCTCACTTCTTTAGTTGATTAAGTTTTTTATACACACTGAAAGATAAATCTCTCTGAGAAAAACGAAGTTGAGAATACTATCATTTGTATTCACAGATTGTAGCAACCTTTATCAAATAATATATTAGATTAAAGTGATATTGTGTCTTGTGTTATTCTTTATCCGCACCTACAAATTTGCACACACACAAACACTTATCTGCTACACACAGATTCAAAAACAAGAAAAGTTTAAGAATCCATTCACCCCCCTCTGTATTCTTTTGCTGTATTCAATACTCAACAAGTGGTATCAGAGCGGGTTGTTTATTCAAAAATAGAAAAACGATCATGAGTTCGAATACACCAAAGACCACAGGAACGGTGAAAGTCCCTAAGTTTGACAAAGAAAATTACAACCTCTGGAAGATAAAAATGATGTTGTTCATCAAAGCCTCTCATCCTTTATATCCTGAGATTCTCAAGAATGGTCCCTTTGTTCCACAACAAGAAATACCTGAGAATATTGTTGGAACCATAACTGTTCCAAGATCTTATGTAGCCAAGGAACCATCCAAATGGATAGAATCAGAAAAGGAGATGGTTGCTCTTGACAGTCACCTCATGTTGCTAATTATTGATTCCATGGATATGTCAATGTTTGCAAACATTGCATCGTGTACATCTGCCAAAGAAATGTGGGATCACATTGAGGTGTTATGTGAAGGGACTGATGAGGTCAAGGAAAACAAGAAACAGATACTGGTCACACAGTATGAAGCTTTCATGGCACAGCCCAAGGAAAGCATCACTGAGATGTTTGAGAGATTTCACAAGCTAGTTACTGAGTTGTAGATGAATGGGAAGGTTTACAGCACCAAAGAGTTGAATATGAAGTTTTTATTGTCTTCTCCAAATCACCTAGAGCAGAGGGTCATTTCTCTAAGGGAAAGAGATTTGAACAAAATCACTTATGATGTGCTCTATGGGGTTTTAAAGACTCATGAGCTTGAGTTGCTTCAGAAAAGGGCTATCCAAGCCAACCAAGGCAGAATGATAAACACATCATGTGCCTTGATTGTCAACAAATCTATTCAAGACCTAGAAGCATCTACAAGCCAGCTAAGGATAGAGGAGATAGTAGATGATGAAGAAACTGAAGCTGAGACAAGTGAACTTGTTGAGGAGAAGGAGGAAGAAGAGTTCTATACTCTTGAAGAACTAGATGGAATGGAAAACACTTCATATGCTTTCATGGCCAGAAAATTTCCAAACATCATATTCAAGAGGAACCAACCCTTCAAACCTAAAACTCAAAACCATTCATTCATCAAGCGCAAGGCACCTGTGAAAGCAAACAAGAATAAATTTAAAACCAGCCATGTGGATAGGTCATCTGTAAGGTGTTATAGATGCAATGACCTAGGGCATTTTGCCAGTGAATGCAAGAAGCCTAAAAAGAAGGATAAATAGTTTCTAGAGCTTGAAACTAAGTATGAGGCCCTTCTGAAAAAGCAGACACAAGGTAAGGCCTACATAGCTGAAGGGAAGTGTTGGGATGATTCTGATAGTGATGGAGAAGAGCAAGAATTTTGCAACTATGCCTTGATGGCCAATTCCAAGGATGACACATCTTCATCAGACTCTCAGGTACGATCTCTCACTACCATAAACATGTCTGTTTCTGAATACAAATGCATGATTGAACAACTATCCGTTGAAATGTTTAATATTCATACTAGTATGACTGCTGCTAATGAGGAAATTGCTAAACTGTCTACTAGAAATGAAATGTTAATAAAAAAGAATGAGGAACTTGAGCTAACTGGTATGCAAGTAGAAACCCTTAATAAAGAAGTTGAATATCTGCAGAATAAGGTTCTATGTGCTAGTCAAATTGAAAAGGCTCTTAGGGATGAACTAGCTAAAAATGAATTCAAACTGAAAGTCTTTAAGAAATCATCTGGTCTAGTGCAATCCTATTGTGAGAAAATTCAAGCTAAACCCAAGGCTACTATTGGACTTGACTATGACACTCTTAAACAGAGGAAAGGCTATGCTGTCATTGAAGATGACATAGTTGTTCAGGAGGAAGTGCCTCACATTTTGAAAAAGGCTGAGACTCCAATTTTTAAAGAATCAACATTTGAAATTGATGAGGATGCCTTACTCATCAAGCAAATGTTGAATGATGAGGATGAGGCACAATCCAATGAACAACAAGCATCCTCTAAGAGTGAGAGTGTCAAGCCAGAAGCCAAGGAGCCAGTAGGTGATAGGTGTAGACCTAAGAAGTTTGTTAAATTTGTATCAGCTGGGAAGAATGAATCTGAGAAGAAAGTGACTAAGAAGAAACAGAACAGAAATGGCAAGCTAGGGATTAACAAAGATAACAACTATACTTATATGCCTAATGCCCCTAGGAAAACTTGTCAAAATTGTTTTATTACCAATCATTTAACTCATGCATACAAGAAACCTGTTGGTAGTGTGCCCAAACCTTTCTATGATTGTTCTGTGCCTTTAAGACACAGAGATGCTCCATTTTGTGATAAATTTGACTGTATGCCATGCAATATGAATGTTATGACTAGTTGTTTCAATTTGAGAAGGCAATTCATTGATGGTTGTATCAGTCACAATTCTCACACACACTACACAAGGTCAAAGTCTTCAAGTCCTCCTAGAGTTAGGAAGGTACCTTTGTCACCTAAGTCTGAAACCTCAGGTTCTAAGACTTCTAACAGTGATAAGAAGACTAACACCAAGAAAGTTGATAAGCATGTTGTTTATGATAAAATTGTTTCTAAGTCACATGGACCCAAACTTGTTTGGGTACCAAAGGAGAAGTAATACCTTTGTGTTTGCAAGGCAAAGAAAGTGAAAAGAAGGTCATGTGGATTTTGGACAGTGGATGCTCAAATCACATGACTGGTGATATGGCCCTGCTAATATAGTATGAGGAGAAGGCTAGCCCAATGGTTGCTTTTGGAGATGACAGCATGGGTAAAACATTAGGATATGGCAAATTGAAAGTTGGTAATATCATCATTGAAGATGTAGCACTAGTCAAGGGACTCAAGCATAATCTGCTAAGTGTTGGTCAGTTTACTGATAGAGGATTCAAAGTGGGTTTTGACAAAGATGAATGTTTGATCACCCACAAGAAGACTGGTGATTTGCAACTATCTGGAGTAAGGAAAGGAAGCCTGTTTGTAGCCAATATGGACTCTGCAAACAAGGACAAAATTTGTTGCTTCTACTCAAAAGCATCAAATGAAGATTGTTGGTTGTGGCACAAGAGGTTATCACACTTGAACTTCAAAGCCATTAATTCTCTAGTCAAAAGAGAGTTAGTGAGAGGCATGCCCACATTTGAATTCTGTCAAGAAGGAGTGTGTGAGGCTTGTCAAAAAGGAAAGATGAAAAGATCAAGCCACAAGTCAAAGACAGTGACATCAATAACCAAGCCCCTGCAACTCATTCATATGGATTTGTTTGGGCCTGTCAATATTATGTCACTAGGAAGAAAGAAGTATGCCTTGGTGATGGTTGATGACTTTACAAGGTATACATGGGTGGAATTTCTAGCATCAAAAGATGAGGCTCCACAAGTAATCATTGAGCACATAAAGAAAGTTGACAAGGAAGCAAAGGCCAACAATGCAAGTGTGATTGCATTGAGAAGTGATAATGGAACAGAGTTCAGAAATGTTATACTTGAAGCATTCTACAAAGAGAATGGAATTTCTCAACAATTCTCAGCTCCAAGGACTCCACAACAAAATGGAGTTGTTGAGAGAAAGAATAGAACTCTAATTGAGGCTGCTAGAACAATGTTGCTTGATGAAAAGATGCCTACATGTTTTTGGGCTGAGGCTGTGAGCACTGCATGCTATATCCAGAACAGAACCCTCATCAACAAAAACACTGGAAAGACACCTTACAATTTGATGACTGGAAAGAAGCCTACTCTAAAGTATGTTCATACTTTTGGAAGCAAATGCTTTGTATTGACGGATAATTCAGAATATGTTGGAAAGTTTGATGCAAAGGCATTTGAAGGAATTTTTCTTGGCTATTTTATGGAAAGAATTTCATAAAAAGTTTATGTCATCAGTCAAAAGAAAATTATGGAAAACACATATGTGACATTTGATGACAGCAAACTACCTGGATTAGAAGAAGCCAATGATGAAGATAAAGATCCATTGAAGTTTGATAATCTAGATGATTCTGATGAAGAGATTGAAACTGGAGTTGAAACTCAAGTTCAACAAACTCAAGTGGATGATGATACAAGAGAAGAATTTGTGCCAATCAATAGTGGAGAAGCAAGCATCCAAGACACACCTGTTAATAGTGGCAACCTCACAGGGGGAGGAAATGAGAATGATCATGACTTGGATGATGAAGCAACATCAAGAATGAGAAATCAGACTGAGCATTCAAGGAAATGGAATAGATCACACACTGCAGAGCAAATTATTGGAGATCCAAATGCAGGAGTGGACTAGGAGAGCAACTCAAAATGAGTGCCTCTATGGTTGTTTTCTATCTCAGATTGAGCCTAAGAAAATTGATGATGCACTGTTGGATCCAGATTGGATTATTGCCATGCAAGAGGAGCTGAATCAATTTGAAAGAAACAAAGTATGGGAACTTGTGCCTGCACCAAAGAATAGAACCATTGTTGGAACAAAATGGGTTCTGAAGAATAAGATGGATGAAGATGGTGTAATAGTAAGAAACAAAGCAAGGTTGGTTGCAAAAGGATACTCTCAACAAGAAGGCATTGATTATGATGAGACATTTGCCCCTGTTGCTAGATTGGAAGCCATCAGAATATTCTTGGCATTTACTGCTCATTCAAACTTCAAAGTTTATCAAATGGATGTCAAGAGTGCATTTCTGAATGGAGAGTTGGAAGAAGAAGTTTAATTGCAACAACCACCTGGCTTTGAGGATCCACATTTTCCAGAATTTGTCTACAGATTGCTGAAGGCATTGTATGGACTTAAGCAGGCTCCAAGGGCATGGTATTAAACTTTATCACAATTTCTCCTTGAAAATCAATTCACTAGAGGCACATTGGACAAGACACTGTTTTACAAGAAACATGGTGATGATATTATCCTAGTTCAGATCTATGTGGATGATATTATATTTGGCTCTACAAATGAGAAGCTGTGTGAGAAATTATCTAAACTCATGCAGAGCAGATATGAGATGAGTATGATGGGAGAGTTGACATTCTTTCTTGGGTTGCAAGTCAGTCAAAGGAAGGATGGTATCTTTATCAGTCAAACCAAGTACATCAAGGATTTATTGAAGAAGTTTGACTTAGAAGACTGCTCACCTGCAAAGACACCCATGGCCACTGCCACTAAATTGGATGAAGATGCTAAAGGCAAGAGAGTAGATATCTTAGTCTACAGAGGCATGGTTGGTTTTCTACTCTACCTCACTGCAAGTAGGCCAGACATCATGTTTGCTACATGTTTGTGTGCAAGGTTTCAATCAAATCCAAAAGAATCACATTTGATTGCTATAAATAGGATCTTTAGATATCTGAAGGGCACTCCAAACTTGGGTCTATGGTATCCTAAGGACACAGGGTTCAATCTAGTTGGTTATTCTGATGATGATTATGCTGGATGCAGAGTGGATAGGAAAAGCACCTCAGGTAGTTGCTAGTTTCTTGGACAAAGGTTAGTCTCTTGGTATAGCAAGAAACAACAATCTGTGTCAACTTCTACAGCTGAGGCTGAATACATAGCTGCTGGAAGTTGTTGTGCTCAAGTGCTTTGGATTAGAAATCAACTTAGAGATTATGGACTTGTGTTAGAAAGAATTCCAATCATGTGTGATAACACAAGTGCAATCTCTATAGTTGCCAATACTGTCAATCATTCTAGAACAAAGCACATTGACATCAGATATCATTTCATTAGAGAACATGCAACTATTGGAACCATTGAGTTGCATTATGTCTCTACAAATAAACAACTAGCTGACATATTCACTAAGCCATTAGATGAATCCACCTTCACAAGGTTGGTTAGTGAGATTGGAATGTTGAATTCTTCAGATTCTGGCTAAGTGAATATTTTATTTAGATTGTTGCAGCAGTAAACACTTACTTTATCTAAATTCTCAATATTTTTGGAGTAATTGTTGGCTGAAATATGATTTATAAATATTTCAAATCTGTTGCATATGTAGGAAAATCATATTTTGTCAACTTGAAATTTCTATGAAATTTTGAGAATATCACTATTTAATTTGTTAGGATATTCTTTATAGAATATGTCTGGTGAATTTTAAAAGATAGTGAAAATTGAATTTTTATGAGTGAAAAGAACATTTCGATAAGTCAGACTTCTCGAATGATTCATTTATTTTAATGCTCGACTTCTCTAACAAGTCTATTCATGACACTCTTGAGTTCTCGAATAGAGTCTTTAGAGAAATCGAACAGAGAAATGCTTGAGTTCTCGAATAGAGTATTTTAGTTCTCTAATGACTGAGTTCTCGAATACTATGTTTGAGTTCTCGAATAATTTGAAAAGTCTGAATTCTCGCTGAATCTTAACTGTTTTTGGATTTTTATTCAGAATTTTTAAATCACTCATAAAAACATATTTACCTAAGTTAGAATTTATTCTAAGTTAGATAACTGCCAGCTGTGAGTTTTCAACCTGCTTGAGATATCGATTAAGCCTTTCTTGACTTCTCGAATAGTTGTTTTCTACTTCTCGAATGCTTGACTTGTCGATACAAAACATATATCTAATTGACAATTCAAGTACTTCATACTTATACAATTCTATATCTATTCGATTCATTTCATTCGATTTCTCAAGCATCTAAAACACCAAAACCCCTTTAAACCCTAATCTCAAAAGCTAAATTTCTTCTTCAACCTTCATTCTTTTCTCTCTTCTCTCCGTATCAATGGCAACCGTGAAATTCAACACCAACTTTATCGCCCTAACCAGTGATGTTGAGGCACCCAATGCCAATTTCAAATGCTTTGTAAAGTGGATGTCTGAGTCATACATCAAGGATGCACTCTCAGCCAACCCAACTCTATATCTAGACCTCCTGGAACAATTTTGGAGAACTGCTACTATGGAAGTTGTAGCCCTAGAAAGCGCAATAACATCGTATATAATCTACTGCAAGATTCAGGACAAGGAAATCACTATCACCACTGAAGATATGAATCAAGCACTGGGCTTACAACAGGAAGTGTATGATGACCAAGCCACAAATGGTGATTTGGAGGACTTATTTGATTTTATCAACTACTCAGATGAAATCAAACTTGGGCACTTGAATAGGAAGTTCTTGAGGAAGGAATGGAGTTATGTCTTTGCCACCATTCTTCAAGTCTTCACAGCTAGAAAGTCAAGCTTTGATCAGATTAGTGCACCTGCTCAGCAAATAGGCTATGCCTTAGCTTATGGGAAAAAGATCAATGTTGGTCAAATGATTATGTAGGAGCTGTATGGGAGACTTGGTAAGAACTCAACCAAGAGAGGTACTGACATCTTCTTCCCTCGCTTTATTCAATCTGTACTTAATTTTAAAAATGATAAATTGATTGAATTACCTGGGATAGATAGAAATAGAATAGGCTATCCTAAATCCATGACCAAACTCATTTTTGGTAATTTGGAGACTAGGAATGATGTGGATGTAAGACTTAACATAACTCCCCATATGGAGGGTTTGTTTAGGACTCAAGCCACCACCACAGCTGATGTTCTTCTGCATCAACAATCAATGTTGTCTCCAATGATGAAGCACATGGGTCTCCCTCTACCTGAAGAATCTTCAAACCCAAAGGTCACCCCTACAGCCTCTGTGCCTAACAACAAGCCTAAGGGGGAGAAGAGGACATCAAGGAACTCAAATACAAAGGGGGAGAAACCTCAAGCAAAAGGCATCAAAATAAATGAGGGTGGTCAGCAAAGGGCTCCAAAATCTATAACCCATGTGACAGGAAAAGGGAAATCTAAAGTTGATGAGCCTCCTACCTCACTGCCAGCTGTCACTCTACCAACTATGCACATCACTACTCCTGGTGGCTAGAAGCAATCCATCACAACCACAGTGGTTGCAGGGAGTATGCCATCTGACAAACCTCCATCCTCCATATCCAAAAGTGCCAAGCCTATAGAAGTTAAGGTGGTCAATGAGGCCAAGCTACAAGAAATTGCAAACTCAAATATCTACCATGATGATGCATTCTTGGAGTTTCTGAAAGTCTCAAGAGAACAGGCTGATGATGCAGTATCATATCAAAGGAGTTTGAAGAGTCAAATTGACTATCTTACTGTAGTACCAAAAAGGGTTGATGGCCTATGGTTCAAGGAAATAATGATGGTATCAAAGACCAAGATATGGTATTTAACTTTCGACACTCTACAAAGCCTAAAGCACTCAGAAGTGGATGTGTTCCTTGGATTGATTGAAAAAAGGAATGAAAACAACAAGAGTCTCTTTGATGACTTAAGCAATGATCAACCTTCAAGGCTACCTGAAGTATTCACAAATCCTGGAACCATCATCTTTCAAGCTGCAACCAGAATTGATGATATCAAGAAGCTTATCATTCCTAAGCATCTAACTCCTCAGAACAAACTTCTCATTATTGCCATCATTGAGAAGCTGAACAAGAAGAAGGGTGTAAGAACAGCAGAAGAATTGGAAGCTATATCTTATCTCAGATCATACATTGCAACTGGCACTATACCTGAGTCTGCTAAGTTCAACCCAAGCAAGGATTGTGATCAAGACAAGGATAAAGACAAAAGTGATGGAAGGAGAAGATATCACAGGAGTGATAAGGGTGATGAAGATAAGAAGAAGAAGAAGGATGACAAGGATAAGAAAAATGATGATGATCAAGGTAAAGTCTCTGAGAGTAAAAGTGGAAAACAGCAAGCCTTAGGCATTGTTGACAGTAACCTCACCACAACACAAGACTCTAAGTCTAGGGTGAATACTATTAGTAGTGACCTAGCAAAATCTACATCTATGGCTTCTGCAACTGTTTTGCCACCTCAAGAAGAGAAGAAGATTCAAGTCAAGAAACCATCTGTGTATTTCAAAAAGCAAACTGCTAATGGAATACTACAATAGTCTACAAACAAAGGTCACATGCTACTGCTAGGCAACCATGTAAAAAGGATCAAATTCAACAAGCTGCAAGGAAACCAAAGCTATCCAAATCAAGGACTCTAACAGTCTATCCAGGCTTAAAACTCTAACCATTAGATGAAGACTTTGATGAAAACCAATTACAATATCTAAGAGCTCAAAGAATCTACTATGCTGCCATTGTGAATAACTGCCTTGAGATTAAATATACTGATGGAAGGGAGAAGAAATTCAAACAAGGACAGTGTCAAAATTGGGGCAAGCTATATGAAATTGAAAGAATCATTGCATTATTGGATTCTGAAGACAAAGTGGAAAAAGTATGGAAGCTGGAGTTGATTGATTTTGTAAAGATGAAGAGAGACTATGCTGAGAAGATAAGAAATGGGTGCTTTGAGAAATGGCTAGAAAGGGAGAAGGAGATTGATAGGCTGGAAGTTGAAGTAGAAAAGCTAAGGGCAAAAGGATTGTGTAGAGTTCAATTCAATCCCTATGTTGTGAAGTATAGGAGGAGAAATGGAGATAATGTCAATATAAGAATGAACCTACTCAGTCATTATCCTGCCAACATTCTAAAACCAGTACTTGAAGATTTCAAAGACTCTATCATGCTTGAAGAATTGGATGCTTTGGCAGAGATCATAAAGCCCATGGATGAGAATGCAAGAAAGGAGAAAGAAAGAAAACAGAAAGCATATGATGATCTACAAGCCAAAGCAATGGAGATGGAATCAAATGAGAATGACTAGTATTTCATCATACTGTAAGATTATTCATCTTGTAATTTTATTCATGTGCTCAATCAAATTTCATACATGTACTTTTCAAGTTTTATCTTTATGTATGTTAGGCTTGTTATCAGACACTAAATTGTGACTAAGGGTCTCACTCACAATTTGGGGGAGATTGTTAGTCATAGAGGCATGCCTGTTTACATCTAATAACAAGCCTAATTGTCTGTAATGCTTTGCATTACTTACATGACCTCTTAACTGAGGGAACCTCTAGTTGTAGAGTTTCTATTTATTTTGTACTTGCAATAGGCATCAAATCCTAGTTGTGTAACTGTACTTATATAGTCAAGAATAATGCTTGAAAGAAGTTCCAAGGTTCATGCCTCAAGCAAGAAGATAAAGACTGTCAAATAATCACAGTTGGGATTTGAATAAATGAAGAATTTGCCTAAGTACTAATTCGAGAAGTACATTTGTCTATTCGAGAAGTCTAACGTTCGAGAAGTCAAAGATTCGATATCTGAGAAGACACTGTTCGATATCTCTGAATGAACTATTCGATATCTCATTCGATATCTCAGAGATTCGACATGTCTAAATGCTTTATTCGAGAACTCAAGAAGTCAACAAGTCAAAGTGGTATTCGAGTTCTCAAAGTGTCAACAAGTCAAAGTTCCATTCGATATCTCAAGGACTCTGAATGAACTATTCGATATCTCAGGGATTTGACAAGTCAAGTGTTCTATTCGACAACTCAAGGAACCCTGGAGAAAAGTACTATTCGAGAAGTGATTCGATATGTCAATCATACAGTATTCGAGAACTCAGAGTTATCTAATCCTAGTTCTCGAATCAATCACTTAGCCACTTCTCGAATACATTCGTGGAGACAAAATACTGAAGAAATTGTACAATTCTAAAACCTGCAACAAGCCAATGCACTTTATGGACCACAATCTGTAACGTGCTCTGGAAAGCCTACAAGGAAGCTTAAAGAGATATAGAAGAGACAAAGAGCTAAAGAAGTGGATCTGAACAGAACTTTGCAAAGTCAAATTTGTAGCCGTTTGGATGCTTACTCAAAAAGGATAGACATACAAGAAAGTAATTTATCCTGTAACCTTATTTGTAGTAACTGAGTTGTATTCGTGTTCTATAATAATACAATCTCACTTCTTTAGTTGATTAAGTTTTTCATACACACTGAAAGATATATCTCTCTGAGAAAAACAAAGCTGAGAATACTATCATTTGTATTCACAGATTGTAGCAACCTTTATCTAATAATATATTAGATTAAAGTGATATCGTGTCTTGTGTTATTCTTTATCCGCACCTACAAATTTTCACACACACAAACACTTATCTGCTACACAGATTCAAGAACAAGAAAAGTTCAAGAATCCATTCACCCCCCTGTATTCTTTTGCTGTATTCAATACTCAACAAAGTTTTATTTGTAAATTAGGGTGAGAAATACTACTACAAAGGTTGAAGATACACGACTTAAAAAACGTGTTGAATTTTTGTTCAGTTGAGTATAACGGACCTAATATGAATATTGGGAATGAACCATCAGATATGGTTGAAAACAAGATATCAAGAATTTTGTCGGAAGGGGCAAATGACTTACATATTTAGTAGAGAATTTTTTTTGACATTGATGAAGGAGATAATTTTTGATCCCACACAATATTTGTTAAACGATGAGATCGCAAGAATCTGAGTCATGGATGAAATCCACGAAAGATGAAATTGAGTTAATTGAATAGAAATAAAAGTGTGAGTTGTGTGATCAACTCGAAGATAGAAAATTCATTGGTTGTAAATGAATTTTGGAAAACAAAATAAGGTTGTTGGTATGTTCACAAATTTGAGGGTTGTGCAATTGCAAAAGATTTTGCGTAATTTTTTTTATCGGGAATGAATTAGATATTGTGTCTGTATTTTTAAAAAGTGGGAGTTTGTTTACAATATTATTGGTATGTTAATGATTTATTGTTAGTAAAAAAAAGGGAAGTATTCAACAAACTAAGTTGGAACTTAGTAAGAAGTTGAGATTATAAATGTAGGTGAAATTTGAGAAGTTCAAATAATTCAAATTAAAGAAAAATAATTTGAAGATTGAATATGAGCTAGAAAAGGTATTTGAGTAAAATGTTTAATTGTTTTAGGATATTAGAATTGCAGTCCCGCGCCAACCCTATTGGTAATGAGAAAATGATTATTTCAGAAAAGGAACCACTGAATGTATTATGTGCAAATAGTCAGAAGTTCGATATATTTTATGTTGTGTAATCGATTGACTTGACTTGACATTTTTAGTTAGTTTTGTAAGTGGAATGTGAAGCAATATTGTTTGAGTCTAGTGAGAGGCTGTAAGGAGGATCATGATCATGTACTTGAATAGTACGTTGTGTAACAAATTGGTAAATTACGCAGACGTGCTTGGAGTTATTATTTATTGCGATATAAGTATCGAATGTGATATTGCTAATAAAAATTCAACTTCGGGATATTTATTTAATTTTGGTGGAGTTGAAGTTGAAAAAAAAAATAAGAAACTTAATTAAATGCATTGGAAAGGGTAAAAGTGGCAACATAGATTGATTGAAAGTGATGGTCACTAGAAGTATTTGGCAAAGACGTGAAATGGAAGATGTTGATTTGATTGGATATCGTAATGTGTAAGTTGTGGCAATTATAAGTACACTATGACCAATAATAAGAGTGCGTATTTGAGATGAATTCAATAGTTATAGATCCTACGAAAAGTGGGAGTTTGGAAAAGAATTTGACAAAATCGTGAAGTGGGAGATGTTGTATTTGACATATTTTGTTAAATAAAAATAATTAAAGTAAATGCATGAATAATGTATTAGAGGTTACAATTTAGAGAATTTAATGTATGAATAATAATTGTAAGTTAAAGATATTATCATAATTACAATGAATGTAATTTATTGAGGCAGTTACATTTGGGGTGGAAGAGATGTGTGCATTGCCTATATATAGTGGATAAAATTCAAAAGAAAAAGCACTCACAAAAGCTTGTTCTACACATTTTTGGTGGAACCCCAAATATTTATTTTTTCCCTTTTCGTGTTCTTTTTAACTACAACAATAGTATAATATATATCATAATATTTCATCTATGAGCTCCAACAACATTATTGATTTAAAATTTATTAAGCAATTGTTTTTTTACATAAGCGATTGTTTACTCTCTTTAATAAATTTAGAATACAAGTTTCAAAAATGCAACGTATTTAAATTTTTCTTGAAAAAGTTATAAAATTTTAAAAGGGAAGCGCAAAGCACGTATTGTTTACCTCAGAGTCGTCTCCATGATGTTAGTGACCCTAGCTTTATTAAATAAATAGGTAATAAAGTCGCGCTACGTGCGATACAAAAGTATTTTTAAAAATTGTACCATAACACCAATGTTTGTTGAGTTTTATTATTTGGAAGTTGATGTGATGAACTGAAATTTGTGTGCAATATAATAAAATTTGAATGTTTAAGAAATATTGAGAAAAAAATTTATTAGAAAGAAGACATGTTTCAGTTAAACTCTTAAGTATTAATAATAATTTTTCGAAGATATTGACGACACCTATCTAATCGCATAAAAAATGCTTTTGTAATACAATATTGATATACATTTGCAAAGTTTGACATTGGATAAGTAAATTGGTTGTATGATAAACAGAACAGAATTCAAATGCATTTTTTAAGTCATGCTTCATATTTTTTGGAGTGATCCGACACCCATATCCCTTCATTTGATTAATGTTTTTGAGCATTTATAAGAACTTTTTTGCAGGTAACATTAAATTTAAATTCATGGACACATGTTCAAAATGATACTCACATATTCTAATACTCTTATATTAAATTTTATAATAAATATGTACATTTGATTATTTTCTATCTCCAATAAATAAAAATCATTGGAATCTGAATAACACAGGTGAGTGCCCCAAATATCCATTTTTTATGATTTCATAACCAAAATGCCCACTTTCAGGATTGACTGTCCAAAAATACCCACCACATACGCCACTGGCATAGACGTATGTGGTGATACGCCACCGGCATAGGCGCTTGTGGGAGATACGCCCATGTCCTAGGAGTCTCGCCCTCAACTCACGCTACACACATGGACGCATCATAAGTTACGCCACTGGTGGGCATGCACTATAGCTGGAGATGCGCCGTTGCAAGATGCGCAGCTGGGGATACGCATTTTCAAGATGCGTATCCGTTGTCTTTTCCAAATCGTAGTTCTGGCGATTTTCGACCAAAACAAACAAAGCTCCGTTCGTTCGATTCCGTTATTGTTCTTGTATGTTCTATACACCATTGGAATCGTCTTTCGACGATCTACAACCCTATACCCATCTTAAACCATTTGTTTCGCCGGATTGTAAACCCCAAAATCGAACCCTCTCTTCTCCCTCGATTTTCCGACGAGTTCGTAGAAGCTCCTGCGGGGCCAGATTCCTCAAATTCAGCTGGGAAAAACGAAGATGAAGGTGTGTTGATTGTTTTGGTGTACTCGGAAGGGGTGGAGGTGGCCGGAGAGAGACGAGAGAGGCCGAGAGAGTTCGGAGAGATTGGGAGGGATGAGAGAAACGAGAGAGATGGGGGAGACGGAGATGCTACAGTACTACTGGGGATGCGCTACATGTAGTCGCGTGTCCCATGGGTATTTTGGCCGGTGTTTTCAAAAACGGGCATTTTGGGCCGTGGGTAGTAAAAAAGTAGATATTTTGGGCAATTTTTCAATAAACACTAAGTCATTTAAAAATAATGATATAAAAAAAATGAAAACCTTCTAACATATTATCAACTTCAACAACTCCATGAAGGCCTCTTACTTTTTTTCATACCAAATTACAATGCCAAGATAATTTTTATAAAAACAAATATTGAATATTAAATATAATTAATTAACATTTTTAAATGTCTCCATAACATACATGCATGATTAATTAATTAGTAATATGATAAGAATATGTTTAGTTAGAATATTAATTTAATCTAACATAATATAATGGAACAACGAATGTTTAACTTTTTTAATTGATTTAATCAGTAAAGAAAAGGGTTGGGTTTGTTCAATTCAATCGAGTTGGTCACACTTGTTCATTTATAAAAGTAAATTCTAGAATATTACTTGTATTTAAATCGTGGATGTTAAATTAAACAATTTAACTTCCGCATCTTATCATGATTTTCACTATCACTAATTATGAATTTATCTAAAAGTTAAAATTTTCTATTTATTTTTTCCGAAAAAATTGCGATGATTTCGAATAAAGATTAGAAATGTAATTGTACTTTTATATAATTGCGATAATTACATTTTATCATTTTACCTTTACATAATTGTACTTTTATATAGATAATCAATATTTTACATTAATATAATAATTATAATGTTCTAAGAGAGAATTACCAAAATGCCTATTTTTCCTAAGTTTTTGCCCAAAATACTGATTTCGAAAAAAATGGCCCGAAATACCAACGGGATACGGAGTTTCTGCCTCCGTATTACTCTAATACGGTACATCGTGTACCGTATTATGCATGATACGGAACACGGTCTTCCGTGTTAGGTGGGTGCGCAACACTGTCACGGAACACCGTCCACCGTATCATGCATAACACGGAAGATGGAGCTCCGTATCATGCCCTATTACGGAGGACGCTTCTCCGCATCACACCCCCTATCACGGTACACGATGTACCGTGTCCCGTCAGTAAAAAGGGCCATCCAGTTTCCCAGGTGATTATTTTGGGCCATCACCCATGTTCTAATAAAGATTTATAAAATTTTATATTAAAACAAAATAAAGTGTATTTAATATATATTTAATATGTGCAATTAATGATTAATTAAAATGCTATTAAATGCAAGAAAATTATATTAATAAAAAAAATAAAAAATGTAAAAGTTTAAGAAAAATATATTTAAACTTCGGAATGAAAGTCTCTCCGATCTCCTATTATATATATATAGGGTTTTGCTCAGGTGAGAACCTCCTATTATTGTGAGAACTGAGATCTAATCTCAGCCCCACAATTTTTAATCAACTCAGGTGAGAACCTCCTATTCGACTCCATTTCTCTCCCTCTTTCTCCTCTCCCCATCTCAATTTCATCCATAGATTCCGGTCACTTCTCCGATCAATTTCTTTTTTTGTTCGTTTAATTTTGGTGATTTTCATTTAATTTCAGTGCTTTTTCGTTCGTTTTTGCTAATTTTTTGATAAATTTCTGGTGATTTGGTGTTAATGGTGGTGGTTGGTGATGGTGTGGTGGATCTGTTCAAATTAAAGTCGGTGATTTTGTGGTGATTTATAATTTTTTTTGCAAATTTATATTATTTTCTGGAAATTTCAAGTGTGTATCTAGTGATTATATAAAATTGGAGGTGTTGATGGTGATTGTTGTGGTGCTGGTGTAGTGATCTTGTTGATGGCCGTTTTTATTTTTCGGTGGTGATTTTTCGTTTTCCGGTGGTGATTTTTTATTTACAGGTGGTCGGAGTGGTGATTTTTGTGTTTCTGGTGGTGATTTCTGTGTTTCCGGTGGTGATTTTTGTGTTTCTGGTGGTGATTTCTAGTTTGGCGCTGGTGATTTTATGTTTTCGGTGGTAATTTTCTGGTGATCGCCGGAGGTGGTTGCCGGTGGTGGTGGGTGGTTGAATTAAAAAGAATATGGTGAAATCCCAACTTTTAAAATATTAAATGAATGGTAAGAGATGAATATAATGTATTTAAATGGGTGTATATGATTAGATCTCATATCTCACCATTTGTGATGGTTCTCACCTGAGCAAGACCCTATATATATATATATATATATATATATATATATATATATATATATATATATATTTCTGGAAAAGGAACTATATTATATTAGATAATATAATATCTAAAATTATATTATTTTTTTAATTTTATATGTTATTAATTTACATATCATATTGTTGTTAAAAAATTGATATATATAAAATTTTACACAATCGATTTAATTTTTGTACTCTATCATGAATTCTTAAATTTGATTTGGACGATTTTACAGCCAACGTGAAATTAAAAAATAATCTCCATTTAGTGATGGTTAAACAATTATTTTTCAATTAAACCTACACAGAAACAAAATAGAGAAAAAATTGATAATTTTTTACGTTGAAAATTCTATTCGACTTATGAATTATACTTATAATTCGTTTTGATTATCAAAATACCCTTGTTATTATTTAAAGATAGTTTTACTAACCAAATACAATTTTAATAATAAGTGTAGGAGAGATTTTATCCAAAATTTTGATAATCGATAGTCGATAGTTTGATCCTCCATATAACAAAATAAATAAGAACCGTTAGATCTTAAAATAAAGAATCAATGACCAAATTACCTGAAAATTGGATATACAATACCCGAAATACCTATATGCGAGAATGTGTGCCTTATTTATCCACTACCTACGCATGACACAAATGCGTATACATATGTATATGTTTTTTATAACAAGCATATTTGTATAATTACATGGTTTTGATTGTACTTGTAATTTATTTACTTGCATGGACGGGGCTACCATGTACATGTACTTAAATTCATTCATGGTAAATGTAAAATGACTAAATCCTACTTTAAAAATTGTAGAAGGTGAAGTAGATAACTAAGCCTCTCAACGTACATGCATCGGGCACTTGATTCGTTTGGAATGTCTGCTATATACGCATGTATTATTTGCGTATCCTTCAAATCTGCTGTATATGCATATCCTATTTGCATATCCTTTTCCTAAATATGCATTTCTACAATGCGCATGTGGTATAGAATAAATAAAAATATAAATAATTTTGACAGACTACGCATGATAAGCATGCGTACACAACATACGCGTATTTCACTTGCGCATTTGTTAAACATTCAGGGCACTGCTTTGCCTGCACAGGTATTTTGGTAAGAATTTTCCAAAAAAGAGACATTCGAGGCTTTCATCCTAAAATAAATAGATGAAATCCGTTTGATCTAAAAAAAAATACATTTTAATATGTTATAAACTAAAAAGTGTATTTATATTGAAATACAAAAAGGTGTATGTCAATAATTTAAATTAAAAATAATTATTTTTTTTACACTGAATAGCATTATCAATATAGATCGTCTTCTACATTAAATAGGAATAATGCAAAAATTTGACCTTATATTTTTTTTTGAGATTTTGAGTGTTTCCATTTGAATAATAATTATTAAATCATCACTAAATTAAAGATAATTTTATGAGTTTCGCGTGGAATGTAAAATATCTAAATCTGATTTCCAGATCTCAAGATATTTTAGTAAATATTTTTTTAAAAATACTAATCAAAAAATAAATAAAATTCAATTCTAATACAACCTTTTTTAATTATATCCTTTTTGCGAATATAATTTTCTTTTTAAAATTCAATTCTAATACAAACTTTTTAATTATATCCTTTTTACATTATGATTTTCTTTTTAAAATTCACTTTTAATGTGACCTAATCTAATTATATTCTTTTATGATTATAATTTACTCTTTTAATATGACATAATCTTGATCGTATATTTTTAAAAATATTATTTTTAATATTTTTAAAGTCCAAGTTCAACAATATCATACATCAAAGACTATGCACTTTCAAAATAAAAATAAAAAGACTATGCTTAAATCCTCAGCAATAGAACCATATGCAGCGAAAGATCCAAATCAAATTGTTACAACAAGAACACCGAACACTGATAGTAGCCTTATAAATTACCCTAGTCACCAGTGACAAGCCCAAGAGACCACCACCGCAATCTTAAAATGGCAGTGGGATACAAACTTGCAATCAATATATTACAATATTTATGCATCAAGCTTAGTATAATTTCCTTAAACCTACATAAATTTGCACATTACAAATATGTCCCTGTAAACAAAAATAATGGTCATATTTTACTCTGCAAGAGAAGATCCTTCTTGAATCGATCCCTCAGTACCCTTCTAAGTAACTTGTTGGAAGCTGTGCGAGGAAACTCTGGGATTATCTTTACAATGCTTACCTGTCATTTAATATATTGATTATATCAAAGAAAAAACATCTGCTACAGTTTTATAAAACTCAGAAAAATCTTTACAACTATTTTTTCAGTTTTCCGAAACTTAAGAGCTGCGTTTATGTGTTCATAATTTTTCATCCATGGCTCAATTTTAGGCTTTAAGGTCCTTTGCTTTAATTAATAGGGTAGTTTTGGGCATTTACGATAACAATATTTGTAGAGAAACCCTAGAATACTTGATACCAACATATATTACCTAATTTCATTTTAAATGTGAACCTACTAACCATTTAGCTAAACAGTAGTGATACTAACAAAGTTTACCAACATGAAGTTTTGAACTCGTACACTTTCATTTTTACCTACAGGCCAACTGGCCCTTCAACAGACAAAATGGCCCCAATAGGATCAACTGTGACGAAGATGAGTGCGGCCATATATTTTTTTTCTCCATTAAGAACTTTTCTTCTTCAGAGCATACAAAGAAATACAAGGCAGACGACATAGTTCTTCGGATTTTGGCAGTGGAAAATATCTAAAACTGGATCTGTCAGCATCAGGATTGGACCATGAGAAGATGATGCGGAATAGGTTTGGAGATGGACACGGAAGTTTGAGGAATCTGCATAGAGAGTGAAGGCAGTGATATCTACTGAAAAGCAGATATACTAGCAGAGAGAAGGGCCGAGAGTAGTTATATAGAGCTTGAGTTGGTGCAGGCAGTGGGGTTGTAGATCAAAGAGAGTAAACATATGGTAAATAAAGGAGTTGTGAAGTGATCAGGAAAGCGGGTACCGGGTCTGACACTGCAGCTAATTTTAATTTCATCATCAAACCTTGTTTGAGGTATGCGAATGTCGTAAATTTTGGTTTGACAATATAAACTCCTGTTTCTATCAATTCATGAAAGTACGGTTTAGCAAAAAAAATTTGTCCTGAACATTCATTTATAAGTTATGCGACTGTCTGGGGATAAAATTCAAATGTTTAAGATATCATACAAAGAGATGATAAGACTGATAAAATGATGATCTTTTGTAGCCTGGACTTTATGACAGTTAGTAAGGTTGGTGACGAGGAACGTGATTGAATAATTTTTATACATGTTAATAATTACTAATTTATATGTATTTATTTCGGAGAGAATTAAAATTATTTATTTATATGTTTTATATGTGGGGCTAGGAGATGTTAAATAATTAGTATATTTATAATAAAGCCCAATTGTTTACGTGCCTTAGTCCATTAGGTTATTTTATTAGGGTTTATATTGTCTATATAAGCATTGTAATCCCCACATATTTAATTAGACTTGATTTTGAGATATTACTGAAATATTAAATTGGGTCATATAACTTTAAAAAGAGATGTAATATAAGGTGCAATAGTCTTAAAGCAGCATGACATACATGGGGAGGTAAAGTCTACTTACTGCCCTAATGAACTTAACAAGGGGTACGAACCTTAAACAAAGGATTAAGATCAGTCTGGATGGCTCTTGAAAACTTCAACCTTAACATATCTGGTTTGCTGTTATACCCTTCCTTTAAGACCACAAAAATGGCCAACTGTTCTGGACCACCATTTGCTGGTGCAGCACTCACTGCTGCGGTTTCCAGTACACTTTCATCTGCCCGATCACAAACTCTTTCAATTTCCACTGAACTTGTCTGCATCAAATACAGCATAAGTAAATTCTAGAATGTAATAAAATTCAATGATCACTTGCGGAGAAAAATTCCATTTGTCGCTGTGTAAATACTTACTCTGCTTAATAAAACAATTCTCACATGATATTCACCAGTAGTTTGCAAACAAATTAAAAACATAATGAAATAATGACATATCTACCATAAAATTGAGCACCAGTGACAAGAATATCACAAAGCGCTGATTGTGGCCATAAATACCAGCCTATTACGCATTTGAGAGAGGGGTAATAGATTTTATACATATTACGCATTTTCCATATGAGTAATAGGCCCCGCCAGGGGAGCCTATTACGCATTTTGAGAATGGGTAACCCTATTACCCATTCTCCAAATGCGTAATAGGGGAAAAATTAATGCTTGTTACCCCAATATCAAATGCGTAATAGGGTTACCCTTATATGAAATGCATAATAGACTGGTATTTATGGCCACCATCAACGCTTTATGGTATTCTTGTCATATGGTATATGTTTTTGTGGTATTGTTGGCCAAAACCTAAACATAATTATATTTGAATTGAACATATATGATACACACTAATTTAAAGGTAAATGTTGCAAACCACTACTTGTCAAAACTAGCTACTAGGAAAAAAGACCACTATTTGAACATCAAGCTTGTTGTCAGGAACTGGTCAGTTCCTGAAGGTTTTTAGGCATATTTTTGGTATTTTCTGTTTCATAGATGTAAGATAACAGCTAATATAGGTAAGATAACAATGTTTTAGAGCAGAAATAGATGAGAATCAGAAGAAATTAGGTGAGAAACAGAGCAGAATCAGATTAGATGAGAAGAGAATAAGCAGAAAACAAGCAAAGCTTGCAGAGAAAGAAAGGGTTGTTAGAGAGAGAGAACCCTAGAGAGAGAGAGAGAGTCAGATAGGGAGAAGAGAGAGGTGGAACAAAGTTCCCTTTTCTGTATTTCATAATGCATAAACTGAAATGTAACATTACAACCTCTATTTATAGGCCACAGCTTAGTAACTAACTAGGAAATGACTATACTGCCCTCATACTCTGCATTACTAATAGTACTATACTCTACCAACATATACTACTAAGTACTAATACTATAGGTGCTAGTCCTGACATTCCTCCTTCCTTAAAATATAACCATGTCCTCATGGTGGATCATTCATTTCCAAACTTCTTTTCAGCTGGATCAAATACATCTCTGATGATCCCTGAACTGCTATGTTTTCTCCCTTTATATGCAACTCTTTCCCATTGAAAATATATTGCAACAATTCTTCAACATATGCTATTCCAGCAGAACCACTGATAAGTGAAGCCTCATACCAATATCTTGAAAATCCTCCTGGATAAAAAAAATGGTGATTATTTTGTAGTAAACTAGAATTCCAACATAGAGCTGCTGCTGAGTGCTTCCAATTGTTTTGCCAACCTCTGGTGGAACCACATTTGGACTTGTTGAAGTTAAGTAAGGATCACATTGCAACTTTAGTCTATCCAAATGTATGGATAAGTCTTCAGGGACTTGGAGCTCTGGCTTTAGCTCTTTTGGTTGATTCCCCTATTTTCTGACAGCATATATCATCTCAGTTGGGGCTACTCTCAGCTCAGATTCACCTTTTTGCTTGTAATGTACCTTCTGTGGCACATATGCAACAACTGCAGTGCAGCCAGAACGGATGCAAATGGTTCCATAACATCAGTTGTGCATTCCCACCCCTTAGTACCACTAGAACTATCCACTTCAAACTGCTTGTTTTGCACCTGTCCACCAGGATAAAAAATAGGGAAATTCTTAATGGTACCCTCTTAAAATTGGCTTTTCTAAATGGTACACAAAATAGTTTTGGCTTCCAAATGGTACCATTATACTATTATGTCATTCTGTGTAGTACCCCTACCGTTAACTTCCGTTAGTCAAACGTTATATTTTGGGTACCATTTGTAAAAGGCAATTGTAGGAGGGTACCATTGATAATTTCTCTTAAATATATTATTCAGATTTTTTTTATCCTATTATTCTAAAAATTGCCTCTTCGCATTTATGTGATGATCGAAGATAAATAGAGTAATGAGAAAATGGAAGATAGATAGAGTAATGAGAAGATGCACTTGGATTGAAACAAATGAGATTCTTCGTTGTTTATTTAGAGATGATACTCCATTTTTAAATCCCGATTATACTGAATTTAATTATCCCCAATTTCAGTCAATCAAATTTCCCTCATTTTAATCTAACCTGGCTAAGAAATTATATTTAGTCTAATACGTATATATGTCTAAATTTTTAGAATAATAGGATAAAAAAATCAGAATAATATATTTTAGAGAAATTAGCAATGGTACCCTTCTAGAATTGCCTTTTACAAATGGTACCCAAAACATAACGTTTGACTAACGGAGGTTAACGGTAGGGGTACTACAAAGAATGACATAATAGTATAATGGTACCATTCGGAAGCCAAAACTATTTTGTGTACCATTTAGAAAAGCCAATTCTAAAAGGGTACCATTAAGAATTTCCCTAAAAAATAACCATATTTCCCATGCCAGAATTACTAGATATCTCGACCAAATCACTAGAATTTGCATGTGGAACACTTTCTTTGCAAATGACATCATTAACCAATTCTCCAATGTTGGTTAGAATAATTGAAGATTCTTCTTCAATAGCATCTTCATAGCATGGAAGCTTCCCTCTTGGAAACTTCCCAACAATGCCACTCTTACTGAGATAATGAATTTGAGCCCCCATAACTACATCCGTCTTTGCCTTTAAGGTTTCAGATGCTTGTTCCCCACCAATTAGGAGCTGCATCACTTCTTCTTTTGCCTCATCACTAGTTATCTTGTAGTTTACTTGAATTTCCTTAGAAGAATGTTGATGACTACTTCCAGTTTCCTTGTCATAGTCTTTTGATTCCTCTTTATAGGCTTTGGAGGCATTTTCATCTTGACATCTGGGAATAAAGCAAGGTGCAGTCTGCAGCCTCAACTCATCCAGTTTTGTAGAGGCTATCAAGTCTTTTGGAATTTGATGCTCTGGTTCTTCTGACTCAAGTAATGGATTGTGGATATTCATATCCTTTATCACTTGTGTGTGTGATAGAGTATCACTGTCTTCTGATCTTTCACTAGTGCAGATTTCAGGTGGTAAGGTCTTAGGTGCTTCTAGGTAACCTCCGTTTAGTGCAGCTAAGATAAAATCCTGCTCTGGCCAACACTCTTGGCCCTCACCTTGTTCTTCATCATAGATAGGTTTCCTTGTCCAAGTTTCCAAGTCAGCATCATGGATAGGTTCCAATGTGTAAGTTTCCCCAGCAGCATCTGCAAGGTCTCTAAACACCTCCAACTTCTTTTGTATATCTGAAGACTCCTTCAACTCCTCAGTAGTGTCATTCTGAGGTTGCTTGAAGTTATCAAACAGCTCAGGTTCCCGGTCTCCAAATCTGGCAGTGAACTGTTTGCAAAATTCAGACCACACAAAGCTGTTTTCTTCTCCTGCATAAACTAGGAACCATTTTCTAGCTGTGCCTTCTAAGTGCATTCCAGCAATTGCACCGAACTTTAAACAGTGAGAAGTATTGCTCACATTCCTGGATCCACTCTGCCACACCTGATCCTTCTATAAACTTAGGAAAGCTAAGTTTGAGATGATGCAAGGACTCATGTATTTCTTCTTGATTACAAATTGTCATGGTTTTAGCAAAAGGATTCACACACTTAACTGCCATCTTTCTTTGAGCTTTCCTCTTTTTCAGAATCTCCATTTTCTGAGCAGCTAAACCAATCAGATCCTCCAATTCCTGAAATCTCTTATTGACCTTCTCCTGATAACAATGAATTTGCTGATGAACTTCTGGCACAAGTTCACTAAATTCTACATCATTTCTCAACTCCATACCTATTCAGTACTTCTTCTTTTTTTTTTTTTTTATCTGCTATACTTAATAATTTCTTCCTTTCCAGCACAATTAGTTCTTAGAGTTAAATCCTCAAACACCTTTTAGGCACAATAGTAATCTCAGTAGTACACCACACCTCTCAGTTACAAACCAACTCAGTTCACCACAATTCACAGAAACAATACTACAATATCAATCCACAACTTCTATACTAACTCACTGTATCACTCCTCAATTCACAGTCAACCAGAAACTACAACTATAGTACAGTTCACCAAATTTCTAAAAAATGTTCACACAGTCAAACTATCGAACACCTGATGTGCGCCTTGCTTCAACTGCTTACTACACAACTAAGACAGCTCCTACACCACTACAATTAACCAACACATATAGCTACTACACAGAACAAGCTTCCTTCAACAATACAAACACGGATCCACAACAATTTCGACACAAAACAACTGAAAATAGCAAACTCCAGTACTGAGTTGACTAAGTGAATCAACAAAACAACTATATAGCTACTACTTTTGTTGCTTTCTAGCTTTTTCCACACTCACACACTATCTATTACTAAAAACGAGTCTGTACTGAACACAAACCAGCATATACAACCTCAATCACTACCGATCTGTGAAGAACAGTTGCGAAACAGAGTACCTGAACTGTGATGAACATAACTCTGTGTAGACTGAATGGATTGCAACACTTGATACATGATTGGACTCGTTTTTGATAGCACAAGCACTGGTGAAGCAGTAGCTGATCGTTTTTTACGGCTCTGATACCAATTTGTCAGGAACTGGTCAGTTCCCGAAGGTTTTTAGGCATATTTTTGGTATTTTCTGTTTCATAGATGTAAGATAACAGCTAATATAGGTAAGATAACAATGTTTTAGAGCAGAAATAGATGAGAATCAGAAGAAATTAGGTGAGAAACAGAGCAGAATCAGATTAGATGAGAAGAGAATAAGCAGAAAACAAGCAAAGCTTGCAGAGAAAGAAAGGGTTAGAGAGAGAGAACCCTAGAGAGAGAGAGAGAGAGTCAGATAGGGAGAAGAGAGAGGTGGAACAAAGTTCCCTTTTCTGTATTTCATAATGCATAAACTGAAATGTAACATTACAACCTCTATTCATAGGCCACAGCTTAGTAACTAACTAGGAAATGACTATACTGCCCTCATACTCTGCATTACTAATAGTACTATACTCTACCAACATATACTACTAAGTACTAATACTATAGGTGCTAGTCCTGACACTTGTGGACAAGTTGCTTCCCTTTCTTTGCTTTTACGCTGGCCGACTTTTCTTATTTCCTATTTCATCATATCTATTTATGTCTAGCCAAGCCGAACATAAAAATGAAAGAAAAAACACATTTCAATTCATTTTAATGGGCTCAATGGATATTTATCCAATCGTGACATTACCGAAAATAATTACCATACTTTCAATTTTTTAACATCATGTACAGGTCATTCTTTTAAATGTCAATAGACTCATTATTAGGTATATGTTTTGCCAAGAAACTAAGGTGCTAAACCCACTGCAAAGTTTATTTAATTTCTGAAAAACATTCAATTTGCCATTAAATTCAAGTGTTTAACACTGTGGCACATAAACAACAGTTAGATGCCAGGAGGTAGAAGAATGTGTGATACCTTTATGCCACCAAGATTCATTGTGTCATCAGCCCTGCCCTGTACAACTATATAGCCTCCGACAGTTCTCTTGATGATGTCTCCATGTCTCCTCAAGTTCTAGAAATAATGTTAAATGACCCAAGTTAATATTCTTAGAGAAACATGACTGATTACATCGTGCGTCTCAATTTTTGAATCACTATTACCTATATCCCCTATATCCCGTCTCTAGAAAGAAAATGTTGCCCAAGTGTGGGGATTTACGAATTGGAACGATCTCTCCCATCTCTATGCAACGTATAATATAATGAAATTAAATCAGATTTTCAGCGGAAGTGTTACAATGGAGATTGGAATCATCTATTCCATCTTTACTTTTTCGGATAAGTTTTCAATCCTAATAATATGAGACAAAATTAATGTTGGTTGAAAGGTTAAGCAAGGTAAGGTATCTAATTTACCGAGACTGTTTGGAAAAAATACCAACAAGTAGATTAGTAATAACAAAGAAGCGAGAATTTGATTTATTTAGGGTTTCATGATTGGTTACAATTGAGGAAGAAATAAATATGTATTAACAACACAAGACGTACAACTGGAGAGAGGGTACTGTAGTTTTAAATTCCACGCAAAAGGTTACTGCCATGATTTAAATATCTGGGTTACTTTGTTGAGGTATATTGTCGAAGATCTAAACACATGAACATGTCTTTCTTTTAACTATCTACATCTGATTGCACGATTTCTCTCGATTAATTTCTACATAAGTGGCATCAAGTGCGAGACTGATTGGACCCAAGGTAGTTGTCAAAAGTCAGAAGCTCTACAGTGATAATATAAGTCAGCTCTTCTACAGTGATATTATGATGTATTAGCTTACGTTTATTGTGCAGATTATTGTGTATATATAGGACTTAGAAGAGCTCTTGTTAAACACTGAAATATATATAACTTCTTCTTCCTCTGTAAACTCTCCATATATTATACCATATACTTACACAGCTGCTATATACATTTTGTCATGGTATCAGAGCGTGTGAAATCCTAGGGAAAAACACAGAAAAAAGAAATCAAACACACTGTCAACACACCCAAACACACTGTCAACACACCCAAACACACTGTCAAAAATCCCATAAATACACATATACACTGTCAAAACTGTCAAAAAAATCGTTTTTCAAAACACACCCAAACACAAATGAACACCACTCCACATACAGCTAATTCTGCTCATGCAGGTACATCTTGTCACTTTACCTCCGATAAATGTCATAATTCATGGATTATTGATTCCGGAGCCTCAGCACATATGACTGGAAATTCTAGTTTCCTAGAAACATATAATGGTGAAACCGGCAATATTCGTGTTGCCAATGGAGCTATTGTACCTGTTCATGGACAAGGCACTTCTCACTGCCTCTCATCATCATTGCCACTATCTGATGTGTTACATGTTCCCTCCTTAACGGCAAACTTATTATCTGTTCAACGTATTACTGAAAATCTTAATTGTTCAGTAACCTTTTTTTCCTCCCACTGTGTATTTCAGGATCTGGCGACAGGCAAGGTCCTTGGCAATGGTAAAGTGGTAGATGGACTTTATGTGATGGAAGGGAATTCTATTTCTCCCTCAACTTATCAGGTGTCATCCAAGTTAAATTCTGCTTTTGAATCTTTGTATCAGTGGCATAGACGGTTAGGTCATCCATCTTTTGGTGTTTTAACACATCTATTCCCTGCCTTAGTAAAACACTGTAAGAAGGAAGATTTCTTTTGTGAACCATGTGAACTAGCAAAACATAAACGATCATCTTATCCATCCAGAAATAAAAGAAGTTCTACTTTGTTTTCTATTATTCATACTGATGTTTGGGGTCCATTTAGACATCCTACACATGATGGGTATAGATGGTTTGTTGTCTTTGTTGATTGTTATTCTAGGCTTACTTGGGTATATCTCCTTAAACAAAAAAGTGAAGTTTTTGAGTGTTTTAAATCTTTTCACCACATGGTACAAACACAATTTAGTGCTTCTGTTAAAATTCTTCGGAGTGATAACGGTACTGAATATGGAGGCCCGTTTATATCTTATTTGGATACATGTGGTATAATTCATCAAACTTCGTGTGTCAAAACTTCTCAACAAAATGGGGTAGCCGAAAGGAAAATTGGTCACTTACAACAAGTTGCTCGGTCACTTATGTTAACAATGCATGTTCCCAAATATCTTTGGGGAGAGGCAGTCATGACTGCTGCATATCTAATAAACCGTCTTCCTTCTAGTGTCCTAAAATTCAAAACACCGTTGTCTTGTGTTCTTGCACCTTCTTCACACCCACTACCCCTTCGAGTATTTGGGAGTGTATGTTTTGTTAATAATCATGCTCCCTCTCGGGATAAACTTGACTCTCGAGCCCTCCGCTGCGTTTTCATTGGGTATTCACCAACCCAGAAGGGATATAAATGTTATCATCCTCCATCACGTCGCATATTTGTCAGTCATGATGTCAGTTTCTGGGAGAACATTTCTTATTTTTCTCCGGGTTCCTCCTCCTTGCTTCAGGGGGAGATAAACCGACACAGTCTTGATAGTAAAGCAACAGATGAGTCACAGACACTTCCATTTATTAATATACCTATTCCAAACACTAATTCAAACAGGTTATCTATTCCTCCACATACGGGTAATGAGTCAGATGATCTAAATAGATTGGATATTCCAGATTTGATTACATATTCCAGGCGGAAAAGAAATGATATCACCACTTTACCGCATCCAGAGACCTCTGACCTCGAGACAGATCCTGCATCTCCTGTGATTGAGCCAGAAAATGGTAATACCCTTGATCCTACTCTAGATCTTCCTATTGCTATAAGAAAGGGTGTACGCTCTTGCACTAACCATCCTATCTCAAACTTTGTATCTTATAATGCATTATCACCATCTTCACTGGCTTTTGTATCATCCTTGTCTAGTGTTTCTGTTCCGCATACTTGGCAGGATGCTTTATGTGATCCTAAATGGAAAGATGCTATGATTGAGGAAATGAATGCCTTAAAACATAATGGCACTTGGGAGTTAACTCATCTTCCCGCTGGAAGGAAGGTAGTAGGATGCAGATGGGTATTCACTGTGAAACAAAAACCTAATGGGCTGATTGATACAAAGCAAGGCTTGTAGCAAAAGGGTATACTCAAACTTACGGGATTGATTATCAGGAAACTTTTGCCCCAGTAGCAAAGATGGCCTCTATTCGAGTCTTGATATCATGTGCAGCAAATCTTGGATGGGAACTTCAGCAATTGGATGTAAAAAATGCATTCTTACATGGAGACCTGAAAGAAGAGGTTTACATGGATATTCCACCAGGTTTTTCTACAGCTGCGACCATTGGGAAAATATGCAAGCTAAAGAAGACTATTTATGGGTTAAAACAGTCTCCAAGGGACTGGTTTGGCAAATTTCAGGGAGCAATGATTAAATTTGACTACAAACAGAGCAACTCAGATAACACCATGTTCGTGAAAAGACGAAATGAAAAAATCATAGTGGTGATTGTTTATGTCGATGATATTGTGATCACCGGCAACGACACCTGTGAGATTGCTAATGTTAAACGCAAGCTTGCCTCTGAATTCGAGATGAAGGACTTAGGAAAACTACGGTATTTCCTTGGTATTGAGGTCTCTAGAAGTCCAGGTGGTATCTTCCTCTCACAACGGAAGTATACACTTGATCTTCTGAATGAAACAGGGATGTTGGGATGTAGACCTGCAGAATCTCCAATAGAAGCAAATCATAAACTTTGTGGAGATGCTGGTGAAAGTGTCGAGAAATCTCAATATCAAAGGTTAGTTGGTCGACTAATCTACCTTGCACATACAAGGCCAGACATATCATATGCAGTGGGAATTGTTAGTAGGTATATGCATGATCCACGTCAACCACATTTGGATGCAGTTTATATGATATTAAGGTATCTTAAAGCTGCTCCTGGAAAAGGAGTGATGTTTACTAAAAACAATCATCTCGGGGTTGAAAGCTATACAGATGCAGATTGGGCCGGATGTCAAGACGATAGACGATCTACTTCAGGATATTGTACATTTGTTGGTGGCAATTTGGTTACTTGGCGAAGCAAGAAACCACCTGTGGTTGCCTTATCTAGTGCTGAGGCAGAGTATAGAGCTATGGCTAAAGGTGTGCGTGAATTATTGTGGATAAGATTGTTCCTAGAAGAATTGGGACTTGCATCTACAACTCCAATGAAGCTGCATTGTGATAACAAAGCTGCTATTGCCATTGCACATAATCCAGTTCAACATGATCGGACCAAACATATCGAAATTGATCGACACTTCATAAAAGAGAAGATCAATAATGATACCATTGGTATTCATTTTGTACGATCAGAGGACCAGATAGCTGACATATTTACCAAAGGTTTAAATCAGAAGATGCTTCATCCTCTTATTGGCAAGTTGGGCATGAGTGATATATATGCATCAACTTGAGGGGGAGTGTCAAAAGTCAGAAGCTCTACAGTGATAATATAAGTCAGCTCTTCTACAGTGATATTATGATGTATTAGCTTACGTTTATTGTGCAGATTATTGTGTATATATAGGACTTAGAAGAGCTCTTGTTAAACACTGAAATATATATAACTTCTTCTTCCTCTGTAAACTCTCCATATATTATACCATATACTTACACAGCTGCTATATACATTTTGTCAGTAGTACTCGTTGCAGGTCTGATTATTTTGCAGGTCTGATTATTTTTAAATAAAGTGATTCATACAGGTTTTACATGAGTTTTATAAAGATGCAACTTACTACTAAGATTTGCATATGGTTTTATTATTATTTTTGAAGGAAAAAGTAGAAGATGATAATGATAAATAATTAAAATAGAGATAGAAGATTTCTGAAGATGGTCTTATAGATGAAGATCCTATTATCTTTTTGGGACTAAAGCTCACATGATGTATGTATGATCACATTGCTGATCGATGCATGTTATTGGGCAGAAGAACATACTGACAATGAAGATGATGAGTGTCACAAATTTGATAACAATGGTAACGGAGACAAAGTTGAAGTTTGCAAAGATTCAAGTTTAGTTAAATACATCTTAAATCCTAAAATCATGGAACCAAACATATAGTAGAGATTTACAATATGGATTTGTTCGGTTAATATAGCATTATTATTTTGGGTGAATGGCTATTTCGACTATAAATGTCTAACAATTGTGTATGCATGTACCAGGTCACTTCAAGACACAAATGATGTTAGAACTCAGTAAACAGAGTAGAGATTTTCTGTGCAAAATGTTTAGGAGGTAGGTCAATAGGTCATAGAGAAGATATCTCTCTTCATAAACCTTATTGCATGACTTAAGTCAACCTAATGCTAGTATATATTAGGGTTCACTTGGCATATTTATCCTAACCTATTTTAACATTCATTGACCAAGTAATGTTGTTGTGCACGGTTTTGCTAAAGTAGCTAGTGAGTAGTGACAAAATGAGGTAATTCTTTATGAGCAGGAACACACAATATTCGGAAACAGATAACTGGCCATACCATTCCTTTGTACACTGGCATTCCCTTAAAGTACACTTCCTCGTTGTCGGCATTAAGCAGCTTATCAGTTGCTCCCATGTACAGAGGAAATAAGCCCACTTCACCAATGCAAGCTTGATCATCAGGCTGCAAAGTAAAAAATGTAAAGACTAAAGAAATCTTATTTTGATTTAAGAAAATTTAAACTTTAAGTTGTTTTGTCCTTTATTCACTTCTGTTTCTCCATAAAGCTTATTGAATAAGAATCATTTAGTTTTGAAGCATATAAACACTATGCATTTCCTACCAATCCAACCTAAATAATTGTACGTGTTCTGTTATGTTTTCCCCTTCTACATAATTTTTAGATCTGAATCATGCACTAGGGATCTTTTGGCTCCAGCAAATCAGTCATGAAAACTAAATGAAAAGTAAAAGATATTACTCTTACATAAGGAAAACCATTTTCATCAAGAATAACAAAGCCTGTTGTAATTGAAGCAGAGCTGAATGCTCCAAATGCTTGGGGTTGCAGAAAATTTCCTTGTATGTAGGACGATGAAAGCTCGGTGCCTCCACAACATTCAATTATGGGTTTATAGTAAGTCTTGGAAGATAGCCAGAGGTCATCATCGATATTAGATGCTTCCCCAGTCGAAGCAAATGACCTGCAATTATTAATAATTAGTGTCTTTGCTACAGACTTTTCACAAGATTGACTTTCTAGTTTAGCTAATACAGTACTTAATCTTTGTCCAATCCAGGCCTTCCATACACTTGGTGCTCTTCCAAGTCTTCACTAAGCTTGGTACAGTGCCCAAAACAGCTACTCTGGCATCCTAAACAAATGCCACTCAAGTCAGAATTCATAATAAACATCAGGGTTGGTAGCAAAGAACTGGTAACCCGAAAGTGCATGTGAGGTGCGGTGGGGGAGGGTGGGGTGGGGAGGGGGGAAGTGTTTACGAAACTAAAAATTTATGGTTGTTACACTGCTAAGCCATATGGGTGAAGATAAAGCTGGGTTTCTTTATCATGTTATGCCTCACTAGTTTTAAAACATTTCCACTTGGAAGATTATACTACAACTATGTAGTATGTAGAGGGAAAAAATGAACCTGGACAAATTTTCCGAACCCACGGCCTAGGGGAGATCCATGGTAAAGTGCTAAAGTTCCACCATTCAACAAGCATGAAAACAACAGAATTGGTCCCATTACCCATCCTAAATTTGTAGGCCAACAGTATATATCTCCTGCTTGAAGATTCATTTGTGCCCAAGCTTCACCAGCAGCTCGAATGGGAGAAATTTGAGTCCACGGTATTGCTTTTGGGTCTCCTGATATTTATATTAAAAACAATAAAAATAAGAATATAAAGATATTTTTGGTACTTTAACAAGAAAAACTTAGCAAGAATCCATTAAATAGAAGAAATAATGTACTGATCAAACATAAAATTAACCTGTAGTTCCTGACGAGAAGAGTATAGCAATGGTTGAGTCTACAGGTAGATAGACCGCACTGCTGTATTTTTTTCTACCATATAATGAAATATTATTAGGTATGGCAGGATAAAGTGCATTACAGTTACTAAATACTTTGAAAATGAGATTATAAAAGCAGAGTCCAAATTTTGGTGCAAGTACCTAGGTAGGGATTTTACACTAGATAAAAAATCAGTCCACGACAAGTCCTGCTTCCGTGATGGAATTTTGACATCCTTTCCAATAGCAGGAACTACTATCACTTTACATGGAGAAGCTTCGATCACTCGGCTGCAGGAAATAATCAATAAAGCTAGCTAAAATTTTGAAATTACCTAGTTTACATTCACAGGAACTTAATACATTCTTTACTTTCTCTGAAAATAAGAAGCGCTATTCTTATTTAGCACGTGTTTAAAAATTATAGGTCATAACTCATAAGTGATCTTGTGATGTCTTGGTTTGGCAGGGTACCTAATCCTTGCTAATGAATAGTTAGTACTATTACTTTAATGAAAGCTTCAAGGCTACAAATATCTTGAAAATAGTAAGGGTACATTTTAATTTTGATTATCTCATGCGAAGAGCTGTCATGTATAATGTGCTTTACATATATGTTATATAGCCCTACTTCCATCAAGTGTTTGGATTGGACTTGCTAGTTTTAAGCCTACAATTGGATTACCTAGATGTCATAAGCATATATGTGACACAAGTGGTAAACTATTAAAATTTCTGAACTGTTAAGATTTCTTAATGATTAGTCATCTGAATTCTGAACGAATAATACTGTTTGGTAAAAAAATTAATAAAATGTCTGAAAGATATCGATTTACTATTTTTCTTTTATCAATAAATAATGTCAATCGACAAAATAGTTTTACACTCTAGATGATATCTTCATTTAATATAATAATATTTTACGAATGAAACAAATTATGTAAAAAAATGTATAATCAAAACAAATTATAATGTTAAAAATTTCTGTTCGAACTACTTTTTGCTTGTTTATTGAAAATAAGGAGCGTTAAAATTTACATGTGCTTGGTCTAACAAAAATCTTCTATTAAAATTTTAATAATAATGATCAGTCATCAGAAATAGGTGTTTGGATTTCACTACCTTTGCTGCTTGTTTTCTGTTCAGGTTTATGAGAAGGGAGATGTCTATAGCCCTAATCACTACCTAAGCACTACAATCTTAGCGCTTAAGGGGAGTTTTGTAATTTGAACGATTAAGAAAAATACTAACCATTCATAAGGAAAAGAAAGGACCCAAACAATCTTAACGAACAATATATGTCTGTTAAAATGGATTAAGAGGAAAACAAATGGCCCCTAAGATAAACCAGTAGTTGTTACGTATACAGGGTTGTCACAACATAATTAGGGTTGTGCATTCAGTAATAACCGAACCGTACCAAATATTTTTCGATTAACCAAACCAAAATTTATACAAAAAACCTGATAAATACCGGACCAATATTATTTTAGTTATAGTACCGAACTGATACAGTTATTCCAGTCATTAATGAAAACCGAAATTTAATCTTTTAATAAAGAAAAAAGTTTTTGACGATCTTGAGTAAAGGCCAAACTCTAAACTTATAACATATACACAAAATATGTCTTGATCTCATGGGATAAGTTTCAGGTGATGCTGCTGGTAAAAACAACTGATTAAGCAAAAAACAAATCAAAGATTAATTCGGATGCTAAAAATAAAAAAGAAAGAAACCTCTATTTAGCAGTCATATTATACATAACTTGAAACTATTAAAGTATATAATATGTATATAATATATCTATAACATATCGAACTTTTTCTACCCTAGTTACTACCAGTTTCCAAACCAAATATGTATAATTTGGTTATCGAACGAAAGCATTTCGATAATTTTGCCTAGTGTGCTAGAACCTAAAACTTGGTACAAAGCATCAACTCTAAAAATAAGAATTCATCACTGTAGCTTGCATTAATTAAACATATTATTACACTTATACATATAGATTACTCTTGTAGCATAAAGCATATATTACAAGCATATATTACTGAATCAACAGTTTATACTTTAAGACATACAAGAGCTTTTGGTTCAGTATGACTCCAATTATCATACTTTATTATATAAGTGTGATTACACTCTAACAATCTTCCTGAAATAAATTAGATTACTTCTATGATGCTATTGAGCCCTTAATACTATATTACTATTAGGATTTACTTTTTGTTAGTGATGATAATGAGCAGTAAACATTTTTCTATTTAATTATAATATTAGAGTAAAGTTCTATGGAGTACTGTTTTAATTGGAGTACTTGGAGTACATATACGTTCTGCATTCAAAATTTTGCAAAGTTTATTATTTTGCAAAGCTTATTACGTGAATATCACTATTTCATCGAAAATATTGAAAATTTTGTATGTTTTGCTAACAAAATATTGCAAAACGAATTGTTCTGCGAAACACATTTGTGTTGCAAAACATATATGTTCCGATTGCAAAATATAAAGAATTTTCGAGATGAACATATTGCAAAACATACATGATTTTCAAGATTATCAATGAAATCATGATATTCATATAACAAGGTTTGCAAAATAATAAATTTTAAAATATTTTGAATGCAGAACGTATATGTACTCCAAGTACTCCAATTAAAACAGTACTTCATAGAACTTTACTCTATAATATTAATAATAACAATAATAATAATAATAATAATAATAATAATAATAATAATAATAATAATAATAATAATAATATCATGTTAAGTATTATGTGTAAATATTCTACAAATGAAAATTATGATTACCTAGTACATAATATAATTGTAAAATACAATAGAAGACAAAACAAGTGTCTTGAAATTGGGTCGTCTACTATTATATAGTAACTGGCACCATAAAAGCAGAACAAGGCACAAAGATAACTATATTACCATCCTCATTCTATTATAATATTCAGACATAACTTGTCAAAGTGAAATCTTTACCTGTACAAAGGAAATTGTCGACCTCCTCGGACAATGTAATCCTGTACTTGTTAAAAAAATGATTGTTTCAGAATGTAATAACTAATAGAATAAGTTTATCATGATAATATAATTAAACACAAACGATGTTTATACATCTGCTATACAATTTTTACAAGTACTTATAGTTTCCATCCTCCTCACTAATGTTTTCAATGAATATACTCACCAATTTTCAAGTTATAAGACTCATGTAAAATTTCAGAAGTTACGAAGTCTAACTTTAACAAGAAGGTTCATTAATTTATTTCATTGCTTTATGTTTTAGCCTTAACTTACGTATTATGAATTAAGAAAATGCTAATTTCAAGTAATTTTTGAGAGTATAGCTTGTAATTATGGTTTTAACCTGAGTAAAGATTGCCTTCGCCTTAGAAACCCGCAAACGGGTCGCAATTTCCTTTGGGGCGAAGCTGTCAGCTATGGCCACCACAACAAATCCAGCATATACAATTGCCAAGTATATGATGACTGCAGTGACTGTCATCGGCATGTCAATTGCTATTGCATCTCCCTTTGAGAACATTGCACCTAATGCAGTTGCCACTAACCTATGTAGTAGGAAATAGGAGTATATTATGCCAAGGTATAAAATTATGAAGGAATATATGAACATAATATACATTTAGACGCGAGTAGCAAAAATGCCAGCAGTACTTGAAAACCACACATTGTGAAATGAATTATCCCAAAAGTTTTTCATGTATTTTCTCCAACCAAAGAGAATAAGTTATTTCTGCCTATTGATTAGATAAGGATTATAATTTCCTTTATGCAGTTTCAATAAGAATTTGTATTGAAGTATCAAGTAAGCCTATCTGCTGAATATGCCTCACTACCATGATACAACAGTTGATGTGGCTAAATTATTTAGTAATTGCTTTGATGACATCTAACTTCAGCTCCACGACTCATGACATGGCCTCTCTGTGCTAGTAGTGCTGATCAGGTATATGTGTGATTGCTACTTTCCTTTCTTGATTTGCTGTAAAATTTGCTTTTACGTTAAATTTTAGATCTGAAATGCATTTTTCAAAGTTGTAATCAATCAGAGTAGTCATAAAATCACTAGTTTTGAAGAAAAACTTTCTTTTAAACGGTCTAGATAGAGAGAATTTTGGAAAATAATAGTATTTACGAGATCTGACAGAGAAGATAAAAAGGGTCAGGTAGAACTGCGGAAACATGCTGGGAAAAATAACAAGAAAGGACATATTCTAGAGAGAATTTTAGGAAAAAACTTCAACAATTCTTCCTTGTGAAGTTTGATAAAATGAGTATTTTCATACGCACCTTAAAGAGGCTATAGCTCATAACTGGTGATATATGCTAGCTTGCATCCCTATGCACAATTTCCATAACAACATGCTTAATCAAGTACGCTACTAATTCAAATTCATTTTAAATATTCCAAAGTTGTCTTTGCTGCTCTTCTAATCTATAGATCAAGAAGGCGAAACACTGGAAACATAACTATATTGCCAGAACTCTTTATAACAGAAACACTCATAGAACTTTTCTCATATGTGTGCTCAAACTCGTGCATCAACATTTAAGTGACGATTAAGTATCTACAGTCATGCAATCAGATACTAGTGAACACTATTAAATAAAATAGGGGCATAGAAATTCATAGCATACATTACTTGCTCACGAAGATCTTTTAGTGTCATGGAATTGACAATGGAATCATCTAAACCTTCATCCCTCCATACAAATGCCAAACTGTCTTCCTGCTTCTTTGGATAACTAGTTGCTAGCAAGCAGCATTCTGCAATATTAAGAACTGAACCAGGAAGCCATGATCCACTACGTTTCGTTTTGTCAGTTGCATCCAGAATGCATTTTGGTGCTTGACGAAAAAATAATGAGATCTCTTTTAGAATCAAAGACCAGTAGACCTGAAAACAATATTTACAAATATTAAAATGTTTTTCTGTTGATGTTTCACAAACAGTTACTCATAAACACGGCCTTGTAAGAACTTACCTCAGGATGTTGAACACAAAATCTTTGAAATAGAGTAAAACTTGCTATGGGATTCTTATATTCTGACCCTAGAAGCTTTGGACAATGAGTTTCCATAAGTCGGCCTAGATTTGTGTAGTTGGACTCTTTTCTGACATAAAATAAACAATACAACAAATCTATAAGTCATCCAACAGTTTCTGTAGACTGACTACGGATTTTCTATGTGTAAATTTATTTAATTAAATGAACATCAGAGACATAATTCCTTAGTTAAGTACTTAAGTTAGCCAGTGACTGGTAGATTCAAAATATTGAAAAATAATTATAAATGTGATCCTTTTTTCACACTTGACTGTAATTATAGACTTATTTTCTCGTTGTGAGGTAGCATAATGTGTTCCCTTTCGACACTTGATTTGCAAAGTTTGAGGTCAAAATTATAATGGAAAAGCAAATTGCCAAATAATTTTTGACCGCCATTCCTTATGTTGAGCTCATTATTTTTTGTGAATTTTGAACTCACTATTCTTGATAACTAATATGCAATATCTCTAAAAGCTTCTCGTGCATTGTTCTTTCGGAGATGGTGGACCCTGCAAGTGCGAATTACATAATGGATTCATCGACATGCTTATCATACTAAATTAGTATGCTTTAGTGTATCGGTTTTGATATGACAAAGATAGACTATCATCTAATTAAGTTTTCTGTCAAACTACCTAACGTGCAGTGTTATAATTTAGAGATATATAAATGAAAAATTGATAAGCGTAAAAATTCTATGTTAACCGCGACTCTTTATTTTAGCTTTAAGTGCCCATGTCAAACCCTCAGACACATCATTTCGGACTGATAAACATGCAAAATTTCCAAAAATTTGGTGAGTTGGACACTTGGACACATAAAGCTGAGTGCAGGCAACATAGTAAAAACAATATATTAAGTTACAACCAAAATATATTAAATATTATTTTAAAGTCCGAGTTATGCCAATATTGCCAAAAAAAGATCAAATCGAGCCCATCTTGTCTTTTTCTAGTTTCATTTTGTAGCATTTCAATCTAATATATTAATTCGTCCTGTCCTACAGATTTTTCAGGTTTAAATTTTCTTGCTAATTAATCATAAACTCCTGTTAATTTGTCTTGCACCAGGTGATGAAATATCATGTACCATTTGTGTTATAAATATAAATGGGTCCTGGTCAGTGACAATCGATTGCCAGGGACCATTTACACAACAATCAGCTTTCAAACCGTTGGATTAAGAATTCAACGGCCAGGATTAAAAAAAACAATTATGCTATCCGCTATAATTTTCCGCGGATAGACTGCCTATCCTCTATAATTTTCCGTGGAACACAAATTTCTCACAAGAAATAGAACAAACACTTCATGGGCATACTTCTGTAACTCCTTGGATGTCAAACAACAATAATCCGGACAACTCGAGACGAAGCAGATTAAACCATTTATGGTAATCATTAAAAACCAGAATAGTAAACCTCAAATAGGACTTAAGGAGACAGTTATCCGTAGTTATTCTGGCATGGATATAGTTAGATTTCTTTACAAAGTATATTGACGCTACTTGCTTTGTTCCTTGCTCAATCAGTAGAGATACATATCACATGTCCTGTAATGAGAATGTTATGCAATGACAGAAAATGACATGTTTTAGTTACAAGCGAAATTTTCTCAAGAGTGACTTATCTCCATCTCTCTCTTAAGCCATGTTTATTTTAGTGCATAGCAGCTAAGTTTAAATGTCTCCTACTTTTCACACATACATTTGTCCTAATTCTTGTTCGCATCTAATTGATTCCTTGCTCTTTAGTTAAATCAAGGTTTCACTCACTTTCTGACTCGCTCCTATTCAAGTTTCAACACTTACATATTTGACTCCTACAAGAATGTAGTAAATATTTCCTAAAAAGCAGATATAGAAGTATGCCCATGAAGTGTTTGTTCTATTTTCTGTGAGATATTTGTGCAAAATTATAGAGGATAGGCAGTCTATCCACAGAAAATTATAGCGGACAGTGAGTCTATCCGTGGAAAATTATAGCGGACAGCCTAATTTTTTTTAAAAAATCCTGGCCGTTGAATTCTTAATTCAACGGTTTGAAAGATGATTGTTGTGTAAATGACTAAATGGTCCCTGACAAGTTCCTCACAATTGATTGTCAGGACCAGGACCCAATATAAATAAAAAAAGGCCCCCAATATCACAATTTGAAAGAAATTGGCCTCAAATATCACAGCTCAAAAACTTGGCCCCAAATATCACTCCAAAACGCTACATCGTGTAGCGTTAACTTTTTTTTGCCAAAACGCTAATGCGTCTCACGTTTTGCGTTTTGCTTCTTTCCTTCTTTTTTTTTTTCTTTTTTAAAACACTAATAACGCTAATCTAAGTTTTGTTTTGGTGTTGGAAACGTGGGATTAAGTTTTGTTACAGTCCAAAAAGTCACTTCATGTGGCGTTTGGGGGTGTTTTTTAAATTTTTTTTTTTTGGTTTTCTCCTAAATTTATATTTGCAGATAATATTAAAAAATTTATAATCAAATTTTCAATTAAAATTTTATTTTTTAAATTTAAAAATTACAATTTAATTAAATTTAGGGGTTCAACAATTAACTTTTTGGGTTCAATGTTTCCATTTTGGGTTTTAGAAATATTCGGAACGACGAATAAACCGTATACGAACTTAGGGTTTAGGATTTGGGTTGTTTGCAAGCCTAAACCCTAAACCCTAACTTATCCTGATTTTTAAACGCGTTAGCGTTTAAAAATCAGGCCGCCGGATTCAATTTTTTAATTAAAATTTTAAATTTTATCTGTATTCTCTCGAGGTTTCAACAATTAATTTTTTGGGTTCAACGTTTCCATTTTGGGTTTTAGAAATATTCAGAACGACAAATAAACCGTATACGAACTTCAAAATTAAATTTATATTTTAATTGACCATTTATAAATAAGTCTTTTAATATTTGTTTACAAATATATATTTAGAAAAAAAAAAACAAAAAAACAAGACAAAAAAAAGACAAAAAAATGAGAATTTAAAACACCCAAACGCCACATAAAGTGACGTTTAGCCTTTCAAAACAAAACATGAATTAGCGTTACTATCAAAACAGTACATCAACTTGAGTTTCACCACAAAAAAAAAAAAAAAAAAAAAAAAACTTAACGCTAGACGCATTAGCGTTACAAAAAAAAAAATATCAAAACACAGTTTAATACTATGTTTTGGAGTGATATTTGAGGCCAAGTTTTTGAGCTGTGATATTTGGGACCATTTTCCGATTGTGATTAGTGTTCCAGAAATCGCTAGGCGGTCCAGGGCGGTTGGGGTACCGCCTAGCGCCTAATCGGGTAGGCGAGGATTAATCGAATGGATTAATCGGAGCATTAATCGGATATTATAATAATATTTAATATATTACTCTAATTTACAATTAAACATATCATTTTAAATAAATTAACAGGATTAATCGGATTTCAAAAATCGAATCGGTTGATTACCTTCCAGAAGATTAATCGGGGATTAATCGGTTGAATCGGAGATTTTTAGAAAAGTGATTGTGATAGATAGGGCCAACACCCATATAAATAACCCAACTGACAATATACTAAATAGTAGTAACTTTTTTTAAGATAAGCCGAACAATAATAAAGAAAAAAACTTACAGCGAAGGAAACCAATAGAGAGGAGGACCATGAACAGAGACATCATAATTATGATAGACAGCATAGTACACAAGCTGGTGAAGTGAATGAGGATACCAAGGTTTCAACAACCTCCGAGCCGTGATCTCACGCCACAAGTCACGCACACCACCTGTTTGATGAATTGCCTGTTTGAGCTCATTGTATAACTTTTCAGCCTCAATTTCTAGTAACCCAGCTTCTGTTAACTCCTTAACTCCAACTTCGCTTATGCTTCTCCCCATCCCTCTCTAAAATCCTTAGCGGCGTACTTGTATCTCTCCCTAGACTTGTACATAAATATTTATTTACGGTCATTCATATGTAAGTTAAGTGTAGTTGGTGAGAAACAAGGGTAGTTGGGACACCTGATGGAGGATGGAGAACGTCACTTTAATCACAACGATATATTCATAGGGTCAGGAACAATTGATTTCCAGGATCCAACGGTCCTCGATTAAAAAAAATATTTATATGTTCGTTATAATTTTTCGCGGATAACACAGAACTTATTCGTGGAAAATTATAGAGGACAGTCAATCAGCCTATTCACGAAAAATTATAGTGGATAGTTAATTTTTTTTTTTTAATCCAGGGGCCCGGAAATCAATTGTTACATAACCGGTCCCTGACAATCGATTATCAGGGACCAGGACCCATATTCATAATCATACAAGTAATAATAAGAGGATCTCCAACGATAATAGCTAAAATAGTTAGCCTATATAATGATTATCTAAAAAATTGGTAAATTATAAGACGTTTTACCCCAATGGTATTAGCTATAATGAATAGCTATACTTTAAAATAGTATTTTATTATTAATTATATATATATATATATATATATATATATATATATATATATATATATATATATAGGCAACAGGTCAGGAGCCAAGCTTGGATGGGAGCCAAGCTTCCTCAATGAAACATTGCTGCAGATCATTTCCTCAATGAAACATTGTTGCAGCTCAGTTTTTCCAAAGAAACATTGCTGCAACAATATTAAAATTTAATGGCAAAACTACCCTTAATCAATAATTAATATTTCTCTTATTAAGCATATTTATTTATTAATTAGTAATGGTCACACTTTTCGTCCTGAGACATGAACAAGAATGTTTGTTTGAATGAAATCATTAAGGTAATCATTAAAGGTTCTTTTCAATTGACTTTTCAAATTTTAAATTATCAATCGATTTTTCAAGTGCTCATTTCTTAGCATATGAGTACACTTAATACTCACTGAAATTTGAATTGATTAACTTTTAATTTTTAAATAATAATTCGAGTACTTGATTAATTCGAGTACTTTTAACTTTTAGTTACGAGTATTACACAATATAGTAACGTTCTATTAAGATCTCTAACCAAATTAATTTTTTGAAAATTTGGGAATATCATTTAATTAAATATATATTGACATCCGTACGGTTGGATCGTCGAGAAATATTTTTAAAAATATAGAAACAATAGTCTGGGACGAAGCACTAGTTACGAGTATTAGATAATATAGTAATGTTCTATTAAGATCTCTAACCAACTTAATTTTAATTTTTTGAAAATTTGGGAATATCATTTAATTAGATATATATTGACATCCGTACGGTTGGATCGTCGAGAAATATTTTTAAAAATATAGAAACAACAGTCTGGGACGAAGCACTAGTTAAGAGTACCAGACAATATAGTGATGTTCTATTAAGATCTCCAACCAAATTAATTTTTAATTTTTTGAAAATTTGGGAATATCATTTAATTAGATATATATTGACATCTGTACGGTTGGATCGTCGAGAAATATTTTTAAAAATATAGAAACAATAGTTTGGGACGAAGCACTAGTTACGAGTATTACACAATAGAGTAATGTTCTATTAAGATCTCTAACCAAATTAATTTCAAATTTTTTGAAAATTTGGGAATATCATTTAATTAGATATATATTGACATCCGTACGGTTGGATCGTCGAGAAATATTTTTAAAAATATAGAAACAACAGTCTGGGACGAAGCACTAGTTACGAGTACTAGACAATATAGTAATGTTCTATTAAGATCTCCAACCAAATTAATTTTTAATTTTTTGAAAATTTGGGAATATCATTTGATTAGATATATATTGACATCCGTACGGTTGGATCGTCGAGAAATATTTTTAAAAATATAGAAACAACAGTTTGGGACGAAGCACTAGTTACGAGTACTAGACAATATAGTAATGTTCTATTAAGATCTCCAACCAAATTAATTTTTAATTTTTTGAAAATTTGGGAATATCATTTAATTAGATATATATTGACATCCGTACGGTTGGATCGTCGAGAAATATTTTTAAAAATATAGAAACAATAGTTTGGGACGAAGCACTAGTTACGAGTATTACACAATAGAGTAATGTTCTATTAAGATCTCTAACCAAATTAATTTCAAATTTTTTGAAAATTTGGGAATATCATTTAATTAGATATATATTGACATCTGTACGGTTGGATCGTCGAGAAATATTTTTAAAAATATAGAAACAATAGTTTGGGACGAAGCACTAGTTACGAGTATTACACAATAGAGTAATGTTCTATTAAGATCTCTAACCAAATTAATTTCAAATTTTTTGAAAATTTGGGAATATCATTTAATTAGATATATATTGACATCCGTACGGTTGGATCGTCGAGAAATATTTTTAAAAATATAGAAACAACAGTCTGGGACGAAGCACTAGTTACGAGTACTAGACAATATAGTAATGTTCTATTAAGATCTCCAACCAAATTAATTTTTAATTTTTTGAAAATTTGGGAATATCATTTAATTAGATATATATTGACATCCGTACGGTTGGATCGTCGAGAAATATTTGTAAAAATATAGAAACAACAGTCTGGGACGAAGCACTAGTTACGAGTACTAGACAATATAGTAATGTTCTATTAAGATCTCCAACCAAATTAATTTTTAATTTTTTGAAAATTTGGGAATATCATTTAATTAGATATATCTTGACATCCGTACGGTTGGATCGTCGAGAAATATTTGTAAAAATATAGAAATTACATATATAAAAAAAATAACCATTGCAGCAATGTTTCATTGCTGCAGTGTAAACTACAGCAATGAAAACTCTACCAGTGGTGGCCCGGTGGGCCATTGCAGCAATGTTTCATTGAGGAAGCCATAAATTCATTTTGTCCAATTATTGGTCGGTTTTAAACGTTCCCCTATAACTATTCTCTCTCTTCCTCTCTTCATCTCTATCCATACATCCACTTCACCAAAATTCCTCTCCCTTTCTCCAAATCATCCCCAAATCATCTCTATCCCCAAATCATCCCCAAAATTCCTCTCTTCATCTCTATCCATACATCCACTTTACCGAAATTTGGAGTAAAAAAACTCTTTCTCCAAATCATCCCCCTTATACATGGATTCATGGTTTTGGATTTCGAATTTTTATATACTTATCATTGTTATCGTTGTGTTTTACTGCATCGAAATCCTACAATGGTATCCTAACTACTTGCATCAAATAATGATTTGGTTATATGTTTGGTGTTTTGTGATGCTCGTGACTGTTTAAGAAGAAGAAGAAGAAGAAGATGATGAAGAAGAAGAAGAAGAAGAAGAAGAAGAAGGTGAAGAAAATGAAGAAGAATAAGATCATATTGTCTGGTGATGATTAAGACGATGATGGTTTTGATGAAATTGAATAATGTTTGTAAACTTAGTTTTGATGCTTTTCACGAAGTTGAGTATTAATGTTGTTTGTGAACATTAAATTCTTAGCATTTATGGTGTAGTGAATCTGTAGGTTGTTAATGTTGAATGGTTTTGTGGTGACTGCAATATTGAAATGTAATGAAATGGAATGGCATAACCATTGCAGCAATGTTTCATTGTTGCAGTGTAAACTACATCAATGAAACATTGCTGAAGCCCTCAATTAAACCAGTGGGCCATTGCAGCAATGTTTCATTGAGGAAGCCATAAAATTCCAACACGGTGGGCCATTGCAGCCATAAAATTCCAGCAGTTGTTTGGCTGTCCACCATTACAATAGTGTGGCCCGGTAGGCCATTGCGGCAATGTTTCATTGAGGAAGCCATAAATTCATTTTCTCCAACCTACTTTCTTCTTCCTAGTACCTTGTGTTGGTATGCTCACTTCAAATATTTTTCTACCGAATTTTGAAGGAAAAAAATACTCAAGGTTAGTGTTCTAATTCATGGCTTCATCTTTATTTGATTATTCTTCTTCGTCTAGTGAGCATAACGATTTTAATTATGTTACTCCCGAAAAAAAAAAAAAGGTTTTTCGTAAAATCTCTTTTAATGAAGTAATAGATGTTGATGATGATGATGATGTTGATGGTAATATTGGTGAAAAATTAGATAATCCTTATATTAGCATGCAAAAGAGAAAGGAGAAGGAGGTAATAGAAAGTGATGATGATGATATTTTTGGTGAAAAAAATGATGATGATCTTCTTAATTTTGAGGATAATATAGTTGATGGTGATGATGTTGATTATGATGATCATAATGTTGATGTTGATGATAAAGATGATGAAAAATTTTGGTCTAATAATATGAATGTTGTAGTACCTTCTGTTGGTATGATATTCGATTCTTTGGATGAAGCGGAAAGTTTTTATCGAGATTATGGTCGAAATGTAGGATTCGAGATAATAATTAGAACTTCTCATAAACATTCAAGAGATAATGGTTTATCGTCACGTTTGTATATTTGTCGGAAGGGTGGAAGATTGAAGGAAGTTGAAGATAGGGTTAAAGGAAAACGAACTCGAGATGTCATTCCTCGAACAAATTGTCGTGCTCGGATGTGCGTCGTTCATAAAGTAAAGTCAAACAAATGGGAAGTAACCTTAGTTAAGCTAAAACACAATCATGTTATGGTTACACCAGATAAGGTACAATTCATGCAAAGATCACGTAATATAGGTCCATTTACCCGATTGTTGATCGAGTTGTTCAACAAGTCGGGGATCGAGACTCCGAAAGTGATGAAATATCTTAGTGAGACATGTGGCGGTATGGAAAATCTTGGTTTTTCTAGTCAAGACATGCGGAATGTAATTCGTGACATTCGACGTCGGGTGTTCGATTCCGGTGATGCGGAGAGTGGCTTAGTCTTGCTTCGAGAATTGAAAAAAAATAGTGATGGAAAATTTTTCTTTCGAGTTGATGTGGATGAAGAGAATCATGTTAGGGGTTTAGTATGGGTTGATCCTCGTTCTATTAATGCGTACAAGAACTTTGGAGATGTGGTAACTTTCGACTCAACATATCGGACTAATAGGTATTCTATGCCTTTTATTCCTATTACGGGGGTGAACCACCACTACCAAAATATTTTGTTTGGATTTGCACTCATTAGGGACGAGAAGGAGACATCTTATAATTGGGTTTTGAAGACTTGGTTGGAAGCCGTTGACAACAAACCACCGATTACAATAGTTAGCGATCAAGACATTGCTTTGGGAAATGCTATTGCCGAGGTTATGCCAAACACAAATCATACATATTGTACATGGCATATTAGTAGTAAATTCCCCGAGAAACTATCTTCTTTGTATAGTCGATATTCGGAGTTCAAAGTTGATTTTAATGCATGTGTGTATAAGTCATTGTCACCCACGGAATTCGAAAGTAGATGGGAGAATTTATTTGAGAATTACAATCTCAAGAATCATGTTTGGCTAAATGAGATGTATGCCATTCGACGAAAATGGGTTTTTGCCTATACGAAACAATATTTTGCCGCTGGTATGACTACCACATCAAGGAGCGAGTCCATGAATTCTTTTTTTGACGAATATGTGAAAGCGTCGACTGGCTTGAAAGAATTCATTGAGAATTCACAAAAGGCTTTAGAGACACAATATATTCGTGAGGTTCAAGCCGACTTTGATACCGACTACACGCAAAGAACACTATTCTATAATTCGTCGTTGGAGATCCATGCATCCACGATTTACACAAAGGAGATGTTCAAACGTTTTCAACATGAGCTTCTAAAAAGTGGATCTTTCATTATGACGAAGGTGAAAGAAAGTGAAAGTTATCTTTTGAAGACGTATTTGGTAGAAAAATCCACCTTGCCGAAAAATTGTAGAAGAAGTTTTCGTTTGATGGTTTCTATGGATGGGACGTATTCGTGTGCTTGTAAGAAATTTGAACATTCCGGGATGATTTGTAGACACATGATCTGTTACCTTAACAAGAAACAAAAAACGGAGCTATCAAAAGAATGTATCAAATTGAGGTGGACAATGAACGGAAACAAAGTTGCGGGACCTTTACCGTATACCCCTCCCGTGCTTGCTAATGTTGTTGAATCACAACCGGCAAGGTATAGTGCATTGTGTAAAGCTTTTCAAGGTTTGGGTGTTATTGGTAGTTGTTCCATTCCGCGGTACAAGTATGTGATGAGCGTGATTGAGAGAGAGAAAGAGTATATAAATAAGTCTTTTTCGGGAGAGAAGCGAAACGAAAGCATGAACGAGTCCTTTCACCATGATGATGAAGATGATCCGGTATTGAATCCCCCAATATCACAAACTAAAGGACGAAAGAAAGCGGGTAGATACAAAAGTGGTATCGAGACGTCAACTTCAGAGAAGACATCTCGAAAGTGCGGAAAATGCAAGAAGATAGGAGCTAATCATGATAGAAGAAATTGTCCTAAGATGGATATTTGAATTTGTTATGTTGTAATTTTTGAAATGTAATGGATTATTACAATTAATTATGTAATGTTGGAAGTGTAGTGAATTCTTTGAATTACCAATCATTATAATGAAAAAGGTGTGTTTAAAAAAAAAGAAGTTTTTTTTGAAGATTTTTTCCCCCCCCCCGATTTTGGACAGAAACTTTTCTGTAAAATTGACAAAGTTTTAGTATAATTTTGAAAGAAGACAAACTTGAGGGACCAAAATGAAAAAAAAAATCTCCCGTACTGCAGCAATGGTTCATTGATGGCTGCCTCAATGAGACATTGCTGCAGTCCTGGGAAAAATTTGCCATGGCCTGTTTGTTTTTAGGACTGCCCAAAAAATCCTGTTAACATACCAACACAAAATCATCCACAAATCCATAACCATCCAATATCATACATACAACTAAAAGCATACATCCTGTAAATTGAACCAATATCCAACACCAAGATCCAACATACATACAACTATCCAATTCCAAAATATAACTTTAATACAAGAAACAATTGGCACAATAAACTAGAGTCCCTTCTTCCTTTCTACAATGCCCAAATCGCCAATACAACGTGCTTCTCCTTGCTTAAGCTCATGGGCAATGCGATATCGAAAGGTACGAATATTAACAATGGGATCCCAACGAACTGATTTCATAATTATCCCATTAAGCATGGCATCGATGTACTTGCAAACATAAACACCACAATTGTCACCACCTTCTTGTTTGGGCCGGTCCTCGAAAGCATAAACCTTCATATATCTCAACCCGAACCGGGTTGGATGCAAGTAATTGAGCATGCAAGGGATTAATTTTTCCTACAAAATATTGGCCACGTATTTAGACAAAATGTTTAGTATGCGGTAATTAAACCTAAATTAATTCCTTAGTATCCTTTTAGTTTCAATTAAGCATAAATAAACCTCTAAGATGCATTTTGATTCGAATAATTAGGTGGTAATTAAACCTAAATAATTTAGTCTCAATTAAGCATAAATAAACCTCTAAAAGCATAATTAGGGATAATTAATCCTAAATAATTTCTAAAATGCATTTTAATTCGAATAAGCAAAGGTATTTACCATAATGTAATATTCTTGGGGATACATTTGATTGCCTGAGCATAGGCTTTCGTCGCGGAGAGGATCAATAATCATCACTTTATGATGGCGGAGGTTGACAATAAACAGGAACCAATGTCCTCCACTGCACGTGGGGAAGAATGCAATATCACAAAACTGAATATCCAGTCCAACATGTTGCTTCGCATATTGCCTAAAGAAATCTTCCATTTCAACCTTTTCAATGCCTATTTTTTCATTTGGAGGAACCTGCAATAATAGATGTTTAAGAATCGTTAGATGGAATCTAATGAATATATTTTAAGCAAAGAAATACCTTCAAGTCAGGAGGACAATGAAAACCAGCCCATAACATGAAATAGCTAGGAGCAAAGAAAAATCGCAACGCCTTCCCAGCTTCAAACTTCTTCCTATTCCAAAGATTTTCCTCCCTAACTTTCAACAACTCACAGTAGGCATTCACAACGTCGTCCTCCAACTGCCCCCCAGGTTTCAAAGTCATAACTTGTTCCTTTTTAAGCTGATAAGTGACATTTTTACTCCCCCTATGGTCATACCAAATGTACTCACCCTCTTCACTCCACCAATGCCGATATAGCCACCTAATTTTTCGATTTTTCAGTGGCCTTGTCATATTACCACGCATATCTAGACCACCCCGGCCCTCAGCATCCTTCAACTTATCTTCATTTGTGTCAATCTAGAAATAAAGCATAATTAAGCATGAGTAGGAACTGAAGCATAATAAAGCAAAATATAAATGAAAAAAGAAGTACAGATTAGTACATCAAAGATGTCCCGCAACTGAGTATGAATAGAAGAACTGCCAAAGCCAAAATCCACAAATGGCCGTGTCGGTGAAGATGGGGTTAGTTGTGAAGAATTTGGAGTACTAGGTGGGAACTGCAATAACATACACATAAATAAATAACATATTCAATACCCGAGTTCTAAGATAACAAATGTATGAAATTAAAGTACTTATCAAAAGTATTACCTGGAGGGGAATAGGTTCAAATGTCATAGATCTGGAGACCTGTACCGGAGTAAGTATGGATGAACCACTAGTCTCAACCTGCAATTACATATCAATACAGGAAATTTATCAAACATAAGTAGTTCAAAATATGCAAGTGCATCAAATCATTTATTAAAATTTTTTACCAAAATAGGAATAGGTTCACTGGTTTGTGCATGGGAGACATGGACAACATGGACAGGGGTGGAAATAGGTGAAGAAGGACCAGTAGTCTCAACCTGCAATTACATATCAATACAGGAAATATATCAAACATAGTAGTTCGAAATATGCAAGTGCATCATATCATTTATTAAAAATTATTACCAAGATAGGAATAGGTTCACTGGTTTGTGCATGAGAGAAAAACCAGTTATTACCAAGAAAGTCCATCATAAGTAGCTCAAAATATGCAAGTCCATGAATTATTACCAAGAAAGTTGAAGATAGGGTTAAAGGAAAACGAACTCGAGATGACCTGAGTGTCCTTCACAAGTGAGTTAGTACCACCAGTCTCAACCTCTCCAGGAGCACTAGGATCAATGTCCATCTCACGTGCAACATCTACAGGAGGCTGTTGCTCAACAGGAGGCTCCATACCATCCTTTTTAATGAAACAGGGTCTACTGAATTCAAGACCCTTCCACTCGGTCATTACCCGATCATAATGTGATAGAAAATCAGGAATGACATCATAGAACCAGCTAGGAGGGCCGCGCATGTGGATCTCCTGTGTCATCCTGATAGCACTCTCTAACTAGAAATATCGATAACGAGTAAACAAAGAATCAGAACCTAATAATATTGAAATAAACAAGCAAACACTACAACTAAAAATGAGTAAAGACTACTATAAATAAAAATAAAACATACCGCATCAGCCATGTCTTGTTGGGGGTACCAGTCACGCGGCTCTATCCTGTTGCCCTTGGGAGGTACACAACGAGCAATCCTCAACTTACTTACCCGCCTAAACCACTGCATGTAGTCGGCAATGGATACATATGCGCCCTCCTCGGTTATGGGCATACCCGTAGCCACATAACTATCCCATCCATCAACAAACCCCCGATAAAGAACAATATGGTTTGGTCGCTGAAAAGAAGACTGCCTCCCCGCTCGCAAAAATGACGTATCAAACGGATTCTCTGGTATATGTTGTAGCATACCAAACTGTCTGAGGACCCTATCAGGATACTGGTACTCAATCACCTCAAATGCCACCATCGGGATACGACCAAGAGCCATATGGCAGGCCACCATTAAGTTAACATCATCATAAGCAACATCATCATCATCATCATCATCATCAGTAACTTCTCTTTCATAAAATCTGATATACGGCTGCCATGTGAGCCAATGTAACTGAAAGCTATCAAAATCTCCACGATAACCACGTGTATGGTGGTGAGGGTTAACTCTCCTAACCTTCACCGGCTCGGTCCATGCATCAGCCCTCGGCCATCGGAGGTCCTGAAATGGCGCAAGCTATGGCCGCCCAGGTAGTAATCTCTCATAAGCCCAATACTGAAGGAGCATAGTGCACCCGTTAATCCCAACGGCCGACTTGTTTGCAGCATTAGATAGCCCTCTGTACAAACATGCCAGAACAGCAGCACCCCAAGCATAATCAATAATCTCATCCTCCCGCTGCAAGAGCTGCATGTATCGGGGATGCACAGTGCTCCGGGAGGAAGTAGGGAAAAGTATGCCACCAATGATAAACAACATATAGGCCCGTGTATGTAATCTACAGTCTGCCTCAATCTGTGATGCATCCAACATTTTGGGATCAGGCCTAGTCCCATAAAGCCTTCTCAATACATTAAGATGAAATCCCTTTTTATACAATTTTTTGCGATCCTTTTTCCCTAACTTTGGATCATCCCAATTCGCATTAAAGTAATTCTTTGGCCGCTCAAGCTCAGTGTGGGTAAGAGCACGACCACTGATCGGTAGACCCAGAATCATATAGACATCCTCCAAAGTGATCGTCATCTCGCCAAAAGGAAAGTGAAATGTATTTGTCTCTGGCCTCCACCTCTCAATCAAGGCAGAGATCAGTCTAATATCATTCTGCGGAACAACTCGAGGGTTACCAAACACCCCAAAACCTCTAGCATCCAACAAAGCTCGCTGGTCATCCAATATATGCCAATCACCCATCTTTGCTGTCAGCTGTCTAACATCCAACGCCTCTCTATCACCACCATCCCATATCATACTACTAATGTGGCTATCCTGCATGGCCAGCAAGGATCGATCAAGAGGTCCGCATTTAATGTCCATAGTATCTGCAATGTTTCAAACCAAAAATTAGATCAACATATACACTTTGATTGCAAGAAAAAGAATGTAACCTTAATTTATGCACAATACCCCAATACCAAAAATATGGGTGGTGATTTATGCACACCCAAAACTTATTTATGCACACCCTTAATTTCTTTTAGACCAAAATAACCTTAATGTTCACTTGTTAATCTTGTATCATTTTTTTCTGGTATAATGTCACTCAAATCTTACAATTAAGCTTAATATATCTTTTCTAATATTTATTTCCAAGATACGAAATTTGACAAATTTTAATAAATTTTTACCTAATTTTTACATTATTATTATTATTATTATTATTATTATTATTCAAAACTTATGTTTATAGTAATTCAACATATACACTTTGATTGCAAGAAAAATAATGTAATGCAGAATTGCTAGAACAAATAATGAAACCTTCAAGCCACTTATCCACAGAAATAATAAAAGTTTTGCTACCTTAGTGCATTTGTTTCTGTGTTAAAATTTAAAAATGACCATAGACTATTTACTTAGAATAATTTTTATTAGTTATTAGTAATTATAATTTTATTAGTTTATTTCATTAAATAGAATGACCCGTGATATTTTTGGAAAGAAAATGGTCTAGTCAGAAAAGATTAAAAAATATTATATTTTAATTGAAAAAGATAATTGGTTTGTTATTAGAAACTATAATATTGTTATTTTATAAAAAGGAATTACATGTTTTTACAAATAATAAATATTTAAGTAATGAAAATTAAGTAAAAAAATCAAGTTTGAAAATGAAATATTTTAGTAAAAGAATTGAGAAATCATTTTACATTTTAATAAATTTTTACATAATTTTATTATTATTATTATTATTATTATTATTATTATTATTATTATTATTATTATTATTATTATTATAATTCAAAACTTATGTTTATAGTAATTCAACATGTACACTTTGATTGCAAGAAAAAGAATGCAATGCATAATTGCTAGAACAAATAATGAAACCTTACCGGAGGGAGGGAGTACAATATAACAGTATAAAAATTAGTAAACTCCTTGGAGCTAGGTTGAGCTTTGAACGTAGAATTATGCTACAATTCTCTCGATTATCTCAACACTTCCTACTACTTTGTTGACTTATATCATCCCACTTCAATTCTTTAATTTCTGACTAGTGCTAATTCTTTTAGTATTAGGTTACACTCCTATTACTACTACTATAGTATTTTATACTAAATTCATTCTTGAAACCAGGAAAGAATATAATCATATACTCTATCTTCATATAACCTAACATGGCAAAGTCCTATATTTCATTTTAAACTATATATAAATTATAAAATATTCTCAGCTCAGATGTTAACTCTACTAGTCTTGCTATTGTTAAAAGATTCTTCAAATGTACATTGATTGAGAAGTTTCTGAAACAGGAAAAGACTATACAAAATGCTCTTATTGTGTGTGTACGTAGTTGTAAGATGTTTAACATTTCTACAATTCGTACAGGCTCCATGCACATCACGAGAGTGAACATCATGTCGTTCAATGTCAACTTTTATACTTCCAAGTTTAGTTATAAATTACAAAAATATTAAGTAAATTGGAAACTCACTTAGGATAAAGCAAGGATGGCAGAGAGTATGCTTTTCGATTCCCACCCACTGCTCTCGAAAATTGACAAGTCTATGGTTAGTGTTCCAGTGTTAGCTAGGAAGCTTGTGCAGATTCAAGCTACAATTATCTCCAAGTGCTTGCCAGACATTGTCAGGAAGATCAATGCTAAGTTGAATGGAAATGTATTGGAGCTTAACAATTTACCCCAAAAACTGTCTACTGTTGCTGAAGCTATGACTGCTTTTTTGAGGATTCTGGGATTGTCGAGAGAGTCACTAAAAAAGCTTATTGTGAGAGGTGAGCTTGATGAATATCTTGACAATAAGAATATGCATTGTACTGCTCGTTTAGCTGAAATGCTTGACAAGTTTTCTCACGAATTGAAAAACAGTTCTCCAGTTATTACTGATGAGAAGTTTTTACTTAATGAGATTCGTGTGCTCGAGGAAACTAAAAGTGTTGCGCTGCCTAATTTCCTTCCCAGGTCTGCATTCCTCCACCTTTTGCAATTAAAGATTCAAGCAATTTCAGAGATACAGGTTAGCTTTGTTGCTAAAGTGTAGGCCTACATTGAGACTGTGATGGTTGGAATTTTGATGCATCATTGAAAACTATCCTCCACTGCAGTCTTCTACTAAACGATCAGCCTTGAATCTAATCTCCAAAATGAAAGAGCAGTCAACATATCGAGTTATGGAAATTATTGAGATGGAGAAGCTTGCTGACTATACGTGTGATCCAGAGTACATGGCATTGTGGAGTAAGCTCATGGAATCGCATGATAAATTCGAGAATGCTTTTGATGGTGACTGTAATTCGTGGTTAGTAGATCTTGGAAGTTTTGGGCAAATTGATGTTAGTCATTTAGCCGATTATCCAGGCGTTCGAGATGAAGCATTTGATCTGAAGATGAGGCTAACTGCTTACTGGAACATTGTTCTTAAAAGAATGGTCGACTCTATCGCTCTTTACTTGCTTATGGCTTTAAAGAAGCTGGTTAACCAGGCTATGGAACAAGAGATAGTGACCGAGGTTTTGGGTCCACAAGGTGGTGGCATTGAGCGTTTGATGGATGAATCACCTTCGTTTACTATCAAGAGGGAAAGATTGAACCAAAGCATTGGTTTACTTAAGGAATCAAGGGATGTTTCTAATGGAGGTGGGATTGCTGGGAACAGTGAGTAGTAGTACTGTTTTTAATTAAACACGCTTTGCTTGATTAAAGGCTAAAAGCATTGTCGGCTGGTTGTCTACTTTTTAAACATTTCAATCAAAAAATGTTTAATATTGCAACTTTTATGGACTTTTGATATTTGATTAATTGAAATAGAAATAATATTATCACCATAAGCAATGTTTTATTACGGGATGTATTAAGGGTAAATCTGACATTTTATTTTCAGGATACTTCCTCAATGGTTCATTGCTGAAGTGATTAATCTACTCCGTCCATTTCTAGAATAAATGGTTCAGATTTGTTGGTTCTGTAAAACTTTTATCCACCCTTGGTTCTGGATTGAACCCCATATATATATATATATATATATATATAGGGTCTTGTTCTAATAGAAACTAACTTAGAATAGAAACTAGAAACTAAACCTAAATTAAATATTTCAAGCTAATCTAATGACCAAATTAGGGGTACCCCAATACAAAAAACATTTAAAATTATTGGCTCTATTCAACAAAAAAATAAAAAAAATAAATTTTTTTTTAAAAAAAGTTACTGTTCACGTGATGACGTGGCACGTGAACAGTAACTTTTTTTTTAAATTTTTTTTAATTTTTTTTATATTTTTGTTGAATAGAGCCAAGAATTTTATGAGTTTTTTGTGAAGGTGCCCCTAGCGGGGCCATTAAAATAAATGAAATATAATTTATTTAGTGTAAGTTTCTAGTTTCTATTCTAATGTTGGTTTCTATTTGAACGCTAGCCTATCTATATATATAGGCTAGCGTTCAAATAGAAACCAACATTAGAATAGAAACTAGAAACTTACACTAAATAAATTATATTTCATTTATTTTAATGGCCCCGCTAGGGGCACCTTCACAAAAAACTCATAAAATTCTTGGCTCTATTCAACAAAAATATAAAAAAAATTAAAAAAAATTTAAAAAAAAAGTTACTGTTCACGTGCCACGTCATCACGTGAACAGTAACTTTTTTTAAAAAAAAATTTATTTTTTTTATTTTTTTGTTGAATAGAGCCAATAATTTTAAATGTTTTTTGTATTGGGGTACCCCTAATTTGGTCATTAGATTAGCTTGAAATATTTAATTTAGGTTTAGTTTCTAGTTTCTATTCTAAGTTAGTTTCTATTAGAACAAGACCCTATATATATATATAGGGTCTTGTTCTAATAGAAACTAACTTAGAATAGAAACTAGAAACTAAACCTAAATTAAATATTTCAAGCTAATCTAATGACCAAATTAGGGGTACCCCAATACAAAAAACATTTAAAATTATTGGCTCTATTCAACAAAAAAATAAAAAAATAAAAAAAATTAAAAAAAGTTACTGTTCACGTGATGACGTGGCACGTGAACAGTAACTTTTTTTTAAAAATTTTTTTTATTTTTTTTTATATTTTTGTTGAATAGAGCCAAGAATTTTATAAGTTTTTTGTGAAGGTGCCCCTAGCGGGGCCATTAAAATAAATGAAATATAATTTATTTAGTGTAGGTTTCTAGTTTCTATTCTAAGATTGGTTTCTATTTGAACGCTAGCATATATATATATATATATATATATATATATATATATATATATATATATATATATATATAGGGTCTTACTCAAATAGAAACCAAATTAAAATAGAAACTAGAAACTAAACCCTAATCTAATATTTAAAGCTAATCTAATGACCAAACTAGGGGGACCCCAATACAAAAAGTTCATAATATTCTAGGCTCCATCCAGCAAAAAAAAAAAAATATTGTTCACTGCTGACGTGGCAGTGACGTCAGCGTGAACAGTATTTTTTTTTTTTCTGGATGGAGCCAATAATTTTAAACACTTTTTCTGAAGGTGCCCCTGGCGGGGCCATTAGAATGAATGAAATAGAATTTATTTAATGTTAGTTTCTAGTTTCTATTTAAGAGTTGGTTTCTATTTGATACTTTGCCTATATATATATATATATAGTTGCACTCCATACAGAACACTTTAAATAAAGAACAGTCATCATCATCGTTAATTTTTTGGACGCTCAGGATTAAAAGATAAAAACATACAGGATTAAAAGATAAAAACATAAACAAAACTCATGCTGAAAACTCTAATCGAAACAGAAATTGAAGATTCTAAACTCATAATTGATTAATTGAAGCGGAAATTGAAAAATCGAAGCTTAGAATCGAAGAATCCAAGAAGAAATCGGAGAATCCAAGCAGAAATGAAAGAATCTAAGATCATAATCGAAGAATCGAAACAGAAATCGAAGCTCAGAATCCAAAACGGAGTTAATTCCTTCAATATTTAGTGTATAATCGTTCAAAATCGTTGAGGTAATGATTAAAAATCAGGTTTTATGATTTTGTGTCTAATTATTATTACTCTTAAATTATACAAGAGATTCTAAGTTAGATTCCATTTTTGTTTGAAATTGTGTTCTACCAATCTAAAGCGAAGCTGCTTCTTAGTTGAAGAATCACTGAAAATTCATTCAAAAATTGAAATATTGTTGAGAATAATTATTCAAAGACATTTTAAATTGTTGAGGTAATGCTTTGAAAAGTCAGGTTTATGATTATCTTACAAGTGTTGTAGAAAGTTAGGGTTTTGAACTGATATGCAATTCGTGCATGAGATTCTACACTTGATTAAATTATTATACCAATTTTTAGAAAAATTAAGCCTAAACTAGATGATGATTCTGTGATAGTTTCTATAACTAACTTTACAGATGTAGTTATGGGGACATGTGTAGTATGTTGTTTTGTGAAAAGAGATGATACATTACATTACATTGTATGCTACAGTTGATTGTTTTTTATTGTAGTTGATTGGTGCCCCTGCGGGGCCTTCTAACAAATGACGACGAAGATATTAAGCTCGATACTTATTTGAGTAAATTTGATTCTATGATAGATTCTATGTTAGTTTTCATTAGTTTGCATTATTGTGTAACCAAATTTGTCATCTCGGGTATTAATACTTTGTTATTGTAGTTCTTCCCTGTACTAAACTTGCAATAGTTGTTGCGATAAACATGTATAGTGTAGTCTGGACATATTTTATATCATGTGGTTTTCTGATATATTTTTCAGATTTTAATGAAAGAGCTAAATGAGATGGAAAAGGTAAATGCAAAACTATCTGCTGCCGTAGAGGAAGTGACACTTGAGCATTGCAAAAAGAATGAGGCAAAGCTTTCTTTGTGGTTTCAAGGATCATATCTTAGATTAGTTAGTCTGTTATTGGCACATTAACTGTCCAGAATGTAAATTTTATTACTCATCTCTTATCAAGCTGTATTACCTGACAAAGTACACGCGATCTTGTGGGAAGATTACAAGTAAATGCTGTTACAACTTGAATACAATTTATATGATGTTGTAACCCCTAAAATAAGATCTATCCAATCCAGAAAGTATATTAGTAACTGAAATTATTGTAGGGGGATGCCCTGAATCCTGTGGCACCAAAGATGATAGCTTCACTGCTTTTGTAACTGAATGTTCAATTGTGTTTTGCCTTTTCTATATATACCAAATTCTCATTCGGTTCCTTTTTCTTTTTTAAAAAATTTAGATTGTGAAGCATCATTCACAAGAAATGGCATTTCAGAGACGAGTTTTTGTTGATTTCTTCTGCAATCCCGATCGACTTAGGAATCAAGTTGGGGAGCATACTGCACGAGTCAGAGCGTTGCAAGCATCTTGATTCAATTTCTATACTCAGGTCAGAAGGCGTATGATAGCATCCCCCGTGAAGCTATTTGGAAGAGCCTAGCGGAGAGGGGAGTGTCGTCGGAGTACGTCAGGGCGATTCAAGACATGTACTCTCAAGCTTGTTCCTGCGTTCGGACCCCAGTCGGTGATGCTCGGTATTTCCCTGTGGAGATTGGTCTACACCAGGGGTCGGCCCTTAGCCCTCTTCTTTTCGCCCTGATCCTAGATGTCATGTCGCGAGGGATTCAAGACGCCATCCCTTGGTGTATGCTCTTCGCCGATGATATAGTGCTAGTGGCGGAATCGAGGGGGGAGGTGAATGAGAAGTTGGAGTTATGGAGATCCACTTTGGAGCCCCAAGGACTGCGTCTGAGCAGGTCTAAAACCGAATACCTCTGGTGTAACTTCAGTGGTGACGCCAACGAGGAAGGGGTGGAGGTTAAGATTGAAGATCAGACCGTCCCTCGTACGGAAAAGTTCAAGTATTTGGGTTCGATCATCCAGAAGGAAGGTGAGATTGAAGACGATGTCACGCATCGTATCAACGCGGGGTGGCTAAGGTGGAGGGCTGCGTCAGGGGTGATGTGCGATAAGAAAGTCCCGTTAAAGCTGAAAGGGAAGTTCTATAGAACAGCTATCCGTCCTGCGATGCTATATGGTTCGGAGTTTTGGGCGGCGAAGAAGGCCCTCGAGTGCAAGTTGGAAGCAGCTGAAATGAGGATGTTGCGATGGTCCTGTGGCCGCACGATGTTAGATAGAATCCCGAATGGGGTTTTCAGGAGCGAGTTGGAGGTGGCACCTTTTGCTGCGAAAATTAGGGAAGGGAGGTTGAGATGGTTCGGCCACGTTCGTAGGAGGCTTCCGGAAGCCCCCGTGAGGAGGGTCGAGAGTCTTACAGTTGTTGGGGTGAGGAGAAGAGGCAGACCGAGGAGGTCGTGGGAAGAACAGCTCAGGATGGATTTGAAGGCAGTAAATTTGGACGAAAACGCGATAGCCGATAGGAGTTGTTGGAGGCGCCAGATTAGAGTTGTTGACTCCCTTCTAGGGAGTGGTTCTGTGGTTGAGAGCCTCAGAGTTGGGCTCTCTCGTTTAGCATTAGCTTAAAAGCTTGGCGTTTCATCCTCATATTGTCTTCTGTTTTCTGATTTTGCAGGCGCAGGGAGCTTGGTCGGAGGTCTTCCTAGATCAGGAGAAGAGTAACGCCCCTTGCCCGAGTAGGTAAGCCCCATGAGATCCAGGCCATGGGCCCAGGTTCGGTCGACTACTTTACCCACCTTTACCATAATTGTATTAAATTCACTTTGATATTCGGTGCACTAAGCCGGGGGTCTTCACGGAAACAGCCTCTCTACTGTAAAGTAGGGGTATGGTCTGCGTACATTTTACCCTCCCCAGACCCTGCTTCATGCGGGATATACTGGGTATGTTTGGTTTGGTTTTTTATTTATTTACTAGATGACTAATTTTCGGTTAGTGTTGTAAGATACGGTTAAATATATCAACAGAACTTGAAAATTTATGAATTTTCAAGAACGCGTATGGGGGATTGCATGGAGGGGCAGTAGCATCTGTAGCACAGATGGTAGCAGAAGCTTGTGCTAGAACTGTTGTGGGTAAAGACAAGGAGCTTTTTCTTGGAGAACTAAGCAATTCTTATCTCTCTGCTGCTCCACAAAATGTAAGTCTCTTGGATTAAATTATTCAACTTCATGACTCTTTTTTGGGACTTAAAAATAATAGGTGAATTGAGTGATTCATTTGAAATTGTTCGGGGCTAAAATTTGCATTACTTCATGCATTGCAGGTGATAGAGTGTATTTTATATATACTTTATAGGATTTTATTCCCACATTTACGGTGCTTTTGTGAATAATCGTGTGGATTTAATTAGTTTTTGATGAGTTTGTCGCAGGAAATAAAGAATTACCAAGTTGGAAGGAGTTTAACGATTTTTAGTTGAAGAATTGAGATTAAGGGTGTAGCTCTGTCATTTTTGGAGTTGATTTATGATATGGAATGAAGAATGGGAAGTGGCAAAAGATTCGGAAGATAAAACGGAGGAGAAAGGAGCAAATTGTGTAAAATTTGGATGGTTGCGCAGTCTACACTGTTTTGGCCATATCTGAAGTTCTACAAGTCCGTTTGAGGCCCGTAAGCTGTCCACGCAAAGCCTGGGGAATTTTCTTGAAGTTTGAAGCAAAATAATAATTCCATCAGAATGTTGCCGCGCAGAGTGCGCCGTTTTCGCGCAGGGTGCGCCAGAATTCGTGAGTTTGTGCAGATTGAGCCCGCGCAGACTGCTCCATTTTCGTGCAGGGTGCGCCAGGTGCGGCCAGAATTGCAGAAAATTACCCTTTTGCCCCTGTTCGAGTTCTGATTGAATTTTGAGTAGTTTGTTCTAATTCTAATTGCAATTTAGGTTATTTTCTTGCTGGGCAAGACTTGGAGTGCCTATATAAACACATCTAGGGTATTATTTTAGGGGGGATTCATAACCTATTTTCAGTACTATTCATAAACGTGTAATCTCTAAACTCCATACTTTTAATATCATGTTTCATTCAATATTATTGTTTTGTTTTCTTCAGTAATTATGTTTAACTAATTCTCTAATCTAGGGATTGGGTAGTATTCCTTGGTATTCATGTGTGTTTAATTATCTGTGATTTTCTTGCTTTGCTGATCTGTTATTGAGGGCTAAACACAATTAGGGGCATCATGAACCTTTGATTGGATTTTATGGATTGTAATTACTTGGAAGAGGAGTTGCAATTTTAGTACATGATTTAACAGACATAATTCAAGTATTTGATTGGAAGATTAATATGCGAATTGTGAGACTTATAATTCTTGGTGCTTATTAGTTTATGGTTGTACTTTGATTGTATCACGGAAGTGACAATTAAGGTGTAGTTGTAGACACTATATTGTATCTTGGAAGAGAACATTATAACCTTAGAAGAATTGTTTTTAGCAGAGTAAGAACGTAGATGTCACATAGATATTGAATGTGCATTGAAACCAAGTGAAGAACCCCAGTTCTTGGATTGTTTTCCTCATATATTTTATTCTCGATTGATAATTAATTTAATTTAGTTTATAAACAAACATTCTTCTACACTTCTAAATTGTGAGAGATAAGATACTTGAACTTGATATTACATTCAGTCCTTCCCTGCGAACGAACAAACAAAAATACTATTAACAAATTGGCGCCGCTGCCGAGGAAGGCAGTATAGTTGAGTTTAGGTTAATTGTTTCTTATTGTTTAGATTTTAATTGTTTCCACAAGTTGTTTTGTTGGTGATTTTCAGGTGTATGCGACGTTCATCTTGCGCTAGAAAATTTGAATTTGACCCTGAAATTGAGCGTACTTTGAGAAAGCTAAGAAAAGAGAAATCTAAGATGGGAGAGCCGGCAGTTCAAGCTGTTGTTAATGTTGATGAGACTTCTATCTGGGACCATGAGACACCAAATCCTGCTAATTGCATGTACAAAACTCCAGAGATTGGTGCAACCCAGTTCAACATTAATCCGAGCTTAATATAGATGATCAGCAATCAAGCTTTTGAAGGAGATATTGAACTAGAGGACCCACACAGACATCTAGAGCGTTTCGTGCAGATGTGTGGCTCATTCAGAATCAATGGTGTTACGAGTGATCAAATTCGTCTCCATATGTTTCCCTACTCTATTAAGGGAAGAGCTTTGGAATGGTTTCAGCAACTTCCAAACACTGCGGTTGCTACATGGGATAGTGTTTTCTACTGCATTCTTGTCCAAATATTATCCTTCTGACAAGACGCATCAATTGAGGACTATGATTATGAGTTTTAAAGCACAACCGGGTGAAGGTCTATATCAGGCATGGGAGAGATTCAAGGCACTATTGAGGAAGTGTCCATATCACGGCTTAGAAGATTGGCAGATCATTAGTACTTTTTATGGGGCCATGAATGCAGATATTCGTTTGAGTTTGGATGTGGTTGCTGGTGGAAATTTCAAGAAGGCACCAACTATACAGGCTAAAGCACTCCTTGAGGAATTGGCATCTAATAATTATTCATGGGCACCTAGTGGGACGAGCTCAACAAAAGCAGCACAAGAATCTGAGATGATCAACATGCTGGCTCAAAAATTGGATACTCTAACTCAGGAGGTGCGAGGACAAAGGGTAACTGTGAATGCTATTTCTTCACCTATGGAAGGGTATAATGATTATGGTGCTAGTCAGAACTCCTATGTGCAACAATTTCCAGAAGAAGCATCTTTTATTCAAGGAAGACAGCCGTGGCCTGTTCAGAATAACTCCTACTACAATCCAAATCAAAGGCCAAACAACAATCTTTCTTATAGTAATAATCATGCGGCTAATCCTTCGTATTCATTTCCAAGGCAGAATCAACCTCCTGGTTTTCAGTCACGACCACCGTATCAAACACAGCAGCAGTATCAACCTCCGCCAAAGAAAGAACCAGCTGATTGGGAGGTTGCACTAAATAAGATTATGCAACGAACTTCTGGGGCATTGGCTAATATGGAATCAAGAATAGATCAGATGACATCATCTCAAAAGATGCTAGAAACACAGATTGGACAGATTGCCTCAAGAATGGGTGTTCGTGAGCAAGGTTCACTTCCAAGTCAACCCGACCAGACTGGTAAGGAACAATGCAAAGCAATTACTTTGAGGAGTGGAAAAGAGTTGCCCAACATTGAGGCTCTTGAGCCTAAAGAGAGGGATGCTGAAAAAGAAAATGAGATAGTAGAGATTGATGCAGAAAAGTTAGAAAAAGAAGATGAGAAGAAGAAGGAAGAAGAACCAGAAAAGCCGTATGTTCCTCCACCACCTTATGTTCCTCCTATTCCATTTCCACAGAGACTTCACAACAGGCAGTTAGAGAAGCAGTATGAGAAGTTCTTGACTATGTTCCGGTAGTTACATGTTAATATTCCTTTGGCTGAAGCTTTGAATCAAATGCCACTTTATGCTAAATTTCTTAAGGAGATGTTGACAAAGAAGAGGAAATTTGAGGATGTAGAAACCATTACTCTTTAATGCGGAATGCAGTACAGTTATCCAACAGGCCATTCCTCAAAAATTGAAAGATCCGGGAAGTTTTTCTTTGCCTTGCACTATTGGGAAGATGGAGAACATGAAAGCCTTGTGTGATTTAGGGGTAAGTGTGAGTTTGATGCCATACTCAATTTGCAAACGGCTTGGTCTTGGAGAGCTTAAAAAGACACGGATTTCACTTCAGTTGGTGGATCGTTCTGTTAAGTGTCCGTTGGGGGTCATTGAAGACGTAGTTGTCAAAGTTGATAAATTTGTCATACCTTGTGATTTTGTGGTTTTAGAAATGGATGAAGATGTTGAAATGCCTATTATCTTGGGAAGGCCATTCTTGGCTACTGCTGGCACTACTATTGATGTTAAAGCTGGAAAATTGACATTGAATGTTGGCAAGGACAAAGTGGAATTTGATTTGAACAAAGCAATGAGGATGCCTCTTTTTGGAGCAACTTGTTTTACTGTTGACATAGTTGATGAAATTGTGCAGCTCGAAAATGAACACTTCGTGGGTGCAGAACGGGTGTTAGATGATGTAGTAGAAGAAGAAGCACTTGTTGTTCGAGACACAGAAGTTGAGATGGTTTTTACACTTTCAGAGGCACCACAGGTTGAACTTAAACCTCTACCTGCTACTTTGAGGTATGTCCTTTTGAATAATGAGCTAGTAATTTTTGAAGAGGGGCATGATAACGTGTTGCGAAGGTGGAAAACCGATGTTAAGGAAGAAGAAAGTTTTGTTCAGCCATTCGAGTCGGAAAAGCACCTTAGAGGTGTGAAGAAGAAAAAGAAGAAGATTACGCAGTTGTGTAGTAAAATCAAGTTGAAGTCGGACAGAAGAGATTTGTGGAAATCAAGCAAACCGGATGTCAACGTTCATATGAATGGTTTTTCTGTTGAGGATGGTTCAGTTATTCTTTTGAAACCGCCATGAGTTGAAGAAGTAACGTCAAGCTAATGACGTTAAACAAGCGCTTCATGGGAGGCAACCCATGTATTGTGAGTATTTCTTTCATTCTTTTCTATAGTAGTGTGTCATTGAGGACACTGACCCATTTAAGTGTGGGGATGTGTTCTCATGTGTTGTAGTTATATGCTAAAAAATAAAATCCAAACAAATTAAAAAATTTGAAAATTCCAAAAATAATTCTAGCCATGCGAAGATTAATTGCGTAAATGTACCCATGCATGCTGTTAGAAATCTTGTGTTTATGGATGCTTTTGATTGAGAAGTGATATGTGATGTTCTTGTGCACACACATACACTAGCAAGTTGAAGCTGGTAGACTTATTGAATGTGGTAAGGGACTAGAATGACATGAATATGTGCAAGATAATTTGGTTTATATGCTTTGACTACAAGTAGGTACGTTAGAGAGACTTTTATTTGGGATTGATTGTGCTTTTACACACCAAGTGAGTTTTGAGCCTATATGCATATCTTTGCATCTTATTTTCTTTGCTTGAGTGTCCACTTGTTATTTGCATTGCTAGCACGTGTTTGAGGTCTTTCTTGAGATGCATGACATTAATTGATGACAACATGATAAAGGCAATAGGATAACCTATTATTTCCCATATTACCAAACCATTTATACATGATCATTAGTTAACCCTTTGAGCCTAATCTTATTCTTTCGGTGACACACCACGTTACTTACCATTATCCTTTTTATTGTATTGGCCTTATATTTATCTTGAACCCAAATTGTCAAAGGCTAGTACTGTTCGTAAGAGAGTGATAAGGTGTGCAGGAAGGGGGGTTATTGATGATCATAACTTTGGGGGAATATTGAGTTGGGTTGTGTGCTTGTTAGTCGAAATTTGTAAAATATCAATGGATCATTGTTCTTGCTTGTTGTTAGCTCTCTTAAAAAGAAAAGAAAAAGAAAAAAAAAGGAAAAAAATAAATATGAGAGCATACTTATCTTTTGTGATCCTACTTTGATTCGGCTAGTCAAGTTGTATATAAAGAAAAGTTCAAGTGTGGGGATGAAAGTATGGGAATTGATTTAATATCATTGTTGGGTACTAGCTTTTGACTTAACCTTCTTTGGCTTTACTTGACATACCTTGTCCCTAGCCCACGTTACAACCCTAATAAAAGACCTTTTGATAGTCATTGATGGTGTATGTTGTGTTGAGGGTTAGATTGATACCACATGTAAAGCATGCTATGATATTGTTGGAGTTGAGTGATACACTTACCCCTTGTTTGGAGTGAATATCTTTTGTGAGTGAACGGTGAGTTGTTGCTTTTACATAGGAGATCCCAGGTTGTGTCTTGATGATGTGATCTTGTGTGCTTAGCATGTTTACCAATGATTTTTGCACTTGACATGGAATTCTATGATGTTATTCATGTGATTTGAGTATGCTATGTGGATACTTGCACTTTAGACACCAAGGCATTGCGTATTCATTTTGATTCTTAAGTTGATATGGCATGAGAGGACTTTGTGTGTGTGGTGTTGTGTTGATGTGTGGTCATTTGCATGAGCTAGATGAATTTTGTGGGTATATTCACTATAAACCCTCACGAGACCTTACTCGTCCATTAGGGCTACCTAGGGGTTTAAAGGACTTGTTGCATATGTCAAATGCAACCGTGATCACCTACGGAAGTGGTACTAATTAGTTAGTGTAATTATTATTTTAGTTTGCACGAGGACGCGCAAAGTGCTAAGTGCGGGGATATTTGATAGAGTGTATTTTATATATACTTTATAGGATTTTATTCCCGCATTTACGGTGCTTTTGTGAATAATCGTGTGGATTTAATTAGTTTTTGATGAGTTTGTCGCAGGAAATAAAGAATTACCAAGTTAGAAGGAGTTTAACGATTTTTAGTTGAAGAATTGAGATTAAGGGTGTAGCTCCGTCATTTTTGGAGTTGATTTATGATATGGAATGAAGAATGGGAAGTGGCAAAAGATTCGGAAGATAAAACGGAGGAGAAAGGAGCAAATTGTGTAAAATTTGGATGGTTGCGCAGTCTACACTGTTTTGGCCATATCTGGAGTTCTACAAGTCCGTTTGAGGCCCGTAAGCTGTCCACGCGAAGCCTGGGGAATTTTCTTGAAGTTTGAAGCAAAATAATAATTCCATCAGAATGTTGCCACGTAGAGTGCGCCATTTTCGCGCAGGGTGCGCCAGAATTCGTGAGTTTGTGCAGATTGAGCCCGCGCAGACTGCTCCATTTTCGTGCAGGGTGCGCCAGGTGCGGCCAGAATTGCAAAAAATTACCCTTTTGCCCATGTTCGAGTTTTGATTGAATTTTGAGTAGTTTCTTCTAATTCTAATTGCAATTTAGGTTATTTTCTTGCTAGGCAAGACTTGGAGTGCCTATATAAACACATCTAGGGTATTATTTTAGGGGGGATTCATAACCTATTTTCAGTACTATTCATAAACGTGTAATCTCTAAACTCCATACTTTTAATATCATGTTTTCATTCAATATTATTGTTTTGTTTTCTTTAGTAATTATGTGTAACTAATTCTCTAATCTAGGGATTGGGTAGTATTCCTTGGTATTCATGTGTGTTTAATTATCTGTGATTTTCTTGCTTTGCTGATCTGTTATTGAGGGCTAAACACAATTAGGGGCGTCATGAACCTTTGATTGGATTTTAGGGATTGTAATTACTTGGAAGAGGAGTTGCAATTTTAGTACATGATTTAACAGACATAATTCAAGTATTTGATTGGAAGATTAATATGCGAATTGTGAGACTTATAATTCTTGGTGCTTATTAGTTTATGGTTGTACTTTGATTGTATCACGGAAGTGACAATTAAGGTGTAGTCGTAGACACTATATTGTATCTTGGAACAGAACATTATAACCTTAGAAGAATTGTTTTCAGCAGAGTAAGAACGTAGATGTCACATAGATATTGAATGTGCATTGAAACCAAGTGAAGAACCCCAGTTCTTGGATTGTTTTCCTCATATATTTTATTCTCGATTGATAATTAATTTAATTTAGTTTATAAACAAACCAAACATTCTTCTACACTTCTAAATTGTGAGAGATAAGATACTTGAACTTGATATTACATTCAGTCCTTCCCTGCGAACGAACAAACAAAAATATTATTAGCATAGAAACTTAAAATTAATTAGGCACAACACAACAATATCATAAGGATGTCTAATTGTCTACAAATCAATTGAATGTGTGCAAATAATAACCCTGTTTCTATAAACCTCAGCTGTATTTCTTTGAGTCCTATTTAAGACATAATTGTGTGTACCCACATTCTGCAGCAAAAATGGGATTGGAATACATCTTTTTATTGTTATCACTTAATATAGCGATATGAACTTCTTCTTCAAAAAATTCCAGTTAGATAATTTTATGGCCTGCAATTGAATGGTATCAACATACTGGTGTTAGTTGCCCTTTACATATTTCCTTTTCTTGCAAGCCTCAAAGTAGTATGCGCTGTTGATTAGTACTCACTGCTTAATGATAATATTTCCTAATATTTTTATGAATACAAGCATGCAATTCAGCTTATAGAAGTTTGTGCTGGTATTAAGAACAAGATCTTGTACAACTCTTGCATGGATAAATTAGTGGGGCGAAATTAGGCCCTAATTTGGCATGACAATGGTAGAAGACCTTTTTCTAATTTTTTTATTTCAGCTTATTTGCCAACATCTGCACCATTGCACGGTTTAATTTGATTACTAAAAGTCTATTCTTATGGATTCTTTATCTGCATTTGCAGTCAGAGGTAATAGTTGATGCCTCTGTCGTAAGGAGTGGAAGGAACTTGACAGTAGTTGCTGTTGAGTTCAGAATATTATTCATCTAAGTATTGTTTATTCTTGCTTTGGCGACCTGGGAGCTCCATCTACTCTTCCTCGACAATCATTTCCTGGAATGGAGATTTCAGTTCAACCAGACAACTCCTATATGCCTCAAAGTGTAGAACCTCGAAAAGGTAACCCTCAAACTGGAACCATGTTTCATCTTCAATGTGAATTGTCCCAATAATCCACTGTAAAGGAAACTGGGATTAGTAAATCTCACCAGGACGTATAAGCATCAACCTGTTGCTTGTATGCAGAACTTTCCCCACCTCTAAATGAGCAGCATGGCGTGGATGCTGAACAAAGGGCCAGTGGAGATACAAATGTGGGTAATGCTCCATCCGAGGATGGGTATAATTGGAGAAAATATGGACAGAAGCAAGTAAATCTATGATTCTATAGTATATATTAGTTTTTTTAGTTTGTTATTTATTTATTGTTTAATGTAATTAGTGATTCTATGTTTGATTCAACAAATTATAATTATATATTTAGTTATGTAATTTTATTTGAGTGAGCGGAAACTGATTCTATGCTCGATTCTATATAGTATTTTAAATAAAATACTACTTTCTGCTCGATTCTATGCTCGATTCTACACTGATTAAATTATTTTTTTTAAAGTTAAGCCTAAACTAGATGATGATTCTCTGTTTGATTCTGTGATTGTTTCTATAACGAAGTTTACAGGTGTAGTTATGGGGACATGTGTAGTACGTTATTTTGTGAAAAGAGAGCATACATTACATTGTATGCTACAGTTGATTGTTTTGATTGTATGGGAGCAAGTGTAGTTGGTTGGTGCCCCTGCGGGGCCTTCTAACAGATGACGACGACGATATTAAGCTCAATACTTATTTGAGTAAATTTGATTATATGATAGATTCTATGTTAGTTGTCATTAGTTTTCATTATTGTGTAATAGATTATATGTTATTCTTGTGTAGTCTATGATAGGATCTATAAGGTTGCAGCGTTTGATAAGCAGCAAATAAGTTACTCCATTAACAACAAAGATCAAGTTAAAGATATCAAATTCACCTAGTTCTAACATTTGCCAAATAAAATTTAAGCAACGGCAAAGATGCATAAACACCACACAACAGCGAGGTGAATTCCAGCAGACAAGGAGCTTGTTGCCGAATTACCCTCGCCCTTCAAAACTCTTTTATGACTTAGCCAATAGAAAAATAGATACCTAAGCAAGAACAAATGATTTAGTACATTATGTACTTTATTCTTATCCAATGCAGATTCCAAAGCAGAAACATCAGCTGGATCAATAACAGTCGCCTGCACAAAATTTGAAGATGACGATTTCAAGGCATAGGAGACTGAAAAAGAAGAATAACCTTATCACAGACTGAGGCCTTAGATGGTATCAAACAACATAAAAAAGGATTGATTTGTAAGCATGCCCTTACTCAAATGCATTTATCAACATTGAAAATCAACTTAAAAGGCATAAAAATGCCGATGCAAAAGTTAAAAAATAAGAAACAAAAATCTAGCAATACCATATACTGTATATTATAAATTAGGACCATAACGAAAATGAAACTCATATAAAATCATTTCTTGTTAGAAACGGCCAAAAAACATTCCTTTCTCAAGAAAAAATTTGATTACAAAACACAAAAAAACAGCAGGAGCTCAAGGTATCAATACTTTTACATAACTAATCCTTTATGTATCCTTAAACTTCATGGACTTGGCACGATGAGCCCAAAGCTTTCCACTAACAATAACCTAATAACCTAGAAAAAGGAATAGAAATTGAATGGAATGCAAACTAACATATAATCTAATGTGGAATCATAGAAAAAACACACACATTTGACATTTTAAATGAATTGACAATGCTGATGAGCTCCTTGAAAGCTTTTTAGAGACCTTCCCTGAAGAACCTGCTCAAGTTCAGTTGCAGTTGCTGACAGCCACAGTCAAACTATTTCTCAAGAAACCTACTGAAGGCCCTCAGCAGATGATTCAAGTTGTCTTGAACAATGCTACAGTTGAGACTGACAATCCAGATTTACGAGATCATGCATACATATACTGGCACCTTCTTTCAACTGATCCTGAGGCAGCAAAGGACGTTGTGTTGGCTGAAAAGCCTGTGATAAGTGCTGATTCAAATCTCCTTGATCCATCTCTTCTTGATGAGTTCCTTGCCAACATAGCTACATTGTACTCTGTGTATCACAAGCCCCCAAATGCATTTGTAACACGAGTAAGAACTCTTCAAAGAACTGATGAAGATGATTACCCAGAAGCAGGTGAGCCAGGATATTCAGAATCACCTTTTCATGGAATCGACAATGGAGCATCACCGCCACCAACTTCAAGCAATGCTCCACATGCTGCAGCACAGCAACTTATTCTGTATGGTTTAGCCAACTTCCTTCCGTCCATCCCCTATACCTGCATGTATCTATATATCAGCCTTGAGCTACAATTATAATTTAAGTTTCAGTTTTGTTCTCCTTGCGCTTACAAGCAAGAATACGAAGATAAACAGCATGCCAACAGTAGTTAATGGAAGGGTTTTCCAAGAAGGGACATCTAGTGAGATGGTTTTCCAGGAAGGGCCATCTAATAGATATCTGAACCTACTTTTCTGTATATCCTGCAATTTATGGTAACAAAAATCATAATGTGTTTTAACACTATGACTACCTGGACAAGAAAACAAGAACAATCATAGCCTTACAGTAATAAACATTTTTTTTAAAATTTTCAATTGGAGTCAACTAGAGTTTTAAGAAAGAAGTATATGATAAAAATCAAACCGTATAGCCTAGTGTTTCAAGTTTTTTCTATAAAGAAAAAATAGAACAGAATGGTGGCCCCTGTTAAAAGTATCATGCAATATTGTCTTGATTTTTTTATTTCCTAACTTCTAATCTGAGTAGCTTAACTTTCGAAGACTACTATTGATTAGTGTTTCCGTGTCGGGTTAGCATCTAAATTTTCAGAATTAATGCAAACTGATATGCATGCAGGAAGATCCGTAAGAAAGATAACAAATATATCTGCATATTATAGAGGGGTAGTAACAGAACAGACCACCTTTTGTACCACATGCTTATGTTCATTTGCAAAAATGTACTGAGCATGCTTAAAGAGTTGCACATCAAGACTATTGAGTGAAGCTATCTCCGGAAGAATTGTTTCAGGAACACGGAGGCGAGCCTGTAAAAAATAAAGTTCAAATTTTAGGACAGGAAAATACCAAGTACTTTATACCTTAGTGAGCATACAGCACCAACTAGACATTCCTATCTGGCTATCTTTATCATTAATTTCATATATGATCCCTCTCGGGTGTATTTAAGTTGTCAATGGAAATGAAATATTCCCCATTATTATGCTAAAAAGTTTTCTTTTATGAGTTTGCATATATTCACTAAGAAAGAGTAGGCAAAAAAGACATTTAAATTTATAGGATCACGTCAACCAGCAAAGAACTAAGAGGAATTGAGTAGAAGAAATAGTAGTAATAAACAGAACCAGATGCAATTTTTGAACAACTACCCGTTCTAATTCCATCATAGCAAAATCAAATCGCTAGGAGTAAATCAAAATAGAAATGGTAAAGTTTTTTCCAACATTCAAAAATTAAACCCAATCGAGCCTTGGAGAAAAAATGTTGTGAATTATCCTCTGGCCCAAACAACCTCAGTTTGTAATAATCGTCTTGATTCTGTCATAATTAGATTAATACAAATGATTCTTCGTAATACACTTTGTGACTACGAAGTAAAAATTCAAATTGTTACCCACACATTTGTTCAGAAACATAACCAAGGAAAAATCTAACTCAAATTGAACACCATACAGAATAATTTGCACTCTACGGCAATGTTCAGACCTATCCTAAAAAAATGTATAAATAAACACAAAATTGTAATGATTTTCCATTTTTTTGTCATGAAATGATTTTATATTTAAACTACATACAACAAAGTTGTTTATAGAATAAATGTCATTATCATACAAACTCCGACACTTTATATACAGAATTTTTAACAAAAATTGAATTATAAAAGTTCAAAGTAGCTCATACCAAATAGAGTAGAATCTAGCATAGAATCAGTTTAATTATAAAAATCCTCAAAATGCTAAAATTCCAATTCATAAAAGAAGCGCGTACAAGTTGAAAATTACCAGAATGCAAACTAACATGGAATCTAATGTAGAATCAAAGTCAGAAATGCAATAAAATACATAAAATAGAAATACAAGCGGCTTCAAGATCTAAAAAACGTTGACCAGGATATGGCTTCAAATTGTTATCAGCTACTTTTGGGATCCATAATTGAGCACTGCTGCTGAACGAATCATCAAAACCCTTACTTCATTATTTGCAGTAGAATCACGACCAGTATCAGCAAATAAGGCATAAAATTCATAATTAGGATCACAGAATCTTATGTGGTAAAGTTATAAATATCAAAACCACGTGGAATACAACTGATTGTAAAACGAATAGAATCTAATATAGAATCAAAATTGACAAAACTTTAAGAAATGAATAAAAAAATCATGGACAAACTAAACAAAATTGTTAAAATAGAGCAATAGAATCCACTGTAGAATCAAACTATGTAGAATTCATAAAATCCGCAGGAAAAAACAAAACGAAATTGAACGCATCTGTAGTACAGAGAGTATAGAATCTAACACAGAATCAAAATAACAAAATCATCAAAACCCTCTATAAATTCTTTAATTTCATTGTTTGCAGTGGAATCACAACCAATATCAACTAGGAAATTATTTCCATCACCTGTAGCAGGCATATTTGCTGCAAATGTAGAAATAAAATTCATATTCAGGATATATAGAAAGGTATAATAGAATCTAAAGACAAATATAAGTGGAATAGTAGAATCACACTTCTTAACAAATAAAGACGCATATAGTTCTTCTTAGTTAAAACCATCGAATAAAACACAGAATCATATATCAAAAAACGAGAACAAAGTTTTAATAAAAAAACTATCAACCTATCACTTTATGTAAACTACTAGTCATACATTTTATAGAATCGACCTCATAATCATTATTATCCTAAAAAATTATTAGAATCTTTTAATAGCAGAGAGAGTAGAATCTTGGACAAAATAAAAAAAACTATAAATATTAAAAAATTGCTCGAATACATTGCAAAAACACATATGGTAAATATTTGATAAGACATAAAAAATAGCACATGAAAAACAATGGTGTAAAAGCAAAGGACCATAAAAATATGGTAAAACTGAACACCATTGTCATTCAAGAACTAATCTATCACCATAACAGAACAATGATAGTAACACAAATTAAAAACTACAAAATAAAGGCAGGCCAACGAGCTCAATGTAATTCTCACACCCAAAAAAAGCCTCAAAACTTTAATGTATTAATCATAAAGCCTTAAATCATAAAATAGAATCTTACATAGAATCAATACTCCAAAACATCAAAAAATGTCCAGAACAAAGAGAGTAGAATCAAAACTTTAAAACTTCAAAAAATGCCCAAATGTGATTTAAAACACATAAAACACAATTGATATATATATATGATTAAACACACAAAAAAGCAAAAAAAAATAAATCATAAATTGAAAAATCCGTGGTGTTGACAACAAACAAACCTAATTGACATTCGGTAACATCGGGAACATCAAAGCCAGCATTAGAGAAGAGCAAATGACTAGTGGAAGACGAACGACACAGTTGATTTCATCCTAATCGTTGATGAAATCGATGATATCAATGAAAGAGAGATTGATATTCACGAACATTAGAGATCGAGATGCCGTGAATACAGATGAGCTATAGATACTCATTGTAAAATTGGCAAGCAGATTCAAGATCTGGAAAATGTTATTAGAGAGAGAGAGATAAATATTCGCGCGAAAGAGAGAGAGAGACAGAATACAGTTAGGGAGTATGTTTTAATCTGAGCCGTTAGAATAGATAAAGAATTAATGGACCAGATCTTTTGTAAGTGTTTGTTATTGTTCTTTATTTAAGGGTGTTCTGTATGGAGCAAAGGCCTATATATATATAGGCCTTTGCTCCGTACAGAACACTCTTATATAACAAACAATAAAGAACACCTTAGATCTATTAGATCCTTTGGCCCCGCCAGGGGCACCCAATACAAAAAGTTGTTATTTTTTTACCCTCTATCAAGCCAGCAAAAAAAAAATTAAAAGTTTACTGTTCATGATGACGTCACTGATGACGTCATCATCATGAATAATAACTTTTTAAATTTTTTTTTTTTTTGAGATGATGGATAGATAGAAGGTAAAAAAAAAGAACTTTTTGTATTGGGTGGCCCCGCCAGGGGCATTGGATCTATTAGATCTAAGGTGTTCTTTATTGTTTGTTATATAAGGTGTTTGTTATGGAGTCCAACCCTATATATATATATATATATATATAGGTGCCCTTCCATAGCCACCATTGGTTGAAAAAAGACCCACAACCACCAACTCGTACATTGTCACAAGTGTTCATTGCGGCATGAAAACTTAAAAAAAAAAAAAAAAAAGGGTGCCGCAATGAATAGTTGCGGCAACGTTTTTAACTTAAAAAAACTTTATTTTATATAGAGTCGATCTCAGGTCCTTCACCAGAGATAACAACAACATAACCACTACACCAAACAAACTTATTTGTAATTTACTTCAAAACAAGGGTGAAAAACCAAACTACCCACATTTCCATTCCATTTGCCCAAAATACATGTTTCCATTTCCGTCCGCCCTTTTTACCCACGGGCCACGCATTTCCTTCATGCGTAGAGGGGTATACGCATTTCGGGAATGCGTGGCCACATACTACGCAAGAGCACAATGCGTGCCTTTTGTTAAATTCAAATCAGAGAACGTGAACAGTGACTTTGAATACGCATTCTGCAGATGCGTGGGTTGTGATACGCATCTTCAGAATGCGTATTCAAAGTAACTGTTCATCGTCCTCTTCCCCGTCGCCGGACGTCTTTTGCTCGATTATTTCAACCACTTCGTGTGCTCTCTGCATGCATCGAACAATTGCATACTATACACCAAACGACTCGTATTTGCATCCTCTACAACCCTATAATTCTCAATTTCAGTTTCTTTAGTCGAATTAAAAAGGCACAAAACGGAGGTTTTTTCCGATTTGAATTTCCGATCGTATTGTACACGCCCCTGCGGCGCCAAAACTCAACAAATGAATATGGAAAGATGTAGAGGAAGGCCTGGGCATCATTTTGATGTGCTCAGTTGTTGTAGAGGTGATCGGAATTTGCTGGACAAGAAGAGGCGATTTTTCGCCCGTCTGAGCTCCGTTCACGTTTTTGAAGAAATGACATCATCTGACGTCAATACGCATGTTGGTCATGCGTGACTCGAGAAACGCATTCTGGAAATGCGTATTCCAAGCGACGCATGAGCAACATGCGTACTCCGTGGGTATTTTGGGCGACTTCTTCCGGAAATGGGTATTTCGGGCAGCTTCCACAGAAATGTTGTGTAGTTTGGGCAATTTCTCTCAAAACAAAACAGTATTAAATATTATTTTACGTTTTTATACTTTTATTTTTATTATTTATTAAATTTTAAAAAAAAGGTAAATTAATACTCCCTCCGTCCCATTTATTTTGGCCACATTTCCAATTTTTGTTGTCCCGCAACATTTGTCCACTTTTCTTAATAAAGGTAAATAAAGCTCTAAATATGTTAAAAGTTTGTAATTATAGTATTATTTAAGCTTAGTTATGGAAACTAAACAAAAAATATAGTAAATTGGTAAAAACGTGGATTTTGATTGGTGGACAAAATAAGTGGGACGGAGGGAGTACATTATAATATATAAAAATGTTTATAAATTTTGAATTATTACACAAAATTTTAAATAAATTTTTATAGTTTTATATTTAATAAAAGTAATAAAAAATAATAAGTGAATAAAAGCTGTTAATGTGAAATATAGAAACAAGTAAAAATATGAAATTACGTTTTCACCCTCCAAATTGCTGCCGCAATGATACATAGCGGAGGAACGAAAATCTGAAATTACTTTTTTACCCTTACTACTGCCGCAATGAAACATAGCGGAGGAAAGAAAACATGCAATTGCCTACAAATATCTGAAATTGTTGCCATTTTTTGTCCACCTAGACATGATGTAATCATTCGGTATACGTATTTTTTGTTTCATGTCTAGGTAACAGATCATGTGTTTACAAATCATCCCGGAATGTTCAAATTGCCTACAAACACATTCAATCTTTCCATCAATATGGGTCGTCAACTGATAGCTTCTTCTACGATCCTCCGGTACGGTAGACTTCTCAACCACGTACATTTTAAATAAATGACATCCACCTTTAGTTTTCGTCACGACATAAGATGTACTTTTTAGAAGCTCCTTTTGAAAACGCCTAAACATCTCTTTCGTGTAAATTTCGGATGCATGAATTTCCAAGGATGATTGCAATACTAGTCTCCTTTCCCTTTCTTCGCTCTCGTAGTCACTTTTAACCTCCCTAAGATATTGTGCCTCCAAAGCCTTTTGGGAATTCTCAATGAATTCTTTCAAACCGGTAGATGCTTGCACATATTCATCAAAAAATGCATTCATTGATTCGCTTCTAGAGGTAGTGGTCATACCGGTGACAAAATGCGACTTTGTGTAAGCACCAATCCATTGATGTCTAATGCGATACATTTCATTTAACCAAACATGATCCTCAAGTTTGTACTTCTCGACCAATTCCTCCCATCTACCTTCAAATTCCGTGGGTGACAACGACTTGTACACACATGCATTAAAATCCGTTTTGAATTCCAGATATTTGGTGTACAAACTTGATAACTTCTCGGGAAATGTACTACTACTTATATGCCATGTACAATATAAGTGTTTTGTTTCGGGCATAACCGTGGCAATAACATTTCCCAAAGTAATGTATTGATCGGTAATTATTGTAGTGGGAGGTTTGTTGTCAACGGCTTCCATCCAAGTTTCTAAAACCCATTAATAAGAAGTCTCGGTCTTATCTCTCATGAGTGCAAATCCAAACAAAATATTTTGGTAATGGTGGTTCACCCCCGTAATAGGTATGAAAGGCATACAATACCTATTCGTTCGATAAGTTGAGTCGAACGTCACCACATCACCAAAATTCTTGTAAGCGTTCATGCATCGAGGATCAACCCACACCAAACCTTTAACACGATTCTCGTTATCCACATCCACTCGATAGACGAAATGACCAAACGCATTCTCTTGTTGTAACTTTCGTAACAAGACCAAGCCACACTCCGTATCACCGGAATCAAACACTCGGTGCCGAATATCCCGTATGACATTGCGTACATCTTGATTAGAAAACCCTAAATTTTCAATGCCTCCACATTTCTCACCAAGATATTTCATCACTTTACTCGTCTCGATCCCCGGTTTGTTAAACAACTCAATCAATGATCGGGTGATCGGATCGATGTTGCGCGATGTTTGAAAAAATTGTCGCTTATCCGGTGTTACCATGGCATGATTGTGTTTCAAATCAACCAAAGTTACCTTCCATTTGTTTACATTCACTAGGTGACATACGTACATTCGAGCACGACAATTCGTTCGTGGATCTACATCCATAATGCGTCGTTTTCCTTTATCACGATAATCCGATTCCGGTGCTACTCTTCCACCCTTCTTACAAATAAACAAACGGGATGATAGATCATGACTCCGTTGATGTTTATGAGTATTCCTAATTATTATCTCGAATCCGACATTTCGACCATAATTTCTATAAAAACTTTCTACCTCATCTAATGTATCGAAAATCATTCCAACACAAGGCACAACCTTATTAACATCTGTAAATGTAAAATCACAATTTTCGTTTCCAATATCCTCATCATCATCATTTTTTCCATCCTAACATCCTCATCATCAACATTTTTTCCCATCCTAACATCCTCATCATCATCAATTTTTTCCATCCTAATATCCTCATCTCCTTCATCATCATTTTTTCCCATCCCAAATTTCTCATCTTTTTCATCATCACCATCACTAATAATTATCTTGTTTTTACCCTTTCCACCATCATTTTTTCCCCACCAACATCATTAACATTCATTTTATCTTTATGAACATTGTAATTCACTCTACGTTTATGAACACTACTATAATAATTATCAATATCTACATCATCAACGAATAATTTAGGAGAAACATGAATTTTTTAACGGGCGGCGTAACATAATCATCACCATTACGTTCACTAGATGAACTAGAAGAGCTAAATAAAAATGAAGCCATTGAATAGAGCACTAACCTTAATTTTGGATGAATTTTTTAGCTCCAAACCCTTGAAATTCATTGGTGTTTTCTGCTATTTGAAAAAAGGAAATTGAAGAAGAAGACAAATTCTGTAACCTTAAAGGAAACAGATTTAACGCCTGCCGCATTGTTTCGTTGCGGCAGGAAGCCTTAAATGCGAACTACCGCAATGAAACATTGCTGCAGGTGGTTCATTTATTACCAGCCACCAACCATAATTAATGCCGTAAAATTTTTCTGAGCCACAACCAAACATTGCGGCAAAAAAAACTACCGCAATGGCTCATTGCGGCAGTAATTTAAGATTTTTTCTTTTTTTTGTTTAATTTTTAAATCTTCAAATATGCATCAAAATAATAAACTATATTAATTTTAACTTTAAAGTATCTTTAATAATGTATTATGGATATTTTTACATGTTATGTAGTTTAAATAATGATGGAATGACCTGTACATCTCAATCTTAGATAACTGTTGAAAAATAAATCAGGATGGTAACATTTTTTGTTATTTTTTCTATTTAAAATATTCAATATAAATTTTTTTTTAACGCTTTCATTCATTTTAACTTACATTAATGTTTTATGCTATTTTTTTCATTTTTAAGATTATAATAATATATATTATCATTATTTTCAAGTTTTGACTTTACATAACATTTTTTTCCTAAATTTGTTTTAAAAATTAATTAATTAATAATTTAAATGTCTCATTGTTGGAAGTCATTCCCATGTTCATTAACCCGTCTATACACATTTTATATGTTATTATCTATTAATTTACTATTTTTTATTAATTTTATAAATATACATATCAAATTACAATAATGTAAAATAATATGTAAGATAATTTTGCTTAAACTTGCAAGAGTACAAGTTGATGGAATAGCAAAATGTTTGTTTTATTTGGAAAAGGTAAAGAGTTCGAATCCAAAAGAATGGAAAAAGTTTGTTTTAATTTACTAGTTTTTATTAATTTTATAAATAAATATATATCAAATTAATAATTTTAAATAAAAGATAAGATAATATTGTTTAAATTACTGAAGTATAAGTTAGTGGAGTGGGAAAAGTTTTGTATAATTTCTAAAAGGTCAAGAGTTCGAATCCAAACTAATGCTATATTTTTTTAATTAAACAACTAATAAATACTGCCGTAATGAAGGATTGCGGCAGTTCTATTTTTTACTACTGCCGCATTGAAGAGTTGCGACTGTACTACCGCATTGAAGAGTTGCGGCTATCCTGGTGGCTGGTCCAACCAACGGTGGTTGTGGACAAAACCTCTATATATATATAGGCAACAGATCAATTAGGAACCAAGATTGATCGGGTAACTGGGTAACTTATCCACAGCCGTTAGATTGAAAACCTACACCATTTAACTACTTTCACGGATGGGACACACGTTGCTTTTTAATTTATTATTTCACAATTGCCTTACAACAGTTGAGCTTTTTTCAGTCTTTCAACACTATACTTACAAACTTTACAGACTTGTAGTTTTTATTGTATAAAATTTTAAGTTCTGTATTTAATAAAACAAAATTTTAGTTCTGTATTTTTCTGTATTTTTTATTGTATAAAATTTTTAAGTTCTGTATTTTAATAAAACAAAATTTTAGTTCTGTATTTTTCATCATGTGTGTTACAGTACGTGTTTGATTAAAATAAATTTTTATTTTTTATACTTTAATTAAATTTTATGTTATGTACAGAACATAATTTAAAATAAAACATTTAATATGAATAGAGTACGCGTAACGTGTCCATTTCATCTTAGTTTTACATATCTAAATTTTTTTATTTCAATTTAATAGAATAATATTTTTTAATTCATTTCAAATTTTACCATTTTTTACAAAATATTATATAGCATTAGATAGTAACATACATTTTAATTTTAACATAAATATTTACAAAACATTTAATTATTAACTTTTTTAATGTAACTGTCATGTTCTTTTTTTCATTTGCCCTGTCACCTAGGTCTTCGTATAAAATGCTAATCCATCTTATGTAATACTTAATTACATGAATCTATAACTTTTGCAAAAAATATTGTTAAACATAAAATGAATTTAAAGACAAAAAATGAATTAGAAATGAGGGTACTGTATACATAGATGCCTTTGTTCATATGCATTGCTTTTTTTAAAAAAATTACAGAACACAAGCTTTTTATAAGGATTTAAAATTCAAAAACAAGTGTACTGTATTTGGATTTAATATTTTTGAAATGTTGACATAAAATGAAGTATTGTATCATAAATTTAACTAAACTAGTTTAATGCCCGTGCTTCGCACACGGGAGTTCATAATTTAAATAAATTTTATTTTAAATTTTAATAAATTATGTGTAGTTTTATAATGTAGAAATGAAATATGATAGTAGTACTAAAAAGTTGCCTACTTTAATAGTTAAATATGTTAATTTCTTAAAGAACATGAGGTGTTTTGATATTTTAAATTACAATTAGTATAACAAATTATTAATACAATAATCAATTTTAGAAAGATCAAAAAATTGAACATTATTTTAGTAGTGTCAACTATATCATGTTTTATAACTGTAGTAGATAAAAAGAATAAATTAAAACAATTAAATCATAATACGGGGAAAAAAAGAAGTTAGTATGTTCTCACTCAATTTAAAGTTAAATTTTAAGTAAATACATTAAAGTCACATACACGCACAACACAGAAACACGTGGATAGATTTTAAGACATTTCCGATTACTCTCTGCCAAATCTTTGAAGCTAGGAATATGCCAATTTTGTCATCTATGGAGTAATTAAAAATTAATTAATAATTATCGACGATCCAACAGTACGGATGTCAATATATTTTTAATTTAGTGATATTACCAAAATTTTAAAAATTAAAAAAAGAATTTGGATAATGAAATTAGTAGTCAACTATTGAACTGCCAAGAAAAATGACACACATCATTAAACAAAATAATTTTTCACAAAATTAAACAAAATCATTAAAATAAAATTGTTTATTTATTTTAATTAAATTAAAATAATTTATTTAAGTAATTTGTTATCATTAAACAAAATTTAAAATAATTTAAAATTTATGCAAGAAAATAATTTTTGGCAAGAATGTTTTAATTGGATGACCCTCGCGGACCTATTATAATTATAATTGATAATTGTTAGAAAGGAAATAATTTTTGGAAACAAAATAATTCGTGTTTTGTCAAGGAATTTTTTTTTGGAAAGAACATTTTAATTGGTTGGCCCTGGCGGGCCCATTATAATTATAACCAATTATTTGGCATGTAATAATAACAACTGCCAAGAAAAATTGACAATTGTTAGAAAGGAAATAATGTTTGGCAAGAAAATAATTTGTGTTTTGTGAAGAAAATAGTTATTTTAAAAAAAAGAATTTGGATAATGAAATTGGTAGTCAACTATTGAACTGTCAAGAAAAATGACACACATCATTAAACAAAATAATTTTTCACAAAATTAAACAAAATCATTAAAATAAATTGCTTATTTAGTTTAAATAAATTAAAATAATTTATTTAAGTAATTTGTTATCATTAAACAAAATTTAAAATAATTTAAAATTTGTGGAAGGAAATAATTTTTGGCAAGAATGTTTTAATTGGATAGACCTGGCGGACCCAATATAATTATAATTGACAATTGTTAGAAAGGAAATAATTTTTGGAAACAAAATAATTCGTGTTTTGTCAAGGAATTTTTTTTTGCAAGAATGTTTTAATTGGATGGTCCTAGAGGGCCCATTATAATTATAACAAATTATTTGGCATTAACAATAACAACTGCCAAGAAAAATTGACAATTGTTAGAAAGGAAATAATGTTTGGCAAGAAAATAATTTGTGTTTTGTGAAGGAAATAATTATTTGGCATTTTGGAATATTTTAATTGGATGATCCTGGCGGGCCCATTATAATTATAACCAATCAAAATCATTTGTTAACAATTTTTGATTTTATCAAGGAAATAATTTTTGGCTTGTATTATCAAGGAAATAATTTTTGGCAAGAAAATAATTTGTGATTTGTCATGATTTGTATTTTAGGGTTTTGGTACATTGGGTGATGGGGATTGTTTAAAATGGTAGGCAATAATTCTAATTTGATCTATTTACGTATTTATTTAATATTAGATTATAGCCCGTGCTACGCATGCGTTAGTTTAAATTTAAATTTTATAATAATTATGATATATAATAATAACGATTAAATAAAGAAAATAACTTTATATTTAAGATCAAATAAAATAATATTGAAAGAAATAATATTAATAAAATATTATTTTATATATTATAACAAATGCAATCAAAGATAAAATTATTTAAATTTTCTATATTTGTTATTATGTGATAATATGTATAAATAAGCTTACCAAAATTAAAAGATTTATTCAAATTTTCATTAATAATCTTACCATAAATATTAAGAGAATATATTAATAGTATTTAAATTTCTATACAAACTTTCTTTAATTAACAATGGATCAAATACTGAATTTGGATCTTTCCCAAACGTAATATGGATACCAAACCTAAAAATGGATTATCCAGTGGGTCAAAATCAATACAAAATTTTGTCCAAGCCTAAATATGGATACCAAACCTTAGGTAAGGGCTATCCACTAATTTATAATATATAGATATATAATCTATCTATACTATACTATTAAAGCCGAAACATTGAAAGTTTTGGTTTTCTCTTAAGTTTTGGTTTTCACTCTAATTATTTAATTTTAAATTATTTATAATATAAAACAAATCAAATAAATTCCGTTATTGTCTTTAATCCTAAATAAAGAGTAATATTTTATATTTACACCATTACCCGTTAACAACAAATTTACATTAAATTTTATATTATTAGTTCTAATCAATACATATCATTTATTAAATAACTATTATTATTATTATTAATTTTATTAATTAATATTACAAAGTTAAATTCCATAATAAAATATTATACTCTATTTTATTTAATCACATAATTTTAAAAGTATTTAAAAGTAACCCGTGCTTTGCACTATATTAAAGCCGAAACATTGAAAGTTTTGGTTTTCTCCGGAGTTTTGATTTTCACTCTAATTATTTAATTTTTAATTATTTATAATATAAAACAAATTAAATGAATTCCGTTAAACCAATACAGAGTAGTATTTTATATTTACACCATTACTAATACAGCTAAACTTAAAACATCCGTTGCCTTACAGAACTCTAATTCTTCTAAACCTCATCTGCGCAATCTTCATCAATTCAATACACAATCTTCTTCGGCTTTTCTCTTCTTTTTCAACACCATATATCAAACATAAATACTTTTCACATGGCCGTTAGATCTAATAATAATGAATATTCTTTATTTAAATCCCTCTTCCAAAGATCAAGGTTCAAATCCCATCAACAACAAATTCACATTAAGATTTTATATTATTAATTCTAATCAATACATATCATTTATTAAACTATTATTATTACTAATAAATTCGTAATAAATTATTCTCTATTTTATTTAATTATATAATTTTAAAAGTATTTAAAAATAACCCGTGCTTCGCACGGGCTATAAGCTAGTACTATTATATTAAAGCCGAAACATTGAAAGTTTTGGTTTTCTCCTAAGTTTTGGTTTTCACTCTAATTATTTAATTTTAAATTATTTATAATATAAAACAAATCAAATAAATTCCGTTATTGTCTTTAATCCTAAGTAAACTAGGTAATAATCCTAAGTAAACTAGGTAATAATTGGTAGTTTGGTAGTTTGGTTCAACCCTATTTTTTTAGCCATAATTTTAGTTCAACTAAAAATAAATTTAATTAATATTTTATCTACCTAAAAACATTCTCGGGTAAGCAAAGATTTATCCGAGAGTTTTGATCGAGAGGAGTGGCGTGTATGTGCGTGTTTTTTTAATTTTATTAACAGGAGAGTGTTTTGTGTGTTTTTTTACATTTTTTTTGTTATTAATAATAGAGATTTAAGCAAATCAAAGAGTGACCAAAATGAGTAACTAACAAAAGAATACCAAACCGACAACCAAAAAATCCTATTTTGCTTATAATAGTATTGAACTAGGGGATGCTTATAATAGTACTGAACTAGGGGATAATTGTTAGTTTGGTTCAACCCTATTTTTTAATATTAAAAACCATATTAAACAAATAACAAATTACACTATAACAAATTAAAATTAATATTTATAATATTATATTACACTATAAACAAATTACAAAAAATTAAAAGCAACCCGTGCTTGGCAAATAAATTCCGTTATTGTCTTTAATCCTAAGTAAACTAGGTAATAATCCTAAGTAAACTAGGTAATAATTGGTAGTTTGGTAGTTTGGTTCAACCCTATTTTTTTTAGCCATAATTTTAGTTCAACTAAAAATAAATTTAATTAATATTTTATCTACCTAAAAACATTCTCGGGTAAGCAAAAATTTATCCGAGAGTTTTGATCGAGAGGAGTGGCGTGTATGTGCGTGTTTTTTTAATTTTATTAACAGGAGAGTGTTTTGTGTGTTTTTTTACATTTTTTTTGTTATTAATAATAGAGATTTAAGCAAATCAAAGAGTGACCAAAATGAGTAACCAACAAAAGAGTACCAAACCGACAGCCAAAAATATCCTATTTTGCTTATAATAGTATTGAACTAGGGGATGCTTATAATAGTATTGAACTAGGGGATAATTGTTAGTTTGGTTCAACCCTATTTTTTAATATTAAAAACCATATTAAACAAATAACAAATTACACTATAACAAATTAAAATTAATATTTATAATATTATATTACACTATAAACAAATTACAAAAAATTAAAAGCAACCCGTGCTTTGCACGGGTTATAAGCTAGTATTTATTAAAAATGATATGTTCTGTATCTATAAACTTGTTATGTATTTGTAGACATAATTCACATGGATATAGTAAGTCTCGCTATCTTTTTTTTAGAAGCAGCTACGTTCTATATTTTTTATTCAGTTCATAAAATAACATGTTCACTCTTTCTATAAAAAGTAATTTTATAAAATAAAAAACAAAAATATGTGTTCGGTATATTATGAAAAATTAAAAAAAAAATTGTTCTGTATTTATTAAATTAAAAGCTTGTATGTTTAAAAGGAGGAATATTGAATAGAAAAAAAATATGATCTATATTTATAAAAAAAAATTGAACGGAAAAGAGTACAAAATTATCAAAATTACTAAATAAAGTAATAAATAAAATGAAACACAAAAAGTATTAAAACTATGAGAATAGTTCAAAAGTTTTATACAACATGACAGTTTTTTAAGATGTGTAACTGTTTCCTGGTTTTTGTCTGTGTTACGTGACTATCAACATAGTTAAATCTCATCCATTCATTTCACTTTTTATTGAAGGATTATGATTGCGGTTCCTAAGTTACTCACTAATTCTAGTTCCCCACCGAACGGCCCTTATATATATATATATATATGAGCCTATATATATATATATATATATATATATATATATATATTCCTAATCTAACATTTCAAGCTAATCTAATAACCAAACTAGGGGTACCCCAATATAAAAAGTGTCTAAAATTCTTGGCTCCATTCAGCAAAAAAAATAAAATATATTGTTCACTGCTGACGTGGCAGTGACGTCAGCGTGAACAATTTTTTTTTTGCTGAATGGAGCCAAAAAATTTAAACACATTTTGTGAAGGTGCCCCTGGCGGGGCCATTAGAATGAATGAAATATAATTTATTTAGTGTTAGCTTCTAGTTTCTATTTAAGAATTTGTTTCTATTTGATACTTTTCCTATATATATATATATATATATATATATATATATATATATATATATTTATATATAAGTAAATAAGAACGATGATGGGTCACGATATAAGTGGAGATAATGAATTATAGATATTATCTATACTAGCTTATAACCCGTGCGATGTACAGGTTTCTTTTGATATGTTATAATTTTTTTATTCTATAATTATGTTTTTATATAATCATTAATTTTAAAATTATTTTAATATTAATTTAATAAAATTTAAAGTAAATTTAATAAATGATTTGCATGATAAAATTTATATAATAAAATTTTAAATTAAATATGTCGTTGACGAGATTCGAACCTTGAATATTTAGTAAAGTAATTTAATCATTAAATATATCTTATAATTACATCTAAAGATTCTTATTAATTACTAAAAATCAAATGGTAATATGGTGTCATATTTTTGGGTATACATTAATGATTATAAATTTATGTTTTAAATTAAAAGGTAGTGTATTTAATTAGAAAAGAAATATTAATGATTGGAAGATTATAATTACAAAATTATGTTTTAAATTAAAAAGTAGCATGTTTTAATTGGAAAAGAAATATTACTGATTGGAAGATACAATATTTTAGATGTGTATAAAGGGTAATATGTTCAATTAAAAGTAAACGTCTTTTAAATTGATTGAAAGATAAGATATTTTAGGTATTTATTAAATTTTAGTTAATAGTACAATTATGTTTTTATATACTCCCTCCGTCCCAGCCAGTTCTTTACATGGCGGCTGGGCACGGAGGTCAAGGATAGTGGGTGTAAAGTGGGTGTAATATTGTTAAAATAAATGAGGTAGTGGGTGTAATAGTGATTTTATTGTTAAAATAAGTGAAGTAGTGGGTGTAATAGTGATTTTATTGTTAAAATAAGTTAAGTAGTGGGTGAAATAGTGTAAAGTATTGTTAAAATAAGTGAAGTAGTGGGTGTAATAGTGTTAAAACTTACTATTTTGGGTAATGTAAAGAAATGGTGGGACGGCCCAAAAAGGAAATTGTAAAGAAATGGATGGGACAGAGGGAGTAACTATCAATTTAATAAAATTTTAAATTTTAATTTAATATAATTTAATATACTCATATTTACGTAATACTAATATTTTCTTATTATAAACAACGTATGGAGATTTTTAATATATTTTATTAATAATTGAAAATATGGTTTGATATTTTTGGGTATATATTAATGATTGTAAGATTAGTTTAAAAAAAGTATTTTAATTAGAAAAAAAATATTAATGATTTGAAGATATGGTACGATTGATGTTTTTATAAAAGGTAATATCTTCAACTAAAAGTAATTGTGAAAATGGCAATGACTAATTACCATTACTTATATTATGTCATTATTTATTTTAATAATTAGGATAACCAAACCGAAAACCAAACCGACCAAACTTTCAATCTTTCGGCTTTAATATATTAGTATAGATAGATTAAACAAAATTGCTCGTATTGTTTATAAAAAAGGAGAAATTTTAGTTAGATACAATGTAAAAATTAAAAGATATCGTTCTTTACTTGAAAAGGGAAATTAATTAGTTAGTGAAAAATAGAAAAGGTAATATGTTTAATCTGAAAAAGGAAATTATGTAATGAATTAGTTGTTAAGTAAGGATAAATAAGTAAAATCAATAGGTACCGACCAACCAACCAATCTTTTAATGTTTCGGCTTTTATATAATAGTATAGTGTTTGCACTAAATCACGCAAGCGTACGTGGTCACAAGTAATATATGAATAAGTTCGTTCCCACAGAGATCTGGTAATGGTTTTAATTCAGTAGATGTACCTATGCAACAATGTATGGTTTTTATTCGCTTCTAAGACAATTAACAAATTTGGGTTTAATAAACTAAATTAACTAAGAATTAAATTAACAAGCTAAGAATTAACTAACTAACGAGAATTGGAATCGAATTACTTCTGCAAGAGGAAACATGGGATCCTAACTTCATTAAATACTTTGCTTAGATCTGACGCCTTTAATCACTACATGCAATGATTATGATATCTGATCGGACAACACGAAACAAGTACACGCTACCTCTCAATATACGAATACCAAACTAAACATACATCCACAAAAGAGATAGAAGATGAATAGACACCAATTATGCTTAGACCCTATATGTCTATAGAATTTGAAAATATAACGGTTGAAGAGCAAGTTATCCATAAAGATCACATAGGGCAATACAAGTATTCTCATCTCATACTACGAATCATGTTGATAAACAATCATGAACCTATGCTAGCATGGCAAGTTCTAAATCTCAAGATCCACTTTCACTTCACAAGAGATTAACAGATTAGATGTTAGCTACGCATCTAACAATTAAGCACAACCATACAAGGATATCAGATATACATCACACACAGATCTTTAAAGCATCAAGATACTAAAGCTCCATAAATAAATCCGTTAGAATCCCATGACAACGATTAGTTCATAATCAAACCGCTCGTCATCATGGGATCTGATGAAACCATGATAAAAACAAAGTATGAGAAGATACAAATAAACCTAAGTAATTGATATGTAATGGTCATCCCAATTACAATGGTAGGATGTGTTTATATAGGCTCTATATTTCTTTCCCAGCAAGAAATTACCTTCTATTACAATTAGAATTCGATTAAGGTACCAAAAACTGCCCAAAATACAATTAGAACTTGAAAATGGCAAAACAGTAATTTCCCTGCTCCCATCTGTCTGCTTGTCGTGCTTCCTAAGCCCACCACATGTAGCCTGCTCGTGTAAGACCTGTTCCATATCGTAGGAAATCTCCCAAGCTTCGCGTGGACAGTAAGATCGCTGAAATCGGACTTCTAGAACTCCAGATATGGCCAAAATAATGTAGACTGCGCAACCTTCACTGAAAATCCGAATTTTAATCAGTTAAACCTCCAAAAACGATAGAAGCATCCACTTTAATCGACATTCTTGCAAACCTGCACAACTACACAAAACACATCAAAACTATAAGAAACTTGAGTCCAAGACAATCAATTTAAGCCGATATGGAACGATATAAAATCCACTTATCACACCCCCAAACTTAAACCGATGCTTGTCCTCAAGCATAAACAATTAACTAACTAACTAGTACCACTTCCGTAGGTGATCACGGTTGCATTTGGCATATGCAACAAGCCCTTTAAACCCCTAGGCAGCCCTAGTGGACGAGTAAGGTCTCGTGAGGGCCTATAGCGAATGTACCCACAAAATCTATCTAACCTAATAATGCAAAAATAATGCAATGCATGAATGCCACTAATATGAAAAATGCAAATGTAACATCCCAGGTTTTTTTAGATTAATTAAGTAAATAATTTGATAATTCAGTATTAATAATTTAAGATTTAAAATTACAGCATTTTTCAATTTTAGAGGAGTTATTGTAGAAAGTCATTAAAAATAGAAGATTTATAGGTTGTAACTCATAATTGATTTTTAAGTTTTGAATTTTGGCTAAAGATTAGTAGTTTTTTTTTTATAAAGGAGGATGTATCACTAAAGATTAATTAGTAATTAGTAATAATAATTAGATATAGTATAAGAAAAAAAAAAGAGAGACATCAGTTACGGAAAATTAGAAAACCCTAGCAAGAAAATTCAATTGGGCAAAGAAAGAAAAAGAAACGTAGAGAGAGAGGAAGAGAAAAGAAACGCCGAGAGAGGAAAAAGATAGAGATAGAGAAAGAGAGAGAGAAGAGAAGATAAACATGAGAAGAAGAACACTAGAGGAGAAGAGCAAGAGAAGAGGAATACTCATAACAAGATTAAAAAGAAGGGGTAACGATTCTTTATTTCTTTTGATATTCTTGTTAATTCATGTGTACTATGTTTAATTGATTTTGATTATGTTAAGGATTTTTGTTAGTCTCTTAAGTTTTGTATATGTGTTGATATCATATATGTATCCATGAGTTCTTTGTTATATTCATTGTCTTAGTATGATTAGTCCGATTTTGTATGCTAGTATGTTTGGATTCTGAATTCTTGTAAAATTCGTATAGGATTCGTTATTCATCGAAATTTTATGAAATTAGTCTTTCTGAAAAGGTATTTGAATTATCTACAACTTTTCTTCTTTAACTTTTCTGAAATTCTGTATGTAAATTCGTGTTTTCTGTGATTTTGTGATCTGACCTGCTTGTTTTCGAAACTGAGTGCCCAACTTTGAAAATTCATAGCAAATTGAGTTTTTATCCAAATATTATGAGCGATATCATTCTGGAAAGATATTTTCTAGCTCTACGTTTTTCGTTTACATTCCTTCGTCAAATGTTGTGATTTTGAAGTCTTAAACAACAAAATATTAGAGAAGTCACGGTCTGATTCCGTTCTGCAGTCCGCAAATATCCACTTTCTGAATTCGTTACTTGTTTGTTTTTATCGAGCCTTATCATTCTGGAAAGGTCTCAGAATTGTCTACGTTTTTCGTGCTTTATGATTTTTCAAATAAAATCATTTTCATAGAGTAATTTGCCAATTTCCAGAACTGATCAGGGCTGATTTTGTTAACAATGGTCTATTTTGTAAGATATTTTGGTGTGTGATTTTTGGAATTTTCTTTGAGTAAGTTATATGTAGCGCCGCATGAGTTCTATTAAGGTGTGTGCTTGTTTGCTATATTTGATTGTTAATAGATAATGAATTAATATTTAGGATTGGTTGTGGTTTTATTTTCAGGGGTACGATATCGACATCGAGGTAAGTAACTTTTCGTTGCTCATTAGTATTGTTAAATCTATTTTTATTCGATTAAATATTGTTTTATTCGAAATATGTGATCGATTTGAATTATGAAAATTGTGTCATCGAAAATCGATTTTAGAAAAGATTTTTATAAGAATCCCCAGTTTTAGTTGCGTATCGAATCATAGAATCCGGTCACTGGATAGTGTGACTTATAGAACTAGTTTACGCACGTTCCGGAACACATAGATACCTTGTTGAGTTTGACTTAACGAGGGACGTAATCTAGCCCCCATCGAACTATAGAAGCCGTGTCACTGGCATAGTGTGACCGTAACTTAGAACTGTGGGAATATAATGTGATTTTACTATTAAAATTGTTTTATCGATTTACAGCTTTAGAACTTTTGTTTTTTTTAAAAGTATTATTTTTGAGCCGTCGGACGATGGTTACTTGCTGGGCTTTGCAGCTCATTGTTTTAATATATTTCAGGTTACTAATCTTTGGATCGAATAAGGACGTGAACTTTGTGGAATTTCTTGTCATTTGATTTGACACAATTTGTTGTTGTGCTATTAGAATTAATTGTTTTGTTAAGTGTAAGACATTGATTATTGAATTTGTGAAGCTGCATTTTTAATTAGATTGTTTCAGATTATTGTGTTGACTTTGGGTTTGACTTTCGTTGAATTTGGATTTATTGAATAAAGAATTGTATTTTATTTTAGTTGAGAATTTAGAAATAATTGTCTGAAAATTCGGGTTTTTTGCAGTATGTGACAACCCGGGTCAAATCCCGAGTCTTTTTCGAAAATCGGGTCGAGTCCCGATTCCAAATCCGAAATAAGCCAAAGCATACTGGCCCAAATGCAGCCAACTTGGGTAGTCCACAAGCCCACCACAGGCCCCCAAAAGATCATGATTTGTTGGTGCAATTAGTAGTAGTACTTTGCCTTATAAACTGAACAGAAGTCCCAAATCTCCTCGATGTGGGACTCGGGTGTTACAAACTCCCCCACTTAAACTCCTGACGTCCTCGTCAGGCCTAAACGGATATCCCATAGGTCCAAGATCGTTCCTCCCTAGCCATTGTGGGATAATACCGGCTGGCTTCGTGTCCCCACCTCCGGACCTCTGTCCATTGTGGGATAATACCACCGACCTTCGTGTCCCCACCTCCGGCAACTTGACGAATCAAGCTTTCAAGAGTCGGCTCTGATACCATATGTGACAACCCGGGTCAAATCCCGAGTCTTTTTCGAAAATCGGGTCGAGTCCCGATTCCAAATCCGAAATAAGCCAAAGCATACTGGCCCAAATGAAGCCAACTTGGGTAGTCCACAAGCCCACCACAGGCCCCCAAAAGATCATGATTTGTTGGTGCAATTAGTAGTAGTACTTTGCCTTATAAACTGAACAGAAGTCCCAAATCTCCTCGATGTGGGACTCGGGTGTTACAGCAAAGATCCCCTTCAAACTAACCAAAACCAACTAGCAAGCAAATATCTCAAAGAATGCAACTAAATCCAAATAGAGCTCGACTAAGTCCCCGTATACTAACAATACATGAACAGAAACGTGCGTGTGTGCGATGCTCATCAGAAATACTCCCAACACTAGGTCAAAAATCATACCTATTCTTCGCCAAGACAATCACAGGTTTATAAATAGAATAGACTGTAGACACTTCATAACTTAGAAACACCTCCATCCTAATTCAAGTTAGCCAGGAATTCATGCTTTATTACTACACTACAACACATAATACTATATATAATACGCATGCTTATTTAACCGTGCAATGAATGAGATCCCAAAAGGCTTATACAATAATACCCATGTAGCGAGTGTTAAGTCAGCAGTCCCAAACCACAAGGCTTTAGGTTACTAGGACTAAGTCCCCTAAGACTTAATTACTCCAGTATTAAAGAGCTCACTCTGGTTAATTTTGCATTTAACAATTGAACTTTTGACTCTTTTTTTTTTCTTCTGAATTTTTTTTTTCTCTTTTTCTGATTTTTTTTTTCATGCAATCTGGAATGAGCATTCTCATTTCCAACCCTAGACTACTCATATAAATATGAGCCGGCTACTAGCCATTTGACACCTAGCCATTATTTGACAAATATTTACAACTAGCATGAAATCTCTGGTTTTCCCCAAACTTAGACTTAAGTGCTCGTACGCCGTCAAGGGAATAACGAAAATTCTTAATATAATCAAGTGATTAAATCTCAAAACATCCAAACAAGCATGACCCTAACCTAGCCTAAAAGCACCCAATGAGACTGTGTAAAAGTTTTGTTCCTGTAACATGCAAGTCAATTTCGTAGGAACTATAAATCAACCCTCTACTCATCATTACCACACTCAATTAAACATATACCTACCAATCAGAATCAGCTCGTCCTAAGGGATCATGAAATATGCATGCCATGAAAATGCAACTAACATGAACTCACATGGTATACAAAAATAAAAATAGAATGTCCTATATGAAACACACATAAATAATACGAACATACATGCATGAATTACACCAACTAATATGCAAAATATGATATCTATATGAACACAATAACTCACATAATCACAACTAATTACATATACATTACTTATTCCCCCAAACCACCCCCAAACTTAAAAGATTCAATGTCCGCATTGAATGGAAGTAAATACGAGGGATAGTAGGAAACATACCTAAAAATACCGAAACACGTGGGTTGCCTCCCATGAAGCGCTGTCGTTAACGTCATTTAGCCAGACAAATATGATTCAAATCATGGTGGCTCGAAGATCGCATTCGACTTGTCCTTAGTAGAAGGACCATTCACCCATTGTTTGACAACCTTCTTGCTATCTTAATTCCCACATCTGTTCTAAATCAAACTTCACTTTAACTCTTCCTCCAATCGATTTTTTCTTTTTCTTCTTCACACCTCTAAGGTGTTTATGCTTTACAGTTGATTGATAAGAACACTCTTCTACCTCATCATCCATGATCCACCTTCTTAACACATTATTTGGACACACTTTAAAAATAACCAACTCATCATTCAGAAGGACAAACTTCAAATGGGATGGAAGTTTTCCGAGCTTGACATTCGAGAGATCTCGAACTGAAGAACTTTCAATGGAATCACTGATGCGATGCTTTAGCATGTGTGTCCGACTTTTCACTCAACAACTGATCAAACTTCTTTCTCTGACCCGTATCAACCATTTCCACACTGAAACACTCTTCATCCTCTGTCGGAAATTCCATGGCCTTGAATACATTAAAGGTGATGTTCTGGTCTTGCACCCTCATGGTGAGTTCCCCTTTCGGCACATCGATCAAAGTATGACCCGTAGCTAGAAAAGACCTTCCCAAGTTTATGGGAATCTTCTTATCTTCTTCGAAATCTAGAATCACAAAATTAGAAGGAAATATGAGCTTATCAACCTTCACCAAGACATCCTCCACTATACCCCTCGGATAAGTGATAGATTGATCAGCCAATTGCAAAGAGATGTTGGTTGGCTTCGGCTCCGGTAGACCAAGTTGCTTGAAAACAGACAAGGGCATGAGATTAATGCTAGCTCCCAAACCACATAAGCATTTTTCAAAAGACTGTTAGGTCCAAATGTGTTGTAGAGGGGGGGTGAATACAACTTTTCGAATATGAGAAGCAATAAATACGATGCAATAAATGAACACGCAGATTCAAGGAATATATTTCTTATATATAACTTGAAATGGTTGCTACAACATTCATTACAAAGTATAACAGAAGTTCAGAGAGAGGTGAATGATTCTAAGCTCTGTGAATGTACTCTCTCTCTTTTTCTTGTGTTTTCTCAATTATAGCTCTCTAAAATAAACATCACACAAGTACTTCTATTTATACTACATGTAATCTATGTCCTGTAGTCTTCAAAGACTAAGATATACGTGGCCCAATGATGTCCACATAAATCTTGCCTTATCTTGAAAGCTTGGAAATCTGCCAATCAGAAGATGCCATGTGTCATGTTGAAGCTGCACTCTAAGTAGAACTTCTACTTGAGAATTTCTACTTAGCCATCTCGAATTTCTAAGTAGAACTTCTACTTAGAAATATTCTACTTGGTCATCTAGAATATTTAGTACTTGGAAAATATTCTGGTCTTCAACTTGAAACTTCAATGCACATCTTGAACTTGTGATATCTTCATGTCTTCTTTATTCTTCAGCAAGCTCTTGAACATGGATCTTTATTACTGACATAAACTTGCTATCAATGTCCTGACACTTGATGCACTGGTCTGGTTCATAAGTGACTAGTCTTGATAGTGTTTCTGCTTCTCGAATAAATTACCATATTCACTTAGTAACTTGGCTTTCCAATGTTCGCTTTCCTTCTTGTTCACTTGAAATCAATTGGTTTTGTTGATACTGATAGTTATGATCTTGATTCTCGATTTCTCAAATCACTGAGGCATGAACAACTTTGACTTGAACTTCTCTCAATGATTTCTTCTTGGCTTGATCATAGTTAACATGTTCAATTGTATCAATTACCTTGTCTTCATATAGTGTTGATTTCTTGTGACTTCTTGTTCTTGATTGTCTTCTGGTTAAGTATCTTTTCCTTTAATTGAGTTACATTAGTTATAGTGTTATAAGTTTATACACTCTGCCTTTCAATCTCCCCCTATTTGATTGTCTAACAATGACATTCAAATTAATGAAGGATAACTCAACTAAACAATGAGACGAGAAAAGATAATTAACATTACAGTCTTGAATAATATACAACTGAAAAGTACTTGAAAACAATACAAAGAACTTAAACTAGAAACAGAATTCGAACTTTGAATTAAAGATCATTTGAGTGATTCCTATCACCTGGATTATTTCATACCTTTTAGTCAAACTTATATCACCTTATTGGATTCACTCTAAGGTGAATTTTCCTCAAGTGAGTTAAAGCAACCGAAAGACATGAAGTTTTTCCAACTTCAAGTTCACACCACTCTGACCTTTAACCCTAATTCCGTTTCCTCTTCCTAGCTTCAGCAGCTTGGTCTTTCTCTTCTTTCTGCCATCTGCGCTTCTCCTTCTGCTGCTGTTGTTTCTTATATACTGGATCACGAAGCTGCGTCCACCTAGCATTCAACAAACTTACTGCTTCCATTTCTAGAGGATTCTTGGGCTCTGGGTAAGGATGTTTGAAAAGCCTTCTGAGTTTGTCCACCTCCTGAGTAGTCCTGATCTTTGGAATGTCCTCAAAGTTCTTCATTATAAGCTGAGGTTTCCAATGAGCTTTATCAGCTTTAAACTGACAATAGATCATTTTGGGATAGCCCTTGACACGGTTAGTATTGTGGATACTAGCCGTATCTTTCTCCATTCGCTTCTTTTCCACTGCTACTTCAGACAGGTAACTAACGAGTCTCTGCTTTTCTTCCACATACTTAACTTCCACTTCGTCCCACTTGAACACATATAATACTCTCTCCAGAAATGCAGCATCTTGAGTCTGTAGCAGCCAATTTCTACTCATATGCAAGATTGTTTTATTCTGGTCTGCATCTATGAATACTAAGGCATCAGCTGTATCATCAACATAAGAGTGTATCCAGTATACACCATCTCTTCCTGGAACGCCAACTGTCTCCCTTATCTCTCCTTGTTCCAGTGCTCCAGAAGGAAGAGTCAGAGCTTCATCTACATTCTTCATTGCTTGAAGAATATTCCATTTCTTCTCTATCAGCTCCGGCTCAATCTTCACGTTATCGAGAGGGTTTGGAGCAATGATATCACACTTCCACACCTCATTGCTCTTCATGAATATGACTCTTTCAATGATCTTCACTGATTTATCTTTAAGCTCATAAGCGAATCCCTTACTCATCATTTGTCTACAGACGGCTTTAAGAGATTCCACTGAAAGTTCCATTAAATCCTTTTCCTCCATGCTAACCCTCTTCAATTTCTTGTCAACTACCATCCGGACAACATTAGGATATGTTGAGAATTCTGGACCCTTGTCCTCTGCTAGCTGCATTAACTGATCCCTATACAGAATGCTTAGCTTCTCAGATTGAGAGTATTGAATTTTTGTTGCTAGCAAGAACAACTCTGACGCAGATCTTCTCGTTATGAATTGGTCATCCACATATAGGAAAGACATTGGGACTCCTTCTACCAAAGACAATATAACCTGCCACTCCTTAAGCGTTGCATTATATCCAACCCTGACTTTAGAAATTAATCTCTTCAATGCACTTATGTAGTCCGCAGCCATTGGATTCTGCAAATTCAGATTGTAGAACAGATCATCTGCCTCCTTGTTATGAACTCCTTTTGCACAGGGTCCCATAAATATCTTCCTTGCTTCATCCCACTTCTGCCCTATCCTTTTCTTGTCCAGATCAACTTGAGGATCAGCTAGCCTTGCAAGCTCATAATCGTACTGCTTCCCTTGTAGCTCCACTTTCTTTTCTAGAAACGCAGCACTTTCTTGCATCATCTTCATTTTAAAGAACTCAGCTTGTTCCAAGGCTAAATGTTGAGACTTAAGGGTTTCCTCATCAACAGTAACTTCTTCAGGCATTCTGAAAGACATCCCAGCACCTCCACCTTGATCCTTCAACGATCTCTTTATAGCATGTTCCAAAGGTATGTCTTCCATATCAGAATCTGAGTCATGTGCCTTCTGTACTGTTTCCTGATGACTCAGGTCAACGAATGGCTCATCTTGCTCAACCGCTATTGCCTTACCCTTTCTCCTCCTCAGAGCCTCTTGATCAATAGACGGCTCAATTTCTATTTCCTTGACAAGATCAGCATGTTCTTCAATTTCTTCGATATGAACTGCCTGCTGTCTCGTCTCCTTTCCACTCTCCCCCTTAGGTGAGTTATCCTGAACTCCACCTTGATCTTCAGATCCACCAGCTGCATAAGAACCTCCAAAACCAGAACCATAGGCTCCCGCTCCACTAGCACCACCTGCACCAGCATCGGGGGGAGGTTACTGCGGCTCGAAACACTCCGGGGGCACAAAACTTCTGATTGCGAACATCACTCTACTGATCTCCACAGTCATTGTATCCATTGTAGTCTCCATTGCTCCCATCCTCTCATTCAGAGTGTTTCCCAAGACACCACCAGCATGGCCCAAGTCATTAACCTTGTTTGTCAAAACATCAAACGCTGTAGCTTGACTTACCATTCGTGCTGCGTAGTCATCAAGAGCCCTTTGATTGTTTCCAATGTTAATCCCTAACTGCCCCATCGTCTGCCCGAACTGCTTCATCTGATTTTCCATAGAAGTCATACGTGTATCAAGATTTTCAATGTTAATGGACGGTGTTTGGTTTAGGTGACCTCGCTCTAATACTCGTTCTGTTAGTATTTGGCGCTCGGTTTCGGGCTTTAAAAATGAAGGTCCCTCTCTCCCTAACCTCTCACACACACTCCCTGTCTCACGCTCGTGTATGTCTTCAATGAGTGATCCAAAATATGAAGCAGTACCTGCAGAAACTGGATAAGCAATATAATTGGCAGTTATGGGATCAATTTCTGTTGGTTCCTGAGTTGGAATCTCAGGCTGAGAGGCTGCAAAGTGTTCTTGTACAACATCAGAACCGATCCTCTTTGCAGCATCAGTACGTACCGGTGAAGGTACGGCTGAAGTTCTTAAAGCTTCATGTCCTTTTGAAGCAACAGTATCTTCAAAAGGTACATAATCCTCACCAAAATCCCTATGTGCAGATTGTTCAAGGGGAGAACCACTCTCGTGAGGTGGAGTGGTTGCGTGTGACATACTAGGGTTTGACTGAGGTTTAGAAGTAGCAGCATGAGAAAATTTGGCTTTCTTTCGAGTAAGAGGCTGCTCTTCGGGGTCACTCTCCTCATCATATCCTACATCTACATGTGCTGGCTGTTTGGATTCCGATGACAGGGGTGACAGAGAATTAGAAATATAGCTCTCACCCTGGGATAGATCCTGCGGGCTAGCAGTCTCTTGGGTCTCGGAATCAGATACATAGGAAGAGGAATGAGTAGTATGCAGAGAGAGATTACCTGATTCATTACCTTGTTCGTCATTGCTTTGCTCATCAGGAATCTCTTCAAATGCCTCAGCATGAGCAGACCGATTCTGAGTATATGATGAAACTTGCGATGATTCCGCCAAAGTGGTAACTCCCTCATCATATGTAAGCCACGTTTGTAAGGTATCAGGAATTGACATCGGTTTTCTACGATGTTTATTCTGATTAGCAATTGTTGAAAGTGACTTAGTGCCCATCCCTAGTGGTGCAGATGTTTGACTTCTGGCAAAACTCTGTTTAATAGCAAGAGCATCCTTCGGTATTAAATCATTAATCAGCATTTGTAGGAACCGAGGAAACCAGCAGACAACATCTGTTGTGTTGAGGTCTCTGCTTGCAGGAGATCCCATTACAGCCACTATCTCAGAGAGAACTATGCGTCCATAATTTATATCCAGGTCTCTTGCTAGGGCAATTCCAAAGGTTTGCATGGGAATGGGAATTTGATGGAAATCGCTTTCTCGTGCTCGAAAACATCTTGTGATAGCCTCGAAAAAGTAATTCCATTCCACATGAAAGTATTGTTTTTGGATGTTTCCAGTGATCTGGCCAGTCGGAGGATAACATCCTATTTCTTCAAAGAATCTGAGGCGTTCTGCAGCTGTAGGTTCTGGATCATAAGCATCTTTTATCGGGAATCCCAGAACCCTGTTGACAATTTCTTCAATCACCTCATATTCCTGACCCGCTAAGGTAAACCTGAAACCGTAGGGGGTTGTTTTGCTCCCAAAAGAAACCGCACTAGTCCATAATTGTTGTAAAGCATCATGTACTAGTGTAGGTTTAGCAGTAAAAGCATCGCTAGCTTTGGAGTACAAATTGAGAAATCGTATCCATGACTTAAAGCGCGGGAGTTGATCACCAATTTCCGTAGAAATATTATAAAAATTATTTTTAGCAAGGGAAAATTGGTGAGCCATTTTAACTAAATGTTTTTCCTTTAAAAAAAATGTGAAATTTAATTTTAATTTTCGAAAAACAATTAATTAAAGAAACTAAAGTTATAGCCCTTTTAATTTCTTTTGTGAATACCAAGAATCACTTCGAGAAATCAACCTACGGGATATAAACAAGTAATTAACAAATTCACAGTTTTATCCCTTTCAATTTATCGAGAATACCAAAAGCAATCTGAGAAATTAAACTATGGGATATGAACAGTGGCCAATTACTAAATCTGAATATTCAATGAAGATGTATATTCGTGTGTGTATACCAGTGAAATCGTGTGTGGATATAGATAGAGAATATGGAAATCGTGTTTTGAAAAGTTACACAAACAATTGATGTTCGTGTGTATGTATATGCGCGTGAATATGAATGGTTACAAAACACAGACACAAAGATTAATGATAACACACAGATAATACTAGTCTAAAAATTGGCAGTAATTCGTGATATGTATGAGTTTAATCACAAAAACACGGATTAATGGTAAGAAATTGTGAAATCGCCTTGTTTTTGTGAAGAGGCTACTGTAAAAATGAAATTAGGTAAAGTGAATGATGCATCGAGTTAGAGATGTATATATAGATGATTGTGAAATGACAAAAATGTCCCTGTTAAAAAGAGTGAAAATTACTAAGTTCATACAGGGAACACTTAAGTCGAACTCTATCTCGAACTTCTTAAGTCGAACTCTATCTCAAAAATTATCAAGTCGAACTTCGAGATGAATTTCGAGATAGAGGTTAACTCGAACAAACACTTTTTGAACCAATTAAGCAGCAAAACCACCAGGGAAACCTATCTCAAAATTTCAAGTCGAAATTCGAGATAAGTTTCGAGTTAGGAGTTAACTCGAAAAATCCCTTTATCCAACTGAGAACTCTATCTCGAACATCAAGTCGAAATTCGAGTTGAGTTTCGAGATAGAGAGAAACTCGAAGTTATTCTCAGTTCTTTTCAAAATATCCCCAAAAATTGAACCTTATCTCAACCTTCGAGATAAAGTTCGAGATAGAACTTATCTCGAATATTTTGAAGATAGAGATAGGCACTCTGGTAACTCGAATTCGAACTCTAAGTCGAATTTCGAGATGAATTTCGAGATAGAGACTAACTCGAAATTCTTCCCAAACTTAGAATTTTCAAAACTTCACTCTGGAAGCTCAAATCGAAATTCAAGTAGAATTTCAAGATGAGTTTCGAGATAGTGACTAACTCGAAATTTTGAAGATACTTAGAATAATTTGACAATTCTCTTTGAAAAACTCAACACTTAATATAGCCAAATTAATATAAATATCAATTCAAGGATTTTAATATATGACATAATTAAAACATTCCTTGATAATTCTAAGGCCTCTAATTACATGAAAAACACAGGTAAATTCATCTAAAAATCATGCAAAATTTAGAATATTATGAATTTAACTCCCCCTATGATCATGCAATCTAACAAGCATAAATTCAAAGATTTGTGCTATAAAAGACACTTAAAACACAATGAATTCATGTAAAATGACACTATATGCAACCTATAACAATCATTAATTAGGCATTTTAAAGTCTAGGCAAATAATGATTAAGTAGCTTGCATATACAAACATAAACATGGATTTTACAGATAGAAAGCTTTACTAACTTGTGTTAAGCATTCCCAATTCACCAACCAATCTATTGAATGTTACTTCATCAAGAGGTTTGGTGAATATATCTGCAATTTGTTGCATTGTGGGCACAAAATGTAGTTCCACAGTCCCCTCCTCAACATGTTCTCTTATGAATTGATACCTGATGTCAATGTGCTTGGTTCTTGAGTGATCTACAGGATTGTTGGTTATGGCAATAGCACTTGTGTTGTCACACATAATTGGAATTTTCTTGTGCTCCATGCCATAATCCTTCAATTGGTTCCTCATCCACAGTATTTGAGCTACACAGCTTCCAGCAGCAATGTACTCAGCTTCAGCAGTAGAAGTAGATACTGTATGTTGCTTTTTACTTTGCCAGGACACCAATCTTCTGCCAAGAAATTGACAAGCACCAGATGTGCTTTTCCTATCAATCCTGCAACCTGCATAGTCTGAATCCGTATAGCCAATTAGATTAAAACCTGTATCTCTTGGGTACCAAATCCCTAGATTTGGTGTGCCCTTGAGATACCTAAAAATTCTTTTGACGGCTATGAGATGTGATTCTCTAGGATCCGCTTGGAATCTTGCACATAAACAAGTCGCGAACATTATATCGGGTCTACTTGCAGTTAAATAGAGGAGTGAGCCAATCATACCTCGATAGCTTGTGATGTCAACTGGTTTACCTGATTTGTCTTCATCAAGCTTCGTGGCTGTTGCCATGGGAGTCTTAGCTGCTGATGCATCTTCTAGATTGTACTTTTTGAGTAAATCTCTGACGTACTTGGATTGACAGATAAAGATACCATCTTTTCTCTGATTGATCTGTAATCCATGAAAGAAGGACAGCTCTCCCATCATGCTCATCTCGTATTTCTCTTGCATTAGCTTAGCAAATTTCTCGCACAAGCGCTCATTAGATGACCCGAAGATAATATCGTCCACATAGACTTGAACAAGTATTAAATCATTCTTCACATATTTATAGAACAATGTTTTGTCAATTACTCCCCTCGTAAAACCACTTTCAATTAAGAATAAGGATAGGGTTTTATACCAACATCTTGGGGATTGCCTGAGGCCATAGACAGATTTGAAGAGAAGATACACAAATCTACAAGTTCTGGATCAATGAAGCCAGGCGGCTGTTCCAGATACACCTCTTCTTCTAACTCTCCGTTCAGGAAGGCACTTTTCACATCCATCTGAAAAACCTTGAAGTTCTTATGTGCTGCAAATGCCAAGAACATCCTGACTGCCTCAAGTCTTGCAACCGGTGCATAGGTCTCATCATAATCAATTCCTTCTCGCTGAGAATAACCTTTTGCGACCAAACGAGCCTTGTTTCGAGTTACAAGTCCGTTTTCATCCATTTTATTTCTGAATACCCACCTAGCTCCAATTACTGATTTGTTCTTTGGTCGGGGTACCAGTTTCCAAACTTTCTGCCTTTCAAACTGATTGAGTTCCTCTTGCATTGCAATCACCCAATCAGCATCACCAAGAGCTTCTTCTATTTCTTTAGGTTCAAGCTTGGATAAGAACCCAGAATATAAGCAAATATTAGCCAGGTCAGCTCTTGCTGTTCTTCTAGTAGACACACCAGCATCTGGATCACCAATAATTAATTCAAACGGATGGTCTCTATTCCATACCCGTTCTCTTGGAAATTGTCTTGATGATTCAGCTTGACTTTCTGAGTTGTGGTGCTGACTACTTTGATTATTTTCACTAACTCCCCCTGAGTTAGTGCCAGCTCCTACAGAACTAGAGTCAACTCGACTCGAGCCTTGAACAGTAGTCCTTGAGCTGCTATTTACTCCCCCTGAGTTGTTGCCGGTTCGTACTGAAGAAGTCTCTCCTGATCTTGTAGAATTAGATTGTTCACTAGACTCAGGTTCTTCACGTACACTTGGAACATTTAATGGGACAACCAACTCAGGTTCATCTTCAAGTTCTTCTAAGTCCAAATTCTGAAATTTTAGGGACTTAGGTTCACTAGAATCTCTTGAAATTGATGGGAGTTTGGTATCGTCGAATCTGACGTTGTAGCTTTCAGTCACTTTTCGATCATTCACTAAGAACACCCTATAAGCTGCCACCACATCTGTGGAATAACCAACAAAGATTCTTTCACGAGCTTTTGCTGCAAACTTGCCTAGATTTTCATCATCTATAAGTACATAGCATTTTGCTCCAAAGACATGAAAGTATTTGATTGTTGGTCTCCTGCCGTTCATTAGCTCACATGGTGTCTTTTCTTTATCTTTTATGATCAAGGATCGATTTTGAATGTAACACACGGTACTCACTGCTTCTGCCCAGAAGTACAGAGGAAGTTTCGAATCATACAACAAAGTTCTTGCTGCTTCAACCAATGTTCTATTCTTCCTTTCAACTACTCCATTTTGCTGTGGAGTTCTCGGGGCTGAATACTGACGACGTATTCCCTTAGATACACAGAAGTCATTCAGCACTGCGTTTTTGAATTCAGTGCCATTATCTGATCTAATCGTCTTCACAGTAAGTGTTGAAACATTCTCAATTTGAGTGATGTGATCAATGATTAGGAAATGTACTTCGTCTTTCGTCATCGCGAACAATACCCATGTATACTTGGAAAAATCATCCACGATTACCAATGCATATCTTTTCCTAGACAAAGATAGGACATTTACTGGGCCGAACAAATCCATATGAAGAAGTTGCAGAGGCTCAGTAATACTAGAAATTTCTTTGCTTTTATGCGATGCTCGCTTCGACTTTCCCATTTCATAAGCTTCACAGAGTCCTTTCGGAGCGAACTCCATTTGAGGTAGATCTCTCACCAATTCTCGCCTCGCGAGAGCATTCATCGTTTTGAAGTTTAAGTGAGATAATTTTTTGTGCCATAACCAGCTTTCATCATCCGAAGCTTTGCTGTAGAAACAGGTGACTTGATTCTGATTTGCTGAATCCATGTCTGCAACAAAAAGATCTGCCTTTCGAACTCCTCTCAAAGCCAGTGAGCCTTCCTTGATGTGAGTGATTGATACACCTTTCTTGTTGAAGACAATTTCGTAACCTTTGTCACAAAATTGACTGATACTCAACAAATTTTGCTTTAATCCCTCAACATAGGAAATATCTTCAATGATGACATGCCAGTTTTCAGTTTGCCATATCCCTTTGTCACACCTATGCTGTCATCTCCAAAGGTAACATAAGGGCCAGCTTTCATAACCAACTCTGTAAGCAGGGACTTGTTTCCAGTCATATGCCTCGATGCTCCACTGTCTAGCACCCATATAACTTTATTTCTATTCTGCTTAACGCCCTGCAATGACAGATTGGTTAGACATTCTTCGGAACCCAACTTTGATTGGGCCCGGCTTTTCGATAAGATCGATAATCAACAGATTTAACAACAGGAGATGCACTTTTCTTAACATTACTAGAGCTTTCGACTTTCTCCTTTCCTTTCTCAGACTTGACATGTTTGTCAGTCCTAGGAGAAGGTTTGTCACTCCTAACTTTAGGAGGACTGACAGTCTTGGCTCTCACATGCTTTTTCTTGATGTTTGAACTAGCAGCAGTATTTGAGCATGACTGGCTAGATGCATTCATTAAATTCACAAAAGTTTGCATGATGTTAAAATTGCATGGCATACAATTAGGTTGACCACACTGTGCATGATTCGGATGCAGATTATTCATTGTATGTGTGGCAGGCATGGCATGTGTAGCAGGAACATTTATGTTAGCTTTACATGCATAAGAAAGATGTTCAGTAGATTTTCAGTGATAACATGCTTTCTTTATCCGTTCAGCCTTAACCTCTTTTATGCCTTTCTTCCCTTGTTGTTTAATAGCCTTAGCTCCTATTCCTAGTCTAGATTCATCTCTAGGGAAATTGATTTTAACTTGTTTGATAGGAGTTATAGGTTGTGCTTTCTGGCGATCTTCCATCTCAATCTCATATCTAGCTATCAATTCAGTCTCTTCTTCTTCTATTCTAGGAACAAGGTGTTTGTAGATGGGTTTGACAGAAGATTTAAAAATGCTAGGAATTTCATTTTTAAGGACACTGGAACTAGTGTCGATAGGTCTCTTCCCTTCTTTCTTAGAAAGGATAGAATAGTCAACTCCTACACCTACTCCAGTTATCTTCTTAAATATGTCATTATCTACATACACTTTAATAGCAGCTAGTTTGTAAGCTTCGCATTTAGTTTCTAACTCAGCTAGTTTGTCCCTAAGACATGCTTCTACTTCTTCCTTAAGGACGAGCTTGTGTTCCAAAGATTTAATAAAATCTCTTAGGGAAGTATCTACAGTGCAAGCAGCCTCTAACTCTTCCACTTTTGCCTCAAGCATTCTGCTTTTGGCGACAAGTGTTTTCTGTTCCTTTTGAGAAGTGTCTAGGCTTTTGCACAACATATAGATCTCTTCGCTAAGAGCCCCGTTCTATTCCTTATAATCATCAATGGACATTTCTACTTTAAGGGTTAGAACTGGTACCTCTGGTTCCTCTGATGTCTCAGCCATGAGCGCAAAGTTTGCTACATGCGTAACATCTTCCTCATCTGAATCATCCCAAGCTCTTCCTTCTGTTACTAATAAAGCTCTTTTTCCATGTTTTTCTTTCACCAGCGATTCATACTTGCTTTTGAGGGCTTCAAATGACTCTTTTGGATAAGTCTGTTTAGGCTTTTTGCAGTCCGAAGCAAAGTGTCCAGCTTCACCACAGTTATAGCATTTGAACTTCATTTTGAAATCCAAAGGAGATTTGTAGCTGGTACTTTTGCCTTTACCTCTGAAGCCTGACGAACTACCACCACCCTTAGCAGTCCGATAGTAAGATGAAGAATTTCTCTGAGGTCGGTTGCTCTTTCTGAATCTCATGTTGCTGAAATTCCTTGCCATGTATGCCACGACACTATCGTCCATGTTGTCCAGCTCTTCTTGGGTGTAGTAGTCATCATCACTGTTAGATGTGCACTCGTCATCATTATCAACTTGATGTGGTGCAAGTGATGATTTAGGCTTTGCTGCAACCATTGCCGTCTTAGACTCTTCCTCATCAGCAACTAATCCTGATGCAATCTCTTTTCCTTTTGAATCATTGTCCCATGCTTGATCTTGAAGTGTCTCCAGCTCATAGGTTTTTAGAATTCCATAATATTCTTCCAGAGAAGTTGTATGCAAATCTCTGGTTTCTCTGATTGCGTAGACCCTATGTTCAATGCTCTTTGGCTGGTTCCTCAGATATCTCGTATTGGTTTCAACCATGGGGAGAGTAACACCTCTCAGATTCAAATCCAATACCAACTGACTGAATCTTAGATAGACATCTGTTATGCCTTCTCCTTTTCTTATTCTGAAGGTGTCATACTCCATCTTGAGTATAAGTGTCTTGTTGCTTCTAACCTCTGCAGATCCTTCCATGACAACTTCTATCTTGTCCCAAATCTTCTTTGCTGTAGTCAGACCTTTGACTATGTTGAACATTTCATGATCAAGGGATTCCAACAAGGTTTGTCGTACGGAAGTATCATAAGCTATTTGCTCCTTGTCGGCCTCTGAAAAATCCGCTGCCTTTTTAGGCTCGGACCGAGCTGGTATAACCTCGCCTCCTTCTGTACGTGCAGGAATAGCCACCATTGGAACAAATTTACCCTTGTCAAGGACTTCCAGATATTCAGGGTTAACTGTCTCCAAGTAGAGTCTCATTCTGAAAACCCATTCTTCATAGTGATCTCGGTTGAACATTGGGATCTTGAATGTATTTTTAGGAGCCATTTCAATTCTAGTCACTAAAAAGTTTCTAAGTACCCAAGACTAAGCTATGTAGAATATATATGTAGAACTTCTGCCTAAGTCAAAATTTCTCTAAGTAGAAATTTTGCTCAAGTCGAACTTCACCAAGTAGAAATTGTCCAAGTCGAAATTCTATGTAGAAAATCTCAAGTAGAAATTCTATGTAGAACTTTTGTCCTTAGAATAAATTTTCTGCAGATTACTTTAATATTGAATAAACAATATTATCTCTTTAACACCTTTTTGACTTTGATGCTTTACTCACCTAACCCACCTAACCCACGTGCTAGGTACTGAGTATGTCTTGTTACACTTTCGGCCGTGAATAATGCAAATCAAAAGTCCAAAAACACCTTTTTATTCTTTTACTATTTATCTGTTTGAAAAAGGAGATCAAAAAGTTGTTGGGTTGTCTTCTTTGATAAGAACAGATGATGAACACTCAAGAACACCAAATATCAATGAACCCAGATTAATTCACAAAAATTAATTAAAATACCCCCAAGCTAAATAATCACACCTGGAGTATTTAAATAATTTTTCGGATGAGTTTTCACTACCAACGAATTAAAGCACACTTTTCGAGAAAATGAAAAGTAGATTTAGAAAATGAAAACTCACGATTCTTCTACCAAACACAAGGATCTATGTTTTGTATGTTAAACAACCGCTCTGATACCAATTGTTAGGTCCAAATGTGTTGTAGAGGGGGGTGAATACAACTTTTCGAATATGAGAAGCAATAAATACGATGCAATAAATGAACACGTAGATTCAAGGAATATATTTCTTATATATAACTTGAAATGGTTGCTACAACATTCATTACAAAGTATAACAGAAGTTCAGAGAGAGGTGAATGATTCTAAGCTCTGTGAATGTACTCTCTCTCTTTTTCTTGTGTTTTCTCAATTATAGCTCTCTAAAATAAACATCACACAAGTACTTCTATTTATACTACATGTAATCTATGTCCTGTAGTCTTCAAAGACTAAGATATACGTGGCCCAATGATGTCCACATAAATCTTGCCTTATCTTGAAAGCTTGGAAATCTGCCAATCAGAAGATGCCATGTGTCATGTTGAAGCTGCACTCTAAGTAGAACTTCTACTTGAGAATTTCTACTTAGCCATCTCGAATTTCTAAGTAGAACTTCTACTTAGAAATATTCTACTTGGTCATCTAGAATATTTAGTACTTAGAAAGTATTCTGGTCTTCAACTTGAAACTTCAATGCACATCTTGAACTTGTGATATTTTCATGTCTTCTTTATTCTTCAGTAAGCTCTTGAACATGGATCATTATTACTGACATAAACTTGCTATCAATGTCCTGACACTTGATGCACTGGTCTGGTTCATAAGTGACTAGTCTTGATAGTGTTTCTGCTTCTCGAATAAATTACCATATTCACTTAGTAACTTGGCTTTCCAATGTTCGCTTTCCTTCTTGTTCACTTGAAATCAATTGGTTTTGTTGATACTGATAGTTATGATCTTGATTCTCGATTTCTCAAATCACTGAGGCATGAACAACTTTGACTTGAACTTCTCTCAATGATTTCTTCTTGGCTTGATCATAGTTAACATGTTCAATTGTATCAATTACCTTGTCTTCATATAGTGTTGATTTCTTGTGACTTCTTGTTCTTGATTATCTTATGGTTAAGTATCTTTTCCTTTAATTGAGTTACATTAGTTATAGTGTTACAAGTTTATACACTCTGCCTTTCAAAGACAACTTCCCAATGGTGCATGGAATTGTAAAGCTTCCTGGATCCTTAAGTTTAGGAGGTAATTTCTGTTGCAACACCGCAATGCACTCCTCTGTCAATGCCACTGTTTCAAATTCTTCCAACCTTCTCTTTTGTGACAAAATATCCTTCATGAACTTCGCATATCTTGGCATCTGCTCCAATGCTTCAACAAAAGGAATGTTAATGGATAGTTTCTTGAAGACATCCATAAACTTTTGAAACTGTTTTCCTTGATCTTGTTTCTGCAAACGTTGAGGATATGGATTAGGAGGATAGATTTGGTTCACCCACTTCTTCGGAGGAGAGTTTTCAGCAGAATTTTGCTTTTGAAGTCTTTTTGGGAATGGAGGGGGTGGATAGATCTGATTGCTCTCTGTAGACTGCTTTGGAGTAGATTTTTCAATAGGTTCCTTGCTCTTTTCTACTTCACCATCTAGCTCATCAGCTACTAAGTCAGATTTCTCAATTTCGGGCACTGCAGATTTTTTTAAATTGTTAATTCTGCAATTCTTCATCTTCTTTAGCGGCTAATTTAGGATCCCTCGCGACTCTTCCCGATCTCAAAGTAATTGCCTTCACCTGCTCATATACCTCCCTTCTGCCTGGATTAGCCTCCGTATCGCTAGGAATTCACTACGCCACATATGGCCTACGGCTACGCCAAAAAAAGTGTGATTATAGGGCAAAAAGTGTTGGTAAAAGAGCCTAAAACCAGCTATGGCTACACTTTGACCAAATTTGGGAGTGTTACAAAATTGGGTGCTACCATAGGGGTCTATGCTAACACTTTTTCGATTTTTGGTAACACCGGAGAAAAGTGTAAGCTTAGACCCCTATGCCAACACCTTTCTGATCTGTTGCTACACCTTATAAGATGTTGCTATAGATCTATGGCTATACCATTATATTTGTAGTAACACTATTAAAAGTGTTGGTGTAGACCTATGCCAACACCTCTTTATTCCTACTGTAACATCAAATTGTGAAACACTTTGGTGTTTTTATACTTTTTGCCAACACTTTGCTATTCTTTTGCCAACACATAAAGATTAATACTAGAGCCAATGACAACATTTTTGCAGCTTTTTACCAACATTTTAAATAAAGAAAGGCAACATATGACATTAAAAAAAGGTTCTCATTCAAAATATTATCAAACATTCCAATACATAAAGGTTGTCCAAAAGCCATTCCATTACATAAAAATTCCATCCGAAATAACTACATATGATAAAAATTAAAAAAATTGCTAAAGTTACTTAGCATAGCGTAAAATAATCTGACATAGTCATCTCCATGGGATTGATGCTTCAGCTCCCTCATGTGTTCTACCAGGTGCTCCATCTTGTTGAATCAATTGCATAAGGGCGATTTGTAGCAGCCAAAACAATAATTCCCTATTAAAGTAACAACAAATTTTCATTAAAACGCCTCTATTTGTACAGAGAGTTTGATGGGAGAGGGAGGAGAGGATGGGTTAAAGGGCTTTTACTACTCACTTTGGCCTGCTCTAAACCATCCATTTCAGTCAACAAGGTAGATAGTAGTAGCCTTTCTCCAACCGTGCTGTTGCCACTTGAATTCCCTCCTCTGAATGTGGATATAGATATATATATACAAGAAAAGGACAAGTTTAGCACAAGTATTAACAACAAAAAAAGTCCAAGACGAAAAAAAATTAAGTTAGAGAGTTATCCCGTTAGGATTTCCTCTGCTTGCATGTGTACTGTGTAGTATATAAAAGATTCAGACACTTATGTGGCACTTTTCCAAAATTGTTGTCCTCGATGATAAATCATATAGCACTATAAATGCTCTAAAATAAACTAATACAATATCAAAATATGTTGATGCACACACATTTTTACCAGAATCTTTAGGCACATATCACTTTTGGAAATAGAAGTATAACCAAAAAACCACCATAAAGAGAATGATATATGAGCCGACATTGCAGCAGAATAAATAAAAGGAAGAGACAGAAAAAGAATGCCTCTACATATTTCTCTTTAGCTAAATGACCTATACACATTTTTACACAACAACATCCTTGCATATAGATGAAGATTTAGAATAGATATATGTGATTAAGATAACAAAAACCAAAATAAGCATCTAGAAAATTGGAAGTAAAACAAGCAGTCATCCATTCAAACAGAGGCTTTACGGAAAAGCACAAAGAAATTACCTCTTTGCAGCAACTATATCAACCTCGTCAAAGAAAATTATACTCGGTGCTGCAAGGCGAGCTCTCCTAAATGTGTTGCGCAACAAAGCTTCACCTTCCCCAACATACAGAGAAAATAATTCTGCACCACTGGTTAATATGGTTTAACTGCCAGTCTGTCTTCTGAACAAAAGTTAGTGTATATCAATTGTCTGTCTGTATTGCTTTCGTACATAAGCAACATTTTAAACATGCTTTCTCACTACATATGATTTGAAAAAGTTTATGTTACTATTACCATAAAAGATGTTAAACATTCTTTCTCAGCATGTAATACAGACTTCGAAAGGAATCCTCCCATGCACTTTGCCGTTTGCTCAAGAAATCCATTTGCCCTGAAGAAATTACAGAACAAAGGCAAAGAGAAATAAATACGAAAGAATTAAAAGATCAATTCAGAAATTAAAAAATGTAATGACAACAAAACTACTAGTAGTAAGACATTATGACAATATCCATATTACTTTTCTGATTACTTGGTCATGTATGTTAGAGTTAACCATTCACTACCTTACAGACGTACAGTAGCACAGTGAGATAAATATATAGAAACTACCCTTCCTGAAAGGAATGATGATTGAATAACTGTACAAAATCGTTTCAAAAACATGAATAATATGAACAATTAACACTATCTTCTATTTAGTCATCTTCATTACAATGTAGCTAATTATAATATTAGACACCCATTTTTTAACTAGTGTGAACAGAGGTGCAGAGTCACAGAGGTGTAGTACTCTAACATAGAAAGAGGTTTCATGTATTCTACAATAGTACAATATGTATTGTGTTAGGAACTCTTCTTTATAATAATAGTGCTCAATATTAACCAAACTGACACCAGCTGATAAGTAATAATGCCTCCTGCATGATTAAGTAATCATTTACATACCGGGGAAGGGAAAACTTTGTAACCAGTTGATGGATCCAGAAAGGCAATTAAAATTAACCATGTCAGCATCTGATGACAAGCTCATCAAGCTTTGGGACTGGGAGAAAGGCTGGGAATGCATTCATATTTTTGAGGACATGATCATAATGTTATGCAAGCAGTATTCATTCCGAAAGACACTAACACCTTTGCTGCTGGAGATCAATCATTTCTCCTTATAGGTTCCGATGATTTTACTGTGAAGGTATGTGTATGTCATTAATATTTACTTAAATCTACAATCGCCGCAGTTCTTTACAGTGAAAATTAATAAAAACTGAGCAAGGAAGGGGAAAATTACAGTGAAAATTACCTATCAAATACATGAAAATTACCGCAATTTTACCTCCATTTCCTAGCATGATATATAGGTTATCTTACAATTTAAATGTCTTTGTATAAGTAAGCAAAACACAATACATATATAGGTTATCTGCACACAAACACACAGCCTATGCATCCCACTTAACCTGCACATAGCATTTAAAATCATACCCAAAACATTGAGCCAATTATAAACAAATTTTAAGACTATAAGTACTGGTGGAAATTTGCAATCTGCACAGAATTTTTAAAACAAATTTTTAACATTGAAAATATGGAATTTTGAATAAGATTACACCAGGTAGTTTTAAAAGGTTTCACAAGGTTTCCAGAACATCTCTAACTCTGAAAAATGGATATGTGAAACTCAAGTTATGAATTTTTAAAGCTAAGTAAGGTATCCTGAAATTTAAAAATCTGATTTGCATATACTTGACAAACAAACATATTACCCATAAACATTACCACTCCACTTATTAATCACTTCACAACTCCATCTTGTTAACACAAATCATCACATAACAATGTACACGCAAGGGTTTTAAGCACACATACGATCCACATATAAACACTACAAAGCAATCGAGAAAGAGAGCCGGATATGGGAACCAATGTTACAAACAGCCCCCACTCTATGATTTTTAATAAACTGAAAATTCTTTATTTTAATAAGAAAGTTTTATGAGACACTCCTAAACATTATATCAACCAACAGTAAAATTTTCAGAAATAAATTCATAGTTTAAAGTAGCAAAACAGGGTCTGGAAGTCAGAAACCCGAGGCTGTTCAGCAGCTTTGCGCGCAACTCAGAAAAATATGTATGACTTACAACTCACACATTCAAATGACCTGATTCTTTCGCGAGTAAAAACTATGTTCTTAAGAGCATGCGACCACAAAATTTCATACTCTAATTCTGAGTTTAGGATACTTACAAATTTAATCAAACGCAGGGGTTATGCAGAAATATACACATGATTCGACTAGCATAATTGAAACTTGAGAATTCATGTAATAGGCTTCAAATTCGTCTCAACACCTGTAACATGGTTCTAGTACCAGAATTCACAACCAAGCGATTAAAAACATGGTTTAATCGAATAAAAGAGCAACCCATCAACCATAAGGTTGGAATCAACAGGCAATCCAGGGGTAGTATTCAAAGAAAAAACCTCCAATGATGAAGTTGGAACTTTCTCAGACAAACCGTCGAACACCTTGACTGCAGGCGACATTGGAAGCTCACAACTGAACTCAAACGGAGTTAAACCAGCAAGAAGTTCAAGAGGAGCTTGAGATACAACAGCAGGAGAAGGGTTAATTGTAACCTCTACAAGATTATCCAGTCCTAGATTTGCAAACTCATCCAGTCCTAGTTTGTGTTTTTGTGTGTGACTGACAGAGTGTGTGTGAGAGGGAGAGAAAGAGAGTGTGTGAAGGAGAAAAAGAGAGGGAGACAGAGAGAGAGGCGGAGAGAGAAGGGGAAGAGTGGAAGGTGAGGCGAGAGAAGTGAAAAGTGAGTTAGATTTGCCCCAAATTTCCCATACCCGTGTTTAACCCTAATTCTGAATTTTTGCTTTGGCGCTCGGTGTATTTTGTTTGTCGCTCAACCCATTCATTTCAATAATTTTTACTATACTGTACTTTTTTTTTTGAAATGTATACTGTACTTTATTTCTTTTTCTTAAAAAAATATATATAACAAATTTATATTAATTTATTAATATTAAATTATAATTAAAAAATTCATTTTTTAATTATATTGTAACAATTATGAGTCTTTACAAACTATCATTTTCTATTTTTCTCTAATAAAATTTTTAATGACTATAAATAAAATTTTATAATTTTTTAATATTACTTTATTTTAAAACCTTTTTATTATAAATTTATCAAAAATAATTAATATTTTAAAATATAAATAATTCATTATATGATCGAATATTACTTTTTATAATGATAACTTCAACGATATTATTAAAATTAATTATTTTTAAAGTCAAATAATTATTAAAATACAAGTTCGTCTATTTTTTTCCACTTTTGGTAACACTTTTTTTTAAAGATCAATGGTAACACCGATTTTGGTGTTACCATAGATACCGATTTATGGCTATGGTAACACCGGTTAATATCAATTGTAACATAAAAATAAAGTGTTACCGTAGACAAATTTTAAGGCATATATGGCTACACTTTTGCTCGTAACACTGAAAAAAGCGTTGTTGAAGCCCATTTGTGGCGTAGTAGAAGAGTTCCTTGTTGCATATTTAGTAAAGCACTTGCAAGCTGCCCCATCTGGTTCTCCAAGGTCTTGAGCGAGACAGCGTTGCTTTTAATCATCAACCTCAATTCATCCATTTCTGATTTTTCACTAGAAGATTGCCCCACATTAGCCTGAGGTTGTTGCTGCTGAAATCTCGGAGGTTGATATGGTTGCCTTGGAGCATACGGCTGTTGATAGCCTTGATTGAATGGCTTTGCTTGCTGTCCCTGAAACTGCTGATACGGCTGAGGTTGTTGAGCACCTTGATTGTTACTCCAGCTGAAATTAGGATGATTCCGATGATTAGGATGATAAGTGGCTGGAACTAGTACAACAGGTCTCTGAAAATTACTCACGAACTGTGCTGATTCAGAAGAGATAGCACAATGATTCGTCTCATGTGCGCCCGCACATAGCTCACAAACACTAGCCACCTGCTGAACTCCATAATTTGCAAGAGAATCCACCTTCATAGTCAAAGCCTTCAACTGAGCTGCAATAGCTGAAGATGCATCCACTTCAAAAATACCTGCTACCTTGCCTTGAGATAGTCTCTGGGTTGGATTCTGATATTCATTAGCAGCCATCATCTCAATCAGTTCATAAGCTTCATCGTAACTTTTAGCCCATAGAGCTCCACCTGATGCTGCATCTAGCATAGGTCTAGACTGTGCTCCCAACCCATTGTAGAAACTATTAATAACCATCCAGTCAGGCATGCCATGATGTGGACACCTACGAAGCATCTCCTTGTATCGTTCCCAAGCCTCACACAAAGATTCTCCAGATTGCTGTTGAAATTGAGTTACTTGGTTCCTTATTGCTGCAGTTTTCGCCATAGGGAAGAATTTAGTAAGAAACTTCTGAGCAAGATCCTCCCATGTAGTAATGGAACCAGTTGGTAGAGAGTGTAACCAGCCCTTAGCCTTATCCCTCAGAGAGAATGGGAAAAGTCTCAACTTTATAGCATCATCCGACACACCATTGAACTTGAAAGTATCACAGATCTCGATAAAGTCCCGAATATGCATGTTAGGATCCTCCGTAGAAGCACCCCCAAACTGAACCAAATTCTGTACCATCTGAATAGTGCCCGACTTGATCTCGAAGTTATTAGCTGTAATGGCCGGCCTGATAATACTAGACTGGATGTCATTGATCTTCGGCTGAGAATATTCCTTCAAAGCCTTAGCTGTTACTGCATCTGCCATCTCTACTGGAGTTTCAGATTCTTCTTTCTTATTCTCTATATTCTCTACAAGATCGTCTTCCGCCAGTTCTTCCAAACGAGCTTGTAAGCGTGTTCGCATACAAACTTAAGTACCTGAAACACCACGAAACAAACAAACTAAGTAAGAAATCCGAGTCAGTGAACGCTAACGACCACTATTGACAAGCACATAAACTAAAAATAAAACACCGATGATCCCCGGCAGCGGTGCCAAAAACTTGTTTGCACTAATTCACGCAAGCGTACATGGTCATAAGTAATATATGAATAAGTCAAGTTCGTTCCCATAGAGATCTGGTAATGGTTTTAATTCAGTAGATGTACCTATGCAACAATGTATGGTTTTTATTCACTGCTAAGACAATTAACAAATTTGGGTTTAATAAACTAAATTAACTAAGAATTAAATTAACAAGCTAAGAATTAACTAACTAACGAGAATTGGAATCGAATTAGTTCTGCAAGAGGAAACATGGGATCCTAACTTCATTAAATACTTTGCTTAGATCTGACGCCTTTAATCACTATATGCAATGGTTATGATATCTAATCGGACAACACGAAACAAGTACACGCTACCTCTCAGTATACGAATACCAACCTAAACATACATCCACAAAAGAGATAGAAGATGAATAGACACCAATTATGCTTAGACCCTATATGTCTAGAGAATTTGAAAACATAACGGTTGAAGAGCAAGTTATCCATAAAGATCACATAGGGCAATACAAGTATTCTCATCTCATACTACGAATCATGTTGATAAACAATCATGAACCTATGCTAGCATGGCAAGTTCTAAATCTCAAGATCCACTTTCACTTCACAAGAGATTAACAGATTAGATGTTAGCTACGCATCTAACAATTAAGCACAACCATACAAGGATATCAGATATACATCACACACAGATCTTTAAAGCATCAAGATACTAAAGCTCCATAAATAAATCCGTTAAAATCTCATGACAACGATTAGTTCATAATCGAACCGCTCGTCATCATGGGATCTGATGAAACCATGATAAAAACAAAGTATGAGAAGATACAAATAAACCTAAGTAATTGATATGTAATGGTCATCCCAATTACAATGGTAGGATGTGTTTATATAGGCTCTAGATTTCTTGCCCAGCAAGAAATTACCTTCTATTACAATTAGAATTCGATTAAGGTACCAAAAACTGCCCAAAATACAATTAGAACTTGAAAAGGGTAAAACAGTAATTTCCCTGCTCCCATCAGTCTGCTTGTCGTGCTTCCTGCGCCCACCACATGCAGCCTGCTTGTGTAAGACCTGTTCCATATCGTAGAAAATCTCCCAAGTTTCGCGTGGACAGTAAGATCGCTGAAATCGGACTTCTAGAACTCCAGATATGGCCAAAACAGTGTAGACTGCGCAACCTTCACGGAAAATCCGAATTTTAATCAATTAAACCTCCAAAAACGATAGAAGCATCCACCTTAATCGACATTCTTGCAAACCTGCACAACTACACAAAACACATCAAAACTATAAGAAACTTGAGTCCAAGACAAACAATTTAAGCCGATATGGAACGCTCCAAGTGGATATAAAATCCACTTATCATATAGATATTATAGATGTCCTCCAAATATAGAGGATGTCAAGATGATTATCTAAAAATTTACCTAACGGGAAGCATGATTGGAGAAGAAAAAATATACATATTACCTAAAAATTATGCCAGCTAATAAGTGTGTAGCATTGGAGATGCTCTAATGCGTTATAAGGGAATTTGTTTGTATTTGTATACATACAGACTACAGTAAAGCTACGTTGGGTAATCATGACCTTTTTACATGTTCTACGAATAAATTTTTATTTTTCTATAATATACATGATGTATTTGCATGTTAAAGATATGATAAATGAGTTATTATTAGATAATAGTTAAGTTCTATGGAGACCAACATTTGAGTGGAGATCGTGGAGACCATATACATTATGCACTCAAAATATTGTAAAACATATATATTTGCAAAGAATGTTCAATGAACATTATTATTTTATTCAAAATCTTAAAAATCATATATGATTTGCTAGCAGATGTTTTGAAGAACAATACGTTCTGCAATATTTTGTTTGCAGAACATACATGATTTTCAAGATTTTTAATGAAATTTGCATGTAAAACATATATGATTTTCAAGATTTTCAATGAAATAAATGCAGTAGTGATTTTCATAGAACATGATTTTCAATAAATAGATTTTTGCAATGTTTTGATTGATATGGTCTCCGGTCTCCACTAAAAAAATTGGTCTCCATAGAACTTAACTCTATTAGATAAATAAGATAGTAACTAAGAAACATAAGAGAAGAGAGAAGAGAAAAGTGAGATTTGTATTAGCTTCAAGTGTTTACAAACTCAAGTTGGATGTCTATATATAGGTATATTACATGTAGGTTACAAGGAACTAAAAAGCCAAAAGTCTTAAGCTATAAGGACTTGAAAAGCCAAAGGTCTAGACTTAGAAAGGCAAAGGTCTACCACTAGAATAATCTAGAGACATCCACATATCTTAACACTCCCCCTTGGATGTCTAGTTTTTCAATAATCGTGCCTTGTTAAAACCTTTCTAGGAAAAAACCCATTTGGAAAAAAAATCCTAGTAAAGGAAAAAGAGTACATCGATTATGAAAATTTTATCTCAAGTCTTTGAGTCGACGCATCCCAATTTTGAGTACCAATTTTTCAAAAACTAATGGAGGTAGCGACTTCGTGAATAAATCTGCAAGGTTTGCACTTGAACGAATTTGTTGAATTTCAATTTCTCCATTTTCTTGAAGTTCATGTGTGAAGAAAAACTTGGGCGAGATATGTTTGGTATTGTCACCTTTAATATAGCCCTTCTTTAACTGCTCAATGCATGCTGTGTTGTCTTCAAACACTATTGTCGGGATCGTCCTATCATAATGCATGCCACATGACTCCCGAATATGCTGACATATTGACCTCAACCAGACACATTCTCGACTGGCTTCATGAATAGCAAGAATTTCTACATGATTAGAAGAGGTAGCAGCCAAAGATTGTTTCACAGAATGCCATGAGATGGCTGTGTCTCCATAAGTAAACAAATAACCTCGGAGATATCGAAGAATATGTTCCACTCCATACCAATGTCTTCATGTTGGAGCAGAACTATGTCTTGCTAACAAATTCACTGAAAATGCTATATTGGGCCGTGTATTATTAGCCAGATACATGAGTGCACCGATAGCATTAAGATATGGTACTTCGGGGCCAAGTATTTCTTCATTATCTTCCCTTGGTCGGAAAACATCCTTCTTCTTATCAAGTGACCGAACAACCATTGGAGAACTAAATGGATGTGATTTGTCCATGTAAAATCATTTAAGTTCTTTTTCAGTATATGTTGATTGGTGCACAAAAATTCCATCTCTTAAGTGTTCAATTTGTAGTCTGTGACAAAGTTTTGTTTTCCTAAGATCTTTCATTTCAAATTCTTCCTTAAGATAATCAACTATTTTCTAGAGCTCTTCGGGAGTTCCAATTATATTTAGATCATCAACATACACGGCAACTATAGCAAATGAAGACTCGGTCTTCTTTATAAAAACACATGGACAAATAAGATCATTTTTGTATTGTTCCCTTAATAAATAATCACTTAATCTTTTGTACCACATTCGACCTGATTGTTTTAATCCATATATGGACCTCTGCAACTTAATTGAATAAAGATCGTGAGAATGAGATGCTTCAGGCATTCAGAATCCTTCAGGATCCTCATATAAATATCTTTTTCAAGGGAACCATACAAATACGCCGTCACAACATCCATCAAACGCATTTCTAATTTTTCGATTATAGCCAGGCTAATAAGATAACGAAAAGTTGTAGCATCCATTACAGGGGAATATGTTTCCTCATATCCAATGCCTGGTCTTTGAAAAATCCTTGAGCAACTAGGCGTGCTTTGTATCTCACAACTTCATTTTTATCATTTCTCTTTCGCACAAATACCCATTTATAACCAACGGGTTTTGTCCCTTCAGGAGTCCGGACTATAGGTCCAAAAACTTTATGTTTACTAAGTGAGCTCAATTCATTTTCAATTGCTTCTTTCCATTTTGGTCAATCATCTCTACGTCGACATTCATCGACGGATTTTGGTTCAAGATCCTCGTTTTCTAACATTACATCAAGCGCTATGTTATATGCAAAATTTTCGTCAACGACAGTATCTTTTGGTTCCATTTCTTTCTTGTGACAACATAATTAATTGAGATCTCTTCATTTTCATCATTTTTAGGTACATGTTCCTCTTCTGGAGTTTCATCTATCGTGTCACAGGTCTCTTTTGGAGCCTCTCCTGGAGATTTTTTTTTTCTATTTGGGCATCTTCACTCTTTGCCCCTTTTCTTTTTCGAGGATTTTTATCTTTGGAACCGAGTGGTCTGCCTTGCTTCATACGAGGTCTTGACTCATTTGCTTTAATAATTTATCCTTCCGGGACTTCTATTTTTGAAGGAGCATTTTCAGCTGGTATGTGTGACTTAGTCACCCTATTTATGTCAGTGAATGTATCAGGCAGCTGATTTGCAAGGCCTTGTAGATGAATTATTTTCTGAACTTCCAGTTCACATTGATTTGTACGAGGATCATAAGTATTCAATGTTGATGCATTCCACGTAATTTCTTTTTCCAGTTGTTTATTTTCTCCCCCTGATTTTAAGATAATCTTGTACTCCCCCCTAATCTTGGGAAAACTGTTTCATCAAAATGACAGTCAGCGAATCTTGCGGTAAACATATCACCAGTTAATGGTTCAAGATATTTTATTATAGAGGGAGATTCATGAGGACCCATCTTTGTACGTTGTGGTGGAGCAATTAGGACATATACCGCACACCCGAAAGTCCTAAGATGGGAAATATTAGGCTCTCTTCCGAAGGCCAACTGTAAGGGAGAAAATTTATGATAGTTTGTGGTCTGATGCGTATAAGTGGTGCTGCATGTAAAATAGCATGCCCCCAAACTGATGTTGGGAGATTTGTTCCACATAATCAATGGTCTAGCAATCAATTGGAGTCGTTTAATGAATGATTCTGCGAGACCATTCTGTGCATGAACATGAGCGTCGGGATGTTCAACATTAATTCCAACTGACACACAATAATCATTAAAGGCACATGACGTATATTCTCCAGCATTATCCAAGCGGATTGTGCCAATATTATGATCCGGAAATTGTGCTCTTAATCTAATTATTTGTGCAAGTAGTCTCGCAAACGCCAGGTTACGAGATGATAATAAACTTCTGGTTTATGATAGCATTTGCTTCAATAGCACGGATGTTTGTATAATATAGTCCGGAAGTAAATGCGGGTAGTTGTTCCTTAATACTTTTCTTACTCGAAATGATGCATGTGATATAAAAGGAATTCTTTATTATCTTTACTTATAATATATATTTTAGGAAAATGTTATTTCCAAAATCATTTTTTATTTCCAGAATTATCCGTAACATATTATATCACAATATGCAACACTTTGTCAATGCATAGGGCATATTATATTCAATTTATATGATAAATTAAGTGTTAATTATTACTTTTTTTTGAATAAGTAAGTTTATATACCTTACAAATGAGTATCTATTCTCTCACAAATTTCGGAAATTTCGGGATGGGCGAGAATCAAACTCGGACCTGCGACGACTAGAGATAAGCTTTTACAAGTGTTAATTATGTTAGTTATTAAGGATTATGAAAATATATGATCAAAATTTTAATTTTTTTTTTTTTTTTTTTTTGCTAAATTTATAATTATATTAAAAACCAAAAAAAGGGATTAACCCTTGCCCGACGACAAACCGAAGGGGAGGTCTAAATATGAGCAATCTACCAAGGAGATTGCAAAAGAAAGCACGCAAGAAAAAAAAAAAAACTAGAAACCCAACTATGTATGTAACCAAGTCGAACAGTTGTAGTCACGAGCTAAATTAACAAACCAGTCACAAGTCATTAACCTAGATTTAATATCAGTAATAATGGCCTCGAGAAGTCTTTGCGGAGTCATACAGCCTTTACCATGCCACCTTGCGTTTCTTTCCCTCCAAACATGATAGCAAAACGCTTGAGCACCAGTGAGGAGGAGGTGTCTATGGGCAGTGTTAGAGACCATTCCCCAAGCATAGAGAAGGGTATTCCAAGTAGAATAATTGTGCTCATAGTTTCCTATAAGCGAGGAAAGGTGGTGTAGAATAAAAGAGCTGTAGCTGCAGGTAACCATGAGATGATCTGAGCATTCAATTCCCCCCACACACAGGAGACAATGCTGCTGGACGTCTAAACCGAAAGAAGCAAGTCGCTGGAAAGTACTGAGTCGACCATGGCAGACCAGCCATTGATGGTGGGCGTATCTATTGATTTTTAGCCTATGCCAGACCAGGTGATGCCATGGAGGTTCCGGAAGCTTAAAGCGAATAGCGTCCCAGATTCGTTTAGTGTTAATTTTATGAATAGGAGTGCCATCCCACAGGATCATGTCGTTAGCTGAGAGATCAAAAGCAGGGTATCCAAAGTTTTGAATCCACGCTGTCAGACTTTGAGTGTGACGATGCCTACTGTTGGGAACTGGAAGACTCCATGCTCCTGTTCGAATGAGCTCATTAACAGTAGCTTTTGGGGTTGAGTTTGCTTGGTAGATGATAGCATCACTATTAGAGATAGCCATGCAATTACCTTGCCACCAAGGATCAAACCACAAAGAGATGTGTGAACCATTCCCGATCTTGTAAGAGATGAAATGAAGAGCCTCTCTACGAAGTTTTAGCAACTTCCGCCATATCCATGAACAATCTGTAGGGTCTTGCATAGTCCAAAAATGACGTTTTTTAAGAACAGTGGTGTTCACCCATAACGGCCATAAGGACTTGTCGTTTCTAATAATTCTGCACAGGTGGAGTAAAATTTGAGCCCTATTCCACTCCTTGGTGTTCTTAAAAGACAACCCTCCCTCTTCTTTAGGTAAACAAATCGACTGCCAAGCCACCTTAGCTCCACCTCTGGAGTTGATGTCACCTTTCCACAAAAATCTTGTGAAAATAGACTGCATTTGCTTGTGAATTGACTGAGGAAGGATGAAGTGATTTGTCCAATAGGATTGAATAGCAAAAAGCACCGCTTTGATTAGTTGAGCACGACCAGCAAATGACAGGAATAAAGAAGTCCAGTTGTAGATTCGAGAGGTGAGCCTGTCAATTAAAGGGATACAGTCATTTATGCTTAGTTTAGTGGAGATTAGTGGAACCCCTAGGAACTTCACAGGGAGATCACCATGAGGTATGTGATAAGCCTCATCAAACCAAGAAATAACCTCCTCTTTGCAGTTTGCGAAGAAAACAGAGCTTTTGTTGTTGCTCGGCACCAGACCACTAGCAGCAGAGAACTGAGATAAGCAAGACATAATATGCTGTAGAGAAGCTTGGTCTCCATGAGAAAAAAGAAGGACATCGTCTGCGAAAAACAGGTGTGAGAGCTTCAAATCTTTACAACGTCAATGATGCTTGAATTCATTTGGCTTCCTGTTGAGCATACAAGATAAAATGTTCATGACTATAGTGAACAGGTATGGCGACATAGGGTCACCTTGCCTCAGGCCCTTCTCCCCTTTAAAATAACCCTGCAAGCTCCCATTAACCTTGACAGAGTACCTAGCAGTAGAAATACAAGCATATACCCATCTCTTGATTGTGTCCGGAAAGGCCATAAGGGTAAGAGCATGCATAAGGAAGTCCCAGTTCACCGAATCAAAGGCTTTATGCAGATCAATCTTTAAAGCACACTTTGCAGTACCTGACTCTCTATTGTATCCTCTAAATAACTCTTGAGCCATTAAGATGTTGTCCGATATACTTCTATTTTTTATAAAGGCTGATTGAGCCACATCAATGATGTCAGGAAGAACAATTTTGATTCTATTAGCAATGATCTTAGCAATGCATTTATACGCAATAGAACACAGTGAGATTGGTCTAAAGTCAGTCATTGATGTTGGAGTCAGAACTTTAGGAACTAAGGCAATGCTTGTGGAATTAGTACCTGAGTGCATAGTCGAGGTAGTGAAGAAATGCATAATAGCAGAGCAGAAGCAAGGGCCAACGATCTCCCAAGTTGCAAGAAAGAATTCTACAGACAATCCGTCGGGGCCAGGCGCCTTGTTTTTCTTCATTGATTTGAGAGTCTTAAGAATAAGATCCTCTGTGACTGGAGCTTCAAGAGCAGAGGCTTGGACCTCTGTCAGCTTTTTACACTGAACTTCAGGGAAAATAGCATTATTACTAGCAGAGGTGCCAAGGGTACTTTGAAAGAAATCAACAGCAACCCTGGAGCAATTAGCATGACCTTGAACCAAGATGCCATCTCTATCCGTGATAGCGAGTATTTTATTCATGTTCCAGTTTGCTCTGACTTTGTTAAAAAAGAAAGCATTATTTCCATCCCCATGTTTTAACCATTTAACTCTTGACTTTTGGAGATCCAAAGATTTTTCCTGAAGGAGGTGTTTTTCCAGACATAAGGAGTTGACCCTAAGCTGCATAATCAGGTCACTGTTGTGAGGGTCTTGTTGAAGCTGATCTTGAATAGAATGAAGTGTGCAACCAATGAGAGTTTACCAGAATTCTATCTAGCCGTTTGTGAATAGTTCCCCCCGGCCTGTTGTTGCACCACGTGAAAAGGTTGCCAACTGTATGAAGATGGCCAATATTAGCATCAGCAATGCTGTCTTTAAATCTCTGCATATCAGTGGTCCAATGCTCTAAGCCCCCACTAACTTCAGCAAGATCCACAATGCAGTTGAAGTCACCAAGGACACACCAAGGAAGAGTTATAATCTTGCTCAAGGACTCTAAATCCTTCCACAACGCTTCACGCTCAAGAGGCGTGTTAAGGGCGTAGACAAAAGTAACTATAAAGTGACATTGTTTTTCTCGAAATTCCACATTACAAGTTAAATGCTGAGATGTGCTAGACAAGACAGAGACTGACCAGATTGTGCTGTCAAACCCCACCCATATTCGACCATAGGAATGCTGAGCATAGTTATAAAACCAGCTCCAGTTACGCGAAATCCTTCTGGAGATGACAAAAGCATTTTTTTCTTGGACCTTAGTTTCTATACACGACATAAATGAAATACTATTGCTATGAATAAAATTCATGACTTCCTTTTGATGACTGCTTTTATTTAAGCCACGCACATTCCAAATTGCAAAATCCATAAAATTAGTGAAGGGTTTTGGTCGACGATTTATTTGCCAACCTGAGAGACCTCTTGCTAATAACAGGGGAAAATCCATCTTCATCTGGGGCTCCTACTTTTGAGGCCAAAGATTGCAATTGACCAGCTGTGCCAATCGCAGTGACCTTCTGAGCATTACTTTTAGAAGTCTTATTTCTTGTTCTTTTTGAAACTGTGGAAGGTTCAGATATATCCTCCCTCTCATCGATTCCAAGAACTGGCTCCGTGTTATCCACACATTCAGCTAATGATTGGAAAGCATTTTCGAGTTGCAGCGGTTTGGCATATTCACACAATTCCCCTTCTTCCCTTTCCTCTATATCAACACTCTGAATGTTCTCTGTATCCAGATTAGTTACTCTGTCAAACTCGTCCAAGTCATCACAGTTGTAGACCTGGATTTGAAGCATATTCTCATCACTATTGTTAACTTGGTCTTGTAGCAGAATTTGATCCTCGTCTCTTACAACCGGACATCCAAAGAGAGTTCCAATTGAATATGGAACCAGCGCGTTACTTGTCCCATCAGTATCAGAAGCATTGGTTGGTGTGTTTGTGGTTTGGGGTGTGTGCGTAGTTGTGTTTGTTGTGTGGGGGTGATATGTTGTCCTAGGTTTTTTAACAACACGTTCCGGATTATTGATACACCTAGACAATGAGTGTCCGAATGCACAACAAAGACTACAAGAGTAAGGCATCTCTCCGTATTGAATCTCAATTTTCACTTCCTCATTTGATTTAGGAAGAGGCACTCGCACAAAGTCAGGCCTTAAAGCTGAGTAGGTAAGCTCCACTTGAACCCCAGCAAACTTAAGTGGTTCAAATCGTGCTGTAACAGCATCAAATTTTAAAGGTTTGCCTATAGTCCTTGCGATAGAACTTAAACCTTCTTGGCACCAGAAAATATCTGGAACATCCACTAGCTTAATCCAGCAAGGAATTTTATCAATTACATTCCGTTTAAAGTTCGTACCTTCAATCCACGGCTTGAGGAACATGGTTTTTCCACCAATCTGAACAGAGTTTAAGCTGAGAGCTTTGTTTTTTTCTTCGAGACTCCCAAAACGGAATGTGTAATAGCCCTTTGTGTTGTAGTAGACCCCTGTGAGTCCACGATTTTTCCAGAATCTATGTGCTTGCTCACGAATGTACTTGAAGGCGAACGACCCTCCAATGAAGTATCCAATAATACTTGTTTCCCATTGTTTTTGTGCTCTAATGAAAAATTCATTAGAAAATTTTACCGTGGCTGTGCCATCGTCGTTATAGCTAATAGCAGCATCCCCCACAACTGGTTCGTTTGATACAACATTTTTGGCTACTATATTGCTCCAAGTAACAGAATTTTTTGGCTTTTGTGGTACTCCACTAGGACCTTCCACTTCCGGACCAGTAGCAGGTTGGATAGAGCCGTCATTTAGAATGAGGTTAATTTGTTCTTTCAATCGAGCTTGAGTGTTAGGAGAGAGAGGCTTACCCGTAACATCGTCTGAGTGAATTGATTCATTACCTGCTTCAAAAAGCGGCTGGGGTTGAACAACAGGGGCAAGAATATCATAGTTACGACCAACAAAAGCGGCAAGTTCATCAGAATTCCTAGATCCCATCTAGTTAAAGATTAATAGATCGAAGCTGAGATTGGTACGACAAAACAGAAGAGAGAGAGGTGAGAGTAGTGCAGAAGAGCGTGTTTGGCGTGCAGCAAGAGGATGTAATGAAATTGGTGGTCAACGACAGTGTTTACGGCGAGTTTGAGTCGCCCTAATCATCGCCTCTTCCTCCTTAGTCCAGCGGATCAGATTATTTTAACACCAAAATTTTAAATTTTTAAATATTAGGTTGTAATACATTTGAACTTTAAATTTTAAAATAATATCATAAGAAAAAAAAAGTAAAGTTATTGTTTAATTGAATAAATATTCATACTTAGCAAAAAAATTATTTATCGAAAATTGAATAATATATATTTATTGATAAATAAATAATCTCGTTAAATTAATGTATTTTTTTGGTTCCAAGGATATTTATTTATGGTTAATTATCATATAGGTGACTTATTACACACCAATGTATCCAGCGGATCAATGGTTTAAAAGAGATCGAAATAATCCGCTTGATACATTGACGTGTAATAAGTGACCAATATGATAATTAACCCTATTTATTTATTGCGATTTATTGTATTCTAATTTTAAATAATATAAATTTCATAAATGAGAAGTATAATTTTTGTTAAACATATAGAAGTATAGAAGGTAAATTTAGAAAATGGAAATAAAATTTAAAATGATTTATTTATATTTCCGCATATAGAACGTGAAGGAAATAAGATGCATGAAATCACCTGGAACCTTGATGAATTGATGAATGCATTAAATATACTGATTTGCACGGAAAATAACTTAGGATCAAATTTGTAATATCTCATTACTGTGTGAAGCAAAAATTTTCTGCATTCAGTAATTATGGATAATTCCTGTCCATAACGGTGTTTTAGGATTGTTAATCGAAATAACGATGTATGTACTAACACATGTAAATTCACAAATAAATGAATACGTATGAATAGTCCTTCCTCTATTTCTACATAATTTAAACTTGATATTGACAAGTTCAAATTGATATGAAAGGTTAAACTATATATTTTTTTTCAAAATAGGTTATCAACTTTTATTTGTACATAAAAATTAAGGTTATCAATTTCCAAAATAGCATCCAATAGTTAAGATCAATTTAAACGGTTAACATAACTGGAGTACTTGACCGAATCGAGCCGAGTTTTGACCAAATCGAGCCGAGTTTTGACCGAATCGAGCCGAGTTTTGATCGAATCGAGCCGAGTTTTGATCTTAACAAACCGAGCCGAGCTTTGATCTTAACGAACCGAGCTGATTTCTTAACGAACCGAGCCGAGTTTTGACCGAACCGAGCCGAACTCGAGTTGTTCACGAACAGCCTCGAGCCGAGCCGAGCTCGATCCGAGCTCGAGCTGTTCGCGAACAATTAATTTGGTTGGAGATATTAGTAGATCACTACTATTCTAACTAGTACTAGTAACTAGTGCTTTGTCACGGATTGTTGTTTTTATTTTTTTAAAAAAATTTATCGACGATCAAACCATACGATTGTCAAGATATATCTAATTTAGTGATATTCCCAAATTTTAAAAAAATAAAAAATTAATTTGGTTGGAGATCTTGGTAGATCACTACTATTCTAACTAGTACTAGTAACTATTGCTTTGACACTGATTGTTATTTTTATTTTTAAAAAAATATTTATCGACGATCCAACCGTACGAATGTCAAGATATATCTAATTTAGTGATATTTCCAAATTTTCAAAAAATAAAAAATTAATTTGGTTCGAGATCTTAGTAGATCACTACTATTCTAACTTGTACTAGTAACTAGTGTTTTGTCACGAATTGTTGTTTCTACATTTTATAAAATATTTTTCGACGATCCAACTGTACGGATGTCAAGATATATCTAATTTTGTGATATTCTCAAATTTTCAAAAAATAAAAAATTAATTTGGTTCGACATCTTAGTAGATCACTACTATTCTGACTAGTACTAGTAACTAGTGCTTTGTCACGAATTGTTGTTTCTATATTTTAAAAAATATTTTTCGACGATCCAACCGTACAGATGTCAAGATATATCTAATTTAGTGATATTCTCACATTTTCAAAAAATAAAATATTAAGTTGGTTCGAGATCTTAGTAGATCACTACTATTCTAACTAGTACTAGTAATTAGTGCTTTGTCATGAATTGTTGTTTCTATTTTTAAAAAAATATTTCTCAACGATCCAACCGTACGGATGTCAAGATATATATAATTTAGTGATATTCCAAAATTTTCAAAAAATAAAAAATTTATTTGGTTCGAGATCTTAGTAGATCACTAATATTCTAAATAGTAATAGTAACTAGTGCTTTGTCACGAATTGTTGTTTCAATTTTTTAAAAAATTTCTCGACGATCCAACCGTATGGATGTCAAGATATATCTAATTTAGTGATATTCCCAAATTATCAAAAAATGAAAATTAATTTGATTGGAGATAAAAAAATAAAAAGTAAATTTTTTGATTTGGTCGGGTTTTTTTTCCATTCTTTGGGCTTGTTTTTATAATAGACCAAATTAGGCCCATACTAAAATAAAATCAATTAACTTAAGTCCATGTGCAATGCAAGTCCAGCCCAAATGAATTAAACAAAAATGAATAAAACTAAAAAGTAAAAAGTAAAAACAAAAGAAATCATCAAATGATCAAATCAATAAATCAATAATTCATCCAAAACATGTACTCCCTCCGTCCCTTAATGTTTTTCCTATTTTGACTGGACACGTTTGCCAACGCACACTTTTGAACGTTTATATCTTGAATTTCGTATTAGTGTTAAATATAAAAACTTTACTGTATTAAAGTACTCATAAATACGAATCCAACAAGATCACTCATGACTATATTTGGTCTTATAGATTATGCGTGAATTAGTAATTTATCTCATGTTATGAACAGTCCCGACATATGAAATAAGAAAAACAATACGGGACGGAGGGAGTACTTGTCTAATTGACTAATTGACACAGATACAGAGACCACGACTTAGGTTTCTTCCGCCTCTCAATTGCCAATTACCCTCTCTGCTCTCAGGTACTAATCTCTCTCTTTCCCGCTCTCTCGTGCTCTCTCCCTCCCTCCCTCACTCCCTCTCTCTCCCCCTTTCTCTCTCAGTAACTGGGTACTAATTCAAGTTTTGTCGTACATAGATGCCAATCATAAAATCATGTGCTCTAAGAGCTAAAATCGAACTAAGCTTAGGAAAATCATTTTATACGATAGATTTATTTCCAGGAAAGTCATTTTATACTATAGATTTATTTCTAGATGCTTCTGAGTTTGTAGATGCAGCTGAGCTGCCCATGTGAGCTCCCAAGCACATATTCAACTTTTAAGCCAGAAGTCTAAAACTGAAACTTTGCACATTTACTGGTATATTTATTTTTGGAACTGAAACTATGGCGTGTCATTGTTCTTAAGTTAAATGACCATAATAAGACCAAGAAAAAAATAAAGAGTTCTGATTTACGGCTTGGATGAACATTTGATATTTGACCCGTTTTCCCGACTACAAACTTCCATATTTTAGTCCCTTCATGTATACAAAATTGTGCATTTCTGAATATATACTAGTTCAGATTAAAAGACTCAACAACTATTTGAGCATTGAAATTCCTAGCACCTAAAGAAACAGGTAAATTTCATTTCATCAAGCGAACTAGAAGTAGAATTTACGAGCAAGACCATTCTTAGTTGAAAAGGTCACTGTGATAAAACCAGCCTGCTTGATTATCAGGAGTGCAATTAATATAGGGTTATCTGCTTGCTACATTACTAGTTTCACCCTTTAAGAGCCAACTAATCAAACTGATGTACGTGGATTTGTCCAGTGTAATGCCCCTCTCTGACAATTCTACAAAAGTTTGAATTGCATCCTTGTATTTCCCCTTAATGCAGAGCTCATTAAAATGTTCTGAATAAGCAACAGAGTTTAAATCCACTTCTTGTTGAGTTTTACAAGTAACATCTTGCTCTTTATCCAATGGAGCAGACCCTTCAGATAACTTATCCATCGCAATCATTTTCGAAACTAAATCCTCTGCTTCTTCCATCCTCCCTGCATCAGTAAGTGCGGAAAGAATAGCATTATATGTGAACTTATCAGGACCTAGCTTCTTTTCACCCATTTCAGTAATAAGGTCTAAAGCATCATCAATTCTCCCTGCTTTGCATAGAGCTGTTATCAATGTGTTGTATGTCACTGCATCTAACTTCTTTTCTTTTGAGATCCAAGTGCTAAAGAGTTTGAGGGCTTTCTCCAGCATCCCTTCTCTACAAAGCCCTTGAAGTAGAATATTAGATGAATATTAGGTGTCTTTTTACATTATTTTAATATCAATAATATTATAATATGGAGATTGCCTGGAATGATGTACCTGTTCTCACTGTTTCTTCCTGGTATTTCTCACTGTTTAAGAATTAAAATGACAGCAAGAAAATCCAAAGTGCACATGGAAGTTATCCCCCCACATGGAAGTTATCCCCGAGAATGCTGAATTTGAAGAAAATGTTAGAAGTTTTGGAGACGAAACTCCATCGGAGGACACAGGTGAACAAAATGAGATCTGTAATAGAAAAAGAAAGAGAAGTGAAACAGGTTCTAATGCATCTTCAAAAAAAAGTGAGTGGAGTAACAAGCAAACAAGGGGACAAGCAAACTGAAGATGGTCCGGTTCCTTACACAAAAAAGACAAGAAAAAACATCTGAGTCTTGGAAATATCTCGACGAATTCGTGAAAGATGGTGTGAAGTGGGCAAGGTGCAAATTTTGTAAGACTGAATTAAAACGTGGTCGAACTGGTTCAACAACATCTTTGAACAGACATGTGGACAAATGCAAGGCTAAACATGGAATTGGACTCAAAAAACAGACACAACTTCAATTCCAACCTGGAGATAGCTCATCAGAGGTAACAATTGCTAACTTTAAGTATAATCAGGTAGATATGAGAAAAACTGTCTCCCATTATATAATGATAAATGAGTTACCTTTTATCCATGTGGAGAGTTTCATGTTTAATGAGCTTATGCGGAAAGCTACTCCCCACTGGTAGAATATTAGTAGGATAACCGTAAAATCTGATTGTATGAGTACTTATGAAATTGAGAAGAATAAGTTAAAAGAAATTTTTAAGTCTGTCAAGAGAATCAACATAACCACAGATATGTGGACCTCATCAACTCAGAAAAGAGGGTATATGGTGGTTACTGCACATTAGATAGATTGTGAGTGAAAGCTAAATATGAGAGTTATAAGTTTTTGTAATGTCCCTCCTCCTCACAGTGGATATGTAATAGCAGAGTCTATATCCAAGTGTTTAACTGAATGGGATATCTTAGATAAAATTGGAACGGTAAGTGTTGATAATGCAAGGGCGAATGATGTTGCTTTACGAACTTTAAAGGACATGTACTTTATTAGGAAAACACCATTGCCAATTCAGGGAAAACTTTTTTAGGTGCGATGTTGTGCACACATACTAAATTCATGTGTGAAAGATTGATTAGATCCAATAGATGGAATTGTAGACAAGATAAGAGATGGTGTCAAATATGTGGCTGCTTCAGAAGGTCGTAGGATAAAATTTTCTGAAATTGCTAAACATTTGCATTTGAAGACTAAAAAATTAATTTTAGACGTTCCTACTCGTTGGAATTCAACTTTTAAGATATTGAATTGTGCAATCGGATTTAAACAAGTTTTCCAGCGATATCCCTCGTGTGATCAAGGGTTTAAGGAATATGTTCCAAGTCCGGATGATTGGGAAAAGGTTGAAGGAATTTGTTCAATTTTAGAAGCGTTTAATGTGGTCACTAATATTGTTTCTGGTACACATTATCCTACGTCAAACCTGTTTCTGGCAGAGATTAGGAAGGTTAAACAAATACTTGACAAGAAAGCTTTTGATCAGAATTTGTATGTTAGAAAGATGGCAGGTGAGATGAAAATGAAATTTGACAAATATTGGGGAGAGAGCAATCTGGCAATGTCAATTGGAGCTGTTATGGATCCGCATTTTAAAATGAAACTTCCTATGTTTTGTTTTCCTACTCTTTATCCGCTTGAAGGTGAGGCAGATCGACACCTTGCTGATTTAACAAATGTGCTGAATGAACTCTATCAAGAATATTATCTTGAAGATAGAGCAAAATCCACTGATTTTTTTGAATCCAATCAAGTCTCATCAGATAACAACAATATGGATGAAAAAGAGGCACCACAAGGAATTAATGAATATGAAAATTTCGTTCATGAGAGTGGTTCAATTCTTGAACCCATGAAATCAGAATTAGATGACTACTTGGCTGAAAAAATTGTCATTCCTGCTCCTAATAGTTCAAAAGCTTTTGATGTATTAGGTTGGTGGAAAGGAAATAGCGCCAAGTATCCAATCTTGTCAAATATGGCTCGCGATATCTTGGCTATTCCGATGAGTACAGTTGCTTCAGAATCAACTTTCAGCGCCGGTAGAAGAGTTATTGAATCGCATCGTTCTTGCTTGAAACCTGAAACCGTGGAGATGTTGTTGTGTGGTGCTGACCGGGTACGTGAATTATACGGGCTTAAAAAACCAAACAAGGTAGCATATTCTACATTTCTACGTGTACTTCTTGCATCCATTTATTACTTGATTCAAATTTTAGCAGTTCAGATTTTCTGTTTTAATTTTTTAATTACTTTATGCAGGATGCTGTCATACTAAAAGAAGTTGAGATTGATTTGGATTTTGACGAAGTGCTTTGATTTTACCAAGTGCATGCTGGCAGATCAGCGAGGTTTGTGTTTGTCTAATTTAAAGTTTTTTCATATTTATAGAGAAGTTGTTTTTAGGAATTCCAGAATATTTTAGCAACTTGTTTGAGTTATAGAGAAGTTGTTTTTAGGAATTCCAGAATATTTTAGCAACTTGTTTGAGTACAGAATATAACTTGTGTATACCAGAACATAACTTGTGAATTTTCTCCATACCCAAGAGTGGTAGTTCATATGTTTTACTTATATCTATTAGACACTGAACAAAAAAACCTTCAAGTCGAGGCAACTCTATCTTAGTCTCATAGGGAGTTTTTTTCTGTCTTTTCATGATCATGGACTAGGTAATGTTTGCATGTGGAAAGTACAACTTGGTGCATGAGTTGTTTCAAGAAAATTCACTAATATTTTGCTTCTGCTTTGATTTATGCAGTTTTTCTATTTTTGGATTCTGAATGGTGAAGACTAAAGCTTCTTCTGGGATGAGTAGTTGTTGCAGACTTGCACCATATTTTAACTTATGACTTATGAGAATTTATAAATGTACTAGAAGACTATTATCAACTGGTTTTTTCGTCTAGTTTCAACTTTATAAGTTTTTACTAGTTTAAATTCTCACGTATTCAGTTAACTGTCAGCCAGAATTTGTTATTATCTAGTGAACTAGTTTTGTAGAGCATGTACATGAAAGCATGAATCATGTATTCATGTTTAATTTTGTAATTTTTTTAAATGTATATAGATTATCGAGCCGAGTTCGAGTCGATTCGAGTTCGAGCCCATATCGAGTCGAGTCGAACACTCCAAAAACTCGGATCGACTCGATAACCTTAACGATCAAATTTTTTTGTTCGAGCTCGAGCTCGTTATCTTATCGAGTCGAGTTAAACGAGTCGAGTCGAGTCGAGCCTAACGAGCAGCTCGGTTCGTTTGCAGCCCTAAGCAAAAGCCATTGGTCAAGTCAAATTCCTCCTTGTCAAAAGTGAATGAAACAACCTGGCATTAAATCAAATAGACATGTAAAGGAATTGTCAAACTTAGATTGAACACTTAAAATTATCCACTGGAAGACTCCATTTGACGTATCATTCATTAGATGTGGACATGGCTGTCCCAAAAAAGTCATTGGAAGTCATTGTACAAAAAAAGAAACACAATCTTGGTTCGTCACTTAAAGGATTTAAAAAAAGGCCTACAACCACCAACTCGTACACTACCGCAAGTGTTCATTGCGGCAGAAAAAAGACACTTGCCGCAATGAAGGGTTGCGGCGGCGTTTTTAACTTTAAAAAAACTTTATTTTATGTAGAGTCGATCTCAGGTCCTTCACCAGAGATTACAACAACTTAACTACTACACCATTTCTTCAAAATAAAACACTATTAAATATTATTTTACGTTATTATATTTTTATTTTTATTATTTATTAAAATTAATAAAAAAAATGGTAAATTAATACATTATAAAATATAAAAATGTTTATAAAATTTGAATTATTACATAAAATTTTAAATAAATTATTATAGTTTATATTTAATAAAAGTAATAAAAAATAATAAATTAATAAAACTGTTAATTTGAAATATGGAAACAAGTAAAAATATGAAATTACGTTTTCACCCTCCAAATTGCTGCCGCAATGATACATAGCGGAGGAACGAAAATCTGAAATTACTTTTTTACCCTTATTACTTCCGCAATGAAACATTGTGGATGCATAAAAATATGCAATTACTTTTTTACCCTTAATTCTTCTGCCGCAATGATACAATGCGGATACCAGAAATATAGAACCACCCATTGCGGTTTCCGTGACCCGAACTAAACCCTAATTAAACACAGAGCTAGGGGTGGCAAAATCTGACACGACCCGAAACCCGAAACGAATCCGACACGGAAAAATACGAATTAGGGTCGGGGTTTTTACGTTTCGGGTCTCGGGTTTGGTAAATTTTTACCCGTTGGGTTCGGGTCGGTTTCGGGTTGACCCAGTATACCCGAACACGACCCGAATTTTTTTTATATATTATATATTATATATAAATATATATTTATATTACAAAATATATACATTTGTCATATATTTATATATTATTTAAATAATTTTATTCAAATATCATCTTATAAAGTTATTATTATAGATTTTTTTAATATATTATAAATAAAAACAATTTAATATAATTATAATAATTTATTTTTAATAATTTTCGGGTCAAAACAGGTCATTTTCGGGTTGATCAGGTACATAACAAGTCGGGTTCGGGTTAAAAATTTCAACCCGTTTCGGGTTCGGGTCGGGTTCGGGTTGACCCAAAAACAGGACCAGGTACAGCAAACCTGACCTGTTACCCGAAATTGCCACCCCTACACAGAGCTCGATCTCAGGCGACTCTCAGGCGATTTCCACCCGATTCCGGGAGATTTACACACAGAGCTGCGAATGTCAGGCGATCTTCCTCCTCAATGTATCTTCTAATTGACACTTACACACACACACGCACGTAGTTATATATACACACACGCACGTAGTTATACATACACACACGAACTACTATATACATTACTACTCACGATTATATGTACATTGTTTGATTCGTTTTTAACTGTGGGTGGTGTTTATTTGCTTCATTTTAGTTAAAATCATGAATTAAATCGAATTATTAGGGTTCATAGTTCGAATTTTACCCATTTTTGGTTTGAATTAGTTTAAAATTATGGCTTTTACCCTCAATTGAGTTGAAATTAGGGTTTCTCGTCTTTAATTAGGTTGAATTAGCTCGAAATGCCCAATTTAGAATTAGGTTTCGAATTATTATCCGAATTTTTATTAAAACTATGAATTAATTCAAATTATTAGGGTTTATAATTATGAAATTATAATTATAATTTTTTTATGAGTTGTGGAAATTTTAATTCGAATTTTTGAATTATTAATTTGAATTTTTGAGTTTAAAATTCGAATTTATGAATTAATATGATTTATTAATTCGAATTTTGATTAATTAATGTTATTAGTACTGCATTTTATTTGATAAATGATATTCATTGTTAATTTATTCTTGTTTTAAATATGTCTTCATGGAATGATAATTTTAGCCAATTTTGGTACATGTTTATGAAATGTGCCTTATTTCTTTGATTTTGCACATTGCAGATGCTATGGATATGCAGTGCGGGCCTCTCGATAGGTCCCTCTTGACCATGCAGGATGATCATATTAGCAGTCACATATGGAAGGGGGGTGAGCGGGAGAAGTTGGATGTCCGCCAGTTGACAGCCAACCTCGACGATTGGGTATTTGATGACACCCAGGTTAGTTTGCTGTCAGACTGGGGTTTCCCAGCGTTTACTCACCCAGGTAGAGGTCCGGCAATTTTGTTGCCATTTTTTGTCCACCTAGACATGATGTAATCATTCGGTATACGTATTTTTTGTTTCTTGTCTAGGTAACGGATCATGTGTTTACAAATCATCCCGTAATGTTCAAATTGTCTATGAACACATTCAATCTTTCCATCAATATAGGTCGTCAAGCGATAGCTTCTTCTACGATCCTTCGGCACGGTAGACTTCTCAACCACGTACATTTTAAATAAATGACATCCACCTTTAGCTTTCGTCACGACATAAGATGTACTTTTCAGAAGCTCCTTTTGAAAACGCCTAAACACCTCTTTCGTGTAAATTTCGAATGCATGAATTTCCAAGGATGATTGCAATACTAGTCTCATTTCCCTTTCTTCGCTCTCGTAGTCACTTTTAACCTCCCTAAGATATTGTGCCTCCAAAGCCTTTTGGGAATTCTCAATGAATTCTTTCAAACCAGTAGATGCTTGCACATATTCATCAAAAAATGCATTCATTGATTCGCTTCTAGAGGTAGTGGTCATACCGGCGGCAAAATGCGACTTTGTGTAAGCACCAATCCATTGATGTCTAATGCGATACATTTCATTTAACCAAACATGATCCTCAAGTTTGTACTTCTCGACCAATTCCTCCCATCTACCATCAAATTCCGTGGGTGACAACGACTTGTACACACATGCATTAAAATCCGTTTTGAATTCCGGATATTTGGTGTACAAACTAGATAACTTCTCGGGAAATTTACTACTTATATGCCAAGTACAATATAAGTGTTTTGTTTCGGGCATAACCGTGGCAATAGCATTTCCCAAAGCAATGTCTTGATCGGTAATTATTGTAGTGGGAGGTTTGTTGTCAACGGCTTCCAACCAAGTTTCTAAACCCATTGATAAGAAGTCTCGGTCTCATCTCTCATGAGTGCAAATCCAAACAAAATATTTTGGTAATGGTGGTTCACCCCCGTAATAGGTATGAAAGGCATACAATACCTATTCGTTCGATAAGTTGAGTCGAACGTCACCACATCACCAAAATTCTTGTAAGCGTTCATGCATCGAGGATCAACCCACACCAAACCTTTAACATGATTCTCGTTATCCACATCCACTCGATAGAAGAAATGACCAAACGCATTCTCTTGTTGTAACTTTCGTAACAAGACCAAGCCACACTCCGCATCACCGGAATCAAACACTCAGTGCCGAATATCCCGTATGACATTGCGTACATCTTGATTAGAAAACCCTAAATTTTCAATGTCTCCACATGTCTCACCAAGATATTTCATCACTTTACTCGTCTCGATCCCCGATTTGTTAAACAACTCAATCAATGATCGGGTGATCGGATCGATGTTGCACGATGTTTGAAAAAATTGTCTCTTATCCGGTGTTACCATGGCATGATTGTGTTTCAAATCAACCAAAGTTACCTTCCATTTGTTTACATTCACTAGGTGACATACGTACATTCGAACACGACAATTCGTTCGTGGATCTACATCCCTAATGCGTCATTTTCCTTTATCACGATAATCCGATTCCGGTGCTACTCTTCCACCCTTCTTACAAACAAACAAACGGGGTGATGGATCATGACTCCGTTGATGTTTATGAGTATTCCTAATTATTATCTCGAATCCGACATTTTGACCATAATTTCTATAAAAACTTTCCGCCTCATCTAATGTATCGAAAATCATTCCAACACAAGGCACAACCTTATTAACATCCGCAAATGTAAAATCATAATTTTTGTTTCCAATATCCTCATCATCATCATTTTTTCCCATCCTAACATCCTCATCATCATCAATTTTTTCCATTCTAATATCCTCATCTCCTTCATCATCATTTTTTCCCATCCCAAATTTCTCATCTTTTTCATCATCACCATCACTAATAATTATCTTGTTTTTACCCTTTCCACCATCATTTTTTTCCCGACCAACATCATCAACATTCATTTTATCTTTATGAACATTGTAATTCACTCTACGTTTATGAACATTGCTATAATAATTATCAATATCTACATCATCAACGAATAATTTACGAGAAACATGATTTTTTTAACGGGCGGCGTAACATAATCATCACCATTACGTTCACTAGATGAACTAGAAGAGATAAATAAAAATGAAGCCATTGAATAGAGCACTAACCTTAATTTTGGATGAATTTTTGAGCTCCAAACCCTTTGAAATTCGTTGGTGTTTTCTGCTGTTTGAAAAAAGGAAATTGAAGAAGAAGACAAATTCTGTAACATTAAAGGAGGCAGAATTCACGCCTGCCGCAATTTTTCCTTGCGGCAGGAAGCCTTAAATGCGAACTGCCGCAACGAAACATTGTTGCAGGTGGTTCATTTATTGCCTGCCACCAACCATAATTAATGCCGTAAAATTTTTCTAAGCCACAACTAAACATTGCGGCAAAAAAAAACTACCGCAATGGCTCATTGCGGTAGTAATTTAAGAATTTTTCTTTCTTTTTTTTTGTTTTATTTTTAATTCTTCAAATATGCATCCAAATAATAAACTACATTAATTTTAACTTTAAGTATCCTTAATAATATATTATGGATATTTTTTACATGTTATGTAGTTTAAATAATGATGGATTGACATGTACATCTCAATCTTAGATAACTGTTGAAAAATAAATCAGGATGGTAACATTTTTGTTATTTTTTCTATTTAAAATATTCAATATAAATTTTTTCTTAACGCTTTCATTCATTTTAACTTACATTAATGTTTTATGATATTTTTTTTTCATTTTTAAGAATATATTAATATATATTATCATTATTTTCAAGTTTTGACTTTACATGACATTTTTTTTCCTAAATTTGTTTTAAAAATTAATTAATTAATAATTTAAATGTGTCATGGTTGGAAGTCATTCCCATGTTCATTAACCTGTCTACACACATTTTATATGTTATTATCTATTAATTTACTATTTTTTATTAATTTTATAAATATATATATATCGAATTACAATAATGTAAAATAATATGTAAGATAATTTTGCTTAAACTTGCAAGAGTACAAGTTGATGGAATAGCAAAATGTTTGTTTTATTTGGAAAAGGTCAAGAGTTCGAATCCAAAAAAATGGAAAAGGTTTGTTTTAATTTACTAGTTTTTATTAATTTTATAAATAAATATATATCAAATTAATAATGTAAAATAATATGTAAGGTAATTTTTCTTAAATTACAAGAGTACAAGTTGGTGGTGCCGCAAAATGTTTGTTTCATTTGGAAAAGGTCAAGAGTTCGAATCCAAACGAATGGTTTTAATTTACTATTTTTTATTAATTTTATAAATAAATATATATCAAATTAATAATTTTAAATAATACATAAGATAATACTGTTTAAATTACTAGAGTACAAGTTGGTGGAGTGGGAAAAGTTTTGTATAATTTGTAAAAGGTCAAGAGTTCGAATCCAAACTTATGCTATGGTTTTTTAATTAAACAACTAATAAATACTGCCGGCAGTTCTATTTTTACTACTGCCGCATTGAAGGATTGCGGCAGTGCTGCAGCAATGAAGAGTTGCGGCAGTACTGGTGGTTGTTCCAACCAACGGTGGTTGTGGACCAAACCTCTATATGGATTCCGTAAACAACTAAACATTATATATTTAATGTAAAATTACAGTTCGGATGCCATACCATGTCTTCCTTGCTTAAATGATGATACCAGTTCATACTAACTTGTAGAGATCTTCCATTATCTCAAATTCCAAATTTAAACCAAAAAGACCAATCACATTGAAAGTCAAAAATGAAAAAACAAGGAAAGGGGGTGTTAGCAAGGACAAGGGGTGTTAAAAGTAGGGGAGAGCACGGTTCGATTTTGCCCCGAAATCGAACCCGAAACTGCATGTTTTCGGTTTTTAAAATTGAAAACTGCAACCGCGACCGAACCGTCGGTTTCGGTTTTAAAAAGCTCGGTTCGGTTTTTAGCGGTTCGGTTTCGGTTATAAAACCGAATGAAAAAATCATAAATATATTACAAGATTTTAAATTTATAAATTACAACGTTCTCGATTTTTAAACAAAGTGACAGAGTTTTTTAATGAAAACACTCTGTGTATATGTTAGTGGTAATGTTATATGACAGTATCATATGACATCAGTAAGCTAACAAGTTATACAGGACTCACAATATATTTTAACAAAATTTATACATGCATGTGTGATAATGTGCAATGAATAAATCATACCTAATTAAGTCTTAATTTGCACAAATTTAATGCCTTGCAAAAACCAATATATGAGTAAATGACAAAATGTACTCTCAGTTGCTAATACAAAAGCAAATTAGAGCTTTCTCATGTAATATGTGAATTGATTGCAATATAATCTTAGTTTTAATACAATTTACACTATAGTAGAAACCTATATATATAGTTTACGAAAATGAGAAGTTACCAGCTGGAGCAGTCACCAGAAAGTTACATAAATTTATATAAATTATATATTTATTTTAATAATCGGTTCGGTTTTAGTCGGTTCGGTTTTAATCTAAAACCGAAACCGAAAATTTCGGTTTTTAAAAATCAAAAACCGCAACCGCCGGTTTGGTTTCGGTTTCAGTTTCGGTTTTTTCGGTTCGGTTTTGGTCGGTTTCGGTTCGATTTCGGTTTTTTGCTCACCCCTAGTTAAAAGAGTGGAGAGAGTGAGCGAGCGAGTGATAGAGTATATTTTTATATATATTTTAGATGATTTTATTCTCATATTTATTGTGTTTTGCATTGATTTGGATTTTTATTTAATAGATTTTATTGTTTTATTGTAGGAAATAAAGAATTCATGACTTGGAAGGATTTGGAGCAAAAAGAGCTATTTTGGAGATAAAATAGGAGAAAATTCGTATTATTGGGCTATACGGGCTGCCTGCACTGTTTGGGCCATATCTTGAGTTCCAGAAGTCAGAATTTGACGATCTTACTGTCCACGCGAAGCTTGTGGAATTATCTTTAATTCAGAGGTGGTCCAGTAAGCAAAATCCAACTGGAAGAGCCCAGAAACAGAGGAGCAAAATTAGTGACGAATTTTACAAGAAAATCCTATTCAATTATGGATATCTTTTTGTAAATTGATTAGGATATTAAAAATACTTTTATTAGGAGATAGATATCAGATTTTATTAAGGGGTTTTATTATAAAAGGAAGAGAAAACGTGAGATAGATATAGATAGACTTATACAGACGTTTTTACATAAATTAGGGTTTTGGTTTTTTCTCTCTTCATCTCTTCCTTTAGAAGCACTTGGTTTAATTTGGATCTTTATTGTTCTTCGTTTATACAAAGTTTAAGGTACTCTTTATCTCATCTTGTTTATTAGTACATGTTTATTATGGCTTTCTTGATTATTATTATTAGTTTTTATTCTACCATGAGTGAGTAGTTTAATTCTAGGGTATTAAGGGGAGCCATGTTTGCACCATGATTTGGGCTTAATTTGATTAGTAGATTGATGGGTAAAGAGTAATTCTGATTGATATGTTATAATTCTTAATTTGTGTAATTGCGCAATATCATGGATTAATTGATTGCAATAGGAGTAATAGATCGAGAGATTTTACTACTAGAGGCTTACATACAATTAGCAGAATTGAAGGTGAGTGTGAGAACATCATTAGATATTCTGAGAGTGTTAATGCTTGAGAAAGATTAACCATTAATGCTTGAGAAAGATTAACCATTGCTTTAATTACTTAATCCCATTGAAAAGCTATACTTTTGTGATTTGTTTGGTGTAAACATGGTGAACCTGAATTGCCCTAGATCCCTTAATTAATTGATTTAAAACTTTGTTAGATTTGTTTTAGTAGTTAATAAAATTCTCAAACAATCGTTGTGACTAGAAACAATTGATAGCAATTGAATTGAAACTGAAACTGTCTCCTTGAGGATTCGACCCGTATTTGCTAGTATCTACTACAATTGATACCGTGCGCTTGCGGTTAGGTATAATTTAACACATCAAGTTTTTGGCGCCGCTGCCGGGGAGACGCCTAGTTTCTCTAATTTTAGTTTGATTGTTTTAAATTGTTTCTCTTGTCTCTTTGGAACTCTTGTTCCAATTGAGACCGATCTTACTGCTTTTCCTTGTTTAGTTGTTGATGCCCAAGACCAGGTCTCAAACGAAAGTAGATCAAGCGAAAGAGGATACAACTCCTCTTAGTCCAGATTCTGGAATTACTTGTCAACAATACATAGATCAACAAAGGAAAGAGAAGCAACAAAGGATATCTGAACCAAAGATTGAGATGGCGGACCTTCCTCCCAAATCTTTGAAGAATTACTCACAGCCCTCTCTGAGTGGGGTACCTACTGGCCTTGCTATGCCAGCTATTCAAGCAGCAAATTTCGAGATCAAGCCTGCTTTGCTTACTATGATCCAACAGAATCAATTTGCTAGGCTTGCCTCTGAAGACCCTACAAATCATCTGCAACGGTTTCAACAACTCTGTTCTACAATTAAACATCAGGGAGTCACTCCAGACCAGTTGAAAGTCATGTTGTTCGGTTTCTCTCTTCGTGATAAAGCTCAAAAGTGGTTGAACGATATTGAATTGACAAAGTGGGATGAGATTGCTCAAGCCTTCTTAACTGAGTTCTTCCCTCCTAACAGAACCGACGATTTGATCGACAAGATGACGGGTTTTAAGCAAGATTATGGTGAATCTCTTCGGGATGCTTGGGACAGATTCAAGGATTATCAATGTGCATGCCCTCACCATGGTCTTGAGAAGTGGTTTCTGCTTAAACGCTTCTACAATGGTCTTGATCCTGAGACAAAAGGTATGGTTGATAACGCTGCAGGTGGTGTATTTCTGGATAAAGGAGTTGATGATGCACATGCTTTTCTTTCAAATTTGGCTGCCAATCACTTCAGTAATCCGAGAGCAACCAAGAAAGGGGGTAAACTTGAAGTGGATGCTTATTCTTTATTATCATCACAACTAGCTGCATTAACTCAGGAGATCCACTCATTGAAGACATCTCAGCCCTCTACTCAACCTATGAGTATCAATGCATTGTCATCCATGGCTCCTATGAATAATCCTGTTTGTGAAGTCTGTGGCATCCAAGGCCACTATGGTAATGATTGCCAATACAATGCTCAAAATTCACAACATTTTCAGATGGAGCAAGCAAATGTTTTCCAACAGAGGCAGCAGTACAATCCATACTCCAACACTTACAATCCTGGTTGGAAAGATCATCCGAACTTCTCGTATAGGAACAATAATACTCAGAATTCAAATGTTCCTAATCAGCAGTCGTACCAGCCTCCTTCACAGCAGCAGTATAGGCCTACTCAAGGACCTATGAATCCCCCTGGATTTCAAAGGCCTCCACAGAATTATGCTCCTCAAGCAAATCAAGCTGCACAGGCTGATAATCAAGGTGATATGATGAAGATATTGTTACAAATGCAAACAAAGATGAACCAGATGGAGATTCATAACAAGATGTTGGAAACTCAGATTGCTCAAATGGCTAGTTCTTCATCTACAAGGCAACAAGGCTCTCTACCAGCACAATCAACTCAGCCAAAGGAAAATGTGAATGCCATTGCTCTTAGGAGTGGTCGTACATATGATGCTCCTCCAATGCCTACTGATGATGTTCCTATAGAGAAAGAAAAAGAGGATTCTAAGAAAGACAAGGTAGAGAAAGTTGTTGAAGATACAAGCGAAAGTGAAATTGAGGAAAGCAAGAAAAAGGATAAAGAGAAGACTGCAGTTACTCCTCCACCATTTGTGCCAAAGCTCCCATTCCCTAGCAGGATGAACAGAACTAAGGTGGATCAGCAGTTTGGTAAGTTCATGACACTTGTCAAGAATCTTGAGGTAACAGTTCCTTTCACTGATTTAATTTCTCAAGTTCCATCATATGCAAAGTTTCTTAAGGATATTCTCACTAAGAAAAGGTCTTTTGGTGAGGTAGAGACAGTAGCTTTTACTGAAGAATGTAGTGCTGTTTTACAGAATAAGTCTCCACCTAAGCTTAAAGATCCTGGTAGTTTTTCGATCCCGTGTCATTTAGGTGCATTGTTCATTGATAAAGCTTTATGTGATTTAGGCGCTAGTGTCTCAGTCATGCCTCTCTCGGTTTTTCAAAAACTAAATATGGGAGAATTAAAATGTACACAGATGACTTTGCAAATGGCAGACCGTTCGATAAAATATCCCCTTGGAATTTTAGAGGATGTGCCTGTTAGGGTTGGAAAATTCTATATTCCTGTAGACTTTGTAGTTCTAGATATGGAAGAGGATAGTCAGATACCTATTATTTTAGGTAGACCATTTCTTTGTACTGCAGGTGCTATTATTGATGTTAAAAGTGGGACTCTCACATTGAGCGTTGGTGATGATAAAATTGCTTTTACTCTAACCTCTGCTCTTAAATCCCCTTTGCTTGAGAATACTTGTTGCAGTATTGATGTTGTAGATGAAATTGTCCAAGATTATACTCCTCAGATTCTATTGAATGATACATTGGAAGCAGTGCTCATGCTTGAAGCTACAGAAGGAGAAGGACATGCTGAAGTCGATTCATTGATTCTTGAGTTGAATGATCACAACATTGATTCCATTGACAGTTCTTCAGTTCGAGATCTCTCGAGTATTAAGCTTGGGAAACTTCTACCACATTTGAGGTATGTCCTTTTCAATAATGAGCTAGTGATTTTTGAAGAGGGGCATGATAACGTGTTGCAAAGGTGGAAAACCAATGATAAGGAAGAAGAAAGTTTTGTTCAGCCGGTTGAGTCGGAGAAGCACTCTAGGGGGGTGAAGAAGAAAAAGAAGAAGATTTGGTCGTTGGGTAGTAAAATCAAGTTGAAGTCTGATGGAAGAGCTTTGTGGAAAGCAAACAACCAAGATGTCAACGTTCGTAGGAATGGTCTTTCTGTTGAGGATGGTTCAGTAATTCTTTTGAAACCGCCTTGAGTTGAGGAAGTAACGTCAAGCTATTGACGTTAAAGAAGCGCTTCGTGGGAGGCAACCCATGTATTAGTATAGGAAAAAAAAAATTTTGTTCAAAAAAAAAAAAAAAAAAAAAACGAGTAAAGCAGAATGTAACTGCGCATCAAGCGCCAGAACCGCGCAGGAGCGCCCTAACACGCAGGTTGAACCTGCGTGTCTGACTGTTTCCGCGCCCGGAAGCCCTGTAACGCCTACTGTACATGCGTTATACCCCCTCTGCCCAGTATTTTTTCCCGAAAATTGTGTTTTTGCTCATAAATTCCACCCCAAATTCAATCCTAATCCAAATTCTTTCAATCCCTAATTCCTATATCTATCCTACATCAAATCCTAACCTCTCCAAATCTCTCCTACATAATTACAATTTTTATTCAACCTATCCATCATCTTATATATATACACACCTATCCATACAAATCCAATTCCTCTTCTATTTTCTTTAAATCTCTAAAAATTCAATTCTAAAGAGGAATTAATTGCAAGTTCACCTCTTCAATTCGTAGTGGGTTTATTTCTTCTCTCAAATTTTATTTTGATTACGAATTTGTGTTCTTGTAAATTGGGATTTATATTATTCTTGATATATTGGGGTATTTTTGGTGTGATATTGCTTGGTAATTTTTGGTGGAGCTTCTTGTGAGTTGGGTATTGATTCTTTTGGCTCGTAAGCATGGGAGAGATAGTGCTAATGTTGGGAAATTTTCGTTTTCGACGGTGGAGGTTAAATTTAATCGGTTGATGTGAGGCTAATAGCTAAGGAAAGGGGATTTTTGCGAGAAAAAAAATTGTTGGGTTGGTTCATATGATTGGTGAGTGGTTCGGAAGTGGTGAGTGGGTGGCTTCTCAGCGAATGAGGGATGGTTTTCACACCTGACACCTTGATTCCAGGGGAGTTTTCTTTCTTTTCTTTTTAGTGTATTTTATTTTGTTTTTAGTTGTAGTTTTGTATCTTGTTCATTAGTTCATTGGGGACAATGAACCGCTTAAGTGTGGGGAGGTGTTCTCAACGTAGTGTATTACTTGTTAAAAAAAAAAATCCAAAAAAATTAAAAAAATTAAAAATACCAAAAATAATTCTAGCCATGCAATTTGATTAGTTGTTGTATTTTGCTTGATACACCCATGCATGCGTAGAATTCTTGTGTTTATTGACGTTTTTGTATGAGAAGTGACGTGCTTTGTTCTTGTGCACACACTTACACTAGCAAGTTGAAGCTGGTAGACTTAATTGGATGTTGTAAGTGATTAGAATGACATGAATATGTGCAAGATGACTTGGTTTACATGCTTTGAGTACAAGTAGATGCGTTAGAGAGTCTTGTTACTTGGGATTGATTATGTTTTGTCACACCAAGTGAGTTTTGAGCCTATATGCATATCTTTTGCATGATTTTTCGTTTGCTTGAGTGTCCACATGTTGTTTACATTGCTAGCACTTACTTGAGATCTTTCTTGAAATGCATGATATTACTTGATGATGAGATGATAAAGGCACTTAGGTTTAACCTCATATTTCCTATATATCCAAACCTTTTATACATGATCAATTAGTTAACCCGTTGAGCTTAATCCTATTCTTTCGGTGACACACTACTTTACTTGCCATTATCCTTTTTATTCTATTGGCCTTACATTGAATTTGAACCTAAATTGTCAAAGGCTAGTATCGTGCTTAAGGGAGTAATAAGGTGTTCATAAAAGGGGGGGTTATTGATGATCATACTATTGGGGAATATTGATTTTGGTTGATGCTTGCTAGTCGAAATTCATAATAATATCTATGGATCATTGTGCTTATTCCTTAGCTCTCAGAAAAAAAAGAAAAAAAAAAGAAGAAAAAAAAGAAAAAAAAACAGAAAAAAAAGAAAAAAAATAAATATGAGAGCATCCTTATCTTTTGTGATCCTACTTTGATTCGACTAGACATGGTGTTTATTGGACTATGATAAAATTTCAAGTGTGGGGAAGTATTTATTGGTTTTAATAAGTATGGGAGTTGTTTTAATTTCATTGTCGGGTACTAGCTTTTGACATTTAACCTGTTTTAGCTTTACTTGACATACCTGGTCCCTAGCCACGCTACAACCCGAATAAAGACCTTTTGATTGTCATCAGTGATGTATGTTGTGTTGAGAGTGAGATTGATTGCGAGTGTCAAGTTGTGTTTATGATTTTGTTGGAATTGAGTGATACACTTAACCTTGTTCTTGAGTGAATATTCGTTTTTGAGTGAAAGGTGAGTTATTACTTGTTTTGGCATAGGAGATCCCGGGTTTAGACTTAAAGGTGTATTTCTTGTGGGCTTAGCATGATTACCAACGATTTTTACACTTGACATGAATTTTTATGACCTTCTGCATGTTGGTTGAGTAGACTACGTGAATACTTGCACTTTCGACACCAAGACATCGTATGTTTGCTTTGATTCTTAAGTTGATGTGGCATGAGAGGACTTGTGTGTGTGGTGTTGTGTCAGCATTGATCTTTTGCATGGTTAGATGGATTTTGTGGGTACATTCACTATAAACCCTCACGAGACAACACTCGTCCTACTAGGGCTGCCTAGGGGTTTAACGGCTTGTTGCATATGCTCAATGCAATCGTGTCATCTACGAAAGTGATGTTTGTTAGGACTTAGTTTTTATTTCACTTATTTGCCCGAGGACGTGCAAATGCTAAGTGTGTGGATGTTTGATAGAGTATATTTTTATATATATTTTAGATGATTTTATTCTCATATTTATTGTGTTTTACATTGATTTGGATTTTTATTTAATAGATTTTATTGTTTTATTGTAGGAAATAAAGAATTCATGACTTGGAAGGATTTGGAGCAAAAAGAGCTATTTTGGAGATAAAATAGGAGAAAATTCGTATTATTGGGCTATACGGGCTGCCTGCACTGTTTGGGCCATATCTTGAGTTCCAGAAGTCAGAATTTGATGATCTTACTGTCCACGCGAAGCTTGTGGAATTATCTTTAATTCAGAGGTGGTCCAGTAAGCAAAATCCAACTGGAAGAGCCCAGAAACAGAGGAGCAAAATTAGTGACGAATTTTACAAGAAAATCCTATTCAATTATGGATATCTTTTTGTAAATTGATTAGGATATTAAAAATACTTTTATTAGGAGATAGATATCAGATTTTATTAAGGGGTTTTATTATAAAAGGAAGAGAAAACGTGAGATAGATATAGATAGACTTATACAGACGTTTTTACATAAATTAGGGTTTTGGTTTTTTCTCTCTTCATCTCTTCCTTTAGAAGCACTTGGTCTAATTTGGATCTTTATTGTTCTTCGTTTATACAAAGTTTAAGGTACTCTTTATCTCATCTTGTTTATTAGTACATGTTTATTATGGCTTTCTTGATTATTATTATTAGTTTTTATTCTACCATGAGTGAGTAGTTTAATTCTAGGGTATTAAGGGGAGCCATGTTTGCACCATGATTTGGGCTTAATTTGATTAGTAGATTGATGGGTAAAGAGTAATTCTGATTGATATGTTATAATTCTTAATTTGTGTAATTGCGCAATATCATGGATTAATTGATTGCAATAGGAGTAATAGATCGAGAGATTTTACTACTAGAGGCTTACATACAATTAGCAGAATTGAAGGTGAGTGTGAGAACATCATTAGATATTCTGAGAGTGTTAATGCTTGAGAAAGATTAATCGTTAATGCTTGAGAAAGATTAACCATTGCTTTAATTACTTAATCCCATTGAAAATCTATACTTTTGTGATTTGTTTGGTGTAAACATGGTGAACCTGAATTGCCCTAGATCCCTTAATTAATTGATTTAAAACTTTGTTAGATTTGTTTTAGTAGTTAATAAAATTCTCAAACAATCGTTGTGACTAGAAACAATTGATAGCAATTGAATTGAAACTGAAACTGTCTCCTTGAGGATTCGACCCGTATTTGCTAGTATCTACTACAATTGATACCGTGCGCTTGCGGTTAGGTATAATTTAACACATCAGCGAGATATATGAAAATAACAACAAATCAGAAAAGACATACAACAAACATGAGAATAAATTCAAATCGAAGTAGAGAAACTTGACATTCGATGCAATCAAAATATATTAACAGTAAAAATTACTAATACCTAATTCAACTCGATCTATAAAACTCCAATTGAATCAGAATCCCCCAGCCAAAACCATAATTGAAGAAGCCCACTCGATTTGTAAGCTAACCCAAGCTATTCAACCCCAAATCTTGAAGAACCCTAGTTAGCAGCAGTGGTGATGTGTGAGAGTGTGTGTTTAGAGGATGAGCGACGCGGCGAAGAATATAGTGAGTGGCCTTTTGTTTGATTTTTTCGCCAAATAGAAGGCGCCAATTTTGCCGCTCAATGTTTTGGCATAAAAATTGCTTTTTGCTTCTACAAAAGTGACCTCGAGTTTCCAACCTACATAAGCTATATGTAATTTTAATTAATTTTTTTTAATTTAGTTATTTGGTCAATTTTAAAATTTTGTACAAAAATCTTATTTTTGTATACATATTACAATTCAGTCCAATAAAGAATTTTTAATTTTGTAAAACTTATATTAAATCATTTTTTCGTAATTTTATTCAATTCGTGTAAAATACTTTTTGATTCAAACACTTACTTTTTTATGGTTTAGTCTTTCAAATTATTAAAAAATATTTCGTTTTCATAAAAAGATATGTTGTTTTTATAAAAATGTTTTATTTTAGTTCAATAATGCATACAAAATTTTAACATCAAATTTAACATTATTTCTCAAATTTTATTCATTTTCTGTAAAATTAAATTTTTAAATTTTTAAATTAATTTAAATTGTTACGTTTTTTTAATAATTTGGTCTACTTTCAAATTATAAAAAAAAATATTATATTTTATAAAAATGCCAGTATTAACTCTAATGACAAACTTCAAAAATTTAAATTATATGTTTTTCAAATTATTTAATTTTAATTCACAATAATTCATTATTTCAATTTTTTTTTAAAAAAAATTGTGTTTAAAGCATATTAACGGCAACACTTCACCAAGTTTGCAACCTGTTACATTTCTTATAGTTACGACAACACATGTTTATGTATACAACAACATCAAAAAAACAATGTTACAGTAGGCATCTAGTTTAGAGCTACTACAATGTTTTTCAAGGCAACACCAAAAAAAACGTTGCTGCAGGCCATCTATGGCGTAGTGTAGGAGTGCACTTGTTCACATTCCTCTAGCATCCAGATTCAGTAGGTCCAGATGTCCAATATAATCTTGAATGTGCAGTAGGTGCCTGATATCCTCAAGTCTTGTCATGGGTGCTTCTTGTCAGATATACTATTTGATCAAATTGTAAACTAGCATCCAGTTTGGCATTGTCCCTTATAACAATGCCTTGACATCCAGTTAGACTTCTGGTTATCCTTGTACCAATTACAGCCTTGATGTTTGGTCTGGATACCAGCTTCCCTTCAATCTCCTTTTGTACTGATTGAGATCATCTTGCATTTCAATCACTCAATCTGGATCTTTCAGAGCCTTTGTAGCTTTCTTAGTTTCTTTTGAAAGAAAACTAAAGAAATAATCATTGCTTTCTTAGTTTCTTAGTATCATCATTCAAGCAAGGAAGACATGGTATGGCATCCTAACTGTAATTTAACTAAATATGGTGTGATATTTTTGGGTATATATTAATGATTGTAAGATTAGTTTTAAATAAAAAGGTAATTTTAATTAGAAGGAATTATTAATGATTCGAAGATATGGAACGATTGATGTTTTTAGGTGTTTATAAAATGTAATATCTTCAACTAAAAGTAATTGTGAAAATGATAATGACTAATTACCATTAATTAAATTATGTCATTATTTAATTTAATAATTAGGATAACAAAACCGAAAATCAAACCAACAAACTTTCAATATTTCGGCTTTAATATAACAGTACTAGCTTATAACCCGTGCAATGCACGGGTTTCTTTTAATATGTTATATAAATTTTATTTTATGCTATAATTATATTTTTATATAATTATTATTTTGTAAAAATTATTTTAATATTATTTTAATATTATTTTAATATAATTTAATATAAATTTAGTTAATCATGATTTAAAATTTTACAATATTATAGAATTTTAAGTTAAATATGTCGTTGACGGGATTCAAAACTTGAATTTTTAGTAAAATACTTTAATCATAAAATAAATCTTATAATTACATCTAACGGTTCTTATTAATTACTAAAAATCTAACATTAAATGGTTTAATATTTATCGGTATACATTAATGACTGCAAAATTATGTGGTTTAAAATTTATATTATAATTTTTTTAAAAAAAATATGTCTGACAGAATTCGTACCTTGAAATTTTGATAAATTAATTTAAACATATAATATATCTAATCATTAGATCTAATGGTTCTGATTTTTTACTAAAAATATAATGGTCATTATTCATTGTATATATATGTCTATTATCTTTTGTTAGTGATTAGACGATATAGTGTTATTTTTTTGGTATATATAAATTATTGTAAGATTATATTTTAATAAAAAAGTTAACGTATTTTATTTAGAAAGAAATATTATTGATTGGAAGATACGATATCTTAGGTGTTTATAAAAGGTAATATCATCAATCAATTAAAAGTAAACCTCTTTTAATTAAAAAAAGGCAATCAACTAATTATCACTAATTATATTATTTTACTGTTTATTTTAATAGTTAGGATGACCGTGCTGAAGATCGAACGGACAAACTTTCAATGCCCGTGTGATGCACGGGTTTCTTTTACTATATTATATAAATTTTATTTAATATTACAATTATGTTTTTATATAATAATTATTTTTAATATTTTTTTAATTTTAATTTAATATAATTTAATATTATCATGTTTACGGATTATATTAATGTTTCCTTATTATAAACAATGTATACGGTTTTTTAATATATTTTATTAAATAGTAATATAACTGGGAAAAAAATATTTTAGTTAGAGAAAAGAGAAAAGATAAAAAATTAATTTATTAGTTAAAAGTAATTATAATTTGTTTTTTAATTAGAAAAAATGTAAAAGATATTATATTTTACTTGAAAAAGGAAACTGTTTAGTTATTAAAAAAAAGGTAACATGTTTAACCTGAAAAAGTAAATTGATTAGTAAAGTAAAAATTTTAGTTAAATAAAATATAAAAGAAAATTTTAAAAGGTAACCCATGATATAATTGGAAAAAAATATATTTTAGTTAGAGAAAAGAGAAAAGATAATTTGAATGAAAAAATTAATTAATTAGTTAATAGTAATTGAGAAAAATGGGCCTGAGGATGTCCTCAGGTAGTTCTCCTGAGGTTATAAGACAAATAGCCTATAGATAAGTGGCCCCGCAGGGGCATTTTTGTAATATCAATTTTTTTATCAGTAGATTTACCTAAATACCCTTAAAATTGTATTGGAAAACTTTTAACCTCAGGGTTCTACCTGAGATCATCCTCAGACACATGAATCCCAATAGTAATTATAATATGTTTTTTAGTTAGATAAAATATAAAAGATATTATATTTTACCTGAAAAAGGAAACTGCTTAGTTATTAAAAAGAAAAGAAAAGGTAACATGTTTAACCTGAAAAAGGAAATTGATTAGTAAAGCAAAAATTTTAGTTTTTTTTTTGTTAGATAAAACATAAAAAATATTTTATATATAATTAAGTAAGGGTAAATTAGTAAAATCAATAGGTACCAACCAACCAAACTTTTAATGTTTCGGTTTTATATAATAGTTTAGATAGATAACATGTTTGTATTTTATTATAAATTTAAAAATATTAACATTCACAAAAATACAAATCCTTTATATATATTATATGCCAACAAGGTCTTTCAAGGCTATTTAGTAAATTACGTGTTTACCCCTTATTTAGTAAATTACGTGTTTACCCCTGACAATTTTAATATATTAAAAAATGTTGGTAGCAAGGCTTGAACCCATGTTCTTTGGATTAAAAAGGAATTATGTTCCCATATCCAACCACTACACCAAAGAAGAATTTATGTTACCTTTTTAAAAATCATTTACTACATGCACAAATAACTCCTATGTTCTATTTTATTTAATATTACTACCTTGCTGGGAATTAAAATTTTTAATCAAATGAATTATGTTATCTATCTATTATGTTTAGTATGAGCACCAAATGAATTATGTTGTTTGTTTATTATGTTTAGTATAGGTCAAAATGATTTTTGACGAGTTATAAAAAATTCAATATACCCGTTATAATAATTTAAAACATAATTTTGTGATCAGTTAAATAATTTACATATGAGTTACAAACACTGTATTGATTTTTAATTAAATTAAAAAGCGTAGTTGGACTTGGGTTAGGACACGACATTATAAATTAGATTATAGATGCAATACAATTAATTATGAGATTAAGATGTATAGTTATGTTAATGAAAGATTGATATTTTAAAAAAATACTAAATTGTATATATAATACATAATCGCTAGAATCACGAGTGAAATAACTAAATTTTTACCACAATCAAATCAATATTAAGCTCTACACCACTAAAAATCAAAATGATAGTAGAATGACCGAACATTCAACTTAAATCACTAAAATTTTGAACGCAATTACCAAAATTTTCAAAATCTGAAAATCTAATAGTGTTCGAAGGTGCTGGTATGACGGTGGTAGAGTGGGTGAATGGGCTTTATAAACTTGGATCTTACGTGAGAAGATGAAAAGTGAGATGAATGAGTGATCGGAGGTGTAGGGTGGTTGGAATTCGTGACAAACGTGTGTTGGTCGATTTGGTGACATTAAAGAATTGTCGAGTGATAATAGTTTATAGATGTATACACACAATATATCATACTTCAAATAATTTATTAAATGTATCACACTTTTTATCTATTATATTTCAAAAATTACGAATCATCTATCTTAAGAATCATAACAATTAAATTAGACAAATTTAAATGGTGTCCATGCTTTGCACGGGCTATCACATTAAAATACAAACGGAACAAATTGAAAGGAGTAAAGTAATTAACATGTGGAAGGAAAGAATTTAACAAAATAGTAGCAACTGAGTGATCGACAAGCGTTTTGCACCGATCTTATAACAAATTTTTTAAATTTTAAATAAAAATTATTTAATGAAAATGTTGACAAACATATATCTATAAATATCAATTATAATTAGCCAGCACAAAATTGTATAAATTAAATATACATAAAAAATAAGATAAATTTTTCATTTTAGTAATTTTGTCTCACAATTTTTTAAGTCGATCCCCGTTCTATATATTATAAAAACTAGGTTATAGCCCGTGCTATGCACACGGTTATTTTAAAAATTAATAAAAATTTAATCCGAACCTATATATGGATACCGAACCTAAGATATGGGTTATCCACTAATTTATAATATATAAATACTAAGCGTACAAAATAATAAAAAATTAAATACCAAAATTCCTTTTGATTTTGATTTTGGTTTGCACGATGGGTTAGATTTTTTTGGAAAATACTATTGTAAAAAAAAAGGTTAGAACTTAATTTTTATATCCTAACTATAATATAATTTAGAGGCGAGACTTACCTTTAATAACATCAATTATTTCCTTGATTGCATATTTTATGTTTTAAAATTGAGATAATTTAGAAAATTAGAAAAATAGCTTTTGAATGATTTCAGAGTATCCAAAAATAAAATTCATACCGATTTTGTCTCACGATTTTTTAGGGCAACACCCGTTGTATATATTATAAAACAACTAAGTGTACACTATAATAAAAATTTAAATACTAAAATTTCTTTGATTTTGATTTTATAAAAGGCTAAAACTTATTCTTTATATTCTAACTATAAAATAATTTTGAGGATAGAATTGCCTTTAATAACATTAATTATTTCCTTGATTGCATATATAATGTTTAAAAATTGAGATAATTTAGAAAATTAGATAAATAACTTTAGAGTGATTTTCATCAAAAACGGGGAAATTTTCGAAAAAAAAATTTGTAACCATTACCTAACATTTCTCTTTAATTATTGCCAAAACAAGGAAACGTCACAATTTATATTTTCATTCTTCACATATTGTGCCACTACCACCTATCGGTAAATATTTTCTATTTTTTTATAATAATTAGGTTTATCTCTGTTTGTAAATGTATTCTAATATGTACATGACAGTATATTTTACGAGAAAATGACCAAAATACATGTTTTTTCAAAGAAAGTTGCCCAAAATGCCTGATGATGGTGGGACAACACCCTTTTTATCCATTGAATACACATGTCTATAACGCGTATTCCATGTATTCCATTTACGCAAATACACACGGCGTATTGCTTTTATATGCAATAACAAATGATGTGTAGTTAAATTACATGGTCAGTCAACAGGGTAGCCTACGCATGTTTATAATGCGTATTAGGGATAATGCATTCGTCAGATGCGTGATGACGTCAGCTAACATCATTTTTACAAAACATCTCCAACATCTCTCTCGATCTCACAATCGCCTCCCTATCGCCGTCGTCACTCCATCACCGTCCTGCGTCTTCCCCAATTCTGAGCACATCAAGATCATCCCCACACCTCCCTTTCCCCCTATTTAGTTATTGATCTCCGGCCCCGCAGGAATGTGCATAGATCGATCGGAAACTGGATCGGTACGAGATCGGAAACGAGGTCAGTTTTGGGGTTTCCAAATCCGATAATAGAATTGATGATTGAATGGTATAGGGTTGTAGAGGAGGAGAAAACGAGTCGATTGGTACATGGTATGTGACTGGAGACGGGATGATGGTGAACGGAATGTCGTCGGAATTTCGATGAAAATCGCCTCCATCGCATTTCTGGGGAGACAATGAACAGTGCCAGATGTGTGGCAAATGCGTATATAGACACTACACACAGCCCTGATGCTTAGTCTTTGATTCTATTTATATGGAAGTAGACCACGCATAAGAAAGATGCGTATATATTGACCACGCAAGCCTGAAATGCGTATTTAGTGGACATTTTCAAGTAATCAAGTACTTCCCCATTATAAAGAACTTGGGTTTACAATCCTAAATACTTCCCATCATTCTTGGGCATGGTTAATGATAGGCTATAACTAGTCCAGCTGTTTAGGCTAACCTTAACCCAAGTTGATCCAAGACCAAACTCATTTTTAGCCCAGGTTGGGCCCAGCCCAATACACTATCAGCCCAAGTCAAGAACGCGTGAGATAAGACTACTCTACTTAACGTGGGATGCAAAGGTGAAGTCCCACTTGACAATGACAAATAAGTAAGGCCAATGATTGACACAACTGTGTCTCCATCAACCCAAACGTTGGCACGATCTTGGCATGCGCCACCACAATTATCACCTAGATAAGTGGAGGTCATCTTTGGCAACCAGATGTCTCACCTACCTATGATCCAACACTTATGATTGCAGATAGACCTATAAATAGATAAAGGAAAAAAGGTTTAGATTTACACTCTTTCTCTCTCTCACATACACACACCCTCCGTATTTCGATACTCTAATTTCTTGATTATATCTTCCAAAACCTGCTTTTATTCTCACGCCGGAGATATCACGGGACTCGAACCCTCCTTCGACGTTGTTATGCAGAATCCCAACCACCAATTTCACCTTTTCCGAGCGTGGGAAGTGCGAGAAAAAACCAGTACAAGATTTGGACTTTTTGGAGTTATCGGTTAATAATATGAGTGCGATACACAAGAAATTACAAGCACATGGATACTAATTCGAGTACAAAATTACTGTAGTGGCCAAAGACAACACTTATGTTTTCAACTGCCTTGTATATTAATGCATCCCTTTCAACTCAAAATTTCTCATATCCACACGTGTGCTATTTGATACCAAACATATGCAGAAAACTTATAATTTTCTGTTAGAGTATTCATCACAAATGATAAATGATATTTTAGCCAATATCCTACAACTTGCCATCAGATCTCAAGAACACGGGATTTGACAAATTAAGCAATCACAAAAGGTACGAATATGGACATCTACCACTAATAAAGTGACAAACATTGTGAAAAGAAAAGAATCAAGCACAGGAATATGAAGTTTTGAACTCTGTCCCATAGGACTCACAGGTCCAAACGCAGAAGGTGGGGTAAAGCCAAATGAGCTTGAGTTTGAACTGTCAAGGAAATAGTCACCTCGTTAGATGCCATAGAAAGTAAAATATCAAAGACCTATTTGTTTTCTTGCTTAATTAAATAAGACTTGTAATTTTTAGCTCTCACCTTCCTGTAAATATGCAGGATCCGTAACCTGTACAAGAAAATTCACAATAGCTTTTAGATTAAGGCATAATTAGAAGATATAGATGAACTTAAGTGCAACTAATTTAATTACATGATCATTACAACGGGAGTAAGAATGTTTCTGCAGTAATGTGCACAGAAAGTAAAAATGAACCAAAATTACCTTCAAAAATGTAAAAGAAGATACTGATAGTTATTCAAAAATGAAGGATGCAATATTGTAAGGATGTGGAATACTCTTAGAACAAAAAGATAACAAATAAACTGTAAACTTTACAACTGAATTAATATGTCATGAGAATTAAGCTCTCAAACTACACTGAAGTTTCCAAAAAAGTATCACTAGAAAAGCACTGTGCAATGACTACCATTCTACCAAACTGACACACATGAATCAAGTCTCAACGAGTAAAAAACGAGGATGAAAAGATACTCCTATTAATATCACCAATCCTAGTAATCCATCATCAACCACCATTGGAAGATCACATCTGCAAAAGAAATTGATGCTCTTTCCATCCCAAAGACAGAGCACTCCTACCATTTCTCTCAATCCACCCACAAAAAGGACACACTGCCCTTTATCTTTCAATCTAATTTTTTTTTAAAAATGTTTGTTTCAAATTTTAAATATATTCTTTTCAGGTGATTGATGTATATAAAAAGGAACTAGTGAGAAGTATGTTTTTAAGTAACGATTAAATCATAGCCATGCTCTGGTGGATTTATAACCTCATCATTATGGTATGGCTGAAACTTTGGTAATTGTGCTAATGCTGAAACTATTACAAATACGAACATAAAGTTCAATATAGATAATTAGTCAACATAAGTGTTACACAATGAATGTATACGAATTTTTAATATTTATTTGTCTGTTTACGGTGTATAAAAAATTGTTCAGCCTACCAAAAATTAGATTCCCAATTTGACCACCAACACCTAAAACTCTCATACAAACTTAAGTCCCGAAATCCAAAGTTATTTATATTTGAACAGATAAAGGATAAGCAGATGGATTGATTACAAGTGTATGACCCAGAAATAGCAAGACATTAGAACACAAAAAGATTACACATGTCAGCTAGAATTCAAATATATAGTAACCAGACATGTGCAAAACATGAGTTTAGAAATTAAGAAACTATGAAGTTAAAGGGACTTACTGGGATCATTTTTAGTTGTCATGGCAGTACCATCAAAATCGCAGGTTCCACCTACGCTTTTCATTTTCTGATAATAGTCATTGTAAGCATAGGAAGCATGATTCTGGAGAGTATCAGGAAGGTAACATGGTTGGCCTGATTGAATGGCAGTGCAGTTAGCCTGGCCCTGTCCGCAAGCCCAACTAACTCCACTCTGCAATTTAGTGGAATCTGCCCCCGGTCTTGCTACACAAAAACCTACCGACGAATTTCCAATATTATTGTCTGCAGTACTTAGACTAAGGGGATATATAGAACTCCCATTGGGAAAGAATGCACCCCAGTTTCTCTTTGAGACGGGTCCTGATCTCTTGTCTTCATTAAACAATTCATAAATGTAGGCATTGATGGGGATAGTGGGCCGACTGGGTGGACCAGAATCATTTAAAACACGGCGGATCAAATTATTATTATAAGTTTCCGCATTGTCCACAGTAGCATCAGGCTCGTTAGCGCCACCTAACCAAGGCCACCCAGATTCTGTTACAACAACAGGAATAACTGAAGTATTGAACGCTGCTATAGAGTTATAGGTAGCATCCACCATAGCATCAAACATGCTATCATAATGAAAAAGAGTATTTGGGTCAACTATCTGCTTCACTGATGTCATTGGTCGGAATAGTGCATAATCAAGCGGAAAGATACCATCATTTATTATGTATCCATGGTATGGATAAGCATTTAACATGAAATAGGAATTTGTGTTTTTTAAAAACTGAAGTATCTGAAAAATTGTAGAATTCCATGCTGAATTAAATGTGGCTGTGGAAGGAGGAAATGGCTTAGGAATAAGGTCCATTGATTGCGGGGCTGAAACTTTTATCTGATAATTCAGATTTGACGCAACTAATGCTTTGTGAAGAAAATTCATGGCAGGAACCAGAACAGGGGCAGCATTGGGAATCGAAGTAAGAACTTCACTCCCAACAGCAATGGCGGTAATATTGGTTGATGGCAAGTAAGCTGCCACATTTTTATTTATCCAGTCTGCTGCTAGTGCTGCAGATTCACCAATTCCCAGTACTTCCTCATTAGTGACACCAACCATAACTTCGATTCCAGTGTCTGCCAGAGCAGTTAGCATGTGAGCATCAGCATCAAAAAGGCGTACATGAGTTATATGATTGGCTTTTATAATGGCGACCACATCAGATGTGGAGGGTAAATTGGAAATATCAGTCCCAACATTTATTCCTATATATCCACCTGCAGTTTACAAACACCGGTAGCTAATCATTTTGTGTTTTTTTTATTTTCTGACAAGGCATAATTAGGAATGTCATAAATAACGTAACCCATTGAGACCCTTTTGGAAACTAAAAACAATCCGATGAGAACATGAAATGATATAATATAATATCCGATGTCATTGAACTTAGCAGCCTTTGATTAAAAAGGAAACTTTTACATACGCAAAGGATTATTCTCAGTGTGCTTATTTAAGACGGGACGTCACTGAATTAATACACAAATTTTAAACTCTAGCTGATTTATGACAATCTATAGTCTTGTTGATAGTGATAAGTCAAAACTTGCTTTCCTTTGTACATAATAACATGAGCTTCATGAATTATGCAAAAAACAAGAATTAGCTACAAAAAATGAAATGATATAATATAATATCCGATGTCATTGAACCTAGCAGCCTTTGATTAAAAAGGAAACTTTTACATACGCAAAGGATTATTCTCAGTGTGGTTATTTAAGACAGTGCGTCACTGAATTAATACACAAATTTTAAACTCTAGCTGATTTATAACGATCTATAGTCTTGTTGATAGTGATTAGTCAAAACTTGCTTTCCTTTGTACATAATAACATGAGCTTCATGAATTATGCAAAAAACAAGAATTAGCTACAACCTAATCCTTCTGAAATGAATGATCGAGAAATTGTAATACGTCAGAGTTTGTCAAGGACTAAAAAGTTTGAATGTCACAAGTAACAGTTATAAATTGCCTGACCAATTTACAATAATATGTTAGGCGACAGACCAGGAGGAGGAGATGAATGTATCACTGAAATTTTACAAATACAACTGAAATAGGAATTACAAACTGAAATGAACAGGTGATGATGTTAGATACACATAAAAAGATCAAGCAGAAAACAAAAGTTCAAGTTTAGTGAATAGTGAATTACCAAGTGAACCAGATAACATGCCAAAAATAAGAAGGATACTTCCAGTCCAGATCTTAAGCATCATCCACTCGGATCTAGACTTCGATGTTCACAAATACCTCAAAGCCTATAACGTTTGAGCAACTGTTTACATCATGAAATATGCAGCACAGGTTATAATTATAACTTAAGATTTCCTTTCATTCATAACAAGAATTTTAAAAATAACCATTAGATCAAATAATTATGGCTTCAGAATTTAAACTATAAATGGGCACTAAACCTCAAAGAAACATTGCTTGTTTGCAAAAAATAAGCCACCCGCAACTTTTCACTAACATGAAATGTATGAGATATAAAGGGGAAACGAGAAAATAAAAGAAATGGCTTACATGATTCAAATCTAAATAAGATAGACTCTAGTCTCTTGATGACAATCACGAGAGTAATTGCACTAAATAGGAAAGGTATTTATTTTATAAAGGTTACTGACACCTTTACCAGCTACTAATGTCGAAAAACATTAAGGGCTTCATAAATTATCCAAAACCAAAATAATTATATAGGGAAAAAATAGGCAAATTTTCCATGAACCTAAGAAAATCTAATACTACTTTGTAACTTCAGTGAGTACAATACCTAGCGTCTGTTGCCCATTAATCAATATTCAAGGCACTAATGACCAGTGACGGACCCAGAGTGAAATTGGAGAGGGGTCCAAAAAATTTCAAGCTTGTTAATGTAAAAAAGTTATTTTAACTTTTAAACTGGATAAAGTTATAAAAAAGATTGTGATAAGGGTTAAGATTATGTAGCGGGGAATTGAAACATGGTGTGGTGGGTAAAGATCAGACAAATTGACCAACTGGACTGTACTTATACTGCTAAGAAGAAATTACAGCATATATATATATATGTACTCAATCTGAGAACTCCAGGGAGGACCAAGGACCCCCCCCCCACCCAAGGTCCGTCCCTGCCAATGACTAACTCAAACATTGAGTATTATACCATGTATAATGGCACGAAACTTGTAAATAAGCAAATATCTTGACCAGGTTTACTGTATAACCAAAATCAAGACCTTGATGCATGCGCTATTTCATAATACTGGGAGTACGTGCTTCCGTGTATAGGCAGAATGACTATTTAAGATGTACTTGTTAGCCGAGTTGGTTTCAAGCGGCATATTAAGGTTCTTCTATAAAAAGACAATCCTAGTTTCAATTTAGCAAAAAAAGACAATCCTACTTTCTGAAATGTTTGAAAATGAGTGCTCAGAACCACATCTTGGTTCACTGGTTAGGACTTGATAATGTTGAACAAAATTAGAGTTGACACCCTTTTAGAACAGAACTATATAAACTTAGACTGTCATTTCATAACGAGGAAAATACAACTACAATTCTATGTACCAGGTTAATATGATAATTACAATAAGAACTATCGACTATGAATGAATAAAAGCAGCTGAATAGAACCAACAAATCCATTGGCAATCCCCTTCACTAACCTATAATGGTAAGAATATGTGTAGATATTTGAGCCCAATGTCACAACTTATTACCAATCAATACATATCCAAAACAGACAGTAGACAAGTCTTAACTTTTCTCATACCCAACACACTGTTCAGTTGATCCATGATTCCAGTAAAGCTACTACATCAGTTAACAAATACAAGTGTTGAGGACATGTAAAAGCTAAAAGCTAACTCCCATAAGCATTAATTGAAGATTTTAAACTAAACAGAAGTAACTAAAAGGAAGAACCTGATTCAGAAAGCAGAGGGAATGTCGCACAGATGCTTGAAAGAAGTTGCCTCCAGTCCACAGAGGAAGAGCTATCAAAACCCTGAATGCAAAAAAGGCAGCACAATTCAGAGAAAACTGAAAAAGAAGACCACACAATCTTTAAAAAACTAAAAACAATCTCTAACTGAAGCAAACATGTGAAAAGTATCCCAAAAGAGAACACCTCCCAGTAGAATCATAAATAAGGGTGAAATTACAGTTCTCCAACTCCAATTATTACACTAGGACCATACCCCACCATGCAAGTAACTAATTACACTACTTAATACACACTGCAATCTATCCATATAACCACAAATGTTAACAGCATATATAGACACATATATCATGTGTACGTGGGAGTGCTTGGAAAAGAAAAGAGAAGCTTACAGAAACCTCTACTAGCAAGTAACTGAAGCTAAATCCAAACTGGGTACTTTCATGTGAGACCTCAACAAAATATGTTTTTATGTATGAAAATGTATGTGTTTGATATTTAGAGTGTCAAGTGGTTGACAGTAGGGAAAGGAAACAAGAGAGTGTGTGTGTGTGTTCTGACAATCTCGAGATTCGTGCCAAATGCAATGGGCTGGTGCCTAGTGGTGTCCCATTTTCTTCAAATTTCCTTTCCAAAAATCTAAAGTAGGATGTGTAGTAGTAGTATCTTCTTTCTGCTCGATGAAAAAGAAAACAAGGGAGCTGATGAGTCATTCGGGCTCATTATGAGTACGTTTATTTTCTACCAACACTTTTGCTAAATTAGTCATTTGGCCTTAAAATATACTCCCTCCGTCCCATTTTATATGAACCTTATTCATTTTCGGGACGTCCCAAAAGAAATGAAGCTATTAATTATACTTACTATTTTTAACACTATTTTTCACTACAGCACCCACTAATTCTTCATTTCATACTCTTTTTTATATTAAATAAACACTATTACATCCACTACTTTCATCAACTATCTCAAATCTATTACGGAGTATTAAATATTGATAGGTTCCACCATTTTACCCATTTTTCAACTAACTTTACTCTATTTCTACTACCTTTTCTTAATCTTCGTGAAAATCAAACTAGTTCATATATTATGGGACGGAGGGAGTATTAATTTATGGGCATGTTTGGCTCAACTTTTAATAAGTCCTTATGAACTTATTTTTAGGTAAAAATTTCATATTTTGATAAGTTTTTTTTATACAAGTATTTAATGTATGTTTGAGATTTTAGGTAAAAAAAATTTTCAGGAAAATGTTAGGAATCTCTAACTTTGTCTTAAAATAAGTTGACTTATTCTGTAAAAAAGTTCTCCCAAACACCCCTATAACTCATGCAATCTGTGTAATAAAATTTTTTTTTATATTAAAATTATATTTTTATATAATCATTATTTTTAATTATTATTTAAATTCTAATTTAAATAATTTAATATAAATTTAATTAATGATATACATGGTTTAAAACTTATAGCATAAAATTCGTTAATGGATTTCAATCCTTGAATTTTTAGTAAAATAATTTAATCATATAATACATCTAATCATTAGATCTTGCGGTTCCTATTTATTACTAAAAATCTAACGGTCATTATTCGTTATTTACGGATTTTTACTATATTTTATTAGTGAATGAAAAATATGGTGTGACATTTTTTTGTATATATTAATGATTGTAAAATTAAGTTTTAAATTAAAAGATAATGTGTTTTAATTAAAAAAAAAATATTAATGAATGAAAAATACAAGATTTTAGGTGTTTAAAAACGGTAATATCTTCAATTAAAAGTGAACGTCTTTTAATTTGAAAAGGCAATCGGCTAGTTATCATTAATTATTTTATTTTACTATTTATTTTAATAATTAGGATAACCGTACCCAAAACCAAACCGACAAACTTTCAATGTTTCGGTTTTAATATAATAGTATAGATTAATATTGAATTTTTAAACTTAAATTTGGACGTTTTTTCATTTTGAACCAAATATTTTGAATTAAACATTTATTCAGTCATTTAAAAAATTAGTTAATTAATAGATAAAAGTAAATATATAGAAAATTGAAAAATTGACCAAATTACAGTAATTTTGAGAATTCACTACCCAAAATACCTACGGCGGGAGATAGCGCACAAAATGCCCATACGTTACGCATGGATGCAATGCGTATACCATGCTACGCATGGATATAATGCGCATACCATGCTACGCATGAATACAATGCGTATACAAAATCAAGTCATAAACACACTATTGTTTGCTCTGGTTTCGCACCCGGTGATCATTACTTGTTTAATTTTAAATATAAATAAAGACATGCATATTGTATGTTAATAACGTTTACATATAATTAAAAACAAAGATTATTTATTAAAATTTTATAAAATATTTTTTAATTTAATATTTTAAAATTTTATCGATTTGGGATTAACTAATTTCCATTTGGGGTTTAACGGGTTTCATTTGGGGTTTAGAAATATTCAATTTTTTAATTAAAATTTTTAAATTTTATCTGTATTCTCTTGGGGGTTTAACAATTAACCTTTGGGATTCAATAATTCCATTTTGGGTTTTAGAAATATTCAGAACGACGAATAAATTGTATACAAACTTAGGGTAACCCTAAATCCTAGACCCAAAACCCTAATTTATTCTGATTTTTAAAAAATTGGGGCTGGCCCCCGATATTTAAAAACCATGCCGCCTGACTCCGTAAGGTTAATAGTGTTTTTTAATAGTGTTTACAAATACTTATTTACTGAAGAAAAAAGGTAACATCACTTAGATAGCGTTTTAGCCTAAAAACACGCAAACAAATAAAAAACAGTAAAAGAAATACGCACAAGAAAGATGCGTGTAGCCGGCCTATATGCATGAGCTGAATGCGTACTAAGGATTAACTAAAAAAATTGAACTAACCATGTACTAAAGGTTAACTAAAAAAAATTGAACTAACCACGAGCTAAAAAAAAAAAGGAAAGGTGCATGTCTAACATGCGCATTGCTGGCCTAGTAATATGGATTATATGTAGACACCAATGCGTGGCCAGTCTTAAAAAAAATTATAAAGAACATGCATGCTGGACATGTGTGTTACAGTCTATGCATGTAACAAATACGCATTCGAAAGGCATCGTTGGTGGATATTTTGATTTTTTGATTTGAAAATGTGGGTATTTGGGAATTTTACCCTAGAAAATTTGAAGTATTACAAAATAAAATTTAAGAGTTTAAAATTCTTTTATTAAATGGTTATTTAATTAGAAAATTTTAATTGTATTGAGTTTGAAATTCTTTTATTAAATGGTTGGTTAATAAAAAAATTCTAAGTCTATTTTATAAGTATGTTGTTATTACCCGGTCATATCACTCATTTATATTTTTTTTTTTGAATAATGGCAACTTCATTAAAGATTAAACATCCGACAAAAGTGTCTCCAACACACATGATGGAGGAGACGAGTAATCAACGAAGCTATTAAGCGTACAAGGTAACCTAGCTAACAAGTGAGCTACCCTGTTTGCATGCTTGCTAATAAAAATAACTGACACTTCTCTCTTACTTTCCAACATCGCTCTGCATTGTTCAATAATATCTCCAAGTTCCGTCCTGTTTTGATTCACCTTATTCAATGCCTGAACACTTAGCAACGAGTCACTCTCCACCGTGGTAACCTGTTCTGGTAAATCGCCAAGCCATTTAATGCCTCCAGTATGCCGACTGATTCTGCTTCCAAAACCGAGACCCTACCTGCAAACTTCATCGTCCTGCCACCTACAAATTGGCCTTGGTGATCTCTTACCAACATTCCAACTGAGAAGTAACCTGCTCCATCAAAAACTGAAGCATCTACATTTAGTGTTAAATTTCCTGCTAAAGGAGCTTTCCATTTCTTACTGCATTGGCCAGAATTCCGTCCCAGACTACGAAAATTATCCATCCTCTTTTTCTGAGCCTTCCTCCATTCTACAACCTGGTTTGAGCTCTATTTCATTGCAATTTCAGCTGATATCACCTTATTCTCCCACACCCTCTTGTTGCGAGCCCACCAAACACCCCACATAATAATGGCTATTTTTACTAATATATCTTCTGATTCATTACAGAACTTATCCAACAGCCAATTTGACACGTTCTCAACCTCCCAGGTGTTGTAGTTAAGTCCCATACGCTGCCAACAATCCTTTACATAAGCACAGTCAAGAAGCAAATGCATTAAGTGTTCAATATCCCCTGTACACATCACACACCCAATAGGAACTTGAATTCCTTTTCCACGTAGACGATAACGGACATGAATAGTGTTACGACACACTCTCCATAAAAACATTTTAACTCGGTGTGGCACTTTCAGACGCCATAGTTTTCTCCAACTTTCCGATTGCTGCACTCTTACATCTCCCACATGAGTCAGTTGCCATTGATAATATCCCGACTTCACTGAGTACTGTCCATCCTTAGCATGGACCCAGGCTACCCTGTCTTGTGTACTCATCTGAGGTATACGAGTTGATAAAATGGCCTCTGCATCACTACTGTTAAATGTAGTTCGAACCTTAGTCTCATCCCATTCCTTCCAAGAAAAAATCACATACCTTCGATTCTGGATTGCAGATTCCCCCAGGATCAACACAAAAATTATCCTTTCCCCTCAACCATCTATCCCCCATGATGTTAATGGATTTACCATCTCCAATGACCCACCTTAGACCTCCTTTCATGTTTTCTTTAGCCTCCCAAATACTAGAACAGGTAAAACTTGAACCCCCTCTTCTAACAGCTTGCAACAACGAACAGTTAGAAAAATAACGAGCTTTCAGTAACCTGGCTAATAGAGTACCTGGATTTTTGACAAGATTCCAGCACTGCTTACCCAACATAGAGAGGTTGAAACCGTGTAAATCCCTAAAACCCAGACCACCTTTTTCTTTTGACATACTCATCCTGGACCACGAAAGCCACTCAACACCTTTATTACTTGTAGAATTAGACTTCCACCAGAATTCATTCATCATCCTCTCTAATTCCTGGCACAACATTTTTTGAGATCAAGAAACAGGACATCGTGTATGTAGGAATTGTCTGAGCAACACTTTTGATTAACACCGCCTTCCCTGCTCTAGATAATAGTTTTGCATTCCAACCTTGAATTTTTTGCCATACTTTATCCTTCAAATATTTAAAAACCAGCTTCTTTGATCTACCTATGAGAGAAGGAAGACCAAGATATTTACTGTTTTCAATACTACTAAACACCCCAAGTAAATCTTTGATTTCTGCTTGTTTGTCACGCCGTACATTCGAGCTGAAGAAAATAGCCGACTTCTGATAATTCACTGCTTGCCCAGAGAAAGTCTCGTACAACTGCAACACCTCCTTTATTTTGTTTGTCTCCTCCGTTGATGCTTTGAAAAAAAGAAAGCTGTCATCTGCAAAAAGCAAGTGTCTTATAGGTGGGGCCTGAGGACAAATACGACAACCATGAATCGAGCCATTATCAGCAGCTGATTTTAGAGACAAAGACAAGCCTTCAACACAAAGAAAGAACAAGTAGGGCGATAGAGGATCTCCTTGACGGAGACCTCTACTGGGAATAATTAGGCCTATTGTCGATCCTTGAAACGAAATAGAATAAGAGATAGATGTAACACACAACATCATCCAGTTGATCCACTTAGTTGAGAAGCCCATAGACAGCATTCTATTGCTCAAATATTTCCAACTCACCCTATCATAAGCTTTGCTTATGTCAAGCTTCAAAGCAACTACACCATCCTCTCTACTCGTTTTCCTCCTCATATAATGAATTAACTCAAACGCAGCGAGCACATTATCTGTTATACTCCGCCCTGGCACAAACATACTTTGTTCCTCAGAAATTAAGCTAGGCAAGATTTTTTGCATCCTATTTGCAAGAACCTTAGCAACGATTTTATACAAAACATTGCAAAGCGCTATAGGCCTCAAATCTTTGACTTCTTCCACTTTATCTTTCTTTGGAATCAGAACTAAAGTCGTGTCATTTAAATTTGCAGAAAATTGGCATTCTGCAAGCCAATCACGACAACATTTAAAAACTTCTCTACCAAATAAATTCCAGAAATGTTGGAAAAAAGCAGGGTTTAGTCCATCTGGGCCACTAGCTTTATCTGGATGCATACTTTTCACAGCCTCCGTGAACTCCTCAAAAGAAAGGTCTGCTATAAGCATTTCATTCTGGGATTGAGTGATTCTTACCTCGTTATTGTACTGGGAACAAGCACCAACATTGATATTAACTGTAAAAACTTTCGAGTAGTAGTCCTTCAAAAGAATGCACATGTCCTCCTGCTTAGTGATAACAGTCCCATCTTCCATCTTTAACTGAGAAATATGATTCATCTTCTTTCTATTCGAGGCTGAAGCATGAAAATATTTTGAATTAGAGTCACCTTCCTCCAACCAGAAATTCTTGGCTCGTTGTTTCCAATATATTTCCTCGTGCATTAGTAGATCATTGAGTTTTTCTTTCTCATCAAAATACAACTGAACACCATCATCGTCTTCTCTGTCCTTCAAATCCTCGAGTAACTCTTTTTGCCTGATCAGTTTGTCTCTGAACTTGTGAAAAAAATTCCGTCCCCACTTCGCCATAAAAGAAGAGACAGAAATCAACTTAGGAAGAAGGTGAGAAGAGGGAAGATCTCTCCAAAAAGCTGAGACATCAGCATGAAAATTTGACTCTTTTAACCAGGTGTTTTCGAACCTGAAACGAAATTCCTTCGTTGTCACTGCAGTGTTAACAAAATTCAGCTTAATAGGCTCGTGATCGGAGACAACTGCATGGAAGACAGTGAGAGTACACAAAGGAAACATGTGCCACCAAGCTTCTGTTGCAAAAGCCCTATCAAGCCTTTCTCGGACCCAATCCGTAGTCCCTTTACTCTTTTCCCATGTAAAATTTCCTCCTAATAATTCAACTTCTACAAGTGAACAATCCTGAATAGCTTGCCTGAACCCATTCATGTAGCTTTGAGGATGAGGATGTCTCCCTTTCTTATCAGAACTGTAAAGCAGATCGTTAAAATCACCGATGACACACCAGGGAAGTTGTGAATTGACTGCTAGTGAGCGAAGAAAATCCCAAGCTTCCTGTCGTCTTTCTCGTTCAGGGAAACCATAATAACAAGTGAGTCTCCACGAAGCTGAGTTACTTTCCTTAACAATCAGATCAACATGATTTTGAGACGAGCCCACAACTTCACACACCATAGTCTGCTTCCACAAAACTGCTAACCCACCACTCCTACCCTGTTTATCTACTGCAAAAAAATTACTAAAACCGAATTTTAAAGAAAAGTCTGCAATTTTACTACCTACTGAGAGCGTTTCAGAAAGAAAAAGCAAGTCGGGCTTATGAGACTTTAACATGTCTCCAAGAACACGAACTGCACGAGGATTGCCCAGTCCCCGACCGTTCCAGCTTAACAGATTCATGGCGAACGGCTAGCTTGCACAGCAAGCGTAGCCATAGTATTTGCAGAAGACGTTGCCAAATCCCTTCCAGAAATAACAACCTCTGTTGGATCATTAATAAATTTTGGCCCAGTTTTACTTAAGCCCAAATCCACATCCATAATACCCACCTCACCTCTTCTTCGTTTGCTGTTGTCAATTTTGAGCCCAATATCCACTTCATCATTTAGCCCATATAAAACATTTGAAGATGTAGTAAATCCCGCTAATTTTGAACTGCTTTTGCCATTATGTATATCACTAACTACCAAACTCCTACTATTACTCCCCTTGATTATCTCCTTTCCCCTGTTTGAATTATTCTCCTCCCTAAAATTATGGTAACCGTTATCCCGCCCAATCCTGGATTCCCACTTGTCATCTCCTTCATCTCTGAGCCACCGACTCTGACCTTGACTCGCCGCCCGTCGTGGTGGTGCTTTCAGCCATAGCCCCCATTCTTTCTCCCCTCCTTCTCCTCTCTTATCAATGAATTTCCTACAAAACCTCTCCGTATGTGTAACCATACCACAAGAGAAGCAAAAATCACCCAACCTTTCATATTTGCAGTTGACAATCAGCTCCGTGCCATCCTTTTTCACTATTTTCTTTTTGTGCTTAAGAGGCTTCCTCACATCCAGTCTAATTCCGATTCTCATACATTCTTGCCAAATCGAAGAATTATTTTTCACATCATACTCAAGAAACTCTCCAAAGAAATTGCCCAGTTGCCTCCCCACCGTCTCTGCCATTAAACTCATTGGTAGATCATGTACTTGAACCCATATATTTAGATGCCAAAGCGAAACACTAAGTGGATCCTCCCCCTTGCCAACCATCTCCAATATCAGCATGGCATTGTCAAACATCCAGGGGCCACCCTTCAACACCCACTGCATATCTTCTTTGTGGAAGAATTGAAATAGAAAGACACCCTGATCCAGCTCCTTAATGCTAATGCCCATCGTAGGTTTCCAAACATCAGCAATTTTTGATCTCATCACCCTCAAGTTTATGGTCTTTTCCGTAAGAAATCTTCCCACCAAGCAAAGTTCATACCTATTTACCTCTTCTTCCCCATCCCCCTCAAACACAAAACTTTCATTTTTCTCCTCTTCAATATCAAGGCTTGCCAAATGATCGTCAATCTCCCGATATTGCGCCATGGGAAATCGAAAGACAAAATAAAACTCTCACAAATCCTAGCTTCTGATCTAGAAGTTTGAATATGAAGAGAAACTCAAATACCTCTCACACATGTTTGGAGAGAAAAATTTATGTTTCCCCTATCTAAAACTAATCTTAATCTGAAATTGATCTTAGAGGAAATCCAATCATCACTCATTTTTGTTGATAAAAGTTTTTATTAAATTGGTTAGTTAATAAAAAAATTCTAAGTGAATTTTATAAGTACGTTATTATTAGGCGATCCCATTCTTGTATATGTATGTTGATAAAAACAATTTGGACGGCTTTTCAAAAAAGAATAAGATAATTTTATACTTTTTCTTCAGAAAAGTAAGATGAAACATAGGACCAAAAAAGAGAATAAAAATAAAGGTTGTAAAAATTGAAAATCGGTTTAACTCGATTTGATTTCGGAAAAATAAGTATACGGTCGGACAATTAATCTAATAATTTTTCATAATTTCTACTCAAAATATCAAATTCACATGGCATAGCTTTTCCACCGAAAGGAAAAGTTTTTTCTCTCTAGCTTTTCCTCTTTCTTCTTCTTCTTCTTCGTCAGTCTCTTCTCCTCCGGCGGTGGTTTATCCACCGACCGGAGGCCCCTTTTTCTGTCTAGTTTTTTATTTCTTTCAATAATCATCTTCCTTCAGTGAGGATTGTGAGCTTTTGGCTTGTATTCCCATTTTTGGATTTGTTTATCTCTCTTTGTGAGAGTTTGTTTTGTCTCTCTTTGTGAAAGTTTGTTTGGTTTGTTTTATGATTCGTTGATAAAGGTCTACATGGTGTCGCAGTTATGGTCGATGTTTCGAATGCGTTATAACAGATCGGGTATGCATTTTCTTTACAACTACACCAAATCGTTAGATTGTCTCTCCAAGAAGGCTGCAAATCTCAGCGTTATAAGCGAGGGATGCTCCACAGTGCAAGATCTACTCGACGATAGTAGTTTTAATGAAGAAATTTCTGATTTGATCTGTATTATGTGCTCGTTAATGTTTGATTATATTTGTAGATGCCGTATGGCTTATTATTAATGGATCCTCTTCCTTTCAAAAAAAAAATATAGTCAACCAATATTTGAAGATACATTTTTTTTGTTATTTATTAAATGTAAATAATGAATTAATATTTAGTAATTTTTTTCATAATATATTAACAACAACAATATTCAAATATTAATATCACTCACTTTAAAAAATTTACCAAAACAACTTAAAATAAATTATGATAATCAAATATATGTATTTTACAAAGATAATAAAAGTTACAATAAAAAATAGAATAATTTCAAAATTAGATATAACTGAGAGTACTCGAAATTTGACCAAATATTAACCGAGTTATGTAAAAATCAGGATTTGACCGAAATCGATACGACTTAGATTTAATCGAGTTAGGTAAAATTCAGGTTTTTCATAAATGGATGCTCAAACCGAGTACTCGGACCGACTCAGTAATTTTTGAAAATCCTCATTTAAGAATAATGCATATTACTAATAGTATGAGAAGAAATAGTGTGAAAATAAACGTTAACCACAAAAATTGGTGTTGGATCTCTGGCAAGCACCAATATCAAACAAAAGTGTTAGGCAAGGAAAGAAAGTAATCATAATGCAAATGAATGTTAAAAAGAAACTATCAGACAAGGCAATCTCCCCTTATATTATATAGATATATTAGCTTATAATCCGTGTGATATACGAGTTTTTTTTATATGTAATAAATTTATTTTATGTTACAATAATATTTTTATATAACCAATATTTCGTTAGTTATTTTAATTTAAATTTAAACGATTTAGATAAATTTAATTAATGATATGCATGGTTTAAACCATATATTATGAAATTTTAAATTAATATGTCGTTAATAGAATTCGAACCTTGAATCTTTAGTAAAGTAATTTAATCATATAAATTATTTAATCATTTGATCTATATTTTAGGTATTTATAAAAGGTAATATCATCAATTAGAAGTAAACATCTTTTAAATTAAAAAAGGTAATCGGCTAATTATCACTAATTACATTATTTTATTATTTATTTTAATAATGGATGATCGTGTCAAAAACTGAACCGACAAATTTTCAATGCCTGTGCTGATAACTCCAGATTCCGATGGGGGTCTTCCTCCCCCGTTCCCATGCCCTGGTGCGGTGTAGTTGGTGGTTGGGTGACTGAAAAACAACACCGGAAAGGGGTTTGGACCCGCGGCGCCTCCGGCGTGAGAATGAGAGATGCCTTTGGAAGATAGTATCAAGAATATGAAGTATCTAAAGAGGAGGGTGTGTGTATGAAAAATGTGTAGAAAGAATGTAACTCCTAAATCTTCTTCTTTTGGCCTATTTATAGGCTAAGGATTAGGATTTAGGGGTTGGTACCTGCAATCATGAGTATTGAATCCTAGGTAGAAAGGACACTTGGGTCTCGTGGGTGCATAACACCTATCCATGTGAGGAATTGTGGTAGAATGTGGTAAAGCGTGTCAGAAATATTTTGGCGTGTGACATTCCCACTTTTGGATTATACCCATCATTGGTCATTATTAGCTATCATTATCAGGTGGGGCCCTTGGTGATGATTGGTATTCACATTGTCACGTGTATTATTGACAGGAGTCAAAATGTCACCGGAGATTCTGGCCCGTATGCGTGACAAGCTCCGGACCAGAGTATAGAGCAGGGGTCCGCAGCGATTTGGGTCGTAGCCCATCAATTGCTCTCCACTCCCTTATGCAGATTTATCTGGATGGGGGAGTAGAGAGGAAATTAACTTTGATCCCAATGTCTAGAAGAAAAATTCCATCTTTCTTGCCCCCCAGGCCCGGATTGTGGGCGCAGTACATGATTCGGGGCTAGGAGTGAATACGCCTCTCCACAAGTCCGAAGCTCAATGCTTTGAGTAACTTAGAAGAAAAATTCCATCTTTCTTGCCCCCCAGGCCAGGATTGTGGGCGAAGTACATGATCCGAGGCTGAGTGAATATGCCTCTTCACAAGTCTGAAGCTAAATGCTTTGGGTAACTTAGAAGAAAAATTCAATATTTCTTGCCCCCAGGCCCGGATTGTGGGCTTAGTACATGATCCGGGGCTAGGAGCAATCGAGTCTCGATAGAATTCCAAAAGTTTTGAATTATATTTCTTTATTTCTTTTCAAAATTTTGGTTTTTGTAGTGTTACTCCATTTTCCTCGGGAAACGTGTAGCCAGGATTACCCTTTTCTAACAGCCGTTTTTCTTTATTTCAAGATTCATCCCGGCCGTCCACGTGGCCACGTCCCATCTCTCCTTAACTTCCCTATAAGTACACCCCTGCTATACTTTCTTTCTTTCTCTACTTTATCAAATATTTTTCTCCGCCTTTTTCTTCTTCAAAGATTTCTCTTTTGGACTTCGAGTTCAAGCTTAGCCTCTTTCGCTTGCCGGATTCTCTCCCGGAGTTCAACAAATTTTTTGAGTTTCTCAGTTTCGTTGTCTTTCTTTTTGCTTTGAGCTTTATGGGTGGTTTTCTTTTGCGGACCTTTGCCTTTGTCTCCGATCCTGTCAAATATTGAGCCTCGGGACCGTTGTGAATTACCAGAATCTCTAGTTCCGATGGGGCTTGGGTCCGGGTCTTGTAAGCCCGGATTGCTTCAACTATGTCCTCTCTGGTGAGGTTCTCCATGTGTATTGCAGCGAGTGGCACATCAGTGTATTTGTATCGGTTCATCTCAATTGTGATTATAGCATCCCCGGGTCCAATCCCAATCCTCTCTAGAACCGGTGGTGCAGTAACCGGGACTAGGGGTTGGTCCTGGACCGGGTTTGGTTCCATTCTTTGAGTATAGAAAGACGGTCTATTTTTGGACTTACTTCCTATTGGCATAATTTTTGCCAAAAAAAACAATGTCCAGAGTGGTTTTGCTTACAAAGTAACAAATCTAAAACAAATTGAAACTATAAGCTTGAACTAGTGAGTTTTAGAAGTAGTAAAGAGCAGGGATACAAAGTCGGATAGGGTTTAAAGATTGCATTTTTAAAACAGATCTGGGTTTCGGTGTTCTTAACCCCTCTTTCTAGCACCAATGATAACTCCAGATTCCGATGGGGCTCTTCCTCCCCCATTCTCACGCCCTGGTGCAGTGTAGTTGGTGGTTGGGTGGCTGCAAAACAACACCGGAAGGGGGGTTTGGACCCGCAGCGCCTCCGGCGTGAGAATGAGAGATGGCTTTGGAAGATAGTATCAAGAATATGAAGTATCTAAAGTGGAGGGTGTGTGTATGAAAAATGTGTAGAAAGAATGTAACCCCTAAACCTTCTTTTTTTGGCCTATTCATAGGCCAAGGATTAGGGTTTAGGGGTTGGTACCTGCAATCATGAGCGTTGGATCCTAGGTAGAAAGGACACATGGGTCTCGTGGATGCATGACACCTGTCCAGGTGAGGAATTGTGGCAGAATGTGGTAAAACGTGTCAGAAATATTCTGGCGTGTGACATTCCCACTTTTGGATTATGCCCATCATTGTTCATTATTAGCTGTCATTATCAGGTGGGGCCCTTGGTGATGACTGGTATTCACATTGTCACGTGTATTATTGATAGGTGTCAAATGTCGTCGGAGATCCGGGCCCGTATGCATGACAAGCTCCGGACCAGAGTATAGAGCCGGGGTCCGGAGCGATTTGGGTCGTAGCCCATCATGTGCGATGCACGGGTTTCTTTTATTATGTTATACATTTTATTTAATATTACAATTATGTTTTTATATCATCAATATTTTTAATAATTTTTTCAATTTTAATTTAATATACAATAATTTAACATATTCATGTTTACGAATTATACTAATGTTTTCCTATTATAAACAATGTATACAGATTTCTAATATATTTTATCGATAATTGAAAAATATGGTGTGATATTTTCAGGTATATATTAATGATTTTAAGATTAGTTTTAAATCAAAAAGGTAACGTATTTTAATTAGAAATGAAATATTAATGATTGGAAAATATGGTGCGGTTGGTATTTATAGGTGTTTATAAAAGGTAATATATTCAACTAAAAGTAAATGTGAACAAGGAAATCAGCTAATTATCATTAACTATGTTATGTTATTATTTATTTTAATAATTAGGATAATCGTTCCGAAAATCAAATGTTATTATTTATTTTAATTAGAGTCTATCCATCTTGAGGGATTGTCTCAGAAAACAACACATTATGATGGTGACACATAGACCTTGGTGCCTAGTGTAGTACTATTGAAGACACAGCGTCTAGTGTAGACCCTGAAAATGGTATACTGGAGCCTATAATTTTTGAAATGACAGAAGAAGTTCGTGAGGGCTCAAAGACTATATTAGTTCACTTCTTGGGGAAAATCTCAAGCCCTATGCCAAATGAGGAACCCTCTTTCCAAGTGAGTTCGGGTATAAAAACTTCTCATAACCCCAATTTTTATGTAGGTCATGAGAGCACTATACCAAATTTGAGTGAAACAACTGAAAAGATGGACTTAGCACCAAAAACTGAGAGGCTGGCTTCTGACTAGGCAAAAGGAGAGGTAGAAGGAGAGATGGCTTTAGAAATCCACAAAGAGAAAGAGAGCATAGGTGACCAACCTTATGGTGAGGGAGAGAAATCTAGGAAAGAATTTTTTGATTTCAGGGATTAGGTTTTTACTAAGTCCTGGTCCGATGATCTTGATATGGATGCTGGTATATGTTCTTGTTAGGTTAGGGGACTTACACAATTCGAGATTCACAAACACCCAATACAAAGCACACACACACACACACCAACTGATTAGTTAACAAGATCCACCAAAGCGCGGTCACACGTTATTCAAGTATCGCTTCTACTTCTATCAAATCAATAAGTAAAAGCAAAACAAGAACACACATAATATTTGACGTAGAAACACCCACGCCCCAACTCGTATTATTAATCGAAACAGTTATCAATAATACATCAAAACAATAACACCTTTACGGTATCCCAACCCGATACTTGAGCCAACAATGCTCAAGCATCTCACAACCAATACTTAAGACTACATTTATTAAGCTTTCACATTTCAAACAAATATAATATGACTATGTAAGTCTTACTATACTTGTTCTACAAGCCTTCCAATTTTTGGCACCTAATTACCCAACTTAGTGATCAAGACATACCATTTATAATAATTGTCTACACACACAATTATTATCTTACTCATATATATCTTGAACTACCCAATACAAAGCACCCAATACAAAGCACACACACACACACACACACACCAATTGATTAGTTAACAAGATCCACCAAAGCACGGTCACACGTTATTCAAGTATCACTTCTACTTCTATCAAATCAATAAGTAAAAGCAAAACAATAACACACACAATATTTGACGTGGAAACACCCACGCCCCAACTCGTATTATTAATCAAAACGGTTATCAATAATACATCAAAACAATAACACCTTTACGGTGTACCAACCCGATACTTGAGCCAACAATGCTCAAGCATCTCCCAACCAATACTTAAGACTGAAAAACTTTGAAATCAATAAAAAATAGTATTCACTTTATTTTTCTCATTTCTTTAAAAAAAATTACAATTTTTTTTACTGATTGACATACATTTTAAGGTGTATATAAAGTATAGTTCTATAACTTTTTTTTTAAAAAAATATTTGAATAAAAATAAAACATTAAATATTTATTGAGAAAAAATTATAAAACTATAATATATATATTTTATTATAATACCTGAGTCTACCCATGTGTAGTTAACCAATCAGAATCGAGGAATTATTTAAGAACCAATCAGAGTTGATTCCTAAATTTTAGACCAATCATGTTATATTAAGAATTTTCTTTATTTGCATTCTCACCATACCTCATTAACCATGGTTAGTTAACACTTCTAATTTAAATACAATAATGATTTTATTTACATACCCATAAATACATATTTTTTTAATAAAAAATTCTAAAAAATCACTATTTTAATTTGAAATCAATCACGATATACTATTATATATTTTAAATTATATTTCATAACTACTCATTCATTAATCTACCACTTTTTTAATATAAAGTCAATCACAATCATATTATCATACATTATAAATTGATTTTCATAATATATACTCCCTCCGTCCCGTTGAATTGTTAACATTTCAAAAAGGGGTGTCTGGAACGCATTTTAAGGTGAATTTTAAGAATAGTTCCGTAACTTATTTTTAAAATTTTCTTTTTTTGTATAAAAATAGAACAATCCTATTTTTATACAAATTGTTCTATTTTTATACAAAAAAAGAAAATTTTAAAAATAAGTTATGAAACTATCCTTAAAATTCACCTTAAAATGCGTGCTAGAAAGTGACAAAAAAAGTGTTAAGAATTGGATGGGACAGAGGGAGTATTATACAATTATAACCGATTTTAAATAATTATAATTTAACTAACTAGAAATATGAAAAACGTCGAATTTTGAAATTAGATTTTAAATAATTTGGATAATTTTCATACCTTCAAATACTTGAATTTTTTTTTAAAAGCTCAAAAATTTATTTATTCATAATTTGTTAATAAAATTAATTAATAAATGCATATAAATGTACACTACATATATTTTAATTATTTAAATTATTAAATATATGCTAGAAGAGTATTATTATTGGTTGGTGAATAAATTATCAATCAAAAAATAAAAATTATTTTAGAGACAATCGGAATTCACTTTTAAATTTTCAATCATATACAAAATTTTATTATTTACCATGCTTATTCTAATTTACTAATCGTGATTAAATTTAAATATAATAATATCTTGATTTAATAAATTTGTACATGGTTTTTAATTTCAAAAAATTACTACTAACCATAAATAATATTTTCTATAAATTCACATAACAGTAAATTACATATGTTTATATATCTTTTAGTTATGAATTGTTTTTGAACCTCCTTTATTATAGTACCTGAATCTATCACGTATTAGCTAACCAATTATAAGATTGTGAATTATTTTAGTATCAATCAGAGTCTAGACCAATTAAACTTAATGTAACATGTTTCTCTATTGGATCTAAATTCTACGTTTCAGCCAAAATTAAACTCAACTCAAGTCAAACTAATTAACAACAGTTTTTGTTTTTTTATCAATTAACTAAACATAATAACTGCTTATATAAAAAAAAGTAAACATAATAACTACTAATTTTTATTTTAACGATTAACTAATAATCAATTTACATAAAATAAAAATACCTCAAATATAAAATTCTTACAAACTAAAAAATAGAATTATTTTATCAACTTAATCATTACAATAAATCTAAGCCGCTTATTTCCTATTCCCCATCAGACCAAGCCAACTTTGATGAACTAAGCGTCTGCATCAATTCTCATCCTGCTTAAATCATATCAATTTCGGTTAAGGTACTACTTTGTATCTTTTTATTAAATGACATACTATACTTGGATACATTATTTTTTATTTTGATTATATATAAGTATCGTATGTTTGTGTTTTAATTGTCCAATAAACTCAACAGAAAAACGATTATGACAAAAAAGAATTGAAAACGATTTAGATTTTCATCATCCCCATTCCAAATCCTCCTAAGGTTACTTCCCATTAGAATATTCTGTGGACAGCTTCAACAATTCTACGACTTACTGAATTGTAGGCATCAATCCTTACCACATTACATCGATTTGTTTACATTATTAGGCGTGCCTATAGATAAATATTTTCTTAACAATGTTAGGTTGGCAATGTTATCATTCATAACTTACCTTCATGATCACTAATATATTTATTGTATCATTGTCCATACATTTTAAAGTACGATATAGTTTTTCTCATATGGCCCTTCTGGAAGGGGTTGATAAGTGGATTTTATATCCACTTGGAGCGTTCTATATCGGCTTAAATTGATTCACTTGGCCTCAAGTTTGTTGTATTTTTGATGTGTTTCGTGTAGTTGTGCAGGGTTCTAAATAATTGGGAATGGTTGGAGATTTTAATTGATTTTGGTGTGGTTTTGAAGTCTTAATGAAGAATGAGGTCTTCCACATAATCCTTGGGGAGATTTGGAGTCAAGGAAATGAAGTATGAAAGTTTTGAGAAGAAGAACGGAAGTAAACGAAGGCAAAACGAAGAAAAAATGAAAGAACTAGCATGCTGAAAATTTTCCAACAGAATTGTTGCTAGGCTGCGGCCTAGCACGGTAGGTTGCGGCCTATCAGGGTAGGCTGCGGCCTAGTACCCCCGCTGTCCATTCCGAAAATTGCACTAAAAACTCTCCATAACTTTCCTGTTTTGAATCTGTTTGGTATTTTTGGACTTTTCTTGTTGGACAAGACTTCTAGGGTCTATAAAAACACGTTGTATCATTGTAATATGATATCATTACATCGTTTTATTATTGTAATCTAGAATTGCAAGGGAGAATAGTGAAGAAGGGTTCAACGCTCGTGACAAGCACGGATCTAGATCCACTTCATCTTTTGTATACGTTGAATCATATATTTGTTTTCTCAACTCTTAGTTTTAATAATATTATTGCTCCTTTCTACCATATCTTGTTTATTATCATGTTTTCATCAAATCCCATGATGATGAACGGTTCAATTATGAGCTAATCGTTGTCATGGGATTCTAACGGAATTATTTATGGAACTTAGTATCTTGATGCTTTAAAGATCTGCGTGTGGTGTATAATTGATATCCTCGTATGGTTATGCTTAATTGATAGATGCGTCGCGAACATCTAATATGTTAATCTCTTGTGAAGTGAAAGTGGATCTTGAGATTTAGAACTTGCCATGCTAGCATAGGTTCATAATTGTTTATCAATATGATTCGTGGTGTGAGATGAAAATACTTATACTGCCCTGTGTGATCTTAATGGATAACTTGTTCTTCAACCGTTATGTCTTCAAATTCTATAGACATATAGGGTCTAAGCATAATTGGCGTCTATTCATTTTCTATCTCTTTTGTGGATGTATGTCTAGTTTGGTATACGTATGCTGACAGGTAGCGTGTACTTGTTTCGTGTTATCCGATAGCATGTACTTGTTTCGTGTTATCCGATCAGATATCATAACCATTGCATATAGTGATTAAAGGCATCAGATCTAAGTGAAGTATTTAATATAGTTAGGATCCTATGTTTATTCTCATATAAATCATTCTCATCGGTGTTTTATTTTTAGTTTATGTGCTTGTCAATAGTGGTCGTTAGCGTTCACTGACTCGGATTTCTTACTTAGTTTGTTTGTTTCGTGGTGTTTCAGGTACTTGAGTTTGTATGCGAACACGTTTGCAAGCTCGTAAGGAAGAACTGGCAGAAGACGATCTTGTAGAGAATAAAGAGAATAAGAAAGAGGAATCTGAAACTACAATAGAGATGGTTGATGCAGCAGCAACTAAGGCTTTGAAGGAATATTCTCAGACGAAGATCAATGACATCCAGTCTAGTATTATCAGGCCGACCATCACGACTAACAACTTCGAAATCAAGTCGGGCACTATTCAGATGGTATAGAATTTGGTTAAGTTTGGGGGTGCTTCTACGGAGGATCCTAACATGCATATTCGGGACTTTATCGAGATCTGTGACACTTTCAAGTTCAATGGTGTGTCGGATGATGCTATCAAATTGAGAATTTGTTAGGAATAATTCATGAGTTGTGATGTTAAGAATAGAATTTTACTTATACTTCTTGTATATCCTGATTTATAAAGGATTTAGCACTTTGTATAGGAAATATGTGTTAGACAGTTATCTGTAAAGTTTAGTCAGGAATGAACAGTGCATCGAGTACTACATGTCAGGAACTGAGATTGAATCCTGATATGTCAAGTTAACTACTGATCAAGTACTGATGAGATGGTCAGATCCTGATGTAAGATGGAATCCTGATATCAGTCGTGTTACTGATGATGTCATTATGGATGCTACAGAAACTGGCAAGTGCTATAAAACAGGATCTTTGTTTGAGGAACAAGCAAGAAGATTTTATGAAGGAAAGAATTTTCTATTGATGGAAACTATCAACTGGACGGCAGAACATTGTCATATATAGCTTATCTTTCTGTGATTAGTTGATAGGAAGCATTATAAATACTCTCTCTATGTCATTGTAAAAAGAGTTCGTGAGTTCGTTCGAAGTTCGTGTGCGTAGCTCTGTATAAGGTTTGTATTCGAAAGTTTGAAATAAACAGAGAGATTTATATTGTCAGCAGCTGCTAAAGGTATTTGTACACATTTGGTAGAGTTTGTATTTGATTTATTTAATACAATTTGATTCATTCGTTTATTATTGTTCATATAACCAAGCAAAAATCAGACACGATTATATAACTTGTATTCAACCCCCCTTCTACAAGTTATTTGAGTTAACAATTGGTATCAGAGCAGGTTGATTTCGAATAATCATAAAGATCTGCAATCGTGTCTGGTTACAAGGATGGGAATACCAAGATTCCTATGCTCAAGAGAAACGAATATACTCTATGGGAAGTAAAGATGTTGCATCATCTGGAAGCAACAGATCCTGATTATTTTGACAGAATCAGAGATGGACCTTTTATCCCAACTAAGGTTGTTGGACAAGCAACTATTGATGGTCAAGTTGTTCCAGAACATATAGCAGAGAAGCCAAAATCTGAGTGGTCAGATAAGGACAAGGAGAATGTTCTTAAAGATGCTAAAGTGAGAAACATATTATTCAACAGTCTTGATTCTGTTCTCACTAACTATGTTCTCTCTTGTAAAACTGCTAAGGATATATGGGACAATCTTAAGGTTCACTGTGAAGAAACTAAGCCTATCAGGAAGAATATGAGGACACTACTTATACAACAGTATGAGTACTTTGAATCCAAGTCTGGTGAGTCACTTACTGATACCTTTGATAGGTTTACAAAACTCATCAATGAGATGGCCATGCATGGTAAATATTATGACTTGGATGAATACAAAGTTCATGAAAGCTTTGCCTGATTTCTACAATGAGAAGATATCTGCGATTGAGGAAGCTAATGATCTGGATGAGATATCATTAGAAGCAGTGTATGGAAAACTGAGAGCTTATGAACTTGACAAGCAGCAGAAGAAGAGCAGGAGTGAAGGAAAGATGAAGACTGTTGTACTTACTGCTCAATCTGAATTAAAGAAGCTTCCAGAAGAACAGCATGAAGAGATTGCTGTAAAGAACTCAAGGAAGAAGAAAAGCAAAGAAAGTTCTGAGTCAAAGACTACTGATATGGACTCTGACAACAATGATTCTGAATCTGAGATGCAGGAACTCTTTGCTATGTTTGCTAAAGCTTTCAGGAAAGGAAGATTCAACAGGAGAAGATTTAGCAAAGGACCTTTTCAAAAGAAGGAGGAGAAGAAGAGTGACAAAGGCAAAAGTACAATTGTCAAGCTTGATAAGGCTAAGATCAAGTGCTTTAATTGCAGCGAGCTTGGACACTTTGCTAGTGAGTGTAAGAAGCCTAGGAATTTAGGAAAGGGTAATGCACTTATGGTCACACATAAGGATTGGGCTGATTCCAGTGATTCTGAAGATGAATTGGATTATGACAACATTGCACTGATGGCAAATGTTTCAGACAAACCTGGATCTCCAAAGAAAACTTCTCCATCCTCTGTTAAGGTATCACTTCACTCTCTTGATTCATTTGATAACTTAAATTCTGATGAAATTAGATCTATCCATGCTGAGTTTAAGAATCTTATGACTAATTTTAGAATTCTTACTTGTGAAAAAGATGAACTTAAGATTAAGAATGATAAATTAGTTGATAGAAATAATTTTCTTGAATCTGGGTTAATTCAAATGGAAGAATACAAGTTAAGTTTTGATAAAGCTAAGCATGATTATAGTGTTATTCTTGAGGCTTATGACTATATCAGAAAAGAACTAGAGGAAGAGAGAGATGTGATTAAGACCATTAACATTTCTGGTAAAAAGACACAAGAAATCATCGAAAATGGAATTCGTGGTAAGGTTAATGGTTTAGGTTTTGATAAGGCTAGACAAGAAGAAAAAGTAGCTATTGTCAATGATGATAGTAAAGTAGAAGCTAGCACATCTAAATCTGAAGGTAAGAAAATTGTTTCTGAACCTAATCATGTTAAATTTGTTGATTCAAAAGGTACCCCTGGTACACAAAAGGATTAACAATAGTAATTCAGATGAGAAAGTGTTAGAGAAACCTAAGAATGTAAACATAGGGTTTCTGTCTAAGTCTCAGTTGAAACAGAGATTAGATGGTCTTTCAGAGTCTAGCAAGATCAAAAGAAATAGGAATGGAAAAGAAGGTATTAACAAAGAGAATAATTACAAGAATGTACCTGATGCACCTAGGAAAAAATGCTATAAGTGTGGAAATCATAATCATTTGGCCCTAGACTGCAATCTAAAACCTTCTTGGATAACTGAGTCCGGATTCCCCAAGACTCAGAAAATTCAATACCAACCACAAAAAGCTTGTTATCATTGTCGTAGTTTACTTCATTCCATTTACATGTGTAGAGAATATCATGAACTGTATTATGACCATTATTCTTTGAAATCTAAAACTCCTAGTCACAAACAGTTTGTGAAATCAGAGTCTAAGGTTGACTCTGCAACAGGTAAAGTAAAGGCAAAATCTTCAAAGCCTGTTGTTTCTAAATCTAGTAAGAAAGGATCCAATCAAAGTTGGGTCCTAAAAAATTCTAACTAGTTACTTTTTGTTTGTAGGGCACAGGAAAGAAGCATTCAATTATCTTGGACAGTGGATGCTCTGGACATATGACTAGAAAGAAGTCCCTGCTTACAAAGTTTGAGAGGAAAGCTGGCCCAGTAATATCTTTTGGAGATGGCAACAAAGGAGAAACTCTGGGATATGGCTCAATTGTTTTGTGGAATGTCATCATAGAAAATGTAGCACTGGTTGAAGGCTTGAAACATACTCTTTTAAGCATAAGTCAACTGGGTGATAAAGGTTACAAATCAATCTTTGACAGATAAGGATGCAAAATCTTGAATATACAGAATGGAGACATTGTTCTAACTGGTCAAAGACATGGTAACATATATGAATCCAGCTTAAGTGATACATCTAAAGGAATTGTTAGATGTCTCTACAGCAAAGCAACAAGTGATGAAAGCTGGAATTGGCACAAGAAACTCTCACATCTCAACTTCAAGAAGCTTAATCAACTTGTTAAGCACAATCTGGTGAGAGGCCTACCTCGGCAAATTATGTGCAAGATGGACTTTGTGATGCATGTCAGCTTGGAAAGCAAAGAAGAACCACTTTCAAGAGCAAGACTGAAAATTCAATTACTGAACCATTTCACATGCTACATCTTGATATGTTTGGTCCAGTAAACATTATGTCTATCAGCAAGAAAAGATATGCTCTAGTGATAGTGGATGATTTCACAAGGATTACATGGGTGTTCTTTCTACACAAGAAGGATGAAGCTCCTCAGCAAATCATTGAACTTGTCAAGAATATTCAGAATAACTCTGAGTACAAAGTCAAAGTACTTAGGAGTGAGAATGGTACAGAATTCAAGAATTCTACAATGGAGGATTATTGTGCAGACAATGGAATCACTCAACAATTTTCTACACCTGGTACACCTCAGCAAAATGGTGTAGTGGAAAGAAAGAACAGGACTCTCATAGAGGCAGCAAGAACCATGCTTGCAGATGCAAAACTTCCAACCTATTTTTGGGCAGAAGCTATTAACACTGCATGTTTCACTCAAAACTGTACCTTGGTAAATAGTCATGGAAAAACTCCCTATGAGATGATCAAAGGAAAGAAACCAAGTGTGAAATACTTTCACATCTTTGGATGTAAATGCTATGTCCTAAAAGTTCATCCAGAACAACTTGGAAAATTTGAAGCCAAATCGGATGAAGCAATCTTTCTAGGATATTCAGCATCTAAGGCCTTCAAAGTTTATAATCTCAGAACTCACATTGTTATGGAATCAATTCATGTTGCATTTGATGATAAGAAATTTGGAATTCTACAAACTGATGAGAGTCATGACAAATTGGAATTTGAAAATCTGAAGAATTTTGAGATACTCTCCAGTGATGATGAAGGTTCTCCAGAAGGAATTTCTATTGCTTCTCAAAAGAATGCTACTGTTGAGGGGGAGCAAATGATTCAAGAAGAACACAGTGATCATCAGGAGCAGACTAGCCTTTCAGAGTCTACTCCATCAGGAACTGATCTTTCAGAGTCTACTGAGGAAAGATCAGTAACTAGCAGCAATATGGAATCTACTGTTTCTATTGATGAAAGGGGAGTTATTGAAGGCAGAGAGAATTCTTCTACAAGAGATACCACTAACTTAGGGGGAGAGACTAGCAGAGTCAATCTACCACCTGTTAGAAAATGGACAAAGGATCATACTGAAGATTTGATTATTGGTGATCCAAATAGTGGTGTTCGAACTAGAAGATCAATTCAAAATGAATGCTTGTATAGTTGCTTTCTCTCAAAGAATGAACCAAAGAAGGTTGAAGAAGCCTTACAGGATCCTGATTGGGTAATTGCAATGCAGGAGGAGTTAAATGAGTTTGAGAGAAACAAAGTCTGGAAACTAGTACCAAGACCTAAAGATAGATCTATTGTTGGTGCAAGATGGGTTTTCAGAAACAAGCTAGATGAATCTGGTATGATTGTAAGAAACAAAGCAAGACTGGTGGCCAAGGGTTACTCTCAGGAAGAAGGCATTGATTATGATGAGACCTTTGCACCTGTAGCAAGATTGGAAGCAATCAGAATGTTTCTTGCATTTGCAGCTCATTCAAAATTCAAGGTATACCAGATGGATGTAAAGAGTGCTTTTCTAAATGGCAAACTTGATGCGGAAGTGTATGTTTAACAGCCACCTGGATTTGTTGATCCAAAGTTTCCAAATCATGTCTACAAACTTGACAAGGCACTCTATGGACTAAAGCAGGCACCAAGAGCATGGTATGAGACTTTGTCTAAATTTCTTCTTGAAAATGGCTTCACAAGAGGTACAACTGACAAAACTCTATTCTTTAGAAAGATAAAAGGTGAATTGCTTTTAGTTCAAGTTTATGTTGATGATATCATATTTGGCTCTACTAATGAAAAGTTGTGTGCTAAGTTTAGCAAGCTTATGCAGTCTAAGTATCAGATGAGCATGATGGGTGAATTAAATTATTTCTTAGGCTTGCAGGTCAAACAGACTGAAACTGGTATTTTCATTAATCAGTCAAAGTATATCAAAGATCTTTTAAGAAGGTTTGACTTTCAAGACTGTGCAGTTGCAAAAACACCCATGGCAACAGCCACTAAACTAGACTCTGATCCTACGGGAAAAAGTGTGGATAATACTAGTTATAGAGGCATGATAGGCTCATTGTTATATCTAACTGCAAGTAGGCCAGATATAATGTTTTCTACCTGTTTATGTGCTAGATTCCAAAGTGATCCTAAGGAATCTCATTTAATTGCTGTGAAGAGAATTTTTAGATATCTCAAAGGAACTCCAAATCTTGGTTTGTGGTATCCTAGAGAATCTGATTTCTTCCTAATTGGCTATTCAGACTCTGATTATGCAGGGTGTAAGATAGACAGGAAAAGCACTACAGGTACATGTCAATTCTTGGAAAATAGATTGATTTCTTGGGCAAGCAAGAAGCAACAATCTGTTTCAACCTCAACTGTAGAAGCTGAGTACATAGCAGCAGGCAGTTGTTGTGCACAGCTCCTTTGGATAAGAAATAAGTTGATGGATTATGGTATGACACTTAGTAATATTCCTATGTTTTGTGATAATACTAGTGCTATCAAAATTGCAGAAAATCCAGTTCAACATTCAAGGACTAAGCACATTGATGTCAGGTATCATTTTATTAGAGAACATATTGAGAATGGTACTGTGGAACTTCATTTTGTTCCTACTGACAAACAGCTTGCAGATATTCTAACTAATCCACTTGATGAGACTACATTCAGTAGATTAGTAAGTGAGTTAGGAATGTTAAATTTCTAGATCTTTAACATCTACAAAAGTAGCAAGGTATGTTGTTTTTAGCTTATAGACTTGATATTCTTGTCAGGATCTATATTTGATTGTTAAATGCTTTAGCTATAACACTTTGCCTTGGTAAATTTCAGTATGATAGACTTGTTAATAATCATCAGGATTAGAATTGTTATCAGGATGCTGACGTCATCAATATTGTGTCAGTATCAGGATTGTGAAAATTGTTTCAGATCCTGACGTTTACTTTGTGTAGTAATCTAATTCTGTGATGTGTTAAGTCTATGCCAGCAAGTTTTAATATTTGCATACTGATAATTTATACATCATTCAATAATCAAAAGACAAGTAGATAATAAGAAATTGTATTTTCATTAATTGAAAGCATTACATACATGGAAATGAAATACAATATCTTTTTGTCTAAATTCTACTGATAATCCTGTACTTGTCTAATGATATGGATTCTGAGACACAGGACAAGGAGCAGCATCAAGAAATCCATCAGGGGATTTGAACAGCCTCGTCTGCTCTTGGATTCCTTGTCTGGGCGACTTGAATGAGAGTAGCTAACTTAAATGAATAGCATCTCCATCAAGATCAACCTCAGACTCTCGGCCAAATTCTTCATCCTCAAGTTTTGAGGAGGTTAGGGGAAGATTGTATCCAACAGATGGATGTTCTAGGAGAAACCTCTGGATATTATCTAAAACTACTTCATCCATGACTAGCTCGATGAGAAAAGTCGTCTCTTCAAAGAGATGATCAATAACAGGATGTTCATCGACTGTGAAAAACCTAAAGAATGGGTTTGAATGGAGTTTTGGTTTGAGGATCATTGTTGAGAAGAAAAGAAATTGAAAGGTTTATGGAGAATGGCATAAGGCGTCTGTTTCTTTTATAGAAAGGCGTGAGAAGATGAACAGTCACTTGGAACTATCAATGAAGTCAAATGCTAATAATCGCGTGTGACTTTATTTCTTGTATTTTCAAGAAATGTCGAATATATCTAACCAATTGATTTTGTTCAGATTAATTGTTTATTTCTTTTTCAGATAAAAGAAGAAAATGCCACGTGGAAACTCCATTTAAGTCTCTGGAATCAGGATGATATTGATCAGGATTTCAAGTGTGACCATCAGGATTTGAGAATTATTATTTTTAAATCACATTGCATTTTGTGATTATTTTGATGGGAGGTCAACATGAAAAGGAAGCTGATCAGTATTGATTTTTATCTTGATAATACCCTGATTTATTTCATGAAAATCAATTTTGGATTTTATTTTCCAAAAATCGTGGGTAACCGCACTTTTCAGGGACTGACACCTGTCAATCTACGTGTCAACGTGGGATAGTGTTCTGAAAGATTTGTGAAATATATTTGTTTTGAAACTCTAATCGTTTCTTTTCAGATCAAAAATGGAAGCTCAAAGAAGATTACCTAAGTCAGTAGCCTTCAAGTTTGGTGACTTTGATTTTATGACGAACAATCATGTAGCAGCTATCACCAACAAGGAAGGAGTATTAACTGATTTTCATCCAATCATGGACTTTCTGGCATATGGACCATTAAGTTATGCATTGACAGCATCTCTACAGATTAAGATTGTTCAAAGAAGATTACCTAAGTCAGTAGCCTTCAAGTTATGGACCATTAAGTTATGCATTGGAAGCTCAAAGAAGATTACCTAAGTCAGTAGCCTTCAAGTTTGGTGACTTTGATTTTATGACGAACAATCATGTAGCAGCTATCACCAACAAGGAAGGAGTATTAACTGATTTTCATCCAATCATGGACTTTCTGGCATATGGACCATCAAGCAGCTGTTACACAAGCTTGGGAGAATGCTGAGGTAATTGATTCTACTCAGAGTCAATCAGGTAAGATTGTTCTACACTTAGGACAAGATTCTTTTGATATTACTGAATCTGTTGTTAATTCAGTACTTCACTTACCTGTTAGTTTGAATTATGAGAATGTACCATCTGATGATGATGTAAGAACTATGTTATCTGCATTAGGTTATAATGGACTTTTAGATAACATGAGCCAGTTAAGAAGATCTTGTCTTAGGAAAGAGTGGTCTTTCTTCTTTGATCAATTAGCTAAATGCTTTACTGGTAAATGTAGTTCTTTTGATCAAATTACTTCTGTTACTTCACATATTGCTTACAGTTTGCTTTATGACAGAGTAATAAACATTGGTCACATTATCTTAAGTCAGATGTGTATTAAACTTGGGTTAAGAGATCAAAACAGGAAAATGGTTTATTATCATAGATTTATGCAAATGTTTATTAATCATTTTATTCCTGATGTTGAAACTAGATTTGGTAGAGAACATCGTGTTTCTTCTTATGTACAACAAAAGAGAATTTTCTCTGACATTACAAAGAAGGACAATGAAAAGAATCTAGATGAAATACCTGCAATTCATTATCCACATCATGTTCAGGTAATTCTTAAAACTCATCTTCCTACTCTCTACAATTCTTCTTTCTTTTGTGGTGAAATGGCTCAGGAATCTCATTTGGAGGAGAACCCACCTGTGTCTACCCAAGTAGCCCAAAACATTATAGTCTCTGAAACAATTCAAGAACAAAGTTTTAATCCACAGCCTATTGTTTCAAAGAAACCAACCTCTGGTGTTTCTCAAAAGACATCAGTTGTAAGGAAGAGAAGATTTGTTGTGTCAAGTAGTAGTAGTTCTAGTGAAGATGATGATAATATATCTCTTGCTGAGAGAGAAAAATTGAAGGCTGCAATTCGACTTTCTAAGCTAGGACAAAGAGATGAAGCTCCTAGTCACAGCCAGGCTGCAGTTTCTCAAAAGACTGTAGTACTTAAAAAGGGAAAACAGTTACTGGATACTGTCTCTCAAAAGACTGTGTCTATTGAAAAAGGATCTCATCCCAAGATCAATTCTGTGTCTACACCTCTTGAGTCTTCTTAGGATAAATCTTTTGCTCACTATACCAGGAGAACAAGGAGAAAGATTCAATTGTCACCTACACACACAGAGTCTAGTCCAACTAATATCATGCAGGTCTCTACAAATGAAGCTACAATCAAGTCAGCAAATGACCATAGAGATCTGGATATTGATTCTTCATGGGAAACTACATTATCATACAGACTGGCTATGGGACTAATTTCTCTCAAAGTGAAGTTGTCAAGGCCTGTTCTAGATTTTCTGGTTGAAAGAGTACCAAAACTTTTATTTCCAGATGAATATGGACTTCTACATCAAAGACTTGACTTAATGAAGATGTATTTCTATGTATCTGTCAGAAGACAATTAGTCAAGAAATTTGGACTCTCGAAGCATGTTGCACTTCAATCACTTCATGCATATTTATTTGACAAGGATGTCATTATTGAAGATGCTTCAGCTCAAGGTGAACAACTGGAGGAAGTAGATAGAGGAATGCAGTCAACAGAAGATACTATTGCACCAGTGGTGGATAGTAGGATAGATCAGATCACAGTCACTGCAACACAAGAACCATCTAGTCAGAGGTTGGATGACTCAGGAGCTGTGATAGCTGATGTTGAAAGGTCTTCTGTGATGACTAAAATTGCAAGTGAGAAACCCTATGATATGGGAGGAATAACTTTGATTGATTTTCTTGAAGATAAAACAAACATTGTTCTGTCAGAGTCTATCCACCTTGAGGGTGAGTCTCAGCAAATAACACTTAAAGACGGTGATGTACTAACTATGGTGTCTAATGAAGTATTACTGAAGACATCAGAGTCTAGTAGAGAACCTGAAAGTGGTATACTGGAGCATGTAGTCTCTGGAAAGAAAGAAGATGATTGTAAGGGTTCAGAGACTATAGCAGCTCACTCCTTGGAGACAACCTCAAGCCCCTTGCCAAATGAGGAACCCTCTCTCCATGTGAGTTCAGGTATAAAAACTTCTTCTAAACTCTATTTTTCTGTAGGTCATGAGAGCACTTATCCAAATTTGAGTGATACACTTGAAAAGATGGATATTGATCCACAATCAGAGCGGCTGGCTCCTGACCAGGCAAAAGGAGAGGTAGAAAGAGTGTTGACTTTAGATAGTCAAAGTGAGATTGAGGGTATGGATGATCAACTCCATAGTGAGGGAGAGAAAATTAGGAAACCACCATCGTTTGATTTCTGGGATCAGGTTTTTCCTGAATCTTGGTCTAATAATCTTGGTATGGATGCTGGTACTTATTCTTTTATCAAGATGTATGAGAAGAATGACTTAGCAAAGCACAACTCAAAGCCAGAAGTTAAAGATCAGAAGCAAAAAGAAAGGCTTGCAGGAATTATAAACAGAAGAGGTGAATGGCTAAGAAAAACTTCTACACCATCAGTACCAGAAGATATTTCTAATGATCCAAGTATTCCTTTGTTTGTACTACCAATATCAGCAAGAATTGAGACATCAACAGTATTTGATCAATCTAAGGAGGAGTCAGGTTTTGAAGATGTTAGTACACAGAATACTGGTGAAGGACAAGATGATCATATTGCAGCTTCAGATCAGAAAGATGAAGATGTTTGTAAATCTAATCGAGTTTTATTACTTGAATATCATTCTACACATGCAACTTCTTCTACAAGACTTGAATCTGAAGATATTCCAAACACTTCCAAAATTGAAATCAATTCTGAAGTTCTATAAAATATTCAGAAATCTCAAGATGAAATTCAATCAAGACTTCAAACACTTGAAGATAACCAAGTCACTATTATGGAAAATCAAGCAGTTCTGATGAATCTCATTTGTTCTGTTACTGAATCTCTTGGAATTAATGTTGCTGATGTAAAAAAGGGGGAGATAAAGATAATTCAAAGACAACAACAACAACAGACTGGGGATAAAAGAAGAACTGGGGGAGATAAAGATTGTGACAGAGGTGAATCTCATCATGGAAGTGGTAAAGGAAAAGAAGCATCAAATAGTTGAATTCTTTCTTCTAAGTACTGGATACTATGTCTATATCTGAAAGATGAGGTACTTAACTTCATGATTTTTGAATTCATAAATTCTATTCTGATTGTATTGTTATATGTTTTGACATCAACAACTCAGATTTATTCTTCAGATTTTAAAGCATAAATAGGGGGAGATTGTTAGGAATAATTCATGAGTTGTGATGTTAAGAATAGAATTTTACTTATACTTCTTGTATATCCTGATTTATAAAGGATTTAGCACTTTGTATAGGAAATATGTGTTAGACGGTTATCTGTAAAGTTTAGTCAGGAATGAACAGTGCATCGAGTACTACATGTCAGGAACTGAGATTGAATCCTGATATGTCAAGTTAACTACTGATCAAGTACTGATGAGATGGTCAGATCCTGATGTAAGATGGAATCCTGATATCAGTCGTGTTACTGATGATGTCATTATGGATGCTACAGAAACTGACAAGTGCTATAAAACAGGATCTTTGTTTGATGCTGATACTGATGTTATTGAGTCTGAGGAGGAGGGGGACCCGGGGGAGGTCCAGGCAAGAGAGGATACTGAGTTAGTTGCTGAAGATGTTGACGAGGAGGACTCTGAGGAGGACCAACATGTACCTAATGTTAGAGGGATGGAAGGGAATACTGATATGACCCTAGAGCCACAGCAGTCTCAGGCCGCACAGCCGGCAGATCCCTCTACTCCGCCCCATATTCTGTTTGAGGGGATACCTGTAGGAATACATAGCTTCTTGGTGAACCGATTGACTATAGATCTGGCCATAGCTGAGGCCCGATTGGCAGAGTCCCGCAGAGAGCTAGCGGCAGAGAGGGAGGCCCGGTTGGAGAACCAGGGCCGGGGACGTGCCAGGGCTAGAGAGATGTACAGGCAGGTGACCGACATAGGGCTTAGGGCTCGTATGAGGGTGCGACAGCTACCCAGTGATGGTCACGGCATGGTATCCAGGGCTGATGCAGAGGAGATATTTCACCTTGCTATGAGGAGGGTGCGAGCTTTGGCCCACCGTCGTGGCTGACTGCAGTGATAGTGATGTATTGGTCTAGTTGTCTAGTCTTGTACGGCATAGTAGCGCCGATTTTTGGTAGGGATAGTTTCAGCATGTAGTTCCCTGTTGCAGACTAGACAGATAGACAGCTTATTTCACTTTTGACCAGTTATTATTCGGATGGTTGTACTTTTTAAAACTATTGTTGGATGTCGGATATTGTACCGTTTGGTACCTGGTATATATTTATTTCCCTTTCAGTCACTTCAGTACCTCTACGACGCAATTCATTAGCTTGTTCTGTTATATTTGCATATATTGCGTTCGATTAAAATCTGCCATGATATATAGAACTGTGGGATCTTAAATCCAATTATGCATCGATATTGTGAGGAGAAACCCTCTGAAATAGGTAAATAAACCTAATATATATTATCCAAATTTTCAGTAGAATGCCTCCGAGAAGATTGGGTACTAGGGCTAACCCCCATGAGTCTACTGACCAAGAAAGTCACAATCAGCCTGAGGAAAACCTTGAGTATAATGAGGAACAGGACCAGGATTATAATGAATAAGAAGATTCCCAGTATGGGATGGGGGATGAAACTTTCTATACTGCAGACTTCGAAGAGGAAGTAGAAGAAGGGGAAACGGAAGTCGAATATCAGGGGGAGAACCAGGGCGAGAATCCTATTGGGCAATTCATGGATCTGCTTAGGCAGAATTTGAACCAATATCCCCAAGCACCCCAAGGAAACAATACTAATGTGGCCACTTCTTTCCGAGCCTTCAAGTCCCTCAAACCCCCAGAGTTTCATGGGTCGGCTGATCCCGTAGAGGCAAGGGCATGGATCAAGGAAATGGAGAAATCTTTCGAGATTCTAAGTATTGATGAGGCCCAGAAAACTGTTTTTGCTACCTACCTTCTAAAAGGTGAGGCCAACTACTGGTGGGAAGCCAAGAAGAATATGGAGACAGATGCTATAGTAACCTGGGATAGGTTTAAACAGTTGTTTCTCGAGAAGTACTTTCCGAAGTTCATGAAAACCCAGATGGAGCTTAAGTTTCTAGAGCTGAAACAGAACAATATGACAGTGGCTGAGTATGAAGCCAAGTTTACTGAGTTATCAAGGTTTGTACCAGAGTTTATGGATACTGAAGAGAAGAAAACTAACAGGTTTCAGCAAGGACTGAAACAGTGGATTCAGAACAGAGTGACAGTTCTAGAGATTACTGATTATGCCACCTTGGTGCAGAAGGCAACCATTGTGGAAGCAGGAAGTGATCAGATGCAGAGGGAAAGAGAGAAAGGGGGAGTAAAAAGGAAGCATGCCAGCATGGGCGGAGGTTCTACCGGAGGAAAACCCCCAAATAAGTTTAGCAGAGGAGCGGTTTCCCTACCTGGAAGGAGTAAGGGATTCCGACCATCCGTAAGCACAAGTTTGAGCCAGGGCGGCAAACAGTCAGGAGTGTCCCGTTCCCACCCTTCCCAACCTCCATTACCATTATGTGCTACATGTGGGAAGAGGCATCCCGGGGTGTGCAACCTGAAACAGATAAACTGCTATAAGTGTGGATGAACTGGTCACTATGCCACCGCTTGCACTACGATCATCCCTAATAGCACCACTTGTTTTCAATGCGGACGGCAAGGGCACATGAGAAAGGATTGCCCGATGAGCAAGCCAGCAGCCTCAGGGGTAAGCAAAGCTGCCTCCAATAGGCCACCAACTGCTAGAACTTTTAACATGACAATACAAGATGCCGTGAGGGACACGGATGTGATAGCAGGTACATTCTCTCTCAATTCAGTCAGTGCAAATGTCTTATTTGATTCCAGAGCAACTAAGTCTTTTATATCTAGAGATTTTGCGCGTAAATTGAAGCTTAAGAACCAGCAACTAAGGGAGTCCTTGCAAGTAGAAATAGCTAACCAGCAAGTCGTTCCAGTTAATCAGATTCACCCCGATTGCAAATTAGAAATAGGAGGACGATCATTCTATGTTGATTTGATTCCTTTTAAACTAGGGAAATTTGATGTCATTTTGGGAATGGATTGGTTGTCTCGCAATAATGCGCAAATAGATTGTAAGGGTAAAAAGGTTAAGTTGAAAACTGTTAACTCGAATAACTTGTAGAAGGGGGGGGGGTTGAATACAAGTTATATAATCATGTCTGATTTTTGCTTGATTATATGAACAAGAATAAATGAATGAATCAAACTCTGTTTGTATTAATAAGATCAAATACAAACTCTACCAAAGGTGTACAATACCTTTAGCAGCTGCTGACAAAATAAAACTCTCTCTCTGTTTGTTTCGAACTCTCGAATACAAACCTTATACAGAGCTACGCACACGAACTCACAACACACTTGTTCGACCACGACACTTTTTACAATGATATAGAGAGAGTATTTATAATGCTACCTATCAACTAATAACAGAAAGATATAATCTATACATGACAATGTTTTGCCTTCTAGTCGATAGTTTCCTTCAATAGAAAACTCTTTCCTTCATAATATCTTCTTTCTTGTTCTTCAAACAACGATCCTGTTTTATAGCACTTGCCAGTTTCTGTAGCATCCACAATGACATCATCAGTAACACGACTGATATCAGGATTTCATCTTGCATCATCAGTATCTGATCATCATCAGTATTAGACCGTCATCAGGATTTGTTCTTTGTTCCTGACATGTAGTCTCCGATACACTGTTCATTCCTGACTAAACTGTACAGATAACTATTTTACACATAAATCCTATATATAGTGCTAAATCCTTTATAAGATCAGGATTACAAGAAGTATAATGTGTAAATTCTATTCTTAACATCACAACTTATGAATTATTCCTAACAATCTCCCCCTATTTATGCTTTAAAATCTGAAGCATAAATCTAAGTTGTGGATGTCAAAACATATAACAATACAACCAGAATAGAATTTATGAATGTAGAATTATGAAGTTAAGTACCTCATTCCCAGATGTAGACGTTTATCTAGTACTTAGAAGAAAGAATTTTAACTATTAATGCTGCTCTTCATTTACCACTCCCTAACTGAGATTCACCACTGTCATTCCTATTTCTTCATTTTACTTCCCTTTGTCCGCTCTTTATCTCCCCCAGTCTGTTGTTGTTGTTGTCTTTGAATTGTCTTTATCTCCCCCTTTTTGACATCAACAACATTAATTCCAAGAGATTCAGAAATAGAACAAATGATATTCATCAGAACTGCTTGATTTTCCATAATTGTGACCTGGTTATCTTCAAGTGATTGAAGTCTTGTTTGCATAGCAATTTGAGAATTCTGAATATCTTTCAAAACATCATAATGAACTTCAATGTTGGAAGTGCTTCTAGTATCTTCAGAATCAGAATCAGAAAGAACTGTATCTTCAAGTCTTGTAGAAGAAGTTGCTTGAGTTGTATGATATTCAAGTAATAAAACCTGATTAGAAGTATCAACATCTTCATCTTTCTGATCTGGAGCTGAAACATGATCATCATCTCCTTCACCAGTATTCTGTGTACTAACATCTTCAAATCTTGACTCCTCCTTAGAGTGATCAGAGACTGTAGATGTCTCAATTCTAGCTGATATTGGAAGTACATACAAAGGAACACTAGGATCATTAGGAACTTCATCTGGTACATATGTATCAAGAGATTGCTTTATCCTGGCACCTCTTCTGTTAATGATTCCTGCAAGCCTCTCCTTTTGCTTCTGAGCTTTAACTTCTGGCTTTGCATTGTGATGTGCTAGGTCATTCTTCTGATACATTTTAATGAATGAATAAGTACCAGCATCCATACCCAAATTTTCAGACCAAGATTCAGGAAAAACCTGATCCCAGAAATCAAATGATGGTTTCCTAATTTTCTCTCCCTCACTATGGAGTTGATCATCCATACCCTCATTCTCACTTTGACTTACTAAAGTCAACACTCTTTCTACCTCAACTTTTGCCTGATCAGGAGCCAGCCTCTCAGTTTGTGGATCTAAGTCCATCTTTTCAAGTGTATCACTCAAATTTGGATAAGTGCTCTCATGACCTACAGAAAAATAGGGGCTAGAAGGAGTTTTCATACCTGAACTCACATGGAGAGAGGGTTCCTCATATGGCAAGGGGCTTGAGGTTTTCTCCAAAGAGTGAGCTGCTATAGTCTCTGAACCCATACAATCATCTTCTTTCCTTCCAGAGACTACAGGCTCCAGTATACCACTTTCAGGTTCTTTACTAGACTCTGATGTCTTCAGTAATACTTCATTAGACACCATAGTTAGTACATCACCGTCTTTAAGTGTTGTTTGCTGAGACTCACCCTCAAGGTGGATAGACTCTGACTGAACAATGTTTGTTTGATCTTCAAGAAAACCAGTCAAAGTTATTCCTCCCATATCATAGGGTATCTCACTTGCATTCTCAGTCATCACAGAAGTCCTTTCAACATCAGCTATCACAGCTCCTGAGTCATCCAACCTCTGACTAGATGGTTCTTGTGTTGCAGTGACTGTGATCTGATCTGTCCTACTATTCACCACTGGTGCAATAGTACCTTCTGTTGACTGCTCCCCTCTATCTACTTCCTCCAGTTGTTCACCTTGAGCTGAGTCATCTTCAATAATGACATCTTTGTCAAATAAATATGAATGAAGTGATTGAAGTGCAACATGCTTCGAGAGTCCAAGTTTCTTGACTAATTGTCTTCTGACAGATACATAGAAATACATCTTCATTAAGTCAAGTCTTTGATGTAGAAGTCCATATTCTTCAGGAAATGAAAGTCTAGGAACACTTTCACTTAGAAAATTTAGAACTGGCCTGGAAAGCTTCACTTTTAGAGAGATAAGTCCCATAGCCATTCTGTATGACAATGTAGTTTCCCATGAAGAATCAATATCCAGATCTCTCTTGTCAGATACTGACATAGATGTAGCTTGATGTGTAGAAACCTGCATAATGTTAGTTGGACTAGACTCTGTGTGTGTAGGTGACAATTGAATCTTTCTCCTTGTTCTCCTGGTATAGTGAGCAAAAGATTTATCCTGAGAAGACTCAAGAGGTGTAGACACAGAAGTGATCTTGGGATGAGATCTTTGTTCAATAGACACAGTCTTTTGAGAGACAGTATCCAGTAACTGTTTTCCCTTTTTAAGAACTACAGTCTTTTGGGAGACTGTAGCCTGGCTATGACTAGGTTTTTCATCTCTTTGTGCTAATAGAGAAAGTTGAATTGCAGCCTTCAATTCTGCTCTCTCAGCAAGAGTTAAATCATCATCATCTTCACTAGAATTACTACTACTTGACACAACAAATCTTCTCTTCCTTACAACTGATGTCTTTTGAGAAACACCAGAGGTTAGTTTCTTTGAAACAATAGGTTGTGGATCAAAATTTGGTTCTTGAATTGTTTCAGAGACTATAATGTTTTGGGCTACTTGGGTAGACACAGGTGGGTTCTCCTCCAAATGAGATTCCTGAGCCATTTTACCAAAAAAGAAAGAAGAATTGTAGAGAGTAGGAAGATGAGTTTTAAGAATTACCTGAAAATGATGTGGATAATGAATTGCAGGTATTTCATCTAGATTTTTTTCATTGTCCTTCTTTATAATGTCAGAGAAAATTCTCTTTTGCTGTACATAAGAAGAAACATAATGTTCCCTACCAAATCTAGCTTCAACATCAGGAATAAAATGGTTAATAAACAATTGCATAAATCTATGATAATAAACCATTTTCCTGTTTTGATCTCTTAACCCAAGTTTAATACTTATCTGACTTAAGATAATGTGACCAATGTTAATTACTCTGTCATAAAGCAAACTATAAGCAATATGTGATGTAACAGAAGTAATTTGCTGAAAAGAACTACATTTACCAGTAAAACATTTAGCAATTTGATCAAAGAAAAAAGACCATTCCTTTCTAAGAAAAGACCTATTCAACTGGCTCATGTTGTCTAGAGGTCCACTATAACCTAATTCAGACAACATAGTTCTCACATTATCATCAGATGGTACAATCTCATAAATCAAACTAACAGGTAAATGAAGTACTGAATTAACAACAGATTCATTAATATCAAATGAGTCTTGTCCTAAGTGTAGAACAATCTTACCTGATTGACTCTGAGTAGAATCAATTACCTCAGCATTCTCCCAAGCTTGTGAAACAGCTGCTTGATTAATTTGTGGAGATGCTGTCAATGCATAACTTAATGGTCCATTCGCCAGAAAGTCCATGATTGGATGAAAATCAGTTAATGCTCCTTCCTTGTTGGTAATAGCTGCTACATGATTGTTCATCATAAAATCAAAGTCACCAAACTTGAAAGCTACTGACTTAGGTAATCTTCTCTGAGTCGCCATTTCTGATCTGAAAAGAACTTGAAAAATTCTTGAAATGGATTAGTGATTTTGAAAACTAGAGAGTGTTTTTGCTTTAGAGAATGTAAAATTAGAGAAAGCAATCACACGATTAGAGTTTCAAAACAAATATATTTCACAAATCTTTCAGACCACTATCCCATGTTGACACGTAGATTGACAGATGTCAGTCCCTGAAAAATGCGGTTATCCATAATCCAAAATTGATTTTTTATGAAATAAATCAGGGTATAAATAATCAATACTGATCAGCTTCCTTTTCCTGTTGTGACCTCCATCAAAATAATCACAAAACTCAATGTGATTTAAAAATAATAATAATTCTCAAATCCTGATGGTCACACTTGAAATCCTGATCAATATCATCCTGATTCCAGAGACTTAATATGGAGTTTCCATGTGGCATTTTTCTTTTATCTGAAAAAGAAATAAACAATTAATCTGAACAAAAATCAATTGATTAGATATATTCAACATTTCTTGAAAACAAGAAACACAGTCACACGCAATAATTAGCATCTGACTTCATTAAAACTTCCAAGTGACTGTTCAGCTTCTCACGTCTTTCTATAAAAGAAACAGACGCCTTATGCCATTCTCCATAAACCTTTCAATTTCTTTTCTTCTCACAAATGATTCTCAAACCAAAGTTCCATTCAAACCCATTCTTTAGATTCTTCACAGTCGATGAACATCCTGTTCTTGATCATCTCTTTGAAAAGATGACTCTTCTCATCGAACTAATCATGGATGGATTAGTTTCAGATAATATCCAGAGGTTTCTCCTAGAACATCCATCTATTGGATACAATCTTCCCCTAACCTCCTCAAAACTTGAGGATGAAGAATTTGGCCGAGAGTCTGAGGTTGATCTTGATGGGGATGCTATACATTTAAGTTAGCTGCTCTCATTCAAGTCGCCCAGACAAGGAATCCAAGAGTAGATGAGGCTATTCAATCCCCTGATGGATTTCTTGAGATGCTCCTTGTCCTGTACCTCAGAATTCATATCAATAGACAAGTATAGAATTATCAGTAGAAGTTAGACAAAAAGATGTTGTATTTCATTTCCATATATGTAATGCTTTCAAATAATGAAAATACAATTTCTTATTATCTACTTGTCTTTTGATTATTGAATGATGTATAAATTATCAGTATGCAAATATTAAAACTTGCTGGCATAGACTTAACACATCACGGAATTAGATTACTACACAAAGTAAACGTCAGGATCTGAAACAATTTTCAAAATCCTGATACTGACACAATATTGATGACGTCAGCATCCTGATACAAATCTAATCCTGATGATTATTAACAAGTCTATCATACTGAAATTTATCAAGGCAAAGTGTTATAGCTAAAGCATTTAACAATCAAATATAGATCCTGACAAGAATATCAAGTCTATAAGCTAAAAACAACATACCTTGCTACTATTGTAGATGTTAAAGAGCTAGAAATTTAACATTCCTAACTCACTTACTAATCTACTGAATGTAGTCTCATCAAGTGGTTTAGTTATAATATCTGCAAGCTGTTTGTCAGTAGGAACAAAATGAAGTTCCACAATACCATTCTCAATATGTTCTCTAATAAAATGATACCTGACATCAATGTGCTTAGTCCTTGAATGTTGAACTGGATTTTCTGCAATTTTAATAGCACTAGTATTATCACAAAACATAGGAATATTACTAAGTGTCATACCATAATCCATCAACTGATTTCTTATCCAAAGGAGCTGTGCACAACAACTGCCTGCTGCTATGTACTCAGCTTTTGCAGTTGAGGTTGAGACAGATTGTTGCTTCTTGCTTGCCCAAGAAATCAATCTGTTTCCTAAAAATTGACATGTACCTGTAGTGCTTTTCCTGTCTATTTTACACCCTGCATAATCAGAGTCTGAATAGCCAATTAGAAAGAAATCAGATTCTCTAGGGTACCACAAACCAAGATTTGGAGTTCCTTTGAGATATCTAAAAATTCTCTTCACAGCAATTAAATGAGATTCCTTAGGATCACTTTGGAATCTCGCACATAAACAGGTAGAAAACATTATATCTGGCCTACTTGCAGTTAGATATAACAATGAGCCTATCATGCCTCTATAACTAGTGTTATCCACACTTTTTCCCGTAGGATCAGAGTCTAGTTTAGTGGCTGTTGCCATGGGTGTTTTTGCAACTGCACAGTCTTGAAAGTCAAACCTTCTTAAAAGATCTTTGATATACTTTGACTGATTAATGAAAATACCAGTCTCAGTCTGTTTGACCTGCAAGCCTAAGAAATAATTTAATTCACCCATCATGCTCATCTGATACTTAGACTGCATAAGCTTGCTAAACTTAGCACACAACTTTTCATTAGTAGAACCAAAAATAATATCATCAACATAAACTTGAACTAAAAGCAATTCACCTTATATCTTTCTAAAGAATAGAGTTTTGTCAATTGTACCTCTTGTGAAGCCATTTTCAAGAAGAAATTTAGACAAAGTCTCATACCATGCTCTTGGTGCCTGCTTTAGTCCATAGAGTGCCTTGTCAAGTTTGTAGACATGATTTGGAAACTTTGGATCAACAAATCCAGGTGGCTGTTCCACATACACTTCCTCATCAAGTTTGCCATTTAGAAAAGCACTCTTTACATCCATCTGATATACCTTGAATTTTGAATAAGCTGCAAAGGCAAGAAACATTCTGATTGCTTCCAATCTTGCTACAGGTGCAAAGGTCTCATCATAATCAATGCTTTCTTCCTGAGAATAACCCTTAGCCACCAGTCTTGCTTTGTTTCTTACAATCATACCAGATTCATCTAGCTTGTTTCTGAAAACCCATCTTGCACCAACAATAGATCTATCATTAGGTCTTGGTACCAGTTTCCAGACTTTGTTTCTCTCAAACTCATTTAACTCCTCATGCATTGCAATTACCCAATTAGGATCCTGTAAGGCTTCTTCAACCTTCTTAGGTTCATTCTTTGAGAGAAAGCAACTATACAAGCATTCATTTTGAATTGATCTTCTAGTTCGAACACCACTATTTGGATCACCAATAATCAAATTTTCAGTATGATCCTTGGTCCATTTTCTAACAGGTGGTAGATTGACTCTGCTAGTCTCTCCCCCTAAGTTAGTGGTATCTCTTGTAGAAGAATTCTCTCTGCCTTCAATAACTCCCCTTTGATCAGTAGAATCAGTAGATTCCATATTGCTGCTAGTTACTGATCTTCCTTCAGTAGACTCTGAAAGATCAGTTCTTGATGGAGTAGACTCTGAATAGCTAGTCTGCTCCTGATGATCACTGTGTTCTCTTTGATTTATTTGCTCCCCCTCAACAGTAGCATTCCTTTGAGAAGCAATAGAAATTCCTTCTGGAGAACCTTCATCATCACTGGAGAGTATCTCAGAATTCTTCAGATTTTCAAATTCCAATTTGTCATGGCTTTCATCAGTTTGCAGAATTCCAAATTTCTTATCATCAAATGCAACATGAATTGATTCCATAACAATGTGAGTTCTGAGATTATAAACTTTGAAGGCCTTAGATGGTGAATATCCTAGAAAAATTGCTTCATCCGATTTGGCTTCAAATTTTCCAAGTTGTTCTGGATGAACTTTTAGGACATAGCATTTGCATCCAAAGATGTGAAAATATTTCACACTTGGTTTCTTTCCTTTGATCATCTCATAGGGAGTTTTTCCATGACTATTTACCAAGGTACAGTTTTGAGTGAAACATGCAGTGTTAATAGCTTCTGCCCAAAAGTAGGTTGGAAGTTTTGCATCTGCAAGCATGGTTCTTGCTGCCTCTATGAGAGTCCTGTTCTTTCTTTCCACTACACCATTCTGCTGAGGTGTACCAGGTGCAGAAAACTGTTGAGTGATTCCATTGTCTGCACAAAACCCCTCCATTGTAGAATTCTTGAATTCTGTACCATTGTCACTCCTAAGTACTTTAACTTTGTACTCAGAGTTATTCTGAATATTCTTTACAAGTTCAATGATTTGCTGAGGAGCTTCATCCTTCTTGTGTAGAAAGAACACCCATGTAAACCTTGTGAAATCATCCACTATCACTAGAGCATATCTTTTCTTGCTGATAGACATAATGTTTACTGGACCAAACAGATCAAGATGTAGCATGTGAAATGGTTCAGTAATCGAATTTTCAGTCTTGCTCTTGAAAGTGGTTCTTCTTTGCTTTCCAAGCTGACATGCATCACAAAGTCCATCTTGCACATAATTTGCCTGAGGTAGGCCTCTCACCAGATTGTGCTTAACAAGTTGATTAAGCTTCTTGAAATTAAGATGTGAGAGCTTCTTGTGCCAATTCCAGCTTTCATCACTTGTTGCTTTGCTGTAGAGACATCTAACAGTTGCTTTAGATGTATCACTTAAGCTGACTTCATATATGTTACCATGTCTTTGACCAGTTAGAACAATGTCTCCATTCTGCATATTCAAGATTTTGCATCCTTCTTTGTCAAAGATTGATTTGTAACCTTTATCACCCAGTTGACTTATGCTTAAAAGAGTATGTTTCAAGCCTTCAACCAGTGCTACATTTTCTATGATGACATTCCCAAAAACAATTGAGCCATATCCCAGAGTTTCTCCTTTGTTGCCATCTCCAAAAGATATTACTGGGCCAGCTTTCCTTTCAAACTTTGTAAGCAGGGACTTCTTTCCAGTCATATGTCCAGAGCATCCACTGTCCAAGATAATTGAATGCTTCTTTCCTGTGCCCTGCAAACAAAAAGTAACTAGTTAGAATTTTTTAGGACCCAACTTTGATTGGATCCTTTCTTACTAGATTTAGAAACAACAGGCTTTGAAGATTTTGCTTTTACTTTACCTGTTGCAGAGTCAACCTTAGACTCTGATTTCACAAACTGTTTGTGACTAGGAGTTTCAGATTTCAAAGAAGAATAGTCATAATACAGTTCATGATATTCTCTACACCTGTAAATGGAATGAAGTAAACTACCACAATGATAACAAGCTTTTTATGGTTGGTATTGAATTTTCTAAGTCTTGGGGAATCTGGACTCAGTTTTCCAAGAAGGTTTTTGATTGCAGTCTAGGGCCAAATGATTATTATTTCCACACTTATAGCATTTTTTCCTAGGTGCATCAGGTACATTCTTGTAACTATTCTCTTTGTTAATACCTTCTTTTCCATTCCTATTTCTTTTGATCTTGCTAGACTCTGAAAGACCATCTAATCTCTGTTTCAACTGAGACTTAGACAGAAACCCTATGTTTACATTCTTAGGTTTCTCTAACACTTTCTCATCTGAATTACTATTGTTAATCCTTTTGTGTACAACAGGGGTACCTTTTGAATCAACAAATTTAACATGATTAGGTTCAGAAACAATTTTCTTACCTTCAGATTTAGATGTGCTAGCTTCTACTTTACTATCATCATTGACAATAGCTACTTTTTCTTCTTGTCTAGCCTTATCAAATCCTAAACCATTAACCTTACCACGAATTCCATTTTCAATGATTTCTTGTGTCTTTTTACCAGAAATGTTAATGGTCTTAATCACATCTCTCTCATCCTCTAGTTCTTTTCTTACATAGTCATAAGCCTCAAGAATAACACTGTAATCATGCTTAGCTTTATCAGAACTTAACTTGTATTCTTCCATTTGAATTAACTCAGATTCAAGAAAATTATTTCTATCAACTAATTTATCATTCTTAACCTTAAGTTCATCTTTTTCACAAGTAAGAATTCTAAAATTAGTCATAAGATTCTTAAACTCAGCATGGATAGATCTAATTTCATCAGAATTTAAGCTATCAAATGAATCAAGAGAGTGAAGTGATACATTAACAGAGGATGGAGAAGTTTTCTTTGGAGATCCAGGTTTGTCTGAACCATTTGCCATGAATGCAATGTTGTCATAATCCAATTGATCTTCAGAATCACTGGAATCAGCCCAATCCTTCTGTGTGACCATAAGTGCATTACCTTTTCCTGAATTCCTAGGCTTCTTACACTCACTAGCAAAGTGTCCAAGCTCGCTGCAATTAAAGCACTTGATCTTGGCCTTATCAAGCTTGACAATTGTCCCTTTGCCTTTGTCACTCTTCTTCTCCTCCTTCTTTTGAAAAGGTCCTTTGCTAAATCTTCTTCTGTTGAATCTTCCTTTCTTGAAGGCTTTAGCAAACATAGCAAAGAGTTCATGCATCTCAGATTCAGAATCATTGTTGTCAGAGTCCATATCAGTAGTCTCTGACTCAGAACTTTCTTTGCTTTTCTTCTTCCTTGAGTTCTTTACATCAATCTCTTCATGCTATTCTTCAAGAAGCTTCTTTAATTCAGATTGAGCAGTAAGTGCAATAGTCTTCATCTTTCCTTCACTCCTGCTCTTCTTCTGCTGCTTGTCAAGTTCATAAGCTCTTAGTTTTCCATACACTGCCTCTAATGATATTTCATCCAAATCATTAGCTTCCTCAATCGCAGATATCTTCTCATTGTAGAAATCAGGCAAAGCTTTCATGAACTTTGTATTCATATCCTCCAAGTCATAATATTTACCATGCATGGCCATCTCATTGATGAGTTTTGTAAACCTATCAAAGGTATCAGTAAGTGACTCACCAGACTTGGATTCAAAGTACTCATACTGTTGTATAAGTAATGTCCTCATATTCTTCCTGACAGGCTTAGTTCCTTCACAGTGAACCTTAAGATTGTCCCAAATATCCTTAGCAGTTTTACAAGAGAGAACATAGTTAGTGAGAACAGAATCAAGACTGTTGAATAATATGTTTCTCACTTTAGCATCTTTAAGAACATTCTCCTTGTCCTTATCTGACCATTCAGATTTTGGCTTCTCTGCTGTATGTTCTGGAACAACCACACCATCAACAGTTGCTTGTCCAACGACCTTTGTTGGAATAAAAGGTCCATCTCTGATTCTGTCAAGATAATCAGGATCTGTTGCTTCCAGATGATGCAACATCTTTACTTCCCATAGAGTATATTCGTTTCTCTTGAGCATAGGAATCTTAGTATTCCCATTCTTGCAGATCTTTATGATTATTTGAAATCAACCTTCTCTGATACCAATTGTTAACTCGAATAACTTGTAGAAGGGGGGGGGTTGAATACAAGTTATATAATCGTGTCTGATTTTTGCTTGATTATATGAACAAGAATAAACGAATGAATCAAACTCTGTTTGTATTAATAAGATCAAATACAAACTCTACCAAAGGTGTACAATACCTTTAGCAGCTGCTGACAAAATAAAACTCTCTCTCTGTTTGTTTCGAACTCTCGAATACAAACCTTATACAGAGCTACGCACACGAACTCACAACACACTTGTTCGACCACGACACTTTTTACAATGATATATAGAGAGTATTTATAATGCTACCTATCAACTAATAACAGAAATATATAATCTATACATGACAATGTTCTGCCTTCTAGTCGATAGTTTCCTTCAATAGAAAACTCTTTCCTTTATAATATCTTCTTGCTTGTTCTTCAAACAACGATCCTGTTTTATAGCACTTGCCAGTTTCTGTAGCATCCACAATGACATCATCAGTAACACGACTGATATCAGGATTTCATCTTGCATCATCAGTATCTGATCATCATCAGTATTAGACCGTCATCAGGATTTGTTCTTTGTTCCTGACATGTAGTCTCCGATACACTGTTCATTCCTGACTAAACTGTACAGATAACTATTTTACACATAAATCCTATATATAGTGCTAAATCCTTTATAAGATCAGGATTACAAGAAGTATAATGTGTAAATTCTATTCTTAACATCACAACTTATGAATTATTCCTAACAAAAACCCCAGGGAAGAAGGAAATAGTGTTTAAGGGGATACGACAGACCCATACCATTCTAACCATGGCGCAGACCAAGAGACTGCTACGAAAAGGGAACGAAGCTTATTTAGCTTACGTTATAGACACCCAGAAAGAGGCGCCCAAGATACAAGACATTCCGGTAGTTAACGGATTTGAAGATGTGTTTCCTCAAGATTTTCCCGGATTACCGCCAGATAGAGTGATTGAGTTAGCTATAGAGTTAGCCCCGGGAACGGCGCCAGTTTCCAAGGCCCCGTACCGATTGGCACCAGTAGAAATGAAAGAGCTAGCAAAGCAATTGTAGGAATTGTTGGATAAGGGTATGATAAGACCCAGCGTGTCGCTTTAGGGCGCACCAGTGTTGTTTGTTAAGAAAAAGGACGGGAGTATGAGGTTATGCATCGACTATCAAGAGTTGAACAAGCTAACCATAAAGAACAAGTACCTGTTACCCAGAATTGATGACTTGTTTGACCAGCTAAGAGGAGCTGTGTATTTCTCCAAGATTGACTTGAGAACCGGATATCACCAACTGAAGATTAAACCTGAAGATATCCCGAAGACTGCTTTCTGTACAAGATATGGACACTATGAATTCTTGGTGATGTCATTTGGATTAACCAACGCCCCAGCAGCCTTCATGGATTTGATGAACAGAGTGTTCAAGGAATATTTCGACAAGTTCGTGATAGTTTTCATTGATGATATTCTTATTTACTCAAAGACGGAGGAAGAACACGCCGAACATTTGAGGATAACCTTAGAGACACTCCGGAAGGAGCAGTTATATGCCAAATTCTCGAAGTGTGAGTTCTGGAAAAATGAGGTGCAATTTTTAGGGCACGTAATCTTCTCATTGTAGAAATCAGGCAAAGCTTTCATGAACTTTGTATTCATATCCTCCAAGTCATAATATTTACCATGCATGGCCATCTCATTGATGAGTTTTGTAAACCTATCAAAGGTATCAGTAAGTGACTCACCAGACTTGGATTCAAAGTACTCATACTGTTGTATAAGTAATGTCCTCATATTCTTCCTGACAGGCTTAGTTCCTTCACAGTGAACCTTAAGATTGTCCCAAATATCCTTAGCAGTTTTACAAGAGAGAACATAGTTAGTGAGAACAGAATCAAGACTGTTGAATAATATGTTTCTCACTTTAGCATCTTTAAGAACATTCTCCTTGTCCTTATCTGACCATTCAGATTTTGGCTTCTCTGCTGTATGTTCTGGAACAACCACACCATCAACAGTTGCTTGTCCAACGACCTTTGTTGGAACAAAAGGTCCATCTCTGATTCTGTCAAGATAATGAGGATTTGTTGCTTCCAGATGATGCAACATCTTTACTTCCCATAGAGTATATTCGTTTCTCTTGAGCATAGGAATCTTAGTATTCCCATCCTTGTAACCAGACATGGTTGCAGATCTTTATGATTATTCGAAATCAACCTTCTCTGATACCAATTGTTAACTCGAATAACTTGTAGAAGGGGGGGGGGGGGGTTGAATACAAGTTATATAATCGTGTCTGATTTTTTCTTGATTATATGAACAAGAATAAACGAATGAATCAAACTCTGTTTGTATAAATAAGATCAAATACAAACTCTACCAAAGGTGTACAATACCTTTAGCAGCTGCTGACAAAATAAAACTCTCTCTCTGTTTGTTTCGAACTCTCGAATACAAACCTTATACAGAGCTACGCACACGAACTCACAACACACTTGTTCGACCACGACACTTTTTACAATGATATAGAGAGAGTATTTATAATGCTACCTATCAACTAATAACAGAAATATATAATCTATACATGACAATGTTCTGCCTTCTAGTCGATAGTTTCCTTCAATAGAAAACTCTTTCCTTCATAATATCTTCTTGCTTGTTCTTCAAACAACGATCCTGTTTTATAGCACTTGCCAGTTTCTGTAGCATCCACAATGACATCATCAGTAACACGACTGATATCAGGATTTCATCTTGCATCATCAGTATCTGATCATCATCAGTATTAGACCGTCATCAGGATTTGTTCTTTGTTCCTGACATGTAGTCTCCGATACACTGTTCATTCCTGACTAAACTGTACAGATAACTATTTTACACATAAATCCTATATATAGTGCTAAATCCTTTATAAGATCAGGATTACAAGAAGTATAATGTGTAAATTCTATTCTTAACATCACAACTTATGAATTATTCCTAACAAAAACCCCAGGGAAGAAGGAAATAGTGTTTAAGGGGATACGACAGACCCATACCATTCTAACCATGGCGCAGACCAAGAGACTGCTACGAAAAGGGAACGAAGCTTATTTAGCTTACGTTATAGACACCCAGAAAGAGGCGCCCAAGATACAAGACATTCCGGTAGTTAACGGATTTGAAGATGTGTTTCCTCAAGATCTTCCCGGATTACCGCCAGATAGAGTGATTGAGTTAGCTATAGAGTTAGCCCCGGGAACGGCGCCAGTTTCCAAGGCCCCGTACCGATTGGTACCAGTAGAAATGAAAGAGCTAGCAAAGAAATTGTAGGAATTCTTGGATAAGGGTATGATAAGACCCAGCGTGTCGCCTTAGGGCGCACTAGTGTTGTTTGTTAAGAAAAAGGACGGGAGTATGAGGTTATGCATCGACTATCAAGAGTTGAACAAGCTAACCATAAAGAACAAGTACCTGTTACCCAGAATTGATGACTTGTTTGACCAGCTAAGAGGAGCTGTGTATTTCTCCAAGATTGACTTGAGAACCGGATATCACCAACTGAAGATTAAACCTGAAGATATCCCGAAGACTGCTTTCTGTACAAGATATGGACACTATGAATTCTTGGTGATGTCATTTGGATTAACCAACGCCCCAGCAGACTTCATGGATTTGATGAACAGAGTGTTCAAGGAATATTTCGACAAGTTCGTGATAGTTTTCATTGATGATATTCTTATTTACTCAAAGACGGAGGAAGAACACGCCGAACATTTGAGGATAACCTTAGAGACACTCCGGAAGGAGCAGTTATATGCCAAATTCTCGAAGTGTGAGTTCTGGAAAAATGAGGTGCAATTTTTAGGGCACGTAATCAACAGAGAAGGAGTGCTAGTTGACCCCTCCAAGATAGAGGCAGGTTCAAATTGGGAGCGACCAACCACTCCAACAGAGGTACGGAGTTTCATCGGGTTGGCAGGATACGTGCATAAAGGATTGGGATGCGTGCTAATGCAGCACAGTAAGGTGATAGCATATGCGTCAAGGCAATTGAAGGATTACGAGATCCGATACCCCACCCATGATATGGAATTAGCAGCAATTGTTTTTGCCTTAAAGATTTGGAGGCACTACTTGTATGGAGAGAAGTGTGAGATTTACACTGACCATAAGAGCCTTAAGTACATTTCCACGCAGAAAGAGCTTAACATGCGCCAGAGAAGATGGCTAGAGCTAATCAAGGATTACGATTGTGAGATTCGTTATCACCCAGGTAAGGCCAATGTGGTGGCTGACGCCCTTAGTAGGAAGGAAAGGCTCAAGATGATAACCGCGGAGGAAGAATTGATAAAGGACTTTGAGAAGTTGGAAATTGAGATTAAGATATCTGAAGAAGGTCAAGGGAAGTTGATGGAAATTCGAATCCAGCCTCTATTGTTGGAAAAGATTATGCTATGCCAAGAGCAAATGATGGAAGCAAAAAAGAACTCGACTGAGGAGTTAATGACTGGGGAAGAAATCAAGTGTGAAAAAGATAAAGAAGGGATCATGAGATACATGTGGAGGATATGGGTCCCAAATGATCAGGAACTCAAGGATGAGATTTTATATGAGGCACACAACTCAAGGTACTCAGTGCACCCCGATAGTACCAAGATGTATAGGGATTTGAAAGAGTACTACCGGTGGCCCAACATGAAAAAGGACGTTGTAGAGTGGGTAAGCAAATGCTTGACCTGCCAGAAAGTGAAAGCAGAGGCCCAGTGGACTTCTACACCCCTTAGAGATTCCCGAATGGAAATGGGAACATATAGCTATGGACTTCGTAGTGGGTTTACCATGGACCAAAGCTAATCATGACGCCATATGGGTGATTATAGACTGACTAACGAAGTCAGCTCACTTTCTTCCGATCAACGAAAGGTATACGGTCGACAGGCTGGTAGATATCTACCTAAAAGAGATAGTGGCACGACATGGAGTTCCAGTCGCCATAGTATCCGACCGAGATCCTAGATTCAACTCCAGATTTTGGAGGAGCTTCCAAGAATGTGTAGGAACCAAGATAAACATGAGTACCACCTACCATCCCCAAACAGACGGGCAAAGTGAAAGGACCATCCAGACATTAGAAGATATGTTGAGAGTCTGTGCTATAGACTTTAAAGGAAATTGGGATGATCACTAGCCATTGATTGAGTTCTCCTACAACAATAGTTTTCATTCAAGCATAGGAATGCCGCCTTACGAGGCCCTTTATGGAAGGAAATGCCGATCTCCCTTGTTTTGGGATGAAGTTGGAGAGCGAAAGATGTTCGGGCCTGAGATGGTCCAACGAACGAAAGATGCAGTGGATTTAATCAGAGGACGGCTGGTAGCAGCCTAGGATCGACAAAAGAAATATGCCAGCTTAGCTCAAAAAGGAAAGGAATATGAAGTTGGAGACCTAGTGTTCTTAAAAGTATCTTCTTGGAAGGGTTTAATGAGGTTTGGAAAGAAAAGAAAGCTGAGCCCTAGATATATTGGACCATTTGAGATCTTAAGACGTATTGGGGAGTTAGCTTATGAACTGGCATTACCCCCGAACCTGCAGTAGGTACACAATGTGTTCCATGTCTCAATGTTGAGGAAGTATAATCCGGATGCCAAGCACATAGTGGAATATGAACACGTGGGCATGCAACCAGACTTGACCTATGTAGAGCAACCTGTGGAAATCATAGACAGAAAAGATCAAGTGCTCCGAAACAAGGTCAACAAGCTTGTCAGAGTTTTGTGGCAGAACCACAACATAGAAGAATCAACCTGAGAGCTAGAAAGCGCAATGATGGAGAAGTACCCCCATTTGTTTTCAAACTGATTCCGGGACGGAATCCTTTTAAGGAGGGGAGACTGTAAGAACCCAGATTTTTGATAGAATTAAAACTTTTTATTATGTAATAATATAAGGATTGAATAGTTGTTATGACTGCGATGTAACGACTGTCTATTGAATGAATGAGATGGATTTAGATTCAAATATATATATATATATATATATATATATATATATATATATATATATATATATATATATGTCATGAAGAATGCTTTTGGTTGACAGCATAGATAAGAATGATCTATCTCCTAGGGATATAGGTTATATTATTCCAAGAAGGAAGATTATTCTTATGTCATCCAAATCAATATCTGTTATTAGTCTAGTGGTTCCGTAAAAGGGTTAAGGAATGCCCGAAAGAGGACCAGGGCATTTTTATTAAATATAAGGAATATAAGAAATAATAAAGTGTGCATAGTGATCAGAACGGAAAGTGGAGATGGGAATATTATTAGACGACACTATATAGGAGTATTCAGAACGGAAATCTGAGTTCGTATTAGTGATCCGGGAGGAAATTAAGTGTATGTAAAAGCTGTCGGATTCAGAAAAATAGCACTTTTATTTTCTCCGAGATTTCCCTGGACACTGCCAGACTTAAGGATTTAGTAAAGGGATTTAAGGAATTTAAATTCGAGAAGTATTAAGAAAGATGGAGTATAGTATTATAAATATTAAGAAGGTTTTCGGCAAAACCCTAACTAGAAACGAATGAGTTATTCCCTCGAACGATCAACGAATTAAGCAATAACCGGACAAAGAAACGTATAAGCAACCAAGGATGCATCCAATATAGATAGTGGATTATGACATCATAACTTTATCAAAATATCTTGCACCAAAATGCAATTAACCAAGGACTTAAGTGCAAAAACACAAGAGTGAAGGACTTGGATGCAATTTCTAAGGATAAGGAAATCCAAAAAGGACCAATTAGAGCATGACACCTAGCCAAAACAAGATGCATCCATTAGCTATTGGTATATATCACTTATATTACACATTATTGGTCAAAACAAAGCAAAAGAACACAAACTTTCTCCCATTTCCTCTCCAAAACTGCTGCTCTCGGTTCAAGCATAGAAAGGGGGTTCCCACCATCATTTGATCTCCAAATTTTTATGGTAAGTACTTCATATCATAGATTAGGTCCCCTAAATATTTCAGCCTCAAATTCATCTTTTACCATTTTCAAATAAATCATCAAAGTGATGATGAATAGAGTTCTTCAAGAACTAACATTGTTTTTTTTTCTTGATTTCTTTGATGATCTAAGCTAGCTTAAGGCCACTCAAGGATCATATAAATCTTAGTAAGGCTAGATAATACTCCAAGGAAGGTATACCTCTTGAAACCCTAGCATGTGATTTGAGATTTATGTATTTTTTTGATGGGTTTAGCTTTGTATGATTATAGTGGTGAATATAAGCATGATTATGTAGTTAGTTATGTGATTTAAGAAGCATGATGATCTTAAGGTTAAGGCCAGTGGTTCTAGGGCTTGTTGAGATGAGAATCATGTTTATAAGTTGTAAGGATGCCCGGTGTGGCTTGGTTTTATGATTACGAATTTTCAGAACGTTCGATTTATAGCCGTCGTAATGCCGAAATTTCGTTAACCTTAAGAAAACGAATTTGACACTAGATGTAACTCACTGCCTAGCTTCGTAATCTGCCATTTTAAGATAGATTATGTTATGAGATTCGTTTTGATATAAATATCGCATGAAACGGACTTACGGTTTAAGAGTTATGATTAAATTCGTAAAAGTGGTTCGAAACCGTACGCGGAAGTTCGTAACTGAACTTTTATTCCTTTAATATTATGAAATCAGTGGAAAATCTTGCTAGTTAAATAATAGAGATAAAAAGGAAGGTGTGGGAGAAGACCACATGTCAAAAGGATCGTTTTCCGATTTTATAAAAATGTTCGAATCAAGGTTAAACGCGAACGAACCCATAAAAGCGTACTTGGTTATGACTTTGGAAAATGACTTATAAAACGGGCGATAAAACTCGTAGTACAATCTTGATTCGTAAATGATCGACCTTAAAACTTACATGGCTCAAGTATGTATCAAGTGTGAGTACAATGACATGTCATAATAACGAACATATGTCGAATCGCATCGGTGATAAAAAGAGTTACATTAAGAGGTGTATATCGAGATAATTCGAAAACGTGTTTCGACTTAGGTAGAGTTTATATTTAACCTTTGTAAAGTGTTAAGTGATTAATCCCGAATGCCTTGGCTATTTATAGATCACCATGCTGACCCGGGACACGCTACCACTACCCCTACCCGCACACGATTCTCAGGCAAGTTCAAATCCTTTTTAAAAGGCTGTTGTTGTGAATATATATATATATATATATATATATATATATATATATATATATATATATGCTTTCTGTTATACATATGCCATAGCATGCATGCCTACTTTTAAAGTCATATTGATATACTTGTTCCCTGAATTATTGTTGGCTTATAAGCTAGATAGTTAATATATCAGTTATAAGCCGGAAATTGTTAAGACCCTTAAGCGAAGGGTAGTTGAATCTCATTCTTTGATTATAGACCGGGAGTCGTTATTCCTTGATATATTAATATTACTTTCAGAGGAAATAGTTAAGTAAATATTTCCCATTTATTATCTGGCAAATATTATTGGGATATTCCTTTGAGATTATTTGATAAATATTATTCGGATTATTCATCAGGTATTTATTTATTCGATGAATATTATCTTTAATATTCATCTACAGTCGATTTAATATTCGAATATTATTTCGAACCCTCATTTAAGTTATTTACTTAAAGAATATTAATTCTTATTTACTCAATAGATATTATTTTGAATATTCATTCGAGTTATTTATTTAACGAATATTATTTTATTATTCATTCGAGCCTTATCTATTCAAATGAATATTATTTCGAACATTCATTCAGACTCCAGCTATTCTATAAATATTAGTTGACCATTGATTCGAACTCAAGTAATTCAATAAATATTATCTTCAACATTCAGTTACAGTCGATTCAATTATTGAATATCATTTCAAATATTCATTCGACAATCATTTCTTCAAGAAATATTATTAAGTTGAATATTCATTATTTATTCAATGAATATGGTCTCAAATATCCATTTGGTGATTATTTCATCAATAAATCTTATTATTAATTCAAATATTCATTATTCGTTCAATGAATATTATTCTGAATATTTATTCAAAGATTATTTCAAGCAATACTCTTCCAATGACTGTGACTTAATAAATATTCTTGGAATATTTATTTAATGCTTCGAACTCGTTTCAAAAATGAGTTACTCCAATCACATAGTATCTTCGACCTTCGAATATTATATAAATTAATTCAGAGTCTTATTATTGTTATTATATTATCAAGGAAGGTTCTCAAACTCTATTCTTCGTTCAATCCTTTCTCTCAAATAATAAGGGAACCTTACTTGAGAAATGTTATTTATCTTGTGGACTTCCCGGTCATAAATTCTTGGAAACTATTCTTTCCACTCGCAACTTGGTTGCTATTATGCATGAAATCTTTGTGTACCCACTCATCATTCGAGGGGTAAGAATGTTGGAACAAGTTGATATCCATTAACAAGCAGCAGCTTGGGAAATATTGGTGAATCTTCCTTTCTAACTAGATACGACTACTTTGTGGAGTCTTATCAACAAGTATTACACTTGGGGAAAGGGAGAAGATATTTACGTTTCAGAGTTATGGATGTTTTGCGAACTAGGAGTCATGTAAGAGGCCGAGTAGCGCCGGTCCATCCCATTGGCCCAACCGTTGGCCGGGGAGATCTATCAGGGCGGTAGACAAGTAAATCCGTCAGCTCTTCCTTCTACCGGTAGTAAAACTAATATGAGCTATACATGCTGCGACTGATCATCATAGATGGAATAGCGGGCGCGGTGAAAACTCCAGTATTAGTTCATCATCCCAGATTGAAATCTTCTGCAACACCATCTGTGTTGGCAGTGTTGAAACATGTTGGAAACTGGAATTGCAATATTCTCTACAAGTTCCTCTTTTATGAAAACGATGGTATCTTGCTTATCTCGACATAGCAGATACTTACACGAAATATACAGAATCATTTGAGTTACCTTGTAACTTCATCCTTTATATTGAACTGGCACTGTTTTCGTTAATGCATGGCATATGGTTTCAAAATATACTTTTGAACTGTCATATATATCACTATGCAGTTATATTATTGTTGGTGGGCTATTGCTCACCCTTGCTTATTTATTATGTCACAACAACAGCTAGGTCACATGGCTCGTGTCAGGCGCACTCGGCGCAAGCAGGTTACCCGCCCCACAGGACTAACCGCTGATGTCATTGCTGCCATTGCTGAGGTAGCATAGATCAGCAACCATGGGTTTACCAGTTTAAGTATATGTATCAATAATGTTAATCAACGGCAAAACTTTTAAACTTATGATGTTATCCTTTTGGTCTGTAATAACTTATATTCGTAAATTCGTAATATGAGACTTTTTTCAATTTCATCTCTGGGACTATAACTGTGTGTGTGTGAGTCGATATTATTGTGGGGTCACAGCATGTGATATTATTTATTGTGGATTCAAGTAAAGTATCAATCATGGAAAATAAGATCGTAACGACCCGATCCCGGACCCCGGATCTGGGGGTGTTACAATCTTGCTCAGAAGTTTCTTACTAAATTCTTCCCTATGGCGAAAACTGTAGCAATAAGGAACCAGCTAACTCAATTTCAACAGCAATCTGGAGAATCTTTGTGTGAGGCTTGGGAACGTTACAAGGAGATGCTTCGTAGGTGTCCACATCATGGCATGCCTGACTGGATGGTTATTAATAGTTTCTACAACGGGTTGGGAGCACAGTCTAGAACTATGCTAGATGCAGCGTCAGGTGGAGCTCTATGGGCTAAGAGCTACGATGAAGCTTATGATCTTATTGAGATGATGGCTACTAATGAATATCAGAATCCAACCCAGAGACTATCTGAAGGCAAGGTAGTAGGTATTTTTGAAGTGGATACAGCTTCAGCTATTGCAGCTCAGTTGAAGGCTTTGACTATGAAGGTGGATTCTCTTGCAAATTATGGAGTTCAGCAGGTGGATAGTGTTTGTGAGCTATGTGCGGGCGCACATGAGACTAATCAGTGTGCTATCTCTTCTGAATCAGCACAGTTCGTGAGTAACTTCCAGAGACCTGTTGCACCAGTTCCAGCCACTTATCATCCTAACAACAGGAATCATCCTAATTTCAGTTGGAGCAACAATCAAGGTGTTCAACAACCTTATCAGCAGTAGTTTCAGGGACAGCAATCGAAGCCATTCAATCAAGGCTATCAACAGCAGTATGCTCCAAGGCAACCTTATCAACCTCCGGGATTTCAGCAGCAGCCCCAGGCTAATGCGGGGTAATCTTCTAATGAAAAATCAGAGATGGATGAGTTGAGGCTGATGGTTAAAAGTCAAGCAGTTGCTCTCAAGATCTTGGAGAACCAGATGGGACAGCTTGCAAGTGCTTTACTTAGTAGGCAACAAGGAACTCTTCCCAGTGATACAGAAACTAATCCAGGCAGGAGGGATGGCAAAGAACAGGTGAAAGCAGTGACTTTGAGATCGGGGAAGGTTACATCAGATCCTAAATCAGCCGCTAAGAAAGATGAAGAAGTGCAGAATCAACAAGTTGAAAAATCTACAGTGCCGGAAATTGAGAATTCTGACTTGGGAGCTGATCAACAAGATGGAGAATTAGAGAAGAGCAAGGAACCTGTTGTAAAAGCTTCTCCGGAGTAGTCTACAAAGAATACTCAAATCTATCCCCCTCCTCCATATCCTAGAAGACTCCAGAAGTAGAATATGGATAAGAAGTTTGCTAAGTTTTTAGAGGTGTTCAAGAAGTTTCAGATTAACATTCCTTTTGTGGAAGCTCTTGAACAGATGCCGAGCCATGCCAAGTTCATGAAGGGTATTCTCTCTCGTAAGTTGAAGCTCGAGGAATTAGAGATCGTTGCTCTAACGGAAGAGTGCAGTGCTGTGCTGCAACAGAAATTGCCTCCAAAACTTAAGAAACCTGGTAGCTTTACTATTCCATGCACTATTGGTAATTTGTCTTTTGAGAAGTGCTTGTGTGACTTGGGAGCTAGCATCAATCTCATGCCCTTGTCAGTTTATATGCAACTTGGGTTACCGGAACCAAAGCCTACCAACATCTCTTTGCAGTTGGCTGATCGATCAGTTACATATCCTAGAGGCGTAGTGGAGGATGTTTTGGTGAAAGTTGATAAACTCATATTTTCTGCTGATTTTGTTATCTTGGATTTTGAGGAATATAAGAAGATTCCCATAATTTTGGGAAGACCGTTCTTGGCTACGAGAAGAACCTTGATCGATGTGTAGAAAGGGGAACTCACCATGAGGGTGCAAGACCAGAATGTCACTTTTAATGTGTTCAATGCAATGAAATTTCCCTCAAATGAAGAAGAATGCTTGAAGGTAGATTTTGTTGATTCTACAGTTTCGATGGAGATTGAGAAATTGCTAAAATCAGATTTATTGGAGAAAGTTTTAGTGGGGGATTCTGATTTTGAAAATGAGGAAATAGCTGAGCAACTTCAGCAGCTAAATTCAGCTCCTTGGAAAAGGAGATTTGACTTACCTTTTGAATCTCTTGGGCTGGCGGAACTTAAAAATTCGGAGGGGCGTCTAAAACCATCTATTGAAGAAGCTCCTACACTTGAACTCAAACCATTTCCTGAGCACTTGAGGTATGCTTTTCTTGGTGATGCATCTTCTTTACCTGTTATTATTGCTTCTAACTTGTCAGCTAGTGCGGAAGAAAAGCTCTTTCGAATTCTGAGGGAGTTCAAGTCAGCAATTGGTTGGACCATAGCAGATATCAAGGGAATCAACCCTTCTTATTGCATGCACAAAATTCTACTAGAGGAAGGAGCTAAGCCTACTGTTGAACATCAGCGAAGACTCAATCCTATTATGAAAGAGGTGGTAAAGAAGGAAATTCTAAAGTGGTTAGATGCGGGTATTATCTATCCTATCTCAGACAGTTCTTGGGTGAGTCCGGTGCAGTGTGTGCCTAAGAAAGGAGGCATGACAGTTGTTACTAATGAGAAAAACGAGCTCATCCCTACTCGGACAGTCACGGGGTGGAGAGTTTGCATGGACTATCGGAAGCTCAACAAGGCCACGAGAAAAGACCACTTTCCTCTTCCATTCATTGATCAGATGTTAGACAGGTTGGCGGGACACGAGTATTATTGTTTACTGGATGGTTATTTAGGCTACAATCAGATTTGCATTGCTCCGGAAGATCAAGAGAAGACCACATTCACATGTCCCTTTGGCACTTTTGCTTTTCGACGAGTCTCTTTCGGACTTTATGGTCCTGCCACTTTTCAAAGGTGTATGATGGCTATTTTCTCAGACATGATTGGCACGAATGTGGAGGTTTTCATGGATGACTTCTCAGTTTCTGGTACTTTATATGATGAGTGCTTGCATAATCTTAGCTTGGTATTGAAACGTTGTGTGGAGACCAATTTGGTACTTAATTGGGAAAAGTGTCACTTTATGGTGCAAGAGGGGATCATTCTTGGGCACAAGGTATCCGGTAAGGGGCTTGGAGTGGATAAAGCTAAGGTGGAGACTATTGAAAATCTTCCTCCTCCTATCTCTGTTAAAGGAATTCGCAGTTTTCTGGATCATGCGGGTTTCTATCGGCGGTTCATTCAAGACTTCTCAAAAATCTCTAAGCCCTTATGTAATTTGTTGGAAAAGGATGTTCCTTTCAAGTTTGATGATGAGTGCCTTACAGCTTTTGAGCTTTTGAAGAAGAAGTTGACTACTACACCAGTCATTACCTCACCTAATTAGGAGGAACCATTCGAGCTCATGTGTGATGCTACTGACTATGCTGTTGGAGCTGTGCTTGGGCAAAGAAAGGAGAAATTTTTTCATGTGGTTTACTATGCTAGTAAAACCCTCAATGATGCACAGCTTAACTATACCACTACGGAGAAGGAATTGCTAGCAGTTGTCTATGGTTTCGAGAAATTCAGGTCTTATTTGCTTGGAACAAAGGTGATTGTGTACACGGATCATGCTGCTATTCGTTATCTCATGTCGAAGAAGGATTCAAAGCCTAAATTGATTCGTTGGGTGGTTCTATTGCAAGAGTTTGATGTGGAAATCAAAGATAGGAAGGGCACGGAAAATCAAGTAGCGGATCATCTCTCACGCTTGGAGGACCACTGTAAGGATTCGCATAACAAATCTCTTATTAATGAATCTTTTCCAGATGAGCAGCTTTTTGGAGTGCAAGATGAAGAACCATGGTTTGCAGATTTTGTGAACTACTTGGTGAGCAATGTTATTCCTCCAGATCTTTTGAGTGCGCAAAGGAAGAAGTTTCTGCATGATGTAAAGTGGTACTGTTGGGATGAGTCGTTTCTGTTTAGACAAGGAGCAGATCAGATGATCAGACGATGTATTCCGTATAGTGAGACGGAGAGTGTGTTGCAAGATTGCCACTCAACCATTTATGGTGGCCATTATGGTGGAGAAAAGACAGCAGCTCGTGTGCTACAAGCAGGTTTCTATTGGCCTACCTTATTTAAGGATGCTCATCGGTTTGTAATGAGTTGTGATCGCTGTCAAAGGGTTGGCAATATATCTAGAAGGAACGAGATGCCTCTTAACATGCTTCTAGAGGTGGAGATCTTTGATGTTTGGGGAATTGACTTCATGAGACCTTCTGTTTCTTCGTGCAACAATCAGTACATCTTGTTAGCTGTGGATTATGTATCTAAATGGGTCGAGGTGAAGGCTTTGCCGACCAATGATGCTAAGGTGGTGTTGAATTTCTTGCATAAGCAAATTTTTACGCGTTTCGGGACACCACGTGCCATAATCAGTGATGAGGGGACACACTTCTGTAATCGTCAGTTTACTACATTGATGGCGAAGTATAATGTGATGCATCGTGTTGCCACTGCTTATCACCCTCAAACGAATGGTCAAGCGGAAGTTTCTAACCGAGAGATTAAGAGAATTCTGGAAAAAGTGGTGAATCCGTCTCATAAGGATTGGTCATTGAAGTTGGATGAAGCAGTGTGGGCGTACAGAAATGCCTACAAGACTCCTCTAGGTATGTCTCCGTTTCAGTTGGTTTATGGAAAAGCATGTCATTTGCCTGCAAAATTAGAACACAAAGCTTATTGGGCATTGAGGAAGTTGAACTTGGATATTAAGGCGGCGGGTGAAAAACTGTTGCTTCAATTGAATGAACTTGAGGAATTTCGTGAGCAAGCTTACGAAAATAACAAAATGTATAAGGAGAAGGTCAAGAGATGGCATGATAAAAGGTTGATGCCCCCAAGGCATTTGCACCGGGTCAACAAGTGCTGTTATTTAATTCTCGCCTCAAGCTTTTTCCGGGAAAACTCAAGTCAAGGTGGTCGGGTCCATTTATTGTTAAGTCGGTGTATCCACATGGAGCTATTGAAATTTATGAAACGACACCGGATCATGCTTTCAAAGTGAATGGACAGCGGTTGAAGTATTATTATGGAGGACCGTTTCAACGCGAGAAGGTTTCCGCCATTTTGGCGTCGACGTGAATTATCGGAAGAATGTCAAGCTAATGACATTAAACGAGCGCTTTTTGGGAGGCAACCCAAAATTTGATTGTACACTTTAGTAGGTTTATTATTACTTTTATTCAAAAAAAAAAAGTGAAGTGAAATTTACCTGCTCTGCAGTGAGCCACAGTAGGCCGTGGCGTACTTTTCCTACTGTCCACACAGTGTTGTTGTAGTAACTTTGTTTTGAAAAAAAAAATAGAAAAAATTTTCAGTAGCAAACAGAAAGCGTCCCAGGCTGTGGCGCGGTTGACTAGGCTGCGGCACAGCATATGTTCTGTCCAGGTCGTCTATTTTGGTTAAAAAGTGTGTTTTAACACACAAAAATCATAATTCTCTTCCCATTCTTACAAACCCAATTCCCTAAATTCCTAAACCTTACATTATATCAATTCCAAACCCCTCTCAATCCATCTCCTAATCTAAATCTTTTACCCAAATTCTTATATATTAACATATACACACACCTATACACATAAATTTACAAACCCAATCCCTAATTTAAAATCTCAAAACCTCCACTCCAATTTCAAGTTCAAGATGGATTCAAGTTTAGGGGATTTTTCGTTGCAAGTTCACCTCTCCGATTCGTATTGGGTAATTTTTTTCGTTTAAATCTTGTTATTATTTACGAATTTGTGGCTTGCAAAAATTAGGGATTTTGTGCTTGCTTGTTATTTTGGGATAATTTTGGTTTGAAGTGTTGTTGGGTAATTGGTGTTCTTGCTTGAGTTGGAAATTGTTGTAATGGCACCAAAGCGTCAGAGAGGTAGTTCTAGTACTCGTCCATCTTTGGATAAGGAAGCTAGTGTTGAGAGGTTTTTGAATGAGGAGGCGCAAGTTGAGTATAATAAGTTGATGGAGAGACCGGTAGCTAAAGAGGGAGGGTTTTTACCGGTGAATCATGTGGAATTAGTGGCTATGATCAAAGAGCTTGGTTGGGAAGGATTTTGTGAAGGGCCTTCTGCGGTTCCTTTGGGTGTTGTGCAGGAATTCTATGCAAACGCTAAGGCAGAGCGGAATGGTTTATGTGTAGTTCGTGGTATGAGGGTGGATTATCGGACGACTGCTCTTCGTCTAATTTTTGGACAGCCTCCTAAGCCGAGAGGGGTGGAAGATTGGGCTAGGAAGACTCGAGAGGAGGTGGATTTGGATGCTATTATAGCAGAGATTTGTGTGCCGGGTACAGTTTGGAAAATACGGCCGGACACCGATGAGCGTACTACTTTTCCTGTGAAGAGTATGAACAAGTTCGCACGGGCGTGGAATTTGTTTATTTGTGCTAACATTTTACCGTCGACGCATCTGAATGACGTGACTGTGGAGAGAGCTATTATTCTTTGGGGCATTTTGAAGGGGAAGTATGTTGATGTGCGGTATATTATGCATCAGAACATTCTTCGGTTCTTGCGTGGAGGTACAAATACACCGATTCCCCATGCTTCTATAGTTGCTGGTGCGTGTATGGTTGCTAATGTTCGTTGGGATGATAATGAGCAGTTGCAGCAACCAGCTAATCCTATTACTGATGCTACTATTGATAAGATGAGGGGATGGCAGGAAAGCAGTCCGCATCCTCGAGGGTTAGGATATATTGTTGATGGTGCTGGTGGTGAGGGAGCGGGCACTCCACCACGTGCACTGAGAGCAGATGAAGCTGGGAGTTCGAGCGCAGGTCCACCTCAGGGTATGGTAGATATGGCGGTTCTGGATACTTACTTTCGCAGTATGACTCGGCAGATGGATTCTATGACTAGGAGGATGGATGCTTTGCATGTCAGCCACCGCCTGTATTCCGAGGACATGGCCGTGGCATTGGATACAATTTTCCAGTCCCCCAGGTAATGCTGTTCTGTGGCCTGTGTTTGGAGCACGGACTCAGTATCCGCCAGATTCACCCGAGGAGGGTGATGACCCTGATGAGTAGGTATGTTTTCTGCTATCCCTCGTATTTACTTCCACTCAATGAGGGCATTGAATATTTTCAGTTTGGGGGTGATTTGGGGGATTAGTAATTGTACTTGTTGTTGTATTATGTGTTCATGTAAGATTTCATGCTTTGCATTTTAGTAATGGTAGTTCATGCATGATTGTTTGTGTTATCTACGTTTGTTTCATATAGGACATTCTGTTTTTGTTTTCGTATACCATGTGAGTTCATTGTAGTTGCATTTTCATGGCATGCATTTTTCATGATCCCTTAGGACGAGCTGATTCTGATTGATAGGCAGATGTTTAATTGAGTGTGGTAATGATGAGTAGAGGGTTGATTTAAAATTCCTACGAAATTGACTTGCATGTTACGGGAACAAAACTTTTACACAGTCTCATTGGGTGCTTTTGGGCTAGGTTAGGGTCATGCCTGTTTTGATGTTTTGAGATTTAACTTGATTATATTTAGAATTTTCGTTATTCCCTTGATGGCGTAGGAGCATTAAAGTCTAAGTTTGGGGGAAATCAGGGATTTCATGATAGTTGATAATATTTGTCAATAATGGCTAGGTGTCAAATGGCTAGTAGTCGGCTCATATTTATATGAGTAGTCTAGGGTTGGAAATGAGAATTCTCATTCCATATTGCAAAAAAGAAAAAAAGAAAAAAAAAAGAAGAAAAAGGGAAAAAAAGAAAAAGAAAAAAAGTCAGTAGTTTAATTGTTTATATGAAAAATTAACCAGAGTGAGCTCTTTAATACTCGAGTAATTAAGTCTGAGGGGACTTAGTCCTAGTAACCTAAATCCCTTGTGGTTTGGTATTTCTAACCTAACACTCGCTACATGGGTATTATTGTATAAGCCTTTTGGGGTCTCATTCATTGCACGGTTAAATAAGCATGCGCATGGTATATAGTGTCGTAGTATAGTAATAAAGTATGAATTCCTGGCTAACTTGAATAAGGATGGAGGTGTTTCTAGGTTATGAAGTGTCTACAGTCTATTCTATTTATAAACCTGTGATTGTCTTGGCGAAGGACATGTATGGTTTTGATCTAGTTTTGGGAGTATTTCTGATGAGCATTGCACACACGCACGTTTCTGTCATGTATTTTTAGTATACGGGGACTTAGTCGAGAGCTCTACTTGGATTTATTTACATTTTTTGAGATGTTTGCTTGTTAGTTGGTTTTGGTAAGTTTGAAGGGGATCGTTGCATTTTCATTTAGTTGCCTTCATGCATTGCATTGCATTAGGTTACATGGATTTTGTGGGTACATTTACTATAGGCCCTCACGAGACCTTACTCGTCTACTAGGGCTGCCTAGGGGTTGAAAGGGCTTGTTGCATATGCCAAATGCAACCGTGATCACCTGCGGGAGTGGTACTAGTTAGTTAGTTTTAAATTGTTTATGCTTGAGGACAAGTATCGGTTTAAGTTTGGGGGTGTGATACGTGGATTTTATATCCACTTGGAGCGTTTCATATCGGCTTAAATTGATTCACTTGGCCTCAAGTTTGTTGTATTTTTGATGTGTTTCGTGTAGTTGTGCAGGGTTCTAAATAATTGGGAATGGTTGGAGATTTCAATTGATTTTGGTGTGGTTTTGAAGTCTTAATGAAGAACGAGGTCTTCCACATAATCCTTGGGGGAGATTTGGAGTCAAGGAAATGAAGTATGAAAGTTTTGAGAAGAAGAACGGAAGGAAACGGAGGCAAAACGAAGAAAAAACGAAGGAACTAGCATGCTGAAATTTTTCCAACAGAATTGCTGCTAGGCTGCGGCCTAGCATGGTAGGCTGCATCCTAGTACCCCCGCTGTCCATTCCGAAAATTGCAATAAAAACTCTCCATAACTTTCCTATTTTGAATCTGTTTGGTATTTTTGGACTTTTCTTGTTGGACAAGACTTCTAGGGTCTATAAAAACACGTTGTATCATTGTAATATGATATCATTACATCGTTTTATTATTGTAATCTAGAATTGCAAGGGAGAATAGTGGAGAAGGGTTCAACGCTCGTGACAAGCACGGATCTAGATCTACTTCATCTTTTGTATACGTTGAATCATAGATTTGTTTTCTCAACTCTTAGTTTTAATAATATTATTGCTCCTTTCTTCCATATCTTGTTTATTATCATGTTTTCATCAAATCCCATGACGATGAACGGTTCAATTATGAGCTAATCGTTGTCATGGGATTCTAACGGAATTATTTATGGAACTTAGTATCTTGATGCTTTAAAGATCTGTGTGTAGTGTATAATTGATATCCTCGTATGGTTATGCTTAATTGATAGATGCGTCACGAACATCTAATATGTTAATCTCTTGTGAAGTGAAAGTGGATCTTGAGATTTAGAACTTGCCATGCTAGCATAGGTTCATAATTGTTTATCAATATGATTCGTGGTGTGAGATGAAAATACTTATACTGCCCTGTGTGATCTTAATGGATAACTTGTTCTTCAACCGTTATGTTTTCAAATTCTATAGACATATAGGGTCTAAGCATAATTGGTGTCTATTCATCTTCTATCTCTTTTGTGGATGTATGTCTAGTTTGGTTTACGTATGCTGACAGGTAGCGTGTACTTGTTTCGTGTTATCCGATCAGATATCATAACCATTGCATATAGTGATTAAAGGCATCAGATCTAAGTGAAGTATTTAATGAAGTTAGGATCCCATGTTTATTCTCATATAAGTAATTCGATTTAATTCTATTTAGCTAATTACTTCTTAGTTTTATAATTTGCATCTTAGTTTAATTTAGATAATCAAACCCCAATTTGTTACTTTTCTTAGCAGTGAATTAAAACCATACATTGTTGCATAGGCATATCTTCTGATTAAAACTTAACCAGATCTCTGCGGAACGAACTTGAATTATATTACTTGTGACTACATGCGCTTGCGTGATTTTGTGTTAACAGGGGTCAATGGCCATATAAGATCAGTTTCTCGATTCCTCTGAAGTAAAATTTTTTTAGACCTCTGGAAGTTGATTCTTGAGAAAAACACACAAGCCACATTAATGATAATGCATTCAATAGTTTTTTTCTTCGATACATCAATAAAAAATCTCTTTCCTTCATCAACTTAATTGCTAATGACTTTATTATTATATATGTTGTTATTTCACCAACTTAATATTCAGAGGTATAACATGAATGACCATAACCACTCAGAAGGCATCTTGAATTTACAACACGAATCAATGACAAAAGGTACACAAACAATATTAAAACCATTAATTGTCATTTATTTTGAACCATTTTTTTAATACAATTATCATTTTAAATCAAACCTGTTTGTTTTTCTTTAATTATAATTTTGATTATTTGTCCTTAAATTTATTTTATGGTTTATGTTAGTTAAAAAATCCAAGAGTGTAAAGTCAATTAATTAGTAAGTCCACATTAAAATAAATGTTAAATTAGATTTACTAATATTTAAATAAACGTTTTATAATTATCTTTCAAAATCAGAACCAACCATTTTTTTCATTATTAGCATTTTAAATATCTGTCCTTAAATTTAATTTATGGTTTACCATTAATTAAATGAAATCCAGGAATGTAAAGACAGTTACTTAGTAAGTTCGCAGTAGATATAATATTAAACTTGATGTAAAATTAGTTAAATATATATAAATTTGATGCGAAACATGTGCAAATAAAATGTTAATTTCAAAGATATATTTAATTAATTTATTATTTTAAAATTTATAAATTTTATATTTTGTTATGTCTTATATTTTTTCTCCGCTTCTAACCTTTTAAACTTTCATCTTTTACAAGCTAATCAAATTAATGTATAGGAAATATATGCGTTAACTTGACAAATTAAAATAAGTTGAAACTATATCATTGTAAATTTTGTTTATGGTCTGTTGTGAGACTAACTGTTAACTCGAATAACTTGTAGAAGGGGGGTTGAATACAAGTTATATAATCGTGTCTGATTTTTGCTTGATTAGATAAACAAGAACAAACGAATAAATCAAACTCTATTTGTATTAAATAAATCAAATACAAACTCTACCAAAGGTGTACAAATACCTTTAGCAGCTGCTGACAAAATAAATCTTTCTTTCTGTTTGTTTCGAACTTTCGAATACAAACCTTATACAGAGCTACGCACACAAACTCACAATTGCTTCGCACGACCACGACCACTACCTCTTTTTACAATGATATAGAGAGAGTATTTATAATGCTTCCTATCAACTAATAACAGAAAGATAATCTATACATGACAATGTTCTGCCGTCCAGTTGATAGTTTCCATCAATAGAAAATTCTTTCCTTCAAGTTATCTTCTTGCTTGTTCTTCAAACAACGATCCTGTTTTATAGCACTTGCCAGTTTCTGTAGCATCCTTAATGACATCATCAGTAACACGACTAATACTTAGAAGAAAGAATTCAACTATTTGATGCTTCTTTTCCTTTACCACTTCCACGATAAGATTCACCTTTTTCATCCGTAGTTCTTCTTTTATTTTTTTTCAGTCTGTTTATCTCCCCCAGTATGTTGCCTTTGAATTGTTTGTATCTCCCCCTTTTTGACATCAGCAACATTAATTCCAAGAGACTCGGTAACAGAACAAATAAGATTCATTAGAACCGCTTAATTGTCCATAATAGTGACTTGGTTATCTTCAAGTGTTTGAAGTCTTGATTGAATTTCAACTTGAGATTTCTGAATGTCTTGTAAAACGTTAGAATTGACTTCAATGTTCGAAGTGTTTGGAATATTTTCAGATTCAAGCCTTGTAGAAGAAGTTGCTTGTGTAGAATGATATTCAAGTAATAATACTCGAATAGAGTTACAAACATCTTCATCTTTCTGATCTGAAGTTGCGATATGATCATTCTGTCCTTCACCAATATTCTGTGTACTAACATCTACAAATCCTGACTCCTCCTTAGATTGATCAGATACTGTTGATGTCTTAATTCTGGCTGATATTGGAAGTACATACAAAGGAATACTAGGATCATTAGGAGTTTCTTCTGGTACAAGTGATGTAGAAGTTTGTCTTAGCCTTTCACCTCTTCTGTTAATAATTCCTGCAAGCCTTTCTTTTTTCTTCTGAGCTTTAACTTCTAGCTTTGCATTGTGCTTTGCTAAGTCATTATTCTCATACATCTTGATAAAAGAATAAGTACCAGCATCCATACCAAGATTGTCAGACCAAGATTCAGGAAAAACCTGATCCCATAAATCAAACGATGGTGGTTTCCTAATTTTCTCTCCCTCACTATGGAGTTGATCATCCATACCCTCATTCTCACTTTGACTATCTAAAGCCAACACTCTTTCTACCTCTCCTTTTGCCTGGTCAGGAGCCAGCCTCTCAGATTGTGGATCAATATCCATCTTTTCAAGTGTATCACTCAAATTTGGATAAGTGCTCTCATGACCTACAGAAAAATAGAGTTTAGAAGAAGTTTTTATACTTGAACTCACATGGAAAGAGGGTTCCTTTTTTGGCAAGGGGCTTGAGGTTTTCTCCAAGGAGTGAGCTGCTATAGTCTCTGAACCCTTACAAACATCTACTTTCTTTCAAGAGACTACAGGCTCCGGTATACCACTTTCAGATTCTCTACTAGACTCTGATGTCTTCAGTAATACGTCATTAGACACCATAGTTAGTATGTTACCATCTTTAAGTGTTGTTTGCTGAGACTCACCCTCAAGGTGGATAGACTCTGACAGAACAATGTTTGTTTGATCTTCAGGAAAATCAGTCAAAGTTATTCCTCCCACATCATAGGGTTTCTCACTTGCAATTTTAGTCATCACAGAAGACCTTTCAACATCAGCTATCACAGCTCCTGAGTCATCCAACCTCTGACTAGATGGTTCTTGTGTTGCAGTGACTGTGATCTGATCTGTCCTACTATTTACCACTGGTACAATAGTATCTTCTGTTGATTGCATTCCTCTATCTACTTCCTCCTGTTGTTCACCTTGAGCTGAAGCATCTTCAATAATGACATCCTTGTCAAATAAATATGCATGAAGTGATTGAAGTGCAACATGCTTCGAGAGTCCAAATTTCTTGACTAATTGTCTTCTGACTGAGACATAGAAATACATCTTCATTAAGTCAAGTCTTTGATGTAGAAGTCCATATTCTTCAGGAAATGAAAGTTTTGGTACTCTTTCAACTAGAAAATCTAGAACAGGCCTGGATAGTTTCACTTTAATAGAAATAACTCCCATAGCCAGTATGTATGACAATGTAGTTTCCCATAAAGAATCAATATCAAAATCTCTATTGTCAATTACTGACTTGATTGTAGCTTCATTTGTAGAGACCTGCATGATGTTAGTTGGACTAGACTCTGTGTGTGTAGGTGACAATTGAATCTTTCTCCTTGTTCTCCTGATATAGTGAGCAAAAGATTTATCCTGAGAAGACTCAAGAGGTGTAGACACAGAAGTGATCTTGGGATGAGATCTTTTTTCAATAGACAAAGTCTTTTGAGAGACAGTATCCAGTAACTGTTTTCCCTTTTTAAGTACTACAGTCTTTTGAGAGACTGCAGCCTGGCTGTGACTAGGTGCTTCATCTCTTTGTCCTAGCTTAGAAAGTTGAATTGCAGCCTTCAATTCTTCTCTCTCTCAGCAAGAGATATATTATCATCATCTTCACTAGAACTACTACTACTACTTGACACAACAAATCTTCTCTTCCTTACAACTGATGTCTTTTGAGAAACACCAGAGGTTGGTTTCTTTGAAACAACAGGCTGTGGATTAAAACTTTGTTCTTGAATTGTTTCAGAGACTATAATGTTTTGGGCTACTTGGGCAGACACAGGTGGGTTCTCCTCCAAATGAGATTCCTGAGCCATTTCACCACAAAAGAAAGAAGAATTGTAGAGAGTAGGAAGATGAGTTGTAAGAATTACCTGAACATGATGTGGATAATGAATTGCAGGTATTTCATCTAGATTCTTTTCATTGTCCTTCTTTGTAATGTCAGAGAAAATTCTCTTTTACTATATATAAGAAGAAACACAATGTTCTCTACCAAATCTAGCTTCAACATCAGGAATAAAATGGTTAATAAACATTTGAATAAACCTATGATAATAAACCATTTTCCTGTTTTGATCTCTTAACCCAAGTTTAATACTAATCTGACTTAAGATAATGTGGACAATGTTAATTACTCTGACATAAAGCAAACTATAAGCAATATGTGATGTAACAGAAGTAATTTGCTGAAAAGAACTGCATTTGCCAGTAAAACATTTAGCAATTTGATCAAAGAAGAAAGACCATTCTTTCCTAAGAAAAAATATATTTAACTGGCTCATGTTATCTAAAGGTCCAGAATAACCTAACTCAGATAACATAGTTCTAACATTATCATCAGATGGTACATTCTCAAAGTTCATACTAACAAGTAAGTGAAGTACTGAATTAACAACAGATTCAGTAATATCAAATAAGTCTTGTCCTAAGTGTAGAACAATCTTACCTGATTAACTCTGAGTAGAATCAATTACTTCAACATTCTCCCAAGCTTGTGAAACAACAGCTTGATTTATTTCTGGAGATGCTGTCAATGCATAACTTAATGGTCCATTCACCAAAAAGTCCATAATTGGGTGAAAATCAGATGACACCCCTTCCTTGTTGGTGATAGCTGATACATGATTGTTAGTCATAAAATCAAAGTCACCACACTTGAAAGCTACTGATTTTGGTAGTCTTCTTTGAGATGCCATTTTTGATCTGAAAAGAACTTGAGAAATCTTGAAATTAATTAGAGATTTTGAGAACTTAAATGAATGTTTTTGCCTTAAGAAATACAATTTAGAAGTTAGCAATAAACAATCAGAGTCTCAAAATAAAGATATATTCAAAAATTCTTCAGACCCACTAACCCACGTTGACACGTAGGTTGACAGGTGTCAGCCCCTGAAAAATGCAGTTTACCCACGATTTTTGGAAAATAAAATCCAAAATTGATTTTCATGAAATAAATCAGGGTAAAATCAAAATTAAATCAATACTGATCAGCTTCATTTTCTTGTTGTGATCTCCCATCAAAATAATCACAAAATGCATGTGATTTTAAAAATAATAATTCTCAAATCCTGATTACCACACTTGAAATCCTGATCAATATCATCCTGATTCCAGAGAATAAATGGAGTTCCACGTGGCAATTTCAGAATTTTAACCTGATGTCTTTTTCTTTTCTTAACTCCAAAAATAAGTCTGAGTTAGATAAAAAGATATTTGTATTTCATTTCCATGTATGTAATGCTTTCAATTAATGAAAATACAATTTCTTATTATCTACTTGTCTATTGTTGTTTATTGACTGATCTGAAATATAAATTATCAGTATGAATGAATCAAAGCTTGCTAGCATAGACTCAACAAAACTCAGAATTAGATCACTACATAAAATGAACTTCAGGATTTGAAACAATAGTACACACAAATTTCACAATCCTGATACTGACAATAAAATCCTGATGACGTCAGCATACTGATAGCAATCCTGATACTGATGTTTATTAACAAGTCCATCATACTGAAATTTATCAAAGTACAATGTTACAGCTTAAGCATTTAACAATCAAATATAGATCCTGACAAGAATATCAAGTCTATAAGCTGAAAACAACATACCTCGCTACTTTTGCAGATGTTAAAGATCTAGAAATTTAACATTCCTAACTCACTTACTAACCTACTGAATGTAGCCTCATCAAGTGGTTTAGTTAGAATATCTGCAAGCTGTTTGTCAGTAGAAACAAAGTGAAGTTCCACAGTACCATTCTCAATATGTTCTCTAATAAAATGATACCTGACATCAATGTGCTTAGTCCTTGAATGTTGAACTGGATTTTCTGCAATTTTGATAGCACTAGTATTATCACAAAACATAGGAATATTACTAAGTGTCATACCATAATCCATCAACTGATTTCTTATCCAAAGGAGTTGTGCACAATAACTGCCTGCTGCTATGTACTCAGCTTCTACAGTTGAGGTTGAGACAGATTGTTGCTTCTTGCTTGCCCAAGAAATCAATCTGTTTCCCAAGAATTGACATGTACCTGTAGTGCTTTTCCTGTCTATTTTACACCCTGCATATCAGAGTCTGAATAGCTAATTAGGGAGAAATCAGATTCTCTAGGATACCACAAACCAAGATTTGGAGTTCCTTTGAGATATCTAAAAATTCTCTTCACAAATGAGATTCCTTAGGATCACTTTGGAATCTAGCACATAAACAGGTAGAAAACATTATATCTGGTCTACTTGCAGTTAAATATAACAATGAGCCTTTTTTTTTTTTTTTTTTTTTAAAAATCCTGGGTTTTTTAACCTCGATCTGTTATTTATGGGCTCTATAAATTCTGAGCACTCTGGCTCCATGAACTCAGATGAGTTCTCTAACTTTATAGGACATAATTATGCGGTCCCTGTGTTACCTGCCCTTAATTTGCATCCGCAAATCCATCTTGAGGCTGAGAATGTCATGGGTGAGCCCCTCTCTCCCTTGACTCAGCAGAGGATGCGAGACCAGATACATCTAATTCTTAACGATGGAACTGAGTTACCTAATAGCGGCCCTACTGTTGGAAATTCGTCCAAATCAAGTCATGATCCATCTACTCAATTCCCTGAGGAGGTTAACTCGACTACTCATTTTGAGGAAGGGGAAATTTTTACTGAGGGAAGGGATACGGGCAAAGGTATCCAACAACCTCACCTACCAAACAAGAAAGTGACATGGAGCAATATTGTTACAAAAAATGTTGTTGATGAGAATCCTGCTGTGGGGACTGCAGATATTACCTATAATGAAGATGGTACTGCCACGGTGAAGTTCTCTGATGATTTCTTTGCTAAAGCAGAGAAACAATGGGACACAAGCATTATTGGATATTTCATTGGTGGCTCATTTCCTTTCAAATATATACGGGAGCAAGCTCAGAGATTTTGGAAGAATCGCGGATTAACAGGAGTATATTTCAACACCAAAGGATACTACACCTTCAGGTTTGGCACTCTAGAAGAAAAAGAGAGAGCACTACGTCTGAATTCAATTCAAATAGGTAGGAAAACTCTGTTTTTGTTGCCTTGGACAGATGGATCTACATTCAAACGTAATGTTGTTGATAGAGTTCCATGTTGGATACGTTTGGTTGATGTTCCTGAAATCCTTTGGTGCAAGGAAGGACTGAGCTCTATTGCTAGTTCAGTGGGCAAACCTTTGAAGTTTGATGCAGCAACAGCACGCTTTGAACCACTCAAATATGCGGGAATCCAAGTAGAGCTTGCATATTCTGGTCTGCGTCCTGACTATGTAAGAGTTCCTCTTCCAATTCCAAAATCAAAAAAGCTGATTAAAATAATGAACCCAACGGAACCAGTTGAACACGCGAAAATTGAAATTCAGTATGGTGAGCTACCTTATTCCTGTAGTCTGTGTCAAGCGTTTGGTCACTCTTTGGCTAGGTGTAACAATAACCCTGACAGAGTTACAAAGAGACAAAAAACACAGGGAAATAGTAATCAAACAGCTGCCTCCGGGTCGAATACATCACGGGAATCACCTAACAAGAATGACTACATTGGAAATTTGGAGATGGTCCCATATACTATTGGGAAATTCTGTGGCTGTCCTGTAGTCATGGATGAGGATGAAATCCTAACAGAGCTTGAAAAGGAGTTCGACACCAAAGACAATATGGACCTAATTAAGGGAGATGATAATCTGGAGGAATTTGACAGAATTCCTGAGACTTCGTCCAATCTTATAGTGCCTGTTGAAGGTACCGAAGACAGTATGCTTGAAAATGTGGCACCTCTTGCTATACATAATGGGTTTTCGACACTTTCTGGCTTGGTGGTAGATTTTACTGAACCATGTAATGTCGTAGAACAGAGAAAACGAAGTCAGTCACCTGTTGCAGTCAGGAACGTGAGGACACCAAAAGCAAACAGACGAAACAAAAACATGGATGCAGATGGTTTTATACAGGTCCCAATCAAAAAAAGTAACAGGTTGGCTAAAACGTCAACAATTCTTCGCCATTTACAATGAATTTTGCAGTTTGGAATGTTAGAGGCCTCAATAAGAGCAGTCATCAACAGGAGGTACTTCATTTAATTTCAAAAAATAAGATTAGTTTTATAGGATTATTGGAAACTAAGGTCAGAGTTGAAAACTCGGGCCCTATTTCTAATCGTATCAACAATAAATGGAGTTGGATTTTTAATTATGATGAGCATGATTACGGTCGTGTTTGGGTGGGTTGGGACCCGTCAGTATGGTCGGTTCAGGCAAGGTCAAAGTCTTCTCAGCAAATTACTTGCTCGGTAGTCTTTTTGCCAAACCAAATTTCTTTTTGTGTAACTTTTGTGTATGCTATGAATAAACCTCACGAAAGAGAGCCTCTTTGGAGAGATATTGAGAGAATTAGCCGGTCTATTGTTGTCCCTTGGTGCATTAACGGGGACTTCAACTGCATCTTGTCTTTGAATGAAGTCATAGGGGGTCGAGAGCGTTGGACGCCTGCAATGCAAGATTTTAAGGATTGTGTTTCCAATTCAGACTTGGGTCCTATCAAAACTATTGGGCCTATTAACACTTGGACCAATAAAAGATGTGCTCTCATTCAGAAACGTCTTGATCGAATGCTAGGCAACAAGGAGTGGTTTAATGCTTTTACTGAATCTCTGGTTACGGTAAAGAACAGGGGTATTATGGATCATTGCCCGCTTATTTGCTCGGTTCCGGTGCATATTCAAAAATTTCCTAAACCTTTTCAGTTCTTCAACTTTATGACGGAAATTGTGGGGTTTAAAGAGGCGGTCTCAAAAGCTTGGGAAAGTCGCTGGTACGGTGATCCAATGCCTATTCTGGTTCAGAAGCTTAAGGAAGTAAAAACAGCTCTTTCCCTTCTTAATAAAAATCATGGACATGTCCAAACTAATGTTGTTCTGGCTCGTGCTTCTTTGTCTGAGGTTCAGGACAAACTGGTAACAGATTCTGGTAATCAAAATCTGCTTCTCTTAGAAAACCAGGCTTGTCGTGATCTTGAAACAGCTCTACTTGAGGAGGAACGCTTTCTGCTTCAAAAATCGAGGGTGAAATGGTTGAATGTTGGAGATGGTAATAATAAATTTTTCTTTAATAAAACCAAGGCCAACTGGAATGTTAATAAAATGCTTGCCATTGAAAATAAGGAGGGTGAAGTGGTTTTGGGTCACAATAATGTTGCTCAAGTTGCAGTTGAGTTCTTCTCTAGCACTCTAGGCTCTTCGGTAGACTTGGATCCATGTGATTTTGAGAATTTGAACTGTGCCAAGCTTTCAAATGCTCAATCTATCCTTCTAGAGGCACCTGTCTCTAGTGACCTAATTTTGAGCACCTTGAAATCTATGAAGAAGAACAAAGCTCCGGGTCCAGACGGTTTCACTGCGGAATTTTTCTTGGCAGTTTGGGATATAGTGGGTGAAACTTTTTGTGATGCGGTCAAAAGCTTCTTTGTGACAGATTGTTTGTTTAAGCCGATTAATGCCACCAGCATTGCTCTAATACCAAAGGTATCCAATCCAACTTCTATGCAAGATTTTCGTCCTATTTCTCTGTGTTCTATCCCGTACAAATGTATTGCCAAAATCATTGCATCTCGACTAAAAGTGGTGATGCCAAGTATTATTGACATCTCACAGTCAGCTTTCATTCCGGGGCGTAATATTTCTGACAACATTCTTATGGCACAAGAGCTATTTCGGGGCTATCACAGGGATAATGGTGTGCCTAAGTGCGCTTTAAAGCTTGATTTACATAAGGCTTTCGATTCTTTAAACTGGAACTTCATCTTGGGTGCATTACAAAAGCTTAATTTCCCGATTAAATTCATAAAATGGATTCAGTCATGTATCACCACAACAACTTTCTCTGTCAAGGTCAATGGCTCACTTTGTGGGTTCTTTGAAGGAAGGAAAGGTATTCGGCAGGGGGACCCAATTTCACCCTATATTTTCTCCATTGCTATGACTGTTTTCTCATCTATGCTTGCTAGGTATCCTACAAATTTTAAATTCCATTGGAAATGCAAAGAAATGAAGCTTATGCACCTTCTATATGCTGATGATGTGCTTCTCTTCTCCAACGGAGATATGGAGTCTGTAAATCACCTTATGCACTGTGTTTCTCAATTCGCTGCTGCTAGTGGTTTGAATCCTAGCCTCGCAAAAAGCAATGTTTTTTTCGGAAACTGTGATGAGAACTTTGTTAGATGGTTTGTCAACTCCTTCGGCATAGCTCATGGTAATCTACCTGTTAGGTTCCTAGGGGTCCCACTGATCTCGTCTAGACTGAGGCACAATGATTGTATTCCCCTTCTTGAGAGGATTACTAATAGGATTTCTTGCTGGACTACTGCGCTGCTATCGCTGGCTGGACGTGTACAACTAATTAAGTCTGTGCTATCTGCGGTTCTATCCTTCTGGACGAACCATTTCGTGCTTCCGAATTCGGTGCATAGCAGCCTTCAAACATTTTTTACTCGCTTCCTTTGGAAGGGTGATGCAACTTCGAAAGGTGGTGCAAAAATCAGTTGGGACTCGATTTGTAGGCCTATTGAAGAAGGTGGCCTTGGTATAAAGAACTCAAAAACTTGGAATCAAGCTCAAATTATTAAGCACCTGTGCAGAATTGTATGTAAGAATAAAGCCCTATGGCCTTCATGGATTCATTTGTCTGTGCTAAAGAAGTATCAATTCTGGACTTTGCCAATGCCAACGGATTGTTCATGGATCCTTCGTAACGTTCTCAAGTTACGCTCCCTTGCTATGCAGTTTATTTCTTACACTATTGGAAATGGACTGGGAACCTCCCTTTGGTTTGATCCGTGGTGGGATGCAACCTGCTTAGCCAGAAACAGTCATGATCCGTTAATTTCTCAAGCAAATTCGACCTCTGGTGCTACGGTGCATTCTCTGATCAGTTCTGGAGCTTGGGTTTTACCCCAACCCGCGAATAGGATTAATCACTTAAATCCTGTTTTGGTCCGTTGGTTTAATCAGTTTGATTTTCCAACTTTTGACCTCAATTCTACGGACTCAATCCGTTGGAATGGTTTGAATCTTCACAAGATAAAAACCAGCCACATTTGGAACTGCATTCGAGATCCATCTCCTACTGTGGCGTGGAGTGGGTACATATGGCATAGGCTCAAAATCCTTCGGTATGCTCATCATGAATGGATCTTATGTCATGGTCGTCTACCAACAATGCACAGACTTTCTTCATTTGGTTTGGATGTCTCTCAACTTTGTCACTTCTGTATTGGAGGCACCGAAACTGACTCGCACTTATTTGTAGCTTGCCCTTACAGCAGCTACATTCTTGCTAAATTGGGTGGCCTCCTAAATATAGACTTTGCAGGCACTACTTGGGGGGAGGTCTTAGAGTCTTTGGGGAACATTTCTGACAACATCCTTCGCCTCGTCGCTCTTCTTGTAGCACAAATTTTTTCTTATCATTTATGGAAGGAACGAAATGCAAGACTTCATGATAGAGGTGTCTTTGGTCCTAGCAGGCTAATCCAAATTATTATGATGGATCTTAAGGCTAGACTTGTTTCTTCTACATGGTTCCTAAACAATGCAAACTTAGATTTGTATAGGTGGATTTATATTTGACTAGTTTAGGCTAGTTTGCTGTGTAGCTCTCTCTTTGCTTAGCCTTAGAGCAAGGGTTAATCCCTTTTTCTTCTTTATAATATACTTAATTTAGCAAAAAAAAAATAAATATAACAATGAGCCGATCATGCCTCTATAACTAGTGTTATCCACACTCTTTCCCTTAGGATCAGAGTCTAGTTTAGTGGCTGTTGCCATGGGTGTTTTTGCAACTGCACAGTCTTGAAAGTCAAACCTTCTTAAAAGATCTTTGATATACTTTGACTGATTAATGAAAATACCAGTCTCAGTCTGTTTGACCTGCAAGCCTAAGAAATAATTTAGTTCACCCATCATGCTCATCTGATACTTAGACTGCATAAGCTTACTAAACTTAGCACACAACTTTTCATTAGTAGAACCAAATATGATATCATCAACATAAACCTGAACTAAAAGCAATTCACCTTTTATCTTTCTAAAGAATAGAGTTTTGTCAATTATACCTCTTGTGAAGCCATTTTCAAGAAGAAATTTAGACAAAGTTTCATACCATACTCTTGGTGCCTGCTTTAGTCCATAAAGTGCCTTGTCAAGTTTGTAGACATGATTTGGAAACTTTGGATCAACAAATCCAGGTGGCTGCTCCACATATACTTCCTCATCAAGCTTGCCATTTAGAAAATCACTTTTTACATCCATCTGGTATACCTTGAATTTTGAATGAGCTGCAAATGCAAAAAACATTCTGATTGCTTCCAATCTTGCTACAGGTGCAAAGGTTTCATCATAATCAATTCCTTCTTCCTGAGAGTAACCCTTGGCCACGAGTCTTGCTTTGTTTCTTACAATCATACCAGATTCATCTAGCTTGTTCCTGAAAACCTATTTTGCACCAACAATAGATCTATCTTTAGGTCTTGGTACCAATTTCCAGAATTTGTTTCTCTCAAACTCATTTAATTCATCCTGCATTGCAATTACCCAATCAGGATCCTGTAAGGCTTCTTCAACCTTCTTAGGTTCATTCTTTGAGAGAAATCAACTATACAAGCATTCATTTTGAATTGATCTTCTAGTTCGAACACCACTATTTGGATCACCAATTATCAAATCTTCAGTATGATCCTTTGTCCATTTTCTAACAGGTGGTAGATTGACTCTGCTAGTCTCTCCCCCTAAGTTAGTGATTTCTCTTGTAGAAGAACTCTATCTGCCTTCAAAAACTCCCCTTTGATCAATAGAATCAATAGATTCCATATTGCTACTAGTTACTGATCTTTCCTCAGTAGACTCTGAAGGATCAGTTCCTGATGGAGTTGACTCTGAATAGCTAGTCTGCTCCTGATGATCACTGTGTCCTCCTTGATTTATTTGTTCCCCCTCAACAGTAGCACTCCTTTGAGAAACAATAGAAATTCCTTCTGGAGAACCTTCATCATCACTAGAGAGCATCTCAGATTCCTTTAGATTTTCAAATTCCAATTTGTCATGACTTTCATCAGTTTGCAAAATTCCAAATTTCTTGTCATCAAATGCAACATGAATTGATTCCATAACAATGTGAATTCTGAGATTATAAACTTTGAAGGCCTTTGATGCTGAATATCCTAAAAAGATTGCTTCATCCGATTTGGCTTCAAATTTTCCAAGTTGTTCTGGATGAACTTTTAGGACATAACATTTGCATCCAAAGATGTGAAAGTATTTCACACTTGGTTTCTTTCCTTTGATCATCTCATAGGGAGTTTTTCCATGACTATTTACCAAAGTACAATTTTGAGTGAAACATGCAGTGTTAATGGCTTCTGCCCAAAAATAGGTTGGAAGTTTTGCATCTGCAAGCATGGTTCTTGCTGCCTCTATGAGAGTTCTGTTCTTTCTTTCCACTACACCATTCTGCTGAGGTGTACTAGGTGCAGAAAACTGTTGAGTGATTCCATTATCTACACAAAACTCCTCTATTGTAGAATTCTTAAATTCTGTACCATTGTCACTCCTAAGTACTTTGACTTTGTACTCAGAGTTATTCTGAATATTCTTGACAAGTTCAATGATTTGCTGAGGAGCTTCATCCTTCTTGTGTAGAAAGAACACCCATGTGAACCTTGTGAAATCATCCACTGTAACTAGAGCATATCTTTTCTTGCTGATAGACATAATGTTTACTGGACCAAACAAATCAAGATGTAGCATATGAAATGGTTCAGTAATTGAATTTACAGTCTTGCTCTTGAAAGTGGTTATTCTTTGTTTTCCAAGCTAACAGGCATCACAAAGTCCATCTTGCACAAAATTTGCCTTAGGTAGACCTCTCACAAGATTGTGCTTAACAAGTTGATTAAGCTTCTTGAAGTTGAGATGTGAGAGCTTCTTGTGCCAATTCTAGCTTTCATCATTTGTTGCTTTGCTATAGAGACATCTAACAATTCCTTTAGATGTATCACTTAAGCTGGCTTCATATATGTTACCATGTCTTTGACCAGTTAGAACAATGTCTCCATTCTGCATATTCAAGATTTTGCATCCTTCTCTGTCAAAGATTGATTGATAACCTTTATCACCCAGTTGACTTATGCTTAAAAGAGTATGTTTCAAGCCTTTAACCAGTGCTACATTTTCTATGATGACATTCCCCAAAACAATTGAGCCATATCTCAGAGTTTCTCCTTTGTTACCATCTCCAAAAGATATTACTGGGCCAGCTTTCCTCTCAAACTTTGTAAGCAGGGACTTCTTTCCAGTCATATGTCCAGAGCATCTACTGTCCAAGATAATTGAATGCTTCTTTCCTGTGCCCTGCAAACAAAAAGTAACTAGTTAGAATTTTTTAGGACCCAACTTTGATTGGATCCTTTCTTACTAGATTTAGAGACAACAGGCTTTGAAGATTTTGCTTTTACTTTACCTGTTGCAGAGTCAACCTTAGACTCTGATTTCACAAACTGTTTGTGACTAGGAGCCCGTTTGGCCCCCCTTTTCTTTTTTTTTTTCACTTAAAGTTTGCATGGAGGTGTTTGGCTCCCCTTAAAGTGGAGCCACTTAAAGTGGAAAGTAGGCTAAAAAAAAAAAGTAGCTTGGAGGTACTTTTTTTCCACTTATTTTTTTTCGTATATCAATTTTTATGTATTTGAGTCACCATTTAACTTGTATTGTATTCTTTTCATATATTTGTATTTTATACTTTCAAAAAAATATAAATTTCTTTTTTTTTAATTAATTTTTTAAAAATAAATTTACTTTAAGTGGAATTAGCCAAACAGATACACCTAACTTTAAGTAAAAATTATCACTTTTCACTTAAAGTGAGTAAGTAGCACTTTAAGTGATAAGTAACATTTTTTAAGTTAAGCCAAACACGCTCTAGGAGTTTCAGATTTCAGAGAATAATAGTCATAATATAGTTCATGATATTCTCTACACATGTAAATGGAATGAAGTAAACTACCACAATGATAACAAGCTTTTTGTGGTTGGTATTGAATTTTCTGAGTCTTGGGGAATCTGGACTCAGTTTTCCAAGAAGGTTTTTTATTGTAGTCTAGAGCCAAATGATTATGATTTCCACACTTATAGCATTTTTTCCTAGGTGCATCAGGTACATTCTTGTAATTATTCTCTTTGTTAATACCTTTTTTTCCATTCCTATTTCTTTTGATCTTGCTAGACTCTGAAAGACCATCTAGTCTCTGTTTCAACTGAGACTTAGACAGAAACCCTATGTTTACATTCTTAGGTCTCTCTAACACTTTCTCATCTGAATTACTATTGTTAATTCTTTTGTGTACAACAGGGGTACCTTTTGAATCAACAAATTTAACATGTTTAGGTTCAGAAACAATTTTCTTACCTTCAGATTTAGATGTGCTAGCTTCTACTTTACTATAATCATTGACAATAGCTACTTTTTCTTCTTGTCTAGCCTTATCAAAAACTAAACCATTAACTTTACCACGAATTCCACTTTCAATGATTTCTTGAGTCTTTTTACCAGAAATGTTAATGGTCTTAATCACATCTCTCTCTTCCTCTAGTTCTTTTCTGACATAGTCATAAGCCTCAAGAATAACACTATAATCATGCTTAGCTTTATCAGAACTTAATCTATATTCTTCCATTTGAACTAGCTCAGATTCAAGAAAATTATTTCTATCAACTAACTTATCATTCTTAACCTTAAGTTCATCTCTTTCACTAGTAAGAATTCTAAAATTAGTCATAAGATTCTTAAACTCAGCATGGACAGATCTAATTTCATCAGAATTTAAGCTATCAAATGAATCAAGAGAGTGAAGTGATACCTTAACAGAAGATGGAGAAGTTTTCTTTGGAGATCCAGGTTTGTCTGAAACATTTGCCATCAATGCAATGTTGTCATAATCCAATTCATCTTCAGAATCACTGGAATCAGCCCAATCCTTCTGTGTGACCATAAGTGCATTACCCTTTCCTGAATTCCTAGGCTTCTTACACTCACTTGCAAAGTGTCCAAGCTCGCTGCAGTTAAAGCACTTGATCTTGGCCTTATCAAGCTTGACAATTGTACTTTTGCCTTTGTCACTCTTCTTCTCCTCTTTCTGAAAAGGTCCTTTGCTAAATCTTTTCCTGTTGAATCTTCCTTTCTTGAAAGCTTTAGCAAACATAGCAAAGAGTTCCTGCATCTCTGATTCAGAATCACTGTTGTCAGAATCTATATTAGTAGTCTCTGACTTAGAACTTTCTTTGGTTTTCTTCTTCCTTGAGTTCTTTACAGCAGGCTCATCATGCTGTTCCTCTGGAAGCTTCTTTGATTCAGATTGAGTAGTAAGTGCAACAGTCTTCATCTTTCCTTCACCCCTGCTCTTCTTCTGCTGCTTGTCAAGTTCATAAGCCCTCAGTTTTCCATATACTGCCTCGAATGAAATCTCGTCAAGATCATTAGCCTCCTCAATTGCAGATATCTTTTCATTGTAGAAATCAGGCAAGGCTTTCATGAACTTAGTATTCATATCCTCCAAGTCATAATATTTACCATGCATGGCCATCTCATTGATGAGTTTTGTAAACCTATCAAAGGTGTCATTAAGTGACTCACCAGACTTGGATTCAAAGTACTCATACTGTTGTATAAGTAGTGTCCTCATGTTCTTCCTGACAGGCTTAGTTCCTTCACAGTGAACCTTAAGATTGTCCCATATATCTTTAGCAGTCTTACAAGAGAGAACATAGTTAGTGAGAACAGAATCAAGACTGTTGAATAATATGTTTCTCACTTTAGCATCTTTAAGAACATTCTCCTTGTCCTTATCTGACCATTCAGATTTAGGCTTCTCTGCTGTATGTTCTGGAACAACCTCACCATCAACAGTTGCTTGTCCAACAATGTAAGAACCCGGATTTTTGATAGAATTAAAACTTTTCTTATGTAATGATGTAAGAACGAATAGTGGTTACGACTACGATGTAACGGTTGTTCTAATAAATAAATAGAATGGATGTGGATTCAAATATTTATATGTCATGAAGAATACCTTTGGTTGACAACATAGATAAGAATGATCTATCTCCTAAGGATATAAGTATATTACTTCAAGTAAGATTATTCTTGTGTCATCCAAATCAATATCTATTATAAGTCCAGCGGTTCCATAAAAAGGTTAAGGAACACTCGAGGATGAACCAGGTTCATTTTCCTAATTATAGGAATTAAATAAAAATAAGTGATGAATAGTGATTTTGGTGGAATTTGGAATATTATTATAATAATGCTATATCCGGTATTCAGAACGGATTTCTGAGTTCGTATTAGTGATCCAGGAGGAAAATAAGTGTATGTAAAGGCTGTCGGATTCAGAAAATTAGCACTTTTATTTTCTCCGAGAATTCCCTGGACACTGCAAGACATAAGGAATTATAAAAGGGATTTAAGGAATTTAAATTCGAGAAGTATTAAGAAAGATGAGGAATAGTATTACAAATATTAAGAAGGTTTTCGGTAAAAATCCTAACTAGAAACGAATGAGTTATTCCCTCGAACGATCAACGAATTGAGCAATAAGCGGACAAAGAATCAAGCAGAGGAAGCCAGATGCATGCATGTGCAAGTGATAAATATCTAGTAACCAATCTAGTTACATTACTAACTAGAACCATTAGAGATTAAACCAAGTACTAGGCAAATCCAACCAAGATGCAAGATATTTCACTTGCATGCAACTTGTCCACTTGATCAAATACATCACCCCATGCATCATATCTTTAATAAAGTAACCAAGGGAGAGATATTATCTAAAGCCATTTCACTTTATGCATTCTTATCAAAACAACAAAGCAAAACAACATTTTCTCTCCATTTCTTCCATAAAAATCTGCCCATTCTTAGCTAATTGGAAGTCCAACTTCCAACCATCACTTGTTCTTCAAATTTTTATGGTAAGTACTACATATCATGGTGATGATCTCCTAGAAATTTCAGCTTCAAATTCATCTTTTTCCATTTTCAAATAAATCATCAAAGTGCTGATGAATAGTAACTTTTATGAACTAATCTTGATTTCTTAAATTCTTATGGTGGATCTAGCAACTCTAAGGCCACACAAGGATAGATCAAGGCTTAGTGAGGCTCTAGGACACTCCAAGGAAGGTAATCATCACTTGAAACCCTAGGTCTTACTTTGAGATTTGTTAAGTTCTTGATGGATTTAGTGTAAGTGATGTAGTAGTATGATTATAAGCATGATTATGAAGTTTGTTAGTGGATCTAAACATGATTGTGATATGTTGGTCAAGATGATGTTCTTGGACAGTAGGAGATGTATAATATGTGTATAACTTGTATTGATGCCCGATGTGGCTTGGTATTGACGGCATGATTTTCGGAACGTTCGATATATAGCCGTTATAATGACGAAATTTCGTTAACACTTAAAATCCGTTTTGACAGTACGATTGAACCTCTGATCTTGATGAATAATTAACCCAGCCTTATAGATATCGAGCCATAGATCATTTTGGAAAAAGAATCGAAACATTCTGACTTACGGTTTAGGAGTTATGATTAAATTCGTAAAAGTGGTTCGAAACCGAGAATGCGAATTCGTAATTGAAATTGAACTGTGTAAAATAAGTATCACAGTGGCGAATCTTGGTAATTAAATATTAGAGATCATAAGGGTGGTGTGAGAGAAGACCTCGTATTAAAAAGATCATTTTTGGATTTTATAAAAATGTTCGAACCAAGGTTAAGTACGAAAGTACCCCTAAAGAGTATACTTGGATATAACTACGGTAAACCACTTAGCAAACGATCGATAAATCTCGAGGTATAATCTTTCGACTTTAAAACTTTTACAAATCGAATGCTTACCATATGTAAGGGTAATGACATGCTTTATTAACGAACAAGTGTCAGATAATAAAAGCAATAATAAGAGTGAATTATAGGGGTATAACGAAACGACTTGAAAACGTGTTTCGATTTAAGTTAAGTTTATACTTCACCTTTGAAAGGAGTTAAGTGATTAATCCCGAATGCCTTGGCTATTTATAGATCATCAGGCTGACCCGGGACACGCTACCACTACCCCTACCCGTACTCGATATCCAGGCAAGTTTCAAATCCTCCTTTAAGCCTGTTGTTGTGAATATATATATATATATATGTTTCTGTTACAGTACATATGCCATAGCATGCATGCCTACTTTTAAAGTCATATTGATATACTTGTTCCCTGAATTATTGTTGGCTTATAAGCTAGATAGTTATTATATCAGTTATAAGCCGGAAATTACTAAGACCCTTAAGCGAAGGGCATCTGAATCTCATTCTTTGACTATAGACCGGGAGTCGTTATTCCTTGATATATTGATATTATTTTCAGAGGAAAATAACTAAGTAAATATTTTCCATTTATTATCTGGCGAATATTATTGGAATATTCCCTTGAGATTATTTGATAAATATTATTCGGATTATCCATCAGATGTTTATTTATTCGAGTAATATTATATATTTAATATTCATCTAAAGTCGATTAAATATTCGAATATTATTTCGAACTCTCAGTTAAGTTATTTAATTAGAGAATATTCATTCTTATTTACTCGATAAATATTATTTTGAATATTAATTCGAGTTTATTTATTTAATGAATATTATCTTAATATTCATTCGAGCCTTATTTATTTAAATGAATATTCATTCGAATATTCATTCAATCCCTATTTATTTTATAAATATCAGTTGAACATTGATTCGAACTCCAGTTATTCGATAAATATTACTGTGAATATTCCCTTGAGATAAGGAATATTATCTTCGACCTTTATTTAAATTCGATTCAATTATTGAACATAATTTCAAATATTCATTCGATAATCATTTCTTCGATAAATATTATTAAGTTGAATATTCATTATTTATTCAATGAATATTGTCCCAAATATTAAGTCGATAATTATTTCATCAATATGTATCTTTCTTGAGTTGAATATTCACTATTGATTCAATAAATATTATCTATAATGTCCATCTGACGGTTACTCCATCAATAAACATTGTTATTGATTTGAATATTCATTAATTGTTCAATGAATATTATTCTGAATATTTATTCAAAGATTATTCCGAGCAACCCTTTTTCAATATCTATGACTTAATAAATATTCTTGGAATATTTATTTAATTCTTCTAACTCGTTTCAAAGATACTTGGTTTCATTCACATAGTATCATCAACCCTCGAATATTATATAAATTATTTTAGAGTCCTATTATTATTATTATATTATCAAGGAAGGTTCTCAGTGATTCCATTCTCCCTTCGATTCTATTGTAAGGGAACCTTACTTGAGGAATGTTATTTATCTTGTGACTGCCCGGTCATAAATAATTCGTTTCACTCGCAACTTGGTTGCTATTATTCATGGAATTGTGTGTACCCTCTCATCATTCGAGGGGTAGAATGTTGGAACAAGTTGGTATCCATTAACAAGCAACAGCTTGGGAAATATTGGTAAATTTTCCTTTCCACATTAGATACGACTACCTTGTGGAGTCTTATCAACAGGTATCATACCTGGGGAAAAAGGGGAACGAACAATACATTTCAAAATGATGGATATTAAATGAACTAGGAGACGCGTAAGTGGCCGAGTGGCGCCGGTCCAGCAATAGCCCAACCGTTGGCTTAGGAGTTCCAGAGGGCGGTAGACAAGTAAATCCATCGGAGCTACCTTCTACATGTAGAGAACGACTGATGAGATGCATGACATACGACTGATCCCCGTAAACGTCAGGGCATCTGGCGCGGCAATGCTCCCGTATTAGTTCATCACTCAATGTTGGAAATTTTCTACAACATCATCATAGTTGGCAGAGTTGAAAAGTATTTCAAACTGGAATTGCAATATCTTTCTTGCAAGTTCCTATTTTATGAAAATGATGTTATCTTGCTTATTTTGGCATAGCATATGTTTCCACGCAATATATACCTGTTGAGTTACCTTGTAACTTCATCCTTTATATTAAACTGGCAATATTTTCTCTAATGCATGGCATATGATTTCAAAACATATCTTTGAACTGTCTTATATATTACTGCACAGTTATATATTGTTGGTGGGCTATTGCTCACCCTTGCTTATTTATTATGTCACAACAACAGCTAGGTCACATGGCCCGCGTCAGGCGCACTCGGCGCAAGCAGGTTAGCCGCCCCGCAGGGCTTCCCGTTGATATCATCGCTGCCATTGCTGAGGTAGCATAGATCAGCAGCCTTTGATTACCAGTTTAATTATATGTATCAATAATGATTAATCAACGGCAAAAGTCTTAAACTTGTGATGTTATCCTTTTGGCTTGTAATAACTTTTATTCGTAAACCCGTAATGTGAGACTTATTTCAATTTCATCTCTTGGACTATAACTGTGTGTGTGTGAGTGGATATTATTGTGGGGTCACAGTATGTGATTTATTTATTGTAGACTTAAGTGAAGTATCAATCATGGAAAATAAGACCGTAATGACCCGATCCCAGACCCCGGATCTGGGGGTGTTACAGAAATGGTATCAGAGAGAGAGTTATATATCCCAAGAGATGATGCGACGTTATATAATAATAAATTCACTAATATAATAAGAACTCTTGCCAAGTTCACCGAAAAACCTTATGGGAACTTTTAAGTATCATGATAGTAATATAGTTCGTCTTGTGTAGGCGAGCGACATGGCTGCCCAGGAGGCATCTGCTAGATAGCATGATGAGGACATGTTCCGGACCAGAGACCCATACTATGAGCACTTGCCTGCTGATGAGGCAGAGGAGGAGGACCCTGAGGTCCAGATTGATGCCGACACTGATGTTATTGAGTCAGAGGAGGACCCTGAGGTCCAGGCTGATGCCGATACTGATATCATTGAGTCTGAGGAGGAGGACCCGGAGGAGGTCCAGGCAGGACAGGACGCTGAGTTAGTTGTTGAGGATGTTGATGAGGAGGACCCTGAGGAGGACCAGCTAGCATATGATGGTAGAGGGATGGAGGATGACTTTTGGGTTGTGACTCAGATTAGGACTTTGGGAGAGGATACTGACATGACCACGGAGCAGATGATGACAGTAGATGAGGGTGCAGAGGGAGATGTTGATGAGCCCGCGGATGATGTTGTAGGGAGTTCTGGACTTTATGTGCCACCCCTCTCTGGTGAGATAGCCCCTACCCCGCCACCACTACCTGTGAGCCTAGTATCAGATGAGTTTGAGGCGTTGACCCCAGAGCCGCAGCAGACAGAGGCTGCCCTTCCAGCAGATCTAGCCCCTCCACCCTATGTTCCGACTGAGGGAGTCCCAGCATGTTTACACCACTATGTTGTGGCCAGATTTACTACTGAGGTAGCCGTGGCTGAGGCCAGGCTGGCAGAGTCCCGCAGAGAGATAGCAGCGGAGAGAGAAGCCCGGTTGAGGCACCTGGGTGGTAGGCGTGCCAGAGCTAGGGAGATGTATAGGCAGGTGACCCGCATAGAGCTGAGGGCCCGTGTGAGGGTGCGACAGTTACCCACTGATGGGCATGACATGGTACCCAAGGCTGATGCATAGGAGATTTTCCGCCTTGCTATAAGGAGGGTTCGAGCTTTGGCCCACCGTCGTGGCTGACTGCAGGGATAGTGATGTATTGGTCTAGTTGTCTAGTCTTGTACGCATAGTAGCGCCGATTTTTGGTAGGGATAGTTTCAGCTTGTAGTTCCCTGTTGCAGACTAGACAGATAGACAGCTTATTTCACTTTTGATTAGTTTTATTCGGATGGTTGTAAAACTGTTGTTGTATGTCGGATGTTGTACCGTTTGGTACTTGGTATATATTTATTTCCCTTTCAGTCATTTCAGTATCTCTGCGACGCAATTCACTAGCTTGTTATATTATAATTGCATATACTACGTTCGATTAAAACCTGCCATGATATATAGAATTGTGGGGTCCTAAATCCAATTATGCATCGATATTGTGAGGAGAAACCCTCTTAAATAGGTATATAAACCTAATGTATATTGTCCAAATTTTCAGTAAAATGCCTCCGAGAAGGATGGGTACTAGGGCTAACCCCCATGAGTCCACTGACCAAGAAAGTCACAATCAACTTGAGGAAAACCTTGAGTATAATGAAGAACAGGACCAGGATTACAATGAACAAGAAGATTCCCAGTATGGAATGAGGGATGAAACTTTCTACACAGCGGAGTTCGAAGAGGAGGTAGAAGAAGGGGAAACTGAAGTTGAACAGCATGGGGAGAACCAGGGCGGAAACCCCATGGGTCCCATTATGGATCTACTGAGGCAGAATTTGAACCAATATCCCCAGCCACCCCAAGGAAATAATACCACTGTGGCCAATTCTTTTAGGGCCTTCAAGTCTCTCAAACCCCCAGAGTTTCTCGGATCGGCTGATCCCGTTGAGGCCAGGGCATGGATCAAGGAGATGGAGAAATCTTTTGAGATTTTAAGCATTGATGAGGCCCAGAAGACTGTCTTTGCCACCTACTTACTAAAGGGAGAAGCCAATTATTGGTGGGAAGCCAAGAAGAATATGGAGACAGATGCTATAGTAACCTGGGATAGGTTTAAACAATTGTTTCTTGAGAAGTACTTTCCGAGGTTCATAAAAACCCAGATGGAGCTCAAGTTTTTGGAACTGAAGCAGAACAATATGACAGTGGCTGATTATGAAGCCAAGTTTACTGAGTTATCACGATTTGTACCAGAGTTTGTGGACACTGAAGAAAAGAAAGCTAACAGGTTTCAGCAAGGGCTGAAACAGTGGATTCAGAACAGAGTGGCAGTTTTAGAGATTACTGATTATGCCACCTTGGTGCAAAAGGCAACCATTGTGGAAGCAGGGAGCGATCAGATGCAAAGAGAGAGAGAGAGAAGGGGGGATTAAAGAGAAAGCATGCCAGCATGGGCGGAGGTTCCGCAGGGGGAAGGCCCCCGAATAGGTTCAACCGAGGAGTAGTTTCCCTACCTGGGAGGAGTGTTGGGTTTAAACCATCTGGGAGTGCAACTGTGAGCCAGGGCGGCCAACAAGCAGGAGTGTTCCGTTCCCATCATTCCAGACCTCCACTACCAGTATGTGCCACTTGTGGGAAGAGACATTCCGGGGTGTGTACTCAGAAACAGACGGTCTGTTATAAGTGTGGGTGAGCAGGCCATTATGCCCACCAGTGTACCGCGATTGCTCCTACTGCCAGCAAAGGCACTACTTGTTTTCAGTGTGGTCGTCCAGGTCACATGAGGAGGGATTGCCCGATGAACAAGCCAGCAGCATCAGGGGCAAGCAGAGCTGCCTCCAACAGGCCACCAACTGCCAGAACTTTTAACATGACAGTACAAGATGCCGTGAGGAACACGGATGTGATAGCAGGTACATTTTCCCTCAATTCAATCAGTGCAAATGTTTTGTTTGATTCTGGAGCAACTAAGTCTTTTATATCTAGAGATTTTGCGCATAAATTGAAACTTAAAACTCAACCGCTAAGGGAGTCTTTGCAAGTAGAAATAGCTAATCAAGAAGTTGTCCCAGTTAATCAGATCCACCCCGATTGCAAAATAGAAATAGGAGGACGATCCTTCTGTGTTGATTTGATCCCTTTTAAGTTAGGGGAATTCGATGTTATTCTGGGAATGGACTGGTTGTCTCGTAATAATGCACAAATAGATTGTAAAGGGAAAAAGGTTAAGTTGAAAACCCCAGGAAAGAAGGAAATAGTGTTTAAAGGGCTACGACAGACCCAGACCATTTTGACCATGGCACAGACCAAAAGACTGCTACAAAAAGGGAACGAAGCTTATTTAGCTTACGTTATAGACACTCAGAAAGAGGCACCCAAGATGCAAGATATTCCGATAGTTAACGAATTTGAAGACGTATTTCCTCAAGATCTTCCTGGACTACCACCAGATAGAGTGATTGAGTTTGCTATCGAATTAGCCCCGGGGACGGCGCCAGTTTCCAAGGCCCCGTACCGATTGGCGCCAGTGGAAATGAAAGAGCTAGCTAAGCAATTACAGGAATTGTTGGATAAGGGTATGATAAGACCCAATGTGTCACCTTGGGGCGCACCAGTGTTGTTTGTTAAGAAAAAGGATGGAAGTATGAGGTTATGCATCGACTATCGGGAGTTGAACAAGCTAACCATAAAGAACAAGTACCCGTTACCCAGAATTGATGACTTGTTTGACCAGCTAAGGGGAGCTGTGTATTTCTCCAAGATTGACTTGAGAACCGGATATCACCAACTAAAGATTAAACCTGAAGATATTCCAAAGACTGCATTCCGTACTAGGTATGGACATTATGAGTTCTTGGTGATGTCATTCGGATTGACCAACGCCCCAAGAGCTTTCATGGATTTAATGAATAGAGTGTTCAAGGAATATTTGGACCAGTTTGTTATAGTATTTATTGATGATATTTTGATCTACTCAAAGACAGAGGAAGAACACGCTGAACATTTGAGAATAACCTTAGAGACGCTCCGGAAGGAGCAATTATATGCCAAATTTTCAAAGTGTGAGTTCTGGAAAAACGAAGTGCAATTTTTAGGGCACGTGATCAACAGAGAAGGAGTGCTAGTTGACCCCTCCAAGATAGAGGCAGTTTCAAATTGGGAACGACCAACCACTCCAACAGAGGTAAGGAGTTTCATAGGGTTAGCAGGATATTATAGACGATTTGTTCAAGATTTTGTAAAGATTGCAGCCCCGTTAACTCGACTTACCCGTAAAACTGAGAAATTTGAATGGACTGAAAAATGCGAGAAGAGTTTTCAAGAGCTGAAGAAGAGGTTGGTAACGGCCCCAGTATTGGCGTTGCCTGATGGAAAAGGAGATTTCGTGATTTACAGTGATGCTTCACAATAAAGGATTGGGATGCGTGCTTATGCAGCACGGTAAGGTGATAGCATATGCGTCAAGGCAATTGAAGGATTACGAGATCCGATACCCCACCCATGATCTGGAATTGGCAGCAATTGTTTTCGCCTTAACGATTTGGAGGCACTACTTGTATGGGGAAAAGTGCGAGATCTACACTGACCATAAGAGCCTCAAGTATATTTTTACAAAGAAAGAGCTTAACATGCGCCAGAGAAGATGGCTAGAGCTAATCAAGGATTACGACTGTGAGATTCGTTATCACCCGGGCAAAGCCAATGTGGTGGCTGACGTCCTTAGTCGGAAAGAGAAGCTCAAGATGATAACTACAGAGGAAGAATTGATAAAAGAGTTTGAGAAGTTGGAAATTAAGATTTAGATGCCTGAAGAAGGCCAAGAAAAGTTGATGGAAATTCGAATCCAGCCTCCATTGTTGGAAAAGATTAGGCTATGCCAGGAAAGGGTAATGGAGGAAGAAAAGAACTCAGCTAAGGAGTTAATGACTGGTGAAGAAATCAAGTGTGAAAAAGATAAAGAAGGGATCATGAGATACATGTGGAGGATATGGATCCCAAATGATCAGGAACTCAAGGATGAAATTTTATATGAGGCACACAACTCAAGGTACTCAGTGCACCCCGGTAGCACCAAGATGTATAGGGATTTGAAAGAGTACTATTGGTGGCCCAACATGAAAAAGGACGTTGTAGAGTGGGTTAGTAAATGCTTGACCTGCCAGAAGGTGAAAGCGGAGCACCAGAGGCCCAGCGGACTTCTACACCCCTTGGAGATTCCCGAATGGAAATGGGAACATATAGCTATGGACTTTGTAGTAGGTTTGCCAAAGACCAAAGCAAACCATGACGCCATATGGGTGATTATAGATCGACTAACAAAGTCAGCTCACTTTCTATCGATCAACGAAAGGTATACGGTCGACAGGCTGGTAGATATCTACTTGAAAGAGATAGTGGCGCGACATGGAGTCTCACTCGCCATAGTGTCCGACAGAGATCCCAGATTTAACTTCAGGTTTTGGAGGAGCTTCCAAGAATGTGTAGGAACCAGGCTAAACATGAGTACAGCTTACCATCCCCAGACGGATAGGCAAAGTGAAAGGACCATCCAGACACTAGAAGATATGTTGAGAGTCTGTGCTATAGACTTTAAAGGAAATTGGGATGATCACTTGCCCTTGATTGAGTTTTCCTACAACAATAGTTTTCATTCAAGCATAGGAATGCCGCCTTACGAGGCCCTTTATGGAAGAAAATGCCGATCTCCCCTATATTGGGATGAAGTTGGAGAGCGAAAGATGCTCGGGCATGAGATAGTCCAACGGACAAAGGATGCAGTGGATTTAATCGGAGGACGGTTGGTAGCAGCCCAGGATCGACAAAAGAAATATGCCGACTTAGCTCGAAAAGGAAAAGAATATGAAGTAGGAGACCTAGTGTTCCTGAAGGTGTCTCCTTGGAAAGGTTTAATGAGGTTTGGAAAGAAAGGAAAGCTGAGCCCTAGATATATTGGCCCATTTGAGATCTTAAGACGAATTGGGGAGCTAGCTTATGAACTGGCATTGCCCCCGAACCTGCAGCAAGTGCACAATGTGTTCCATGTCTCAATGCTGAGGAAGTATAACCCAGATGCCAAGCACATAGTAGAATATGAGCACGTGGATATGCAACCAGACTTGACCTATGTAGAGCAACCTGTGGAAATCATAGACAGAAAGGATCAAGTGCTCCGAAACAAGGTCATCAAGCTTGTCAGAGTTTTGTGGCAGAAGCACAACATTGAAGAATCAACCTGGGAGCTAGAAAGTGCAATGATGGAAAAGTACCCCCATTTGTTTTCAAACTGATTCCGGGACGGAATCCTTTTAAGGAGGGGAGACTGTAAGAACCCGGATTTTTGATAGAATTAAAACTTTTCTTATGTAATGATGTAAGAACGAATAGTGGTTACGACTACGATGTAACGGTTGTTCTAATAAATAAATAGAATGGATGTGGATTCAAATATTTATATGTCATGAAGAATACCTTTGGTTGACAACATAGATAAGAATGATCTATCTCCTAAGGATATAAGTATATTACTTCAAGTAAGATTATTCTTGTGTCATCCAAATCAATATCTATTATAAGTCCAGCGGTTCCATAAAAAGGTTAAGGAACACTCGAGGATGAACCAGGTTCATTTTCCTAATTATAGGAATTAAATAAAAATAAGTGATGAATAGTGATTTTGGTGGAATTTGGAATATTATTATAATAATGCTATATCCGGTATTCAGAACGGATTTCTGAGTTCGTATTAGTGATCCAGGAGGAAAATAAGTGTATGTAAAGGCTGTCGGATTCAGAAAATTAGCACTTTTATTTTCTCCGAGAATTCCCTGGACACTGCAAGACATAAGGAATTATAAAAGGGATTTAAGGAATTTAAATTCGAGAAGTATTAAGAAAGATGAGGAATAGTATTACAAATATTAAGAAGGTTTTCGGTAAAAATCCTAACTAGAAACGAATGAGTTATTCCCTCGAACGATCAACGAATTGAGCAATAAGCGGACAAAGAATCAAGCAGAGGAAGCCAGATGCATGCATGTGCAAGTGATAAATATCTAGTAACCAATCTAGTTACATTACTAACTAGAACCATTAGAGATTAAACCAAGTACTAGGCAAATCCAACCAAGATGCAAGATATTTCACTTGCATGCAACTTGTCCACTTGATCAAATACATCACCCCATGCATCATACCTTTAATAAAGTAACCAAGGGAGAGATATTATCTAAAGCCATTTCACTTTATGCATTCTTATCAAAACAACAAAGCAAAACAACATTTTCTCTCCATTTCTTCCATAAAAATCTGCCCATTCTTAGCTAATTGGAAGTCCAACTTCCAACCATCACTTGTTCTTCAAATTTTTATGGTAAGTACTACATATCATGGTGATGATCTCCTAGAAATTTCAGCTTCAAATTCATCTTTTTCCATTTTCAAATAAATCATCAAAGTGCTGATGAATAGTAACTTTTATGAACTAATCTTGATTTCTTAAATTCTTATGGTGGATCTAGCAACTCTAAGGCCACACAAGGATAGATCAAGGCTTAGTGAGGCTCTAGGACACTCCAAGGAAGGTAATCATCACTTGAAACCCTAGGTCTTACTTTGAGATTTGTTAAGTTCTTGATGGATTTAGTGTAAGTGATGTAGTAGTATGATTATAAGCATGATTATGAAGTTTGTTAGTGGATCTAAACATGATTGTGATATGTTGGTCAAGATGATGTTCTTGGACAGTAGGAGATGTATAATATGTGTATAACTTGTATTGATGCCCGATGTGGCTTGGTATTGACGGCATGATTTTCGGAACGTTCGATATATAGCCGTTATAATGACGAAATTTCGTTAACACTTAAAATCCGTTTTGACAGTACGATTGAACCTCTGATCTTGATGAATAATTAACCCAGCCTTATAGATATCGAGCCATAGATCATTTTGGAAAAAGAATCGAAACATTCTGACTTACGGTTTAGGAGTTATGATTAAATTCGTAAAAGTGGTTCGAAACCGAGAATGCGAATTCGTAATTGAAATTGAACTGTGTAAAATAAGTATCACAGTGGCGAATCTTGGTAATTAAATATTAGAGATCATAAGGGTGGTGTGAGAGAAGACCTCGTATTAAAAAGATCATTTTTGGATTTTATAAAAATGTTCGAACCAAGGTTAAGTACGAAAGTACCCCTAAAGAGTATACTTGGATATAACTACGGTAAACCACTTAGCAAACGATCGATAAATCTCGAGGTATAATCTTTCGACTTTAAAACTTTTACAAATCGAATGCTTACCATATGTAAGGGTAATGACATGCTTTATTAACGAACAAGTGTCAGATAATAAAAGCAATAATAAGAGTGAATTATAGGGGTATAACGAAACGACTTGAAAACGTGTTTCGATTTAAGTTAAGTTTATACTTCACCTTTGAAAGGAGTTAAGTGATTAATCCCGAATGCCTTGGCTATTTATAGATCATCAGGCTGACCCGGGACACGCTACCACTACCCCTACCCGTACTCGATATCCAAGCAAGTTTCAAATCCTCCTTTAAGCCTGTTGTTGTGAATATATATATATATATATGTTTCTGTTACAGTACATATGCCATAGCATGCATGCCTACTTTTAAAGTCATATTGATATACTTGTTCCCTGAATTATTGTTGGCTTATAAGCTAGATAGTTATTATATCAGTTATAAGCCGGAAATTACTAAGACCCTTAAGCGAAGGGCATCTGAATCTCATTCTTTGACTATAGACCGGGAGTCGTTATTCCTTGATATATTGATATTATTTTCAGAGGAAAATAACTAAGTAAATATTTTCCATTTATTATCTGGCGAATATTATTGGAATATTCCCTTGAGATGATTTGATAAATATTATTCGGATTATCCATCAGATGTTTATTTATTCGAGTAATATTATATATTTAATATTCATCTAAAGTCGATTAAATATTCGAATATTATTTCGAACTCTCAGTTAAGTTATTTAATTAGAGAATATTCATTCTTATTTACTCGATAAATATTATTTTGAATATTCATTCGAGTTTATTTATTTAATGAATATTATCTTAATATTCATTCGAGCCTTATTTATTTAAATGAATATTCATTCGAATATTCATTCAATCCCTATTTATTTTATAAATATCAGTTGAACATTGATTCGAACTCCAGTTATTCGATAAATATTACTGTGAATATTCCCTTGAGATAAGGAATATTATCTTCGACCTTTATTTAAATTCGATTCAATTATTGAACATAATTTCAAATATTCATTCGATAATCATTTCTTCGATAAATATTATTAAGTTGAATATTCATTATTTATTCAATGAATATTGTCCCAAATATTAAGTCGATAATTATTTCATCAATATGTATCTTTCTTGAGTTGAATATTCACTATTGATTCAATAAATATTATCTATAATGTCCATCTGACGGTTACTCCATCAATAAACATTGTTATTGATTTGAATATTCATTAATTGTTCAATGAATATTATTCTGAATATTTATTCAAAGATTATTCCGAGCAACCCTTTTTCAATATCTATGACTTAATAAATATTCTTGGAATATTTATTTAATTCTTCTAACTCGTTTCAAAGATACTTGGTTTCATTCACATAGTATCATCAACCCTCGAATATTATATAAATTATTTTAGAGTCCTATTATTATTATTATATTATCAAGGAAGGTTCTCAGTGATTCCATTCTCCCTTCGATTCTATTGTAAGGGAACCTTACTTGAGGAATGTTATTTATCTTGTGACTGCCCGGTCATAAATAATTCGTTTCACTCGCAACTTGGTTGCTATTATTCATGGAATTGTGTGTACCCTCTCATCATTCGAGGGGTAGAATGTTGGAACAAGTTGGTATCCATTAACAAGCAACAGCTTGGGAAATATTGGTAAATTTTCCTTTCCACATTAGATACGACTACCTTGTGGAGTCTTATCAACAGGTATCATACCTGGGGAAAAAGGGGAACGAACAATACATTTCAAAATGATGGATGTTAAATGAACTAGGAGACGCGTAAGTGGCCGAGTGGCGCCGGTCCAGCAATAGCCCAACCGTTGGCTTAGGAGTTCCAGAGGGCGGTAGACAAGTAAATCCATCGGAGCTACCTTCTACATGTAGAGAACGACTGATGAGATGCATGACATACGACTGATCCCCGTAAACGTCAGGGCATCTGGCGCGGCAATGCTCCCGTATTAGTTCATCACTCAATGTTGGAAATTTTCTACAACATCATCATAGTTGGCAGAGTTGAAAAGTATTTCAAACTGGAATTGCAATATCTTTCTTGCAAGTTCCTATTTTATGAAAATGATGTTATCTTGCTTATTTTGGCATAGCATATGTTTCCACGCAATATATACCTGTTGAGTTACCTTGTAACTTCATCCTTTATATTAAACTGGCAATATTTTCTCTAATGCATGGCATATGATTTCAAAACATATCTTTGAACTGTCTTATATATTACTGCACAGTTATATATTGTTGGTGGGCTATTGCTCACCCTTGCTTATTTATTATGTCACAACAACAGCTAGGTCACATGGCCCGCGTCAGGCGCACTCGGCGCAAGCAGGTTAGCCGCCCCGCAGGGCTTCCCGTTGATATCATCGCTGCCATTGCTGAGGTAGCATAGATCAGCAGCCTTTGATTACCAGTTTAATTATATGTATCAATAATGATTAATCAACGACAAAAGTCTTAAACTTGTGATGTTATCCTTTTGGCTTGTAATAACTTTTATTCGTAAACCCGTAATGTGAGACTTATTTCAATTTCATCTCTTGGACTATAACTGTGTGTGTGTGAGTGGATATTATTGTGGGGTCACAGTATGTGATTTATTTATTGTAGACTTAAGTGAAGTATCAATCATGGAAAATAAGACCGTAATGACCCGATCCCAGACCCCGGATCTGGGGGTGTTACAAACAACCTTCGTTGGGATAAAAGGTCCATCTCTGATTCTGTCAAGATAATCAGGATCTATTGCTTCCAGATGATGCAACATCTTTACTTCCCATAGAGTATATTCGTTTCTCTTGAGCATAGGAATCTTAGTATTCCCATCCTTGTAACCAGACATGATTGCAGATTTTATGATTATTCGAAATCAACCTGCTCTGAAACCAATTGTTAACTCGAATAACTTGTAGAAGGGGGGTTGAATACAAGTTATATAATCGTGTCTGATTTTTTGCTTGATTAGATAAACAAGAGCAAACGAATAAATCAAACTCTGTTTGTATTAAATAAATCAAATACAAACTCTACCAAAGGTGTACAAATACCTTTAGGAGCTGCTGACAAAATAAATCTCTCTTTCTGTTTGTTTCGAACTTTCGAATACAAACCTTATACAGAGCTACGCACACAAACTCACAATTGCTTCGCACGACCACGACCACTACCTCTTTTTACAATGATATAGAGAGAGTATTTATAATGCTTCCTATCAACTAATAACAGAAAGATAATCTATACATGACAATGTTCTGCCGTCCAATTGATAGTTTCCATCAATAGAAAATTCTTTCCTTCATGTTATCTTCTTGCTTGTTCTTCAAACAACGATCCTGTTTTATAGCACTTGCCAGTTTCTGTAGCATCCTTAATGACATCATCAGTAACACGACTAATATCAGGATTGCACACTGCATCAGTATCTGACCATCCCATCAGTACTTGACTTGCTCTATTAGGATTCGATCTCAGTTCCTGACATGTAGTCTCGATGCACTGTTCCTGACTTAAATTCTACAGATCACTGTCTATTATATATATCCTATACAAAGTGCTAAATCCTTTATAAATCAGGATATACAAGAAGTATAAGTTAAATTCTATTCTTAACATCACAACTCATGAATTATTCCTATCACTAACAGACAAATTTACTGCAAAAAATCAATGTCTCTACTTTTTTTAGATTATATCACACACCTGCGAGTATTCTTATTCCTTCCTCAAACTAAGTATGACTACCGTAGTTGTATATCTACGAAGTGTTTATATATGGCAATTTAAATTCTTAGATTGAGAAAAGTTAATGTTTATGAATGATGCTATTTTTTTATAAGAGTTAATCACTTAATGTATCTACTTTTGCTTTTCTTACTAACAAAAATACTACACACTTATTCACACACACATGCATGTTCTAAATTAAAGCATAAAACTTTTTTCAATTTAATAATTATATTAATATATTTGTTTGTGTGTCGAATACATATTAAGGCACAATTTTTTGGTTGTAAGAGTAGTTATAAAAACCACCCATCTATACTTTACAAAATCATTTTTGTACATTGGTATTCAACTTTAACATAGGTACGCTATAAGCTCAAGTCACGAAATAATATAACCTGCTAAGAGAATAAACTTTACCACTGCTTACTCCCTCAAAAGATGTTCAATTTTAGTCTTTTCTTATATTTTATGAATTTACATAATTGTTGGTGGATCCTAAATATGAATGAATTTCATGCCATAGTTAATGATTGTTACTGCCTATCCGAGAATATATGTTGAATTTATTTTTAATTTTTTGGAAAATAAAAATTTCACTTTACTTTATTGGCAGACCACCAGAACATACGCAAACAAGGCAAACAACGATATGTTATTAATGGGATATGTACTCTTTATAAAGTACTTTATGGTGTATGGCTACAAACTTTTGTTGTCGCATTCGCATTAAAAAAAGTAAGAAAATATATGATAAGCATGATCGTTTGACCCGTGTCATTAACAGTATTTGTAATATTTTTCTAACCTTTAGAACTACACAAATTTAATAATTAAATTAAATTACAATCTAAATAATTAAATTAAATTAAATTTAATAATAAATTGATGAAATAGTAGAGATCAACATTACAATATAAATAATTAAATTTAATCATTTATTTTTTTATGCTTATATATGTTTTTGGTAATTATTTAATATTTTTTAGAATTGTGCATTCGATTCGTAGTACGGATAAAATGCTAGTAAGTGATAAAATGCGTGTTAAACCCTGTCCCAAATATAAAGAAATGAAAAGGACAAAAGGAGAAATTGTTAGAATGTACACTACGACACATACTATAAAATTGATAATGTATACTATTATATAAATTCCGAAATATTGAAAGTTTTGCTACCTGTTTTTTGGTACTAAGTGAATTTACTTATTTATCCTTTATTATAAAATATATATATATATATATGATATCTATACTACTAAAACTTCTAAAATAAATAATAACATAATATAAATTAATGATAAGTAGTCAATTACCTTTTTTCGCATTTAATTTTAATTGAAGATATTACTTTTTATTAACTCCTAAAAACATCAATCGTATCATATCTTCCAATCATTAATATTTTCTTCCAAATTAAAACACGTTACCCTCTTAATTTAAAACTAATCTTATAATCATTAATATATTAAAAGTCTGATTTCGAGTGAGTTTTTGATGGTTTTGATTACATATATGCATAGATTGGTGCATATAAAGATGTTGTGTAAATGTATAGATTAATATAATATCATATTTTTCAATTATTAACAAATATATTAAAAATATTTATACGTTGTTTATAATAAGAAAACATTAGTCGAAACATTAAAAATTTTGAAACTTATTTTTTGGTATATGTTTCTTAGTATATCGTAAATTTACTTATTTAACCTTTATTATAAAGAAAAATATATACAATATCTATAATATTAAAACATCTAAAATAAATAATAACATAATATAATTACGGTAATTAGTCGATTGTGTTTTTCACATTTACTTTTAGTTGAAGATATTACCTTTTATAAACACCTAAAAACATCAATCATATCATATCTTCCAATCATATCATATCTACAAATAATTAATATATACCAAAAAATTTCACATCATATCTTCTAATCATTAACAAAATAAAATAAAAATCTGTATACTACGAATAATGATCATTAGATTTTTAGTAAAAAATCAAAATCGTTAGATCTAATGAATAAATATATTATATTCAAGGTTCGAATCCTATCAACGACATATTTATTTTAAAATTTTATAATATAAGTTTTAAACCATGCATATCATTAATTAAATTTATATTAAATTATTAATATTAAAATTAAAATAAAATATTATAAATAATGATTATATAAAAATATATTTATAATATAAAATAAAAATTGTTACATATAAAAAAAAAATCTGTGTATCGCACGGGTTATAAGCTAATATTAATTATTTATTAAAAGCGTTATGACTTATGCATGTTTGCTTTTTGTACTGCATATTGTAAACAAGATTAGCTCCCGAACCGGTTTTGTTATATTTATTTTAAAATAATATTTATATTTTATAAATAATTTATTTTATGTAAGATTTCAAAAAATAGTTTTGATATATACTTATATTTATGTAAATGATTAAAAGTTTATTTCTTAGTAAGAATATAATTTTTAATTGTTACTTTGAATAATACTACACAAATACTTAAAAATATAAAACAAATTGTTCTAAAAATATAACACAAATGTTTATAGTAGATATTTGTGCAAATAATATTGACGAATGAGGAAAGATATTCATATTACAATGAGAAATGGGAAAGAGAGCGAATTAGCGGAGGAAGTAAAAAAAAAAAAAGAATTAATGGAGGAGAAATTGAGAAAAGAGAGAATTAGTGAAGAGAGAGAATTTGAAGAGAATTAATGGAAAATTAGATTTAATAAAGAGAGAAAATTAGAGGACAATTTATGGAAAATTAGATTTAATTAAAAAAGGACACGTAAGTCATATTGTTGTCATCATCCAGTTAATATGAGGACAAACTAAGCTTGAATGACATTAGCTGTTCTTTATTTTAGTACTCAAGATAGTAGATGCCAACTGCCAAGCATAGATGAAGCTTGTTGAGCTACCGCCTGCCGGGACATGGACTATTGTATGGAGAGCAAACATCATTTTTACTCCACGGCATGCAGTTTTAACCCTTGTTTGACAACAATGATGAGGTGTTTCTAATGTCACCTACTCACCTTCCATTGCTGTTGATTGTGTATTTTCTCCAGTAGGCTCCATGATGATTCAAATAACAAACAATCGGGGACCAATCCAGGAGTTAAATAACTGAGGACTAAAATAAATTAAACTGAAATGTTAAGCAAATTATTGAAAAAATAGTGTATATTATTAAAATTCATTAAAAAATCCATTGGTAATTGAGTTCTTTGTTGAGATAAAAATTAATTTTTTTTAATCGATCAAAATAATAAAAATATGAATTTTTAATAATTTATTGATTCTAAAAATATAATTAGTAATTCATCCAATTATAATTTTTTAAGTTTCTAAAAAACTAATCTATACTAAATTTAACATATTAACTTAAAATTTTAAAAGAATTTGTGACATTTTTAAGTATTTTATAAACTATTGTTTAATAAACTGAGTCGAAATTTTACTTATAATTAGCTTAAAACCCTACGATACATGGATGTTCTTTAATATAATGTAAACTTTTATTTTAATTTGAATTAAAAAAATTTAAGACACAAATTTTGTAGGTTTAAAATATTAAATAATATGATCTGATAATAATTATATATATGTTGTCCGTGATATATTTGGAAAAAATGGATTTTAGTTTGAAAATATTGGAAAGATGAAATGTTTTAACTTAAAAACGTTAGCAGTTTTTATAATATTATTATTTTATTTTACTTAAATAAATTTACCCAAATAGGTTTTATTGCTTAAAAATAGAAAAGGAAACGTATTTTAGCTGAAAAAAGTAATTGTTTATTATCAGCAACTATAATTATAATATTTTATTTTATTAAATAGAATTTCATAGTGTTTTTAGAAAATTTTAGTTAGATAAATATTAAAGATAATATATTTTACGTGAAAAGGGAAATTGATTAGTTATTGAAAAATATAAAAGGTAACATATTTTATCTTAAAAAGAAAATTTATTAGTTATTAGTAAATATAAATAATTAAGTAAAAATAACATGTATCATTAACTAAGGGTAAATAAGTAAAATTAACATATACCGTACCTATCAACCAAACTTTTAATGTTTCGGTTATTATATAATATACATATAATAGTATATATATGCTAAAAAAAGTACCAATATATTGTTATATTGTAATTAAAGATAAAATTAATCAAAACTATTACGTATACATGGTAAAATGGGCCTGGATCCCAAGAATCGAGCCGAAATTCATGGAACCGAATCCGATTTCAAATCCGAACTAAAAAATTTGATAATTATCCGAAAACCAATTTGATCCAATTCGATCCGAAAAATATCCGAACCGAAAATCATCCGAAATACTAGAGCTGATTACGACCGAGAACCGACTAAAACCGAATAAAAAATTATCTGAACCGAATATGACTCGAAATACTTGATCCAATTTAGATCAAGATTCTAAAAATGATGAATTAAGTCGTTGTTATAATTTTAACGGGGTATAACGAATAGGTTGTATACATTTCCTCACATTTCATTCAATATTTATCCATTCATAAGAAAGATGGACATTTAAAATAATTTTACATCACATATATCATAATTATTAAATCATATTTTTTTGAATAAGTACATAATTTATACTCCCTCCGTCCCATTTTATATGAACCTTATTTTTTTTTGGGACGTCCCAAAAAAAATGAACGTATTATACTTACTATTTTTTAACACTACTTTTCACTATTACACCCACTAATTCTTCATTTCATACTCTTTTTTATATTAAATAAACATTATTACACTGTTGACGGAGGAATTTGGTAACAACAAAGTTTGAGGTCTGTCGCCGGAATCAAGATCTATGACGGTGGTTCTTCGCCGAAAAAGTCGCCGGAGTGTGGTGGTTGTGATGAATTGGGAGCTGAGATTGAGAGGGTTCTTGATGGTGGCTCGTAGCTCTTCGCTTTTGTAACGCCCCCAACTTCCGTACAAGGAATTTGGGTCGCCACGTCTTCATCCATCCTCATAGAGCAATACCTGTTCTCAATATATTCTACTACAACAATAAAAGTAATCTCCATGCATCTAACTCCACAGGTTATAGTCTTAGAACTTTCACTTACATTAACCAAAATATTACAATATCAGAGTAACCTCCAGAATCTTAGTACAACGCGTCTCTACAATACACCTTAATATAATACATAACAGTCTCTACAACGCGTCTGCTTTACACTACATAACACTTCTGTCAGCTTATTCTCATATCCGGAACCTTTCTTCTAGCGTGATACGTCCGTTGCAGGACCTTTACCCTTATCACAGTTCGCCGCACTAGTGCCAGTTCTGATTTCCTCTGTTTTATAATATTTAAAAATAGCAAGAATGAGCCAAAAAAAATGCCCAACAAGTTTTATACACCAGAATCATATATATATATATATATATACTCAAAAATATAATTTGGGCTTCAACAATGTACGATTCAAAATCATTTCGAAAATATATTCCTATTTGGATTAACAATAAACAACTGAACCCTTAAACTCTCCCACTTTGGATATTACTCATATAGATATATACTACAAACTTCTTCGAGAAATGACTCCCAAATTTCCTCATCATACTGAAATTTACCCGAAAAAAATTGAGTAAGGATATAATATTCATACTGTAATTAATACCCGCCTATGGTATTAATTACACTGTTGATGGACTATATTCAGGAGATTCTTATCCGCTGGGCTGTAATGGATGATCAATCCATACATTTTTGCAATTTACTACCGGTAGAAGGATGATCCGCCTATCACACCCTAAGCCGCATCCGGGCTTTTATACACCTTTGTTGGGCTGGCCGCCGTACCAGTCTCTTACACTATCTCCAGTCCAGAACCTGGGGTACCAGAGTACACCTGGGCACCTTTAATACTTCTCACCTTAGATGACAAGTATAATTCCACATGTACCTCAATATACTCCTTATCTTAGATGACACGTATAATTCCACGTGCACCTCAATATACTCCTTATCTTAGATGACACGTATAATTCCACGTGCACCTCAACTTATAATAATTATTACCGTTCCGAAACAACGAACGATTACTACTTCCAATAAATCACTCTCCTCTCGAAATATAAGAGGAGAAATATGAATGACTGCTTTGATCATGGATTCGAATAAAATGATCCAGATCAAATCTCTCATTATCTCCAATAATTAACAAGATAATTTTTTTTCAAAACATTTATCTCCCTTCGAGTACGAACAATGTACCTCGATACTTGTCCCAATCATATGGACCAATAACTCTTATACATACTACTATACTTATATACTATCCGGATAACATTCACAACAATAATATATATACATGCATTCAATTGCATCAATATCCGGTATTTGAGTAATGAGATGAAATACTTGCAACTTGTAAGGCAACACTTTGAACAACATATACCATACATTGAAACATATATACTCTGAACAATAGAGTAGGTTTAATATACTTGCCTGGTGCTCCGGAGGTAGTAGGGGCTCGTAGCGGGATCCGACAATCTTCCTTAACACTCTAGGAACTCTAGCAGAGCTTGTCACACCTTGGTAGGGTCTTGGATAGTTTCAACAAAGCCTAAAAGCACATCTTGGCCTCTTCATAATCTTTGTTTTGAGTCCTAGATCATCAAATTTGAAGCTTCCTATATAGGGTTTTGAGCCCTATCTTTCCGCTGGACAGAAACTGTGAAGGCAAGGCAGGTTCGGTTCTTCAACTTGGGGAGGGGATTTGACTAGGCTACACTCCTTTGTTGGCCATGAAATTTTAAACATGTGTTCTCCATACAATGAGGAAGCTATGGTTCAAATTTGGTGATTTTTGAAGTTTTAGATCTTAAGATATAAATTTTTCTTTGAGCTTGGTTCATGGTGGACCAGTTTTGGAGAAATGGTGTTTTTGCTTGCTTTTCTTCTCTCCCTCCAATCTTGACTTGTCCACTCTACTTTTGATGATAATATCTTGATATTATCAGTTGTTATGGCTGTGCTCAATCCCTTGATTCTTGTGCTAGGTGTGTTTAAGAAGCTTGGTTGATATTTGTTTGTCAAAGTGCAAGTTAACCCCTCAAGTTTGCTAAAAATACAAAGCTTCTTAAGGAAGCTTTCCACACTTGTTTTGGTTTCACACTAATGCTCCAAATGTTGCATCCATGCTTGGTTGCTCTCTTGTTTATGTTCCTTAACATGTACTTGATCGATTAAATGTTGCGCTGCTCGGTTATCACTTAATCTCGTTGTTAAAGTTTCACTGTCTCAGTGATTTTCGTTCTAAATTCTCAAATCAAATATAATAAAATTTCTAAAATATTAAATCCTCAAATATAATATCTCATTTCTTGATAATACTGATATATAATTCACTGCCCGGTCCAATATTCCATAAAAATAAACTTTGGATTATCTGAATTCTGATCGCGTTTACATACACTCATTTGCATCACTGATTACTCGTATAACTTCGAAATATCCATTTCCTGTCCCGTACATATGGTAACGTGAAAAATTTCTTAACCCTCAAAATCACTATTCATCCATGCAAACTACTATTCATCTATAAAAAAAATCTCAAGTACGAAAATTTGGGTTATTACAGCTTTCATCCCCCTCAATTTGCCTATGTACCTCTATATTTATAGAGGATCAAGCCCACGTAGTTCTTGGAGTGCAAGAAACTCAATTGGGCTTGGATTGACGAACTAGTTTCCGGAATGTTCTACTATGAGGCCTAACCACAAAGGCCCAAGGCTCGTCCATGAACTTTGGACTTCACAGATAAGGAAACTTCCCCCGTCGAGGACTAGTCCAATCTGCTACCAGCTATTTCCTTATTTCATGGACGCAGGTATAGCCATGGTTTACCCCAAGTGCAGAACGCATCCCTGTCCCCCGAATGAGAAGCACCCACCAGATAGCAGGACAGGTGATCCAGAGCTTTTGGGTGCAAAGTGCAGGATTACTCCAAAGTTCCCCAATGAGAGCGCGCTCATTGGCTACAGGAACAGAGCTCCCAAAGCACACACCAAAAAGTTCCCATCTTTCCACCTTAGGGCGCGCCCTTAGTGTTTAAGATGGGTCCTTATATCCAGGCATACCCCTGGAGGCCTTCTGCGACGGACATCCCCCTCCTGAGATACGACAGGAGGGAATTCTTAAATAATCTTTGTAAAACCTGTTGTTAATTGTCTTCATTCTGCCTTTATGCTTCTCAGGGCGTGCCCTCCACATATAGGAAGTGAGGGTGCGTCCTCCTTCTCCGAATCTTTATCAAAACCCTAATTTATCCTGAAAATCCCCAAATTGAACCCGTATCTGACCCGAATCCATTTTAGAATACCCGAACCGAATTTTGGGCATAACAACTACCCCCCAATTCCATGTAAAATCAAAGATGAAGCATGGAATTTTAATCTAAACGACACCAGAATTTTTGTAGCTCTATTTCTCCAGGGCGCGTCCTCATTCCTTTTATCTTCAAGATTCTATGCGGAGGGCGCGTCCTTAATTTCGTCAATCCAAAATTTTATCTCCTGGACAACTCTAGTTTTAACTTCTTCGTAGAGGAATAACACAAATGCACCACATCTCTAAGCTTACATGAGCTAACTCGGCGTAAGAAACAAGAGATAGTATGCACAAGTGTAAACCTCTCACAGGGCTCGCACTGAAGCTAAATATATTTATATATTTACAGAGGGCGCGCCTTATGATATTAAGGCGTACGGTCCCCTTCAGTTGTCATCCAATGTAATAGTATAATCCCTCTACCTGTGATGAAAGAAGTGTGCTCCTGATCAGGTGCATTCATGGAAATCTGATTATAACCCGAATAAGCGCTCGTGAAACTCAAGAGAACATGGCCTGCTGTTGCATCTTCCAACTGACCAATCCGAGGAAGAGGAAATCTATCATTTGGGCAAGCCTTTGTTCATATCAGTGAAATCTACACAAGTCCTCCATTTCCCATTAGGCTTCATAACAAGAACCGGGTTAACTATCCACCTTGGGTAGTAAGACTCTTTAATCAAGCCAACATTTAACAATCTATCAACTTCTTTCTTCAATGTAATATCTCTTCCTCACTTATCAGACGTCGCTTCTGCCTTATACCCTTCCTGTCAGGATCTATATTCAAGTGATGACACATGACCTTTGGGTCACTGCCCACCATATCATCACGACTCCAAGCAAAAACATCTGAATCTCTAGCATCTGGCAAAACTAAGATTGTATCTTCTGTTGAACTAGTCTTTTCCACCGATTGAGGCATTCTTGAATCAAGATCAAAATCAAAACTTCGAGGGGTCTTCAATCGGTGCCTCATCGATCCTTGGAGGGCGCGTCCTCTTTAAGAGGGAAGTCTTCCTCAACAAGGGTATGTACCAAGCCTTCCAATAACATTCTTCTTCCCACGATTTGCTTACCTCTATTACTAATTGATTTGATATCATCATAATTTTCTTCTTCAAGCTCTTCCATAATCCCTTCTCGAAAGTTATCAAAGACGAGTTATCTGAGGGCGCGCCCTCTGAGTAGACGCTTCCTCATCTTCTGGTTCTTGAATGAAATGATGAACCTAAATTTCTCCCTTGATGTTCATGATTCCTTCATAGCCTCTTTCAATGAGGGCGCACCCTCCATCTCTCTGTCTCCTGAAACCTTCATTTTCTTCAACAAAGGGCGCTCTACTAGGGCATCGTGAACTGACTCCTGACCTAAAACCATGAATTTCATCATCTGAGTCATTGGGAGAGAACCTTCTCTAAGAGTTTCGGTAACTTGATTGCACCCATCATTTTGATAGCTTCTACTAAAAACCATAAATTTATGCATTCTCTGCTACCATGTCTTTGTCTAGAAGCCACACCTTCTTGTAGGTATTGTAATACAGAATATTCCCCGAACTTCCATTGCCCGAATCTAAAGAACACATTCCTCATTTTCAGTACAAGTGATATCTGCACACTACCCCTTGAACAATTTAGGTGGCCTTAACTCCATGCTATTCACATCGGTGAGAGGTATATATTGCCTCTCAAACATATCTTTCCGAAGCATTGTTGCTATTACCCCCCAAGTGATGTCCTCCAAAGATAGTGTGTATACTTCCTTCCTTGACAAATTTCTTCTCCTCAATTTTGTCCTCATCACGGAGGGCGCGCCCAGGATTCTCCTTATGCTTCTTGACTTCTCTGACAATCCAATCGGTCAAGTATCCTTCTTTGATTAGATCTTCAATTTTATCCTTCAGCTGACGACATTCATGAGTATTGTGACTTGTCGACTCATAGTACTCACAGTGCTTTTTCTTATCCTTGCTTTTCCAGGCAGATAGAGGAGCCGTCTTCTTAAAAATCCTTTTATTCTTGTTCATCTCAAAGATGTGTTCAATCGAAGCCGCCAACGGAGTGTAATTATTTGTCCTTTGATCATACGAATACTAGTTGCATTTACGCTGTTAGCGTCGATTCCGGTACGATATACAGGACTTGTAATCTTCCCCTTAGCATTCCCGAAGCTTCTGTCTTCCGATTTTCTACCAAGGATTGCTCCAACATCTTAAAAGATTCAGCCTGTGCAAAAACATCAACCAAAATAGCTGAATCCCTTTCTTGGAGACGCTTCCAGAAATCCGTCTCTACTTGCAAACCAGCTATCAAGAAACTCTTAAGTGTCTCATCGGTTGTTCCTCTAACCAAAGCGGATTCTGCATTGACTCTTTTGAAGTAAGATTGAAGACTTTCTCCTTCTTTCTGCTTGATGTTGGACAGAGTTGTAACGGGAGGAGCATACTTCCACTACGCCATAGATGGCCTATTGCAACCTTTTGGCATGGGTGTTACCACTATGGGTGTTACCATAGCTATGAAAATTTTGACATATCGCAACCTTTTGATTGTGGTGTTACCATAGGTACAAAAGTATGTTACCATAGTTATAAAAGGTGTTACAGTGGCTAACACCATGAGCTGTGTTACCATAGAGTATTCATGAACAAAAATTTTATTTTATTTAAAATTAATGATTTAATAATTATTTGACTTTAAAAGTAATTAATTTTAATAAAATAATTTAAGTTATGTTTGTAAAAATTAATATTCCATGAATAATTAAATTATTTAAATTTCATAATTATTAAAATATTTTTAATAAATTTAGAATAAAAATGTTTTAAAATAAAGCAATATTAAAAAAATATTAAATTTTGATTAAAATTATTAAAAAAATTAGTAGAGAAAATAATAGTTTGTATAAACTATGAATTATTTGAAAATAATAAATTTAATAATTATAATTTAATATCAACAAATTAAAACAAATTTGCAATATTTTATTAAAAACAAAAATAAAATAAAAGTACACGAATTTTGAGATGGGCTGAACGGAAAATGAAAATTGAGAGCGGCAAATCAAAAACTAAGAGCGGCAAAAACAAAAATTTAGTATCAAGGTCAAATAAATCGGGGGAATTGGGGGAAAAAACACTTCTATCACCTCTTTCACTTCTTTCACCTTTCTATTACGGAACTTCTCTCACTCGGCTCTCTCACTAATTCAATTAGGGTTCAAAGATTTAGTTAGAGCCGGGTATGAAGTTTGGTTCAAGAATTCAATTAAGGTTTGCGCTAGGTTAATGAAAGTTTGGTTGAAGAAAGCATGGTTTGTGTTTGAAGGTATTTGATATCAATTTGAGGTATAAATCTCTCTTTGTATGTTTCAATTTGTGTATTTTTAGCTTGGTTTGATGACCTGTCTCTTTCCCCCCTCTGTATCTCTCCCTCTTTCTGTATCTCTCCACCTCTCTCACCCCCCCCTCCCTTTGTCTCTCTCTCTCTCTCTCCCTGTATTTGTCTCTCTATGTATCTTTCCCTCCATCTGTCAACTATGTAGGTGTCTGTTAATAGGTAAAATTGTGTAATAAAAAGGGAAATGAGTTGTGGTTGCTTTGGTGCTTCAACTGGAAATGAAGAAATTGATGGCATAAGCCTGGGAACGGATTCTGGTCTCATGCTATCACATCATCAGATAATCGATTATGGAAGTTTTTATGCGCTCGTTTCTTTTTATTTGCATTTGAGGATACTTAAACTGTCTAAAAACTATTTGTAAATTTTATAAACTTCCAAATCACAGTTCTACACTTATTAGGTTTATTTCCAAGTAGATAGAAGTCATACTTATCCTCTTTTTTGTTTTCTTGGTGTAGGCTGTAGAGCAATGGGTCGTAGACAGGGCTGTTTTACCTATTGAAAATTCCCTCGGGGGAAGCATCCATCGCAACTATGACCTTTTGCTTCGTCACAGTTTACACATTGTTGGGGAGGTGAAATTTGCAGTTCGGCATTGCTTGTTAGCTAATCATGGTGTGCAAGTGGAAGATCTTAGAAGGGTTCTCAGCCATCCACAGGTACAAATTACTACATATATCAATATTTGGTCCACATGATGGTGTGAAATAACATGTGGTGTTTCAGGCGCTTGCTCAGTGTGAACTTACATTAACAAAGTTGGGTGTTGTCAGAGAAGCCGTTGATGACACAGCTGGTGCTGCACAGGTATGGTTTTATGTGATGGTATTATGAGAATAAATTGGTTGCTTTGTGGTGGAACTACACAGTTTTATGAATGTCTTTCACTAATAAAGTTGGTAAAACAGAACCATTACAGACTCAACAAGGACTGATCTATCTACCATTATTGCCAAGCTAGTATTTCATAATTGTGTTTTCTCAAAATTGTATGATGAGTGGTTTGTAATGTGGAGGCAACTTCTAACTATATGCTAGTATTTGGTCTAAAAAGAGTGTTCATTATTTCTGAAAATTGACCTATTGTTTTGATTGATCTGCATGTCAGTTTGTTTCTTTGCATAAACTTAAAGACACGGGTGCAGTTGCTAGTGTGGGGGTAGCAAAGATCTATGATATGAATGTTCTTGCGAAAGATATTCAGGTATGCAATATTATGTTACAAGATAGTAGCTTCTGGTTATCGGTAATAATTATGCAGCAACTATGCAGGATGATTTAGATAACATCACCCGTTTTCTGATACTGGCGAGAGAACCATTTATTCCAGGCATTGATCGGCCATTTAAGGTAATTGCACTAAGATAATTACATTATGTCAACAAAACTAGGAACATAAGTACATGGCTGGTATGGTGTCAATAACTCTAATTACTTTTGTCTTCTTTAAAACTAGGTGGATCAGTATAGCATGGTGAGTTTTGTGCCTCTTGATTTGAGGAAAAAGAAGAGGTAAAACTTTTTGTCTACCACTTCATATGTAGCTTTACATCAAGTTTGTAGTCTTTTACATGGTCATTGTAAATTCTTTTTGGGATATCTATAGTTGATAGCTTTTTGTTGACTTCTAAATAATTCTAATATATCTATAGTCTTTTACTATGTATATATGCTGGCTTCGTCACTGACTGGCTGCTTCAAAATTGGCAGAGCAGACTCGTGTCTCCCAAGAAATGAAGTTCTTGGTGGATATATTTTTGTCTGTAATAATGACACAATAAAGGAGGACTTGAAGCGTCAACTATTTGGTAACATTGTGATTCTCACCTGGACTATGATTCTGACATTATGTTTACATCAGGTTTTAAAGTGCTTGAATCATTTTGTTCAGAATTTCCCAGGACTTATTGAATCTCAATTTATGGGTAAGCTTATGGCTTGAGCTTATCTATATTTTAGGGGTGGCAGCTTCACTAAGCCATAAGAGTAATATATGCCAGGATATAATATGTTGTTTCATGAATTATAGGGTCAATATGGCAGACATTTGTGTCCTCACTTAGAGTGTATGAGCGATCAGCCCTTGATGGTTCCTATGATGGGCGGTATAACTCTGATGGTGCTGAGAAAAACCTTGTGTCATTCATTATCCAGGTAGGTCAATTTATTCATGATTTTTATCTTTTTTTGGTCATAGTAGCTACCTCATGATAAATAAATCTGTTAAAGGTTATACTATAGCACATTAAAATTAGAAATTTTAATTTTTTCTAGCATTTACAAATTACATATGACGTTATATGCTCCTGCCATTTAGCCAGCAAATTTACAGTGTTAAGCTTGGTTTTGGCTGTTAGCAACCAACAATTGTTTCTGTGTTTTGTTCTAATAGCGTCGAGTATCGTATCATGCAGTTATTTGAGTTCCTCTTGACTATTGTGGGTAGTCCAAGATTTATTAAGATACGTCTCTGATTTTTTTTAAAAGGACTGATAGTTCAGTGTTTTTCTTCTCATATTTGTATTTTAGGCCTATACATGTGGCAATGTTCATGGCATATATTGTCTAGGTTTTTGGAGATAATATCAGTGAGTTAGTGTATTACACTATAGCTTTTCTCCAAATGACTGAGCAACAGGTATAAATCTTATATTTATACCATTGTTGTTTTCATCAAATATGTGGTTATTAAGTGGAAGTGAATTATTGCAGTTGAGTAATGCATATTTAATTGTTAATTTGCAAGTCTGTAGCAGTTTCTATCTTTATAGAGAGGTAGTGTAATCTAAGATGATTGCACTTTTACACACTTCGATACTTAATAATCAGGACTAGTGAAATGTTTATATATTTCTCGTTTACACATTGGTTTAGACACAAAGTGAAGAACTGGAATGTGCATTACGGGAGCAAGCTGCTGCTGTTGATGGATCAGGAAGCAACAAAGCATTCGAAACTAACGCGAATAACAGTATGGCCCATGATACAACTACCGCAAATAGCTCAACAATTGTTCTAAACAGTGAATTTACCCCTTATGTAGCATTGTTCAACATAGTATGTGTACTTGATCTTAGATTGTGTGAGTGGGTGACTGATTACAACTACAATTGACACGCTTCTGTTAATTGTCTTGTACAGGAAGTCATTTAGTTTTATCTCCATGAATATTCAAATTCATTTTGTATTTTGGAACAATTATTTGAAAAAATAGGACCAATAACTGAGGTACGTTAATGTTATAAGTGTCGCTTTTTCTGTTTGCGGAGCCTTGAGTGGTCACAAGAAGCAGGGACAGATTATATGAATGTTTTTGCAAGGAATAGCTCTCAACATATGCTTTTTGTTAGTGGATGTTGTGCTACTCTGATGGTGTTGAGAAAAGCCTCGTGTCATTCATTATCCAGGTAGGTCATTTTCTTAGTGTTCATATCTTTTGTAGTAGAAATTTTGAATTCTGAAATCTGAATGCCAGAGTCTCACATGGGCTTGGTCATCTTGGTGTATGTACTTTATTTCTCTGCAATTTCGCAACTGCATGAATTAGTTGTACGACTGGCCTTTGTACAGTTATAGAACTTTGCAGTATTCAGATTTGTATTGTCAGCGGTAGGAAGTACAAAAACATTATGTCTTGCCTTACTCTTTTGATGACATTGCGTACACACACTAATAAACTGCTACGTTTCAGGCAACACATGCAGATTTCAAGAAGGCCAAAGACAAGGTCATGCAGATTTTCAACGTCCTATACGCCTATACCTATAGCGTCTCGGAGACGATGCAACTAAAAGATGGATCAAAGACTTCACATACATGGAAGCTGATTTTTATTTTTTTGTGTTTGTTATATCGGTAGAATTGTAAAGTTAGTATACATTCGTCAGATAAATGTTCTTGTCCATTCGTCAGATAAATGTTGTTGGTGAATTAAATTAGGACGTGAATTGTTGTTAATTTGTTTTATGGAAATTCAATATTCTGTTGGTGCATTTTTATTTTGTTACATTTATGGTGTTACAATAGGTAAAATGTGTGTTGCAACAGGGGTGTTGCAGTAGGTGATATTAGGTGTTACAATAGGTAATATTAGGTATTACAATAGGCCTTGCACAGTGAGTAGGTGGGCCCCACAGTAGGTCCAAAAAGTGGGCCGCACATGTGGACCCAAATGTACGTGGATCCCACGTGTGGGCCCCATAATACTAGGCAAATTTGTATCATCTATTGTAACACACAAACTATGTTACTATAGAGTGTTTAAGATGTTGCTATAGAGGTTTTTGGTAACCACATTTGCTATGTTACCTTAGGCTGTGTTTTGATGTTACCTTAGATACCTGTAGTTACTGCTGAGAACCTAACACAGCTGAGGTGTTACCATAGCCCTATTTTGGCCTATGGTAACTTCAAAATGGGGTCTATGGTAACACAGTTTGGGGGTTGCTATAGGCCATCTATGGCGTAGTGTTCATTGTTGCTTGGAACTTGGCTAAGAACAAAGTCCTCATCGTCTCCCAATAGGTAATCAATCCAGATCCAAGCTTTTGAAACCATTGCTAAGCATTCTCACTGAAAGTTGTTGCTAGCAGACGACATCTAGCCAAGTCAGTTACTTGGTAAACATCCATCTCAATATCAAAGCATCCTAAGAACTCCACAAGGTCTGCATTTTCATGAAAACATAGATCATTGGTCATAGATTTATATCCTGTAGGGAGTTGTGCCTCTCTAACCTCTGTTGAAAATGGAGAAGGAGTTTGTGTCGTAGTAGATATCCTTCCTCTATCCAAGTGAAAAAGAAGCCTCTTCAAGTCGATTAAAGATGCCCACACTTGAGTATAAGTTGAGTACCCCCCAGGGGTAGAGGTTGAGCCGTTGTCTGAGCATTTCCTGGAACTCCGGCATGAAGTTGTGTGAGAATTACCTCTTGAGTATAAGTTTGTTTCTTTTGACCTTGAGCTTGTGGATTTCCTTCAATCTGTGGATTCCCTTGAGGTCGTGGATTTCCCTGAGAAACTCCTTGATGCTTTACTTTAGAAGGAGGGCACGTCCTCGACCTCACTTCACTAGAAGTACTTGAAGAAATTTGAGTGATGCGAGGAGCTCTACCTCCTGAAGGCGCGTCCTCTTTATTGTGAAGTCACCTCTCTCCTTGATACTTCTTCATCCTCTAATCTTCATTGTCTCAGCTACTTCTTCTTCTAGCATCACCTTGAGGAGGGGCTTGTTCATATCCAAGGGGCCACGACCTGTGATCAGGGGGCGCGCGCTGTGGATCACGGGGCCTCGATTCCAAGTGCTTTTCCTTCTTCTGATGCTCAAGGAGTACCATTCTTAAATTGTCGTCATTAAGCCTTACACCTAGGCGTTCCTTCAAGCTAGCAAAATCTCTATTTTCCATATCAAGCCTCTCTTTGTCACGTTAGATTTCGCTGAGGGCGCACCCTGACCAATGTGGGTGAGGGGGCGCCTTCTCCTGAACAGCCGACATTCTACAATGATGAACTTCTCCATTAGGATGTTCAACAACAGGGGCTCATTCTTCAAAATAATCCATCCTTCAAGGAGTCACCAGTTGAAACCTCCAATCTTGCACATCCTCCCCTCCTCAAGAGCTTCCTTTGACCAAGATACTATCAAGTGGATTGATGACTTCAGAGTTCAGGAAGCTGCAACCATCAAATCTAAGAGGATTGCACTGGGGCTTCAAAAGGCTGTTGAGATGAAGGGCGCATTCTCAAAAGTGGGAAGACTTTTGCGATCGGCCGAAATCCCAACTCCACCTACTAAAGACAATGGTGAGAGCAATTCTTACTCAAACATGGAGGAGACTTCTACCAAGGCAAATGCTTTTAATCCTCCAACAGACCCCGTGCATGGCGCGTCCTACCGACACAATCTTGCATTCTCGAAAAAGTTGAAAATTTCACTCAACTAAGACTAGGGAAAGTGTACATGGACTACCCCCCTAGACTAGGAGGTAATTAATTTACCTTGTAGTCTACTATTCAGGCATCACCCTACTTCGATCAATTACTGGTATAACGAGGAACCAGAGCATCATCCTATTGATAGTGGGGTCATAAACCTCACCCTAAAACGTTTTATAAAACGGTAGTGAGCAGAGCACTCTCCGGTCACGAGCTATTCCAAATCTCATCCCATGAAGGGGCATCTCAATGTGAGGCATCTCACTATGAGGCATCCTATGAAGGGCATCTCACGAAGAGGCATCTCACTAGGAGGCATCCATTAAAGGGCATCTCACGAAGAGGCATCTCACTAGGAGGCATCCATTAAAGGGGAGGTGCATCAGTACTACCCCCCAGTGTCAGTATATCATTCCTTGAAGATCATCTCTTAATGAGGCATCCCAAGAGGGTAATTTTAAGAGAGAGCCATTGGAGTTGCTGAGGACGCACCCTGTTACTTAGGGTGCGCCCTATGAGGACGAGGGCAATGACAATGTCTCTTCTAGTCCGGATGAATGTCATTCTTGTGTAGAGGGGCTCGCTCATGACCTTGGGGCCTCAACCTGCCTATCAGGGGGCACACTCTAAGATTCATGGGGCCGCACATTAATACAATTTTCTTCAAGCAAAAGATATTCCATGGATCGTTGCGATCATACTTGCAGACGAAGCCACAACATGAGGTTGATAAGCCAGGGTGCGCACTGATGCCTATTGTAATAACTCGAATTTTCAGAAAATGATTTTAGTATTATTTTAAGAATATTAATGTTTTCCTAAAATGAGGAGGAAATTTTTTTATTTTATTTTATTGTTCATTATTCCAGTTCAAGGAATTTCAAAAGCGAATTATTTAATTATTGTCTGGTTCAGTGTAATTATGAACTATATAATGTGATTATTGTTGGAAGGTGGAATGTATGTGAAGTTGTGTTTATGTGTTTATATGATGATATGTGTGAGCTGTGAAGGCTGATGTATTTTATTTATATTTTTGAGGATTTAAATATATTTAAATCATGCATTTTGATCCTCTGTTAATTTTATAAAATTATCGGAGGAATTAAAAATCATGAAATCTTTTGTAATATTATCTTTATAATATTATTTAGTTTTTAAAATGGTTGGGTGAATTAATTTGGATGTTTCAGTATTTTAAAATGATTTTAAGAGTTTTATTGTATTTAAAGGATCAAAACTTTGAAAATTCATATTTAATTCATTTTTGATCCGAAAAATATTTTAAAAATATGTGGGTGTTCATAATTTTATACTCTTCATTTTAAAAATGAAAAGTTTAATTTTCCCAATTTTCTATGTAATTTCGATTTATAAAAGATGTGTATTAGTTTTTACAAGAATGAGTAGTGTTTTATTTGGGCTCGGAGTTAAGTGTTAGTAGTAATATAAGTATATTGGGCCAAGCCCAATAAGACAAAACACACACAAACACCACAGATTGTAAATCGGGGAAAGAGAAAGTGGAAAGAGGGGAGAAATTAGGGTTTGTAATTGAAATTGGGGGTTTGGAATTAAAACAATTAGAGTGATATATACATACATATATACGTGTGTAAGTGTGTGCTAGTGTGTGTGTGCAGATCCATTCGTGTGCGTGTGTGGGTATACACGCGTGTGTGTATCGGTGTTGGAGGAGCTCGACTGAACGGAGAAGGGAGGCGTGCGGTGGCTCCGGGCGGCGGAGGGGCGGCGCAGCCGCGAGTGTTGGTAGCAGCAGGCGCGAGGAGGAAGAAGAGAGAGAGAGAGAGAGAGAGAGAGAGAGAGAGAGAGAGAGAGAGAGAGAGAGAGAGAGAGAAGGAGAGAGATGGTGGAAATGGATTTTCCGACGGATCGAATCGGAACCGAAATGGTATAATTTCGTGTCTACCTATTTAAATTCCGTATTTTAAATTATTTAATTGTTTTAATTTAGTTAGTTGTAAATTATGAGATGTATGTGTTAATTTTGATAATTAGTGTATATTGAATTTGGAGAATATGGTTGTGATTTAATTAGTTAAATTGTGAGTTAATGTGTTAATTTTAGTAGTTAGATTAAATTCCGAGATTTAATTCGGAGAGTATATATTTGTTAATTGCAATTAGTGGTATTGATTGCGAGTTTATGTGTTAATTGTTAATTGCTAAGTGTAATGGTTGGGATTAGTTGTGGTCGTTAGTGGGTAATTATGAGTTGTCGGATAATATGTGAGTTGGCTAAACTGTAAATGCTATGTGCTAAATGGTATGAATTGAGTCATAGTAATTGAGAGTTTTATTAGCTATAAATGGTTATATGCTAAATGTTATAAATCAAGTCTTAGTATTTGTTGAATGTATAATCGTCAATTACTTGGTGTTGGTAAGTATGGGAATACGTGATACATGTTAAATGTTAGAATTTTATAATAATTAGAATTGTGCTAGGGGTTATGAGAAGATCACAAGTTTTTAAATGTCAATATTTAAAGGACTTGTGTAATTCTTTTCGACTAATCCCTAGGGCTTACGAATATCCATGATTAGCTATCACGAGTATAATTAATATACTTAAGTGATGTGATCATTGATATAGCGTAAGTAATAGTTAGTGCTAGGGGTTGTTCCCTAGGGCTTACGAACATCAATGATTGGTTGTCACGTGTATCATTAAAATGCGTGAGAAATACGATCATTGGTGTAGCGTAAGTAGTAGTGTTAATTATTATGTGCTAGGTGCCGCATGTCTGGGCGGGTACTTTTCTGTACTTGTTTAATTTTATGTTGTTGCAATTGAGGCAACTTGATTTTCCTTGGATTGGTTGAATTGAAAAAAACAGGGTTGAATTGCTTTGGAGGGGCTGTGCCCATAGTCCGATAAACGAATACTACATGCCGAAATTTTCTAAAAATCCCCTGCATTTTAATTTATTTAACTTATTTGATTTCAAGGGTTTAAAGGTATGATTTGGGTGTTAACTGTTTTTGTGTATATGTGTTAAGTGAATTAATTCGAGGGTAATTGTTGTCTCGAGGATTTATGTGCTAAGTGATTTAATTCAAGGATTTATGTGTTTCGGGGATTAAATGCGTTTTGAGGATTATTTATAAACTTAGTTTTGTCATAGAATGACACTAGTATTATAATTGTATATGTTAAGTGAAGTTGACTAAATGTGTTATGTGAATTAATTGGTATTTGAGTAGTCAGTTATAGGGATAACAACTATAGTACGACTTTAGGTGACTCAGTGGTAATTCTGAGTTGGGTCTACTCGAGATACGAGGTTGGACTGACGCGTACTCGTAACAATTACAGTACCATTAGGGCGTGATCAAGTGGAGCAGCGTGTATCAAAAAGGAAGGATCGAGGTGTCGTGTAAAGTTCATGGAACTGCTTGGGCGAAACGCCAAGGATTTATTCGCGGTGTTCCGTTTGGTGCTAAGGACCAGAGGCAAGTTTATTTATACATACTCTATCGTTCAGAGTATATTTATTTTGAAATATATGAAATGTGTGAAATAAGACTTCAGTCCATAATTTCAAGATTTCTTTATCCTTACTTTGAAAATTATATATCTTCATAGTATAATGATTTCATGGAATATACATGTGTGATCTTATTGTTAATATATCGTTAATGAATTATTTTCCCAGTGAAACGGGAATTACAGAGAGATAGATATGATTATGAATATGGATATACTATAAGGAGTAAAGTGATATGGTAAGGAATGGTATCAGTTGTTATTATGGTTATTTTTATGATATTATGGTATCAGTTGTTATCTAGAGTTATGTTATAATATTACAGTTATGTGTAAATTGAGGATGTTTGAGTTCTAAACTCTTTCAGACGTTATTAATAAATATTTTGTTATATAAGGGGACAAAGGTTGATGTCTACAGATTTTCTTAAAAGGGACTTACATGTAAAGTATTTTAGTTGGTGTATTTTAAAGGTATTGGTATATGAATGGAAAAGTGGAAGGGATTATCTTGAGAGGTATATTTTCGAAAACCCGGACAAAGGTTTTAGAAAGAATTTCGCAATAATTAACCTAATGGCAACATCACCAATAAACTAGTGTTTATTTAATTATTAGATACCTCTCGAAGCATCTACTAATTAAATAAACCTTATTCGTCTAATTAAATTTATTTAATTAGATGAATATTATTTTTAAAATGTTTTCTTAAAATCGCTTTGTTCCGGAATAATAATAAAGATGTTTCGACGGATATAAATGAGACATTTTTGGTTAAAAATGTCTGGAATGATATTGATAAATGTTATTTTAATGGTTATTTAATTCAATGAATATTAATTATAATATTCATTTTAAAAGGGATTATTGAATAGTTATTCTTTAGATATTCTAAGTGTTCTAAGGGTGATTAAATATTGTTAAAAGGGTGTTTAAGGAATTTCATAGTGAACTGAATGTAAGTCTTGAATTGATACACTGATGATATATCTTTATAAATGTTTTCAAATGGTTATAATGTGAAATGGAAATGGAAATGTGAAATGTGAAATGGAAATGGAAATGTGAAATGTGAAATGTGAAATGGAAATGGAAATTGAAATGGAAAAATGTGGAATGGTATTTGTATAAATGGAATAATGATTGACAAAGGGGGATTGCAATAAAACTTGCGTAAGAGGCTGTGTCAGGGCTGTGTGCGACACAGTCTAGCATTCATTATTTTATTACGGCACGAAGATGCCAAGGGAGGATGTTAGCAGGTGGCCTTCCTCCAGGAGGATGTTAGCAGGTGGCCTTCCTCCAGGGTTGATTACCAGGTAGGGATCATCCCTTCTACTAGTAGTAAACAGAGAGCGGATACGGTCAGGCGACTGATCATCGTCCTACGTATCTGGCGCCAGCAGATATCCCCAAAAGATTAAAAGAAAGAATTGAGAATGGTTTTCAGATTTCTATACTGAAAACAGAAAAATGATATGAAATGATGGAATTATTGTTACAGATGAAGAGAAACTGATTTTTTATATTAAAATATATAATTGTTGCATAAGAATGAAATGAGAAGATGATAGTGAGAGATTTGTTAAGTATTTATATTATCTTGTTATAGCAGAGAAACTGATATTATATTATTGGAAGAGAAATTGATATTATATTATCAATAAGTAAGCGATTTCATATTGAATAACCAGCAAGCTTATGTTGGTGTATTACTGCGCAAACAAGATGTGGCTATTTAATTACCGTGTAACGACATCTTTTATATTATGTTGGTACATTGTTCAGTTGATATTATTTTCAAACATTATACTTTCCCTATAGAATTTCGTGGTTATAAATGTTTCAATAATGATATTAAGTATCGGTTGAATGTTGGAAACCCATGCACCTGATGGGATATTTTGTTAAACTCTAGTAATAACTTGCTGAGCAATTCTTTCGCTCATACTTGCTTGTTTTCAAATATTAACTTTTCAGTGGAAGGTAGCCGGACGAGGTTATCTGCATGGCTTAGATGAAGCGGGCAGCGTGCCCTTATGAAGACGATATGATCTAGAAAGTTTATATCTGGAGTAAGTTATATGTAAGTATACTGATGTGTAATATATATGTTACTTTGCGCAAAATAGTATTAGTTGATGGTGTGCTTCTCAACGAAGTCATACTAGTAGTAAGGAGTTGATTCTTGTTTCTAGCCCTATAACCTAAAAGATGCTTGGTGGTTGGGGTCTCAAATGTTGTAACTCAATTATTAATGGCTACAGATGGTTTAATGTGGTTAAACAGGTGATTTGTTATTAAGGATTTCCGCGTGACGACCAAATCCCTGACCCCGGATTTGGGGGCGTTACAGTTTGGTATCAGAGCTGAGGTTATAGTAAACTAGAAACGAGAGTGAGTAGGAGTGTGTATAATTATGTGAGAACGTCGGAGCTCATGTAGAGTTCATGTTGGACTACCGGGTGTAGTGCCAATGATTAAGTTAAGATTTGAATGCAATGTTGAAGGATATGTTGAGATAGAACTCCCTGCGATTATTAATGTTAATGATTGAATCCTTAGTGACTATTACGAGTCGACGATGACTTAAGTTATCTAGCACCTTAGGGTGTGCATGGGAAAGAACAGCTCCGGGATCGAACGATTATCCGTCAGAGGAGCCGACATAGAAGGCATCCGTGGAGACCTTGGCAATATCCCCGTTGGTGAATCTTTTTGATTACCTTCTTAATCTATGAATTATTTGACATATCTCTAAGAGAGAATTGTGATAAGGATATATTTCCTCTTCGAAGTTATTTTTATACTTGTGTTAAGTCATATTTGGTTTGAATTGTGCCAAGGGCTTTCATTATACTTACCTTCAGGTTTTCGAAGCCCTATCAAATGATATTATTTCAAACTTCCACTTTTCTTCAATAGTGGATAATTCAATGGTGATATAGCACCACTTGCTTGTTGAATACCAGTATCTTTCTATTTATCAATTTCTTTGGAAATCGCGCCTTGGAAATTGTTCGATTTTAATCCAAGGTGTCCCTTTGATAATTAATTGTCAGAAGATGATTATTATTGACTTGACTTTGAATTTCTTTCATAATTCTCAACTTCCACTGAGACGAGCAACCCTATACATATAGGGGCCACAAGGACTATCTGTCTGTGTGATAGAAGTCTGATGGGACGCCATCACTTGTGAGTTGTGAAATACAAGAAGGCTAATTACCTTTAGTTATGTCTTATCAGAGACACACAACGTGAGTTCTTACGATAGTATTGATCTCTCAGTAAATTCTCTTATTTCCAAGAAGGTTTGTTTCAAAACTCATAATCTTATGGTCACCAGTGGGTGACATTTGTCTTGATATGACAGCTATCTTTTCAAAGCTCCATGATTCTTGTTATCTCTAATAAATTTCAAGGGGATGCCAACCAGGTCGGTCAAGTCGAAATTCGCTGATAGAAATTAAATTCGAGCGGAATCGCCAAGAGTAGGAGCGAATCCCAAACCGAATAGAATATCAGTGGCGTATCGATAGAATTAGTTCGCTCTCTCTCAAGGATGTTATGATTAATGTAATGAGTGCAATCTCTCTCTCAAGAGTGTTATGTTAAGGGGATCAGTGAACTCTCTCTCAAGGATAGTATGATAATGAAAGTTGGTCAAGATATATGTGTGAAAGGAATAATGATGGGGTTGTGAGACTCCAGTGATAACTGTGTCAAGTATGGATTCTATGGTTGAACTAAGGTTTCGGAGGAGTTGTTTACGAAGGGACACTATCTCCGGTATTGTAGAATAAGAGTTGATGATGAAGGAGTTAAGGAATCCCAGTAGTGGCCTTAGCTGATTCCGTGGACGGAATCCTTTTAAGGGGGGTAGATTGTAATAACTCGAATTTTCAGAAAATGATTTTAGTATTATTTTAAGAATATTAATGTTTTCCTAAAATGAGGAGGAAATTTTTTTATTTTATTTTATTGTTCATTATTCCAGTTCAAGGAATTTCAAAAGCGAATTATTTAATTATTGTCTGGTTCAGTGTAATTATGAACTATATTATGTGATTATTGTTGGAAGGTGGAATGTATGTGAAGTTGTGTTTATGTGTTTATAAGATGATTTGTGTGAGCTGTGAAGGCTGATGTATTTTATTTATATTTTTGAGGATTTAAATATATTTAAATCATGCATTTTGATCCTCTGTTAATTTTATAAAATTATCGGAGGAATTAAAAATCATGAAATCTTTTGTAATATTATCTTTATAATATTATTTAGTTTCTAAAATGGTTGGGTGAATTAATTTGGATGTTTCAGTATTTTAAAATGATTTTAAGAGTTTTATTGTATTTAAAGGATCAAAACTTTGAAAATTCATATTTAATTCATTTTTGATCCGAAAAATATTTAAAAAATATGTGGGTGTTCACAATTTTATACTCTTCATTTTAAAAATGAAAAGTTTAATTTTCCCAATTTTCTATGTAATTTCGATTTATAAAAGATGTGTATTAGTTTTTACAAGAATGAGTAGTGTTTTATTTGGGCTCGGAGTTAAGTGTTAGTAGTAATATAAGTATATTGGGCCAAGCCCAATAACACAAAACACACACAAACACCATAGATTGTAAATCGGGGAAAGAGAAAGTGGAAAGAGGGGAGAAATTAGGGTTTGTAATTGAAATTGGGGGTTTGGAATTAAAACAATTAGAGTGATATATACATACATATATACGTGTGTAAGTGTGTGCTAGTGTGTGTGTGCAGATCCATTCGTGTGCGTGTGTGGGTATACACGCGTGTGTGTATCGGTGTTGGAGGAGCTCGACTGAACGGAGAAGGGAGGCGTGCGGTGGCTCCGGGCGGCGGAGGGGCGGCGCAGCCGCGAGTGTTGGTAGCAGCAGGCGCGAGGAGGAAGAAGAGAGAGAGAGAGAGAGAGAGAGAGAGAGAGAGAGAGAGAGAAAGGAGAGAGATGGTGGAAATGTATTTTCCGACGGATCGAATCGGAACCGAAATGGTATAATTTCGTGTCTACCTATTTAAATTCCGTATTTTAAATTATTTAATTGTTTTAATTTAGTTAGTTGTAAATTATGAGATGTATGTGTTAATTTTGATAATTAGTGTATATTGAATTTGGAGAATATGGTTGTGATTTAATTAGTTAAATTGTGAGTTAATGTGTTAATTTTAGTAGTTAGATTAAATTCCGAGATTTAATTCGGAGAGTATATATTTGTTAATTGCAATTAGTGGTATTGATTGCGAGTTTATGTGTTAATTGTTAATTGCTAAGTGTAATGGTTGGGATTAGTTGTGGTCGTTAGTGGGTAATTATGAGTTGTCGGATAATATGTGAGTTGGCTAAACTGTAAATGCTATGTGCTAAATGGTATGAATTGAGTCATAGTAATTGAGAGTTTTATTAGCTATAAATGGTTATATGCTAAATGTTATAAATCAAGTCTTAGTATTTGTTGAATGTATAATCGTCAATTACTTGGTGTTGGTAAGTATGGGAATACGTGATACATGTTAAATGTTAGAATTTTATAATAATTAGAATTGTGCTAGGGGTTATGAGAAGATCACAAGTTTTTAAATGTCAATATTTAAAGGACTTGTGTAATTCTTTTCGACTAATCCCTAGGGCTTACGAATATCCATGATTAGCTATCACGAGTATAATTAATATACTTAAGTGATGTGATCATTGATATAGCGTAAGTAATAGTTAGTGCTAGGGGTTGTTCCCTAGGGCTTACGAACATCAATGATTGGTTGTCACGTGTATCATTAAAATGCGTGAGAAATACGATCATTGGTGTAGCGTAAGTAGTAGTGTTAATTATTATGTGCTAGGTGCCGCATGTCTGGGCGGGTACTTTTCTGTACTTGTTTAATTTTATGTTGTTGCAATTGAGGCAACTTGATATTCCTTGGATTGGTTGAATTGAAAAAAACAGGGTTGAATTGCTTTGGAGGGGCTGTGCCCATAGTCCGATAAACGAATACTACATGCCGAAATTTTCTAAAAATCCCCTGCATTTTAATTTATTTAACTTATTTGATTTCAAGGGTTTAAAGGTATGATTTGGGTGTTAACTGTTTTTGTGTATATGTGTTAAGTGAATTAATTCGAGGGTAATTGTTGTCTCGAGGATTTATGTGCTAAGTGATTTAATTCAAGGATTTATGTGTTTCGGGGATTAAATGCGTTTTGAGGATTATTTATACACTTAGTTTTGTCATAGAATGACACTAGTATTATAATTGTATATGTTAAGTGAAGTTGACTAAATGTGTTATGTGAATTAATTGGTATTTGAGTAGTCAGTTATAGGGATAACAACTATAGTACGACTTTAGGTGACTCAGTGGTAATTCTGAGTTGGGTCTACTCGAGATACGAGGTTGGACTGACGCGTACTCGTAACAATTACAGTACCATTAGGGCGTGATCAAGTGGAGCAGCGTGTATCAAAAAGGAAGGATCGAGGTGTCGTGTAAAGTTCATGGAACTGCTTGGGCGAAACGCCAAGGATTTATTCGCGGTGTTCCGTTTGGTGCTAAGGACCAGAGGCAAGTTTATTTATACATACTCTATCGTTCAGAGTATATTTATTTTGAAATATATGAAATGTGTGAAATAAGACTTCAGTCCATAATTTCAAGATTTCTTTATCCTTACTTTGAAAATTATATATCTTCATAGTATAATGATTTCATGGAATATACATGTGTGATCTTATTGTTAATATATCGTTAATGAATTATTTTCCCAGTGAAACGGGAATTACAGAGAGATAGATATGATTATGAATATGGATATACTATAAGGAGTAAAGTGATATGGTAAGGAATGGTATCAGTTGTTATTATGGTTATTTTTATGATATTATGGTATCAGTTGTTATCTAGAGTTATGTTATAATATTACAGTTATGTGTAAATTGAGGATGTTTGAGTTCTAAACTCTTTCAGACGTTATTAATAAATATTTTGTTATATAAGGGGACAAAGGTTGATGTCTACAGATTTTCTTAAAAGGGACTTACATGTAAAGTATTTTAGTTGGTGTATTTTAAAGGTATTGGTATATGAATGGAAAAGTGGAAGGGATTATCTTGAGATGTATATTTTCGAAAACCCGGACAAAGTTTTTAGAAAGAATTTCGCAATAATTAACCTAATGGCAACATCACCAATAAACTAGTGTTTATTTAATTATTAGATACCTCTCGAAGCATCTACTAATTAAATAAACCTTATTCGTCTAATTAAATTTATTTAATTAGATGAATATTATTTTTAAAATGTTTTCTTAAAATCGCTTTGTTCCGGAATAATAATAAAGATGTTTCGACGGATATAAATGAGACATTTTTGGTTAAAAATGTCTGGAATGATACTGATAAATGTTATTTTAATGGTTATTTAATTCAATGAATATTAATTATAATATTCATTTTAAAAGGGATTATTGAATAGTTATTCTTTAGATATTCTAAGTGTTCTAAGGGTGATTAAATATTGTTAAAAGGGTGTTTAAGGAATTTCATAGTGAACTGAATGTACGTCTTGAATTGATACACTGATGATATATCTTTATAAATGTTTTCAAATGGTTATAATGTGAAATGGAAATGGAAATGTGAAATGTGAAATGGAAATGGAAATGTGAAATGTGAAATGTGAAATGGAAATGGAAATTGAAATGGAAAAATGTGGAATGGTATTTGTATAAATGAAATAATGATTGACAAAGGGGGATTGCAATAAAACTTGCGTAAGAGGCTGTGTCAGGGCTATGTGCGACACAGTCCAGCATTCATTATTTTATTACGGCACGAAGATGCCAAGGGAGGATGTTAGCAGGTGGCCTTCCTCCAGGAGGATGTTAGCAGGTGGCCTTCCTCCAGGGTTGATTACCAGGTAGGGATCATCCCTTCTACTAGTAGTAAACAGAGAGCGGATACGGTCAGGCGACTGATCATCGTCCTACGTATCTGGCGCCAGCAGATATCCCCAAAAGATTAAAAGAAAAAATTGAGAATGGTTTTCAGATTTCTATACTGAAAACAGAAAAATGATATGAAATGATGGAATTATTGTTACAGATGAAGAGAAAATGATTTTTTATATTAAAATATATAATTATTGCATAAGAAGGAAATGAGAAGATGATAGTGAGAGATTTGTTCAAGTATTTATATTATCTTGTTATAGCAGAGAAATTGATATTATATTATTGGAAGAGAAATTGATATTATATTATCAATAAGTAAGCGATTTCATATTGAATAACCAGCAAGCTTATGTTGGTGTATTACTGCGCAAACAAGATGTGGCTATTTAATTACCTTGTAACGACATCTTTTATATTATGTTGGTACATTGTTCAGTTGATATTATTTTCAAACATTATACTTTCCCTATAGAATTTCGTGGTTATAAATGTTTCAAGAATGATATTAAGTATCGGTTGAATGTTGGAAACCCATGCACCTGATGGGATATTTTGTTAAACTCTAGTAATAACTTGCTGAGCAATTCTTTCGCTCATACTTGCGTGTTTTCAAATATTAACTTTTCAGTGGAAGGTAGCCGGACGAGGTTATCTGCATGGCTTAGATGAAGCGGGCAGCGTGCCCTTATGAAGACGATATGATCTAGAAAGTTTATATCTGGAGTAAGTTATATGTAAGTATACTGATGTGTAATATATATGTTACTTTGCGCAAAATAGTATTAGTTGCTGGTGTGCTTCTCAACGAAGTCATACTAGTAGTAAGGAGTTGATTCTTGTTTCTAGCCCTATAACCTAAAAGATGCTTGGTGGTTGGGGTCTCAAATGTTGTAACTCAATTATTAATGGCTACAGATGGTTTAATGTGGTTAAACAGGTGATTTGTTATTAAGGATTTCCGCGTGACGACCAAATCCCTGACCCCGGATTTGGGGGCGTTACACCTATCATTCAGGTCATTGTAGATACGAGGGTGCGTACTCTGTAGCAAAGTATTGTTTCTTCATAGAGGGGCTCGCTCACGACCTTGGGGCCTCAACCTGGTGATCAGGGGGCACACTCTGTGGTTCGTGGGGCCGCAACTCAACTTCTTTACTTCTGGAGTCCAAGCAGTAAATTATCCTCGTAGATATTGGAGTCCGCTTGAGCATTTGCATCTTTCTCTGAGGGCGCGCCCTAACCAGAAAGGTCTTCTAATAAGAAAGTTCTTTGAGGGCGCGTCCTATGTCAGAAGATTTTCCTGAAGTCGTGAATTTTCTTGAAGCTGAGTCCTGATGTAGATCATTTCCTCGGGGTTGAGGATTCTCACCCTATCTTCCACTAGCCGTACTATGAGAAATCAAGAGAACAGTCATAGGGCCATTCCTCACTTGGTGACTAAGCCAAACAATGTCATTCCCACTTCTTTGGATTCATTATCTTCCAACGAAATCTTCAAAGCAGGCTCTCTCGTGTCCAAGGGGCCTCGACCTGTGATCAGGGGGCACGCACTGTGGATCATGACCTCGAGGAAGGGCTCACTCATGTCCAAGGGGCCTCAACCTATAATCAGGGGGCACGCGCTGTGGATCACGGGGCCACGATTCCAAATTCTTTATTTTCTAGCTAGGCAAACCCCTATAGGCTTTCTCATCAGGAAAACCCCTGGAGGCCTTCACATCAGGCAAACCCCTGGAGGCCTTCACATCAGGCAAACCCCTGTAGGCCTTCCCACCTGGCAAACCCCCAGAACTTTATACAAACAATAAATATATAGAACAAAATTAGAGGTTGTATGTTACCTGCAGGCGCGCCCAGTCAGGGGAAGGCGCGCTTCTCAATAGTCTTCTGAGGCATGCTCTGCTTGAATTAGCAAAACTCACCATTTGCAGTTCTCTTCTATATCATCTTCCATGGGTGCGCCCTGTGGCACGCCCTGGCAATGCGCCCTTGATAAGAGATGCTGCACCTTTTAGAAAATCTTTGAGGCTTCTATTGACGTGACCTCCTCCAAATTGGAATGTGGCGCTCCACAAATTCTTGAGATCTGAATGAGGCGTTCTGGAGATGTGTTCAACCATTGAATTCTCCTAGAAGTTGGAAATCATCTGAGCCTCAACTACCTGTTAGTGTATACTGAAAATATTTATTTGAAGTATATACACTTATTTCTGGTCCAGTTTTATTGAGAATCATTTGAATGTTTACATGATGTCTGATATTATATATTGTGGACAATCTAGTATCAAATGGGATACAGAATATTAGATTGTTAGATACGGTTTATATAATATAATAAGGTTCACAGCACAGGTGGTGTTGGACAATCCACTGGTATGGCTGTAGTATTATTTAGATTAGTTTATATTGACTAATAAATAATACTAGTATACTTTGTGTATATTGAACAGGATCAAATTTAGAATTGTTCCCTTATACTGATTAAGAAGGAGAACTAAGATTCCATGTTATTATTAATGCTTAGGTTCTTAATCCCGATATAGTAATTGACACGTGTATATTATTTACATGCTTTGATTTATATATGAAATAATTCTTTTGAATTATATCAATATATTTTGGGTGATGGAATAATATATATGGTGGATATTATTTATTGAAGGAATCCATGTCCTGATAATATTCGGGTTAATGATGTCCCCTTGAAAGCTCAAAAAGATTTAATTATGTGAAACCTTGCAGGTGGATTTATTCCAGCATAATTAAATAAAGGTTGAGTGGATGATCAAGGATAAAAGATATTAATTAAATGAATTATCAGTAATTTATTTAATTAATGGACATACGATATTTTAAACATGGGGAATTTAATAAGCAAATAATAAAGGAGCCGATTTAATTAATTAAATAAATTACCGGAATTAGGTGGGTGGTGCAATATTAATTATTTAGTGGAGTTAATTAATATTAATGATAAAGGGCTTGGCCCAAGTTATCATTAGAAGGCCCGACCTAATTTATTCCTTGATCTCTATTGTAGCCTATAAATACTCATGATGCCTCCAAGAATAAGTGTTCTGAATTCTGGAGCTTGGAGGCTAAACCTTGGAGGATCGAAGGCCACGCTTCGTTCAAGAGAGTAAAGGAATACAATAGAAGATCGTGGATTTGAATCGCTTGCGCCGTAGCGATTAAGGTAAATCATTAAACTAGTTAAACACATATCACTATGATCCAAAGGGACCAACAATTGGTATCAGAGCCTGAGGTTTAGTGGACTTGTGTTTGTGTTTGATGACGTCCATGTCCTAATTTAAATTGGTTGTATACGTATAGTGGTATGCTTGTGTAATAATTTTTTGCAGGTTGTTATCCACTATTATGGCCATGTTTTTTAATTATGTGTTTGGATCCCACGTGGTTTTAATCGTGGTTAATTTTTGTTTGGTTTCCACGTGGTTTATCGTGGTTGTAAACACGAGGGTTGATCGTGTTAGAATAGATTTTACAAATTTAGTTTTGTATTAGATATATTTATTATGTAATTGTTCGATGGATTTTGTAAAAATCCGGGTATTTTGTAACAATTACGTATGGCTGAAATCAAAATTGGAGAAACAAAGTTGTCCGCTGCGTAGCTGTTACAGGCTGCTGGTTGTTTTTGATTTTTGATTAAGAAGACAGAAGAAGCAGGAGACCACTGGCGCGTGGGAAAACTTCAGTCAGAGGCTGTAACGCATTACCAGCCTGCGCAACAGGATTCTCCTGTAAATCAATGGTGATGCGCATGGTCGGTACGCGCAACAGCATAACCTGGTGTGTAACGCATCCAGCTAATGCGTTATTGGCGGTGAAGGTAGATTTTTTTTTTCTTTCTTCAGCAACTACACGCGAGTGGTCAGCACCAATTCTGTCGAAACAGGGAGCTGCTGCTAATTGTTTTAGGGGCCATAATAGTGGAATACTTTTTTAATTCCGTTATTTAAGTTTTTAATTATTGCTTTAAATAAATTATTATGTGTGTTGTTAATTATGTGTGTAATTTATAATTGCATGTTTAACATAATTAGGACGACATGGACATAGATATTTTATTTATTGCTTTAATTAAATGTTTTATGTTGTTAAATTATGTGTGTATTTGGAATGCATGTTAGACATAATTGTAACGACATAGGCCTCATTTAATTTTAAAATTCCTCAATTTTTAATAAAAATTCTAAGTGGGTGAGGGAATTAATTAGGAATTAAATCTCACGGTCTCCATTATTGTTTGTATGTAAATTTAACACTAAGACGAATATAAATTATATATAGTCCACCCTAACGTGGCATATGATTTATGGTGTCAGGTAGTGTTATGGATATTACTATGACAAACTTCCTTAACTAATTACGAATGTTGAAAGGTATATATGCCACCCAACGTGGCGTACTAAGTTTCATAGAATTCGATTAATTAGAAGGGTACCAATGATTGAATATAGATTTTCGATATTGAGAGAAAGGATGATTCTGTCTAGAAAGGGGTCTTAAGTGATGCCTCTTGACAATGCTCCCCCCGATCTGGGAATTATCCTATTATCGATTATTGATTTGAAATATTTAATGGTGGCATCCGGTCTTATTGTTATTAATTTAAGATTTGATAATGGTATACACTTAGCTATGAAAAATAATATATAGTCCACCCTAACGTGGCGTATTATTTAGTAATAGGACCGAAGTAATATTTAAACAAATTTAAGTGGTATAAATGTCACCCATCGTGGCGTACCAGATACTTATGATGTTTAAATATTAGTGCATTAATTTTAATTAATTGTTAGAGGAAACTAATAGGTTTTAAGATTTGTGCAACTCTCTGATTATGTGTTACATGTATGATTCTCAGGATTAGATCATTATGGGCTTTAATCCACTATTCACCATACTTAAGGATAACAAACTTACTGGACCAAACTATATTGAATGGAAACGTAATTTGGACATAGTGTTGACTGCTGAGGAGTACAAATTTTGCACTTATGAACCCAAGCCAGATCAGTCTGCTGGAGATGCTCCTGAAAGTGAGAAGGAGTATTATAAGCGGTGGGTTAAGGCTGATGAGATGTCGCGATGTTACATTCTGGCAGCAATGTCAGGTGTTTTGCAGCATGAGCATCAAGCTATGGCCACAGCTTCAGATATGCTCTTTAATCTCAAGGAACTTTTTGGGGAACAGAATAGGGCTGCTAGTCAAGTAGCAATGAAGGCTTTAATGAACACTCAAATGGCTGAAGGAACACCTGTAAGGGATCATGTTCTCAGGATGATGTCTCATCTGAATGAGATGGAGATCCTTGGTGCTGATATTGATGGGGAAACCCAGATCGATATCATCCTTATGAGTCTGCCCAAAAGTTTTGAGCAGTTTCGCTTGAATAACACCATGAACAAAATGATGTATAGTCTCGCGGAACTTCTGACAGAACTTCAGGCAGCTGAAGGACTCTTTAAACAGAATGTTCAAGTAAATGTGGCTGAGAAAGCTTCTTCCTCTAAGCCGAAAGGCAAGAAGAAGAAAAAGGTTCAGACACAGAAAGCTGGAAAGGTTGCTAATGCAGTGGGAGTTCATGGTGGTGTGAAAAAGCCTAAGGGCAAGTGCTTCAGGTGCAAGCAGTCAGGTCACTGGAAACAGGATTGTCCTCTTCCTAAGAAGACAAACAATACTGGTATGTCTCTTTCTCTAGTTACAGAAACATATATAGCGGCTATATCTACGAGCACTTGGTGTGTAGATACAGGAGCCACTGACCATGTTTGTAACTCTATGCCGGGGTTCCAGCAAACCAGAATGCTTAGAGATGGCGAGATATATGTGTTCATGGGAGATGCTACGAAAGTAGCAGTAGTTGAAGTTGGAATAATTACATTATCTTTTGGAGATGATAGGATTTTGGTTTTGAACAATTGTCTTTATGTACCTTCGTTTAGAAGGAATTTGATTTCAGTTTCTAAACTTGCTATGGATGGTTATAATGTTTGTTTGGATCGTAATGTTTCTATTATGATTAATAAACGAGTTATATGTTCTGGTACATTGCAAGACAATTTATATATTATCAATCCTATCCAACCTGCAACAAAAGGAATCTAATAACATTCTTTCTAGCTCAAACAAAAGAAAGAAACCTTCTGAATTGAACCAAACATATCTTTGGCACTTAAGATTAGGTCATATTAACTTGAGGAGAATTCAAAGACTAGTAGTAGATGGGCCATTGGGCTCGTTGGCAGTGGAGCCATTTCCAGTTTGCGAATCCTGCTTGGAAGGTAAGATGACTAATAGGCCTTTTAAAGAAAAGGGGAATAGAGCCAAAGAAGTGTTAGAATTGGTTCATACTGATTTATGTGGACCTATGAATATCCAAGCAAGAGATGGTTATGAATATTTTGTCAATTTTATTGACGATTATTCTAGATATGGATACATTTATTTGTTGCGCCGTAAATCAGAATGCTTTGACAAATTTAAGTTGTTCAAAGCTGAAACGGAGAAACGACATAGAAAATGTATCAAGTCACTACGATCAGATCGTGGTGGCGAATACTTGCTTGGAGAATTTAGGGAATATTTATCAGAAAATGGGATTACATCCCAGTTGTCTGCACCTGGTACACCTCAGCAGAATGGTGTAGCAGAGAGAAGGAATCAGACTCTTTTAGAGAGTGTTAGATCGATGATGATTTATTCAGATTTACCCAAGTCATTCTGGGGATATGCTATAGAAACAACAGCTTACCTTCTGAACTTGGTACCTTCTAAGTCGGTTCCCAAGACTCCAATAGAATTGTGGACTGGTAGCAAACCAAGTCTAAGACATATTCGGATTTGGGGTTGTCCAGTACATGTGCTGAACAAGAACGCGACCAAGCTAGAATCTCGTACAGAAGTAAGGCTGTTTGTAGGCTATCCCATGGGAACGAAAGTTTATTCATTTTATAGTCCTAGGGATCGAGATATCATTGTTAGCACCAATGCTAGATTCTTAGAGGAAGACTATATAATGAACCACTAACCCATGAGTAGTGTTGTTTTAGAGGAATTAGTGGGAGGGACAGATAATCTCCAAGTGCCAATGGTACAAGTAGAACAACCACAAGAAAATGCACAACTTGACACTAGTACCGCACAAGTGCCTCGTCGTAGTGGGAGGGTTGTTCGACAACCTGAAAGATTCATGTTTTTGGGAGAGTCTTCAGACTTGGTCTCTGGTGAACATGATGCGGATCCCAGGACATACGAAGAGGCAATTCTAGATAAAGATGCAGATCTATGGCAAAAGGCAATGGAATCTGAGATGGAATCTATGTATTCCAATCAAGTTTGGGAGCTCGTGGAACCACCCAAAGGTTTAAAACCCGTTGGATGTAGGTGGATCTACAAGAAGAAAAGAGGATCTGACAAAAAGGTGAAAGCCTAGAAAGCACGACTTGTTGCGAAAGGGTATACTCAGAAAGAAGGGATCGATTATGAGGAAACCTTTTCGCCGGTTGTTATGCTTAAGTCGATCCAGATTCTTTTATCTATAGCAGCTCATCTCGATTATGAGATTTGGCAGATGGATGTGAAGACAGCTTTCCTTAATGGAAGTCTTGAGGAAACCATCTATATACAGCAACCAAAAGGATTCATTAAGGAAGGCCAAGAGCATCTGGTATGTAAGCTTAAGAAGTCTATTTATGGACTAAAACAAGCTTCTAGGGACTGGAATATTTGTTTTGATCAGGCAGTCCAGTCATATGGATTTGATCAAAGTCCAAGCGAATCATGCGTGTATATGAGAAGTGAGGGTAATGCAGTGGTTTTTCTAGTACTATATGTAGATGACATTTTACTCATTGGAAACAATGTTAAGATGTTGTCATCAGTAAAGGCATGGTTGTTCAAACAATTTGACATGAAGGACTGAGGTGAAGCGGCATACATCCTTGGGATCAAAGTAATAAGGGATCGCAAGAAAAGGATGTTGGCTTTATCTCAAGAGCCTTATATTGATGAAGTATTAGCTCGTTTTAACATGCAAAACTCCAAGAAAGGTTTTCTACCTTTTAAGCATGGAGTTGCTCTATCTAAGAAGCAGTGTCCTTCGACACCTAAGGATATAGAGAGCATGAAAACAGTTCCTTATACTTCGGCATGTGGAAGCTTAATGTATGCTATGTTATGTACGAGGCCTGACATCTGCTTTGCTGTAGGCATGGTTAGTAGATATCAGTCGAACCCAGGTCAGGAACATTGGAGTGCAGTAAAAACTATACTTAAGTACCTGAGAAGGACTAAGGATTATATGTTAATTTACAAGGCCTAAGATCTATTTCCTTTGGGATATACTGATTCAGATTTTCAATCAGATAGGGATAAGAGGAAATCAACCTCGGGATATGTTTTTACTTTGGGAGGTGGAGCCCTTATATGGAGGAGTGTAAAGCAGAAATGCATTGCAGACTCTACTATGGAAGCCGAGTACGTGGCGGCCTCTAAGGCTGCTAAGGAGGCTGTATGGTTCAGGAACTTCCTTTTGGACTTAGATGTGGTACCTAATTTGCCTAGAAGCTTGACAGTGTATTGTGATAACACTGCTGCTGTGGCAAATTCAAAGGAACCGCGAGACCACAAAGCAGCTAAACATATTGAACGTAAGTATCATCTCATACGTGAAATCGTAAAGCGAGGAGATATAGTTGTGGCTCACATATCATCAGAAGACAACCGGGCAGATCCTTTCACGAAGAGCTTGCCATCCAAGGCTTTTGACAGACATGTGGAAGCGATACGAGTCAGATGGATGGACACATAGTTTTCAATGTAATAGTGGATTAAATAAACACTGATATACTCATAGAATATTTTGAGTATAAGTGGGAGATTGTTAGTGTATACTGAAAATATTTATTTGAAGTATATACACTTATTTCTGGTCCAGTTTTATTGAGAATCATTTGAATGTTTACATGATGTCTGATATTATATATTGTGGACAATCTAGTATCAAATGGGATACAGAATATTAGATTGTTAGATACGGTTTATATAATATAATAAGGTTCACAGCACAGGTGGTGTTGGACAATCCACTGGTATGGCTGTAGTATTATTTAGATTAGTTTATATTGACTAATAAATAATACTAGTATACTTTGTGTATATTGAACAGGATCAAATTTAGAATTGTTCCCTTATACTGATTAAGAAGGAGAACTAAGATTCCATGTTATTATTAATGCTTAATGCTTAGGTTCTTAATCCCGATATAGTAATTGACACGTGTATATTATTTACATGCTTTGATTTATATATGAAATAATTCTTTTGAATTATATCATTATATTTCGGGTGATGGAATAATATATATGGTGGATATTATTTATTGAAGGAATCCATGTCCTGATAATATTCGGGTTAATGATGTCCCCTTGAAAGCTCAAAAAGATTTAATTATGTGAAACCCTGCAGGTGGATTTATTCCAGCATAATTAAATAAAGGTTGAGTGGATGATCAAGGATAAAAGATATTAATTAAATGAATTATCAGTAATTTATTTAATTAATGGACATGCGATATTTTAAACATGGGGAATTTAATAAGCAAATAATAAAGGAGCCGATTTAATTAATTAAATAAATTACCGGAATTAGGTGGGTGGTGCAATATTAATTATTTAGTGGAGTTAATTAATATTAATGATAAAGGGCTTGGCCCAAGTTATCATTAGAAGGCCCGACCTAATTTACTCCTTGATCCCTATTGTAGCCTATAAATACTCATGATGCCTCCAAGAATAAGTGTTCTGAATTCTGGAGCTTGGAGGCTAAACCTTGGAGGATCGAAGGCCACACTTCGTTCAAGTGAGTAAAGGAATACAATAAAAGATCGTGGATTTGAATCGCTTGCGCCGTAGCGATTAAGGTAAATCATTAAACTAGTTAAACACATATCACTATGATCCAAAGGGACCAACACTACCACCCTCAGGGCACGCCCTGAGAGTCCTTGGGGATTCTCTTTCACCATCTTCTTCCTACAAAAGTTCAAGAAACAAATAATAGAATTCACAACAAAATAAGTCAAGGGTTACCTTGACGGCGCATCCTGATGGTGAGCGCGGGTCCTGATGGTGAGGACGAGTTCCCGATAATTGCGCCTCTTCCCTAGAACATCCTTCTTCAAATCATATTTGAAATCGCCCCTTGGAAAACCTAGTTCAACACGGCTGATCAGAAACCTCCACCTTTGAACATACTCGGAACCATCTTTTTGCAACAACAGCCTAAAAATCAGTTCTAGAACCATCTTTGACATCACAATCGCCTTCATATCTTGTTCGACCCCTCTGCTAGAAATCGCCATCCTTGAATCTTCTCCTTTGCTACAGATCTGCAACCCTATCGAGGGCTATTCCTTAGATCTTGCTTGTTGCTTCATAAGAACCTTCATCGTGGTGAGAAATCCATCCTCCTTGGATTATGATCTCGATTAGTAGCCTTCCTTCTCATAATAGAATGTGGATTTCATCCTAAACCAATTACCAATAGGTTTCCTAAACCAAGTAGAATTTTTCATTGAAAATTCGTAGTTGTCTTTTCTCTCTAGTTTCGGACTGATTCCAACAAAATTCTTCAGATTATAACACCTTTGGGTTATCGAGAATTTAATAAGCTTCGCGTGGGCTGTAAAATCGTCCAAATCTAACTTCTAGAACTCAAGATATGACCCAAACAGTGTAGGTAGCGCGTGCAGCACAATACATACGAATTTTCATATATTTTAACTCCAAGATCGATGACCCATCATCAATTAAGCCATACTTGAGACCATATCTTTCAAACCATGATGAGAATCGTAACCTGTTGAATGCAAAATCTTTAAAACCTTAGATTTGGTGTAACATCTTTCCTCCTAAGATGTAGATCTTGATTGGCTCCCCTCCTTCTAGCGCCAATTTGTTGACGGAGGAATTTGGTAACAACAAAGTTTGAGGTCTGTCGCCGGAATCAAGATCTATGACGGTGGTTCTTCGCCGAATAAGTCGCCGGAGTGTGGTGGTTGTGATGAATTGGGGGCTGAGATTGAGAGGGTTCTTGATGGTGGCTCGTAGCTCTTCGCTTCCATCCCCCTCAATTTGCCTACGTACCTCTATATTTATAGAGGATCAAGCCCACGTAGTTCTTGGAGTGCAAGAAACCCAATTGGGCTTGGATTGACGAACTAGTTTCCGAAATGTTCTACTATGAGGCCTAACCACAAAGGCCCAAGGCTCGTCCATGAACTTTGGACTTCACAGATAAGGAAACTTCCCCCGTCGAGGACTAGTCCTATCCGCTACCAGCTATTTCCTTATTTCATGGACGCAGGTATAGCCATGGTTTACCCCAAGTGCAGAACACATCCCTGTCCCCCGAATGAGAAGCACCCACCAGATAGCAGGACAGGTGATCCAGAGCTTTTGGGTGCAAAGTGCAGGATTACTCCAAAGTTCCCGAATGAGAGCGCACTCATTGGCTACAGGAATAGAGCTCTCAAAGCACACACCAGAAAGTTCCCATCTTTCCACCTTAGGGCGCGTCCTTAGTGTTTAAGATGGGTCCTTATATCCAGGCATACCCCTGGAGGCCTTCTGCGACGGACATCCCCCTCCTGAGATACGACAGGAGGGAATTCTTCAATAATCTTTGTAAAACCTGTTGTTAATTGTCTTCATTCTGCCTTTATGCTTCTCAGGGCGCGCCCTCCACATATAGGAAGTGAAGGCGCGTCCTCCTTCTCCAAATCTTTATCAAAACCCTAATTTATCCTGAAAATCCCCAAATTGAACCCGTATCTGACCCGAATCCATTTTAGAATACCCGAACCGAATTTTGGGCATAACATACACCAACTACACTACGCCAAAACAGTCAATAGACATCAGTTCTGAACCGTTGTAAAAAACTTTCAAAACCGATGTCTAGCTGGGTGAGGTTAAAAGTCCATGTGTTTTACATCGGTTCTGAGCCGATGTTAAAAACTACTTATTACATTAGTTTTTAACCGATGTGAATAGTTGTCAACAACATCAGTTTTAAAATTGGAACCGATGTCTCAACCCCTGTACTACATCGGTTTTTGTTAGAACCGATGTTGTAAAGTGTATACTACATCGATTTTCTATTCAAAACCGATGTTGTAAATTGAATACCACATCGTGTTTTAACCGATGTAAAATAAATCCATGATATTTTAGTATTAGACATCAGTTTTTAGGTGATGTGGTATAGGCTCAAATTGATGTTTGTTTTTTGCAGGAACATCAGTTTTGCTTTAAAAAGTGATGTCTGTTCTTGGTTTTAACATCGTTTTTTCAATAACAATGTGATGTATTATATTTGCGTAATTATGTGCCCAAAAAATTACCAAAATCAACATTGCATTCAAATCGACTTATATACCACCAAAGTTAGCAATACAAAACATTCACCCAAAAGCATAATTCATTAACAATCTACTACACCACCAATAACCAAAATCATCCACATTCACCAAAGTTATACATACCAAACTCCATATCCACAACTACATAAACTACCCCAACTACTAATATATTCTCAAGTTTACAATAACAAACTCCATCCACATTCACCATATAAACATCCTAGAACTTGTCAAGATAGAAGAGAACAATATGCTTAATTAAAGCAATCGTTCACAGTACTAAACAATTTAACAAAATAGAAGCAGCAGACTTGAAGCTTTGTTATCTTATCTGCATTAGATGGAGTTTGAAGCTTTGCGAGACCTTGTTCAAGAAGTGTACTGCCACATTAGACTCTGACTCATCTGGTTCATGACATCCACTAGCACGCAGACCAAGCACATTAAAGAAACAGAGTATGACCCACGACAAACCTAGCTATATGAAAAATCACCTGCATTGGAGAGTCTGGTTACTTCCGCTTCAGTATCTTTAACAAAATCCACCTTATTTCCTTGCACATAAAGGTTCAGTCTATCCTTAAGTATTTGAGCAAGCCTGTCTTCTCTTACCTTTTGGACAACCTATAATAGAGAAGAGTTCAATAAAGAAACCACATCAAAAGTAAATATAATGCAGATCATGTAATATAGAATTACTATAGAGGAGAGTATCAAATAAGAAAATTAATAGATACCAAGTTAAATGCAAACCAGAATTCAAGAGTCGGCAGACTCTAAAGGCAACATTACAAACAAATATAGCATGATAGTACCCATAAGAACAGAATAAAGATTTAACCTCTATACTTCAGCTTCAATATTTTACTGCTGAAATAGTCCAGCGACAAAGATTACAACATTTATACTTGAGATTTAACAACTAAAATTTCCACAATCTAGAAATTCTTATCTTTCATAACATTTTTAAAGAACGACCATCTTTATGCCCAGTGGTGGTGCCAGAATTATTGGGCTTAAATAAATTATGGATAAATTTTTTAGTTTCAGCCAAGGTTTTTAACATTTTTTTATACTAATTTTAAGTAAAAAGACAGGATTTGACAAAATCTCAACTAAAGGTTGGTTCAAGGTCTCGTGCCCTAAAAAAAAGAATGAACAAAAGTGAAAACAAAAACAGAGGTAAACAAACCAGCACTCACCCTTTTGAGATCCTCTTCGAAGCCATCACTGATTTTCTCCTATAAACCACCACTTCAATTACTTGTAAATAAAAGTTTAACAATTTCCTTTAAAAAAAGCAAAGAATGTACATAAAATTCATGACAAAATTGTACAACAAACACAAGCAGATATAGTAAATTAAAAAAAAACTGACCCCACGAATAGGGGAACTGAACGCATGATATCTTCCGGCATTGATTTTAGTCTTAGGCCATATTACCATATAGTATCATTTATATTCTCAAAACTTTTTGAAAGGAGGGTTTACTGAATGCACTTGATTGTGTCCTGTATCTAATAAGTTTCGTAATTATAGAACTTAATCAAATAATTACAAATATGCCACTAAAACAATCTAACTTTTTTCTTTTCTTTTTTGCCACAGAAAGAAAATTTCATTAATACTTCAAATCATTCGACAGTACATCAATAAACTCCGAATGGATATTATCCACTCTCCAAACACGATCAGAAATAACACAAGTATGTCTCGCTAAATAGTGAGCCACCTTGTTTGGAGATCGTTTGACAAACTTTAAAGACACATTTCTATCTTTTAGATCATTTAGTAGTTGTTTGCATTGATCGAAAACCCTACCAAAGTAAGACAATAACACTGAGCTACTGCGAATAGCTTGGATAGCCACTAGACAGTCCGTCTCGACTACTACTCCCGTCCACCCCTTCCTCTTTATCCAACTTAGTGCCTCGTTAATACCCAGAACTTCTACCACTTCTGGATCCAACTGCACCCTCTCGCACCTGGATATTGCTTCAACTAGACCACCTGCATAATCACGAGCTACAGCAGCATAACTAAAGCATTGAGAGTTATCAAAAATAGCAGCATCCGTATTGACCTTAATCATGTTATCATTTGGAACACACCAGCACTCGTCACCATCTAAATGAGTCAGAAACCCCACAGATGGTTCAAAAAACTTATCTTGAGCACTCTGCCATTGACTAAGGATTGAAACAGCTGACTGTACTACCTCAGAAACTACCATACTCTTGTTATTCCATACCAACACATTACTTCCTTTCCACAGAGACCAGCACAACATATACACTAGTTGAAGATCTCTACCTCTGCAAACTGTAAACACTGAGCTAATCCATTCGAAGAATGAATAAAACACATCTATTCTGAGACTGATGTCTAAGTTATCCCAACAAGCTTTTGCAAACGAACAGCTGATGATCGAATGAACTACACTTTCCTCCTCAACCTTGCAAACTGGACACAAAGCATCAACTGGAACTTTCTTAATTCTTAACCGGTCCTTTGTAGGCAAGCAACTTGTTATCGCCCTCCAAAGAAAGTGCTTCACCTTCGAGGGAATTTTTAAATTCCATAACCTTCTCCAAAAACCCGAATTATTACTCACCTGATGATCACCTTTTATTTCCTGCAACAACAAATACGCACTCTTCACTGTATAATTGCCCATCTTCTCCTTGCTCCAGTACCAAGAATCTACTCCTGTGTTTTGTAAAGGAATACCCAGAATCAGAGTAGCATCCCTTATGTTAAATATGTCCGTGACAACCTCTACATCCCACTGTCTTTGACATGGAACCATCAAAGAAGAAACCATTTGCCCTTCTATAGACTCACTCGATGTTGGATATAAGGATCATCTTCCTTAGGAAGCCAGGGATCTAACTTGATACTCACACTTGATCCATCACCTACCCTGCAATACATCCCCCTTTTCAACAAAACTTGAGCATCCAACACACTGTGCCAAATGAAACTCGGGCTATTTCCCAAACTAGAAGATAAGAAAGTGCCATTCGGATAATACTTTGCTTTAAAAACACGACTCACTAAACTCTGAGGGTTCGTAATCAATCTCCAGCCTTGCTTCCCCAACTGAGCAACATTAAACTCATGCAAACTTCGAAACCCAAGGCCTCCCCCATATTTTGTCTTGCACATACGCTCCCAACTCATCCAATGAATCCCCTTATCCTTATTGGCTGAACCCTTCCACCAAAACTTACACATTATCTTCTCCATATCTCTGCAGAGCTCCAATGGCAACAAAAAAACACTCATCGCGTAGTTAGGAAGAGCTTGGGCCACTATTTTCAACAAGATCTCCTTCCCTCCCTTTGATAAATACTTTTTATCCCAACCTTGAACTTTACTCTGCAAACGATCCTTCAAATAACCTAGTATGACAGACTTTTTCCTCCATAAAATATTTGGCAAGCCCAGATAGTGAGTATTATCATCCGCCTCATGAAAATTCAGCACTTCACAAACTTTTTCCTTCACCTCTGAACTTGTATTTCTGCTAAAGAAAACCGAAGACTTGTCTCGATTAATCTTTTGACCTAAGGCTATTTCAAACTTAGATAGCATCTCCACAACATGATTAACAGAGGCTTCGTTGGCTTGACAGTAAATGTAACTGTCATCTGCAAAAAACATATGAGATAATGACGGAGCCCCTCTAGCTACTTGAATACCTTTAATCAACCATCTTCTCTCATAATCGCGAATAAGAGAAGTAAAACCTTTAGTACACACTAGGAATAGGTAGGAAGACAGAGGATCTCCCTGTCGAAGACCCCTCTGTGGGATGATATCTCCAAACTCCCTACCAGCATGACTAATTTTGTACCTTCCAGAAGTAACACAAGACATAAATAAATTCACCAACCTGTCTGCAAAACCCAACTTCGTCAAAGCTGCTGACACCATTTCTTTATCAAAACTACGTTGACACCATTTCTTTATCAGTTTAGTGTTAGCACTCTCTTTGTTTGCTGTCAAAAACCAACATTCTGATCCATCAAGTCAATTGCAGTCCAACAAATACAGATGGGTTGCTGATAGCTCATATGCAAAACTTGGTCTTTCTATTTCCATATTATTGTACCAATCCTATGGAGATATCACCTTCTTATTAATTATGGTAGTCCTCCTGGCCTGTAGAAGTATGCTAACCTTGGTTCTACACTTTTAACTACGGATACGTATACAACACTTACAGTCCAAGTGTCTAAAAGGGCAGCTAAATGACTACGAGCCCGTTTGGCTTAACTTAAAATTTGTTACTTATAACTTAAAGTACAACTTACTCACTTTAAGTGAAAAGTAATAATTTTAACTTTAAGTTAGGTGTATCTGTTTGGCTAATTTTACTTAAAGTAAATTTATTTTTAAAAAATTAATTTAAAAAAAAAGAAATTTATATTTTTTAAACATAACATAAAAGTATAAAATACAAATATATGCAAAGAATATAATACGAGTTAAAAGGTGACTCAAATATATAAAAATAGATATGAGAAAAAAAATAAGTTGAAAAAAAGTACCTCGAAGGTACTTAAATTTTTTGAACTAAAACTAACTTTAAGTTAAAAATTTTAAGGTTAGACAAACACCTTGAAAGCACTTTAAGTGGATGAGAAAAAAATAAAAGAGGAGCCAAACGGGCTCTACATAACATGCCTACAAATTTCTAAACACCCAAACTAAGAGCATCTCCAATGATATTGGCTAAAATGATTGGCTAAATAATGATTATGTAAAATTTGTTGAATCTGTAAGGTGTTTTACTCCAATGTAGTTGGCTATACTGATTGGCTATAATTTAAAAATGGTATGTTTTCATTATTTCAAGTTGTTAAACATAGAATATATTATAATAATATGGTAATTAATGATGTGGAGTTTTATTACAGGTCTCTAGAGGTTCGACAAATATAGCCAATATGATGAGATTATCTAAAATTTTAGCTAACAATTATTTCCCATTGGAGATGAAATATTTTTGCACATTATCCATAATTTTTATTTATGGTATTTCTGATACAATTTTAGCTAAGGGTATGTATGGTTGGAGATGCTCTAAAGTCCGTCTTACTACATTAAATCAAACATTTACACCTAAATGAACAATAAGTTACACTAGCAACTCAGTTTAATCTTACTTAATCAATCGTGATTATTAAAATCTCTAAACATAGAACACATCAATTCAGTTTAACAACCAACATTTCTAAACTGTAGTCTACACTTGTATGAACTCGATAATAACAAGGAATACACTAACAAATTTAGAATTCCGTTGCAAATTGAAGTACAGTTAATAAAAAACTTCACTATTCAAAATACACATACGTAACATACATATTAAACTTAACTTAATAACATTGAAAATTTGAAATCAAAATCGAAAAAACTACCAGAACAATTATTTGTTCAATAATTAACACGGAATCATAATTAAGTGGAGCAATCATATAATGTACATTCAAGAAAATACATACATGTCGTCTATACTGGTAGGCCGAATACACAAGATATAATCAAGTACTGTATGAGAGAATAACAAGAACACACGTTTTAGTACTTAAAAACTGTTTGGAATTAATAATTCCTCTCTAAGTGATGTAAAATATCACAGAGAGCTGCTTAGGTTACAATGAATGAATATTTCAATGTCCGATACCCTTCTAGGGTTAACCTCACTGTATTTATAAAACATACAGCTTCTATACAATCAATAATTGATACTCCTATAATTAAGCTATACAATTGATATCAATTACGATTGCTACACATCTTTTAAGTCAACTCAATCTCTTTGATAGCTATCTGATCTTCAAAGATATTGCTTCCATTATTTATCTTCAATTAATCTCCAATCATTGTTGACTCGTAGATGCTTCTGCTGAACAGAGTTTAACAAACTCTGTTGCTTCCATCAATCAGCGTTTGCGCTTCCATTCGACAGCGTTTACTCAAACTCTGACTGCTTCCAGCTTAAACTCTGATGTATCACTGTATCACTTAAACACTGATTAATATTTACATCAATTATATCTAACAATCTCCCCCAACTTGTTCATTAGCAAAAATGCACAAGTTAATGTTAATTGATGATGTCAAAACAGAATAGACAAATGCAGTGTTTAATAAATGATCAGAGTTTAAACTACTTACTTAAACAAAATCAACAGAAAAACAAGAAATCCTTACAGAGCATCATTCATAAAATTGCCTCAAGATCTGGTGTAGCTCTGAGATAGTCTATCAGCAATCTTCTTTCAGCATTCTCAAGCTCTCTCTACATTATCTATTTGATTTCTCTTAACTCAGGATCATTCTCATCAGTCTGATAGATAGCAGCTCTTAGATCATAAATTTTGTTTCTCCTCATCTGATTACCCAGTCTGATGAATTTTACTTCCTCTGATTATGAATTGAAATCAAGAACTGTAACACCAAGATCAGTCTTTAACTTTGTTGTTCCTTTCTTCATCTCAATTAGATTTCCATTCCAATCTCTGTACTTAGGAACATAGTTGCTGTTGTATGTCATGCCTCTAGTTGCCAAATTGTGAAGCATTTTTCTTTTAAGCACATTTGCAACTGACTCAGTTCTTCGATTTCTCACCTTGAACAGATATAAAACATGTTCTAGTTCTTCCCAGTATTTCAGATCAAGATCAAATTCACCAATCTTATATACTGTACCATCAGACATGAAGTATAAGAGAAAATCCTTTTCCAAACTCTTCTGATAAACCAACTGTACTTATTCCAGTCTGTCTAAACTCTCTTGAGTTACACCACGACCGGGAACAGCCAGTGAGGAAGGATCTCTAGGACCAGTTTGTTGTCTTTGATCTCTATGAGAGCCTAGTCCAGCTTTATTACTTCCAATCTTTCCAGCTAAACCTTTTCCATCTGAAAAATCCATAGGACCTCCAGTCTCTGGGGTTGATTCAAACACTGATGTCTTCCCAAAAATTGATTGTAATACAGAAGAAGATAGAGAGTTCTGCACAACTCTTTTAGCAACAGGAGTTGTGTTTGATTTCTTTGACATGCTCTCCTCTTTAGCAATGCCTTTAAGCTTTTGCTTAGCTTCTACTTCTGTTGGCTTTTTGAATACTTGCATCCTTTGATCAGCTACAACATTTTCTTTGATTTCAATGCCTTTAAGAACAGGCCTAGAAGCTTTCACATTTTGCTTACCCTTACCAGACTTCAAAGCTTTCTGATGTTCAGCTTGTAAACTCTTCTCTTCAGCTTGAATGTCTGCAAGAGTAACTCCTTCTTCATTCTCCTCTAAAAATACTTTGGCAGCTAACTCTTCATCAGTCTGTGGATTATCAGTGAATAGCAAACTCTGGGTCTTAGATGTACCCTGAGTATCAGTATTTACCCCACCAGACTTTGACTTAGAAGTTTTGTCAAATAGTAAACTCTTCTCAGTTGCCCTTGACCTCAGATTTCTTTGACCTTTTGCTCCTCCATCTCCTGCATCATCCTTCGGAGTCAGAGTTTGAGATTGCCTGCATTTAGTCTTAGCATATCTCTCCCCCTTTTTGACATCATCAGGCATGAGAATGGATGTAATCAGCTCCAAGGAAGAAGCAATAGCATCAACCTTATCAGACAAACTATTCTGATTTGTTTCAATTTTGGCCAGTCTGTCAGACATAGAGTCTTGAGCCTTGGAGAATTTGGTAATCTTGAGTTTGGTGTCAAACTCCAGAGTCATATCCTTATCCTTAATATCATCTTTTAGACCAGTAATTGACTTCTGACAATCATCAAGTCTTTCATCCAGTGTTTTGACTTGCACCACTGTGGCCTTCAAACAAGAGAGAATATCTAGATTTGAAATTTCAGTAGCAGTTTGTTTCACAAAATCTTCTGCTCTCCCTCTAGGAAAAACACAATCTTCCTTATACCAATTTGTAGAAAACTTAGCAAGATACTCTGCTTCAATCTCATGTTGTTTGGAAGGCTGAGTGAACGGTGCATGCTTTCCATCAGTCTGCACAGGTGCACTTGCAAAAGAATCAGAGTTTGAACTCTCTTCACCTTCAGCTTCAAGACTATCATGTTCAACATTCTCTTCAATTTAAACATTATCAGCAACATTGTGCTCAGGTTCTACAACAGCCTCAGCTGTATTTTCTGTAACAATCTCTGCAGCTTCTGTATTCTTTTCAACAACTCCAGCATTCTCTGCAACATCTTCAACATTCTGGACAGGGTGTTTTTCAGACTCAACAGTCTTATCAACATTCTCTGCAAGAGAAACAACTGCAGGCAGAATATCAGAGTTTAAGTCCTTTATTGCCTTTTCAACTTCTTCACCATGATCAGAATCCTGGTGAGCATCCGAAAATACATCAGTATGAGAAGCTACTGTTTCTTCAAGAAGTACAGTAGGCTGAGCAACTGTACCAGTTTCTTCAGAGTGAACAGGAAGAGAAGAAGTAGGAGGAATCATAGGATCAGAGAATGGCATGGCAGTCTCAGCAAAATCATCCAGAGTAAAGCCATCTCTGTTGTCATCATCCATATGCATATTGACATGTGATTTTTCAGATTCTTTAGTAGCATCTATTTCAACAGCCATTTCATCATCTGAATCAGATATGACCAGCTTCCTTCTTTTGTAAGTATGCAACTTAACAGGTGCCTCAGCTTCAGAAGAATAAGAAGACTCTTCATCAACAAGAGATGGTGATGGTGATCTATTTGCTCTTTCCTTTTTCTCTTTTCTGGCCAGTGTAGCTCTAGCAAGTCTGTGTCTTGAGTTATGAGCTACATCCTTAGTTCTCCCCTTACGTTTGGATTTGGACTTGGATGGTTGAGGGTGAGTAGGAGGATGAGATTTTGGTGGTTGTTGGTCAGAGTGTAGTGGTTCAGAGTTTAAAGGATCAGAGTTTACTTGTTCAGTGTTTATTGGTTCAGGATGAGATTGTGGTTGAGTGTCAGAGTTTAGTGTTTCAGTGTTTAGTGGCTCAGGATTTATTTGAGGTTGTTCAGTGTGTTAAGGTTCTTGAGGTTGTTGAGGTTCCTATGGTTGATTTATGAAATTCTGTAACGCAAGAGGATAAACTAGAGCAGGCACCTCCCTGTTGCCATCCTTATTTGTCGAATCAGAGAATATTCTCTTATTGACCTTAAAAGGCTGAATCTCATCAGTTTCAGCAATTGTAACATTTGGCACACAAGAAGAAAATAGTAGTTGACAAAATCTAGCAAAATATACAGTTCTAGATACTGACAACCTACGTCCTATATTCATTAACACATGTCTTCCAAAATCGAAATTAGAACCATAAAGAAGAGAATACCCGATTTGGAGACTATCAGTAGGAATTGCATCCCAATGGTGACCTTGTTTCCAAAAGCCCTTGTAATATAGTCGAAGAAGAAACTCCATTCTTTTCGTAACTGAGGTCTTTTCACTGACCCAATCTTGTCCATCGGACCTAAGTACCCAATCTGCTGCAGCATCTCTCGTAGATTTGTTTCAGAAACAACAGCATATGAAGTATGAATTTCAAAGTCCATGGTTTCTCCGACTGTATCTGGAGTGATAACATAGTCAGTTTCGTTATATGTAAAACTAATTGATGGTGTCCCATTCTCTTCACCATCATCATAAACAGAGTTTTGCCAGAATGAAGCAATTTGAGATGCAGACAGCGTTTGAGGTTCGACCAAAGCATAACCAACTTCTGAATCTCTCAAGAAAATCCGCATCAAATGAAAAGCTTCTGGAGCGTTTTCAGTGATCAACGGAGCTGCATAATTATTAGGAACAAACAAAAGACCAAGCGTATTGAAAGGTTTGGTTGCCATTAGAATAGTTTGAGAAGAAATACGAATGAAAATGATATGAGTGAAAAGTGTTTGATGAAATTTTCAAGTGAAAATGATATGAAATCGTGAATGAAAGTGTAAAAAGTGAATATGAGTGGGTGAAAGTGAATATGAAGTAAAGAGTGAATCTCAAACGTTTTCGCCTTAAAACACGCAACCACTTACCATAATTAGTAAAACACGATCATTGAAAGATGTGTGAGTGGGACACGTGTCAAATGATCAGCAGTACAAACGTGCATACTCAGTAATTACACCCCAATTACTGCTACCTTTTCTCATTAATTACTTGCACAAATAAACACTGTAACACTAACCAACAGCTGTCAAAAACTCATTTTACCTCAAATTTGAAATCATCTGAAATAAAATGTACCTTAGAGTATTTCGACAAAATATTCATCAGTGTTTATCACTTCTCCAACTTTGTTACTGAAACCCTTTCAAATACTGCACAGATGTGAATTTTTTGTGTGGATAGCAAAGTTTACTAATCCAATTTTTTGAGCATCTAATTTTTCATAAATGCCATAATACTAAATCAGTAAATACTGGATGCACAAACTCTTATTGTAAACACTGACTATATGATGAATGCTAAACTCTGTAGTAACTTAAATACAGAAATCTGAATACACCTATTCCCTTTGATGTCCATGATAATCCAAGTAAACACACAGTCTTTATAGACAAAATATCAAGAGACAGATATCAAAGCATCATTCAGTGAGTTGCATGCCAAGGATTTGATTAAACTCACAAACTCTCAAATCACACAAGTGTTTAGGGACAGTGTTTACACTCAAATTCAATCAGTAAAAGCAGATGCTGCCATATGCTTGGTTGTCCACCAAATTTACACTACTTTGAATACATGTGTGCACAAATCAAAAGGACTTTATTCGGGGTTGATATTTGGTTGAAATCAAACAGGTGAGAAGAAAGAAGATAAATGAATAAATGACTAACTGAACAATTTAATAGAGCAAAGTGTTCAGTTGTCTAAGTACATATTTGTACAAGATGATCAGGAAATATACATTAATTTTTATTATTTTTTTATTTATTATTTTTATTTATTTATTTATTTATGTATATATATCCTCTGAATAACCTTTCCTTTGTAGAGAAACTCTCACTTGTTTGCTCTTCAATTTTCAAAAGAATCTAACTGCTCTTGATACATCAGAGTTTAAGAGAACAGTTAATAAGGCTCAAAGGGGTTCACTAAGAGTTTAATGTAAGGTCAGTGTTTGAATAAATGTGGTATGTCCTAGTGCCTTTATCATTTTCATGCACACTCATATCATGCAGTCTCAAAATGGTTTAAAACAAGTTCTAGAGCAACATACTTACTGATGAACATCACACAACAATTAAAAATTGATTGATATAAAATGTATCAATCACTTATCTGGCTCAAATTCTCACAGGGTGCAGACATGCTTTAGTACTCACCAAAATAAACAATGACACATCTCAAGTTTTATAATTTTCACAAGTGCAAACAAGGAATCATCAAGTACCATGTAAATGTCTTGGGAATAGAGTGTCACTAATTAGTGTTTAGAAGTCATCAATATCAGAAATTAATAATGAGAGGTAATGCACACATCATTTACAGACTCAGAGTTTAGGAGAAATAAACTAAGAGATGCTATAAATATGAACAGTATCATGCTTGTGTTGAATTTCTGCACAGTCTAAGATTAGATCACAGATAACTTAGAAAGGTTCATGATTAATAACTGAAAATTATGCTTCACACATTTTCTTCATTGGTGTTTATTTCAGACAATAACATTATCAGAATTAATCAGAGTTTATTCAGCATGTTAACAGAGTTTGACATAACAGTTTATGAGCAGAGTTTACATAACAGAGTTTAAAAAACTGAGTTCACATATCATTTAACACATTACACAAACATGAATAATGCATTACATGAAGTGAATTTTGAGTCTAACCAGTATCTCTAGTCAAAACTAGAGACCATTCCAAGTTCATTTACCAGCCTTGTAAATGTAGCTTCACTCAATGGTTTGGTAAAAATATCTGCAAGTTGTTGGTCTGTAAACACAAAATGAAGCTCAATGTTCCCTTCCTCTACATGCTCTTTGATAAAATGATACCTTATGCTGATGTGCTTGGTCATTGAGTGTTGTACTAGATTACCTGTCATAGCAATAGCACTTTGATTATCACAGTAAATAGGAATTTTACTGTACCTCAATCCATAATCCAGCAGCTGATTATTCATCCATAGAATCTGTTCACAGCAGCTACCAGCAGCAATATACTCTACCTCAGCTGTAGATGTAGAAATTGATTTTTGTTTCTTACTGTACCAAGAAACCAGTCTGTCACCCAGAAATTGACAACTTCCATGTAAGAACCCAGATTTTCGGTAGAATTAAAACTTTTCTTATTAAGAATAAGTATATACGTGAATAGTGTTTATCATGCATGAATAGTAATTTATGGATGAATAGTGATTTTAAGGACCAAGAAAATTTTCACGCCATGGTATGGATATTTCGAAGTCATATTAGTGATTCACGGATCAAATAAGTGTATGTAAAGATGATCGGAATTCAGAAATTCCAATTTGTATTCTGGTGTAATATTTGACCGGGCAGTGAATTATATATTATTATATTCAAGAAATGAGATATTTAATTTGAGGAATTGAGGAGTTAATATTTTGGAATTTTATTATAATTTATTTGAGAATTTAGAACGAAAACCTCTGAGACAGTGAAATGGACGTTCTAGAAACCGCTGAGATATTAAAACGAGATTAAGCGATTAAGCGAACGGATCATGGATTAAGGATTATACCATGGTGGAGTAATAAAATGCAACGTATGAGTTGTAACATATTAATTTTATTCAAGAAACGACAAAGAAATCAAAGCGATGTAAACGAAAAACAAATAAAGGGACTAAAGTACAAGAAACAAAAGCTAGGGACTTGGTTGCAAATGGAATGGATAAGGGAAATCCAAGGGAACCAATGAGAGGTTGACAACACTAAAGGAGAAGATGCATCCAAGTTAAAAAGCTATTATACATGTATTATTACACAAAACAAAACAAAACACCAAGAACACTCCATTCTGCCAATCAAGATAGCAGCTCACTAAAACGGGCCTAGAGACTTCATTACTCAATGAAATTTTTTGTTCTTTATATGGTTAGAAAGCTGTGAAGACGCTTTACAACTTTCATTCAGGAGCCTCTACCAGGAAACGAGTGCAAGGGCTTCGGTTTGGCTGATCTTTGGGGCATGTTTTTCCAGTCAAGAAACTCACTTCCATGTTCTTGATTTCTTTGGTGAGATTGAAGATGGTGAGCATAGAGTAAGGCTTCCCCAAGGTTAACCAAGCTTGTTTGAGATTGTAAGAACATCAAGAAGGTATAAAAACCCTAACCCCTCTTGGCCATGTAGTAATTGTGATGTTTAATGTTAGATCCATGGTTATTAGTGTAAATCTTTGACATATAAGTTATGGATGATGTAGACCTTGAGTTTAAGTGTTGTGGTTGTGATTTTTAGGCTTGTGGTTAGTGTATGTATCTCCATGTATGTTACAAAGTATGATCTTGGTGATTTAGATGTTGGTTGTGATGTGGATGTAAGATTCTTGGTTGGTTTAGTGATATAAGCATGCTGAGTTTTCCCATGAACTTGTACTGTCTTGTAGGAGGGTTTTGAACCCCAAAATCTTGTCCCCTGAAGTCCTAATGTATATTGTTGGAAAGGTATTTGAATGTAGTTTCCAGAAATATAAGGTTCATGACTAGGTGATGTATAGATTTTGAGTTATGGCCTGAGAAGTGAAATGTGTTTCTGGATTCCGGACTGCACTAAGTGGTCCCCTTGTGAACCTTGTTTGAACCCCTAAAAATTTGTGTAGGATCATGAAAAAATTTAGAGAAGCTAGTAAATGCAGTGGGGAAGGCTACCCAAAAAGAATTGGAATACAATATGTATTTTTCAATTTTATAAAAATGTTGAAGTAAAATCCGCGCAAGTGAAAAACCACTTAGGAGATTAGAGTAAAGTAGTTTTAAGAGTATTCACTTGAGTTTCGAGTTTGAGGAATAAATTTGAGTCGAATGGGTAAAGAGTGTGATAATGTGATGACATGGTCATATAGGAGGGTTAGTGGGTCAAATGGTGGAGTCGCTAAGATGGCCTTGTATTCTTTAAAACATTGTGATTAAGTGGTGTTGCTAAGATACTAACGAGCGAATATTGGATATTCATAGATTGTCGCTCCACTCCACGATCCCAACCACACCAACCTTCCCAAGGCAAGTTTTCCAACCCTAAGTATTTAATTTCAAAAGATTATATTCTTGATTTTACCCATGCAAGTTTACTTTTCAAAACTTATATATAAGGATTTTTCACTGTTGTGTTTGTAGTTCCAAATGTATTATATGCGTATGCTTTATGAGATTATGTTGAAGTTTGAAATATATGCATATGTGTTTGTACACCCTTGAACATAGAATGAAAATGTTTCTTCGGACAACGACTCTAGCAATAGAGGTCGTAGCGGTCCAAATATACTATTGACCGGGGAGCGATATATTATTGTATCGTGATTAAATTACGAAAACCCGAAAGGTCATTCGGGAAGTATCGTATACTTACGTATTTATTATTTTTACGTTGTTAAAAATACTCAAAAATATCTATCTTGGATTAAAAGCTTATTTTAATTAAATAATTATTTTACTAATTGTTTATATATTAAATCTAAAAATATTTTTTATTAATTATCGTTCATTATTTTTAAGACAAAACTAATCCAAGATACCTTCAGCGTTTTCAAACTTGAACTCTTTCGGACCCAAAACATTTTTCGAAAACCCCCGGTCAGCATTTGCTTCTTGTACGTTTTTCAAGAATTATCGAACGACTGAGGTCGAACTTCAACTACTCAAGTTTTCTATCAAAATGATTTTGAAAAGAAAAGAAAAATGGGACTCTGGCAGGTGTGGGAATAGTTGACGAACGATTCCCGGGATGTGTAAGCGGCCGTGAGCCAGGCGGTCCATCAATTATTATTCCGGCCCAGGTGTTGCCGAAGGATGATTACGGATGTAGTTTTCATCGAGGGTGATTACGGATGTAGTTTTCACCCGAGGATAGTTACGGATGTAGTTTCTATCCTTCTACCGGTAGAGAAGACCCGCGGATTGTTGGACTTGGTTGTGGCGACTGATCATCGTCAATCCTTGTCAGGTTTTTATGTTTTCTTCCAGTCCCATCCTCCACATTGGAAAAATACTCAAACACTGCTTCTTGGGCCTAAGTGCCAAGTTGCCAATAGTGTAGTTTTTGATAAGAAAAACATTGACATCGTGCAGTATCTAGAACTGCAAGATTTCCTATAAAGATTGGCACGTGTTAGTGCACTCTTGCAATTATTTCAAAGAATGAAATGTTTTTGAATGAGAAACCTTCTAAGCTAATGGAAGGAAAGAGGTTTTGCAATAATGTATTCCCTGTACAGTATGTTAACCGTAGAGTGTTTTGCCGAAAATGATATACTAATATGTATATATTTTCAAACCTGAGATATATTGAAATGGGAACCTTACAAAGGATTCATATGTTATTCTTAAAGCTCCTTAGCGAGTATAAACGTTTTATTCAAACTCGGACATATATATTGTCGAATTATGTTTTGAAATCTGAGATATATACCCATACAGTTGGGAACGTTTTCGAAATAAACCACATTATTATTTTTCAAAATGGCGAACTTGCTGAGCATTATGTAGCTCATTCTTGCTTTATAAAAACTTTTCAGAAAGAGAAGAATTTGGTCAATTAACTCCGTACCAGCAGAAGAGGAGTAGAAGATTTATCCCGAGATGACTTAGTTCCGGATAAATACTACAGAGTAAGTCTGATAGGTTTTCAACTATAATAGTAAGACTCGTCTTCAAGTGTAGTTGTATAAGTGGAAGTGCGTAAGATTCTGGATTGTACAGATGAATTGTAATATTTAGTGTTACTTTTGGTTATCGTTTTTTAGGCTCTAACTTGTATGTGCGTAAGATTGAGGTCTGGATGTATGTATTGTTGAGTTGTAAAGTTAATACAGGTATGATATGGTTGGATGGTGATGTGACGACCTGAATCTTTGACCTCGGATTTGGGGGCGTCACAGAAATGGTATCAGAGAGATAAGTTACAGTACTCAGAAACGAGAGTGTGGAGAGTTAAGTCTAAGTAGGAGAATGACATAAGAGATCGTAGTAAACTTATTATTGGACTACCGGAAGAGGTACCGGTGAGTAGAATGGACTGGAGTGTTTACTGGAGGTATTATGCTAGGGTCCATAGAATCCTTAGAGACCTTCGGAATGATGAATAGAGGTTTGAGAGTCGTACATGACCTGTCATAGGTAATGATATAGGAAGCAGAGCGAAATCTCAAGAGCAGCTGAGGTAAGGGCGATATTTCCAATATGATCGGATGACTAGGCTGGCATAAATTTTGTGGCCCATAGTCCTCTACAGTTTAGGGGACGGCATTCTAAGAATCAAGAAGTTTAGACTTCCCTACATAATTAAGGGTACTTAGTACTTGGAATAATGAAAGTCTTTTACTTTGGCTATAAGATCCAATTTTCGATAAGTAACGGGTTTACCTGAAAGGTGGTTACTATGCCGTTGTGGATTTCATTACCCTTGATGGCGAATTTTACATGTGTTATACGAGAATGTTATCATAAGACGAGCGTGCTAGATAATTCCACGCATGATTCGGACTCTAGAGCATGGTAGTTCAACTTAGAAAACAAACAAGTAGAATTAACAAAGGGACTCAAGTGAAGTTGAATATGGTTGCAACGAGCGATACAGTGATCTCAGAGTCTACCAAAAGAAAAGACCAACGGGTCTAGAGTGGGATCCTTTGATAGAGATGTTAGCAGGGACTACGCATATATGTATTGTAGACCTCAATATTTTTGGTATATGTTCACATACACACACCCGCCACTGAACCTATGGACTGCACTGAGATCCCTGAGAGATCTCTTTGATCTGTTCCCAGGGGGAACTGGCCACTTGTGATTCATGTCGGAAGGCATGAAGTAGGACCCTATGGACTTAGCAGGTGTCCCCGAAATGATGTGAAGTTTGGTCTTCAAGACAAAGCACGGAAATGACAGATACATTTGTGAAACCCCAACTCGATAAATGACTTTAAGATGATGATTGAGAGACACACTAGTTGGTGTCTTGTATTACGAAGACGAAGAGATGGAGTTACCCTCATAGTGGTGATAATGAGATGCACGAATGATTATTAACTTATTTTGGTAACTACCGGCTGGTGCACTACTTCATTTTAAACTTTTCATTAACCATGTTACCTCGATTATTTTATATCAGGTAATCCTTCTAGTTTTCTACTTCAAAATTTTTGGAATAACAACCAGTGATATACTCTCCCTAAAGCAGGACTTATCCGAAGTAATTTTATTTGACCCATGAACATTCTATTCAAAAATTTATGATGACCTTGTTCGGCTCAGGCCTATTTACACCTTCTTTCAATCATCCAAGGAATGTTCCACGAATACTTCCTTAATTATTCGACGAATATTACTTAACGAATATTGATGTTTGATTGCTTCTTTCATACTTGCACTCTTCAGTTGAGCTCATAAATATTTAACAAATTACTGAGGACATGGATGATCTAATGTCCAGACATCCTTCATGAATCCTTTCTTCTATTCAAAATGAGATTGTGCGTCGTACATTGAAATCATAGTAAGGATATCATTTTGATACTAGTATTGTAAGAACCCTGATTTTTGTAATATTTTAAATGTGTAAAAGATTATGACATTGTGAATTAGGGACCTTTTGAGTCACCTATGTTATGTAATGGTGTTGATTGTCTGAAATTTTATGTTTTTATATTCACGGTATAAGAAAAAGGGAAGATTGTTGAAGGCAAGAGGCCTACCACTATTAAGATTTATAAAAACTTGAGATTTGAGGATTATTAGAGTATTAGAAGATTTTAAGAGATTATGACAAGGAGTTGTGGATATTTAAAGGATTTACCCAATTAAGTATTTAAGGAATTACAAGGGAAATCTCTACGCGACAAAATATTATTACGAGGAATTAATTATGATACGATATGAATTAAGGATTAAGTGACAACCATTGGTGGAGGAATAACAATACAAGGAAAGAATATTGCATACAAGTGTCATGTAACTAGCTAGTTAGGAAAAGAAGCTAGAAAAGCAAAAAGCAAACATGAATAGTAACTAGTTAGTGGTGCATGTTTCAAGGAGACATGAGGACATGATGCATACCTAGCCTATAAACCCTAGAGTGCAACATGTGACTACTTTTCCAACATATCAATCATACACACCCATACATACAACAATAATACATCACTTTATTTCAAACACAACACAAACAAACATCTCTCTCTCTTTCCAATCTGCACTAGGCCGAGAGCTTCCAAGGAGGGGAGAAGAAAATTTTTCTTCAACTTCTTTTCATTCATAAATCAAGATAAAATTTCTAGGCCATCCTTACACTATAGAGAAGTTATGCTATGAATTTCAACCCCTTTCATCCACTAGATTTTGAGTTATAAATTCTTGAAGTTTTGATGTTTAGTAACCAAATTGTTCATCCTTTTAGATCTTGAAGGCTTGAGGGTTGTAGGAGCTCATACAAGTGTTATTAAGGATTACCAAGCTCACTCAAGGCTCCTAGATACTCAAGAAGGTATAACATGCTCCTCACTCTTAACCATGCTTAGTGTAGAGCTCATATTGTTAGATCTAAAGGTTATAGTGCATATCTTGGGTATAAGAGTTATGGATGATGAAAATCTTGAGGTTATATGTGGTTGATGTGATTTTAAAGCTTGTACTTAGATTATGTAACCCCATGTATGTTGTAGAGATGAGTCTTGATGATTTTAATGGTAGATATGATGTATAAGTTGAGTTCTTGAAAGATTAAGCAAAGATGTATGCAGAATAAAAAGTCTGGGAGTATGTACTGCCTTGCCGTGGACTTTTGAACCCCTTACACTTGTCTCCCAAGGGTCTAATACATATGGTTAGAAAGGTATTTGAATGTAGTTTCCAGAAATATAAAGTTCATGTCTAGGTGATGTGTAGATTTTGAGTTATGACCAGAAGAGTGAGGAGTGGTTCTGAAATTCGGACTGCACTGTATGGTCTGTTTGTGAACTGTCTTTGGACCCCCAAACTTTCTGCAAACATTGTGAAAAATTGCGGTTAGCAAGGTCTTACAGTAAGGAAGGCTACCCAAAAAGAATCTGATTAAAATTTGAATGTTTCAATTTTATAAAAATATTGGAGCGAGGTGTGCGCAAGTGAAAAACCACTTAGGCGATTAGTTTAAAGTAGTTTTAAGAATGTTCACTTGAGTTTCGAGTTTGAGGAATAGATTTGAGTCGAATGGGTAACGGAAGTGATAATGTGACGACATGGTCATATGAGAGGGTTAGTGGTCACAAGTGGAGTCGTTAAGTTGGTCTTACGATTTTTAAAACCTTATGATTAAGTAGCGTTGTTAAGGTACTAACGTACAAATATTGATTATGTATAGATTTCCATTCCACTTCGCGAGCCGACCACCCCAACCTCACCAAGGCAAGTTTTCCAACCCTAATTATTTATTTTCAAAAGATTATATTCTTGATTTTACCTGTGCAAGTTTACTTTTCAAAACTTATATATAAGGATTTTCACTGTTGTGTTTATAGCTTCCAAACGTATTATATGCTTATGCTTTACAAGATTATGTTGAAGTTTGAGATATATGCATATGTGTTTGTACACCCTTGAACTTAGAATGAAAGTGTTTTCTTCGAACAACGACTCTAGCAATAGAGGTCGTAGCGGTCCAAATATACTCTTGACCGGGGAGCGGTATATTGTTGTATCGTGATTAAATTGCGAAAACCCGAAGAGTCATTCGGGAAGTATCGTATACCTAAGTAATTATTATTTTTACGTTGTTAAAAATACTCAAAAATATCTATCTTGGATTAAAAGCTTATTTTAATTAAATAATTATTTTATTAATTGTTTATATTAAATCTCAAAATATTATTTATTAATTATCGTTCATTATTTTAAAGACAAAACTAATCCAAGATACCTTTAGCGTTTTCAAACTCGAACTCTTTCCCACCCAAAACATTTTCGAAAACCCCCGGTCAGGTTTTGCTTCTTGTACGTTTTTCAAGAATTATCGGTCGACTGAGGTCGAACTTCAACTACTCGAATTTTCTATCAAAATGATTTTTGAAAAGAAAAGAAAAAGGGGACTCTGGCAGGTGTGGGAATCGTTGACGAACGATTCCCGGGATGTGTAAGCGGCCGTGAGCCAGGCGGTCCATCAATTATTATTCCGGCCCAGGTGTTGCCGAAGGATGATTACGGATGTAGTTTTCATCGAGGGTGATTACGGATGTAGTTTTCACCCAAGGGTAGTTACGGATGTAGTTTCTATCCTTCTACTAGTAGAGAAGACCCGCGGATTGTTGGACTTGGTTGTGGCGACTGATCATCGTCAATCCTTGTCAGGTTTTTATGTTTTCTTCCAGTCCCATCCTCCACTTCGGAAAAATACTCAAACACTGCTTCTTGGGCCTAAGTGCCAAGTTGCCGATAGTGTGGTTTTTGATAAGAAAAATATTGACATCGTACAGTATCTAGAACTGCAAGATTTTCTATAAAGATTGTCACGTGTTAGTGCACTCTTGCAATTATTCCAAAGAATGAAATGTTTTTGAATGAGAAACCTTCTAAGCTAATGGAAGGAAAGAGGTTTTGCAATAATGTATTCCATGTACAGTATGTTAACCTTAGAGTGTTTTGCCGAAAATGATATACTCATATGTATATATATTTTCAAACTTGAGATATATTGAAATGGGAACCTTATAAAGGATTCATATGTTATTCTTAAAGCTCCTTAGCGAGTATAAATGTTTTATTCAAACTCGGACATATATAATGTTGAATTATGTTTTGAAATCTGAGATATATACCCATACAGTTGGGAAAGTTTTCGAAATAAACCACATTATTATTTTTTAAAATGGCGAACTTGCTGAGCATTATGTAGCTCATTCTTGCTTTATAAAACTTTTCAGAAAGAGAAGAATTTGGTCAGTTAACTCCGCACCAGCAGAAGAGGAGTAGAAGATTTACCCCGAGATGATTTAGTTCCGGATAAATACTACAGAGTAAGTCTGATAGGTTTTCAACTGTAATAGTAAGACTCGTCTTCAAGTGTAGTTGTATAAGTGGAAGTGCGTAAGATTCCGGATTGTACAGATGAATTGTAATATTTAGTGTTACTTTTGATTATCGTTTCTGAGGCTCTAACTTATATGTGCATAAGATTGAGGTCTGGATTGATGTATTGTTGAGTTGTAAAGTTAATACAGGTAGGATATGGTTGGATGGTGATGTGACGACCTGAATCTCTGACCTCGGATTTGGGGGCGTCACAGAAATGGTATCAGAGAGATAAGTTACAGTACTCAGAAACGAGAGTGTGGAGAGTTAAGTCTAAGTAGGAGAATGACATAAGAGATCGTAGTAAACTTATTATTGGACTACCGGAAGAGGTACCGGTGAGTAGAATGGACTGGAGTGTTTACTGGAGGTATTATACTAGGGTCGATAGAATCCTTAGAGACCTTCATAATGATGAATAGAGGTTTGAGAGTCGTACATGACCTATCATAGGTAATGATATAGGAAGCAGAGCGAAATCTCAAGAGCAGTTGAGATAGAGGCGATATTGCCAATATGATCGGATGACTAGGCTGGCATAAATTTTGTGGCCCATAGTCCTCCACAGTTTAGGAGGCAACATTTTAAGAATCAAGAAGTTTAGACTTCCCTACATAATTAAGGGTACTTAGTACTTGGAATAATGACAGTCTTTTACTTTGGCTATAAAATCCGATTTTCGATAAGTAACGGGTTTACCTGAAAGGTGGTTACTATGCCGTTGTGGATTTCATTACCCTTGATGGAAAATTTTACATGTGTTATACGAGAATGTTATCATAAGACGAGCGTGCTAGATAATTCCGCGCATGATTCGGGCGCTAGAGCATGGTAGTTCAACTTAGAGAACAAACAAGTAGAATTAACAAAGGGACTCAAATGAAGTTGAATATGGTTGCAACGAGCGATACAGTGATCTCAGAGTCTACCAAAAGAAAAGACCAGTGGGTCTAGAGTGGGATCCTTTGATAGAGATGTTATCAGGGACTACGTATATATGTGCTGTAGACCTCAATATTTTGGTATATGTTCACATGCACACACCCGCCACTGAACCTATGGACTGCACTGAGATCCCTGAGAGATCTCTTTGATCTGTTCCCAGGGGGAACTGGCCACTTATGATTCATGTCGAAAGGCATGAAGTTGGACCCTATGGACTTAGCAAATATCCCCGAAATGATGTGAAGCTTGGTCTTCAAGATAAAGCACGGAAATGACAGATATATTTGTGAAACCCTAACTCGATAAATGACTTTAAGATGATGATTGAGAGACGCACTAGTTGGTGTCTTGTATTACGAAGACGAAGAGATGGAGTTACCCTCATAATGGTGATAATGAGATGCACGAATGATTATTAACTTATTTTGGCAACTACCGGCTGGTGCACTACTTCATTTTAAACTGTTCACTAACCATGTTACCTCGATTAGTTTATATTAGGTAACCCTTCTAGCCTTCTACTTCAAACTTGTGGAATAACCACCAGTGATATACTTTCTCTAAACCGGGACTCATCCAAAGTATCTTATTTGATCCCGGAGTATTCTATTTGAAGTTTATAATTATTTCGTTCTGCTCAGGACTATTTACACTTCCTTTCAATTATCCAAGGAATGTTCAACAATTGTTTCCTTGATTAATCAATGAATATTCCTAAACGAATATTGATATTTGACTACTTCTTTCATACTTGCACTCTTCAGTCGAGCCCATAAATATTTATCAACTTGATGAGAACAGGGATGATCTAACATCCAGATATTCCTCAGGAATCCTTTCTTCTATTCAAAATGAGATTGTGCGTCGTACATTGAAATCATAGTAAGGATATCATTTTGATACTAGTATTATGAATTTCATTCTACTGAAAGATCTGATAAAGCATGTGTACGGAGGCACCCTTGGGTGGACCGTTTCACTGATAAGTAATATTTGATGAGAGGTTATCGATTGTTTCGATACCTAGAACATTCTCTTCATATTTTATAGTTTTTTTTTTCAAACTTAATAACTTCTTATTTCCATTCGTTGTCCGAGTAGCCTAAAGTTTCTTCAGTGGCTACGATGTTGAAATTCCGTTCTAGCCAATTGAAACTGGCTAGTCAATATGTCAATATGAATGACTAGTTGATTGTTCTAACTAGTCAAAATTGTAATGTTGTGAAGAACACCTAGCTAATTGTCCTAGCTAGTGGTGATGTCTCAAACAAGCGAACTAGCAAATTTTGTCTAGCTAGTTACTAGTGTTTCTTGAAAAGGACTAGTTATTGTTTCACTGGTCCAACTCCCAATTTAATTCATTCAGCAATTCTGCAATGCATTTTACATGTGGTAAAGTATGATGATGAAAGTTTTGACGAATGACTTGATTGAGACCTAGTGAGGTCGTCCACTCAACTTGAATTCTACACATCTTTGTATCAGACTTTATGTCACGTGAATATTCTGTTCTTTCATTCATATAATGAAGATTCATTTGAAACCATAGATTACTTGAATGATAAACTGCTTCATTTTTATCGTCACATAGTAGAATTTCTTTCGATCGGTTGACCTTTATCAATGGGACTTTTTAGATCCTCTATTTTTCAAGAGGAGAAGTATTCCCCAGATGTAAAAATTGTATAAAGACCATCTTTATGACTTTTGTATCCAACAATCATTGCCCTCATGCAACATTCTCTATGATATCACATTACCAAATTTTCAGGACATGAAGGAATAAACCTTGTTGTATTCTTTTTGTCCATCCTTATATCTCCGAAAATCGAGATTCCTAGTATTTGGAACCATCAACATTCTTGGAACATCCAATGTGGAATTCTTATTGAAATTATCTATTGGACCTTGTTATTTTAAAACCATTCCTTTCAAAAGTGATTACTCAAAGGTGAACGGGAGGTACAATTGTGAACCGTTGCACCAATATGAGATCAAAAACCAAATGTTGTAATTGTGCAGCCAGAGCGTTATGCCGAGTGATTATTTAAAGTAGGAATAACATGTCGGGGCATACCACAAGGACCTTTAATATTAGTGTGAGGAAGGTTATAAGAAATGATGAGGTGGTTGGGAGCACGCCCCTACCAACCGTCATCAGGATGTTATATTAATAAATTCTGGAGTTACCAAGCCTTTTCCTGATCCAAGAAATGCAAATCGACTGCGATGTAAGACATATCCTTAGAGGAAACTAACATGGAAGTGAGATGGACAAGAAAGGAAGAAATATTGTGGCAAGATTGTGAAGCTTTACTTAGCTTAAAGGGATTGATGCACATAGAGAGACATAAAGTTTAAAAGGCCCTAATAGCAAATGGATGCATGGATATATCCCAATGATCCTTCGAGATTACCACCTAATCAAGTTTATTGGAATCGCAGCAGCATGCAGGCCTCAGGCTGATTGGCACCAGTTGTGAAAGAGGACGAGCGTATGACATCTTACATATACCATCGAGAACTGATACCCTTATCGGAAATGGAGGAATTGTTGACTAGTTAAAATGTGTAGTTGTTTTCCAAGATAAGGTTGAAGAGAAGGTTTCACCAACTCAAGATCGATCTCTGTACTCCACCAAAGTCGGCCTTTCACACTAATATAAACATTATAAATTTTGGTAGTATCATGTGGATTGACTAGTGAGTCAGAAGCCCTTGTGGGTTAATAAATAAAGTTTAAAGAATGATATGAGCGATTAGTGACAACCTCGTTGTTAGCTATACTTTATGATGAGAAGAGGACTTAGAGGGTCACGATGATGCGTCTTTTAAGAGTTAAGAGGTGTGCTGATGCAGTAGAAAGGGGATGATAGCCTATACTTCTAAACAACATAAAGGTTACGGGATAGGATATACTAACCGTGAGTCGGGGATTAGTCATGATAGCGTTCACGCATAAAACTGAGACGTTAACCTTATGAGAAAAGTGCGAAATTTTTCCACAAGTGCCATAAGTATATCTTCATATTAGAACTAAACATAAGAGAGAAGGTGACGAAATGGAACAGGGAGTATAATGGAGAAATTTGTTATTACCCAGGGAAGGCCAGTGTGGTGGCCGATACTTATAGAAGGGATTATTCGAAATTGGAATTCAGTCAGTATTGACCAAGAAAATAGAGTACATACAATAAATAATAATGTTAGAGGAAAAATGACTAAATTATGGGGAAGGACAAAGAGGTATAGAGAATTAAGAGAATGTTGGCAAGCGGATACGAAGAATGGTATTGGCAAACTATTAAGTACAAACGCGACATGTCAAGAGCAGAATGATAGAGATCTAGTGGATTAATTCCGCCTGTAGAAAATCTTAAACGTGGACAGAATTATATTGAATTTCATAAGCAGGTCGCCGAAGACCGAGCCAAGAGATGGCCCTAGTTGATTTATAATTGTTGGACCAAGTGATTTACCTACGAGAGACTTTCCATTTAGAAGATTATCGATTTATATACGGAAGAGATGGTGGTGCAATATAAAACTTCTGCAGCAATTACGTCAGATAAAGACTTAAGGTTAAACTTCGAATATTGAAGGTGCTTTCAAGTATATTTAACAAAGAGATTGAGCGTATGCACTAATTTGATCTGTGGCTGACGGACAGGGAAGAAGAATTATCCAGACGATCGAATTTATATTTAGTGTCGTGCCTTAGATTTCGAGAATAAAAACTTATCCATGAAATGAGTGTTGTAACACCCCCAGATCCAGGGTCAGGGATCTGGTCGTTACGGTCTCAATATCCATCCATAAAACCAACATAATTTAAATTACAACCTTGTGACCCAGAACAACATCATAAAACACACCCGTTATAGTCCCAGAGATGAAATCAGAGTAACCAACAATATTATTAATCACAAGTTTGAGTTCTTACAACCCAAAGAATTACAATTAACCATTACAAACTCTTTGTCATCCATTTGTATATGCCATATAATAATTACACTTGATACTCAAATGCTAACAACTAGCCTACCAGTAGCTGCCTCTTCAGCAATGGTAGCTATGACCTCATCGATTATTCCTCTGACGGCTGTCACCTGCTTACGCTGAGTGCGCCTTGCGCGGCCATCTGGTCTAGCTGTTGTTGTGATATAAATAAATAAAGCAAGGGTGAGCAATAGCCCACCTAAAAGAATATAACTGAACAGTAATAATATATAACAGTTCAAAATATCTTTGATACCATATGCCATGCATTAACGATGTAATACCAATATAAGGTATGAGATGAAGTTACAAGGTAACTCAAAATATATTTGTTTTGAATAAATATCTGCTATGTCAAAGATGAGCCAGATATTATCAACTTTTTATAATAGAGGAACTTGCAGGAAGAATATTGCAATTCCAATTCAAACACTTTTCAAACCTGCCAATAATGATAAGGTTGCAGGAAGTTTCCAACATTGAGAGATGAACTAATACTGGAGTTTGACGCGCCAGGAGACATAGCATTTACACGATGATCAGTCGCATGTTATGCTCCCCACCTCTTGTTTACTACATGTAGAAGGAAGCACCGACGGATTTACTTGTCTACCGCCCTCTGGAACCCCCCGGCCAACGGTTGGGCCATTTGCTGGACCGGTGCCACTGGGTCACTTACGCATCTCCTAGTTCATTTCACATCCATAACTTTAAAACGTAAAGTTCCTCCCCCTTTCCCCAAGTATATTACTTGTTGATAGGACTCCACAAAGTAGTCGTATCTATTTGGAAAGGAAAAATCACCAATATTTCCCAAGCTGATGCTTGTTAATGGATATAAACTTGTTCCATCAATTCTTACCCCTCGAGCGTTGAGGAGGTAACCAAAAAGATTCATATCGATGTTTGAAAGAATCGAGATGTGAGTAACAAGATAGTTTAGCAAGTATAGGACCGGGCAGTCCAATAAATAACATATCTCAAGTGAGGTCCCCTTATATATGTTTGGAAGTTGAGCGAGTATTTAAATCTTCTTTAAGATAGATTTAAATGAAAATAAAGTTTGGGAACCTCCCCTTGATAAGAATAGTCATAAAATACTCCGAAATATTTTACACCTTATCTGAAGGTGATAGATAGTCTTTGAATAATATGAATCATCATAAAAAGAACTTAAAAGAATTTAAATCAATATTCCAAGAATATTTATTAAATCATTAATAATTAAGGAACACGAATAAATCATAATATTGCTCGTAAGTAATCCTCGAATGAATATATAGAATTATTTACTAAATAACTCTCTTATTTAAATGAATATTCAAAATAATATTCATTAATTAAATAAGCTCAAGTAAATGTTTAAAATAATATTCACTAAATAAATCAAACCTTAAATGAATATTTGAAAATAATATTCATTTAATAAATAATATTCTAAATAAATATCCAAATAATATTCTTTTAGCAATCAAACTTTAAAGGAATATTCGAAGCAATATTCCTTAAGTAAATAGAACTTCGAATGAATATCTTAAAATAATATTCATCAAGTACATAAAATCTTAAATGAATATTCACGATAATATTCATTAAATAAATTTCCAAGAATATTAAAGTAATTACTCATTGAATAATCAAACTCTAAACGAATATTCGAAACTGATATTCATTAAGTAATTAAAGCTCGAATGAATATTAAAATAATATTCAGCAAATAAATATATGCGAATGAATATTCAAAATAATATTCATATAGTACCTCTCGATTGAGATAATATCCAAATAGCATTCCTCGAATAATTTCCAAGTAATTAATACTTTATGAAAATATAAATAATGTTCATAAATAACATTCCTCAAATAAACTGTCACTGGAATCCCTCCGGGTTTCCACGACTAACTCTATATCCCAAAATACCGACTCCCGGTCTATATTGAAAGAATGAATATCATACGCCCTTCACTAAGGGTCTTAGCAAAACAATCCTGCTTATAACTGATAATTCATATCTAGTCTATAAGCCAATATCAATTCAGGGAACAAGCATATCAATAGACTTGAAAGTAGGCATGCATGCTATGGCATATGTATACAACAATCATTATATATATTATCACAACAACAGTTCCAAGTATTGGAAACTTGCCTGGTAATCCTGTTGGGGTAGTGTGCCTCGTGTCAATCCAGTGATCTATAAATAGTCACAATAACCGAGGTCAATCACTGAACATTTCGAAGGTTAAGTATAACTTAACTTAAGTCATGTAAGCTTAGTCCAAAACACACCTCGAACCTATCCTTAATGTCGGATCTTTCGTATATCTTACTTAATCATTTATAACCTCGTTCTTTGCACCAATATGTTGTCTCGATAATTCTTAACAAGTTTCATGTTTTAGTCGACTCGAGATTCCTCTTTTAATCTAGCCAAAATGGGTGGTCAAAGTAGTACCCCTAGGGTTGACTTTTCTAAGAATCACTATTTCGAGACTCGTACTTCAACACTTTTAATAAATCACTGGAAACGTATTTAATTACGAAACCACTTATAAAATCATCTTTAGTATTTGTAATATTTATCATAAAATTTCCAATTCGAAGCCACGAGTCTAAATAGGTGAAATGTATTTTTGAAGTTCAGTCGACTACGGATCTTTACTATTCACACTTCTTTCACTAAAACGTTCATAACTCGGTAACCGTTAACTCAAATGACGCACCGTTTTCGCATACATGATCTAGAGAATGTCTAGAAGGTAGCTAACTCAAAATTGGACTTAGATCAGAAGATTAATTTTTCGGAATTTTGCCAAAACAGGGCAGGAGGTTTTAATGAATAATGTTACCTCCGAAAAGTGGTTTCTTCGCACTTATCCTCGATTCGAACATTTTTACAAAATCGGAAAACGATCCATTTTACTTGTGGTTTTCTCTCACGCCTTCCTTATGACCTCTAATATTTAATTACCATGATTCGTCACTGACTTAGTCATGTTAAGGGATTCCAATTTCAGTTACGAACTTTCGATTACGGTTTCGAACCTCTTTTACGAATTTAATCATAACTCCTAAACCGTAAGTCCATTTCATACGATCTTTATATCAAAACGAAGCTTATAACATAATCTAGCTTATCATGGAAGAAATAGAAGCTAATCAGTCACTTATACCTACTGTCAAACTCGTGTTCTTAAGGTTAACGAAATTTCGGCATTAAGACGGCTATAAATCGGATATTTACCAAATTCCAAAACTCCCAATAATCATGATATCTACTCCAAACAACATATACATGATTTATAACCATGAACTGAGGCCAAGCAATGCCTTTCCGTTCATCTAAGCTATTTTTAACATTTATCAAAACCCAATCTTAATCATGCTTATAATCATAATAACATAACTAAGTTTAAATCCATCAAGAACAAGCATATACCCAAAGTAAGATCTAGGGTTCATGAGGTTTATACCTTCCTTGGAGAGTGTTAAAGCCCTTGCTAAGCCTTGTATAGTCCATGCCTATCCTTAACCAAGCTTGGATCATCCAAGAAATCAAGAAAAACCAAGATTTGTTCTTGAAGTTACTATTCACCCTAGACTTTGATGATTTTATTGAAAATGGAAACAATGGATTTTGAGGCCAAGATTTCTAGGGTATCATTTTTATGAAATATAGGATCTATGATAAAAATTTGGAGATCAATTGATGGTTGGAAGTGGGATTTCTCCCCTTGAATTTCTTGAAAAGCCGAATGGCTCTAATGAGAGAGAGAGGTGGAGTTTGGCTTGGTTGCTTGCTTGGTTATGTGATGAAATGAATTATTTGAGATAATATCTAGCTAAAGCTACTTTAATAAAGTGCTAGGCTCATCCAATGCATCATCTTCCACTAGCAAATCTTGTTATGTAAGATGAGATGGAGTAATGTGTTAACTAGATGGTTTGGTTTCTAATGGAGCTAGTTACTAGATATTTATCTTGGCTACTTAACCTTATCCTCTTGCACATCACTATCTCTTGGCTCCCTGCTTGTTTCTTTATCCGTTTATTGCTTAATTCGTTGATCGTTCGAAGGAATAACTCATTCGTTTCTAGTTAGGGTTTTACCGAAAACCTTCTTAATATATATAATGGCATTCTCCATCATTCTTAATACTTCTCGAATTTAATTTCCTTAAATCCCTTTAATAATTCCTTATGTCTTGCAGTGTCCAGGGAATTCTCGGAGAAAATAAAAGTGCTATTTTTCTGAATCCGACAGCCTTTACATACACTTATTTTCCTCCTGGATCACTAATACGAACTCAGAAATCTGTTCCGAATTCTGGATATAGCATTATTATAATAATATTATAAATTCCACCAAAATCACTATTCATCACTTATTTTTATTTAATTCCTATAATTAGGAAAATGAACCTGGTTTACTCTCGGGTGCTCCTTAACCTTTTTACGGAACCGCTGGACTTATAATAGATATTGATTTGGATGACACAAGAATAATCTTTCTTGGAATAATATAACTTATATCCTTAGGAGATAGATTATTCTTATTTAGGCTATCAACCAAAAGTATTCTTCATGACATATAATATTTGAACCCACATCCATTCTATTTATTTACTAGAACAACCGTTACAGCGTAGTCGTAACCACTATTCGCTTCCATATTATTACATAAGAAAAAGTTTTAATTCTATCAAAAATCTGGGTTCTTACAGTCTCCCCTCCTTAAAAGGATTCCGTCCCGGAATCAGGTAGAAGACAATTGGGTACTTGTTGGTTATTTCGCTTTCCAATTCTCTGGTCGATCCTTACACATTCCAATCTTTATAAAGCACATCATACTGGTGTTACAATACACCCTTTATCCGTTCTACCAATTCTTTGATACTTTCGCATAACACATCATCCGGTATGCGCTCTTGTCCGTTCTTATACTATTAACCTTATTGGTACGTGCAGTGACTTCGGTATCACTAACGCGCTACGAATTCCGGAGATAACCTCACTCGTAATTTTGCAATTCCTGACGGCTTTAATCTTCGCAATCTCGCTCAATATATAAAATTAGAAGAATTTATTGAGAGATCACTATGATCAATGAACATTTGTTATATTGCATAGTTAGTACAGAAGGGGGCCAGCCTTTAGTACTTGACAAACAATTAAACAATTAATGGCATTCCACTTAGACTTCTATCACACAGACAGATCGTCACGTAGCAGTACCTCCCCTCCTTAAAGGGTTGTTCTTCTCAATTTAAAAGAAAATAAATAAGGAAGAAGAAAAGAAAAGAATTTCAAAGAATTATATAAGAAAATTTTCATGATTGTCGAAATATCATACTTAGAATTCACCTCTGAACTATAGAGGTTTATTAGCGAAGAAAGATAATCGTATTCGTATCAAATACTTCTTTATCGTAATCTCACATATCACATGTCCTTGTTGCTCTGTCCATCATTCTGTGGACCTATACTCTTGTTTGATCTTAGTATCACCTACTTTTGGAAAATCCTTCAACCTCTCAGGTTAAAATCATGGATTTCTCGCTTGACATTATTATTACTGGCATTTCACGCCACGACACTGGCCAATACCCTTGCCCTGTCAATTCCATACTTTTCTCGCTTTATTACTGGAGCTTCTCATGAGTCCTATCTGACTCTCTTATTGATTTTCATCTCTATCAGTCACTTGTCTTCATTTCTACTACAATCATTCTATGAACCATCATATCCGGATTATTTATTACAAATATCCCGTCGTCTCCAAAATTAAACCACCCGAAACTAACCTAGATGATTTCTCTAACTTAGATTCAATTCGACATTTCCAAAGTCGTAAACACTTAATTTCTCAGAAGGGTCATCATTGCTTATCATTTACGTCGTGTTTGAATCACTAAACATGCGGGTTTCATAATTGTCAATTCAAGATCCTCTAGGAAAACAAAATAATCAATATTCCCTATCCATAGGGAATGCTTCCTGAACTTGACGTAGATATTACATGAAGCAGATAAAATTGCAGAAAAGCTTCAAGCATCGTAGCTATGCCAAGTTGACGGAATTATCAATCATATTTCTTTAGTAGAAGACTGGAAGCTAACGGTTTACTTAGTTAATTTCGCACCAGGTCCTGGTTTACCTTGACATAGGACTTCCTAACGCAGGTAATATGCTTAAGACGATATCAGGAATCGAATCTTTACTTAAACTACTCTTATGGTTGATTCTTGCACAATCATTAGAGGGAATGTAAATTCCTCCACCACTTTCTAACCTTCAAAGTCCTCCTCAATACCATTCCGTTTCTTTGGTATGAGCATTTATACATACTTCCTTATACTTAAAGTGTCGGCCACCTCATTGGCCTTTCCTGAATATAATAATTTCTTGAAGTCAACGTTTTCTGGATTTATTCCAACTCAGGGTTAAAGCATTCTCCCTTAAATTCTGCTGAATGGGAGAAAGCGTATATCAGTCCTTTCCAAAAGTCATTGCTTCCACCTTTCTGGTGTGAACTTTACTACAGGTACTCCCCATCATACCTAGGATATTTCCTTACTTAACTCCCTTCTCGTTTTAGGATAATCTCAACCTTATTGGTTCAATCCATACTTCCTCATGGTTTCACACATGCTTCATCTGGCCTTATTATTACTATGTCATACATTCCTTACCAAACTTCCCCTTTGAAGTTCAGAACATTACCTCTTCCCTTATAGGGTTTCTTAGGTCATCGTCATCATCCCCCCTGTATCTTCTGGGTACAGGGTATATCGAACATCAATAATCAATTTTATAACAATTCTGTCTATGTACTTTTCGAGATTCCTTTCCACAAATCCTTACAGGTTCTTTATACTTTGGTCGATTCAATTTATATCGTCTGAATTCAAAATATCTTCATTAGGGGTGATGCTATCCTTTGTGCATCCCTAGGGTTCGTCTTAATTTATAGATGCTCTACCCTCAATTCTATTTTCAAGGAATACTTACATTACCCTGAAATTGGCAATTAAATCATGTACCCTTAATAAGGGTCTGTTTTCACTCATTCTCATCTTAATAATCTATAGGTAGCTCATGTTAACCTTTCTTTCAAACGAATGTCGATCTACATGACCTTCCAAAAGACAACATATGTCTCTCCACTCTTTCATACAGAACTTGGTAATGGTAGAAAGGATGTTCTGGAAGATATTGGTCATGTTCAACGTGAATCTCTTAGTGTCTAATGCTCTTTTTGAGGACACTAAGCTTCAAATAACATTTATGCATCATACTGTACTGACTTTGGCAATCTTCGTAACTTTTCAGTGGTCACTACCCTCAATCCTAATACGTTCATGGTATATATAAAATCCATCATCCTGTATCTCAATTCAATTTATATCAAAAGCCCTCGCGGTTGGCACTTGATTAGAAGCACCCCGCTTTGTCCTTACGTTGCTGGTTCAGTCACTTGATAATCCTTAGTGACTTGGCCCCCATCTGGCCATGCTAAATATGTGAGCTTAGGGGTCGGCTAATAGCATTACTTTTCTAGCAATTGCTGGCATATTGCCTTCTACTTTGATACATTTTGATCTTTCCAAAGCTTTACTCCATATAAGTCTCACTCGACTTCTCGGTACCGTCTCCGGTCACCTTTCCTTCACTTTTATTCTTTCAGTTAATCTTATCAATTCCACGTACCACAAAAGCTTAACACTTCTGGCATAACAACCTTTTCATTTAAGTCAATCTCAGAATTTCTCCGTCCGGCTTGTTTCTTAATTACATTCAACTTCATAATTTTATCCCTACATTCAACTGTAATAATCGGGGCATGTCTACCCACCTGTATAGCGGCTACTTTACCCATTCCGTAGGGTTCACTCCAGTTTCCACTCTCTTTAGTGACGTATTCCGATAATCAGGAAGACAAGGTTTACTAAAATTTGTCAAATTCCTTTCCAGGATTAGGGAAATTTCAGTCAATCTATCCACCCACTGGTGATACTAAGAAGATCCATTTCGATACCCGAAGAGTATTTCTAGGAATACCCAAGCGGGTGAAACCATAAACAGTTATAATAACGAAATGATTGACATATAGTTGGGAGTTTAACCATTGGAAAGAAGCCCAATAAATACCTCCCCTAGAAGGGTAATCAAAAGTTTCAAACTAAAACATGCCATATCTTCCCGATACATATTCTTCATAATAATTGACACTACCGAATACCGGTCGTTCTAACAACTAGTTTCAGAAGGCACACTACTATCGAAATTAGTCATTACACAAAACTGGCACTATCAAGGCTATCCGAATCTGGTGAACCATGCTGTCCGTATACATCCGCAATCACCCTACCGGGTTGCACAAGCACAGCACCTAAACCTGCACGAGGTGCATCCTAATAAATTTCCAAAATTTTTCCTTCCTCCATTAGATAACGCCAATGCTGGGTCGTCACCAATTTTATCTTTAGCTCCATGGAGATTTCTTCCCATTTATCTTGTACATTCAAACTTCTAGTCTTACAATTAAGTCGGGTTATGGGACTACACTCTTTGTGAAGTCCTGTGCAAATCTTGGGTAATACCTCGTGAATCTTATGAAAATTCTTTACCTTTGCCAGTGTGGTTGGCCAATCTCCATTTGAAAATATCTTTAACTTGGTGGGGTCGATCAATCAATACTTCCTATTGACCATATGTCATATTGTCTGGACTTCAATTTGCCAAAATTCTTACTACGAGGACATGGCCTACTCCTGTTCATTCAGGTTTCATCTAAAAGCATTCTCAATTACATCTCAACCACTGCTTGCCTTGCCTAATCCCTTTATGATTCAGTGTCAGAATAAACTTAAGGTAACTACCATAATCCATTCAAGGAACAGAAAAAATTTAATATTCCTTTGAATCACATGCTTCTAATGTTTCTGGTCCATCCTTCCACTGAATTGAACTAGACTTATACTTGGTTCCTGACAATAGCCTTATTACTAGTTTATCACAGACTCACTGGTCTTCTCCTCTTGTAGGTTCTGAGATCATTGTCTCACTTACTACTTCCTTATATTCTTTATCCATTCAGGCTATCACTTTCCATTATCTTTACTTTCTAGGCTGATCTATTCATAAAATGGACATCTCACTGGATAAACCACCTCATCAATCTCAATTGACTTTATAAATTATAACCTAGGAAATCTGCCTTCTCATGGCGAATTATCATTAATAAGATTCACACTAATCCATTTATCAAATAATGTGGCACTTGCTGCCTCTATCTCAACTGCTCCTGGAGACTCTGCTCCCTGACATATATTGATGCCTTTGATAATCATGCATCATTCTCACTCTTTTCCCTCTGATCTGGAAGTCTCTAAGGATTCTTATCTAACCCCATATAAGATCTCAAGTAATTCCCCGAATCCGTTTTGTTTGCTGGTACTTTATCCGGCAGTCCAGCTATAGATCCAATATACCTCTTTAATTCTCTTCATAATATATCAGTTCTTTACGCTCACTTCTCTGAGCACTATATCTAGATTCTTACAGTCTCTCTGGCTGCAGCCCTCATCTCCTCAAGGTAAACTTCCCTGTCTCTAACAGGATTCTCCCCCTCTGCTGGAACCTCTTCCGGGTCCTCAGTAGGGTACTCTATCGCATCCACCATCCGATCGTCAGCATATAATCAGGCATCATCGTGCTGCTGCTCGTATGCCTCAAGGTTTGTCGCCTTACTAGTCGGTACAAGAACGAGCTAAGTTACTATCATGATACTTAATAGTTCCCATAAGGGTTTTATATGTCAGTACTACATTAAGTAGTCCGACTATGAACTTGGCAAGAGTTTTTATTATCTTAATAAATTTATTGTTTTAACGTCGCGTCATCTCTGGGATATATAACGCTCTCTCTGATACCATTTCTGTAACACCCCCAGATCCAGGGTCAGGGATCTGGTCGTTACGGTCTCAATATCCATCCATAAAACCAACATAATTTAAATTACAACCTTGTGACCCAGAACAACATCATAAAACACACCCGTTATAGTCCTAGAGATGAAATTAGAGTAACCAACAATATTATTAATCACAAGTTTGAGTTCTTACAACCCAAAGAATTACAATTAACCATTACAAACTCTTTGCCATCCATTTGTATATGCCATATAATAATTACACTTGATACTCAAATGCTAACAACTAGCCTACCAGTAGCTGCCTCTTCAGCAATGGTAGCTATGACCTCATCGATTATTCCTCTGACGGCTGTCACCTGCTTACGCTGAGTGCGCCTTGCGCGGCCATCTGGTCTAGCTGTTGTTGTGATATAAATAAATAAAGCAAGGGTGAGCAATAGCCCACCTAAAAGAATATAACTGAACAGTAATAATATATAACAGTTCAAAATATCTTTGATACCATATGCCATGCATTAACGATGTAGTACCAATATAAGGTATGAGATGAAGTTACAAGGTAACTCAAAATATATTTGTTTTGAATAAATATCTGCTATGTCAAAGATGAGCCAGGTATTATCAACTTTTTATAATAGAGGAACTTGCAGGAAGAATATTGCAATTCCAATTCAAACACTTTTCAAACCTGCCAATAATGATAAGGTTGCAGGAAGTTTCCAACATTGAGAGATGAACTAATACTGGAGTTTGACGCGCCAGGAGACATAGCATTTACACGATGATCAGTCGCATGTTATGCTCCCCACCTCTTGTTTACTACATGTAGAAGGAAGCACCGACGGATTTACTTGTCTACCGCCCTCTGGAACCCCCCGGCCAACGGTTGGGGCATTTGCTGGACCGGCGCCACTGGGTCACTTACGCATCTCCTAGTTCATTTCACATCCATAACTTTAAAACGTAAAGTTCCTCCCCCTTTCCCCAAGTATATTACTTGTTGATAGGACTCCACAAAGTAGTCGTATCTATTTGGAAATGAAAAATCACCAATATTTCCCAAGCTGATGCTTGTTAATGGATATAAACTTGTTCCATCAATTCTTACCCCTCGAGCGTTGAGGAGGTAACCAAAAAGATTCATATCGATGTTTGAAAGAATCAAGATGTGAGTAACAAGATAGTATAGCAAGTATAGGACCGGGCAGTCCAATAAATAACATATCTCAAGTGAGGTCCCCTTATATATGTTTGGAAGTTGAGCGAGTATTTAAATCTTCTTTAAGATAGATTTAAATGAAAATAAAGTTTGGGAACCTCCCCTTGATAAGAATAGTCATAAAATACTCTGAAATATTTTACACCTTATCTGAAGGTGATAGATATTCTTTGAATAATATGAATCATCATAAAAAGAACTTAAAAGAATTTAAATCAATATTCCAAGAATATTTATTAAATCATTAATAATTAAGGAACACGAATAAATCATAATATTGCTCGTAAGTAATCCTCGAATGAATATATAGAATTATTTACTAAATAACTCTCTTCTTTAAATGAATATTCAAAATAATATTCATTAATTAAATAAGCTCAAGTAAATGTTTAAAATAATATTCACTAAATAAATCAAACCTTAAATGAATATTTGAAAATAATATTCATTTAATAAATAATATTCTAAATAAATATCCAAATAATATTCTTTTAGCAATCAAACTTTAAAGGAATATTCGAAGCAATATTCCTTAAGTAAATAGAACTTCGAATGAATATCTTAAAATAATATTCATCAAGTACATAAAATCTTAAATGAATATTCACGATAATATTCGTTAAATAAATTTCCAAGAATATTAAAGTAATTACTCATTGAATAATCAAACTCTAAACGAATATTCGAAACTAATATTCATTAAGTAATTAAAGCTCGAATGAATATTAAAATAATATTCAGCAAATAAATATATGCGAATGAATATTCAAAATAATATTCATATAGTACCTCTCGATTGAGATAATATCCAAATAGCATTCCTCGAATACTTTCCAAGTAATCAATACTTTATGAAAATATAAATAATGTTCATAAATAACATTCCTCAAATAAACTGTCACTGGAATCCCTCCGGGTTTCCACGACTAACTCTATATCCCAAAATACCGACTCCCGGTCTATATTGAAAGAATGAATATCATACGCCCTTCACTAAGGGTCTTAGCAAAACAATCCTGCTTATAACTGATAATTCATATCTAGTCTATAAGCCAATATCAATTCAGGGAACAAGCATATCAATAGACTTGAAAGTAGGCATGCATGCTATGGCATATGTATACAACAATCATTATATATATTATCACAACAACAGTTCCAAGTATTGGAAACTTGCCTGGTAATCCTGTTGGGGTAGTGTGCCTCGTGTCAATCCAGTGATCTATAAATAGTCACAATAACCGAGGTCAATCACTGAACATTTCGAAGGTTAAGTATAACTTAACTTAAGTCATGTAAGCTTAGTCCAAAACACACCTCGAACCTATCCTTAATGTCGGATCTTTCGTATATCATACTTAATCATTTATAACCTCGTTCTTTGCACCAATATGTTGTCTCGATAATTCTTAACAAGTTTCATGTTTTAGTCGACTCGAGATTCCTCTTTTAATCTAGCCAAAATGGGTGGTCAAAGTAGTACCCCTAGGGTTGACTTTTCTAAGAATCACTATTTCGAGACTCGTACTTCAACACTTTTAATAAATCACTGGAAACATATTTAATTACGAAACCACTTATAAAATCATCTTTAGTATTTGTAATATTTATCATAAAATTTCCAATTCGAAGCCACGAGTCTAAATAGGTGAAATGTATTTTTGAAGTTCAGTCGACTACGGATCTTTACTATTCACACTTCTTTCACTAAAACGTTCATAACTCGGTAACCGTTAACTCAAATGACGCACCGTTTTCGCATACATGATCTAGAGAATGTCTAGAAGGTAGCTAACTCAAAATTGGACTTAGATCAGAAGATTAATTTTTCGGAATTTTGCCAAAACAGGGCAGGAGGTTTTAATGAATAATGTTACCTCCGAAAAGTGGTTTCTTCGCACTTATCCTCGATTCGAACATTTTTATAAAATCGGAAAACGATCCATTTTACTTGTGGTTTTCTCTCACGCCTTCCTTATGACCTCTAATATTTAATTACCATGATTCGTCACTGACTTAGTCATGTTAAGGGATTCCAATTTCAGTTACGAACTTTCGATTACGGTTTCGAACCTCTTTTACGAATTTAATCATAACTCCTAAACCGTAAGTCCATTTCATACGATCTTTATATCAAAACGAAGCTTATAACATAATCTAGCTTATCATGGAAGAAATCGAAGCTAATCAGTGATTATATCTACTGTCAAACTCGTGTTCTTAAGGTTAACGAAATTTCGACATTACGACGGCTATAAATCGGATATTTACCAAATTCCAAAACTCCCAATAATCATGATATCTACTCCAAACAACATATACATGATTTATAACCATGAACTGAGGCCAAGCAATGCCTTTCCGTTCATCTAAGCTATTTTTAACATTTATCAAAACCCAATCTTAATCATGCTTATAATCATGCTTATAACTTACTAATAACATAACTAAGTTTAAATCCATCAAGAACAAGCATATACCCAAAGTAAGATCTAGGGTTCATGAGGTTTATACCTTCCTTGGAGAGTGTTAAAGCCCTTGCTAAGCCTTGTATAGTCCATGCCTATCCTTAACCAAGCTTGGATCATCCAAGAAATCAAGAAAAACCAAGATTTGTTCTTGAAGTTACTATTCACCCTAGACTTTAATGATTTTATTGAAAATGGAAACAATGGATTTTGAGGCCAAGATTTCTAGGGTATCATTTTTATGAAATATAGGATCTATGATAAAAATTTGGAGATCAATTGATGGTTGGAAGTGGGATTTCTCCCCTTGAATTTCTTGAAAAGCCGAATGGCTCTAATGAGAGAGAGAGGTGGAGTTTGGCTTGGTTGCTTGCTTGGTTATGTGATGAAATGAATTATTTGAGATAATATCTAGCTAAAGCTACTTTAATAAAGTGCTAGGCTCATCCAATGCATCATCTTCCACTAGCAAATCTTGTTATGTAAGATAAGATGGAGTAATGTGTTAACTAGATGGTTTGGTTTCTAATGGAGCTAGTTACTAGATATTTATCTTGGCTACTTAACCTTATCCTCTTGCACATCACTATCTCTTGGCTCCCTGCTTGTTTCTTTATCCGTTTATTGCTTAATTCGTTGATCGTTCGAAGGAATAACTCATTCGTTTCTAGTTAGGGTTTTACCGAAAACCTTCTTAATATATATAATGGCATTCTCCATCATTCTTAATACTTCTCGAATTTAATTTCCTTAAATCCCTTTAATAATTCCTTATGTCTTACAGTGTCCAGGGAATTCTCGGAGAAAATAAAAGTGCTATTTTTCTGAATCCGACAGCCTTTACATACACTTATTTTCCTCCTGGATCACTAATACGAACTCAGAAATCTGTTCCGAATTCCGGATATAGCATTATTATAATAATATTCTATATTCCACCAAAATCACTATTCATCACTTATTTTTATTTAATTCCTATAATTAGGAAAATGAACCTGGTTTACTCTCGGGTGCTCCTTAACCTTTTTACGGAACCACTGGACTTATAATAGATATTGATTTGGATGACACAAGAATAATCTTTCTTGGAATAATATAACTTATATCCTTAGGAGATAGATTATTCTTATTTAGGCTATCAACCAAAAGTATTCTTCATGACATATAATATTTGAACCCACATCCATTCTATTTATTTACTAGAACAACCGTTACAGCGTAGTCGTAACCACTATTCGCTTCTATATTATTACATAAGAAAAAGTTTTAATTCTATCAAAAATCTGGGTTCTTACAAGTGTTGTTATCACGATCGTCACCATGCGAACGTAAGGACGTCTCTTGTAAAGCGTACTGCGAAAGAAGAAGTTTCGTTTTTCTTGCGTTACGAAGAAGTCAATGAATGAGGGATATAGTAGCTGAACTGGTTCGACGTATACCGAAGACTATACATTATCCATAGCAAGTGGTAACGACTGACGGGACGCAATACATGCGTGTTAATTAAGCCAAGGAACATGAGGAATACCGTGCGTATTGACATTGTCTTAGATTATAAAACACGACCACAAAGTATTCACGGGCCAACGATACCAGGACTCAACACGGATACAATGAACAAGGTAGAAGAGGAACGTATAAGTAGTGGGATAAAAATTTTCATTCATAGAACAACCGATAAGGAATGCAGGTCGAGGAGAGCATGCGTTGAGAAACAACATTAAAGCGTTGGTGAGACCAAGGTGAAAGAACTAAAGGGTTGAAGTTTCAACCTGAGAGTTGGAAAGGGTAAAGTTGGAATCGTATCCACAACTATTTTCCTTATGTTCTTAAGATAGAATCCTTTTAAGGAGAGAAGACTACAATAACCCTAATTTTCGTGAATATTCGAAACCTGGATGAATAGTAATTTTATGGGTGGATGAGAAATTTTTGCAATCACGATATGTACGAATTATTAAATGAAGATTTCGAATTGATATTACGTCTTTACGGTGCAGACGAGTGTATGTAAAAGTCATTAGTTTTTTTACGAAACCCATTATTTTGAATGGTCAAATTTTATGAGATATCAAAGGAGTATGAGGTGGGAGACTTAGTGATGCTAAAGGTATCCCCATCGAAAGGATTGATACGGTTTGGTAAGAAAGGAAAGCTAAGTCCGAGGTTTATTGGACCTTTTGAGATTTTGAGGCGTATTGGGAAGTTAGCCTTGCCCCTAAGCTTGCAGCAAATTCATAATGTGTTTCATGTGTCTATGTTACGACCCTACCACACCGACTATCGGCATGTGATAGAGTACGACCAAGTGGACCTACAACCAGACTTGACCTATGTGGAGCAACCCGTGGAAATCATGGATAGGAAAGAACAAGTGCTGAGGAACAAGGTTGTCAAGCTAGTGAAAGTTTTGTGGAGAAACCAGAACGTCGAGGAATTAACATGGGAACTAGAAAGCGATATGCGTGAAAAGTACCCTCAACTGTTTTCAACATGATTCCGGGACGGAATCCTTTTAAGGAGGGGAGGCTGTAAGAACCCTGATTTTTGTAATATTTTAAATGTGTAAAAGATTATGACATTGTGAATTAGGGACCTTTTGAGTCACCTATGTTATGTAATGGTGTTGATTGTCTGAAATTTTATGTTTTTATATTCACGGTATAAGAAAAATGGAAGATTGTTGAAGGCAAGAGGCCTACCACTATTAAGATTTATAAAAACTTGAGATTTGAGGATTATTAGAGTATTAGAAGATTTTAAGAGATTATGACAAGGAGTTGTGGATATTTAAAGGATTTACCCAATTAAGTATTTAAGGAATTACAAGGGAAATCTCTACGCGACAAAATATTATTACGAGAAATTAATTATGATACGATATGAATTAAGGATTAAGTGACAACCATTGGTGGAGGAATAACAATACAAGGAAAGAATATTGCATACAAGTGTCATGTAACTAGCTAGTTAGGAAAAGAAGCTAGAAAAGCAAAAAGCAAACATGAATAGTAACTAGTTAGTGGTGCATGTTTCAAGGAGACATGAGGACATGATGCATACCTAGCCTATAAACCCTAGAGTGCAACATGTGACTACTTTTCCAACATATCAATCATACACACCCATACATACAACAATAATACATCACTTTATTTCAAACACAACACAAACAAACATCTCTCTCTCTTTCCAATCTGCAATAGGCCGAGAGCTTCCAAGGAGGGGAGAAGAAAATTTTTCTTCAACTTCTTTTCATTCATAAATCAAGATAAAATTTCTAGGCCATCCTTACACTATAGAGAAGGTATGCTATGAATTTCAACCCCTTTCATCCACTAGATTTTGAGTTATAAATTCTTGAAGTTTTGATGTTTAGTAACCAAATTGTTCATCCTTTTAGATCTTGAAGGCTTGAGGGTTGTAGGAGCTCATACAAGTGTTATTAAGGATTACCAAGCTCACTCAAGGCTCCTAGATACTCAAGAAGGTATAACATGCTCCTCACTCTTAACCATGCTTAGTGTAGAGCTCATATTGTTAGATCTAAAGGTTATAGTGCATATCTTGGGTATAAGAGTTATGGATGATGAAAATCTTGAGGTTATATGTGGTTGATGTGATTTTAAAGCTTGTACTTAGATTATGTAACCCCATGTATGTTGCAGAGATGAGTCTTGATGATTTTAATGGTAGATATGATGTATAAGTTGAGTTCTTGAAAGATTAAGCAAAGATGTATGCAGAATAAAAAGTCTGGGAGCATGTACTGCCTTGCCGTGGACTTTTGAACCCCTTACACTTGTCTCCCGAGGGTCTAATACATATGGTTAGAAAGGTATTTGAATGTAGTTTCCAGAAATATAAAGTTCATGTCTAGGTGATGTGTAGATTTTGAGTTATGACCCGAAGAGTGAGGAGTGGTTCTGAAATCCGGACTGCACTGTATGGTCTGTTTGTGAACTGTCTTTGGACCCCCAAACTTTCTGCAAACATTGTGAAAAATTGCGGTTAGCTAGGTCTTACAGTAAGGAAGGCTACCCAAAAAGAATCTGATTAAAATTTGAATGTTTCAATTTTATAAAAATGTTGGAGCGAGGTGTGCGCAAGTGAAAAACCACTTAGGGGATTAGTTTAAAGTAGTTTTAAGAATGTTCACTTGAGTTTCGAGTTTGAGGAATAGATTTGAGTCGAATGGGTAACGGAAGTGATAATGTGACGACATGGTCATATGAGAGGGTTAGTGGTCACAAGTGGAGTCGTTAAGTTGGTCTTACGATTTTTAAAACCTTATGATTAAGTAGCGTTGTTAAGGTACTAACGTACAAATATTGATTATGTATAGATTTTCATTCCACTTCGCGAGCCGACCACCCCAACCTCACCAAGGCAAGTTTTCCAACCCTAAGTATTTATTTTCAAAAGATTATATTCTTGATTTTACCTATGCAAGTTTACTTTTCAAAACTTATATATAAGGATTTTCACTGTTGTGTTTATAGCTTCCAAACGTATTATATACTTATGCTTTACGAGATTATGTTGAAGTTTGAGATATATGCATATGTGTTTGTACACCCTTGAACTTAGAATGAAAGTGTTTTCTTCGGACAACGACTCTAGCAATAGAGGTCGTAGCGGTCCAAATATACTCTTGACCGGGGAGCGGTATATTGTTGTATCGTGATTAAATTGCGAAAACCCGAAGAGTCATTCGGGAAGTATCGTATACCTAAGTAATTATTATTTTTACGTTGTTAAAAATACTCAAAAATATCTATCTTGGATTAAAAGCTTATTTTAATTAAATAATTATTTTATTAATTGTTTATATTAAATCTCAAAATATTATTTATTAATTATCGTTCATTATTTTAAAGACAAAACTAATCCAAGATACCTTTAGCGTTTTCAAACTCGAACTCTTTCCCACCCAAAACATTTTCGAAAACCCCCGGTCAGGTTTTGCTTCTTGTACATTTTTCAAGAATTATCGGTCGACTGAGGTCGAACTTCAACTACTCGAATTTTCTATCAAAATGATTTTTGAAAAGAAAAGAAAAAGGGGACTCTGGCAGGTGTGGGAATCGTTGACGAACGATTCCCGGGATGTGTAAGCGGCCGTGAGCCAGGCGGTCCATCAATTATTATTCCGGCCCAGGTGTTGCCGAAGGATGATTACGGATGTAGTTTTCATCGAGGGTGATTACGGATGTAGTTTTCACCCAAGGGTAGTTACGGATGTAGTTTCTATCCTTCTACTAGTAGAGAAGACCCGCGGATTGTTGGACTTGGTTGTGGCGACTGATCATCGTCAATCCTTGTCAGGTTTTTATGTTTTCTTCCAGTCCCATCCTCCACTTTGGAAAAATACTCAAACACTGCTTCTTGGGCCTAAGTACCAAGTTGCCGATAGTGTGGTTTTTGATAAGAAAAATATTGACATCGTACAGTATCTAGAACTGCAAGATTTTCTATAAAGATTGTCACGTGTTAGTGCACTCTTGCAATTATTCCAAAGAATGAAATGTTTTTGAATGAGAAACCTTCTAAGCTAATGGAAGGAAAGAGGTTTTGCAATAATGTATTCCATGTACAGTATGTTAACCTTAGAGTGTTTTGCCGAAAATGATATACTCATATGTATATATTTTTTCAAACTTGAGATATATTGAAATGGGAACCTTATAAAGGATTCATATGTTATTCTTAAAGCTCCTTAGCGAGTATAAATGTTTTATTCAAACTCGGACATATATAATGTTGAATTATGTTTTGAAATCTGAGATATATACCCATACAGTTGGGAACGTTTTCGAAATAAACCACATTATTATTTTTCAAAATGGCGAACTTGCTGAGCATTATGTAGCTCATTCTTGCTTTATAAAAACTTTTCAGAAAGAGAAGAATTTGGTCAGTTAACTCCGCACCAGCAGAAGAGGAGTAGAAGATTTACCCCGAGATGATTTAGTTCCGGATAAATACTACAGAGTAAGTCTGATAGGTTTTCAACTGTAATAGTAAGACTCGTCTTCAAGTGTAGTTGTATAAGTGGAAGTGCGTAAGATTCCGGATTGTACAGATAAATTGTAATATTTAGTGTTACTTTTGATTATCGTTTCTGAGGCTCTAACTTATATGTGCGTAAGATTGAGGTCTGGATTGATGTATTGTTGAGTTGTAAAGTTAATACAGGTAGGATATGGTTGGATGGTGATGTGACGACCTGAATCTCTGACCTCGGATTTGGGGGCGTCACAAGTATTCTGAATTTCATTCTACTGTAAGATCTGATAAAGCATGTGTACGGAGGCACCCTTGGGTGGACCGTTTCACTGGTAAGTAATATTTGATGAGAGGTTATCGATTGTTCCGATACCTAGAACATTCTCTTCAGATTCTATAGTTTTCTTTTTCAAACTTAATAACTTCTTATTTCCATTCGTTGTCCGAGTAGCCTAAAGTTTCTTCAGTGGCTACGATGTTGAAATTCCGTTCTAGCTAATTGAAACTGGCTAGTCGATATGTCAATATGAATGACTAGTTGATTGTTGTAACTAGTCAAAATTGTAATGTTGTGAAGAACACCTAGCTAATTGTCCTAGCTAGTGGTGATGTCTCAAACAGGTGAACTAGCAAATTTTGTCTCGCTAGTTGCTAGTGTTTCTTGAAAATGACTAGTTATTGTTCCACTGGTCCAACTCCCAATTTAATTCATTCCGCAATGCATTTTGCATGTGGTAAAGTATGATGATGAAAGTTTTGACGAATAACTTGATTGAGACCTAGTGAGGTCGCCCACTCGACTTGAACTCTTACCCATCTTCGTATCAGACTTTATATCACTTGAATATTTTATTCTTTCATTCATACAATGAGAATTCATTTGAAACCATTGATTACTTGAATGCCAAACTACTCCATTCTTTAATTGTCATGGAGTAGAATTGCTTTCTATTGGCTGACCTTCATCAATGCGACTTTAGATTTCCTCTTATTATTCAGGAGGAAAAGTATCCACCCGATGTAAGAACTGTATAAAGATCGTCTTTATGACTTTTGTATCCAACAGTCATTGCCCTCGTGCAACATTCTCTATGATATGAAAATCGAGACTCCTAGTATTTGGAACCATCAACATTCTTGGAACATCCAATGTGGAATTCTTATTGAAGTTATCTATTGGACCTTGTTATTTTGAAACCATTCCTTTCAAAGTGATTACTCTAAGGTGAACGGGAGGTACAATTATGAACCGTTACACCAATATGAAAAAAAAAAAACCAAATGTTGTAATTGTGCAGCCAGAGCGTTATGCCGAGTAATTATTAAAGTAGAAATAACATGTCGGGGCATAACACAAGACCTTTAATATTAGTGTGAGGAAAGTTATAGGAAATGATGAGGTGGTTGGGAGTACGTTCCTACCAACCGTTGTCAGGATGTTATAATAATGAATTCTGGAGTTACCAAGCCTTTTCCTGATCCAAGAAATTCAAATCGATTGCGATGTAAGACATATCCTTAGAGGAAACTAACATGGAAGTGAGATGGACAAGAAAGGAAGAAATATCGTGGCAAGAATGTGAAGCTTTACTTAGCTAAAAGGGATTGATGCACATAGCGAGACATAAAGTTTAAAAGGCCCCTAATAGCAAATGGATGCATGGATATATCCCAATGATCCTTCGAGATTACCACCTAATCAAGTTTATTGGGAATCGCTGCAACATACAGGCCTCAGGCTGATTGGCGCCAGTTGTGAAAGAGGACGAGCGTATGACATCTTACCTGTACCATCGAGAACTGAAACCCTTATCGGAAATGGAGGAATTGTTGACTAGTTAAAGTGCGTAGTTGTTTTTCAAAGATAAGGTTAAAGAGAAGGTTTCACCAACTTCAGATCGACCTCTATACTGCACCAAAGTTGGCATTTCACATTAATGTAAACATTATAAATTCTGGTAGTATCATGTGGATTGACTAGTGAGTCGGAAGCCCTTGTGGGTTAATAAATAAAGTTTTAAGAATGATATGAGAGATTAGTAACAACCTCGTTGTTAGCTATACTTTATAATGAGAAGAGGACTTTGAGAGTCACGATGATGCATCTTTCAAGAGTTTAAGAGGTGTGCTGATGCAGTAGAAAGGGGATGATAGCCTATACTTCTAAACAACATAAAGGTTACGGGATGGGATATACTAACCGTGAGTCTGGGATTAGTCATGATGGCGTTCACGCATAAAACTGAGACGTTAACTTTATGAGAAAAGTGTGAAAGTTTTCCACAAGTGCCATAAGTATATCTTCATATTAGAACTAAACATAAGAAAGAGAAGGTGACGAAAGGGAGCAGGAAGTATAATGGAGAAATTTGTTATTTCCCAGGAAAGGCCAGTGTGGTGGCCGATACCTATAGAGGGGATTATTCAAAATTAGAATTCAGTCGATATTGACCAAGAAAATAGAGTATATACAATAAAGAATAATGTTAGAGGAAAATGACTAAATTATGGGGAAGGACAAAGATGTACAGAGAATTAAGAGAATGTTTGGCAAACGGATATGAAGAATTGTATTGGCAAGCTATTAAGTACAAACGCAACATGTCAAAAACAAAATGATAGAGATCTAGTGGATCAATTCCGCCCGTAGAAAATCTTGAACGTGGACAGAATTATAATGAATTTCATGAGTAGGTCGCCGAAGACCGGGCCGAGAGATGGCCCTAGTTGATTTATAATTGTTGGACTAAGTGATTTACCTACGAGAGACTTTCCATTTAGAAGATTATCGATTTATATACGGAAGAGATGGTGGTGCAATATAAAACTTCTGCAGTGATTACGTCAGATAGATACTTAAGGTTAGACTTCGAATATTGAAGGTGCTTTCAAGTATAATTAATAAAGAGATTGAGCGTATGTACTAATTTGATCTGTGGCTGACGGACAGGGAAGAAGAATTGTCCAGACGATCGAATTTATAATTAGTGTCGTGCCTTAGATTTCACGGGGCAGTCGAGAATAAAAACTTATCCATGAAACGAATGTTGTTATCACGATCGGCACTGTTAGAAATGATTGATGAAAACAGTGTTTGGAAGCTAAAGTCAGAAAACAGAGTTTAGCTGGAAGCAGTCAGAGTTTAGTTAAACACTGACTGGAAGCGCAAACAGAGTTTGTTAAACTCTGTAGCGGTATTGTCTGAAGAGTCAACAGTGTTTAAAGGTTGATGCAAGATAAATATGGAAGCAATATCTTTGAAGATTGGAAAGCTGTCAAAGAGATTGAGTTGACTTGGAAGACTGAAGCAATCGTGATTGATATCAATTGTATAGCTTGATTTTAGGAGAATCAGTTACTGATTGTATGAAGCTGTATGTTCTATAAATACAGTTAGGTTAACCCTAGAAGGGTGGTCGAACATTGAGAAATCTTTTGATTGTAACCTAAGCAGCTCTCTGTGATATTTACATCACCGAGAGAGGAATTATTAATTCCAAACAGTTTTTAATTGTTAAACAGTGTGTTCTTGTTAAGTTACTCATACAGTATTTGATTACTTATTGTGTATTCGACCTAACAAGTGGTATCAGAGCCTAATCTGTTACTTTATTACAGTTAAAGATCCAAACACAAGAGTAATCAATGGCAGAGATACCTCCACCATCTGAGAAAGCCCCTACTACTGTTAGTAGGTATGAGACAATAAGGGTTCCTATACTTAGGCCATCAGAGTATGCAATTTGGAAGGTGAAAATGACCATGTTTCTGGAGGCTACAGATGTGACAGCCCCAAATCCGGGGTCATGAATTTGGGCCATCATGAACCAACTTCCATTCAAATTCAATATCTCTTGGTTTTTTTTTTTTTTTTTATAAATACTTATGCAATTGACCCCACAGTAATATACACACACACACCAGTCATATGCTCAGAGAACAACATTCACCATAATAAGAGTTTAGAATTTAAAAAGTTATTACAACCCAGAATCATACTTCAGTACATTGTTGAGTGATGCTTCTACAAGAAGCATTTCAACAACCAAATTTATTACAATCTTTCAAACTTACACACTTAATATACATAAGCCCACTAAACCCCTTGCGATGGTCATCTACCTCGGGGATTGATGCTAACGAGCTCTCAGAAGGTCGCCTTTCCCTTACCCTCTTGCGGGGCGTTCTGCGTAGTATGGGCATACCTAGCTGTATATAGATAAGTAGCAAGAGTGAGCTATAATAGCTCAGCAAGATAATATTGAAAACTAGAATTTAAAATGTAACCAAGTATACATATATATACATATGTAAGCAGTAACCAATTTATAAACTGTAAGGAAGAATAAAACTCTTATTTAATAATACATCATCCACTTACTATTATAAGAAAGAAATCCAAAGTAATACAGTATCAGTTTCTCTTCTTAAATATTATAACAACCAACATACCCTTTCAGTGTAATATTTTAAAATAACATAAATACTTGAGTAAATCTCTCACTATCATCTTCTCATTTCCCTCCTGTACAGAAATTTTATAAATTAATATAAAATCAGTTTATCTTCATCTATATCAATAATTTCATCGTTTCATATCACTTTTCTGTTTTCAATTATAGAAATCTGAAAACCATTTTCAATTCTTTCTTTCAAGTTTTGGGGATATATACTGGCGCCAGATACGTAGGACGATGATCAGTCGCCTGACCGTATCCGCTCTCTGTTTACTACTAGTAGAAGGAATGAAGGCACCTGCTAACATCATCCCTGGAGGAAGGCACCTGCTAACATCCTCCTGGAGGAAGGCACCTGCTAACATCCTCCCTTGGCATCTTCGTGCCGAATCATGAATACTAGACTATGTCGCACACAGCCCTGACATAGCCTCTTATGCAAGTTTGTTGCTAATCCCCCTTTTTATAAGATCATTATTCAATTTATCAACACCATTTCACATTTCCATATGTCATTCACTTATCTCATTTCCATTCTCGCACATTACTTCTATAAAATATATGTATATAACATACACTAAAAGAATGTTTATAATATAGCATTATAAATCATATAACCCTAGATAACAACTGATACCATTCTCTTTCATATCTCTTTCTAGTCTCCAAGAACCTCCATGATTTTTCCTTGGATTTGATCTTGATGCTAACTAGGGTTTTGATTTTTATTTTTTTTCTTTCTTTCTTTTTTTCTACTTGGCCGAATGTTGCTAACAAGAAGGGGAGAGAGTTTTGCTTGGTTTAATCTTGATCCTCTAGCTTGTCTTGGAAGATTAGTAAGATATTTTGTGATTATAACCATGTGAAATTACTAATTTGCCCTTAAGTTAGTGTTAGTGGAATGTGATGTCATTTTGGTGATATCATAATTCCTTTTTCTTGATTTTCTTTTCTAGTTATAATGCTAGCACTCTTCGTAATTATAATGTGGTATGTATCCTTGTCATATTATAAATCTTGGTTGCTTAATCTCCATATTCGTCTAATTGTGGTTCGTTACGAATGTACCTCATTATCTCAGTGGTTTTGAGATCATTTAACAATCCAAATTCCATTGGTATTCTCTTAACTTAAAAATCCCCTGGCTCAATTCTAAATTCACTAATCCCTCAATATATAATTCTTATAATGTTTCCATGCTCCTTAGTGTCCAATAGAAGCTTATTCGAATTCAAAATCCTCAAAATTTCATGCTTCAGGAATTTCTGAAATCTAACGTCATTTCGAGTCACTTATTTTCAATGTACACTACTAATATGGTTTCTGTTTATTCATTTTCCATTTCCATTATAGAGTACCTATATACCATTTCTCTACATCCTCGGAATTTACTATTCATAGGATCACTGTAGCATTACTGAAGTTAGGGTTATTACATCCTTCCCTCCTTAAAAGGATTCCGTCCCGGAATCACGTCAAAATTGTCCATAGATACCTTTTTATCTACACCTTATAACTTCTATATCACTTTCTCCATCCTTTTTCCTTCATAATATCTCTATCTTGTTTGCGCAGAATTACACCAACATAAACTTGCTTGTCATTCATCAACATTCCTCTTTTAATTATGGGTATCGGCCACCACATTGGCCTCTCCTGACTGGTAGTGTATCTCACTTATGGTTTATTCCTATATTGATCTCTATCATGACATAAAATATACATATTTCGCTCTTATTATATCTTGGCTCTGTAAAATCTTCCAGAAATCCGACTAGAATAAGATTCTTTGAAACAATTGCAAGAAAATATTACCTATAATATATATTTCCTGTTCGTATATAAACAAGTCTGTGGTTTACCCCAAAATACTATTATTCTCCTTTTCATAGAATTTCTAACCCCTAACAGATACTGATTTTCCTTATCTAGATTATCAACCTACCTATACCATTCATTGACCACATTGATCCCTAACCAAACATTTACACTAAAAATTTAAATACTAGAAAAATGTTCACCTGCATCTGTATCCGGCCTTCTCAATGCCTCCCCTAAAGTCATATTGTACACCCTGGCAGTAGGTTTATTTGAAGCAGTCACACTCTGTTCTGGCACGGATGATCCCCCGGAACGACAATCTCTGGCAATATGTCCTAGTTTCCCACACTGGTAACACTTGATGTCCCTCTTAGGATTGGTATTAGCAGATGGGCACTGGCTAAAATAGTGTCCTTTTTGTCCACAGTTATAGCAGTTTATTTCTAACGCTTTACACACTCCCGTATGCTTCCTACCACACGTGTTACAGTCTGGAAATGGTGTTCGAGATTGACTAGATTGAAAAGTTCCTGTGGATCTACCACCCTGATTCACAGTCTCACTGGTAGTCTTATTATTCCCTGACTTTCCTCCAAACTGGGGTTTTTGTCCTTTACCAAATTTGTTAAAATAGCTTCCCTCACTTGAACCTCCCTTCTGACCTTCAAATTTTCTTTTCTTACTCTCTCGTCCTATTTGAGTCTGTTCACTCTCAGCTTCGATAATGGATGCCTTATGAACTACTGCAGCATACTCGGTCAACTCAAATGGTGCCACTCTAGTACGTAGCCATGGTTTCAATCCTTGTTGGAACCTTTTCGCTCGTTGCTCTTCAGTACGCACGAATTCTGGAACAAACCTAGACAGTTCTGTAAACTTAGTTTCATATCCTGCCACTGATAGGTTTTCCTGCTTAAGCTCCAAAAATTTTATTTCCATCTGGTTCTCCAAGTACCTAGGGGAATATTTGTCTAGAAACACCCTAGTGAAACGCTCCCAAGTTATCACTCCCGCTCCTTCCAGATTCTTTTTAGTTTCCCACCAGTAATTTGCCTCTCCCTTTAAGAGATAGGCTGCAAAAACTGTCTTCTGATCTTCCTCTACCCTCAGTATCTCAAAAGCCTTTTCCATCTCTTTCAGCCATGCCCTGGCTGCTACTGGGTTAACAGTTCCCTCAAACTCTGGGGGTTTTAGTGACTTAAAAGCACGAAAGGAGTTAGCTGCCTGGTTGGGAAGAACAGGTGGTTGTGGTGGATTCTGTGGATTAACTAAATTCTGCCTCAATAGTTCCATAAATTGGTTAAAAGGGTTACCATCCTGATTTCCCTGTTGGCCAGTTGATTCATCTTCTTCTTCCTCATGATCTTGTTCATTATGAGCATTTTCACCCTACCTATTCTGACTTGCTTCCTCTCTCTCATTTTCTCTTGCATTCATCCTATTATTACGCTTAGGCGGCATGATTCTGTATATAATAGTATTCTTCATTAATCACCCAAATTTAGGGTACAATATACATCATTTCCATATATGCACACTATATCATTAGTTAATCTTATTTATGTATCCCAGTATTTTTAACTCCACACAAGTAATATTTAGTCATAATACAACTTTGACAAATAAGCTTAGTACCTTTAGCACAATAACCTTTTCATTTAAGTCAATCACCTCATATATATCAACATTTTCGAATCTCAACATTTAATATCAAAATACGAATAAATTAGGCAAAGTACATAAACTTCATTAATTTACATAATATTTTACAACTTGGGTACAACGTCTTTTACTACTAATATCATACATCATAAGGTACAAGGTTCGAAACCCCAAAAGCATAACTATACATACTAACTCGCTATAACAAAAGCACTACTAGCTGTCCTCTAATCAGACTGGGATTAAGACAGTAAACAACTAACCTAATCCCCAAAATGACATCCACAAGATGACTAGTCTGATTAGTATCCAAAACTACTACTCCTAATCATGGTAACGACGCCCTGATAACGTCCCTGATCTGCGCTACCATAGTGGTGACTGTATCAACTATCTGAGCCCTCCATACTGGATCCCCTCTGTCTCCCAACATCGTCCTAATATCACCGAGTGCCCGTAGCTCGATACTGATTATGCTCAAATTCAACCCATCTGGTATCACACCTCCTCCTCCTCTCGTCCTGTCTAACCTCTGTATAAGCGTATCTATAGTCCGACGGGACTCATCCAGCTGTCCCTGAAGGGCAAAGTACTCTGACAAGGAAATAGCTGGCAACTGGCCAGCTGGAAACATAGGTGCCTCCTGAGGTGGCATAGCATCTGGGGGAGGTACGTCTACAAGTGGGGGTGCATCCACTGGTGGAGGTGGTGGTGGTGCAAATGGTGGAGATGGAGAGTCATAATGCTCAGGAACAAGAGTGATAATAATATTGTATCATTTATAATATTAAATTTTGAACTTCCATCAAGTTCAGGGGTGGTATAACGCAGGTAGTATTTATTTTAAGTATTGTTTATAATTTTATAGACCGTTACTAATATAGTTTATGTTTACCTTATAGGGAGAGGAGATGGGAGAGGAGATGGGAGAGCCCAGTCATGTTCGTGAGATTGGAGAGCCGGGTCAGGACCCCCAGTGGCTAGGACTACCTGAGCAGGAGATTAGAGACTTGTTGCTGGTAGGTGTAGAGGTTCCAGAGTATGCTATCACTGACCTCAGGAGGAGAGTTCGCGCAGAGGCCATGGAGAGACACCAGATCAGGATGAGACTTGAGGAGGCAGAGGAGCGCAGACAGAGGGATGCTGTGGCCATAGTGCCATACACTGGTAGACCATATGTAGGACCTGATGGGGCCGGTCCTTCCCGAGTGCGGTCGGATATTCCTGAGGAGGAGATGCCCTTGCGTAAGAGGCCTAGGTTATCTGTTATACCTGAGGAGCCGATTGAGTGGAGGGACATTCACGTGACTCCTACTCCTGCCCCACCTGTCCCAGTGCCATCACCAGTTCCATCTCCTCTACCTAGCCCCGACCCTTTTGAGGATCCAGTTGAGCAGTTCACTCCACCAGGACACTTTATCTTATCAGAGGATGAGTTGGAGGATGACCCTTCCGAGGATGCGGACACAGAGCCAGTTCCTCCATCTCCACCATTTGCACCACCACCACCTCCACCAGTGGATGCACCCCCACTTGTAGACGTACCTCCCCCAGATGCTATGCCACCTCAGGAGGCACCTATGTTTCCAGCTGGCCAGTTGCCAGCTATTTCCTTGTCAGAGTACTTTGCCCTTCAGGGACAGCTGGATGAGTCCCGTCGGACTATAGATACGCTTATACAGAGGTTAGACAGGACGAGAGGAGGAGGAGGTGTGATACCAGATGGGTTGAATTTGAGCATAATCAGTATCGAGCTACGGGCACTCGGTGATATTAGGACGATGTTGGGAGACAGAGGGGATCCAGTATGGAGGGCTCAGATAGTTGATACAGTCACCACTATGGTAGCGCAGATCAGGGACGTTATCAGGGCGTCGTTACCATGATTAGGAGTAGTAGTTTTGGATACTAATCAGACTAGTCATCTTGTGGATGTCATTTTGGGGATTAGGTTAGTTGTTTACTGTCTTAATCCCAGTCTGATTAGAGGACAGCTAGTAGTGCTTTTGTTATAGCGAGTTAGTATGTATAGTTATGCTTTTGGGGTTTCGAACCTTGTACCTTATGATGTATGATATTAGTAGTAAAAGACGTTGTACCCAAGTTGTAAAATATTATGTAAATTAATGAAGTTTATGTACTTTGCCTAATTTATTCGTATTTTGATATTAAATGTTGAGATTCGAAAATGTTGATATATATGAGGTGATTGACTTAAATGAAAAGGTTATTGTGCTAAAGGTACTAAGCTTATTTGTCAAAGTTGTATTATGACTAAATATTACTTGTGTGGAGTTAAAAATACTGGGATACATAAATAAGATTAACTAATGATATAGTGTGCATATATGGAAATGATGTATATTGTACCCTAAATTTGGGTGATTAATGAAGAATACTATTATATACAGAATCATGCCGCCTAAGCGTAATAATAGGATGAATGCAAGAGAAAATGAGAGAGAGGAAGCAAGTCAGAATAGGCAGGGTGAAAATGCTCATAATGAACAAGATCATGAGGAAGAAGAAGATGAATCAACTGGCCAACAGGGAAATCAGGATGGTAACCCTTTTAACCAATTTATGGAACTATTGAGGCAGAATTTAGTTAATCCACAGAATCCACCACAACCACCTGTTCTTCCCAACCAGGCAGCTAACTCCTTTCGTGCTTTTAAGTCACTAAAACCCCCAGAGTTTGAGGGAACTGTTAACCCAGTAGCAGCCAGGGCATGGCTGAAAGAGATGGAAAAGGCTTTTGAGATACTGAGGGTAGAGGAAGATCAGAAGACAGTTTTTGCAGCCTATCTCTTAAAGGGAGAGGCAAATTACTGGTGGGAAACTAAAAAGAATCTGGAAGGAGCGGGAGTGATAACTTGGGAGCGTTTCACTAGGGTGTTTCTAGACAAATATTCCCCTAGGTACTTGGAGAACCAGATGGAAATAAAATTTTTGGAGCTTAAGCAGGAAAACCTATCAGTGGCAGAATATGAAACTAAGTTTACAGAACTGTCTAGGTTTGTTCCAGAATTCGTGCGTACTGAAGAGCAACGAGCGAAAAGGTTCCAACAAGGATTGAAACCATGGCTACGTACTAGAGTGGCACCATTTGAGTTGACCGAGTATGCTGCAGTAGTTCATAAGGCATCCATTATCGAAGCTGAGAGTGAACAGACTCAAATAGGACGAGAGAGTAAGAAAAGAAAATTTGAAGGTCAGAAGGGAGGTTCAAGTGAGGGAAGCTATTTTAACAAATTTGGTAAAGGACAAAAACCCCAGTTTGGAGGAAAGTCAGGGAATAATAAGACTACCAGTGAGACTGTGAATCAGGGTGGTAGATCCACAGGAACTTTTCAATCTAGTCAATCTCGAACACCATTTCCAGACTGTAACACGTGTGGTAGGAAGCATACGGGAGTGTGTAAAGCGTTAGAAATAAACTGCTATAACTGTGGACAAAAAGGACACTATTTTAGCCAGTGCCCATCTGCTAATACCAATCCTAAGAGGGACATCAAGTGTTACCAGTGTGGGAAACTAGGACATATTGCCAGAGATTGTCGTTCCGGGGGATCATCCGTGCCAGAACAGAGTGTGACTGCTTCAAATAAACCTACTGCCAGGGTGTACAATATGACTTTAGGGGAGGCATTGAGAAGGCCGGATACAGATGCAGGTGAACATTTTTCTAGTATTTAAATTTTTAGTGTAAATGTTTGGTTAGGGATCAATGTGGTCAATGAATGGTATAGGTAGGTTGATAATCTAGATAAGGAAAATCAGTATCTGTTAGGGGTTAGAAATTCTATGAAAAGGAGAATAATAGTATTTTGGGGTAAACCACAGACTTGTTTATATACGAACAGGAAATTTATATTATAGGTAATATTTTCTTGCAATTGTTTCAAAGAATCTTATTCTAGTCGGATTTCTGGAAGATTTTACAGAGCCAAGATATAATAAGAGCGAAATATGTATATTTTATGTCATGATAGAGATCAATATAGGAATAAACCATAAGTGAGATACACTACCAGTCAGGAGAGGCCAATGTGGTGGCCGATACCCATAATTAAAAGAGGAATGTTGATGAATGACAAGCAAGTTTATGTTGGTGTAATTCTGCGCAAACAAGATAGAGATATTATGAAGGAAAAAGGATGGAGAAAGTGATATAGAAGTTATAAGGTGTAGATAAAAAGGTATCTATGGACAATTTTGACGTGATTCCGGGACGGAATCCTTTTAAGGAGGGAAGGATGTAATAACCCTAACTTCAGTAATGCTACAGTGATCCTATGAATAGTAAATTCCGAGGATGTAGAGAAATGGTATATAGGTACTCTATAATGGAAATGGAAAATGAATAAACAGAAACCATATTAGTAGTGTACATTGAAAATAAGTGACTCGAAATGACGTTAGATTTCAGAAATTCCTGAAGCATGAAATTTTGAGGATTTTGAATTCGAATAAGCTTCTATTGGACACTAAGGAGCATGGAAACATTATAAGAATTATATATTGAGGGATTAGTGAATTTAGAATTGAGCCAGGGGATTTTTAAGTTAAGAGAATACCAATGGAATTTGGATTGTTAAATGATCTCAAAACCACTGAGATAATGAGGTACATTCGTAACGAACCACAATTAGACGAATATGGAGATTAAGCAACCAAGATTTATAATATGACAAGGATACATACCACATTATAATTACCAAGAGTGCTAGCATTATAACTAGAAAAGAAAATCAAGAAAAAGGAATTATGATATCACCAAAATGACATCACATTCCACTAACACTAACTTAAGGGAAAATTAGTAATTTCACATGGTTATAATCACAAAATATCTTACTAATCTTCCAAGACAAGCTAGAGGATCAAGATTAAACCAAGCAAAACTCTCTCCCCTTCTTGTTAGCAACATTCGGCCAAGTAGAAAAAAAGAAAGAAAGAAAAAAAATAAAAATCAAAACCCTAGTTAGCATCAAGATCAAATCCAAGGAAAAATCATGGAGGTTCTTGGAGACTAGAAAGAGATATCCACCAAGTTTCATAGCCATCTAACATCATTTTCCAAGGTAATAAAATCATTTAAGTGCAAGATGAATAGTAGTGAATAGTAGTTTTCAAGTTTTAATCTTTGTTTTTATGGCTCCTTTAGTTAATCCAAGCTAATTCAAGGTTGTTCAAGGTGTGTACAAGGATTATTAAGGATTATTAAGTGTTCTTCAAGCTTCAAAGAGGTATAACAACCCTTGCCTTTTGTATTTATAGTAGATATTGAAGTGATTAGTAGTTAAGTGTGGTTAATGGAAAGTTTATGATGAATATGTGTTATGAATGGTTGGGTGTGATATGGAATTTGTGTTGTGAACTTGGAACCATGGCTGGAATGTAGTCCACATGGTGTGGGGTTTGATTATGGTGTTTGATGATGGTTTTGGAGTGGTGAAATTTTGGAAAGTATGAAATTACAGCAGTTATAATGTCCGATTTTCGTTAGAACTATAAACTGCCCTGTTTTTGGACACCAATGCAGTACGGTACCTTACTGTCTAGCACACTTAGTGACCATGAAATGATAGAGCTTAGTTCATAGATCGTTTTGATATAAGGTGCGTTAAAATCTGACGTACGGTTTAGGAGAAAAGTCAGTTTTAGTGAAAGACGTTCGAAAGTCGAGAAATCGTAATTGTACCAAATTTGAGGTTATAGTTACCATACTTTAACATGTTTAAAAGCCACGAAATTTTGGGATATGGTAGTAGTGTGGTCAAAGAACTAATACCAGTTGACCTTGCATTAAAATTCGAATTCTAAAATTTATAAGAAATTTTACAGTCGAGTGTGGTTGTTAGGGGAAATGGTAAAAACCCCTGAAACTTCGATTGAGCTTATAAATGGTTAAGTTCTTGAACTTTTGGGATAATAATAACACATTAAACATATGTTGAAGTGTAAAGGGTTTTGCTATGCAAGAGGATAGTGAGTAAGAGATGTAGTGTTCTAATGACGGTCCTTTTTGTGTTTATAGAAATTCCGGAGGAGGAACCAGCTCCACTGTCAGGATACAGAAACCGAGGCAAGATCCTTCTATCCCTACTTTAAAAATTATTTATCTTCGGAATAATAATGATATCATGGAATATATTTATGTATATGTGATGCTTTTGTTGCTATATTGCAAAGAATATATTTTCTTGATTGTGGGAAGTTAAAGAGAGATGAATATGTTTTCTGAAATATGAATATAGAGATGATTATGAATGGAGCGAATATGCTCTAGGGTAAAAGAGATATGAAAGAGAATGGTATCAGTTGTTATCTAGGGTTATATGATTTATAATGCTATATTATAAACATTCTTTTAGTGTATGTTATATACATATATTTTATAGAAGTAATGTGCGAGAATGGAAATGAGATAAGTGAATGACATATGGAAATGTGAAATGGTGTTGATAAATTGAATAATGATCTTATAAAAAGGGGGATTAGCAACAAACTTGCATAAGAGGCTATGTCAGGGCTGTGTGCGACATAGTCTAGTATTCATGATTCGGCACGAAGATGCCAAGGGAGGATGTTAGCAGGTGCCTTCCTCCAGGAGGATGTTAGCAGGTGCCTTCCTCCAGGGATGATGTTAGCAGGTGCCTTCATTCCTTCTACTAGTAGTAAACAGAGAGCGGATACGGTCAGGCGACTGATCATCGTCCTACGTATCTGGCGCCAGTATATATCCCCAAAACTTGAAAGAAAGAATTGAAAATGGTTTTCAGATTTCTATAATTGAAAACAGAAAAGTGATATGAAACGATGAAATTATTGATATAGATGAAGAGAAACTGATTTTATATTAATTTATAAAATTTCTGTACAGGAGGGAAATGAGAAGATGATAGTGAGAGATTTACTCAAGTATTTATGTTATTTTAAAATATTACACTGAAAGGGTATGTTGGTTGTTATAATATTTAAGAAGAGAAACTGATACTGTATTACTTTGGATTTCTTTCTTATAATAGTAAGTGGATGATGTATTATTAAATAAGAGTTTTATTCTTCCTTACAGTTTATAAATTGGTTACTGCTTACATATGTATATATATGTATACTTGGTTACATTTTAAATTCTAGTTTTCAATATTATCTTGCTGAGCTATTATAGCTCACTCTTGCTACTTATCTATATACAGCTAGGTATGCCCATACTACGCAGAACGCCCCGCAAGAGGGTAAGGGAAAGGCGACCTTCTGAGAGCTCGTTAGCATCAATCCCCAAGGTAGATGACCATCGCAAGGGGTTTAGTGGGCTTATGTATATTAAGTGTGTAAGTTTGAAAGATTGTAATAAATTTGGTTGTTGAAATGCTTCTTGTAGAAGCATCACTCAACAATGTACTGAAGTATGATTCTGGGTTGTAATAACTTTTTAAATTCTAAACTCTTATTATGGTGAATGTTGTTCTCTGAGCATATGACTGGTGTGTGTGTGTATATTACTGTGGGGTCAATTGCATAAGTATTTATAAAAAAAAAAAAAAAACCAAGAGATATTGAATTTGAATGGAAGTTGGTTCATGATGGCCCAAATTCATGACCCCGGATTTGGGGCTGTCACAGTTGGTTCATGATGGCCCAAATTCATGACCCCGGATTTGGGGCTGTCACAACAGATCCAGAATACCTTGATAGAATTTATGAAGGTCCTCACAAACCAACAAAATTATCTGCTGCTGCTGCTGGTGAGGAATCAAAGGTCATTCCAAAGGAAAAGAAAGATCTAACTGCTGAGGATCTTTCATCTATTGCAAAGGATGCAAAAGTGAGACATTTACTTCACAGTGCATTAGACAATGTTATGTCTAATAAAGTGATTAACTGCACAACTGCAAAGGAAATCTGGGATGCACTTGAGGTTAGGTGTCAAGGAACTCCTGCAATCAAGAAAAACAGAAGAAATATACTCACTCAGGAGTATGAGCACTTTGAGGCAAAGTCTGATGAAACCATGACAGAAACATTTGACAGATTCTGTAAACTGCTCAATGATTTGTCATTGGTTAACAAAGAGTATGATTTAGAAGACTCAAATCTCAAGTTTCTTCTTTCTCTACCTGAAAAGTGGGATGTGAAAACAACCACTATAAGAGATAATTATGAACTTGGTGAAACAGAGATTGATGAAATTTATGGACTGCTCAAAACCCATGAATTGGAATTGGAGCAGAGAAATAAAAGATCAAGTAGAAAGTCAAAGTCTGTTGCACTTAAGGTTGAGGAGAAACCATCAAAGAAGGAGGCATCAAGGAGAAAGGCAAAAGGAAAAGCCTTAGTCATACATTCAGAGAATGAGTCATCAAACACTGATGTTGACTCAAACACTGATGGATCATCTGATTCTGAAGATGATGAAGAGATGATGCAAATGGCTGCTTTGATGGTAAAGACCTTCAAGAAGATGGGATACAAGAACTTCAAGAAGGGAAAGAGATTCTCCAAGGACTACTCAAAGTCTGACAAGAGGAATTTCAAGAAAGCTGAGGGAAAGGACTTCAAATCTGGTAAGAAAGATAAGTCTGAAATTCAATGCTACAAGTGTAAGGAGATGGGACACTATGCTCCTGAGTGCAAGAAGGGTAAAACTGAAAAGGCACTCTACACCAAAGGCAGAGATTGGGCAGACACTTCAGATTCAGATGAGGAAGTCAACTATGCTCTCATGGCTACTACTCAGACTGAAAATGATGATCTCAAGGTACCTCCAACTACCTATGCTTATAACACTAATAATATAACTGAATTGAGAATTTATCTTAAGGCATTGCATATCAGTTATAGGGATCAGACTTTAGAAAATGAGAGGATAAAGTCTGAGTGTTCTCAACTCAAAGAAAGAAATAAGCTTGTTGAGGAACAGCTAGAGAACATGAATAAAATTCAAAAAGAGAGAGATGATGCAGTGTTTATAGAACAGGAGTTGCTAGGTAAGTATAAGCAACTAGAATCTGAATTGGAGGATACTAAACACATCATTAAAACTTGGACACACTCTGGTAAAGACACTCAAGAAGTGTTTCAGTCAGACACAGTAGGTCTAGGTTACTCTGTAGGAGATGAACTTAGATTTGAAAATCAGGTAAAGGTTAGACCACATTGTTCATCTGAGGGTAATGTCATGGGAACAGGTGGACCTAAGACTGAAGCACAGAAAAAGGCTGTTAGAGAGTCATATGCTAAAACTTTTGTTAAAGAGGCTAACATTGGTTTAATGACAGATAAACAACTCAAGCATAAGCTTAAGGAGATAAAATCTGTCAACAAACAGAGATTGCCTAAGAAAAACAAAAATGGAAAAGTAGGCATCACATCAGGAATTAAGCCAATGCTTGCTTCATTAGCTCCTAGAAAAACATGCTTTAATTGTGGTAGCACTAATCATCTTGCTAGTTTCTGCAGTAAGAATAAGAACATTAATTCTTTGCCTACTAAAACTGCAGTAAAGAGTGATTATGTGAGAACTAGACCACAGACTTTATGCAAACACTGTGGAAGTACTTGGCATTCTATTTACACTTGCCGAGATTATCATGCTATTTATTATAATTACTATGAACCCAAACCAAATTTGAAATGGGTTAAAGTAAACTCTGCAAATGTAAACTCTGAAAAAGTTAGCTTAAACTCTGTTAATTTGAATTCCGCTGCAAAAGCTAACAGATTTAAGAAAGCCAAAGGATCCAAGCAAGTCTGGATCCTTAAAACTAATAATCAGTGATTGTTTGTGATTGCAGGGCACCAGGGTTAGTACCCTAGTTGTGGACAGTGGATGTTCAGGACACATGACAGGAAATAAAGCCCTGCTGTCAGAGTTTGAGGAGAAGGCTGGCCCAGAAGTTTCCTATGGAGATGGCAACATAGGACATACACTGGGATATGGCAATATTAATCTTGGAAATGTCATCATCACAAATGTAGCTCTGGTTCCAGGACTCAAGCATGATCTACTATCTGTGAGTCAAATCTGTGACAGAGGATATCATGTGGATTTTCAGCCTGAATATTGTCAAGTGATCAGTAAATCTACAGGGAAAGTTGCTCTAGTTGGAAACAGACACAATAACATCTATGAAATCAAATTGTCAACAAACACTGATGGCAAAGCAGTGTGTCTGTCTACAAGGATGTCCAGTGAAGAGAGTTGGAAATGGCACAAGAAACTCTCTCATTTGAACCTGAACAACATCAATGAGCTAATCAAGAATGATCTTGTAAGAGGTCTACCAAAGTCCTTGTTGAATGTAGAAGGACTGTGTGATTCTTGTCAAAAGGCTAAACAGAGAAAAGTCTCCTTCAAAAGCAAATCTGAGTCTTCAATTGTTGATCCTTATCATCTACTACATGTTGATTTTTTTGGTCCAGTGAATGTAATGTCTCTTGGAAAGAAGAAATATGCTCTAGTCATTGTTGATGAATATACCAGGTTCACATGGGTATATTTTCTTGCAAAGAAGGATGAAACTGCATTAACACTGACAGAACATATATTACAACTGGAAAAAGGGTCAGAGAATCAAGTGAAGATAATCAGAAGTGACAATGGAACTGAGTTCAGGAATTCATCTATGGAAGAATTTTGCAAGAGTAAAGGGATAAAACAAGAGTTTTCTGCACCTGGCACTCCACAACAAAATGGTGTAGTGGAGAGGAAGAATAGAACCTTGATAGAAGCTGCCAGAACCATGCTAGATGAAGCAAAGTTGCCAACATATTTCTGGGCAGAAGCAGTTCAAACTGCTTGTTTTACTCAAAATGCAACACTGATCAACAAGCATGGTAAAACACCATATGAAATGGTGAAGAAGAAAAAGCCAAATCTAAAATATTTTCATATTTTTGGATGCAAATGCTTTGTGTTGAAGACTCATCCTGAACAGTTGACCAAGTTTGACCTAAAGGCAGATGAAGGAATTTTTGTTGGCTATCCACTGTCAACAAAGGCATTCAGAGTTTATAATCTGAGAACTAGAGTGATCATGGAATCAATTCATGTGTCATTTGATGACAAGAAAATAACTGGACTAGAAGATGTCAATGAACATGATCTACTCCACTTTGAAAATGAAGATTTATTCTCTGAAAAAGTAAACTCTGATCAGACTGATTTGACAAACTCTGTTGATCTAAACTCTGAACCTCTACTGGTAAATACTGAAGAAACTCTTCAATCAGAAACAAGGGAAGAACCAGTTGAGGGGGAGCATGAAGAATCACATCAAAGTGATGATTCAAACACTGATAGTGACTCAGTTGATAATTCTGAATCAAACTCTGTTGATTTAAACTCTGTTGATAATTCTGAGAAGTCACATTCAGGGGGAGCATCAGAAAATGAGGAAAGACACCAAGAAAATCAGGAGAGCACGGATCAAGGGGGAGGATCACATGATGACAGAAGCAATCTGCCTTCTGCAAGAAAATGGACTAAATCTCACACACCTGATTTGATTATTGGTGATCCAGATGCAAAAGTAAGGACAAGAAGTGCAACAACAAATGAATGTCTGTTTCGTGCATTCTTGTCACAAAGTGAGCCAAAGAAAGTGGAAGAAGCTCTTAAAGATGCTGACTGGATAACAGCAATGCAAGAAGAGCTAAATGAATTTGAAAGAAATGAAGTGTGGACACTTGTACCAAGGCCCAAGAACAGATCCATTGTTGGTACTAAATGGGTTTTCAGGAATAAAACTGACAGTGAGGGTGTTATCACAAGGAACAAGGCAAGACTGGTTGCAAAAGGCTACTCACAACAGGAAGGAATAGACTATGATGAAACATTTGCTCCAGTAGCTAGATTGGAGGCAATCAGAATCTTTCTTGCATATGCCTCTCACATGAAATTCAAAGTATTTCAAATGGATGTAAAAAGTGCATTTTTGAATGGAAAACTTGAAGAAGAAGTGTTTGTGGAACAACCACCAGGGTTTGTAGATCCAAAATATCCAGACTATGTCTACAGATTAGACAAGGCACTCTATGGACTTAAGCAGGCACCAAGGGCATGGTATGAAACCCTTGCCAAATTTCTACTAGAAAGTGGATTTCACAGAGGTACTATTGACAAAACTCTGTTTTACTTCCAAAATGGTAGTGACTTGCTTTTAGTTCAAATATATGTGGATGACATTATTTTTGGGTCTACTAATGATAAACTCTGCAAGAAGTTTGCCAAACTCATGCAGTCAAGATATCAAATGAGTATGATGGGAGAGCTTAGTTATTTTCTAGGCCTACAGGTGAAGCAAACAGATGATGGAATTTTTATAAATCAAGCAAAATATACCAGAAACCTTCTCAAGAAATTTGGTATGCTTGATTGTTCATCTGCAACAACTCCCATGGCAACTGCGACAAAATTGGACAAAGATGCAGGGTCATCAGTAGATATGACAAGTTACAGAGGAATGATTGGTTCTTTACTCTATTTGACAGCTAGCAGACCTGATATCATGTATGCAACTTGTTTGTGTGCAAGGTTCCAGGCAGATCCTAGAGAACCACATTTAACAGCAGTAAAGAGGATATTCAAGTACCTCAAGGGCACTATGACTTTGGGGCTGTGGTATCCAAGAGAATCAGAGTTTAAACTTCTTGGTTACTCTGATGCAGACTTTGCTGGATGTAAGATAGACAGAAAAAGCACCAGTGGAAGTTGTCAATTTCTGGGTGACAGACTTGTTTCCTGGTACAGCAAGAAACAGAAGTCAATATCTACATCTACAGCTGAAGCAGAGTATATTGCTGCTGGTAGCTGCTGTGCACAGATTTTATGGATGAAGAATCAACTGCTGGATTATGGATTAAGGTATACCAAGATACCTATTTACTGTGATAATCAAAGTGCTATGTGAACCTTAGTATTAAACTCTGTTATGCATGTTTATGTTTAAAACTTTTTAAACTCTATCAGCATGTCTGTCTGTTAAACACTGCTAACATGTTAGATACACTCAGTGAATTCAGAATTGATTATTGTCTGAATGAAAACACCAATGAAGAAAATTGTATGAAGCATGATTCTCAGCAAATAAATCATGATTCTTTCTGAGTCACTGTAATCTAATCAGACTTTGTGCAGTAAATCAACACAGCATGATACTGTTTCATATTTATAGCATCTCTTAGTTTATTCAGTCCTAAACTCTGAGTCTATGAATATTGTGTGCATTGCCTCTCATAAATAATTTTGGTTATTGATGAACTCTAAACTCTGATAAGTGACATTCTGTTTCCAAAAGGTATGGTTCATGATGATTCCTTGTTTGTACTTGTGAAAACCATAAAACTTGAGATGAGTCATTGATTAGTTTGGTGAGTTCAGATTCATGTCTACAACCTGTGAGAGTTTGAGCCAAATCAGTGATTGATACATTTTTTATCAATCAGTATTTATTGTTGTGTGATATTCATCAGATAGTATGTTTCTCTAGAACTTGTATTAGACCATTTTGAGACTACATGATATGTGTGTGCATGAAAATGATAAAGGCAATAGGATTTACCATTTCTTCAAACACTGTTCAAAAATTCTTTTGAACTTTGTTCAAACACTGTATAAACACTGTTCATAAATTCCATCCTTAGTAAACCCCTTTGAGCCTTATTAATTGCTCATTTTTCTTATACACTGAAGTGTTAAGAGCAGTTATATTTTTTTTTTTCTCAAACAGATGAGTGTTTCTCAAGAAAAGAAAAAGTTTACTCAGTATATATGCTAAATAAATAATAATAATAAAAAAAAAAAGGGCATATATACTGATCTTGTACAAATATTTACTAACAGTGTGACTGAACACTTTGATCTATTGAAATGTTCAGCTTGATATTCACTCATGAATAAAATATTTTTTTTCATCTGTTTGATCTTATCTCATTCCAACCCTGAATAAAGTCCTTTTGATTTGTGAATACATGTACTCAAAGTAGTGTAGAATTGGTGGACATTCAAGCATATGGTAGATTCTACTATTTCTGATTGAATGTGAGTGTAAACACTTCACCTAAACACCTGTGTGTTTGAGAGTTTGTGAGATTATCCAGTTCATGACTGTTATTCACTGAATGAAACTCTGATTTCTATCTCTTGATCTTTTTGTCTTCAAAGACTGTGTGCTTTCTTGGATAATCATGGACATCAAAGGGAATAGAAGTTTTCAGATTTCTGTATTACAGTAACTACAGAGTTTAGCATTCATCAAACAATCAGTGTTTAATATGAGAGTTTGTGCATTCAGTGGTTATTGATTTTTGTTATGGATTCTATGAAATATTAGATGCTCTAAAAATTGATTTCAGTAAACTCTGCTTCACACACACTTAATTCACAACTGTGCAATTTTTGAAAGGGTTGTAAGTGATAAAGTTGGAAAATTGATAAACTCTGTTGAGTTGTGTTAAGTACTCTGAGGTAAAATCTCATTGAGATGATTTGACTATTTTGCAGTAATTGGGGTAGTTGACAACTGTTAATTAGTGTAAGTGTCGTGATTATAGGAATGACAGCGGTAATTATTAAGTAATCCATTGGTTGTTTGACACGTGTCCCATGATTGTGTCCCACTCACACACTACTCTACAACAGTTGCGCGCTTTTACTAAATAAACGATTGAGTTTTAATTTTACTCAAATCGTCTTTAGTCTCTTACTCCATATCGATTCACATTCACCCACTCACAGTTACTTGCATACTCATTCACTTTCACACTTCTCATATACTCTTTTTCACATTTTGATAAACACTTACAGTGCATACACATCTTTTCTCTGAATATCTTCGTATCACTTTTTACTAATGGCAACTAAAGCGTTTGATGCAGCAGGGTTAGTTTTTCTCCCTAGTAACTATGCAGCACCGTTGGAGACTGTAAATGCTCCAGAGGCGTTTCATGTGTTCCAAAATTTCTTGAAAGACTCTGAAATAGGGAAGGCTCTAACAGCACCAGCTACACTATCTGCTTCACAAATTGCTACTTTCTGGACAAACTCTGAATATGATGATGAAGGAGAGTCTGGCACTCCAACAATCATTTTCACTCATGATGAATCAGAGTATATTATTACTCCAACTACTGTTAGGGATGCTTTGGACTTTGAGACACACACTTCTTACAGTGTTGTTGGTCATGATCGGTTGAGGACAATGTTGGAACAAATTGGATGTGCAGGAAACTTTAACAAGATAGGGTCTTTGAGACGGCCAAGTTTGAGAAAGGAATGGAGTTTCTTTTTCGATTGCATAACAAGGGCTTTTGGAAAGAAGACAACAAACTGGGATGCACTTCCTCTGGATACTCTCCAAATTGGTCATGCTCTACTATATGGAGGTAACTTCGATTTTGGTAGACTAGTACTAATGAACTTGGGAGAGCGTTTGTCTGAGTCTACTACTGTTTATTTTGCTCGTTTTTGTCAACTGCTATTTACTGCCTGTGTGCCTAACATTCCAATTGATGAAGCTGATGTTATTCAGCCTTTTCAAGTTGCTAAGAGAATGTTTTCTGATTTGACAAACAAAGATGTCACTAAAAAGCAAATACCTGAGATGTTTATGCCTTTAGCCTTACAGAACTATGTAAACCAACCACAAGACTCTCAATCACCACAACAAATGCCTGAACCAATAGACACCATAAACTCTGAACCAACACCTACAACACCCACACCCACTGTACCTACTACATCTCATCAACCACAAACAGAAACCATAAACTCTCCACCAATAAATTCTCCACCCTTAAACACTGAACCCTCAAACACTGAAAACTTAAACACTGAACCCTCAAACACTGAAAACTTAAACACTGAACCATTAAACACTGACACCTTAAACACTGAAACCTTAAACTCTGAGCCAGCACCTACTGAACAACCCAAAACCAAGCCAAAAAGAAAGAAACACACTGCCCAAAACACTAAACACTCAAAGGCTAAACAAACAATACCTGGAGCTGTTTATACCAGAAGGAAGAAACAGAAAGCAAACAGACCTTCACTTTCACCACCAAGAGAGAGCTCAAGTGAAGATGAAGAGGAGAATGTGGTGCCTCCAATCAAGAAAAGGAGATTAATTCTTTCTGATTTAGATGAAGAGAATCTTGTTGAAACTCCAAAGGTGGTTTCACAGCAAACACCTACTGTTGAGGTTACAGTAAATGTTGCTATACCTGCAGAGGTTGAAATGCCTGCAGAGGATATTATCACTGACAATGTTGCTATACCTGCAGAGGTTGAAATGCCTGCAGAGGATAATGTTAATGTTCAAATGCCTACAGAGGATAAAATGCCTGTAGAAGAGGATAACAGAGATGGTTTTTCACCAATGGATAATATTTTTGACTCATTTGAACCATTCTTTGATCCTATCTCACCTATTGTTCATACTGAAGCTCCTGGTGTAGCTGATGAGCTTGCAGCAAAAGTTCCTGAAGCTGAAGCATCACACACAGAGCTGGTATCTTCTCCAATTCAAGACAAAGGTGATGAAGTTGATCAGGCAACAAAGATAATTTCTGAATCCATGCCTGTTGAAGCTACAAAGGCAAACTCTGTTGCAGAGCCTGTGCAACATGAGGTGATTATTGAAAAGGTTGCAGCAGTTATTGAAGAAACTGTGGCTGACACTGCTCAGCACAGTGGTTCTTTAAAAGATGATCAATCTAAGGATGCAAGTGCTGAAGATGAATCTGCTAGTAGTGCAAACTCTGACTCTTTTGTGAGTGCACCTGTACATACAGATAATAAGCATACACCTTTTGCTCAGCCTTGTCCATCTCATGCAGTTGAAGTAGAGCATCTTGCTAAGTCTGCTGAAAATTGGTATAAACAAGATTGCATTTTTCCAAAAGGAAGAGCATCTGAGTTTGTTAAGCAAACTGCAAAGCAAATTTCAAATCCAGAAATCTTATCCTGTTTAAATGCAACTGTGGTACAAGTCAAGACTCTGGAAGGAAATTTTGCTGAAACAAAACAAGAGATTGCTTCTTTAAAGACTGAGATCCAGTCAAGAGAATTAAAGATGGATAGAGAGTCTAAAATAAAAGCTGTTCAGCTGTCTAAAGTCCAAGACACTCTCTTTGTCAGGCTAGGAAAAGTTGAAGACAATCAGACTGCTTTATTTGCTAAGGTTGATTCCATTGCTAATTCTTTGGAGCTCATTACATCAATCCTTATTCCTGATGATGTCAAAAAGGGGGAGAGAGTTGCTAAGTCAAAATGCAAAGTTTCTCAAACTCTGACTAAAAAGGATGATGCTGGAGATGGAGGGGCAAGTGAAAAGAGCAAGGTCTTAAACTCTGAAAAGCAAACTCTGAGATATGGCAAATCTTTTAAATCATAGTCTGTTGGAATAAACACTGAAACTCAAGGTACTTCAAAGACCAAGAGTTTGGAATTAACATCAAACCCAAAGACTGATGAGGAGTTACCTGTTAAGCTTTTTATGGAAGCGAATGCAGAAGGAGTGACCATAGAAGATGCTAAAGCTGAAGAGAAAAGTTTACAAGAAAAGCATTTGAAAGCTCTAAAGTCTGTAAAAGCAAAGAAGAATGTGAAAGTTGCTGAAGCTGCAAAGCCTGTTCTTAAAGGCATTCAAATCAAAGAACCTGTTGGTACAAATCAAAGAATGCAAATATTCAGAAAACCAACAGATGCAGAAGCCAAGCAAAAGCTGAAAAGTATAGTTACAACCTCTGTTGATACACATGTTGTACAGAAGAATGAAGACACAACCTCTGTTGCTGCACAAGTTGTGACCACACCATTATTGTCTTCTCAGTTGAAATCAACATTTAAGAGGGGTGCTCCTCATGATCCAAGACTAGAAGCTACAATTCCAATGGATTTCACTGATGGTAGAGCTTTATCTGGTAAAGTTGGATACAACAAAGAAGGTATAGGCTCACACAGAGATAAAAGGCAATATGTTGGTCCTAGAGATCCTTCTTCACTGTCTGTTCCAGGTCGTGGTGTCACTCAAGAGAGTTTGGACAAACTGGAGTCAGTACAGCTTGTATATCAGAAGAGTCTAGAAAAGGATTTCTTGCTATATTTCATGGCTGATGGAACGGTATTTAAAGTCTCTGAAAAGGATATCGAATTAAAGTATGCTGAAGAACTTGAATATGTCCTATATATTTTCAGAGTGAGAAATCAAAGAGGTCAGTTAGTTGCAAATGTGCTTCAACAAAGAATGATTCAAAACCTTGCAAGAAGGCAAATGAAATTCAACAGCAAGTATGTTCCTAAATACAGAGATTGGAATGGCAATCTGATTGAAATGGAGAAGGGAACTACAAAACTGAAGACTGATCTTGGAATCACTGTTCTAGATTTTAATGTAAAATCTGAGGAAGTGAAATACATAAGGCTGGGAAATGAGATGAGAAGAAACAAAATCTACGATCTTAGAGCTGCTATCTATCAAACTGATGAGAATGATCCTCAGTTGAGAGAAATCAAAGAAGCTATGCAGATAGAGCTTGAAAATGCTGAAAGAAGGTTGCTTATAGACTATCTCAGAACAATGCCTGATCTGCAAGAGATTAGAAATTAAAGTCTGTAAGAATTTTCTTATTTTCTGTAGAATTTGTTAAGTAAAAGCTTAAACTCTGTTTGTATGTTAAACACTGTAAAAAAATTTTGTATTTGTTTTGACATCATCATTTACTGTAAACTTGTACATTTTGATAATGGACAAGTTGGGGGAGATTGTTAGAAATGATTGATGAAAACAGTGTTTGGAAGCTAAAGTCAGAAAACAGAGTTTAGCTGGAAGCAGTCAGAGTTTAGTTAAACACTGACTGGAAGCGCAAACAGAGTTTGTTAAACTCTGTAACGGTATTGTCTGAAGAGTCAACAGTGTTTAAAGGTTGATGCAAGATAAATATGGAAGCAATATCTTTGAAGATTGGAAAGCTGTCAAAGAGATTGAGTTGACTTGGAAGACTGAAGCAATCGTGATTGATATCAATTGTATAGCTTGATTTTAGGAGAATCAGTTACTGATTGTATGAAGCTGTATGTTCTATAAATACAGTTAGGTTAACCCTAGAAGGGTGGTCGAACATTGAGAAATCTTTTGATTGTAACCTAAGCAGCTCTCTGTGATATTTACATCACCGAGAGAGGAATTATTAATTCCAAACAGTTTTTAATTGTTAAACAGTGTGTTCTTGTTAAGTTACTCATACAGTATTTGATTACTTATTGTGTATTCGACCTAACAGGCACCATGCGGACGTAAGGACGTCTCTTGTAAAGCGTACTACGAAAAAAGAAGTTTCGCTTTTCTTGCGTTACGAAGAAGTCAATGAACGAGGGATATAGTAGCTGAACTGGTTCGACGTATACCGAAGACTATATAGTATCCATAGCAAGTGGTAACGACTGACGGGAGGCAACACATGCGTGCTAATCAAGCCAAGGAAAATGAGGAATACCGTGCGTATTGATGTTGTCTCAGATTATAGAACACGACCACAAAGTATTCACGGCCCAACGATACAAGGACTCAACACGGATACTATGAACAAGGTAGAAGAAGAACGTATAAGTAGTGGGATAGAAATTTTCATTCATAGAACAACCGATAAGGAATACAGGTCGAGGAGAGCATGCGTTGAGAAGCAACATTAAAGCGTTGGTGAGACTGCAATAGCCCTAATTTTCGTGAATATTCGAACCTGGATGAAAATTAATTTTATGTATGGATGAGAAATTTTTGCAATCACGATATGTACGAATTATTAAATGAAGATTTCGAATTGATATTACGCCTTTACGGTGCAGACGAGGGTATGTAAAAGTCATTAGTTTTTACGAAACCCATTATTTCGAATGGTCAAATTTTATGAGATATCAAAGGAGTATGGGGTGGGAGACTTCGTGATGCTAAAGGTATCCCCCTGAAAAGGATTGATGCGGTTTGGTAAGAAAGGGAAGCTAAGTCTAAGGTTTATTGGACCTTCTTAGATTTTGAGGCGTATTGGGAAGTTAGCCTACGAGTTAGCCTTGCCCCAAGCTTGCAGCAAATTCATAATGTGTTTTATGTGTCTATGTTACGACCCTACCACACCGACTATCGGCATGTGATAGAATACGACCAAGTGGACCTACAACCAGACTTGACCTATGTGGAGCAACCCGTGGAAATCATGGATAGAAAAGAACAAGTGCTGAGGAACAAGGTTTTCAAACTAATAAGGAATTGTGAGAAAATCAAGATGTGGAAGAATCCACCTGGAAGTTGAAAGAGTGAAACAAAGAAGGAGTAACCCCAGTGATTCCTAAACTGATTCCGGGACGGAATCCTTTTAAGGAGGGGAGACTGTAAGAACCCAGATTTTCGGTAGAATTAAAACTTTTCTTATTAAGAATAAGTATATACGTGAATAGTGTTTATCATGCATGAATAGTAATTTATGGATGAATAGTGATTTTGAGGACCAAGAAAATTTTCACGCCATGGTATGGATATTTCGAAGTCATATTAGTGATTCACGGATCAAATAAGTGTATGTAAAGATGATCGGAATTCAGAAATTCCAATTTGTATTCTGGTGTAATATTTGACCGGGCAGTGAATTATATATTATTATATTCAAGAAATGAGATATTTAATTTGAGGAATTGAGGAGTTAATATTTTGGAATTTTATTATAATTTATTTGAGAATTTAGAACGAAAACCTCTGAGACAGTGAAATGGACGTTCTAGAAACCGCTGAGATATTAAAACGAGATTAAGCGATTAAGCGAACGGATCATGGATTAAGGATTATACCATGGTGGAGTAATAAAATGCAACGTATGATCAGGGACTAAATCATCTCCGGGTAATTCTTCTACTCCTCTTCTGCTGGTGCGGAGTTAATCGGCCAAATTCTTCCCTTTCTGAAAAGTTTTTATAAAGCAAGAATGAGCTACATAATGCTCAGCAAGTTCACTATTTTGTAAAATAATAATGTGGTTTATTTCGAAAACATTCCCAACTATATGGGTATATATCTCAGATTTCAAAACATAATTGGACAATGTATGTGCCCGAGTTTGAATAAAACATCTATACTCACTAAGGAGCTTTAGGATAACCTATGAACCCCTTATAAGGTTCCCATTTCAATATATCTCAAGTTTGAAAATATATACATATTAATATATCGTTTTCGGCAAAACACTCTACGATTAACATACTGTACAGGGAATACATCATTGCAAACCTCTATCCTTCCATTAGCTTAGAAGGTTTCTCATACAAAAACATTTCATTCTTTGAAACAATTGCAAGAGTGCACTAACACGTGCCAATCTTTATAGAAAATCTTGCAGTTCTAGATACTGCACGATGTCAATATTTTCTCATCAAAAACCACACTATCGGCAACTTGGCACTTAGGCCCAAGAAGTAGTGTTTGAGTATTTTTCCAAAGTGAAGGATGGGACTGGAAGAAAACATAAAAACCTGACAAGGATTGACGATGATCAGTCGCCACATCCAAGTCCAATAATCCGCGGGTCTTCTCTACTAGTAGAAGGATAGAAACTACATCCGTAACTACCCTTGGGTGAAAACTACATCCGTAATCACCCTCGATGAAAACTACATCCGTAATCATCCTTCGGCAACACCTGGGCCGGAATAATAATTGATGGACCGCCTGGCTCACGGCCGCTTACACATCCCGGGAATCGTTCGTCAACGATTCCCACACCTGCCAGAGTCCCCTTTTTCTTTTCTTTTCAAAAATCATTTTGATAGAAAATTCGAGTAGTTGAAGTTCGACCTCAGTCGACCGATAATTCTTGAAAAAAAACGTACAAGAAGCAAAACCTGACCGGGGGTTTTCGAAAATGTTTTGAGTTCGAAAGAGTTCGAGTTTGAAAGTATTAAAGGTATCTTGGATTAGCTTTGTTTTTAAAATAGTGAACAATAATTATTAAATGATATTTTAAGATTTAATATTAATAATTAATAAAATAATTATTTATTAAATAAACTTTTAATCCAAGATAGGGTTTCGAGTATTTACGAAGATATAATAATAGTTATTTGAATATACGATACCACCCGAATGCCCCTTCGGGTTTTCGCAATGTAGATACGATATAATAATATACCGCTCCCCGGTCAATAGTATATACGGACCGCTACGACCTCTATTGCTAGAGTCGTTGTCCGAAGAAAACATTTCAATCTAAGTTCAAGGGGTAAAAGCATACATGTACTTGTTCAATCTCAATTGCATCAATACTTCGATAAACATAGCATTTGATATAATTTGAAAACTACAACACAACAGTGAAAATCCTTGTATAGGGATAAGTTTTGAAAAGTAAACTTGCCTTGGTTTGGTTGGGGTGGTCGAGCGTGCGAATTCGAACGATCTATACATAAACAATAATCGTTCGTTAGTACCTTAACAACTTCTTTCTAATTACGGGGTTTTAAGGGGATACGAAATTAACTTAACGACTACGTCTTATGACACCCTAGCCCCTCTATAGGTCCATGACCTCACTCGTTTACGCTCGTCACTTACTCGACTTAATTTAGTTACCACGTTCGAACCATAACCACTAACCCTAGAATAATGTTCCACTAATCGACCTTTTTCCATTGCGCGAATTTTACTCTAGCATTTTTATAAAATCCAAAAATTCATATTTTAATCCAATTCCTTTTGGGTGGTCTTCACCACTGCATTACCTACGTTCTCAAATTTTTCCATGATCCCAAATATTTTTTAAGGTGTTTAAACAAGGTTCACAAGGGGGTCACTTTATGCAGTCCATAGTCCAGAAACAAAAATCACTCCTCCGGCCATAACTAAAAATCCACACATCACCTAGCTATGAATCTTACATATCCAGAAACTACATTCAATTATCTTTCCAACAATATAAGGTAGGACATCAGGGGACATCATTTGGGTGTTCAAAATCGTGCTACAACACAGATCAAAGTTCCTGGACAAAATCAGCAAGCTCAAATCACTTAGATCAACCATTTTTCATGCTTCCATAACATAAACACCACTTAAAACACTTAGATCATGACTCATAACACTCATGGAGATATATATATTCACCATAGTCATAAAATTCACCATCTCAACATCAAAACCCAAGATCCATGTTATCCAATACATATACATTCAAGATAACCCCTAAAATGCATGGATCTACTACCATCCTACATGAACAACACATAACCAAGGGTGGGTTGAGATTTCATACCTTCTTGAGCTCCTAGAGACCTTGTATAAACTTTACACAACTTAGAAACACCTTAGATGGCCTCTTACAACACTCACAATGCAAGATCTAAAAGGTAATAAACTTATGTTAGTATTTCTCTAAACTTCCAACAACTATAACTCAAAAACCAATGGATAGAAGGCTTTGAAATTGATACCATACCTCTACTAAGATGCAAGGAAGCCTTAGGAATCTTGTTCAAGGTTGTGGATGAAGAAATGGTGGAGAGAAAACCTCTCCCTCTCTCCTAGAGCAGTTCGGCCGAGAGCTATGTTAATGGGGGGGGAGTGTTTTTCTTGTTTTTGTTTTGTTTGAAATGATAAAAAGAAGGCTAATATGACTTGTATTATTATGGGTGGTAGAAAGTAATCACATGTTGCCAAGCTAGCCTAGGATGCATCCATGCCCTAGTGTCCCCTAGTACATCATCCACCATGCTAGTCACTATTCATATTTGCTTTTATGTCTCCTAGTTCCTTTTTCTAACTATCTAGTTACATGGCACTTGCATGTAATTCCTTTCCTTGTAATATTATTCTTCCACCAATGCTTATTATTTAATCCTTAATTCGTATCGTATCTTAATTAATCCCTCATAATAATATTTTGTCGCGTAGAGATTTCCCTTATAATTCCTTAAGTACTAATTGTGTAAATTCCTCTAATGTCCATAATTCCTTGTCATAATCCTTAATAAATCTTTTAACACTCTAATCATTCTCAAATCCCAACTTTTATAAATCACACTAACAATAAGGCTCTTGCCTTCACAATCTCCCTTTTTATCTTACATAATGAATACAACAACACAGTTTCTCAGACAATCAATTCTATTAATCACCGGGATGACCAGAAAGGTTCCATATTGACATTGTCACAAGATATTAAATAAAATAAAATATTACCAAAAATTAGGGTTCTTACAGCCTCCCCTCCTTAAAAGGATTCCGTCCCGGAATCAGGTTGAAAACAGTTGGGGGTGCTTTTCACGCATTGCGCTTTCTAGTTCCCATGTTGATTCTTCGACATTCTGGTTCCTCCACAAAACTCTCACTAATTTGACAACCTTATTCCTCAGCACCTGTTCTTTTCTATCCATAATTTCTACGGGTTGCTCCACATATGTTAAGTCTGGTTGCAGATCCACTTGATCATGTTCTATCATATGTCGGAAGTCGGTATGGTAGGGTCGTAGCATGGACACATGGAACACATTATGTACTTGCTGTAAGCTCGGAGGTAAAGCCAATTCATAGGCTAACTTTCCAACTCGTTTCAAGATCTCAAAAGGTCCAATAAATCTCGGGCTTAGTTTCCCCTTCTTACCAAATCTCATCAATCCCTTCCACGGTGATACTTTTAACATCACAAACTCTCCTACCTCATATTCTTTGTCCTTGCGGGTCTGGTCCGCATACTTCTTCTGTCTGTCTTGGGCCGCTACCAGCCGACCTCTTATGAGTTCGATAGTTTCTCTTATCCGTTTGACCAGTTCAGGACCTAAAATCTTCCGCTCTCCTACCTCTTCCCAACACAAGGGAGACCGACATCTCCGTCCGTACAAAGCTTCATATGGGGGCATGCCTATACTCGCATGGTAACTGTTGTTGTAGGAAAATTCGACCAACGGCAAGTGGTCATCCCAACTTCCCTTAAAATCGATGGCACATAATCTCAACATGTCCTCTATGGTCTGGATGGTTCTCTCGCTCTGTCCGTCTGATTGGGGGTGGTATGCAGTACTCATGTCTAACTTGATCCCTACACGATCCTGAAAACTCCTCCAGAAACTGGAGTTGAACCTTGGGTCTCTACCAGATACAATGCTCACAGGAACCCCATGCCTTACCACGATCTCCTTAGATATCTCATGAAATTTGACCATTCAAAATGATGGGCTTCGTAAAAAAAAACTAATGACTTTTACATACACTCGTCTGCACCGTAGAGAAGTAATATCAATTCGAAATCTTTATTTAATAATTCGTACATATCGTGATTGCAAAAATTTCTCATCCACCCATAAAATTACTATTCATCCAGGTTTCGAATATTCGCGAAAATTAGGGTTATTGCAGTCTCCTCTCCTAAAAGGATTCTACCTTAAGAACCTAAGAAAGATAGTTGTGGATACAATTCCAACTTTACCCTTTCCAACTCTCAAGTTGACACTTCAACCCTTTTGTTCTCTCACCTTGGTCTCACCAACGCTTTAATGTTGTTCCTCAACGCATACTCTCCTCGACCTGTATTCCTTATCGGTTGTTCTATGATTGAAAATTTCCATCCCACTACTTACACGTTCCTCTTCTACCTTGTTCATAGTATCCGTGTTGAGTTCTTGTATTGTTGGCCCGTGAATACTTTGTGGTCGTGTTTTGTAATCCGAGACAACGTCAATACGCACGGTATTCCTCATATTCCTTCGCTTGATTAGCAGGCATGTGTTGCCTCCCGTCAACCGTTACCACTTGCCATGGATACTGTATAGTCTTCGGTATACGTCGAACCAGTTCAGCTACTATGTCCCTCGTTCATTGACTTCTTCGTAACGCAAGAGAAGCGAAACTTCTTCTTTCATAGTGCGCTCTACAGGAGACGTCCTTACGTTCGCATGGCGATGATCGTGATAACAACATTCATTTCATGGATAAGTTTTTATTCTCGACTGCCCCGTGAAACCTAAGGCACGACACTAAATATAAATTCGATCGTCTGGACAATTCTTCTTCCCTGTCCGTCAGCCACAGATCAAATTTGTACCTACGCTTAATCTCTTGTTAAATATACATGAAAGCACCTCCAGCCTTCGAGATTTAACCTTAAGTTTTTATCTGACGTACTCGCTGCAGAAGTTTTATATTGCACCACCATCTCTTCCATATATAAATCGATAATCTTCTAAATGGAAAGTCTCTCGTAGGTAAGTCACTTGGTTCAGCAATTATAAATCAACTAGGGCCATCTCTTGGGTCGGTCTTTGGCGACCTACTTATGAAATTCATTATAATTCTGCCCACGTTCAAGATTTTCTACAGGCGGAATTAATCCACTAGATCTCTATCATTCTGCTTTTAACATGTTGCATTTGTACTTAATAGTTTGCCAAACATTCCCTTAATTCTCTATACATCTTTGTCCTTCCCCATAATTTAGTCATTTTCCTCTAACATTATTCTTTATCGTATATACTATATTTTCTTGGTCGATACTAACTAAATTCCAATTTCGAATAATCCCTTCTATAGGTATCGGCCACCACACTGGCCTTTCCTGGGTAATAACAAATTTCTCCATCACACTCTCTGCTCCCTTTCGTCACCTTCTCTTTCTTATGTTTAGTTCTAGTATGAAGATATACTTATGGCACTTGTGGAAAAATTTCACACTTTTCTCATAAAGTTAACGTCTCAGTTTTATGCGTGAACGCTATCATGACTAATCCCCGACTCACGGTTAGTACATCCTATCCCGTAACATTTATGTTGTTTAGAAGTATAGGCTATCATCCCCTTTCTACTGCATCAGCACACCTCTTAAACTCTTGAAAGACGCATCATCGTGACTCTCAAAGTCCTATTTTTATCATCAAGTATAGTTAACAACGAGGTTGTTGCTAATATCTCATTCCATTCCAAAACTTTGTCTATTAATCCATAAAGGCTTCTGACTCATTAGTCCACTCAAACAATACTACCATAATTTTATAAAGTTTATATTAGTGTGAAATGCCAACTTTGGCATAGTACAGAGGTCGATCTTGAGTTGGTGAAATTAACCCGCTTTTCAACCTTATCTTTGAAAAACAACTACGCGTTATAACTCGTCAACAATTCCTACATCTCCGGTTAGAGGTATCGATTCTCGATGGTATATGTAAGATGTCATACGCTCATCCTCTTTCACAACTGGCACCAATCAGACTGAGGCCTGCATGCTGCTGCGATTCCCAATAAACTTGATTAGGTGGTAATCTCGAAAGATCATTGGCATATCTCCATACATCCATTTGCTATTAGGGGCCTTTTAAACTTCATGTCTCTCTATGTGCCTCAATCCCTTTAAGCTAAGTAAAGCTTCACATTCTTGCCACGATATTTCTTCCTTTCTTGTCCATCTCACTTCCATGTTAGTTTCCTCTAAGGATATGTCTTACATCGCAATCGATTTGCATTTCTTGGATCAGGAAAAGGCTTGGTAATTCCAGAATTCATTAATATAACATCCTGGAAACGATTGGTAGGAGCGTACTCCCAACCACCTCATCATTTCTTATAACCTTCCTCAAACTAATATTAAAGGCCCTGTGGTATGCCCCGACATGTTATTCCCATTTTAAATAATTAGGCATAACGCTCTGGCTGCACAATTACAACATTTGGTTTTTGATCTCATATTGGTGCAACGGTTCACAATTGTACCTCCCGTTCACCTTAGAGTAATCACTTTTGAAAGGAATGGTTTCAAAATAACAAGGTCCAATAGATAATTTCAATAAGAATCCCACATTGGATGTTCCAAGAATGTTGATGGTTCCAAATACTAGGAGTCTCGATTTTCGGAGATGTAAGGATGGACAAAAAGAATACACAAGGTTTATTCCTTCATGTCCTGATAATTTTGTAATATGATATCATAGAGAATGTTGCACGAGGGCAATGATTGTTGGATACAAAAGTCATAAAGACGATCTTTATACAATTCTTACATCTGGTGAATACTTTTCCTCTTGAAAAATAGAGGATCTAAAAAGTCCCATTGATAAAGGTCAACCGATCGAAAGAAATTCCACTCTATGACGATAAAAATGAAGCAGTTTATCATTCAAGTAATCTATGGTTTCAAATGAATATTCATTATAGGAATGAAAGAACAGAATATTCAAGTGACATAAAGTCTGATACGAAGATGGGTAGAATTCAAGTTGAGTGGACGACCTCACTAGGTCTCAATCAAGTCATTCGTCAATACTTTCATCATCATACTTTACCACATGCAAAATGCATTGCGGAATTGCTGAATGAATTAAATTGGGAGTTGGACCAGTGAAACAATAACTAGTCCTTTTCAAGAAACACTAGCAACTATCTAGACAAAATTTGCTAGTTCGCCTGTTTGAGACATCACCACTAGCTAGGACAATTAGCTAGGTGTTCTTCACAACATTACAATTTTGACTAGTTAGAACAATCAACTAGTCATTCATATTGACATATCGACTAGCCAGTTTCAATTGGCTAGAACGGAATTTCAACATCGTAGCCACTGAAGAAACTTTAGGCTACTCGGACAACGAATGGAAATAAGAAGTTATTAAGTTTGAAGAAGAAAACTATAAAATCTGAAGAGAATGTTCTAGGTATCGGAACAATCGATAACCTCTCATCAAATATTACTTATCAGTGAAACGGTCCACCCAAGGGTGCCTCCATACACATGCTTTATCAGATCCTACAATAGAATTAAATTCGGAATACCAATATCAAAATGATATCCTTACTATGATTTCAATGTACGATGTACAATCTCATCTTGAATAGAAGAAAAGAATTCATGAGGGATGTCTGGACATTGGATCATCCATGTCCTCGGTAATTTGTTAAATATTTATGAGCTCAACTGAAGAGTGCAAGTATGAAAGAAGCAATCAAATATCAATATTCGTTAAGTAATATTCGTCGGTTAATTAAGGAAATATTTGTTGAACATTCAATGGATAATTGAAAGAAAGTGTAAACAGGCCTGAGCCGAACAAGATCATCATAAATTTTTGAATAGAATGTTCAAGGATCAAATAAAATTACTTCGGATAAGTCCTGCTTTAGGGAAAGTATATCACTGGTTGTTATTCCACAAGTTTGAAGTAGAAATCTAGAAGGGTTACCTGATATAAACTAATCGAGGTAACATGGTTAGTGAACAGTTTAAAATGAAGTAGTGCACCAGCCGGTAGTTACCAAAATAAGTTAATAATCATTCGTGCACCTCATTATCACCATTATGAGGGTAACTCCATCTCTTCGTCTTCGTAATACAAGACACCAACTAGCGCGTCTCTCAATCATCATCTTAAAGTCATTTATCCAGTTAGGGTTTCACAAATATATCTGTCATTTCCATGCTTTATATTGAAGGCCAAGCTTCACATCATTCCGAGGACACCTGCTAGGTCCATAGGGTCCTACTTCGTGCCTTCCGACATGAATCACAAGTGGCCAGTTCCCCCTGGGAACAGATCAAAGAGATCTCTCAGGGATCTCAATGCAGTCCATAGGTTCAGTGGCGGTGTGTGTGCACGTGAACATACGTTACCAACAATATATAGGTTTACAAGTATATATGCGTAGTCTCTGCTAAAATTTCTATCAAAGAATTCCAGTATAGACTCACTGGTCTCTTCTTTTGGTAGACTCTGAGATCACTGTATCGCTCGTTGCAACCATATTCAACTTCACTAGAGTCGCTTTGTTAATTCTGCTTGTTTGTTCTCTAAGTTGAACTACCATGCTCTAACGTCCGAATCATGCGTGGAATTATCTAGCACGGTCGTCTTTTGATAACATTCTCGTATAACACATGTAAAATTCGCCATCAAGGGTAATGGAATCCACAACAACATAGTGACCGACCTTCAGGGAAACCCGTTACTTATCGAAAATCGGATCTTATAACCAAAGTAAAAGACTTTCATTAATCCAAGTACTAAGTACTCCTAATTATGTAGGGAAGTCCAAACTTCTTGATTCTTAAAATGCCGCCTCCTAAACTGTGGAGGAATATGGGCCACAAGATTTATGCCAGCCTAGTCATCCGATCATATTGGCAATATCGCGTCTACCTCAGCTACTCTCGAGATTTCGCTCTGCTTCCTATATCATTACCTATGATAGGTCATGTACGACTCTCAAATCTCTATTCATCATTCTGAAGGTCTCTAGGGATTCTATCGACCCTAGAATAATATCTTTAGTAACACTCCAGTCCATTCTACTCACCGGTACCTCTTCCGGTAGTCCAATCATAAGTTTACTACGATCTCTTAAGTCATTCCCCTACTTAGACTTAACCCTCAACACTCTCGTTTCTGAGTACTGTAACTTATCTCTCTGATACCATTTCTGTGGCGCCCCCAAATCTGAGGTCAAAGATTCAGGTCGTCACATCATCATCCAACTATATCATACCTGTATTAACTTTACAACTCAACAATACATCCATCCATACCTTAATCTTACACACAATCAAGTTAGAGCCTCAGAAACGATAACCAAAAGTAACACTAAATATTACAATTCATCTGTACAATCCAGAGTCTTACGCAATTCCACTTATACAACTACACTTGAAGACAAGTCTTACTATTACAGTTGAAAACCTATCAGACTACTCTGTAGTATTTATCAGGGACTAAATCATCTCCGGGTAATTCTTCTACTCCTCTTCTGCTGGTGCGGAGTTAATCGGCCAAATTCTTCCCTTTCTGAAAAGTTTTTATAAAGCAAGAATGAGCTACATAATGCTCAGCAAGTTCACTATTTTGTAAAATAATAATGTGGTTTATTTCGAAAACATTCCCAACTATATGGGTATATATCTCAGATTTCAAAACATAATTGGACAATGTATGTGCCCGAGTTTGAATAAAACATCTATACTCACTAAGGAGCTTTAGGATAACATATGAACCCCTTATAAGGTTCCCATTTCAATATATCTCAAGTTTGAAAATATATACATATTAATATATCGTTTTCGGCAAAACACTCTACGATTAACATACTGTACAGGGAATACATCATTGCAAACCTCTATCCTTCCATTAGCTTAGAAGGTTTCTCATACAAAAACATTTCATTCTTTGAAACAATTGCAAGAGTGCACTAACACGTGCCAATCTTTATAGAAAATCTTGCAGTTCTAGATACTGCACGATGTCAATATTTTCTCATCAAAAACCACACTATCGGCAACTTGGCACTTAGGCCCAAGAAGTAGTGTTTGAGTATTTTTCCAAAGTGAAGGATGGGACTGGAAGAAAACATAAAAACCTGACAAGGATTGACGATGATCAGTCGCCACATCCAAGTCCAATAATCCGCGGGTCTTCTCTACTAGTAGAAGGATAGAAACTACATCCGTAACTACCCTTGGGTGAAAACTACATCCGTAATCACCCTCGATGAAAACTACATCCGTAATCATCCTTCGGCAACACCTGGGCCGGAATAATAATTGATGGACCGCCTGGCTCACGGCCGCTTACACATCCCGGGAATCGTTCGTCAACGATTCCCACACCTGTCAGAGTCCCCTTTTTCTTTTCTTTTCAAAAATCATTTTGATAGAAAATTCGAGTAGTTGAAGTTCGACCTCAGTCGACCGATAATTCTTGAAAAAAAAACGTACAAGAAGCAAAACCTGACCGGGGGTTTTCGAAAATGTTTTGAGTTCGAAAGAGTTCGAGTTTGAAAGTATTAAAGGTATCTTGGATTAGCTTTGTTTTTAAAATAGTGAACAATAATTATTAAATGATATTTTAAGATTTAATATTAATAATTAATAAAATAATTATTTATTAAATAAACTTTTAATCCAAGATAGGGTTTCGAGTATTTACGAAGATATAATAATAGTTATTTGAATATACGATACCACCCGAATGCCCCTTCGGGTTTTCGCAACGTAGATACGATATAATAATATACCGCTCCCCGGTCAATAGTATATACGGACCGCTACGACCTCTATTGCTAGAGTCGTTGTCCGAAGAAAACATTTCAATCTAAGTTCAAGGGGTTAAAGCATACATGTACTTGTTCAATCTCAATTGCATCAATACTTCGATAAACATAGCATTTGATATAATTTGAAAACTACAACACAACAGTGAAAATCCTTGTATAGGGATAAGTTTTGAAAAGTAAACTTGCCTTGGTTTGGTTGGGGTGGTCGAGCGTGCGAATTCGAACGATCTATACATAAACAATAATCGTTCGTTAGTACCTTAACAACTTCTTTCTAATTACGGGGTTTTAAGGGGATACGAAATTAACTTAACGACTACGTCTTATGACACCCTAGCCCCTCTATAGGTCCATGACCTCACTCGTTTACGCTCGTCACTTACTCGACTTAATTTAGTTACCACGTTCGAACCATAACCACTAACCCTAGAATAATGTTCCACTAATCGACCTTTTTCCATTGCGCGAATTTTACTCTAGCATTTTTATAAAATCCAAAACTTCATATTTTAATCCAATTCCTTTTGGGTGGTCTTCACCACTGCATTACCTACGTTCTCAAATTTTTCCATGATCCCAAATATTTTTTAAGGTGTTTAAACAAGGTTCACAAGGGGGTCACTTTATGCAGTCCATAGTCCAGAAACAAAAATCACTCCCCCGGCCATAACTAAAAATCCACACATCACCTAGCTATGAATCTTACATATCCAGAAACTACATTCAATTATCTTTCCAACAATATAAGGTAGGACATCAGGGGACATCATTTGGGTGTTCAAAATCGTGCTACAACACAGATCAAAGTTCCTGGACAAAATCAGCAAGCTCAAATCACTTAGATCAACCATTTTTCATGCTTCCATAACATAAACACCACTTAAAACACTTAGATCATGACTCATAACACTCATGGAGATATATATATTCACCATAGTCATAAAATTCACCATCTCAACATCAAAACCCAAGATCCATGTTATCCAATACATATACATTCAAGATAACCCCTAAAATGCATGGATCTACTACCATCCTACATGAACAACACATAACCAAGGGTGGGTTGAGATTTCATACCTTCTTGAGCTCCTAGAGACCTGGTATAAACTTTACACAACTTAGAAACACCTTAGATGGCCTCTTACAACACTTACAATGCAAGATCTAAAAGGTAATAAACTTATGTTAGTATTTCTCTAAACTTCCAACAACTATAACTCAAAAACCAATGGATAGAAGGCTTTGAAATTGATACCATACCTCTACTAAGATGCAAGGAAGCCTTAGGAATCTTGTTCAAGGTTGTGGATGAAGAAATGGTGGAGAGAAAACCTCTCCCTCTCTCCTAGAGCAGTTCGGCCGAGAGCTATGTTAAGGGGGGGGGGAGTGTTTTTCTTGTTTTTGTTTTGTTTGAAATGATAAAAAGAAGGCTAATATGACTTGTATTATTATGGGTGGTAGAAAGTAATCACATGTTGCCAAGCTAGCCTAGGATGCATCCATGCCCTAGTGTCCCCTAGTACATCATCCACCATGCTAGTCACTATTCATATTTGCTTTTATGTCTCCTAGTTCCTTTTTCTAACTATCTAGTTACATGGCACTTGCATGTAATTCCTTTCCTTGTAATATTATTCTTCCACCAATGCTTATTATTTAATCCTTAATTCGTATCGTATCTTAATTAATCCCTCATAATAATATTTTGTCGCGTAGAGATTTCCCTTATAATTCCGTAAGTACTAATTGTGTAAATTCCTCTAATGTCCATAATTCCTTGTCATAATCCTTAATAAATCTTTTAACACTCTAATCATTCTCAAATCCCAACTTTTATAAATCACACTAACAATAAGGCTCTTGCCTTCACAATCTCCCTTTTTATCTTATATAATGAATACAACAACACAGTTTCTCAGACAATCAATTCTATTAATCACCGGGATGACCAGAAAGGTTCCATATTGACATTGTCACAAGATATTAAATAAAATAAAATATTACCAAAAATTAGGGTTCTTACAGTAGCTATCTATCAGATTAATGAGGAAGATGAAGAACTCAAAAATCTGAAGAAGAAACTGATTCAAATTCTTGAAAGCAAGGAAGAAGAATTGATATCTGATTTCTTGAGAATGAATCTGTTTTATCAAAGAATTTCTGAAACTGTTCCTGATGATTTTTAGAAGGTATTTTGTTTTGAGTTTTTGACATTTTTGAATCAAGGAATTTGTGCTTTGTTTCATAAAGAACAAATTGGGGAGATTGTTAGATATTGATTCAAGTGATGATCAGGATCTGGGCATTACTGATCAGATACTGATGCTGACGTCATCAGTAATACAACGTCAGTATTGGACTATCATCAGGATTAGAAGCTGGTTAGTATTTCGTGAAGATTCTCATCAGACCAGAGATCAAGGAAGATTGATATGTCGGTTCCTAGATTGTAGGAATGCAGCTATCATACAAGATATGCATTCAGAGATATATGTAATTGATTTAGAATATCTTGTAATTGATAGTGTAACTGTGTACTCTATATAAACATAGTTTAGGTTTTACATTATTGTAATCGCTTACACGATTTATCTTGTAACCTAGCAGCTCTTAAGAACATAAGAATTTCTTAAGAGAGTTTTGTAACAGTTTTATATCAGAATTAATAAAGCTGTTATTGATTCATACTTGTGTTATTTGTTTAAGTCGAAAATCTTATACAATTGTATTCAACCCCCCTTCTACAATTGTTAATTACTGGGCAACAACAGGTTTTGGTATCAGAGCCACAGGTTTGAGTCACTGAACAATATAGGTTTAGGTAACAAGATAGATCACATTTTTAATAATCACTTAGGATTAAAATAGAAACTCACTTAGAATGTAAATAGTATGATATTTATAAAAGAATAGGATTGATTGACCCCTATTATCGAGAGTGTTTAAGTAGGATGTTTCTAAGTTATATCTGACGCTTTATATATATATATATATTATATTATTATTGGCAGCGACAGCGGGCACCAGGACCTTCAGCTCCACCCCCTGCAGATCTTCCAGCTACTGTACCCTTGTCTGTTTACCAGGAGTGGCTTAGGGAGTGTGATCACCTTTATGGTGAGAATACTCAACTTCAGAAGAGGTTAGATATGCTGTTTGATGTTAAGGGTAAGTTTCGCGAGGACCATGACGGAACCCTTATCTCTAGACTTCAGGTACTTACCCGGATGGCTAACGAGAGACTTCGTGAGATGGCACCTCATAGCGATTGGGATAGTCATACGATGGTGCAGATGATGGTGGATGAGCTCCAGCGCGTGATCAACAAGTTGCAAGAGGACTGGTTTTATGCTATGGGTTTTGTGCGATGGCGTATAGTATAGCCATTTTATTATCAGACTTGTGTTATTAGAATTTATCGTACTTTCAGTTTCGGTTTTCGTACTTTATGTTGGTTGGATTTTGAACTTTCGGATTTGGGATATCGATGGATGTCATCGGTATTGTTATCGTTTATTTTATCGTTTTCCCTATCGTATTATTTCGGCCACGTGAGATTGTTTTAAATTTTAGGTCGTACTTATGCCATATTAGAACTGTTAGACTATATCATGCCATGTTGCGGATAGATGTATGCTTGTAGATAAATAGATGATTGTTTAATATTCAGAAAGATGCCTCCAAGAAGGAGCAATACTAGAGCTAATCAGAATAGGAATCAAGATGATCAGAATAGAGATGATAATCAAGGTAATCAAGGCAATATGGATATGGCCCAACTTTTGGGACTTTTGCAACAGTAGACGGCTACTTTGGCTCAGCAGCAGCAGCTACTTCAGCAACAACATCAGCAGTTACAACAACAACAAGGACAGCAACAACCAGCTCAACTTGCGGTAACTTTTAAATCTTTTCAGGCTGTGAAACCCCTAGATTTTCAAGGAACAAAAGATCCAGTTGAAGCCCAGATATGGCTTAAGGAAATGGAGAAGGCCTTCGCATTGGTGAAGGTTAGTGATGAGCAGAAGGTAGAGTTTGCTAGCTATTTTCTTAAAGGTGAATCTAATTATTGGTGGGAGTCGGCTAAGGCCCTAGAAGCAGCAGAAGTGATTCCGTGGGATAGATTCAAAAGGATTTTTCTTGAGAAGTATTTTCCTAGGTATATGCAGAATCAGATGGAGTTAAAGTTCTTTAATCTTAAGCAGGAGAATATGAGTATTGATGAATATGAGAAGAAGTTTACAGAATTAGCAAGGTTTGTAGGAGATTATGTGGATACGGATGAGAAGAGAGCGAAGAGGTTTCAACAGGGATTGAAGCCATGGTTGAGGAGCAGAGTTGCAGCTTTTGAGATAAACACGTATGTAGAAGTGGTTCAGAAGGCTATGATAATAGAAGGTGAGAGTGATCAGAATCAGAAGGAAAGGGGCAACTTAAAGAGAAAAGTGGAAGCAATAGAAAGGAATCAGGATCAAGGAAAGTCAACTAATCAGATGGAGAGAAAGCCCGGATTTCAGAACCAGGGAAGAAATTTTAAAAGGAATATGCCCAGAAACAGGAATTCAGAAACCCTTCCTCAGAACCCCAATCAACCAAGATTTCCCCGACCCTCTATTCCAGAATGCAAGAATTGTTCTAAGAGACATACCGGAGCGTGTGTGAAAGCAGATATTGTTTGTTTCAAGTGTAATCAGAAAGGTCATTATGCTAATGAGTGCCGAAATTCGAAATCGAGTGTGACTTGTTACAAGTGTGGTAAGGTGGGACATATGGCTCGAGAGTACAGATCGCCTATTCCAAACAACAACTTGATGAGATTGACTACCTCTACTCCAGTGAACCAAATGGCAACTTCTCAGATTCCAACTCAGATTCTAAGTCCACCTGTACTTCAGCAAGTTCCAGCCCTTCAAGCTCCAAGTTATCAAGCTTCAGCCTATCCAATTCATGCCCGGACCTTCAACATGAACATGAACGACGCAGTGAGAAGCTCGGATGTAGTGGCAGGTACGCTTTTCGTGAACGCCGCTAGTGCAAAAGTGTTAATTGATTCGGGTGCTACTAGATCATTTGTTTCTAAAGATTTTATGAATAAGTTGAAGTGTGATACTCGTATGTTAAGAGAAGCTTTGAATATTGTGTTAGCTAATCAGGATCAGATACCATTAGATCAAGTATGTTCACCTTGTGCAATAGAGATTTCCGGATATCTTTTTCCCGTCACCTTGATACCTTTTCAATTATGAGATTTTGACATAATTTTAGGAATGGATTGGCTTGCCGAGTATGATGCGCATATCGATTGTAAGAGTAAGAGAGTTACATTGAGATCTCCAGAAGGCGATAGAGTTATCTTTAAGGGGCGTAGGCAAACTAGTACGTTTCTTACCATGATGCAAACCAAAAGATTGTTAAGGAAAGGATGTGAGGCTTATCTTGCTTATGTGATAGACAAGAGTCGAGAAGGAGTGGAATTAGAGGATATTCCCGTAGTTAATGAGTTTCCAGATGTTTTTCCCGAAGAACTACCCGGATTACCTCCAGATCGTCAGATTGAATTCGCGATTGACTTAGCACCAGGGACAGAACCTATTTCCAAAGCTCCGTACAGAATGGCACCGTCGGAGATGAAGGAACTCGCCAGTCAACTTCAAGATTTATTAAACAAAGGAGTTATAAGACCAAGTGTATCACCCTAGGGAGCGCCAATATTGTTTGTGAAGAAGAAAGATGGAAGTATGAGACTTTGTATCGATTATCGATAGTTGAATAAGTTGACTATCAAGAATAGATACCCATTACCACGAATCAATGATTTGTTTGACCAGTTGAAAGGAGCGACATGTTTTTCGAAGATAGATCTAAGGTCAGGATATCATCAGTTGAAAATCAAGCCAGAGGATATACCGAAGACTGCTTTTCGAACGAGGTATGGTCACTACGAATTTTTGGTTATGGCTTTTGGATTAACGAACGCACCAGCAGCATTTATGGATTTGATGAACCGAGTGTTTAAGAAATATTTGGATAAGTTTGTGATAGTATTCATTGACGATATTTTGATATACTCAAAGACGGAAGAAGAATATGCAGAGCATTTAAGGATAGCATTGGAAATATTGAGAAAGGAGAAGTTGTATGCCAAGTTTTCCAAGTGTGAGTTTTGGTTGAAGGAAGTCCAATTTTTGGGACATATTGTGAGTAAAGAAGGAATACGAGTTGACCCAGCAAAGATTGAAGCAGTTGTGAATTGGGAAAGACCAAGGACATCGATAGAAGTGAGGAGTTTTATGGGACTAGCAGGATATTATCGCAGATTTGTTAAGGATTTTTCTAAGATTGCGGTACCATTGACCAAGTTGACGCGGAAGAATGAAAAGTTTGAATGGACTGATAAGTGTGAAAAGAATTTTCAAGAGCTTAAGCAGAGATTGGTGACTGCTCCAGTGTTAGCATTGCCAGATGATAAAGAAGATTTTGTAATCTATAGTGATGCTTCTCATAAGGGTTTAGGATGTGTGTTGATGCAGCATGGAAAGGTGATTGCGTATGCTTCAAGGCAACTGAAACCTCATGAGCAGAGATACCCTACCCATGACCTCGAGCTAGCAGCAATTATGTTTGCGTTAAAATTGTGGAGACATTATCTTTATGGTGAGAAGTGTGAGATATTTACAGATCATAAGAGCCTAAAGTACATTCTTACTCAGAAGGAACTCAACATGAGACAAAGAAGATGGTTAGAGCTGATAAAGGATTATAATTGTACCATTAGTTATCACCCGGGAAAGGCGAATGTCGTAGCTGATGCGCTAAGCAGGAAGGAAAGGTTGAATACGCTGACAATGACTCAAGAATTGTTTAGAGAGTTCGAGAAGTTAGAGATTGAAGTTTTTGCAACAGAGATACCAGCAGAGCAAGTTTATACCATGACATTTCAACCAGTATTATTGGACAAAATTCGAAAATGCCAAGAAGAATTGATGAATCAAAGATTGATTGAATTGACCGGAGAAGAAATTTGTACGCAGAAAGATAACCAAGGTATTTTAAGATTTTCCTCAAGGATATGGATTCCTGATGTGAAAGAGTTGAAAGAAGAATTGTTGTGTGATGCCCATAGTTCTAAGTTTTCATTACATCCTGGAAGCACGAAGATGTATCAAGATTTGAAGAAGAACTTTTGGTGGCCAGATATGAAAAGAGAAATTGCGGAGTGGGTAAGTCGTTGTTATACATGCCAAAGAGTGAAAGCAGAACATCAAAGACCAAGTGGATTGATTCAACCATTAGAGATACCTGAGTGGAAGTGGGAGCACATTGCGATGGATTTTGTAGTAGGTCTACCAAGATCGAAGGCTAATCACGATGCGATTTGGGTTATAGTTGATCGATTGACGAAATCAGCTCATTTCTTACCGATTAACGAAAGATTTTCGCTAGACAAGTTGGTGCATTTGTATTTGAAAGAGATTGTGACTCGTCATGGAGTTCCAGTATCTATAGTATCCGACAGAGATCCCCGTTTTAACTCAAGATTTTGGAGACAGTTTCAAGAACATCTCGGAACACAACTCAGAATGAGCACTGCTTATCATCCTCAGACAGATGGTCAGAGTGAAAGGACAATTCAGACAATTGAAGATATGCTTAGAGTTTGTGCAATAGATTTTAAAGGCAATTGGGACGAGCATCTACCTTTGGTGGAATTTTCTTACAACAACAGCTATCATGCTAGTATTGGGATGCCTCCATATGAAGCTCTCTATGGAAGGAAGTGTAGATCTCCTGTGTGTTGGGAAGAAGTTGGTGAGCGAAAGATTGTAGGACCAGAATTGATTCTGCAGACGAAAGAGACAGTGGAACTAATTCAGAAGAGATTGTGAGCTGCTCAAGACAGGCAGAGAAAGTATGCAAATCCAGCAAGAAAGAAAGTAGATTTTGAAGTAGGTGATCCAGTACTGTCAAAGGTTTCGCCATGGAAAGGATTAACCAGATTTGGGAAGAAAGGAAAGTTAAGTTCAAGATTTGTAGGACCTTTTGAGATTTTGCGAAGCGTAGGCAAAGTAGCTTATGAATTAGCTTTACCGCCTCAGATGCAGCATATTCATAATGTTTTTCATGTATCGATGCTTAAGAAGTTTCATCCTGACACTAAGTGTGTGGTAGAGTATGAGCCAGTAGAAATTCAGCCAGATTTGTATTATGTAGAGCGGCCGATCAGAATAGAAGATCGTAGAGAGAAAGTGCTTAGAAATAAATCAGTTGCGTTAGTAAAAGTTTTGTGGAGGAACCCTAAGGTTGAAGAGTCAACCTGGGAGTTAGAAAGTGATATGTTAGAACAGTACCCTCATTTGTTTACATAGCTGATTCTGGGGACAGAATCCTTTTAAGGGGGGAAGGATGTAATATCTGGGAATTTCGTACTCTATAAATTATATTATTTGACCTTAAAAATATTATTATGTGCCTTAATTGATGAGTCATTACTTGTTTTGTTATTGTGAATATGTGTTATGTGTCTAACTGCTAGATATGTTGACATGAAATTATATTAAATTTTGCGTATCTTTTAAATACTAAAATATGATTTTATCATGCTTAAACATTTTTATAAAATTCTTGGAGTTAGTAAAAATCATGAAATTTCTTGTTTTATTATCTTTATGCATTTAAAGACTTTTTAAAAATAAAAGTTTAATTTATTTTCGAATTAAAGTATTTTACAAGGATTTTTCTACTTATTATTCTTTTTAAAATATTAAAACTTGTAAAATCCAAATCTTTTCACAAAATGATTTTAAAAATGTTTTAAAAATATATTGAGGAAGAGAATTGCATATTTTAATTTTATGTGTCAATAAATTATTTTTGGATCCAAAATATCTTGTAATTAGGATTTAATTGTTAAGTCTTTTATTTAATTAAAAGATGTATCATTAAAATATGATTTAATATGTGTGTGTGTGTGTGTAGCTTGGACAAAACCCACCCTCCCCCTTCTTTTTTTTCATTCGACCGAGACCCCCCCCCCATATTCATCTCTCTCAAAATTCTCTCTAAACTCTCTCAACTTCCATTAACCTTCAACCTCAAGAATCAAGGTAATTTCTCCATCAAAACCATTAAGTGTTATATATAAAATTACTCCTCTCTTCATCCTCTACAACCCCATGTCTTTTAATTTCGATTTCCATTATTTTTCAAACTAGGGTTTTCGAAAATCAAGCTTCAAAGGTGAGTTTTGTGGGTGTTGATGATTGGGTATACTCCTTGGAAGAGACCCACGAATTTTCGGGCTCTCCGGAGAACCCCAAACCTTCGACCAAGATCGAAAGTGAGCCGAAGGGTTGCATGCAAGTGTTAATTCATTGATTTTATAAGATTACTATGTGATATGTGATTGCATGTTAGTGTTTACAAGTTTTTAAGTTAAGTTTGATGATGAGTTTGAGTTTTTATGAGATTACAAGGTGTGGGTGTGTATGTTTTGTTGATTGATGTTTGTTAGTAGGTGTAAAATTAAAAGGGTTTATGATTTTAATGATTTAAGGTTATGAAATTTGATGGGTTAAGGTTGTAATTTGATTTTGAGTGGTAATTTGTAAGTTAGTGATGTTGGATTATTGAATATTGGATTGTTAATCAAAATTTTGTGTGTAAGTCATTGTGAGGGTTGTGTGTGATTGTTGGTGATGAAGAGGGAGAGGCCGAGAGAGAGATTGATGGAGAGGGAGAGAAACCGAGAGGGAGAAAGGAGAGAGGGAGAGAGAGAGAGAAGCCGAGAGAGAGAGAGAGAGAGAGAGAGAGGCCGAGGGAGAGAGAAGAGAAAAAGAGAGAGAGAGCCGAGAGGAAGAGAGAGAGATTGTGGTGTGGTTGTGTGATTTCTTGAGAGTTAGTTGCTTGAGTCTTATGTGAATTACTTGATTTAATTGTTGCATGAATTAAATTGTTTACATGATTAATTGTTATGTGAATTTGAATATTGGACTGTAAGTAAGTCATCTTGGAGTTAGTAAGTTGATTGTGAATTGTGGTTAGTAGTGGTGGTTTGTTGATGGAGTTGTAGGCATTGAGAGTGTATGGTATTTGCCTTGTGTTGTTTGAGCCGGTTATAGTCCGGTATGGTTTGACGACTATACAAAAGAGATGCCGCCGAAATTTCTAAAAATATATTAAAACGATTTCAAAACCCTAAGGCACATCTCTAATGTTAAGTCGTAGTGTCATGATATATGTTAGGTGATTTGCGTGCTATGTGACTTATGTGATTACATGTATATAAACATATATGTGTAAATAGTTATAAAGATATCGATGGGGCGTTAGCATAATTAGGATTGTCTTGTGGTATGTAAACTAATGAGGGGAAAATAAGATGTTGTTTATATTATTATTATAGGTCCGAGTAGGAGGCCTGGCAAGGAGCCGATCGAAGAAGACGCTATCTAGTGCAAACCCGTGATTTAAGGCAAGTGTACTATCCTACCTTGTTGTTACCATATGATGAATGCCATGAGATATCGAATTGTTAGTTTGTCACAAACTAGTTCTTTCCGACCTTATTATTGTCATATACCTTGTGATTGCTTTCATACCCCTTGAACTTGAATGGAATTGTTAATTGAAAATCATATTACTTGGAAAAATCTTTTCATAACCTTATCGAATTCTTGAATTCTTGAACCAACTACTTAAATATCTTCTTGTACTTGATCTCGTTTCTATCTAAAAACAATTGTTGATTCTTGATTAACCTTTCGTGATTAACTTCTCTTGATTAACCTTTTGTGATTATCTTTTCTTGATTTAACCTTTCTTGATTTAACCAAGTTATACTAAACAGAATCCCAACTCCCAAGAATCCAGAATGATTGACTTTCTTCACTTTGCCTTGTCATTTATTCGAAATCTGAAAATCATTCAATTGAAATCCGAGAATCCTATTCATGCTTATTAGCAACTTGATATGACATTGATATTCTTGTTTCTTTGAGATGAATTGAATTTGACAGACTTTTATTTGACCTTAATGGAATTGGATGGAATGTTACTTTGACCGAGGCGCCGGTCCAAATTATATTATTATTATAGGCCAATGTGTGCTTGGGATCCCCTTATATTTGATGAACACCGTATTGGATATGCGGGTTCGGAGCTCTGGCGTAGGCTGATCACCCAGCTTTGCTCGTAGCGTCTTATCAGATATTCCAATTCCTACTCATTTACTTTTGATATTGATTCAGTTGATACCTTTCATTTGCATATTGATATATCTTGCTTTTCATTTGATTATATTGCCAGTCTTATATTGTTGGTTTATGCACTTGCTGAGTAATTGGCTCAATGATTTTATTTTCCTTAACCTTTCAGTGAAACTCGAAGATGGTAAGGACCCTTGAGACTGCGCGTAAGAATTGTGGTGGATCCGGTATAGCCTATAGGAGGCAGTTCCAGGTAGAAGGGAGAGACGACCTTATGGTTTCTATTTTGCTAGAACTTTGAACTCAGTCTGTAATAACTTTTGAACTTAGAATAATTGTGGCTTGTAATAATGAAATTGTTTTGAATTGGTAGTTTATATTGTTTCAAACTCTTACCTGTTGGCGATCTAGGCGTGGGGATTGGTAATGTCTAATTAATTAATATGCATGCTTTACCATTATTTAGTTAAATTTAATTAAGGGATTTGGGGCCGTGACATTGCATTTCTAAATTCAGTTCCATTATCACTTCTGATTATTTTGACTTTATGTTTTGATCCTTTGTCCAGTTGCTTTACATGCTCCATCAGAGTTAATGCTGTTTCATCCTTCTTTGCTAGAAAATACACCCATGTATATCTGGTGTGTTCATCAACAATGACTAAAGCATATTTCTTTCTTCCAAGTGACATTACATTTACTGGACCAAAAAGATCAACATGTAGAAGATGATAAGGATCAACAATTGAAAATTCAGTTTTGCTCTTGAAAGATGACTTCCTTTGTTTGGCCTTTTGACAGGAATCACATAGGCCATCATCATTTAATAATGATTTTGGGAGCCCTCCTACAAGATTCTTTCTAATCAGTTCATTGATGTTGTTCAGATTCAAATGAGAGAGTTTCTTGTGCCACTTCCAACTCTCTTCACTGGACATCCTTGTTGACAGACACACTGCTTTGCCATCAGGGTTTGTTGACAATTTTATTTCATAGATGTTATTGTGTCTGTGTCCAACTAGAACAACTTTCCCTGTAGATTTACTGATGACTTGACAGTATTCAGGCTGAAAATCTACATGATATCCTCTGTCACAGATTTGACTCACAGATAGCAGATCATGCTTGAGTCCTGGAACCAGAGCTACATTTGTGATGATGACACTTCCAAGATTAATATTGCAATATCCCAGAGTATGTCCTATGTTGCCATCTCCATAGGAAACTTTTGGGCCAGCCTTCTCTACATAATCTGATAGCAGGTCTTTATTTCCTGTCATGTGTCCTGAACATCCATTGTCCACGACTAAGGTACTCTCCCTAATGCCCTGCAATCACAAACATTTACTGATTATTAGTTTTAAGGATCCAGACTTGCTTGGATCCTTTGGCTTTCTTAACTCTGTTAGCTTTTGCAGCGGAATTCACATTATCAGAGTTTAAGCTAACTTTATCAGAGTTTATATTTACAGAGTTTACTTTAACCCATTTCAAATTTGGCTTGGGTTCAAAGTAATTATGATAAATAGCATGATAAGCTCTGCAAGTATAAATAGAATGCCAAGTACTACCACAGTGTTTGCATAAAGTCTGTGGTCTAGCTCTAATATTAACTTTCTTTACTTCTTTCTTTGAAGGTAAAGAATTAATATTTTTATTCTTCTTGCAAAAATTAGCAAGATGGTTAGTGCTACCACAGTTATGACATGACTTTCTTGGAGCTAATGTAGCAAGCATTGGATAATTACCTTGAGTGATGCCTACTTTTCCATTTCTGTTCTTCCTAGACACTTTTTGTTTCTTAACAGATTTTAACTCCTTAAGCTTATGCTTGAGTTGTTTATCTGTCATTGAACCAATATTAACCTGTTTAACACTAGCTTTTACTGGTTCTCTCTTAACAACTTCTTTTCCATGTTCAAACCTAGGTTCACTTATTCCATTAACAAATGTTCCAAATTTCTTAGAAGGAAGTGGTGGTCTAATCTTGACTGTATTCTGAAACCTAAGTACATCATTCTCAGAATAACCTAGACCTACTGTGTCTGATTAAAAAACTTCTTGAGTGTCTTTTCCAGAGTGTGTCCAAGTTTTAATAATGTGATTTGCATCCTCCAATTCAGATTCTAGTTGCTTATATTTACCTAGCAACTCCTGTTCTAGAAAAACATCATCATCTCTCTCTTTCTGAACTTTTTGCATGTTTTCAAGTTTTTCTTCAATAAGTTTGTTTCTCTTTTTAAGTTGAGAACTCTCATACTTGATTCTCTCATTCTCTAAAGTCTGATCTCTATAACTGATATGCAATGCTTTAAGATAAATCCTCAATTCAGTTATGTTATCAGTATTATAAGCATAGGTAGTTGGGGGTACCTTGAGTTCAGAATCTTCATTCTGAGTAGAAGCCATGAGTGCATAGTTAATTTCCTCATCTGAGTCTGAAGTGTCTGCCCAGTCTCTGCCTTTTGTATAGAGTGCCTTTTCAGTTTTACCCTTCTTGCACTCAGGAGCATAGTGACCCATCTCCTTACACTTGTAGCATTGAATTTCAGACTTGTCTTTCTTCCCAGATTTGGTATCTCTTCTCTCAGAGTTTCTGAAACTCTTTATGTCATTTGAATCTCTAGAAAACCTTTTTCCCTTCTTGAAGTTCTTGAAACCCATCTTCTTAAAGGTCTTTACCATCAAAACAACCATTTTTCTCATTTCTTCTTCATCATCCTCAGAGTCAGATAAATCAGAAGTGTTTGAATCATCATCAGAGTTTGATGATTCACTTTCAGAATGAATGACTAAAGCCTTTCCCTTTGATTTCTTCTTCAAGGATTTCTCTTCAACATTGAGAGCAACAGACTTTAACTTCTTGCTTGATCTCCTATTTCTCTGCTCCATTTCCAATTCATGAGTCTTGAGCAGTCCATAGATTTCATCAATCTCAGTATCAACAAGATCATAGTTATCTCTTATAGTGGTTGTTTTCACATCCCACTTCTCAGGTAGAGAAAGAAGAAACTTGAGATTTGAGTCTTCTAGATCATACTCTTTGTTAACCAATGACAAATCATTGAGTAGTTTACAGAATCTGTCAAATGTTTCTGTCATGGTTTCTTCAGACTTTGCCTCAAAGTGCTCATACTCCTGTGTGAGTATGTTCCTTCTATTCTTCTTGATAGCAGCAGTTCCTTGACACCTAACCTCAAGTGCATCCAAAATTTCTTTTGCAGTTGTGCAGTTAATCACCTTATTAGACATAACATTGTCTAAAGCACTGTGAAGTAAATGCCTTACTTTTGCATCCTTAGCAATAGATGAAAGATCCTCAGCAGTTAGATCTTTCTTTTCCTTTGGAATTACTTTTGATTCCTCACCAGCAACAGCAGCAGATAACTTTGTAGGTTTATGAGGACCTTCATAAATTCTATCAAGATATTCTGGATTGTAGCCTCCAGAAACATAGTCATCTTTACCTTCCAGATTGCATACTCTGCTGGCCGGAGTATAGAAACCCTAATAGTCTCATACCTACTCACAGTAGTAGGAGCTTTCTTAGAACCTAGACCTGTTGGAGGAGGAATCTCTGACATGATTGTAGTTGTGTTTTGATCTTAAACTGTAATAAAGTAACAGATCGGCTCTGATACCACTTGTTAGGCCGAATACACAAGATATAATCAAGTACTGTATGAGAGAATAACAAGAACACACGTTTTAGTACTTAAAAACTATTTGGAATTAATAATTCCTCTCTCAGTGATGTAAAATATCACAGAGAGCTGCTTAGGTTACAATGAATGAATATTTCAATGTTCGATACCCTTCTAGGGTTAACCTCACTATATTTATAAAACATACAGCTTCTATACAATCAGTAATTGATACTCCTATAATTAAGCTATACAATTGATATCAATTACGATTGCTACACATCTTTTAAGTCAACTCAATCTCTTTGATAGCTATCTGATCTTCAAAGATATTGCTTCCATTGTTTATCTTCAATTAATCTCCAATCATTGTTGACTCGTAGATGCTTCTGCTGAACAGAGTTTAACAAACTCTGTTGCTTCCATCAATCAGTGTTTGCGCTTCCATTCGATAGCGTTTACTCAAACTCTGACTGCTTCCAGCTTAAACTCTGATGTATCACTGTATCACTTAAACACTGATTAATATTTACATCAATTATATCTAACATATACATAACCTAACTAAATCAAAAAAAAAATTGAAGTCGCAAATTTGGCTCAATAAACTAAGTTAAATAATTTAATTACGAGTCGTAAATACTTTTTTTTATTAAATCTCGAAACAATAAGCTCGATCAAGCTCAAAATAAACTAAATCAATTAGGTATAACAATAACAACGATACATACACACACATATATATATATATACGAGAGAGAGAGAGGAGAGAGAGAGATAGGGAAGAGAGAGAGAGAGAATTACAATAAATGAGGTGAATCATTGTTAACGTCAATTGAGAAATTGGACTTCTCATTAGTCGACAACAATGCCAAGCTTATTTGCTTCACTGTCAACGGAAGTAGCTGTTGTGCTTCACGATTCTGCCAATTGAATCACACACACAATCAGTTAGCTTAATTTTCAAAGTCCACAAGAATCAATTGGAATTGTAAACGATAAATCGAGAACAAATTAGAAAAATTCAAAGGAGGGGAGAGAGAAAGATTATTGCACAATCCGCCAATCTAAAGCATCCTCTACAACCAATTAATAGAAATTGAAAGGTAGGGTTTGACCTAATTGGGATTCGAAATGGGGGTTTTGAAATCTATGGTTTTAATTTGGTTGTTTGTATTTAATCTAGGGTTCTTTAAATTTGGGGGTTTGTGAGTGAAATTAGTGATAGTGAGTTTGAGTTTGAGTGAGGTTTGAGTGTGAGGAGCGGGAGTGAAGCTTCAGTGTGAGGAGGGAAATGAAATGTCTGAAGGGGGGAAATGTTTCTAAGGGAAAGTAGGCTGAAAATTTACATTATTAGAGGGAAAAAAGGATCCGCGTGTTTTTTCATTTTTTCAAAAAGTGATTGAGACATCGGTTTAAAGTGTAACTGATGTCTAAAACCTACTTTAACATCAATTATAGTCAAGGTAGTAAAAATCGGAACTCGGTTCGACTTGGTTTTGTTATGGAAAAACGAGTAATCGAAAATTCAGAGAGTACTCGGAGAACAAATCGGATATTTTTTTCCATATATTAAATCCATTCATTTAAATTTCAGCGTTCATGTGTTAAAACTTAAAATTTAACGATATTATATATTCTATATGTATACAGAGACGGTCTTAAGGTGTGCAACATATGCGATCGCACAGGGCCTCCCAATTTTGGGAACACTTTTTAAAACTCATGTCTATATAATTATAATATTTATACAAATATATTTAATTTATATAATAAAATTCTATAATTTTTTTAACAAAAAATATAGTATAATTGATATTTTGGGTTATTTCAAACGATCTGATTGTTTTAAAATCAAGTGAATAAGTTCTAGTATAATTTTCATTATTTTATCTATAAAAGTTATATTAATAATTTTATTGCGATGCATTTATTTTTATTAATTATTATCGATGCACTTAATATATATATTATGCACAAGGCCCTCTGAACTTTAGAACGGCCCTATATGTATACTAATAATATTATCTAATAATATTAACACTAATAAATAAATTGTAAAAATCTAAGTAAGTCAAACTCGATTTGACTCCGAAACTCGGAACTCGGATCGGATGAGGGGTTAAAAACGAGTACTCGGAATGAGTACTCGGCCGACTCGACGATTTTTATAACACTGGTTATTGTAAAACCGATGTAAAACACACCTTTAACATCGGTAAAAAAATGCAACCGATGTTAAAGGGGTGATGTCTATTAACTATTTTGGCGTAGTGCTACTTTCCTCCACTATCTCAAATCTATTACTCCCTCCGTCCCAAAATACATGTCCCTTCTGAAAAATGAATTTGTCTCATTTTACATGTCCCTTTTCTTTTTTCAATACAAATTTAAGGTGATTTTCCAAAACTATCCCTACATTTATTGTATCTAAAATTTGACTTTTTTAAAACTTAACACTATTCTCATTTTCTAATGTATTAATTAAGGGTATTAGTTGGAAAATATTATTCAACTAATCTTTACCTACCTTTGCCTTAATATGTGTGTTTTTTAGAAAAGGGACATGTATTTTGGGACGGAGGGAGTATTAAATATTGATAGGTCCCACCATTTTACCCACTTTTCAACTAACTTTACTCTATTTCTACTATATTTTCTTAATCTCCGTGAAAGTCAAATCAGTTCATATATTATGGGATGAAGGGAGTACTAAAAATATAATATTTAATAATAAGGTACTTTTTAAATTAAAATAACGAATGAAAGATGATCTAAAAGGATTCGAACGATATCTGATCCGAATCGAATTTCATCCGACCTTAATTCGAATTTCATTCAATTTTAATCCGAATTAGATCCGAACCGAATTAATCCGAGCTAATAAGAATTCTGTTCAAATATATCATAACCGAAAGTTGATCCGATCCGAAACGATCCAGTTATCCAAATTGCCAGGTTATTATACACATATTATTTTATATACATAAATTTTATGAATGAAATCAATTCTTTGATTTCAATGAACCAATTTTATATTTAGTAGGGACAAAAAATGTAAGTAAATCAATATAAAAATAAAAGTGAATACGAGTTATCTCCGGTGATATTTATCGACGAGTCAAGCCGGTTCCAGGTCCCCTTATGGTGGCAACTGATAAGTGGATTTATATCCACTTGGATCGCTTCATTTTGGCTTAAATTGATCGCTTGTATCTCAAGTATTGGTGTGTTTTAATGTATTTTTGTGAGAATTGTGCAAGATGTATCTCCAGGTGAATGTATAGACTTTTCAGCGAGTATAAGGTGTTTTTAAAGTCATGGGAACAAGTGTCGGGAGTTGCATTGGAATTAGAGAAGAAATCAGCAAAGGAAGATGAAACATTGTGCAGGATCAGTGATTGGGCGCGGGCGCGCTTAGGTTATACTGAGGAGGCGCGCGGGCGCGCTTGGCATGGCTGTAGGAATTGAGCAGGCACGGGCGCGCTTGAGAATAGCTATAGGAGCGCGCGGCCGCGCTTGAAGCCGACAGAAACTTGCAGTCTTCAATTCAGAATAGGAAATTGCTTTGTAATCTAATCCTAATTGTTGTGGCAATCACTTTGGACGGTGGGACATTCCAGAATCAGTTGTAATCATGGAAATTGCTAATCATATCCCGTTTAAAGATGGAATTTGTCGATCTTCTATTCTAACTTAAAAACGGCAATTGCTTGTTGAGGAGACAACTTGGGGCTATAAATACACACCTTGGGGGACATCAAAATTCATCAACCATCCACCAGAGATCAGATCTACTTCATAACACATACACACCATTAGAGCACGAGATCGAGAAGCCAAGGCGAGGATTGTGATGACAAGAAGATCTAGACTTAGTTTTCTTCTATTCCTTTGTTTTGGCATATCTTTTGGATGCTTGTTACATACACGGATTTGTTCTCTAAACCTTGTTACATTATTGATTTATTCATCTTTGTTATTTTGTTCATTATCATGTTATCATCAAATCCCATGGTTACGAAAGGTTCAATTATGAACTAATCGTTATCATGGGATCCTAGCAGATTTATCTATGTAGCTTAGTAGTTTGCATGCCTTAAAGATTTATGTGTGGTGAATTCTTGATATCCTTGTATGGTTGTGCATCATGAATTTAGATGCGTAGCTAACATCTAATATGTTAATCTCTTGCTAAACGAGAGTGGATCTTGAGATTTAGAACTTGTCATGCTAGCATGGGATAGGTTGATGTTTTAACATCATGATTTGTGGCGTAAATAGAGATTATGCAACCCTATGTGATCTAAGTGGATAACTTGTGCTTAAACCTTTATGTTTTCAAATTCTATAGAGATATAGGGTCTAAACATGATAGGTGTCTACTCATCTTCTATCTATTTTGTGGATGTATGTGTAGTTTGGTGCTAGTATACCGAGAGGTAACTTTTACTTGTTTCGTGTTATCCGATCAGATATCAAAACCATCGCATGTATTGATTAAAGGCGGCGACTCTAAGTGAAATAGATAATGAAGTTAGGATTCCATGTTTATTCTCATATAAGTAATTCGATTTCTATTCTCACTAGTTAATTTAATTCTTAGTTTATAAATTGCATCTTAGTTTAATTTAGATAGTTAAAACCCAAATTTGTTTATTGTCTTAGCAGTGAATTAAAACCAAACATTGTTGCATAGGTACTAAATTGAATTAAAAACCAGATCTCTGTGGGAACGAACTTGACTTATATCTGTATTACTTGTGACCACGTACGCTTGCGTGATTTTGTGTTAACAAGTTTTTGGTGCCGCTGTCGGGGATCATCGGTGTTTTATTTTTAGTTTATGTGCTTGTCAATAGTGGTTGTTAGCATTCACTAACTCGGATTTTTTTACTTAGTTTGTTTGTTTCGTAGTGTTTCAGGTACTTAAGTTTGTATGCGAACACGCTTACAAGCTCATTTGGAAGAACTGGCGGAAGACGATCTTATAGAGAATAGAGAGAATAAGAAAGAGGAATTTGAAACTACAATAGAGATGGCTGATGCAGCAGCAGCTAAGGCTTTGAAGGAATATTCTCAGCCGAAGATCAATGACATCCAGTCTAGTATTATCAGGCCGGCGATTACTGCTAATAACTTTGAAATCAAGCCAGGAACTATTCAGATGGTACAGAATTTGGTTCAGTTTGGGGGTGCTTCTACGGAGGATCCTAACATGCATATTCGGGACTTTATCGAGATCTGTGATACTTTCAAGTTCAATGGTGTGTCGGGTGATGCTATCAAGTTGAGACTTTTCCCATTCTCTCTGAGGGATAAGGCTAAGGGCTGGTTACACTCTCTACCAGCAGGTTCCATTACTACATGGGAGGATCTTGCTCAGAAGTTTCTTACTAAATTCTTCCCTATGGCAAAAACTGCAGCAACAAGGAACCAACTAACTCAATTTCAGCAGCAATCTGGAGAATCTTTGTGTAAGGCCTGGGAACGTTACAAGGAGATGCTACGGAAGTGTCCTCATCATGGCATGTCGGACTGGATGATTATTAATAGTTTCTACAATGGGTTGGGAGCACAATCTAGACCTATGCTAGATGCAGCATCAGGTGGAGCTCTATGGGCTAAGAGCTATGATGAAGCTTATGATCTTATTGAGACGATGGCTGCTAATGAATATCAGAATCCAACCCAGAGGCTTTCTCAAGGCAAGATAGGAGGTATTTTTGAAGTGGATACAGCTTCAGCTATTGCAGCTCAGTTGAAGGCGTTGACTATGAAGGTGGATTTTCTTGCAAATTATGGAGTTCAGCAGGTGGCTAGTGTTTGTGAGTTATGTGTAGGCGCACATGAGACGAATCAGTGTGCTATCTCTTCTGAATCAACACAGTTCGTGAGTAATTTTCAAAGACCTGCTACACTAGTTCCAACCACTTATCATCCTAATAATCGGAAGCATCCAAATTTCAGCTGGAGCAACAATCAAGGTGCTCAACAACCTTATCAGCAGCATTTTCAGGGACAGCAAGCAAAGCCATTCAATCAGGGTATCAACAGCCGTATGCTCCAAGGCAACCTTATCAACCTCCGGGATTTCAGCAACAACAGCCCCAGGCTAGTGCGGGGCAATCTTCTAATGAAAAATCAGAGATGGATGAGTTGAGGATGATGGTTAAAAGCCAAGCAGTTGCTCTCAAGACATTAGAGAACCAGATGGGACAGCTTGCAAGTGCTTTACTTAGTAGGCAACAAGGAACTCTTCCTAGTGATTCAGAAACTAATCCAAGCAAGAGGGAGGGTAAAGAATAGGTGAAAGCGGTAACTTTGAGATCGACGAATTAGAGACCGTTGCTTTAAAGGAGGAGTGTAGTGCCGTTCTGCAGCAGAAGTTGCCACCTAAACTTAAAGATCCGGGAAGTTTCACCATTCCGTGTACTATTGGCAACCTTTCTTTTAGCAAGTGTTTGTGTGATTTGGGGACTAGCATAAATCTCATGCCCTTGTCGGTATACATGCAACTTGGTCTACCGGAGCCAAAGCCAACTAACATCTCTTTGCAGTTGGCTGATCATTTAGTTACATATCCAAGGGGTATAGTGGAGGACGTTTTGGTAAAAGTTGATAAACTCATCTTCCCTGCTGATTTTGTTATCTTGGATTTTGAAGAGGATAAGAAGATTCCCATAATCTTGGGAAGACCATTCTTGGCTACGGGGAGAACCTTAATCGATGTGCAGAAGGGGGAACTCACTATGAGGGTGCAAGACCAGAATGTCACTTTTAACGTGTTCGATGCAATGAAATTTCCCATAGATGAAGAAGAATGCTTGAAGGTGGATTTTGTCGATTCTGTAGTTACTATGGAGGTTGAGCATTTGCTAAAGTCTGATTCTTTGGAAAACATTTTAGTTGGTGATTCTGATTTTGAAGAGGAAGAAATAGCTGAGCAGCTACAATTGTTAAATTCAGCTCCGTGGAGAAGGAGAGTTGACATGCCTTTTGAATCTCTTGGGTTAGCAGAACTTAAAAATTCTTAGGGGCGTCTGAAACCATCTATTGAAGAAGCTCCTACACTTGAACTCAAACCACTTCCTGAGCACTTGAGGTATGCTTTTCTTGGTGATGCATCTACATTACCTGTTATTATTGCTTCTAACTTGTCAGCTAGTGCGGAAGAAAAGCTCTTACGAATTTTGAGGGAGTTTAAGTCAGCAATTGGATGGACCATAGCAGATATCAAGGGAATCAGCCCTTCTTATTGCATGCACAAAATTCTGCTAGAGGAAGGAGCTAAGCCTACTATTGAACATCAGCGAAGACTTAATCCAATTATGAAAGAGGTGGTGAAGAAGGAAATTCTAAAGTGGTTAGATGCGGGTATTATCTATCCTATCTCAGACAGTTCTTGGGTGAGTCTGGTTCAATGTGTGCCAAAGAAAAAAGGCATGACAGTTGTTGCTAATGAGAAGAATGAGCTCATCCCTACTCGGACAGTCACGGGGTGGAGAGTTTGCATGGATTATCGGAAGCTCAACAAAGCCACGAGGAAAGACCACTTCCCTCTTCCATTCATTGATCAGATGTTAGACAGGTTGGCGGGTCACGAATATTATTGTTTACTTGATGGTTATTCGGGCTATAATCAGATTTGCATTGCTCCGGAAGATCAAAAGAAGACCACATTCACATGTCCTTTTGGAACTTTTGCTTTTCGACGAGTCTCTTTCGGACTTTGTGGTGCTCCTGCTACTTTTCAAAGGTGCATGATGGCTATTTTATCAGACATGATTGGCACGAATGTGGAGGTTTTCATGGATGACTTCTCAGTTTTTGGTACTTCATATGACGAGTGCTTGCATAATCTTGGCTTGGTATTGAAGCGTTGTGTGGAGACTAATTTGGTGCTTAATTGGGAGAAGTGTCACTTCATGGTGCAAGAAGGAATTATTCTTGGGCACAAGGTATCTGGTAAGGGGCTTGAAGTGGATAAGGCTAAGGTGGAGACTATTGAGAATCTTCCTCCACCTATCTCTGTTAAAGGAATTCGCGGTTTTCTTGGTGATGCGGGGTTCTATCGGCGATTCATTCAAGACTTCTCGAAAATCTCTAAACCTTTGTGTAATTTATTGGAGAAGGATGTTCCTTTCAAGTTTGATGATGAGTGCCTTGCAGCTTTTGAGCTCTTGAAGAAGAAGTTGACTACTACACCGGTCATTACCGCACCTAATTGGGAGGAACCATTCGAGCTAATGTGTGATGCTAGTGACTATGCTGTTGGAGCTGTGCTTGGTCAAAGGAAGGATAAAGTTTTTCATGTGGTTTACTATGCTAGTAAAACCGCTAGCAGTTATTTATGGTTTCGAGAAATTCATATCTTATTTGCTTGGGACTAAGGTGATTGTGTATACGGATCATGCTGTTATTCGATATCTCATGTCGAAGAAGGATTCAAAGCCTAGATTGATTCGTTGGGTGCTGTTATTGCAAGAATTTTGTAAGAACCCTGATTTTTGTACTATCGTAAAAGACATGAATGAATAGTAATTTCAAACTTATGAAAAGTGACTTCCATTTCCCACATATGTATTACGTATATTAGGAAGTCGAGTTCGTTTTATGATTTTACAAACGAAATAAGTGTATACAAATGCCGCCAGAAATCGAAGAATCCTGAAATATAAAAATTCGTATATTCTATGAGGTATCGATCAATTAGAGTATCATGTCAAGATAAAGGGGAGTATAAGATGAAAACTTCATGAGTAAATCCCACAAAGATTTAAGGGGTTGGAAGGTTAAAGACTACTCGAAGAAAGTTTTTCACCGAAATTATTTCAAAGGAATTATTTTTGTAACCTAGAAATAATTATGGAAAATATTAAGGATGCTACTACTTCCATGCAAACCCATGCAAGTGTAATGCTAGTAACCAAGAGAGTAAGTAGTAATTACAAGCTAATTAACCCAACCAAATTAACCAAGTGCTATTCACTTAGGATTCTAGTTTCACTTAGGATTCTAATTCCACCCAAAATAGACATAAAGTGGCTTAATAATGGTAAGGTATGACCATACTTGACAATCTAATGCAGCAATCAAGGTATTAAATATAGGATATATTAATATAACAGTTATACACAAAACTAGCCGAGGCAAGAAAATCATCTCCCACACATTCTTTATTTTCGGACAAAAACAGAGCAGCCACTTCAACCTGCCATAACTCCCTCATTTCTCAATGAAAATTTGTGTTCTATAGCTTTTTGGAAAGGTATTGAGATGGTCTACAACTCCTCTTTAGAACCCTCATCCAGAAAATCAAGGTAAGACCCTCGTTTTTCCAGTTCTTTCAAGAGTGGTAATGCTGACTCCGAAAATTTTAAACTTGGTTGTTTAGATCTTGAAGATTAAAGGTTGTTAAAGCTATCTAAGGTGTTTTTAAGGGAAGTCAAGATTGGTTAAGGTTGTTAAGACTCCAAGGAAGGTAAAACACTCACACCCACCTTAAACTCTATGAGCTATAAGTTGATTTGGAAGGTTGATGCAAGTATGTACATGTTTAAGGGGATTGCGATGTTTTAAGTTTTATAAGTATGGGTAAAGTTTTGGATAGTGATAAATGCATGTTACCACTGGTCTTATAGATCCTTGATTAGGTTCATATGATCTTGATGGTGTGTGGTTGAATTAAGTGGTTAGATGGATTTCATGGAATTTGGAAATGTTCGGTTTATAGTCGTTATAATGTCGAAATTCCATTAGATTATTTGAGCAGTTAATACCGAATACAACAAGTGTTTTCTTGGAAAGGTTTTGGCCATAAACCAGTAGGACTTGTTTTGTAGTTTGTTTTGACACCAAGATCATGTTATTACGATTTACGGTTGATGAGATATGCTCGTTTTAGTGAAACCGGTTAAAATGGACGAATCGTTAAGATGGACTGACTTTACAAAGCAAAACGAACCCTTTAAAAATGGTCTGTGTTTATAAAAACTTTATGAGGAGTAATCTGGTCAGTGGTAAAGATCCCACAAAAATTTGGAGTCAAAATACGAATTTTTCAATTTTATAGAAATGTTGAAGTCAAGAATGCGCATGAGAAACCACTGCAGAAAGAAGCTATTTTTAGAACAACAATTGAGCTAGCAAAAAGATGTTCTTAATTATGAAATTTGGATGAAAAATCCTCTGGACAGTTAAGAAGAAGTGAGAAAAAGAATTTCATGAAAAAGTTTATTTTCAATTGTATAGAATTTTTCGAATCATAGTTGCGCAAGTAAAAAATCCTTTTAGGGGACGAATTAAGACGAACTTTAGTTTCGTTGAAAATGACATTTAACGAAAGTCGTTATGAGACCATTAATTATCAAAAGTGGTTAAAGGATATCATGGGCTTATAATAAGCCAAACGTGTGGTAAGGATGTATCGTTACGAAGTTGTGTCTTTGTATGAATAGTTGGTTCGACGGGATAGTTTAATGAACTAACCGAACCTTATTGGTTGTTATAGATCATCACACTAGAGACAGAGCCCAGACTATTCCGACACTATCAGGCAAGTTTTCGAAACTTGTATTTCAAGTATTTTCAAACTGTTGTTGTTGTGGTATAAATGCTATGAACTGTTTGATAGTATTTTGCGAATCAACATATGATGTATGGTTATTGACGTGGGTTTATACACCTGTTAAGTATGTATGTATGCATATACTCTTATATATATGTATACGATGATGTGTTACAAGTTCCCAGTAGAGTATGATAATACCTTTTCTTAGTAAGGGAGTCGGAGATATTTCGTCCGGATAAGGACATAAAAACCCGGAAGTCTCCGGAGATGATATATGACGTATAGTTCATTTTAAAAATAATCCAATAAATATAAATTGGATATTTTCGGATTAAAAATTCCTTTGATGATATTAATAAATATTATTTGAATATTTATTAATAAGTTGAATATTATTTTCAATTGAGAATTGTGAGTGATTATTTATTTAATAAATATTATTTAAATATTTATTGAATATTCTTAGATGATTATTTATTTAATAAATATTATTTGAATATTTATTAAATATTCCAGGATGATTTAAAAATCATATTATTATTTTAAAAGTTATTTAAAAACTTTAAAAAGTATTTTAAATATTTTCTGATCGTCGGAAAAGTATTTAAAAATAGAACGGGTTCCCATTTCTTCACTGACTATAGCTTCACTCATCGAAAAGTATTGCTACCTCGCTCAAACTTATCAAAACTCGGGAACCCAAGGTTTTGGGAGCTAGTATTAATTATTTTCTCCCTTCGCTACCAATAAGAAGTATACCCTACCTAGTAAGGAGAGGTTAAGTTTGACTAAACATTCAAAACTCCGACCAACTCCCAAGTTATGTTTGATGAAGCGATTCTTAGTAATCCAAATCTGTTGACTAAAGTCAACCCACACATCAGAGTTACTTTCTTAATTACTCATGGAAGTAAAGTTAGTAATGATTATCAAACCAGTCGTCAAGCTTTGTGCTTGGGGGAAACTGAATTATAATTATGTTCCTACGATGCATAGAATTCTCTAAGGGATTGGAGGAAGAGGGGACATCGCCTTTGATCGTAGTCCAAATATTAAGGCCCATATGCGGTCAGGGTGCAACCCGATAAGGGAACATCGTCCTTCTACTAGTAGAGAAGCAGAGGCACGGTATATTGGCTGATCACCAGATATCGTGGAAGAGGCTCCAGCATAATCCCATTCTTCCAATTGGAATTGTATTGCAACACTGTAATGAAAGCCTAGGTGCTCAATTACCGATAGTGTTGACAGAATGATGAACTATTCAAAGTACCTCAGAAATTCTTCATTATATTTCTGAATAAAGAATGAAAATGTTTAATGATGATACAATATCAGTATATGATATGTCATATGGTTTACGTTAACAAAAGTACTTTGAAAACTATTATTATATGGCTGAGCTATATTGCTCACTCTTGCTTTTCTTTTATATATACCACCACACAACAACAGATAAGCATGGCAAGAACAAGGTAGACCCCCGCAAAAGCGTGCTAAACGGTCAGCAGTGCAGGAGACTATTTACGAGGCAGGTGCCGAGGCCGCACCCAGTAGCATTACCACAGGTGAGCAGACTAAGTTGGATAGGTTTACAGCTTAGGTTGGTTAGGTTTATTTACAAGCATGACTTGTGTAAGCTTCTGAAAACCAAACCGTATTGTGGCTGTAGATGCCGCCTTAGATGGTAATCCTTTTAAGTTGAACTTTTAAGATTATGACAAATTGGGTTTGTAATATCTATTTCAAGATAGTTGTAATAACTTAGTAACATTTTAATTTCGTCTCTGAGCCTATAATCTGTAACTGTTATGTTTGACTGAGGGGTCACCGCATGCTAAAATGAAGATGAAGAATAATGTTTATTAAAATGGGAATTAAGGACAAAGTGACAGCCTAGATCTCCGACCCCGGGTCTAGGGGTGTTACAGAAATGGTATCAGAGAATTGGGTTATAATCTCAGAGACGATAGGAAGGTTTAAGGACTCAAACCCTTACCGAAACATTGTCGGGCTAATAGACATAGCCCTAACAACCTTAAGCCAATAAGGGAACTACTTATCAGAACCTCGAGGATAGTAACTTTGTTTTCCTCTTTTTATAGATACCCGAGAACGTAGAGCTACCAGAGAGTTCCGAGCAGCGACAAGATGATGCTCTTCTGAGAGCTATAGAGGAGCCTGATGCTGAGTCAGATGTTGACCCTCAGCAGGAGGGAGAGAGAGAGATAGTCTAAGAGGAGGATCCCGAGGAGGATCCCAGAGTTGATGAACATATGCCTGTAGAGGACCCAGTGGACTCAGATGAGCCATAAGGTGATCCCGAGGAGGACCCAGAGGAGGACCCCATGGACGATGTTCCAGCTGACCCCATACCTGGAGAGGAGCCTGAGGAGGTGGTGTGGATTGATATCCCTATGCATTCCCCTTCCCTCGTAGAGGATTCATCCCCTAGTGGATATCATTGGGACACAGATTTAGAGGATGACTCTGAGGAGCCTATACCAGAGGATGTCGAGAGTGAGGTTGTACCGGAGAGCGAGCCGGTTAGTCCTCCCATAGAGGTTGTTAGATCCACTGAGTATGACTGGATGGTGACCCGGATGACCACCGATCTGGTGGCAGCGGAGGCCCGAGTAGCTGAGCTGAGGTTCCAGCTAGCTAAGGAGAGACGAGCGAGACTATACTCCCAGGGGAGAGACTCCAGAGCTAGACGGATGAGGCGGGTAGTACTAGAGATTGAGAAGAAGGCTCACACCCGACTCAGAGCACTTCCACGTTCCCGCCACAACAGGAGGATCTGCAGGAGGGATGCTGAGAGAGTCCTTTCTAGGGCTATTAGCCGAGTTAGGCAGGCGATACGCTTTCATGCAGACTGATGAATAGATGGATGACCAGTTCAGCCTTCTAGTACAGAGGGAGGTGGTAGTAGCTTTACTTTTGGTAGTGATGTTGATCACGTAGTACTTTCCCTCGGATAGGAAGACTATCTTTGCTACATACCTGCTTAAGGGAGAGGCCAACTATTGGTGGGAGGCTAAGAAAAATATGGAATCAGCTGGAGTGGTTACATGGGATAGATTCACAGAGTTATTCCTGGAAATGTACTTTCCAAGGTTTATGGAGACCCAGATGGAACTCAAGTTCCTAGAGCTTAAACAATACAATATGACTATAGCTGAATATGAGGCTAGGTTCACTGAGCTGTCAAGGTTCGTTCCAGATTATGTGAACACTAAAATTAAGAAGACAAGGAGGTTTCAACAAGGATTGAAATAGTGGATTTAGAACCGTGTCGCGGTGTTGGAAATTACAGATTACGCCATTCTAGTACAGAAAGCAATGATTGTAGAGGTAGGAAGTGAGTAGTCCCAGAAGGACAAGATCATGAAGAAAAGGAAGTTTGAAAGTCGAAGTAGTGGTGTTGCAAGTGGGAGTTTCTCTAGCAAGTTTGTTAGAGGAACGGTGTCCCAGCCAGCCAAAAGCATGGGGTTTAACAGAGCAGAAAGCAAGAGTGTTAGCCAAGAAGGAGGATCAACCAGGGCACCCATATCAGGACAGTCGCGCCCTCCCCTACCTAACTGTAAGACTTGTGGAAAGAAACATTTAGGGGTATGTCTTAAGGGTACGACGACATGTTTTAAATGTGGATAGATTGGACACTATTCCAACAATTGCCCCAAGAGGAACGCGCTCATGAAATGTTACCAGTGTGGAGGTACAGACCACTGGAAGAAAGATTGCCCTAAATTGAAACCGACAGGATCAAGGATGAGCGGAACTACATCCAATCGACCACCCACCGCTAGGACTTTCAACATGACAGTGCAGGATGCAGTGAGGGATGTGAATGTCATCGCAGGTACCCTTTTTCTTAACACCTTGAGTGCAAATACTTTGTTTGATTTTAGAGCTACCAAATCTTTTATATCGCAAGATTTTGCATGGAAACTGAACTTGAAACCGAAAATGTTAAAGGAACGGCTAATGGTAGAGATAGCTAACCACGAAGTGGTTCCTGTAAGCCAGATATATCCTAACTGTGATATAGTAATAGGAGGTCACCACTTTCGGGCAGGCCTAATTCCGTTTAAGTTAGGCGGATTCGATGTCATTTTAGGAATGGATTGGTTGGCAAGTAACGGTGTCCAGATTGATTGCAAGAGCAAGAAAGTTAGGATAAAGGTGTCAGGAAAGAAAGAGGTCATATTCAAAGGACAGCGACAGACTCAAAAATTCTTGACTGTTGCTCAAGCCAAAAAGTTAGTACGAAAGGGTAGCGAGACCTACTTAGCCTATGTATTAGACACGAAGAAAAGAACACCTGAATTTAAGGACATTCCAGTTGCCAGGGAATTTAAAGATGTGTTTCCAGAAGATTTCCCTGGGTTACCCCCCGATAGGGAGATCGATTTTGCAATAGAATTAGCACCAGGAACTGCACCAGTTTCTAAAGCCCCTTACCGATTGGCCCCCGTTGGGATGAAAGAACTGGCCACTCAGTTACAAAAATTGTTGGACAAGGGCATGATAAGACCAAGTATGTCACCATGGGGTGCCCCAGTGTTGTTTGTAAAGAAAAAAATGGTAGTATGAGGCTATGTATAGACTACAGAGAGCTGAATAAGTTAACCATTAAGAACAAGTACCCCTTGCTTAGGATTGACGACCTTTTTGACCAACTCAAGGGAACAGTTCACTTTTCGAAGATAGACCTGAGAACGGGGCACCATTAGTTAAAGATCAAACCAAAAGATATACCCAAGACTGCTTTTCACACTAGGTACGGCCATTATGAGTTTATAGTGATGTCCTTTGGATTGACTAACTCCCCCGCGGCATTCATGGACTTGATGAACCGAGTATTCAAACAGTACCTAGACAAGTGCGTCATAGTTTTCATTGACGATATCTTGATTTATTCTAAGACTGAGGAAGAACATGCAGAACACTTGAGGATAGTCCTAGGAATCTTGAGGGAAGAAAAGTTATATGCCAAATTTTCAAAATACGAATTTTGGCTGAAAAAAGTGCAATTCTTAGGTCATGTGGTTAGTAGTGAAGGAGTACTAGTTGACCCTGCCAAAATAGAGGCAATATCAAAATGGGAAAGACCGAACACCCCGACCGAAGTAAGAAGTTTCGTGGGACTAGCCGGATATTATAGAAGGTTTGTACAAGACTTTGCCAAGCTTACAGCCCCATTGACCCGACTCACCAGAAAGACTGAAAAGTTTGTATGGAATGAGAAATGTGAAGAGAGCTTTCAGGAGCTAAAGAAAAGGTTAATGACCACCCCAGTGCTGGCACTGCCAGATGATAAGGGGGACTTTGTGATCTATAATGATGCATCGCATAAAGGACTAGGTTGCGTGCTCATACCGCATGATAAGGTGATTGCATATGCTTCCCGATAGTTAAAGGAGTATGAAGTAAGATACCCTACCCATGATTTAGAGCTAGCCGCGATAGTCTTCACATTAAAGATATGGAGGCATTACCTATATGGAGAAAAGTGTGAAATTTACAAAGATTATAAAAGCCTCAAGTACATCTTTACCCAGAAAGAATTGAATAGGAGACAGAGAAGATGGCTAGAGTTAATCAAGGATTACGATTGTGAGATTCGTTATCATCCAGGAAAGGCCAATGTGGTGACCGATGCCCTTAGCAGGAAGGAAAGGCTCAAGATGATGACTTCAGCAGAAGAATTGATAAAGGAAATGGAGAAGCTAGAAATCGAAGTTAAGACATTGAGAAGTAGCCAAGAAGTGTTAATGGGAATTCAAATCCAGCCTCCGTTATTGGAAAAGATTCGAATGTGCCAAGAGCAAAAGATGGAAGAGGAAAAGAACTCGGAGGAAGAAATATTGACCGGGGAGGAAATTAAGTGCGAAAGAGATGCATGAGGAATCATGAGATATGCAACGAGAATTTGGGTCCCAAATGTTCAGGAACTAAAGGATGAAATCCTATATGAAGGACATAACTCAAGGTACTCTGTGTACCCAGGTACCACGAAGATGTATAGAGATTTGAAAGAATACTATTGGTGGCCCAACATGAAGAAGGATGTGACAGAATGGGTAAATAGATGTTTGACCTGCCAACGGGTAAAGGTAGAACATCAGCGACCTAGTGGGTTACTCCAACCCCTAGAGATTCCAGAATGGAAGTGGGAGCACCTAGCCATGGATTTTGTAGTAGGACTCCCAAGGACCAAGACTAACCACGATGCGATATGGGTAATCGTCAATAGGTTGACCAAGTCCGCCCACTTTCTCCCAATCAACGAGAGGTACACTGTCGATAAATTAGTAGACATCTATATAAGAGAAATTGTGGTACGACATGGAGTTCCCGTGACCATTGTTTCCGATAGAGACCCAAGGTTTAACTCCAGGTTCTGGAGGAGCTTTCAAGACTGTGTGGGAACCAAGCTAAATACGAGTACTGCATACCACCCCCAGACTGACGGACAAAGTGAAAGAACAATTCAGACCTTAGAGGACATGCTGAGAGTGTGTGTTATGGATTTCAAGGGAAGTTGGTAAGAGCACTTACCACTGATTGAATTTTCTTATAACAACAGTTATCACTCAAGTATTGGTATGTCCCCGTATGAAGCCCTTTATGGCCGGAAATGTCGTTCTCCCTTATGTTGGGAAGAAGTTGGTGAAAGGAAAATATTAGGACCAGAACTGGTACAACAGACAAGAGATGTGATAGTCCTAATAAGGGGAAGACTGGCAGCAGCCCAAGATAGACAACGTAAGTATGCCGACCTAGCTCGGAAGGACAGAGAGTATGAAGTAGGAGACATGGTGCTGCTAAAGGTATCTCCCTGGAAAGGACTGATGAGGTTTGGAAAGGAAAGTTGAGCCCGAGGTTTATCGGACCCTTCGAGATATTAAGGCGGATTGGACAAGTGGCTTACGAGTTAGCCTTACCTCCAAGTCTGCAACAAATACATAACGTGTTCCACGTATCTATGTTGAGGAAATACAACCCCGACGCCAAACAAGTGGTGGAATATGAGCATGTAGATCTATAGCCAGACTTGTCTTATATAGAGCAACCGGTGGAAATCATGGACCACAAGGAGCAAGTACTCAGGAACAAGGTGGTCAGATTAGTCAGAGTTTTGTGGCAGAATCATAACATAGAGGAATCCACCTGGGAGATGGAAAGTGCAATGCAAGAGAAGTACCCCCATTTATTTTCAACCGGATTCCGGGACGGAATCCTTTTAAGGGGGGAAGGTTGTAAGAACCCTGATTTTTGTACTATCGTAAAAGACATGAATGAATAGTAATTTCAAACTTATGAAAAGTGACTTCCATTTCCCACATATGTATTATGTATATTAGGAAGTCGAGTTCGTTTTATGATTTTACAAACGAAATAAATGTATGCAAATGCCGCCAGAAATCGAAGAATCCTGAAATATAAAACTTCGTATATTCTACGAGGTATCGATCAATAAGAGTATCATGTCAAGATAAAGGGGAGTATAAGATGAAAACTTCATGAGACAATCCCACAAAGATTTAAGGGGTTGGAAGGTTAAAGACTACTCGAAGAAAGTTTTTCACCGAAATTATTTCAAAGGAATTATTTTTGTAACCTAGAAATAATTATGGAAAATATTAAGGATGCTACTACTTCCATGCAAACCCATGCAACTGTAATGCTAGTAACCAAGAGAGTAAGTAGTAATTACAAGCTAATTAACCCAACCAAATTAACCAAGTGCTATTCACTTAGGATTCTAGTTTCACTTAGGATTCTAATTCCACCCAAAATAGACATAAAGTGGCTTAATAATGGTAAGGTATGGCCATACTTGACAATCTAATGCAGCAATCAAGGTATTAAATATAGGATATATTAATATAACACTTATACACAAAACTAGCCAAGGCAAGAAAATCATCTCCCACACATTCTTTATTTTCGGACAAAAACAGAGCAGCCACTTCAACCTGCCATAACTCCCTCATTTCTCAATGAAAATTTGTGTTCTATAGCTTTTTGGAAAGGTATTGAGATGGTCTACAACTCCTCTTTAGAACCCTCGTCCAGAAAATCAAGGTAAGACCCTCGTTTTTCCAGTTCTTTCAAGAGTGGTAATGCTGACTCCGAAAATTTTAAACTTGGTTGTTTAGATCTTGAAGATTAAAGGTTGTTAAAGCTATCTAAGGTGTTTTTAAGGGAAGTCAAGATTGGTTAAGGTTGTTAAGACTCCAAGGAAGGTAAAACACTCACACCCACCTTAAACTCTATGAGCTATAAGTTGATTTGGAAGGTTGATGCAAGTATGTACATGTTTAAGGGGATTGCGATGTTTTAAGTTTTTTAAGTATGGGTAAAGTTTTGGATAGTGATAAATGCATGTTACCACTGGTCTTATAGATCCTTGATTAGGTTCATATGATCTTGATGGTGTGTGGTTGAATTAAGTGGTTAGATGAATTTCATGGAATTTGGAAATGTTCGGTTTATAGTCGTTATAATGTCGAAATTCCATTAGATCATTTGAGCAGTTAATACCGAATACAACAAGTGTTTTCTTGGAAAGGTTTTGGCCATAAACCAGTAGGACTTGTTTTGTAGTTTGTTTTGACACCAATATCATGTGATTACGATTTACGGTTGATGAGATATGCTCGTTTTAGTGAAACCGGTTAAAACGGACGAATCGTTAAGATGGACTGACTTTACAAAGCAAAACGAACCCTTTAAAAATGGTCAATGTTTATAAAAACTTTATGAGGAGTAATCTGGTCAGTGGTAAAGATCCCATAAAAATTTGGAGTCAAAATACGAATTTTTCAATTTTATAGAAATGTTTAAGTCAAGAATGCGCATGAGAAACCACTGCAGAAAGAAGCTATTTTTAGAGCAACAATTGAGCTAGCAAAAAGATGTTCTTAATTATGAAATTTGGATGAAAAATCCTTTGGACAGTTAAGAAGAAGTGAGAAAAAGAATTTCATGAAAAAGTTTATTTTCAATTGTATAGAATTTTTCGAATCATAGTTGCGCAAGTAAAAAATCCTTTTAGGGGATGAATTAAGACGAACTTTAGTTTCGTTGAAAATGACATTTAACGAAAGTCGTTATGAGACCATTAATTATCAAAAGTGGTTAAAGGATATCATGGGCTTATAATAAGCCAAACGTGTGGTAAGGATGTATCGTTACGAAGTTGTGTCTTTGTATGAATAGTTGGTTCGACGGGATAGTTTAATGAACTAACCGAACCTTATTGGTTGTTATAGATCATCACACTAGAGACAGAGCCCAGACTATTCCGACACTATCAGGCAAGTTTTCGAAACTTGTATTTCAAGTATTTTCAAACTGTTGTTGTTGTGGTATAAATGCTATGAACTGCTTGATAGTATTTTGCGAATCAAAATATGATGTATGGTTATTGACGTGGGTTTATACACCTGTTAAGTATGTATGTATGCATATACTCTTATATATATGTATACGATGATGTGTTACAAGTTCCCAGTAGAGTATGATAATACCTTTTCTTAGTAAGGGAGTCGGAGATATTTCGTCCGGATAAGGACATAAAAACCCGGAAGTCTCCGGAGATGATATATGACGTATAGTTCGTTTTAAAAATAATCCAATAAATATAAATTGGATATTTTCGGATTAAAAATTCCTTTGATGATATTAATAAATATTATTTGAATATTTATTAATAAGTTGAATATTATTTTCAATTGAGAATTGTGAGTGATTATTTATTTAATAAATATTATTTAAATATTTATTGAATATTCTTAGATGATTATTTATTTAATAAATATTATTTGAATATTTATTAAATATTCCAGGATGATTTAAAAATCATATTATTATTTTAAAAGTTATTTAAAAACTTTAAAAAGTATTTTAAATATTTTCTGATCGTCGGAAAAGTATTTAAAAATAGAACGGGTTCCCATTTCTTCACTGACTATAGCTTCACTCATCGAAAAGTATCGCTACCTCGCTCAAACTTATCAAAACTGGGGAACCCAATGTTTTGGGAGCTAGTATTAATTATTTTCTCCCTTCGCTACTGATAAGTGGATTTTATATCCACTATTTACCTTCCGTTTGGACTTTAATCGTTTGCATGTTCTCAAGTTTCGTTGTTATTTGATACGTTTTTGTGTAAATTGTGTAGGTTGTGTCGTGAAGTTACTATGGTGCTAAAATGGTGATTTGGGTGGCGTGAAATGAATTTTTAGATGTGTGAAGAAAAGTGATTCAAAGTGCAAGATTTGTGGAATGATTGTTGCTAAGTGGGAGAGCTAAAGCAAATTAAAAGGAGAGGTCCAGGAGCTTTGGGGCGCAGTTGCGCGAGGTCTAGCGCCATAGCGCGCGCGCAAGGAAGCCAGGAGTTGTTGAGCGCCGTTGCGCGGGTTCTGGGCGCTGTTGCGCGTTGGTTTGAGGCGCCATGGCGCTTGCAGGGGCGCTATAGCGCGCGCGGGAGGCATTTCCAGGGAGTTTTGAGCGCTGTTGCGCGTGTTTGAGCGCAGCTGCGCGGCCTTGGAGCACTACAAGGCGCAGCGGCGCTAGGCAAGGCGCAGCGGCGCTAGGCAAGGCGCAGCGGCGCTCGTGCGCGTCAGAATATTTTCAGCATTGTTCCAGAAATTGTTTCGGTCATAACTTGAGTTCTAGACATCGGAATTGGGCGATTCAAAAGCCCACGCGAAGAGGAGAGAAAGCTCTACAATTCTAGATAGGGATTTGGAGGCGCTCTTGCACGTTTTCAGGCGCTCTAGCGCTTGTTGGGGCGTTGTTGCCTCGTGTGGTGCATGCCTGTTGGGTCGTTTTCTACCGGGTCAAAACTTGTTGGGCCTATTTATTTTTGGGCAGCTATATATATGTTGAAAACCCTAAAAACACATCTATCTAGAGAGTATCAATCTCTAGTTTATTTTATCATCAACATTGTAGCCAAGAACAATTTCAAGATACATCTCCAAGCTAGTGACAAGCAAGGAGTAATCTTTGGAATTTTTGTATTCTTCTACTTTGGGGAGTTATTTCTGAACCTTATTTTCTCTCTTCTTTTAATTATTTGTTGTTCTAGAATTATGTTATCAATTGAACCCATGATGGCGATGAGGTCGATTATGGGCTAATTCGTTATTATGGGGTTTTAATGGATTTTGCTATGGATTCTAGTAATTGAGTGTTTTTATGCCTTGGTGTGTGATTGATTGTATTGATTGCCTAGTATGTTTATGCTTATTCGTTATAAGTGAGTCGCGAACACTTGTAATTGTTTGTTTAATCCTAGTGAATGCGAAAGTGGATCTAGGGTTTAGAACAATTCATGCTAGCATAGGTTTTTGCATGTGAAGAACATGTATTAATTTGTGGTGTAATTCTAACCGTCTTGCATCGACTATGTGATTTAATGGGTGCTTGATTTTTAACCGGTATGTGTTCAATTGCTATAGACATATAGGAACTACACATATTTGGTGACTACTTGACTTCTATCAATTGTGGATGATCAGTAGGATGGTATATGCACAACGAAAGTTGGTGTGTATCAGTTTAGTGCATCTAATCAGTAATCAACTCGGTCACATGCTAGGCTAAAGGGCATAAGATTCTAGATGAAGTAGTAAATGAAATTGAAATCCCATGTTTGTTTCTTATAAATTAATCCTTAAGTTATTTCCTCGTAATTGGCTTAGTTGGTAATTAATCTTTAGTAAATCAAAACCAAAATTGTGATTGTCTTAGCAGTGAGTGTAAATCATAAGCTGGTGCATAAGTGAACATAACGAACAATTTGAGTCTCTGTGGGAACGAATCCTATTTACCGTGTATTACTTGTTGACCACGTTCTCTTGCGTGAATAAGTGCGAACAAGTTTTTGGCGCCGCTGCCGGGGATCGAACCCGGGTCACCCGCGTGACAGGCGGGAATACTTACCACTATACTACAACGACATTACACTCATCAATGTGAGTATAACAGAAACCGGCCAAATTTCAGCTGGGACTACAATCAGAGTGGTATGGAGCAATCCCAATATCCATCCTACCCGCTCCAAAATCAGCAGTTTGAAGATGAGCCATACAGTCCAGGGGGAATTCAGCAGCAACAGGGGCAACAATTTCAGCATCAGTATGCCCCAATGCATCAACACTTTCAACCTCCTGAATTTCAGCAGCAGCAATTTCAGACTTGGTCTATCCAACAGTCAACCGAAGAAGCTGAATTAGAAGAATTGAGGTTGATGGCTAAAAGCAATGCATTGTCTCTCCAGAGAATAGGAGATCAGATTGGTCAAATTGCAAATGCATTACAAACATTGAATCATATTGCAATTGACACAGAAGGCCTAGCTGTAGAGGAGGAGGACAAGAACCTTCCTATCAGTCTTGACTGGCCTTTCTTAGCCACGGGTGAGACCATGATCGAAGTTCAGGAAGGAGAGTCTGAGGGCAAAGATGGGGAAGAAGCAGAACATGAAGTTGATAAGGAAGCAGAGCCGGAGGCAAACCAATCAGAAAATTCAGAATGTCCAGAAAATTCGATTCTGAATAATCAGCCGCAACCACTTCCTTTGCAATCTCAAAATTTTGAAGAATCAACCCAAGATCAAGAAAATTCCAAGGCTCAAGCGGCTATGTTATTTCCTTCGAAGGATGAAGAGTGTCTCAGTGTGGAAGATGATGAATTAGGAGAGCATGTTCAGTTGTTGAATGCCGCTCCGTTGCAATCTGACTTCGACCAGTTGGAGGCCGAAGAGGAAAAGAGCATCACTCCTGTTGACAAATCTACTCCGGAGAAGACTACAGAGATCGTCCAAATCGATTTTCCTCCTCCATATCCACAGAGGCTTTAGAAGCAAACTCTAGCCATGAATTTGACGGCGGAGGATGAGGAGTGTTTTAGCTTGAAATTGGTTGATGCAGGGCAGAGTAAAAAGTATGACACGGAGAAGGAGAAGGCAAAGCATGGCCAACTGAGGATTACAGTGCCTTGGTTAATGGGGCTACGTATTCCACATAAGTTGCTTGGAGTGGAAGATCTCTGGAATTCTCAGGTGCGCCTTAAGCCATCATTTGAAGGAGCTCCCGAACTCGAGCTCAAAACATTGCTAGTTCACCTGGGTATGTTTCTTGTAATTCAAATCCTTTGCTTGCTATTGTTATTGCTGCTAACTTTTCAGGTAGGCGGGAGAATGTTGTTAAGAGATCTTGTGAGGAGCGAATACGGGTAAAGCTTTTCGTTGAAGATGTCGCTCCAGAAAAGATCATTAAATGGCCTTATTGAGATGCGGTGCAGTAAATTTTCAAGATGAAAATGGTGGCCAAGTCTAGCTAAAGACGTTAAAGAAAGGCGCTTCGTGGGAGGCAACCCATGATTTCTTGCTTTCGAATAAAACAACAGTTGTGTTGGAGCCTCCACGTCTATCCACCACCAGACACACCACCCGAGGAGGGTGGAAATGCCGGAGTCTAGGGGAGTATCTCTTGTACCCTTTTAATTTACCTTCAATGAGGACATTGCAATTTTTAAGTTTGGGGGTGATTTTAGGGTATTAAGAGTCATTGCATTGCATATAGCTGCATATTCATGCTAGTTCATGTTAGTAATTTTGCATTTAGTTTTGCCATGCCATTTAGAGTGCATTTAGGATGCCATGTCATATAAATTTATTTAGGAGTGTAATATTATTTTGTTCATGCATATCACATGATTCCATATGAGTGTCTGTTTCTGGCTCGATAGGTCGACGTTAATTTGAGTGTGATGACAATGAATAGAGGGTTGATTTAAGTACTTATGAAATTGACTTGCATGTGTCGGGAACACAATCTTTTCACGATCTCACTGTTTGCTTTTGAGCTAGATCGAGTCATACCTGGTTTGGTTGTTGGGATTTAATCACTTATTTATACCTAGAATTTTCGTTATTCCCTTGATGGCATAGAAGCACTTAAGTTTAAGTTTGGGGGAAAACAGGGATTTCATGCTAAGTGTCGTGTCGTAGTGTAATAATGGCTAGGCGTCAAATGGCTAGTAGCCGGCTCATATTTGATATGAGTAGTCTAGGAGGGTGAGATAGTGCACCCATGTGAAAAAAAAGGAGGCAAGAAAAAGAGTCAAAAGAAAAAAAAAGAAATAGAAAAGAAAAAAAAAGAGAAAAAAAAAAGAAAAGAGTTGTGAGAATAAAAAAATGAGGGATTGTGAGAGTGTGTGTATGCTAGTTGGCTAGGGTGAGCTCTTTAGTGCTCGAGCAAGTAAGTTCGAGGGGATTTTATGCCTAGTGACCTAAGACTTGTTCGGTCTGGGATCCACTAACCTAACGCTCGCTACAAGGGTGCTATTGTATAAGCCTTTAGGGGTCTCACCCATTGCACAGTCAAAAGCATGTGTGTTTTGTGTTTTGAGATGTTTTATGTAGTAAAAGCATGAGTCCTTGTCTACTTTAAATGATGATGGCGGTGTCTTTGAGTCATGGAGTGTCTAAAGTCTATTCTGTTTATAAACATGTGATTGTCTTGGCGAAGAATTGGTTATGCCTTTGATCTAGTTTCGAGAGTATATCTAGTGAGAAATGCACACACCACGTTTCCGAGCACGTATTGTTAGTATACGGGGCCTTAGTCGAGCTCTGTCTGGAGTTGTTGCATTCGTTGAGACGTTTGCTTGTTGAGTTGGTTTCGGGTAATTTGTGTGGGATCATTGCATTAGGACATTTTTCGCATTATCATGGCATGTAGTTATTAGTTGCATTCATTCATCATTTTAACTGAGTTTGCATTGCTTGAGGACAAGCAACGGTTTAAGTTTGGGGGTTTGATAAGTGGATTTTATATCCACTATTTACCTTCCGTTTGGACTTTAATCGTTTGCATGTTCTCAAGTTTCGTTGTTATTTGATACGTTTTTGTGTAAATTGTGTAGGTTGTGTCGTGAAGTTACTATGGTGCTAAAATGGTGATTTGGGTGGCGTGAAATGAATTTTTAGATGTGTGAAGAAAAGTGATTCAAAGTGCAAGATTTGTGGAATGATTGTTGCTAAGTGGGAGAGCTAAAGCAAATTAAAAGGAGAGGTCCAGGAGCTTTGGGGCGCAGTTGCTCGAGGTCTAGCGCCATAGCGCGCGCGCGCAAGGAAGCCAGGAGTTGTTGAGCGCCGTTGCGCGGGTTCTGGGCGCTGTTGCGCGTTGGTTTGAGGCGCCATGGCGCTTGCAGGGGCGATATAGCGCGCGCGGGAGGCATTTCCAGGGAGTTTTGAGCGCTGTTGCGCGTGTTTGAGCGCAGCTGCGCGGCCTTGGAGCACTACAAGGCGCAGCGGCGCTAGGCAAGGCGCAGCGGCGCTAGGCAAGGCGCAGCGGCGCTCGTGCGCGTCAGAATATTTTCAGCATTGTTCCAGAAATTGTTTCGGTCATAACTTGAGTTCTAGACATCGGAATTGGGCGATTCAAAAGCCCACGCGAAGAGGAGAGAAAGCTCTACAATTCTAGATAGGGAGTTGGAGGCGCTCTTGCACGTTTTCAGGCGCTCTAGCGCTTGTTGGGGCGTTGTTGCCTCGTGTGGTGCATGCCTGTTGGGTCGTTTTCTACCGGGTCAAAACTTGTTGGGCCTATTTATTTTTGGGCAGCTATATATATGTTGAAAACCCTAAAAACACATCTATCTAGCGAGTAGCAATCTCTAGTTTATTTTATCATCAACATTGTAGCCAAGAACAATTTCAAGATACATCTCCAAGCTAGTGACAAGCAAGGAGTAATCTTTGGAATTTTTGTATTCTTCTACTTTGGGGAGTTATTTCTGAACCTTATTTTCTCTCTTCTTTTAATTATTTGTTGTTCTAGAATTATGTTATCAATTGAACCCATGATGGCGATGAGGTCGATTATGGGCTAATTCGTTATTATGGGGTTTTAATGGATTTTGCTATGGATTCTAGTAATTGAGTGTTTTTATGCCTTGGTGTGTGATTGATTGTATTGATTGCCTAGTATGTTTATGCTTATTCGTTATAAGTGAGTCGCGAACACTTGTAATTGTTTGTTTAATCCTAGTGAATGCGAAAGTGGATCTAGGGTTTAGAACAATTCATGCTAGCATAGGTTTTTGCATGTGAAGAACATGTATTAATTTGTGGTGTAATTCTAACCGTCTTGCATCGACTATGTGATTTAATGGGTGCTTGATTTTCAACCGGTATGTGTTCAATTGCTATAGACATATAGGAACTACACATATTTGGTGACTACTTGACTTCTATCAATTGTGGATGATCAGTAGGATGGTATATGCACAACGAAAGTTGTTGTGTATCAGTTTAGTGCATCTAATCAGTAATCAACTCGGTCACATGCTAGGCTAAAGGGCATAAGATTCTAGATGAAGTAGTAAATGAAATTGAAATCCCATGTTTGTTTCTTATAAATTAATCCTTAAGTTATTTCCTCGTAATTGGCTTAGTTGGTAATTAATCTTTAGTAAATCAAAACCAAAATTGTGATTGTCTTAACAGTGAGTGTAAATCATAAGCTGGTGCATAAGTGAACATAACGAACAATTTGAGTCTCTGTGGGAACGAATCCTATTTACCGTGTATTACTTGTTGACCACGTTCTCTTGCGTGAATAAGTGCGAACAGCTACCAATAAGAAGTATACCCTACCTAGTAAGGAGAGGTTAAGTTTGACTAAACATTCAAAACTCCGACCAACTCCCAAGTTATGTTTGATGAAGCGATTCTTAGTAATCCAAATCTGTTGACTAAAGTCAACCCACACATCAGAGTTACTTTCTCAATTACTCAAGGAAGTAAAGTTAGTAATGATTATCAAACCAGTCGTCAAGCTTTGTGCTTGGGGGAAACTGAATTATAATTCTGTTCCTACGATGCATAGAATTCTCTAAGGGATTGGAGGAAGAGGGGACATCGCCTTTGAGCGTAGTCCAAATATTAAGGCCCATATGCGGTCGGGGTGCAACCCGATAAGAGAACATCGTCCTTCTACTAGTAGAGAAGCAGAGGCACGGTATATTGGCTGATCACCAGATATTGTGGAAGAGGCTCCAGCATAATCCCTGTAACGCCCCCAAATCCGGGGTCAGGGATTTGGTCGTCACGCGGAAAACCTTAATAACAAATCACCTGTTTAATCACATTAAACCATCTGTAGTCATTAATAATTAAGTTACATCATTTGAGACCCCAACCACCAAGCATCTTTTAGGTTATAGGGCTAGAAACAAGAATCAACTCCTTACTACTAGTATAACTTCGTTGAGAAGTACACCAGCAACTAGTACTATATTATGCAAAGTAACATATATATTACACATCAATATACTTACTCCAGCTATAAACTTTCTAGATCATATCTTCATAAGGGCACGCTGCCCGCTTCATCTAAGCCATGCAGATAACCTCGTCCGGCTACCTTCCACTGAAAAGTTAATATTTGAAAACAAGCAAGTATGAGCGAAAGAATTGCTCAGCAAGTTATTACTAGAGTTTAACAAAATATCCCATCAGGTGCATGGGTTTCCAACATTCAACCGATACTTAATATCATTCTTGAACATTTATAACCACGAAATTCTATAGGGAAAGTATAATGTTTGAAAATAATATCAACTGAACAATGTACAATATAATATAAAAGGTGTCGTTACAAGGTAATTAAATAGCCACATCTTGTTTGCGCAGTAATACACCAACATAAACTTGCTGGTTATTCAATATGAAATCACTTACTTATTGATAATATAATATCAGTTCTCTTCTATAACCAGATAATAATCAATACATCATCTTTGTATAATATCTCAAGGTAATATAACATTTAAAATCAAGCTCTCAATATAATCTTTCCATTTCCTTTTATACAACAACTGTATGTAAAAGTAATATAAAATCAGTTTCTCTTCTTATTGTAAAACAATTTCATCATTTCATACCATTTTCCTCTTTCAGTACACAACTCTGAAACCATTATCAATTCTTTCTTTTAAGTTTTGGGGATTTTCACTGTTGCCGAATACGTGAGGCACGATGATCAGTCGTCCTCCGTACCCGTCCCTTTTTACTACCGGTAGACGGAGGTAGGTCTGCCACCATCCCCCAGGAGGAAGGTCTACCACTACATCCTCCTTCGGCAACTCTTGGGCCGAAATGAAATATTGATTGCTGGACTGTGCAGCACACAGCCTCCTACGTTTACTGTTGCAATCCCCCTTTTTCAAATCATTATTCCATTTATAACACACCATTCCACATTTTCACATTTTTCCGTTTCCATTTCCATTCACATTTCCATTCACATTTCACCTTTCCATTTTCATATCCGTATTATATTCATTTGAAAACATATATACAGGTATATCAATTCAAGACATACATTCATTTCACTATGAAATTCCTTAAACAACCTTTTAACAATATTTAATCATCCTTAAACACTTAAAAATATCTAAAGAATAACTATTCAATAATCCCTTTTTAAATGAATATTATAATTAATATTCATTAAATAAATAACCATTAACATAACATTTATCATTATCATTCCAGACATTTTTAACCAAAAATGTCTCCTTTATAACCATCGAAATATCTTTATTATTATTCCGGAACAAAGCGATTTAAGAAAACATTTTAAAAAAAATAATATTCATCTAATTAAATAAATTTAATTAGACGAATAAGGTTTATTTAATTAGTAGATGCTTCAAGAGGTATCTAATAATTAAATAAACACTAGTTTATTGGTGATGTTGCCATTAGGTTAATTATTGCGAAATTCTTTCTAAAAAACTTTGTCCGGGTTTTCGAAAATATACATTTCAAGATAACCCCTTCCATTTTTCCATTCATATATCCATACATTTAAATTACACCAACTAAAGTACTTTACATGTAAATCCCTTTTACGAAAATCTGTAAATATCAACCCTTTTCCCCTTATATAACAAAATATTTATTAATAACATCTAAAACAATTTAGAACTCAAATATCCCCAATTTACACATAATTGTAATATTATAAAATAACTTTAGATAACAACTGATAACATAATATCATAAAAATAACCATAATAACAACTGATACCATTCCTTCCCATATCACTTTACTCTTTATAATATATCACTCTCTCCATATCACATATATTTCCAATCAAACCATTTTACTCAGAAGTAAACAATTTATCAAGAATAAAGATATCAGAAATCTTGCAAATATGGACTGAAGTCTTATTCCACACATTTCATATATTTCAAAATAAATATACTCTGAACGATAGAGTATGTATAATAAACTTGCCTCTGGTCCTTAGCACCAAACGGAACACCGCAAATAAATCCTTGGCGTTTCGCCCTAGCAGTTCCATGAACTTTACACGACGCCTCGATCCTTCCTTTTTGATACACGTTGCTCCACTTGATCACGCCCTAATGGTACTGTAATTGTTACGAGTACGTGTCAGTCCCCCCTCGTATCTCGAGTAGACACCACTCGGAATTACCACTAAGTCACCTAAAGTCGTACTATAGTTGCTATCCCTATAACTGACTACTCAAATACCAATTAATGCACATAACACATTTAGTCAACTTCACTTAACATATACAATTATAATACTAGTGTCATTCTATGACAAAACTCAGTTTATAAATAATCCTCAAAACGCATTTAATCCCCGAAACACATAAATCCTTGAGACAACAATTATCCTCGAATTAATTCACTTAACACATATACACATAAACAATTAGCACCCAAATCATACCTTTAAACCCTTGAAATCAAATAAGTTAAATAAATTAAAATGCAGGGGATTTTTAGAAAATTTCGGCATGTAGTATTCGTTTATCGGACTATTGGCTCAGCCCCTCCATGCCAAACTAAACAATTTATAACCCTGCTTTTGATAAAATAAAAGCTGCCTCAACTTGCAGCAACATAAAAGTAAACAAATAATGAAAAGTACCCGCCCAGACATGCGGCACCTAGCACATAATAATTAACACTACTACTTACGCTACACCAATGATCGTATTTCTCACGCATTTTAATGATACACGTGACAACCAATCATTGATGTTCGTAAGCCCTAGGGAACAACCCCTAGCACTAACTATTACTTACGCTATATCAATGATCACATCACTCAAGTATATTAATTATACTCGTGATAGCTAATCATGGATATTCGTAAGCCCTAGGGATTAGTCGAAAAGAATTACACAAGTCCTTTAAATATTGACATTTAAAAACTTGTGATCTCCTCATAACCCCTAGCACAATTCTAATTATTATAAGACTCTAACATTTAACATGTATCACGTATTCCCATACTTACCATTTAGTCAATTCATATAACTCCACAAATGATACCAACATCACCATCCACCAATATCCATAATTCGACTTACATAAGTAAAACCGATATACATGACCAATAACCATTTAACCATATATAATCCAACACCAAGTAGTTGTCAAATATGACATCCCACAATTACGACTCCACTTATAGCATTTAGCACTTAAACATTTTCTGACGACCATTTATAACTAGTCAAATCACATAAACTCCCATTTATTATACCACATAGCAATTAGCAATTAACAACTCATCCGACAATAATTAACCAATAACCATCACAAAATCCGAGCACATAACCGGCTCACAATTAGCAATTAACCATTAAAATTAATCACTATACTCTACGATTTAAATCGTGGAGACTAAACAATATACTCGAATTTACAATATCAATCTAACTACGACAATTAACACATACATCTCACCATTTACAATTAATTAATTACAACAATACTCGCAATTTCACAACTAATTAAAATTACAATCAACTAATTAAATTACCACAATTAACTAATTAAAACACGATAAATAAATACATAATTTAAAAATATAGAAATTATACCCTTTCGATTACGACCCGAAAATCAAGCCACCAGAGTACACCACCACTGCTGCCTCTCTCCCTCCGCCATCTCTCTCCAATCATCACTCTCTCTCTCTCTGCGCGCACAGCACCTCTTCTCGCCGGAGTTGCAGTCGCCGGAGCTATCCAGCCGCCGGTTGTCCCTCCGTCGTCGCCAGCCACCACTGCGCGCCTCCACCACCGCCAGTCGCGAGCTTCCTCCGCTGTAACACCACTCGATAGATACACACACACACTAGCACACACTTACACACGTATATATGTATGTATATATCACTCTAATTGTTTTAATTCCAAACCCCCAATTTCAATTACAAACCCTAATTTGTCCCCTCTTTCCACTTTCTCTTTCCCCGATTTACAATCTGTGGTGTTTGTGTGTGTTTTGTGTTATTGGGCTTGGCCCAATATACTTATATTACTACTAACACTTAACTCCGAGCCCAAATAAAACACTACTCATTCTTGTAAAAACTAATACACATCTTTTATAAATCAAAATTACATAGAAAATTGGGAAAATTAAACTTTTCATTTTTAAAATGAAGAGTATAAAATTATGAACACCCACATATTTTTAAAATATTTTTCGGATCAAAAATGAATTAAATATGAATTTTCAAAGTTTTGATCCTTTAAATACAATAAAACTCTTAAAATCATTTTAAAATACCGAAACATCCAAATTAATCCACCCGACCATTTTAAAAACTAAATAATATTATAAAGATAATATTACAAAAGATTTCATGATTTTTAATTCCTCCGATAATTTTATAAAATTAACAGAGGATCAAAATGCATGATTTAAATATATTTAAATCCTCAAAAATATAAATAAAATACATCAGCCTTCACAACTCACACAATCATCATATAAACACATAAACACAACTTCACATACATTCCACCTTCCAACAATAATCACATAATATAGTTCATAATTATACTGAACCAGACAATAATTAAATAATTCGCTTTTGAAATTCCTTGAACTGGAATAATGAACAATAAAATAAAATAAAAAAATTTCCTCCTCATTTTAGGAAAACATTAATATTCTTAAAATAATACTAAAATCATTTTCTGAAAATTCAGGTTATTACAGTCTACCCCCCTTAAAAGGATTCCGTCCACGGAATCAGCTAAGGCCACTACTGGGATTCCTTAACTCCTTCATCATCAACTCTTATTCTACAATACCGGAGATAGTGTCCATTCATAAACAACTCCTCCGAAACCTTAGTTCAACCATAGAATCCATACTTGACACAGTTATCACTGGGGTCTCACAACCCCATCACTATTCCTTTCACACAAATATCTTGACCAACTTTCATTATCATACTATCCTTGAGAGAGAATGCACTCATTACATTAATCATAACATCCTTGAGAGAGAGCGCGAACTAATTCTATCGATACGCCACTGATATTCAATTCGTTTTGCGATTCGCTCCTGCTCTTGGCAATTCCGTTCGAATCTAACTTCTATCAGCGAATTTCGACTTGACCGACCTGGTTGGCATCCCCTTGAAATTCATTAGAGATAACAAGAATCATGAATCTTTGAAAAGATAGCTGTCATATCAAGACAAATGTCACCCACTGGTGACCATAGGATTATGAGTTTTGAAACAAACCTTCTTGGAAATAAGAGAATTTACTGAGAGATCAATACGATCGTAAGAACTCACGTTGTGTGTCTCTGATAAGACATTACTAAAGGTAATTAGCCTTCTTGTATTTCACAACTCACAAGTGATGGCGTCCCATCAGACTTCTATCACACAGACAGATAGTCCTTGTGGCCCCTCTATGTATAGGGTTGTTCGTCTCAGTGGAAGTTGAGAATTATGAAAGAAATTCAAAGTCAAGTCAATAATAATCATCTTCTGACAATTAATTATCAAAGGGACACCTTGGATTAAAATCGAACAATTTCCAAGGCGCGATTTCCAAAGAAAAGGATAACCAGAAAGATACTGGTATTCAACAAACAAGTGGTGCTATATCACCATTGAATTATCCACTATTGAAGAAAAGTGGAAGTTTGAAATAATATCATTCGATAGGGCTTCGAAAACCTGAAGGTAGGGATAATGACAGCTTCTGGCACCATTGAAATTTAATATGGCTTAACACAAGTATTAAAGAATAACTTCGAAGAGGAAATATATCCTTTATCAAAATTCTCCTTAGAGATATGTCAAATAATTCATAGATTGGGGAGGTAATCAAAAAGATTCAACAATGGGGATATTGCCAAGGTCTCCACAGATGCCTTTTATGTCGGCTCCTCTGACGGATAATCCTTCGATCCCGGAGCTGTTCTTTTCCATGCACACCCTAAGGTGCTTGATAACTTACGTCATCGTCGACTCGTAATAGTCACTAACGATTCAATCATCGACACTAATAATCGCAGGGAATTTTATCTCAACATATCCTTCAACTTAGCATTCAAATCTTAACTTAATCATTGGCACTACACCCGGTAGTCCAACATGAACTCTACATGAGCTCCGACGTTCTCACATAACTATACACACTCCTACTCACTCTTGTTTCTAGTTTACTATAACCTCAGCTCTGATACCAAACTGTAACGCCCCCAAATCCGGGGTCAGGGATTTGGTTGTCACGCGGAAAACCTTAATAACAAATCACCTGTTTAATCACATTAAACCATCTGTAGTCATTAATAATTAAGTTACATCATTTGAGACCCCAACCACCAAGCATCTTTTAGGTTATAAGGCTAGAAACAAGAATCAACTCCTTACTACTAGTATAACTTCGTTGAGAAGTACACCAGCAACTAGTACTATATTATGCAAAGTAACATATATATTACACATCAATATACTTACTCCAGCTATAAACTTTCTAGATCATATCTTCATAAGGGCACGCTGCCCGCTTCATCTAAGCCATGCAGATAACCTCGTCCGGCTACCTTCCACTGAAAAGTTAATATTTGAAAACAAGCAAGTATGAGCGAAAGAATTGCTCAGCTCAGCAAGTTATTACTAGAGTTTAACAAAATATCCCATCAGGTGCATGGGTTTCCAACATTCAACCGATACTTTATATCATTCTTGAACATTTATAACCACGAAATTCTATAGGGAAAGTATAATGTTTGAAAATAATATCAACTGAACAATGTACAATATAATATAAAAGGTGTCGTTACAAGGTAATTAAATAGCCACATCTTGTTTGCGCAGTAATACACCAACATAAACTTGTTGGTTATTCAATATGAAATCACTTACTTATTGATAATATAATATCAGTTCTCTTCTATAACCAGATAATAATCAATACATCATCTTTGTATAATATCTCAAGGTAATATAACATTTAAAATCAAGCTCTCAATATAATCTTTCCATTTCCTTTTATACAACAACTGTATGTAAAAGTAATATAAAATCAGTTTCTCTTCTTATTGTAAAACAATTTCATCATTTCATACCATTTTCCTCTTTCAGTACACAACTCTGAAACCATTATCAATTCTTTCTTTTAAGTTTTGGGGATTTTCACTGTTGCCGAATACGTGAGGCACGATGATCAGTCGTCCTCCGTACCCGTCCCTTTTTACTACCGGTAGACGGAGGTAGGTCTGCCACCATCCCCCAGGAGGAAGGTCTACCACTACATCCTCCTTCGGCAACTCTTGGGCCGAAATGAAATATTGATTGCTGGACTGTGCAGCACACAGCCTCCTACGCTTACTGTTGCAATCCCCCTTTTTCAAATCATTATTCCATTTATAACACACCATTCCACATTTTCACATTTTTCCGTTTCCATTTCCATTCTTATTTCCATTCACATTTCCATTCACATTCCACCTTTCCATTTTCATATCCGTATTATATTCATTTGAAAACATATATACAGGTATATCAATTCAAGACATACATTCATTTCACTATGAAATTCCTTAAACAACCTTTTAACAATATTTAATCATCCTTAAACACTTAAAAATATCTAAAGAATAACTATTCAATAATCCCTTTTTAAATGAATATTATAATTAATATTCATTAAATAAATAACCATTAACATAACATTTATCATTATCATTCCAGACATTTTTAACCAAAAATGTCTCCTTTATAACCATCGAAATATCTTTATTATTATTCCGGAACAAAGCGATTTAAGAAAACATTTTAAAAAAATAATATTCATCTAATTAAATAAATTTAATTAGACGAATAAGGTTTATTTAATTAGTAGATGCTTCAAGAGGTATCTAATAATTAAATAAACATTAGTTTATTGGTGATGTTGCCATTAGGTTAATTATTGCGAAATTCTTTCTAAAAAACTTTGTCCGGGTTTTCGAAAATATACATTTCAAGATAACCCCTTCCATTTTTCCATTCATATATCCATACATTTAAATTACACCAACTAAAGTACTTTACATGTAAATCCCTTTTACGAAAATCTGTAAATATCAACCCTTGTCCCCTTATATAACAAAATATTTATTAATAACATCTAAAACAATTTAGAACTCAAATATCCCCAATTTACACATAATTGTAATATTATAAAATAACTTTAGATAACAACTGATAACATAATATCATAAAAATAACCATAATAACAACTGATACCATTCCTTCCCAAATCACTTTACTCTTTATAATATATCACTCTCTCCATATCACATATATTTCCAATCAAACCATTTTACTCAGAAGTAAACAATTTATCAAGAATAAAGATATCAGAAATCTTGCAAATATGGACTGAAGTCTTATTCCACACATTTCATATATTTCAAAATAAATATACTCTGAACGATAGAGTATGTATAATAAACTTGCCTCTGGTCCTTAGCACCAAACGGAACACCGCAAATAAATCCTTGGCGTTTCGCCCAAGCAGTTCCATGAACTTTACACGACGCCTCGATCCTTCCTTTTTGATACACGTTGCTCCACTTGATCACGCCCTAATGGTACTGTAATTGTTACGAGTACGTGTCAGTCCCCCCTCGTATCTCGAGTAGACACCACTCGGAATTACCACTAAGTCACCTAAAGTCGTACTATAGTTGTTATCCCTATAACTGACTACTCAAATACCAATTAATGCACATAACACATTTAGTCAACTTCACTTAACATATACAATTATAATACTAGTGTCATTCTATGACAAAACTCAGTTTATAAATAATCCTCAAAACGCATTTAATCCCCGAAACACATAAATCCTTGAGACAACAATTACCCTCGGATTAATTCACTTAACACATATACACATAAACAATTAACACCCAAATCATACCTTTAAACCCTTGAAATCAAATAAGTTAAATAAATTAAAATGCAGGGGATTTTTAGAAAATTTCGGCATGTAGTATTCGTTTATCGGACTATGGGCTCAGCCCCTCCATGCCAAACAAAACAATTTATAACCCTGCTTTTGATAAAATAAAAGCTGCCTCAACTTGCAGCAACATAAAAGTAAACAAATAATGAAAAGTACCCGCCCAGACATGCGGCACCTAGCACATAATAATTAACACTACTACTTACGCTACACCAATGATCGTATTTCTCACGCATTTTAATGATACACGTGACAACCAATCATTGATGTTCGTAAGCCCTAGGGAACAACCCCTAGCACTAACTATTACTTACGCTATATCAATGATCACATCACTCAAGTATATTAATTGTACTCGTGATAGCTAATCATGGATATTCGTAAGCCCTAGGGATTAGTCGAAAAGAATTACACAAGTCCTTTAAATATTGACATTTAAAAACTTGTGATCTCCTCATAACCCCTAGCACAATTCTAATTATTATAAGACTCTAACATTTAACATGTATCACGTATTCCCATACTTACCATTTAGTCAATTCATATAACTCCACAAATAATACCAACATCACCATCCACCAATATCCATAATTCGACTTACATAAGTCAAACCGATATACATGACCAATAACCATTTAACCATATATAATCCAACACCAAGTAGTTGTCAAATATGACATCCCACAATTACGACTCCACTTATAGCATTTAGCACTTAAACATTTTCTGACGACCATTTATAACTAGTCAAATCACATAAACTCCCATTTATTATACCACATAGCAATTAGCAATTAACAACTCATCCGACAATAATTAACCAATAACCATCACAAAATCCGAGCACATAACCGGCTCACAATTAGCAATTAACCATTAAAATTAATCACTATACTCTACGATTTAAATCGTGGAGACTAAACAATATACTCGAATTTACAATATCAATCTAACTACGACAATTAACACATACATCTCACCATTTACAATTAATTAATTACAACAATTAAACAATACTCGTAATTTCACAACTAATTAAAATTACAATCAACTAATTAAATTACCACAATTAACTAATTAAAACACGATAAATAAATACATAATTTAAAAATATAGAAATTATACCCTTTCGATTACGACCCGAAAATCAAGCCACCAGAGTACACCACCACTGCTGCCTCTCTCCCTCCGCCATCTCTCTCCAGTCATCACTATCTCTCTCTCTGCGCGCACAGCACCTCTTCTCGCCGGAGTTGCAGTCGCCGGAGCTATCCAGCCGCCGGTTGTCCCTCCGTCGTCGCCAGCCACCACTGCGCGCCTCCACCACCGCCAGTCGCGAGCTTCCTCCGCTGTAACACCACTCGATAGATACACACACACACGACTGGATCTGCACACACACACTAGCACACACTTACACACGTATATATGTATGTATATATCACTCTAATTGTTTTAATTCCAAACCCCCAATTTCAATTACAAACCCTAATTTCTCCCCTCTTTCCACTTTCTCTTTCCCCGATTTACAATCTGTGGTGTTTGTGTGTGTTTTGTGTTATTGGGCTTGGCCCAATATACTTATATTACTACTAACACTTAACTCCGAGCCCAAATAAAACACTACTTATTCTTGTAAAAACTAATACACATCTTTTATAAATCGAAATTACATAGAAAATTGGGAAAATTAAACTTTTCATTTTTAAAATGAAGAGTATAAAATTATGAACACCCACATAATTTTAAAATATTTTTCGGATAAAAAAATGAATTAAATATGAATTTTCAAAGTTTTGATCCTTTAAATACAATAAAACTCTTAAAATCATTTTAAAATAACGAAACATCCAAATTAATCCACCCGACCATTTTAAAAACTAAATAATATTATAAAGATAATATTACAAAAGATTTCATGATTTTTAATTCCTCCGATAATTTTATAAAATTAACAGAGGATCAAAATGCATGATTTAAATATATTTAAATCCTCAAAAATATAAATAAAATACATCAGCCTTCACAGCTCACACAATCATCATATAAACACATAAACACAACTTCACATACATTCCACCTTCCAACAATAATCACATAATATAGTTCATAATTATACTGAACCAGACAATAATTAAATAATTCGCTTTTGAAATTCCTTGAACTGGAATAATGAACAATAAAATAAAATAAAAAAATTTCCTCCTCATTTTAGGAAAACATTAATATTCTTAAAATAATACTAAAATCATTTTCTGAAAATTCAGGTTATTACAATCCCATTCTTCCAATTGGAATTGTATTGCAACACTGTAATGAAAGCCTAGGTGCTCAATTACCGATAGTGTTGACAGAATGATGAACTATTCAAAGTACCTCAGAAATTCTTCATTATATTTCTGAATAAAGAATGAAAATGTTTAATGATGATACAATATCAGTATATGATATGTCATATGGTTTACGTTAACAAAAGTACTTTGAAAACTATTATTATATGGCTGAGCTATATTGCTCACTCTTGCTTTTCTTTTATATATACCACCACACAACAACAGATAAGCATAGCAAGAACAAGGCAGACCCCCGCAAAAGCGTGCTAAACGGTCAGCAGTGCAGGAGACTATTTACGAGGCAGGTGCCGAGGCCGCACCCAGTAGCATTACCACAGGTGAGCAGACTAAGTTGGATAGGTTTACAGCTTAGGTTGGTTAGGTTTATTTACAAGCATGACTTGTGTAAGCTTCTGAAAACCAAACCGTATTGTGGCTGTAGATGCCGCCTTAGATGGTAATCCTTTTAAGTTGAAATTTTAAGATTATGACAAATTGGGTTTGTAATATCTATTTCAAGATAGTTGTAATAACTTAGTAACGTTTTAATTTCGTCTCTGAGCATATAATCTGTAACTGTTATGTTTGACTGAGGGGTCACCGCATGCTAAAATGAAGATGAAGAATAATGTTTATTAAAATGGGAATTAAGGACAAAGTGACAGCCTGGATCTCCGACCCCGGGTCTAGGGGTGTTACAAATTTGATTTGGAGATTAAAGATAGGAAGGGCACGGAAAATCAAGTAGCGGATCATCTATCACGTCTGGAGGACCACGGTAAGGATTCAAAGCCTAGATTGATTCGTTGGGTGCTATCATTGAATATCTTAAGTTTGAGGGTGGTTTGGGGGATAAGTATTGTATATGTAGTATTTGTGTGTTCATGTAGGATATCATGCTTTGCATATTAGTCTTAATTCATGCATATATGTTCGTATTATCTACGTGTGTTTCATATAGGGCATTCTGTTATTTTGTTTCGTATATCATGTGAGTTCATTATAGTTGCATTTTCATGGCATGCATTTTTCATGATCCCTTAGGACGAGCTGATTTTGATTGGTAGGTAGATGTCTAATTGAGTGTGATAATGATGAGTAGAGGGTTGATTTATAGTTCCTACGAAATTGACTTGCATGTTACAGAAACAAAACTTTTACACAGTCTCATTGGGTGCTTTTGGGCTAGGTTAGGGTCATGCGTGTTTGGATGTTTGAGATTTAATCACTTGTTTATATTTAGAATTTTCGTTATTCCCTTGATGGCATAGGAACACTAAAGTCTAAGTTTGGGGGAAACAGGAATTTCATGCTAGTTGTTAATAATTGTCAATAATGGCTAGGCATCAAATGGCTAGTAGCCGGCTCATATTTATATGAGTAGTCTAGGGTTGGAAATGAGAAAGGCTCATTCCAGATTGCATATATATATATATATATATATATATATATAAAAGAGAAAAAAAAAGAGTCAAAAGTTCAATTGTTAAATGCAAAATTAACCACGAGTGAGCTCTTTAATACTCGAGTAATTAAGTCTGAGGGGACTTAGTCCTAGTAACCTAAAGCCCTTGTGGTTTGGGATTGCTGACCTAACACTCGCTACATGGGTATTATTGTATAAGCCTTTAGGGGTCTCATTCATTGCACGGTTAAATAAGCATGCGTATGTATATATTATTATGTGTCGTTGTATAGTAATAAAGCATTAGTTTCTGTCTACCTTGGATAAGGGTGGAGGTGTTCCTAGGTTATGAAGTGTCTACAGTCTATTCTATTTATAAACCTGTGATTGTCTTGGCAAAGAACATGTATGATTGTGATCTAGTTTTGGGAGTATTCTGATGAGCATCACACACACGCACGTTTCTGTTCATGTATTGTTAGTATACGGGGACTTAGTCGAGCTCTACTTGGATTTGTTGCATTCTTTGAGATATTTGCTTGTTAGTTGGTTTTGGTAAGTTTGAGGGAATCTTTGCATTTTCATATTAGTTGCATTCATGCATTGCATTGTTTAGTTAGATGAATTTTGTGGGTACATTCACTATAGGCCCTCACGAGACCTTACTCGTCCACTAGGGCTGCCTAGGGGTTTAAAGGGCTTGTTGCATATGCCAAATGCAACCGTGATCACCTACGGAAGTGGAACTAGATAGTGTAGATAGTTTTGTTTGTTTATGCTTGAGGACAAGTATCGCTTTAAGTTTGGGGGAGTGATAAGTGGATTTATATCCACTTGGATCGCTTCATTTTGGCTTAAATTGATCACTTATATCTCAAGTATTAGTGTGTTTTAATGTGTTTTTGTGAGAATTGTGCAGGATGTATCTCCAGGTGAATGTATAGACTTTTCAGCGAGTATAAGGTGTTTTTAAAGTCATGGGAACAAGTACCGGGAGTTGCATTGGAATTAAAGAAGAAATCAGCAAAGGAAGATGAAACAGTGTGCAGGATCAGTGATTGGGCGCGGGCGCGCTCAGGTTATACTGAGGAGGCACGCGGGCGCGCTTGGCATGGCTGCAGGAATTGAGCAGGCGCGGGCGCGCTTGAGAATAGCTATAGGAGCGCGCGGCCGCGCTTGAAGCCGACAGAAACTTGCAGTCTTCAATTGTTGTGGCAATCACTTTGGACGGTGGGAACATTCCAGAATTAGTTGTAATCATGGAAATTGCTAATCATATCCCGTTTAAAGATGGAATTTATCGATCTTCTATTCTAACTCAAAAACGGCAATTGCTTGTTGAGGAGGCAACTTGGGGCTATAAATACACACCTTAGGGGACATCAAAATTTATCAACCATCCACCAGAGATCGGATCTACATCATAACACATACACACCATTAGAGCACGAGATCGAGAAGCCAAGGCGAGGATTGTGACGACAAGAAGATCTAGACTTAGTTTTCTTTTATTCCTTTGTTTAGGCATATCTTTTGGATGCTTGTTACATACACGGATTTGTTCTCTAAACCTTGTTACATTATTGATTTATTCATCTTTGTTATTTTGTTCATTATCATGTTATCATCAAATCCCATGGTGACGAAAGGTTCAATTATGAACTAATCGTTGTCATGGGATCCTAGCTGATTTATCTATGTAGCTTAGTAGTTTGCATGCCTTAAAGATTTATGTGTGGTGAATTCTTGATATCCTTGTATGGTTGTGCTTCATGAATTTAGATGCGTAGCTAACATCTAATATGTTAATCTCTTGCTAAACGAGAGTGGATCTTGAGATTTAGAACTTGTCATGCTAGCATAGGATAGGTTGATGTTTTAACATCATGATTTGTGGCGTAAATAAAGATATTATGCTACCCTATGTGATCTAAGTGGATAACTTGTGCTTAAACCTTTATGTTTTCAAATTCTATAGAGATATAGGGTCTAAACATGATAGGTGTCTACTCATCTTCAATCTATTTTGTGGATGTATGTGTAGTTTGGTGCTAGTATACCGAGAGGTAACTTTTACTTCACTACACCATAAACAGCCTACGGTAACACCAAAAAAATGTTACATCAGGTACATTATATGTTACCTTAGACCCATAAAGTAGCTAAGGTAACATTTTTCTGGTGATAGCTCTCAGCATGTTGCCTTAGGTGTCTAAGGTAACATCTTTGATCCCTAAGGTAACATGCAGTTTTATGTTGCCTTAGGTGTCTAAGGTAACATATTTGATCCCTAAGGTAACTTAATATATATGTTACCTTAGAGACCTCTAAGTAGATTCTTTTTAAAAATAGTGGGGGCCACAATGGTCCCCACTGTGGGACCCACTTTTGTTGGTAACATTGTATGACCTAGTGTAACATCTTTTATGTTACATTAGCTTTTATGTAGCAACATTTCCATTAGCTCAGGTAACATCTTTTCGAGAAAAAATTTAACAAAATTACAAACAAATATTATGCATCCCAAATTAAACCTGCTATTCATTTCCAAATACAACACATTACATAATCCAAAACAGGTCACTAGCCACTACATAATCCACCAACTACAATATAATCCACCAACTACATTACTACTAACGTCTCCAACTCAAAACATCATAACTACATCATAACGTCTCCAAGCTGTGTAGTTCCCAACTTGGACATCTTCGATTAAAAAGTACCCTTCATCATCAATTTGTGTCCAAAATTGGTATCCCTGTATATATGTTGTAGATGAAAATAAACATTAAATTTTTGTATGTAGATTTATTATGATCAGCATGCTATAACAAATGTAATAAGCATCTGAAATTTTCAGTTTCTATGAGCATATGGAAATCAAAGTTTCTATGAAGATTTATTAAGAAACGGGACAGGACTATTGAACAAGGTTAATCCTTACAAGTTATTTAAAGGTATGCATAATAAGAATTAAAAATTTACGCACACGGTTTAAATAACAAGATTTGTATCAATGACATAGGTCTTTTATCACTAATGAAAATCCTAACCATTATCTTTTATCATAAGAATGATAAGGAAGTAGCAAGTTCTCGACTGCGCAAGTATCTATGTTGCAAAAACATAATAAGAAAATGGCCTACATGCTACAATACAAAGAAGTTACTTGCAGATGGTATACATATGACTGCAGATGGTGTACATAATATATATGCACGATCAAAGTATCCAAGTACTTAAATTTAAAGCCGTAATTAACTTTATATTTCAAGTGCTATTTGGATAAAGATAAAGTCTTAAAACTTACATGTTTGTAAAGGCAAAAATGGTTCCAGAAGGTCGATAATGGCTGAGAAGGATAGCCATGGATGGAACCAGTTCTGGTGAACACCACAATCGAGGCCTTCAGATTGTTAGACATCATTGTGGCATGAAATGCAAACATTTCACTTGTATGGTTCTGTCCAAAAGCACAGTATTGAGCATGCAACTATGCATCAGTACTGCTATCAAATATATTATAATTTAAATAGGTGCTGAGTTATGTAAAAGAGTGGAAGTGACAGCAGAAAACGGACTTACCTTAAATGATTTTCCTAGATTAGGAGGTGTTTCCCCACCAACAATAGTTGCTTCAGTCCGCAGGGAAACTGCATGCATGACTTGGACAGCTTTCAATGGAAATCTGCAGACAGTAAATTCGTGAATTGTGTAACTTCAGTATTAGAAAGGTACATTTCTTTGCATTCAAAATTCAATGAATTCAAAAAAGTCGAGACTCTCCAAAGTCCCTGGCTGTTTAAATACGATTGTAGAAGTAGTAAGAAAGATGATCAACAAATGCAACGTGGAAGAATCTCTGGTCATTAAACACAACGGCAGTACATATCTTCTAAACTAACCTACCAATATTTTCATATGTTTTTTTCCACATGATTAGGATCTCATGAAACCCAGAAATTCCTCATATGCATGATAAAGATTACAAATGGAGAAAATTCAATCAGACATAGTATGGTAGCTTCTATTATATTGGTTTCCCCTGGCATGAACAGGTCTAGCAATTACAAGCAAATCACTATCCCAACAACGGGAAGATTCATACAAAGTGACTTACTTCCCATGGGCGGTTTCACCAGAAAGCATAACTGCATCAGAACCCTCTTTAACAGCTATCGCAATGTCTGATACTTCAGCTCGCGTCGGCGTCGGATGAACAATCATGCTTTCCAGCATATTTGTTGCCACAATAACCGCTTTTCCCATACTATGACACAACCTAATTATCTCTTCCTGTGGTATAGAAAAGTCAATTTCTGTGTATAGAGTGAATTTAACATGTATCACTCTATATGCTCACTTCTAGCCATTAAATATAGCAACTGTAGTTATACCTGCAATGATGGGACCTCCTCAACTGGAAGTTCAGCACCAAGATCTCCTCTAGCAACCATGGCCTAAAAGAGCAGCATAATAAAACTTTATCCCAGAGAGTTAAGAAAATGCACAAAAGGGTAAACATTAACACAAGAGATCCAGCAAGGTGCTTAATATATTTTCTTATAAAGTGATGAGTTACATGAGTGTATTGTTTATGCACTGCCAGCAAAGCCCCCATGCTAAAAAGTTTCAGCTCAAAGGCAAATTTAAACGATGAATATAGAATATACCCCATCAGATGCAGCAATTATAGAATGCAGGTTCGGTATGGAATCTGCACTTTCAATCTTTGGAATAACATGTATATCCGCACCACAACCTATCAAATAATTCATGAAAATATGAGTTTAGTTAGAACTGAAATAGTATACATTGGTTTGATGACGATAGTCTGAGTTCCTAATTTCACAAAAAAATTACTTTTTAAGTAGGCCTTCAATTCATGCACCACCTCAGCATCTTTAACAAAGGAAACAGCATAGAAGTCAACTTTATTGTCCACTCCAAACTTGATATCATCCCAGTCTTTTTCTGTTGCAATGCACATCAGTAGAACTAGTTAGCCTCGAGACAGTATATCTTTTGTAAGAATTCTGCTATTAATAAATCTTAATTTGTAGCTGGTTCGAGACACTGCTGGTGGATTCTAAATTTTGAATCATTACATGTAGAAAAATGGAAGTATGTAGTTGAAATGGCACTCTAACCAAATTATGACAATAACATATGCAGCATGACACTGAACATCCGTACTCAACAAAGATAGTACTTAAAAGCAAAGAACGGGCATGTTACCTGGAAAACAAGGGATTTATTCAAGTCCACAGTATAGTCTTCCGCAACCATCTTGGCACACCAAGTACAACTGTTAATAGTAATAGTACTATCGCTTATATTTCAAGATAATTATGAGAGCAAGATGGACTTCCACTAGGTTGTTATATACATATAATCACTAAGCTGTGTAGCTTGTTTTATAATTAGCTGCAATCCATCATCATCTTTTTACTAGAGTTAAAATGGGGTCACACAGCTCTAGAATATTTTTGAACCCTCAGGGTTTCAAACTCTAGTTAAAGATGTACATGACTACATATTTTGAAAATTGGAACCAGTGCAAAAAGTAAAAAGATGTCCAATATTCTAATCCAATTTAAGTGACCCCAGAAAACTGAAGGTTTAGATTGCATATTTCTAATGGTTATTTATACTTTTATCCTAAAAGTATCCAAGTTTATACATATAAAGTACCTTCGTGCACTCTATGTTGATCAAATAAAGTACCTTGGTACACTCTATGTTGATCAAATGTAGACATCAATCCTCTTTCCCATTTTTATCCGAACATACCCTTAAGCTTGTAAATCATATGTACCATTCCCTCATTCCTTTCTCCTACCTCTCAATTTTTTCCACTCAGGCCTCGATTCCTTTGTTTTTCCAGCGGAACTCACTGACTAAATTTTGTGCAGAGAGGTAGAGAGATATACCAGTATGAAATAGCCTAGAGGATACCTCGTGTTCTCAAGCCTTTAGTTGTAGCATGTGTGTGGGAATCATGCTTGCCTGGAAATATGAAAAACAAATATAATCTAACTAGTAATACAACACCTCCTTCCACAGCCACATAACAGCTTTGAAAACCTTATATATATTTTTTTTAAAAAGAAACTAAATAATTGAAAACTAACACCACAACAGATACATACAAACAGATGCATGCATACAAATAATCGAAGGATGAAGGAGAGAAAGGGGGTAATACTTACGAATTGTAGCCCCAAATCCACTTAATCGAAGCCCTAAATCGAAAGCCCAAGCTGGAGAAGGTCTGAAATTGAAAGTAAACAACAATTAGTTGAAGTAGTGAACCAATTGAACTCAAAACAGTGAACAAATTCAAGAAAAAACCATAAATTGAAGAAGCCCAATATGAAGCCTCAAACCGAGGGATATATTCAATTGAGCACCGACTAATTTAGAGAAGATTTACGAGAGAGAGAGAGGTTTACAAGGGAGGGAGGGAGAGAGAGAGAGAGAGAGAGAGAGAGAGAGAGGGGGGGGGGGGAGAGAGAGAATGATAGTAATTTAGACAAGATTTACGAGAGAGGGAGCGCAAGAGAGAGAAAGCCAGAGAATGAGAGTGTGAGGCGGCGAAAGATTATTTTGTTTAAGTGTAAAGATTTCAGACAGGCGGGACAATTGGCCGCTAAAACATTTCAATGCGAACCGCGGTTTTATTTTACACAAAATAATTTCCAGTTTTTACTTTACAATTATTTTTCTGTTTTGTTTTTGTTTTTTATAATATGCATTTTACATTTAATAAATAAATAAATAGAACCTAAAAAATTATAACAATTAAATACCTTGATATTTAAAAAGACCTCATTTGATTGGTAAACTCTTACTTTTTAAACAAATGAAATATAATAAAGGTAAATGTGATTTTTAAATAATTAAACAATTTTTTGGTTAAAAATTTCAAAATTGAGTTTATTAATGATCTAAGGTAACATATCATGTATGTTGCTAACATCTAACACTTTAAAGCTAAGGTAACAACACATTTGTGGCTAAGGTAACACAAAATACAAAATGTTATGTTAGGTCCAAAGTAACATGCTAAGGTAACATATTCTAGCAACATCCCTGAAAAAAATGTAACGATAGCCCATCTATGGCGTAGTGCTTGTTTCGTGTTATCCGATCAGATATCAAAACCATCGCATGTATTGATTAAAGGCAGCGACTCTAAGTGAAATAGATAATGAAGTTAGGATTTCATGTTTATTCTCATCTAAGTAATTCGATTTCTATTCTCACTAGTTAATTTAATTCTTAGTTTAATTTAGATAGTTAAAACCCAAATTTGTTTATTGTCTTAGCAGTGAATTAAAAACAAACATTGTTGCATAGGTACTAAATTGAATTAAAAACCAGATCTCTGTGGGAACGAACTTGACTTATATCTGTATTACTTGTGACCACGTACGCTTGCGTAATTTTGTGTTAACAGCAACTCTTAGAATGGTGGTTCTCTCCAAACTCGGCAACTCGGACATCAACCCTGTGAGTCAACTCGGTCTTAAAGTGAGTCAATAGCTTTTCAGATCGGAGATTGCATTTTTGTGGTTATGGTAAGTCCGTGAGACTTGAGGCCACGGCTCAGGTATGAATTTTTGTGGATAATTTATAGAGGATGGTGATTAGAATTATGATATCTTTGGTGTTGGATTGGCATGAAAATTGTTGGTTATTTTGGCTAATTTACAGAATATGATGATTAAAATTATTGTACTTGTGATCCTTAATGACTGAATATTGCAATTCCTAGAGCTTTACTAGTATTTTTTTGTTCCTGTGATGGACAATCATTTGATAGTCACCATATATGTGTTTAGTCAGAGTTAAGGGCATTGCTTCTGGTTGATCAGTACTATCTTAGCATTTCATGTCTGTGTAGTCATATTCTTCTGCCTGAGTCACTCTATATTAAATTGTTGTGAATTTTCATTCACTGTAAGGATATGTTCAGGTCTAGTTAATCTTAATCGACATTTTGTGGGTCTGTATAAATTGATGAGTTACGGCTTGATATAGATGAATTGATGTTCTGTATTCTGTGATTAAGTGTTTAGAAATGCGATTTTGGTTTTGTCAGAATCGTTAACTTTAAAGGTACTGAATAGGCCTTTTGGTGGTGAAATTAAGTTCTTATTCATGTTAATTAGTTGTAAACGAGTTGTGAGGGTTTTATGTTAATTTTCGTGTAAGTATAGCTATGGTCGGGATCTGGAATTCATTCGCCGGATTCTGCAAAGTCTTTGATCAGATTTTCTTCTTATGATCTGTGTTGCTGCGATAAACTTGTTAATGGTTTCCTTTTTGAACTGTATGTGGTACTGGGGTGTTTGTTATAATCAAATTTATGTTTTAAAATGCCTATAATACATGTGTATTTATGGTAATTTTATTTTTTAGAGGTAGTATTTAATCATGGGTAATGTAAATATCTTAATTAGTGCTTTTAACTTTGTATAATTAGGGTACCACTAATTTAGCTTTTGGTTTAAAGTTTTTAAATATCCCTGGTTTTGTGTGACTTTAATTGATTATTGTTTGTCTAATTCAATTTATGTGATTAAATTGTCTATAGTACATGCATTTGTGGTTATTTAATTTTTAGAGGTAGTATTTAATCATGAATGGCAAAATTTTTGTAATATTGTTTTTCATTAAATGTCATTTATGCGTTTGAATGTCACTCAAAAAGTCTATGCATTATGTTTAATGCATAATTGTTGCTGCTTATTTGGTTCCCTAATTATATGATAATTGATTAATTGATTTTCTTTTTAATGTTAATTGATGTTTGTATTTTTTAGATTACTATTGGATTATTAAATCATTTTCATATTTATGAATGTAGTTATTTCTTTGGCTACATGTTTTAAATGATCATTTTATGGGTTTTAATTGATAATATTTATTTTTCGGTTTTAGTTTATATATGAAAACCGGTTCTTTTAATCAATATGGTTAAATTGGGTTTTCTATTTTGTTCCATTTTATATGGATGTTCTGTGCAAATTACGAGTTTGCCTTTTGTTGGTTTGTTATCGGTCGTCCGTTTTGACGAATAATTTTATCGGTCGTCCGTTTGATGAATTTTTATATTTTATATTTTATATATTATCTTTTTAATATATCGTAGTATTTAATTTTATTTTATATTTTGCTGGATTTTGAATTTATTTTATCTTATTTATAAATTTTGTTTTCGAAAAAGTATTAAAATTTATTCAATTGTAGTTATTTTATTATTTGCTTCTAATGTAATAATAACGCCTTTTTACTTAATTAAAATTATTACTTTATTTTTTTAATAGAGTTTTAACAAAAGGGATCCCTTTTGGTTAGATTATATATTTTTTTATTTTTTCTAATAATATCTTATCACCGTATATAGGTTTTATTATCAAATAATATAATATTATTTATTTTTTGTTTTATCTCAAACTTAAGTCGTTGTTTTAACTTAGTTTTTTTGTATTTGTATCTGGTTTGGGTCACAGATTTACTTGGATGGGAAAAAGATGGAAAAGAAGATATTTGAAGTCGGGAATGAGATTGCTATTAGCAAAAGAATCAAGAAGCCTTTTGTTTAGTTAGGCATGATGTAAAATGATGTACTTTTATTTTATTTGGGCACTCTTTTTTCCCGCTTGAGTTTTTTTCCCAAAAGGTTTTGCTCATGGGATTTTTTAACGAGACCTAGTTTGGTGGATATAAAGGTTTTATTATCTAAACTTCCGGGGAAATCTCTTTCCTATGGATCTTGCGATTCATGGATTGGCTAAGCATACCTTTCGGTTAGATTATAAGCTTTTATTACTCCCTCTGTCCCTCCCATTTCTTTACATTTCTTTTTCACTGCTCGACACGCATTTTAAGGCTCCTAAAAAGTATAGTTCCATAACTTATTTTTTAAATTTTCTTTTTTTGTATAAAAATAGAACAATTCTATTTTTATGCAAAAAAAGAAAATTTAAAAAATAAGTTATGAAACTATCCGCAAATTGCACCTTAAAATCCGTGCCAGAATTACGTCCCCCAAGGTAAAGAACCAAGGGGGACAGAGGGAGTATCATTTTGAGATGTTTTTATCTAATTTTATATCAATAAAATGATTTATCATTTTAGCAACAAAAAAAAAAGTGAAGAAATATTTTAATATATATTACATATGAGCTATGTTATAGAAATCGCCCGATTTCTGAAAAATCGCTGATAAATCGGCCAAAAATCGGTCAAAATTTTGGAGCCGATTCGCCCGATTTTGCAAAAATCGTCGATAAATCACCGATTTTTCAACCGAATCACCCGATAAATCGTAAATCGATACCTAAACCGAATAATTCCGATTTCCGAAATCTGCAACACTGCATATTAGTTAACAACCTAGGGGTCATGGTCACCCTTAATCCCTGTGGAACCTCGGCCCGGCAAAAAATTATGCCTTCCGTTGTCATCAAAGAATACTAGGAATTAATTGTAGATAATCTAGAATCAAGAATTTTCAAGAATGTAAACAATTTTTCAATCCTGTTTTTGAATAGATACATTATTATCCTAAAGTCTTGGCTTAACTAATTTGACAGGGTTAATACAACTACGAAATTCACTACTCCAGAAATGTATGTATTTTACGATTACTACTCTGTCCTTTCTATACAAATAAGGAAATGTTGTTATTTGATTTTAATTACTTCCTCCGTCCCAAAATATATGTCCCTTTTGAAAAATGAATTTGTCTCATTTTATATGTTTCTTTTCTTTTTCCAATACAAATTTAAGGTGTTTTTCCAAAATTATCCCAATATTTATTGTATCTAAAATTTGACTTTTTTCAAACTTAACACTATTCTCATTTTTCAATGTATTAATTAAGGATATTAGTTGGAAAATATTATTCAACTAACCTTAATTAACCATTACCTTAATATGTGTATTTTTTAGAAAAAGGGACATTTATTTTGGAACGGAGGGAGTAATTGTTTGGGTCATCATAATATCAAATCAATAATTGATTTTCTAATGTACTCCCTCCGTCCCTCTTTAGTTGGTATATTTGCAAAAAACACACATATTAAGAAAGAATTAATTATGTAATTTGTTTCCATGTTTGCCCTTAATCTTAACATTAAATGATGACTTGTAAGTATGTGCATTAAATATAAAGTCAAACATTGGTATTAGAAATAAGGGGTAGATATGGAAAAATTGGTAAAAATATGTATTGGAACAAGGAATGTGACAACTATTTAGGGACAATTTTTTTTTGCAAATGTGCCGATTAAAAGGGGATGGAGGGAGTACTGTATATGAGATACCGTAATGAATCAACTCATTGATTGTTATATAATGTATCAGAAATTGAGGGACATGGATTTATATGTGTGACCAACCAGCAACACTACGCTGACATATTGAATGACCTACAACATTCTGATCGATATTATAGTACTCCCTCTTCTCAAAAAATTCTTTCCATTTTAAAAAACGTTTGCCAACGTACACTTTTGATCGTTAATATGTTCAATTTCGTATTAGTATTAAATATAAAAACTTCACTGTATTAAAGTACTTATAAATACGAATCCAATAAGATCACTCATGATTATATTTGGTCTTATAGATTATATGTAAATTAGTAATTTATCTCATGTTATGAACAGTACCGACATTGGAAAGAGGAAGATCATAATGAGACGGAGGGAGTAGAAAATAAACTTAAGTCGACCAAGCTAATGGGGTTAACTTGAGACCAAGTAAGATAAACTTTTACCGACCCGGCCCATTACGTTGCTGTACCAGATGCGGAGAGGGAGAGAGAGCTTAACAACTAGCTAGCTGGCAAGACAGAAAGTTACTAGTACAACTACAATGGTCAACACGTCAACAGAAAGTTAGTACTGGTACAAGTAGTACTAAACTAAACAGTGTGTGCGACTGTGTGTTGTAAAAGGTCAAAAGTTAAGTAGGTGTCCTAAATGTCTACAGATAATCGCATTGACCCCTAAACTGCCGCTATCCATATTCTTATTCTATACGTGTACTCCTTTTAATTGGGGTATTGGCCATATATATCAAAACTAGTCCGCGCTTCACGGCGGCGTTATAATATTTTTTTAAAAAAATTAAAACATTTATTATAATATTAATATTAAATTTTAATAATTAAATATTTTTTTCTAATTAATCGCTTTCTTATTAAACACGATTCTTTCGATTGAGCCGTTCTCTCGTTAAAATCGAAATCTCAACTTTAACATATATTATAAAGACTAATATAATATTTTTTATCCATAAAATCGAACAATAAAATAAAAATAATTATGACATCAATATGAAATTCTAATAGCTAATACAATCTTTTTTAGTGAGCCGTCTTCCCGTTAAATACATTTTGAGTCGCTCTTATTTGGAACCGAAATTCTAACTAATTATATAAAGAAAGTAAATTCCAATTTTTATATTCTTTAAATTTTCTAATATTTATAGAGTTTTAAAAATGAAAATATATCTTATATTTTCTGTATATTATAGATATTCATGTACTTATTTACAACTTCCGCATGGGAATGTCTTTCTGTTATGTTAACATATAAAAAAAAATTAAATTCGAAGACTTTTCGTTACAGGAATAATATTAAATTTACGGATATATTTTTCTAATGCAAGTATAATTAACTTGTATAAAAAAGATAAAATAAATGATTTCTAGGAAAAAAGATATATAGTTTTAAAAATCGTGTAAGACGTCTTCACCGTCCTCGTATTCTACTTCTAATAAAACATTTTATTTTATGTATTTATTATATATTCAAACATCTTTATACGGTCTTCTGTAATGAATCGCTTTTTCGTTAAACATGGTTATTACTTATTACTATTTATCCACTGCCTCGTTAAGACCAAAAACCTAACTTTTACATATATCACTTGTATGATAATGTTTATCCATAAAAATCATATCCTAAAAATAAAATAAAATTTATAACATCAAAATGATATTTTAGTAGCTAATACAATCTTTTATAGTGAGTCGTCTTCCCGTTAAACACGTTTCGAGCCGCTCTCGTTTGGGTCGAAATTCCAAATTCATTACATATTGTTAATGATACTTATCTTACACAACAACTTTTTTCCTTAAAATTAAAACCTAAAAAATAGAATGAATTCCAATTTATACTTTATCTAGACTTTCTAAAATTTATGGAGTTTTAGAAAATGAAAACACATATTTTTTTTTCTTTTTATATTATAGATACTCCTATTTTTATTTAGGATTCCTGCATGATAATGTTCTTTTATAATGTTAACACATCAATTCTTTTCTTTTAAATACGATGACATTTTTTTATGATAATAGTATTGGATTTATGAATAAATTTTCATAATAGAAGTATAATTAACTTATATAAAAATATATAATTTAAGAAGATCGTACTTTCTATAAAATATTTAGTTATATGGATGCTCTGTATATTCAAACACCTATTCTACTTCTAATAGAACTTTTATTTATATGTTTTTCTATCAATTCGAACTTTTATTCTCTATAAATTCGAACTCTTATTCTATTTTCAATAGAACTTTTAATCTAATGATTTATAAATATTTATTCTATTTCCAATAGAAACTTTTATTTATATTGTTTTTCTATAAATTTGAACTCTTATCTCTATAAATGTGAACTCCTATTCTACTTTCAATAGAACTTTTAAGCATATGCTTTAAAAATACTTATTCTACTTCCGATAGAACTTCTAATCATATTTCTTCCTATAAATTTGAACTCTTCTCCTCTATAAATTCGAACACCTATTCAACTTCTAATATTTTAAATGATATTTTTATATTTATTTATATATATATAAGTGTTTAAAATTCTAGAAAATTAGGAAAATAGATTGAGACGATCTTATAGCGCCACATAAGCTCCCGCGTATCCTCCTTTATATATTGATATATATATATATATTGATATATTTTTTCTATAAATTCGAACTCTTATTCTCTATAAATTTGAATTCCTATTCTACTTCCAATAGAACTTTTAATCATATGCTTTATAAATAATAATTATTCTACTTCCAATAGAAACTTTTATTTATATGTTTTTTCTATAAATTTAAACTCTTATTCTCTATAAATTCGGACTCCTTTTCTACTTTCAATAGAACTTTTAATCATATGGTTTATAAATACTTATTCTATTTCCAATAGAACTTCTAATCATATATATTCCTATTGTTGTGGAATAAAAACTAGGTTGTTAAATTGCGGCTAGGATTTGTATGTAATTAATACTAGGGTTCGTGAGCTTCGTGCTTTAATGGCTGCTCTCGTGTTCGTGGCTGAAACTGCCTTCACAAGATGCCTACGTACCTTGATGAATATCAAGAATCAAGCCAAAAACGTAGTTCTGAGAATGAGGGGTCAGGCCCTTATAAAGGCTGAGAAGCCCTAGGATCGTAGTAGAATTAGGTGACTTGGTGGTCAAGTCACCGCCTTGAGGAAGGTTCTAGACTCCTTCCTTGTAGGAATCAGTTTCCTTGTTGAAATAGGTGCCTTGGAGGCTAAGTCAAGCAAGAGTAATATCCCTATTTGACTCTTACTGCTGAGCTGGTTATTACCTATAATTTTAATTACGAAATTAATATCATAAATAGGGTTTGGGCCCAACTGGTGGGCCCCACGCTTTGACCATATTGGGTCTAATTAATGCCACATTAAATGTGTCTTTAGGGCTTATTTTTAACCCATATCATTTGCCCCCCAACTTCTAGGAAAACTGATCAGGTTTTCCTTGAAGTTTTAACGGCCTTATTCGAGACTCGGGTCTGGGTTTATTGCTCATATGCAAGCATTTTCAACAACATTGTCCTAATGTAAAGCGTGGAGCGACCGACGCATTTACAACGACCATAAATGACACTAAACGGTGCTAATAGGCCTTAAACGACGTTTAAACGGTGTTAAACGACGTTAACTGGCATAAAACGGCACTAAACGGCGCTAATCAGCCTTAAACGACGTTTAAACGGTGTTAAACGACATTAACTGGCATAAAACGGCACTAAACGGTGCTAAATGGCGCTAATCATCCTTAAACGACATTTAAACGATGTTAAACGACGTTAACTGGCATAAAACGGCGCTAAACGATGCTAAATGGCGCTAATCAGCCTTAAACGACGTTTAAACGGTGTTAAACGACGTTAACTGGCATAAAACAGCACTAAACGGTGCTAAACGATGCTAAACGGCGCTAATTAGCCTTAAACGACGTTTAAACGGTGTTAAACGATGTTAACTGGCATAAAACGGCACTAAACGGCGCTAAACAGCGCTATTCAGCCTTAAACGACGTTTAAACAGTATTAAACGACGTTAACTGGCGTAAAACGGCACTAAACGGCGCTAAACGACGCTAAACAACCTTAAACGACGTTTAAACGGTGTTAAACGACGTTAACTGGCATAAAACGGTACTAAACGACGCTAAACGGTGCTAATCAGCCTTAAACGCGTTTAAACGGTGTTAAACGATGTTAACTGGCATAAAACGGCACTAAACGGTGCTAAACGGATTTCAGTTTAAATCCATTTTCATATTCTCCACGGAACTTAGTTAATCAGAAATCTTCATGTTCCTAACGAAAATGGGTTGGCCAGAAATATTCGTGTTCCTGATTGACCCCGGTTGGCAAAAAATACCCATGTTGATGATGAACCCCGGTCGGTCGAAGCCTCCCGGGTGCGCCGGTCGGCTGGCTTCCGGTCGGCCGTTCTTCAACTTCCTCGTTGAACACGATGTTTTCATGAACATGAGTTTTCGTGTTCGTGACGACCATGAGTTTTCCTGTTCTTGATGAACATGAGTCTTCGTGTTCGTGACGACCATGAGTTTTCGTGTTCTTGATGATCATGAGTCTTCGTGTTCGTGACGACCATGAGTTTTCGTGTTCGTGACGACCATGAGTTTTCATGTTCGTAATGACCATGAGTTTCCATGTTCTTGATGAACATGAGTATGGAAAATCAGCAATATGGTCATTCATAACTTTTGTTTAAGACTTCCCCTCATTTCTTGATTAGCGCTGCTAATCCTATACTTTGCGCTAACCTCTCGATTAGGCTTCCTTAATCACAATCAGCTTCCATCCTGAATACCAACCTTTCATCAATGTCAGCACTTGAACATCACTTCAACCTTTGGATCTTGATTGGAGGTCCATGACCCCCTCGAGTTTGGCCTTCATAGCTAATCTTGACCTTCATGGCTAATATCTCATATTTTTCATCCTAAGTTTTGAGGCCGACTTTTGACATCAAAACGGTGTCGGGGCCTTCAACATCGAAACGAAGGCCTAAGATTCAGTGGCTAATTCTTGAACTTGTTTTTGAATCTCTTGATCCAAGGTTGGCTCTAGTAGCTTCGTTGGCCTTCAATGGCTTCAGCTTAGTTTTCATGTTCGGAACGACGTCGGGACCTTCAACATCGAAACGATGTCGGGACCTTCGACATCGAAACGAAGATTGGTCGGCTGAAGCCTATTCGGCAGTGAACGGTGCTAAACGGTGCTGAACGATGCTAAACGAGGTTCAACATCGACACGATCCCGGGAACGATTTCAACATCGACACGACCCTGGGACCGACTTCGTGACGACCTTGGCTCCACCAGGACCTTGGCTTTCATCTTGAATATCAGCCTCCAACTTTAATACCAGAACATCAACGTCAATACTCGAACGTTAAATGGCACTAAACGGCGCTAACCGGTGCTAAAACCATCTTTTGGTTCAACTCAATTTCCATATTCTTCACGTTCTTGACAGAACCCGATCAATCAGAAATCTTCATGTTCCTGACGAAAAAGGGTTGGCCAGAAATATTCATGTTCCTGATCGATCCCGGTCGGCCAAAAAATGTTCGTACCCATGATCGGTCCCGGTCGGCCGAAGCCTCCCGGGAGCACCGGTCGGCTAGCAACCGGTTGGCCAGCCACCGATCGGCTGAAGCCCCTCGGGGTGCCCCGGTCGGCTGGCTCCCGGTCGGCCGGTTTTGAATTTTATTTATTTATTTATTTATTTTATTTTTTTTCCCTCTTGGCTTCAATACTTCAACTTCCCTCTTGAACAACGATGTTTCATGCTTTTGAGGAACATGAGTATTCGTGTTCTTGATGAACATGAGTTTTCGTGTTCGTGATGAACATGAGTTTTCATCTTCGTGATGAACATGAGTTTTCCTGTTCGTGATGAACATGAGTTTTCATCTTCGTGATGAACATGAGTTTTCATCTTCGTGATGAACATGAGTATGGAGAATCAGCAATATGGTCATTCATAACTTTTGCTTCAGATTTCCCCTCATTTCCTGATTAGCACTGCTAACCCTGTACTTTATGTTAACTTCTTCCAATGCCTCTTTTGCCTCTTGGGGCCTCAAACACTTCAAGTATGAGATAACAAACGACCTCTTGTAAAGGATGCCTTCGATCAAGGCATATCTCAATGCTCTCACTGACAGCTTTCGTGCCTCCAAGGCATTGTCAGGGAGCCATCCGGTTTCAAGATGAACTTCAATAGGATCTAACCAACAGCTTCCAACATCGATCGGTGCTACCAACTTAGAGTTGATGGTCGGGGCCTTCAAGACCTGGAAGTAGACACTCCTTGCGTAAGCGAACTTAGACAGGGCATCAGCCTTAACGTTCTCTTCTCTCGAAATGTGCTCTACGTAGCACTCATCAAACTGAGTCATGACGGCTTTCACAACTCTTAAATACTGCCATAGTTTCATCCTTGGCCTCAAATTCACCATTCACTTGCGATATTACCAATCGTGAATCTCCACAAATTTTGAGATTCTTGACCCTCATAATTCTGGCCAAGACCAACCCAGTTACCAAGGCTTCATACTCGGCTTCGTTATTGGTTATCAGAAAATCCAACTTCAAAGCATACTCACCTGTGAACCCATCGGGGATTTGTAAGACTAGACCTGCACCACTAGATTTTATTTTTGATGCTCCATCAAAATAGAGCACCCAATATTCCTTCAGATCAGGTACAAGTTTTTTACTTCCAGGGGTGTTACCATATCCTGCCCCCCGACTTCTTGGTTGCTGATGGTACATTCAACCACGAAGTCGGTCAATGCCTGAGCCTTAATAGCTGTTCGAGGCTTATATGTGATGTCAAACTCTCTAAGTTCAATTGCCCATTTAATCAACCTACCACTAGCTTTTGGGCGATGCAATATACTTCTCAACGGCTGGTCCGTCAGGAATTCAATCTTGTGTGCCTGAAAGTACGGTCGTAACTTTCTCGAGGCTGTGATCAATGCCAGAGCAAACTTCTCGATTGGAGAGTAGTTCAACTCCGCCCCATGTAACACCTTGCTTACATAGTAGATGGGTTTCTGAACCTTTTTCTTTTCTCGAATGAGGACAACACTCAATGCTTGCTCAGATACCGCCAAGTATAAATAGAGAGTCTCTCCGGGACTAGGCTTGGCCAACAACGGGGCTTCAACCACGTACTTCTTCAGCTGTTCGAAGGCCTCTTGGCTCTCAGGAGTCCACTCAAAATTTTTCACCTTTTTCAATGCTTGAAAGAAAGGCAAACACTTGTCACCAGACTTGGAAATGAATCTCCCTAGGGCTGCAACTCGGTCAGTTAGCTTCTGTACATCTCGTATAGAGCGGGTGGTTCCATGTCTAAAATTGCTTTTATCTTATCAGGGTTGGCCTTTATGCCTCTCTTCGAAACCATCAATCCCAAAAATTTTCCTGATCCAACTCCAAAATCACACTTGGCTGGATTCAACATCATCTTATGGTGCCTCAGCACTTCGAATGCCTCCCTGAGGTGCTTAATGTGATCTACCTTGCACAGGTTCTTGACTAACATGTCATCAACATAGACCTCCATGGTTTTCCCAATCAGATGGGCGAATATCTTATTCACCAGTCGTTGGTCTTCATCCTTAAGACATATAAAAGAGTAGCTAGTCCTTAACATCCTCGACCTTGCATGGCTTTGATTGTTGCGTGTGGCTTTTATCTGCTCGTCTTTTAACCTGGGTCCTTCACGGACTTAAACTCTTATTTGGTCGTGCTGTAACCTAACTCTTGACCCTTCGGGGTCTTTATTTATGCATTTGCTTGTTCTCCATTCGTGTATTCTTTTATTTTCGGTACTTGGTCATCCTTAACTTGCACTCATCAGGTGCTTGGTACATAAATAAAATCACACAATAAATGAATAGAAAACAAACTTGCATTAATAACTTGAAATGGGTTCAACCCTTACATAAAGTACTACCGTCCTACTCGGAGCATCATGCTCTTCAATGGTTTCAATGAACCTTATTTCTACTTCTCCTAGATAAATATGAAGCTAAGTTCTACTAGGATAACTTGAGCCCATCGGGGCTTTGCAAGACTAGGCCAGCACCATATTTTGTTTTTGATGCTCCATCAAAATAGATCACCCACCACTCTTCTGGTCTCCTCCTTATTATTCTGAGGTTCACTTCCTGCTTGGGGTATTACCTCCTACCCCCCGACTTCTTGGTTACCAATGGTACATTCAACCATGAAGTCAGTTAACGCCTTAGCCTCAATGGCTATCCGAGGCTTCTGTATGGTGTCCTCTAACGGCCTTTCTTGACGTTTCTTACTACTGCGGACATCCATGTCCTCAATCGGAAGGACCTGCCCCCCGACTCCATCAGGCCTTAACGAGGCTACATAACAGCTTCGTGCCATCTTTTGATCACCTTTATGTTCTCCAACACCATTCCTGGTCGGGAACTTGATCTTCATATGATAAGTTGAGGCGACAGCCTTGAATACATGAAGTCCAGTCCTTCCAAGGATAGCATTGTACGTTGAAACCGCCTTGATTACCAGGAAGTTCAACATCTGAGTGGCCTCCTTGGGCTCCTGTCCAACAGTTACAGGCAACTGAATAGTCCCTTCAACTTTGGATTCTACTCCATTAAATCCGTATGTAGGCATGTTATTGGGGGTCAACTGAGAATCACTGTACCCCATCTTCACAAATGCATCATGAAATAGAATGTCAACGGAAGCTCCATTGTCTATCAAGACTCGCTTCACCTTTGAGTTTCCAATCACAGAAGTTATGACCAACGGGTCGTCATGGGGGAACTTCACCCCTTCCAAGTCTGAGTCATCAAAACCAACCACTACTTCAATTTTTGTACACTTCGGGGCATCTTCCTCGATGTGCATCACTTCTCTAGCATAAGCCTTCCGAGAATTCCTTGTTGTGTCGGCCGCAGTCGGGCCTCCTGAGATCATATTGATTACTAGCCCTCGGGGCTGTGGGTTACGATCTTGATCGTCATCCCTCTTATCATACTCTCTTCTCTGATTACCACGGTCGTCACCCTTAGTGAAGTGGCTCATTTTCCCTCTACGAATCAAAAACTCGATCTCATCTTTGAGTTGCTTGCAATCATCAGTGTCATGCCCCACATCTCTGTGGAATCTACAATACTGATTCTTGTTTCTCTTTGCGGGATCACCCCTGAGTGGCTTCGGCCATCATAAATCCTTATCCTTCTCAATTTCTAACAAGATTTGACTCCTAGGTGCATTCAATCTTGCATCGTCAGAAAACCTCGGTCCCAAATTCTTCTTTGGTGTTGACTCAGAGTCTTTGCTAGTACGGGGATACTTGTCCCTAGCATCATATTCCTGGTCTTGCTTTCACTTTTTGGAGTCGTTGTTACCTTTGCCATTACCTCTCGTGGCTTCTTTCTTCATGTTATCCTCAGCCTTGATATACTTATCAGCCCTTCGTTGGAGTTCGGCCATGTTTTCAGGAGGATGCTTTGCCAATGACCTTTTAAAGAATTCATCAGTGGTTCCGTGTTCAAGGGCTACCATGGCCACCTTGTTTTCCAAATCAGTGATGTTCAATGTCTCCTTAGTGAACCTCTTGAGGTAGTCTCTCAAATTTTCATTCTTCCCTTGCACCACGTACATGAGAGATGCAGAGCTTTTTTCATGAACTCTCCCGCTAATGAACTGGCTAACAAACGCGGCGCTTATCTCCTTAAAAGAGCCAATTGAATTCGCTGGTAGGTGGCTGTACCATCTTTGAGCCATGCCTGACAAGGTTTGAGGGAACGCCCTACACTTTAAGGCATCACTTGCAGGCTGCTGCAGCAGTGCGTTCGAAAATGTCTTGACATGATTTGCGGGATCACCCGTTCCATCATAAGCCTTGATTGTCGGCATCTTAAACTTCCGAGAGATGTGAGCATTCATCACCTCCTCGGTAAACGGGGGGTGTGGGATCATCAGGATCCCCAAGTGGCATCAGATCCCTGGGGTTGCTCTTTGGGGTTTTCACCCTTGTTGTTCTTCTAGTTGGGGCGTCAGCCCTTCTCTGCCTTCTTGAAGACCTCTCTAAGTCTATAATGGGAATTGGTCCTGAGGTTGGAGGAGGTTGAGTTTGATTCAACCTAGCTTGTTCTCTTTCTATATCTTCCTTTATCCTTAAAATCTCGGCCTCATGAGCCTTGATTCTCTCAGCAGCTGTCAAAGGGGGTCCATCATGGATATTTTGTGTTCTCCTTCTTGGCTCTCTGCTAGCACGTCGCCTCTTTGGGGCTTCATCTCGATCATCATCATCAGATGACGAGTCATCAGTATAGGGACCTGAGTAGTCGTAATACTCTCGATCTCGAATCTGCAAGGCATGGCCACTGGGTCCAGGACCTTAAATGGTTGAAGGGTAATTAGGTAGACCATACATCATATGGATCTGTACCCCCGGTGGTAACGGGCGATTGGGATCAACCAAAGGAGAAACAAGCGTCTGGAGAGAGCTGGTTTCTTGACCTGGATGGATGACCATAGGTAACGTTCTCTCAGCATGGGGATTCGTCCCTGGGGGTTGAGAAGCTAGAGGCTGAGTGACTATTCCAGTCGTTGGGGGCACCGGATCCGTAGTGGGCGGAGCATAGCTGAGAGGCAGGGGCTCGGTAGTTGCTGGTGTCCTTCGTGTTTGAACCATGGTTGATGTAATAACCTGAATTTTTAGAAAAATAATTTTAAGAATATTAATGTTTTCCTAAAATGAGGAGGAAATTTTTATTTTATTTTATTGTTCATTATTCCAGTTCAAGGAATTTCAAAAGTGAATTATTTAATTATTGTCTGGTTTGGTGTAATTATGAACTATATTATGTGATTATTGTTGGAAGGTGGAATGTATGTGAAGTTTTGTTTATGTGTTTATATGATGATTTGTGTGAGTTGTGAAGGCTGATGTATTTTATTTATATTTTTGAGGATTTAAATATATTTAAATCATGCATTTTAATCCTCTGTTAATTTTATAAAATTATCGGAGGAATTAAAAATCATGAAATCTCTTGAAATATTATCTTTATATATTTATTGAGTTTTAAAATTATTGGGAGAATTAATTTGGGTGTTTTGGTATTTTAAAATGATTTTAAGAGTTATGTTGCAATTAAAGGATCAAAACTTGCAAAATTCATATTTAATTCATTTTTTATCCTAAAAATATTTGAAAAATATGTGGGTGTTCGTAATTTTATGTTCTTTAATTTAAAAATGAAAAGTTTAATTTTCTAAAATTTTATTTAATTTCGATTTATAAAGCTGTTTATTAGTTTTAAAAGTGAAGATGTAGTGTTTTAATTGGGCCCAGGATAAATGGAGTAGTAATATAATTAGACTTGGGCCTAAGCCCATTAGTTGAAAAACGCAGCAGTTGAGAGAAAAGTCGGGGAGAGAGATCAGATTGGGGGAAGAGAGAAATTAGGGTTTGAGAGAAATTAAATTGGGGGTTTGATTATAGATATATATGTGTGTGTAATTCCCGTGTATGTGTGTGTATTCGCGTGTGTATGGTGTATATGTGCATGAGTGTGTGCAGCACGGGGTGTGGTGAAAGACCACCGTGGCCAGCGGTGGTGGCGAGTCTGATAGGTGGTGGTCGCGGGGTGGCGACGCAACGTGAGATCGGCGTGGAGGAGGTGGAGGACGAGGAAGAAGGCGTGGGTTGGTGGTGTGATGTTGAGTGTGAGGGTGCTGGTGTATATATATGCATATGAAGTGTGTGTATATGTGCGTGTATATGTGTGTGCAAGAGGAAAGGGAGACTCCGGTGGCTTGATTTTCGGGTCGTAATCGAAATGGTATAATTTCGTATTTTTAATTATTTAATTTTCGTGTTAAATTTAGTTGTGTAATTGCGAGTATTGTTTGATTATTGTAATTATAATTAGATTTAAATGGTGAGATTAATTTGTTAATTTCCGAGAATTAATTCGGAGAGTTTATTTGTTAATTATAATTGATGGTATAAAGTACGAGATGATTGTATTAATTTTTGGTGATTTAATTCGAAAGAGGATAATTGTTAATTGCTAATTGTTAATTATTAATTGGTAATTGCTAAGTGTTAAGTGCTAGTTGAAATGGTTGGAATTATATTGTGGTTTTGTTAATATTTGGGTTTAATGATTATTGGTGGTTAATGGTGATGTTAGTATTACGTGTGGAGTTTATGTGAGTTGGCTAAACTGTAAATGCTATGTGCTAAATGTTATAAATCGAGTCATAGTATTCGTTGAATATATAATTGTCAACTGCTTGGTGTTGATTTGTAAGTGGTTGGTTAATAGTCAGTTATTAGTAACAAGTACTTGGTGGTGAAGTATATGTGGTTAAATGGTGATTGGTCGTGTATATGGGTTAAGTATGGTAAGTAAATTATATATGTTGGTTGGATAGTTTTCAAATGTGATATTTAGTAAAGGATAAACCTTTAGTTTACTTTCCTTATGTGTTTATGTGGTTATGTGTTATATGTTTATCTGCGAGGAGTTGTAATAAGATCACGAGTCTTAAATGTCAATATTTAAGTACTTGTGTAATTCTCTTCAACTAGTTCCTCGGGCTTACGAATATCCATGATTAGCTATCACGAGTATAATTAATATACTTGAGTGAAGTGATCATCGATATAGCGTAAGTAATAGTTAGTGCTAGGGGTTGTTCCCTAGGGCTTACGAACATCAATGATTGGTTGTCACGTGTATCATTAAAATGCGTGAGAAATACGATCATTGGTGTAGCGTAAGTAGTAGTGTTAATTATTATGTGCTAGGTGCCGCATGTCTGGGCTGGTACTTTTCTTACTTGTTTACTTTTATGTTGCTGCAAGTTGAGGCAGCTTTATTTTTGGTAAAAACAGGGTTGAATTGTGTTTGAGGGGCTGTGCCCATAGTCCGATAAACGAATACCTCATGCCAAAATTTTCTAAAAATCCCCTGCATTTTAATTTATTTAACTTATTTGATTTCAATGTATGATTTGGGTGTTAACTGTTTATGTGTCTATGTGCTAAGTGATTTATTTCGAGGATTTATGTGCTAAGTGATTTATTTCGAGGATTTATGTGTTAATTCAAGGATTTATGTGTTTCGAGGATTAAATACGTTTTGAGGATTATTTATAAACTTAGTTTTGTCATAGAATGACACTAGTATTATAATTGTATATGTTAAGTGAAGTTGACTAAATGGGTTGTGTGCATTGCGTGGTATTAGAGTAATCAACCATAGGGAGGACACCGATAGTTTGACTTTATGTGACTTAGTGGTAATTTCGAGTGGTGTCTACTCGAGATACGAGGGGGGACTGACACGTACTCGTAACAATTACAGTACCATTAGGGCGTGATCGAGTGGAGCAACGTGTATCAAAAAGGAAGGATCGAGGCGTCGTGTAAAGTTCATGGAACTGCTTGGGCGAAACACCAAGGATTTATTCGCGGTGTTCCGTTTGGTGCTAAGGACCAGAGGCAAGTTTATTTATACATACTCTATCGTTCAGAGTATATTTATTTTGAAATATATGAAATGTGTGGAATAAGACTTCAGTCCATATTTGCAAGATTTCTTTTATCTTTATCTTGATAAATTGTTTACTTTTAAGTAAAATGGTTTGACTGGAAATATATGTGATATGGAGAGAGTGATATAGTATAAAGAGTAAAGTGATATGGGAAGGAATAGTATCAGTTGTTATTTATGGTTATTTTAATGATATTATGATATCAGTTATCTAAAGTTATTTTATAATATTGCAATTATGTGTAAATTAGGGATATTTGAGTTCTAAACTGTTTCAGACGTTATTAATAAATATTTTGTTATGTAAGGTGACAAGGGCTGATATTTACAGATTTTCTTAAAAGGGATTTCCATGTAAAGTATTTTAGTTGATGTAATTTAAAGGTATTGATATATGAATGGAAAATGGAAGGGGTATCTTGAAATGCATATTTTCGAAAACCCGGACAAAGTTTTTAGAAAGAATTTCGCAATAATTAACCTAATGGCAACATCACCAATAAACTCGTGTTTATTTAATTATTAGATACCTCTTGAAGCATCTACTAATTAAATAAACCTTACTCGTCTAATTAAATTTATTTAATTAGATGAATATTATTATTTTTAAATGTTTTCTTAAAATCGCTTTGTTCCGGAATAATAATAAAGATATTTCGATGGTTATAAATGAGACATTTTTGGTTAAAAATGTCTGGAATGATAATGATAAATGTTATTTTAATGGTTATTTAATTCAATGAATATTAATTACAATATTCATTTAAAAGGGATTATTGAATAGTTATTCTTTAGATATTCTAAGTGTTCTAAGGGTGATTATATATTGTTAAAAGGTTGTTTAAGGAATTTCATAGTGAAATGAATGTATGTCTTGAATTGATATACCTGTATAAATGTTTTCAAATGATTATAATACGGATATGAAAATGGAAAGGTGAAACAGAAATGTGAAATGTGGAAAGGTGAAATGGAAATGGAAATGAAAATGATAAATGTGAATGGAATAATGATTTGACCAAAAAGGGGGATTTCAACAATAAGCGTAAGAGGCTGTGTGGAAGTGGCACAGTCCGGTTCCCAATATTTTATTACGGCACGAAGATGCCAAGGGAGGATGTAGCAGGTAGCCTTCCTCCAGGGTTGATTACCAGGTAGGGATCATCCCTTCTACTAGTAATAAACAGAGAGCGGATACGGTCAGGCGACTGATCATCGTCCTACATATCTGGCGCCAGCAGATATCCCCAAAACTTGAAAGAAAGAATTGATAATGGTTTTCAGAGTTGTGTACTGAAAAAGGAAAATGGTATGAAATGATGGAATTGTTTTACAGTAAGAAGAGAAACTGATTTTATATTACTTTTATAAACAAATGTTGTATAAAAGAAAATGGAAAGATTATATTGAGAGCTTGATTTTAAATGTTATATTACCTTAAGATATTATACTAAGATGATGTATTGATTATTATCTTGTTATAGAAGAGAACTGATATTATATGATTGGAAGAGAAATTGATATTATATTATCAATAAGTAAGTGATTTCATATTGAATAACCAGCAAGTTTATGTTGGTATATTACTGCACAAACAAGATGTGGCTATTGATGGTAATAATCTATTTAATTACCTTGTAACGACATCGTTTATATTATATTGGTATATTGTTCAGTTGATATTAATTTCAAACATTATACTTTCCCTATAGAATTTTGTAGTTATAAATGTTTCAAGAATGATATTAAGTATCAGTTGAATGTGGAAACCCATGCATATGATGGGATATTTTGTTAAACTCTAGTAATAACTTGCTGAGCAATTCTTTCGCTCATACTTGCTTGTTTTCAAATATTAACTTTTCAGTGGAAGGTAGCCGGACGAGATTATTTGCATGGCTTAGATGAAGCGGGCAGTGTGCCTTATGAAGACGATATGACCTAGAAAGTTTATAGCTAGAGTAAGTTATATGTAAGTATATTGATGTGTAATATATATATGTTACTTTGTGCAAAATAGTACTATTTGCTGGTGTACTTCTCAACGAAGTTATACTAGTAGTAAGGAGTTGATTCTTGTTTCTAGCCCTATAACCTAAAAGATGCTTAGTGGTTGGGGTCTCAAATGTTGTAACTTAATTATTAATGACTACAGATGGTTTAATGTGGTTAATCAGGCGATTTGTTATTAAGGATTTCCGCGTGACGACCAAATCCCTGACCCCGGATTTGGGGGCGTTACAGTTGATGTCTTCTTCCCACAGACGGCGCCAAATGTTGTGGAATAAAAACTTGGTTATTAAATTGCGGCTAGGATTTGTATGTAATTAATACTAGGGTTCATGAGCTTCGTGCTTTAATGGCTGCTCTCGTGTTCGTGGCTGAATCTGCCTTCACAAGATGCCTACGTACCTTGATGAATATCAAGAATCAAGCCAAAAACGTAGTTCTGAGAATGAGGGGTCAGGCCCTTATAAAGGCTGAGAAGCCCTAGGATCGTAGTAGAATTAGGTGACTTGGTGGTCAAGTCACCGCCTTGAGGAAGGTTCTAGACTCCTTCCTTGTAGGAATCAGTTTCCTTGTTGAAATAGGTGCCTTGTAGGCTAAGTCAAGCAGGAGTAATATCCCTATTTGACTCTTACTGCTGAGCTGGTTATTACATATAATATTAATTACGAAATTAATATCATAAATAGGGTTTGGGCCCAACTGGTGGGCCCCACGCTTTGACCACATTAGGTCTAATTAATGTCACATTAAATGTGTCTTTAGGGCTAATTTTTAACCCATATCACCTATAAATTCGAACTCTTCTCCTCTATAAATTCGAACACCTATTCTACTTCTAATATGTTAAATGATATTTTTATATTTATAAGTGTTTAAAATTCTAAAATTCTAGAAAAATAGATTGAGACGATCTTAGAGCGCCACCTAAACTCCAGCGTATCCTCCTTTATATATATATATATTGATTTTAAATTAAATTGTCCTAAATATCACAATTTGAAAAGTTGGCCCCAAATATTACTCTAAAACACAATAGCGTCTAGCGTTTTCAATTTTTATACAAAAACGCTACTTCGTGTAGCGTTTCGTACTGTATTTTTTTCTTTTTTTTTATTCAAAAACTAATGTGTTTAGCGTCTTGTGGGGAAGGAATTTTTTTTTTTTTGTTAACGCTAGATAATACTGTGTTTCTGGGGTTGGAAACGCAGGATAAGATTGTGTTTTATGAGGAAACGCTGGATAAGATTATGTCTTGTGAGGCAACGTCACTTCAGGAGGTGTTGTTTGTTTTTTATTTTTTTTTTCTTTTTTCTCCTAAATATATACGGTTCATTCTGAACATTTTTAAAACCCAAAATGAAAATATTGAACCCCAAAAATTAATTGTTGAACCCCTAAATTTAATAAAAATTATATTTTTTAATTCAAAATATTTAATTAAGAAATTAAATGCGGCGGCCTGATTTTTAAACGCTAACGCGTTTAAAAATTAGGATAAGTTAGGATTTAGGGTCTAGGGTTTAGGGTTGTAAACAACCCTAAACCCCAAATCCTAAGTTCGTATATGGTTTATTCGTCGATCTGAATCTTTCTAAAACCCAAAATGGAAACGTTGAACCCCAAGAATTAATTGTTGAACCCCTAAATTTAACTAAAATTTATTTTTTAAATTAAAAAATTTTAATTAAAAAATTGAATCCGGCGGCCTGATTTTTAAACGCGTTAGTTTAATTAAAATTTATTTTTTAAATTAAAAAATTTTAATTAAACAATTGAATCCGGCGGCCTGATTTTTAAACGTTAACGCGTTTAAAAATCAGGATAAGTTAGGGTTTAGGGTTGTAAACAACCCTAAATCCCAAACCCTAAACCCTAAGTTCGTATACGGTTTATTCATCGTTCCGAATATTTCTAAAACCTAAAATAGAAACGTTGAACCCCAAAAGTTAATTGTTGAACCCCTAAATTTAATTAAAATTATATGTTTTAAATTAAAAAAATACAATTTTAATTGAAAATTTGATTATAAGTTTATTTATATTATTTGCAAATATATATTTAGAAAAAAACAAAAAAAACAAAAAAAAATTGAAAAAGTGCTTAATGAATCATCGTTAGGATAAGACAGTGTGGGAAATGCTAACTTAACATTTGTTTCTTGGAACAATAATGCTGATTCAAAATTTGTTTTAGGCTGAAAACGAGAAACGCTTTAGCGTTTTAAATAAAAAAATGAAACGCTACATTATAAACTTGTGTCTTAGAGTGATATTTGGGGCCAATGTTTTGAGTTGTGATATTTGGGGTCATTTTGTGATATTGGGGACCTTTATTCTTTTAATTGTATTCTAGGCTACCTTTAGCGAATAGCATTTAATAATTTTTTAGTTTTAATTCAATATAATATAATACACTCATGTCTACAAATTATACTTATGCTTACTTATTATAAATAATGTCTACGGATTTTTGATATATTTTATTAATAATTGAAAAATATGGTGCGGTAAGATTAGTTTTAAATCGAAAAGGTAACGTGTTTTAATTCGAAAGGAAATATAAATGATAGGAAGATATGATATGATTGATGTTTTTGGGTGTTTATTGATATGTCAAATCTGTAGCCGTTTGGATGCTTACTCAAAAAGGATAGACATATAAGAAAGTAATTTATCCTGTAATCTTATTTGTAGTAACTGAGTTGTATTCATGTTCTATAAGAATACAATCTCACTTCTTTTAGTTGATTAAGTTTTTCATACACACTGAAAGATATATCTCTCTGAGAAAAACGAAGCTGAGAATACTATCATTTGTATTCACAGATTGTAGCAACCTTTATCTAATAATATATTAGATTAAAGTGATATTGTGTCTTGTGTTATTCTTTATCCGCACCTACAAATTTGCACACACAAACACTTATCTGCTACACAGATTCAAGAACAAGAAAAGTTCAGGAATCCATTCACCCCCTCTGTATTCTTTTTTGCTGTATTCAATACTCAATATTTATAAAAGGTAATATCTTCAACTAAAAGTAAATGTGAAAAAGCTAATCTACTAATTGTCATTAATTACATTATGTTATTATTTACTAATTGTCATTAATTACATTATGTTATTATTTATTTTAAATCAAGAAGGTAACGTATTTTAATTCGAAAGAAAATATTAATGATAGAAAGATATGATACGATTTTTAGGTGTTTATAAAAGTTAATATCTTCAACTAAAAGTAAATATTAAAAAGGCAATCGACTAATTACCATTAATTATATTATGTTATTATTTATTTTAGGTGTTATATTTTTCCTGAAAATTATGGTGTGATATTTCGGGTATATATTACTGATTGTAAGATTAATTTAAATTAAAAAGGTAACGTGTTTTAATTCGAAAAGAAATATTAATGATCGAAAGATATGATACGCTTGATGTTTTTAGGTTTTTATAAAAGTTAATATGTTCAACTAAAAGTAAATGTGAAAAGGCAATCGACTAGTTACCATTAATTTTATTATATTAATGTGAAAAAGGCAGTCGACTAATTAACATTAATTTTATTATGTTAATCGACTAATTACCATTAGTTATAACATGTTTTAATTCAAAAGGAAATATTAATGATGGAAAGATATGATACGATTGATATTTTTAGGTGTTTATAAAAGGTAATATCTCGACTAATTACCATTAATTATATTATGTTATTATTTATTTTAGGTATATTTATTTTTCTTCGTAATGAAGGATAAATGAGTAAATTCACGAAATACCAAAAAACAGGTACCAAAACTTTCAATGTTTCGGCTTTTATATAATAGTATAGATAGATTTTATGATTCATCTTTATTTCTATTTTTTGATAAAGATTTGTAAGTTATTTAATATCACTTGTAGAAGTATCATCATAGTGTTAGTTATATTTTTTTAAATTATTATAAAATATTAATATTAATTATCTTAAATTTTGATATGGTGTTAATAATTATCGAATTCTTTATATTTAGCTATACTTTAATAATTTTCTTGTTTGTAAAAGAGTAATGGACTGCATTTATTCTTACTATAGAAAAGGAGTATAAGACTGAATCGGTAATGGGTATGTGTAATATTAATATGAAGGATGGCTTGGTTGAGGGGTATATGGTATCTATAATTCAAATATGGGATCGACCTTTCGAGGCCGAGTGAGTTGGTCGACAAGAATATTGCTCTAGTCATGAGCAGGTTCTTATCACAGACTACAAATGAATACAAATCGTTTAATGCTAAAGATTTATATCAGACTTAAGTGATTTTTGGCACACTTAATAACTTAGTACTACCTAGGAACCCCTTAATCACATTTTAGTTCTCACAAGAGCTATGCATAAACCAAGAAAATGTAAGAAATTGCGCACGTAAGATAAAGTTTACACTACACCTTTTTGGATAAGTTCATTTTGAGTTACATCATATGATTATCACATTATGGATTTCTGGAAATTTTGTAAGTCCATTCTCGTGAGCAGTTATCACAAGTCAATGCTTTATTTGTTTTAAACTGATGCAGTTTGTAAATACTGCAACAGTGGTTCAAACTGATTTGCTGAATTGATTAGATAAAATAACAAAATGATATCATAATTCAAGACTCATTTTCCAATTTTTTCTTTCTAATTTCCGATCTTTAAAAGTAGTTATCATAATTTGCCAATTTGGATGATTTATGTTTTGAAATGTCTCGATATTTACTTGGATGATATAGTATTTTTTGAAAAATTATGTTTTATTTATTTGAATTTGTAATATTTTTATTCAATCAATTTTGAAATCGATACCAAACCGATATAAATTGAATCGATTCCAAATTATCAATTTTTATAATCGAAAACTTTCGATTCCAATTGCAATTTTATTCTAAAATCAAACCAAACTAAAATTTAAAAATAATGATTATATAAAAATATAATTTAATGTTAAATAAAATTTATAACATAATAAAATAAACACCATATCAATAAATTTTATTTACCACATAATTAAATTTTGTTATAATTTTATAAATTTATATTTTCCAATCAATAATATTTTTTTCTAATTTAAACACTATAACTTTTAATTTAAAACATAATCTTGCAATAATTAATACATATCCAAAAATATCACACCATATATTCTAATCACTAACAAAATATAATAGAAATCCGTATACTACGAATAATGACGGTTAGCTTTTTAGTAAAAAATCGGAACCGTTAGATCTAATGATTAAATAAATTATATGCTTAAATTAATTTACTAAAATTTTAAGGTTTGAATTCCATCAACAACATATTTATTTTAAAATTTTATAATATAAGTTTTAAAACATGCATATCTTTAATTAAATTTATATTAAATAATTAAAATTAAAATAAAATATTGTTAATAATGATTTTGTGAAAGTATAATTGTAACATAAAATAAAATTTATTACATATCAAAATAAATTCATGCATCGCACGGGTTATAAACTAGTATTATTAAATAGAAAAAAGAAAAAATAGTTTGTACATCGCTCGGGTTATAAATTAGTATATAATAATTATTATTCATAATTGAAGTCATAATCATATACCATTATAATGATGTGAACCGTAGATCTTAAGATACACAAATGAAGAATTTTGGGTCTAATCATAAAAAATGTATTTGGTTATTAATAGAATTGTATATATTTAATTATAAAAAAGTGTATATAAATAATTTAGATAAATATAAGTAGATTTTTGAATTGAATAGAATTATTCATGTAAAAATTTAAAATTTTCTTTTCTCTTTCATTTTTGAGAAATTTTAGTTGGACTATTGCTATTCAACCGTCACTATTACTTCTGCATATTTCCTTTCTAAGTTGATGTTGGGGGTGTAACCGATACGAGGTTCTCTCGTTCTTTTTTTTTTTTTTTTTGCCATATTTAGAGCAGATTTCAATAATACTTTGAAAAAAATTCAATCGCGACAAACCCCCAATTGATCATGTAACTCGGTTGAAAAACAAACAAACAAACTAAATAATTAGCCATTTTGTTTTCGGATTGCTTAACTAATTGAATACAAATATTCTTAAAATTAAAAATGAAGATAACAGTTTCCCGATCAATCCAACTTGCATCTTCCTTGAAAACAGTAGCTTCACAATTGATCCTCACGTTAACTTCATGGATAGTGCAATGTTTAGAGGACTTAGTTACAAAAACTAAGCTTAGATACCTCATGTTATGAACAAATATTTTTTGTGAGAGGTGAGCACATGCGATTTTCACCACCGTTTCAAACGCACCCCAGCTATCTACTTGCCGAACACCAGCTATAGACCTGCCGAAAGTGGTGTTGAAATAAGATATCCAGATCTCCCAGTACACCGCAAAATTCATTTTCAACACAACCAACACATCGCACAAAGCGAGACACATCGCACAAAGCGAGACAATCAAACACACAACTAATAACTCAAAAATCAAATATCTCCGAAATACACCAATTTTTAATATGAGGTTAGATCAGAGATTTTGAATCCAAAACTGAATTTTATTATAAAATCTGAGCTCTTAACCTTAGTAGATCTGAAAACTAAAGTGAAGAAACTCAAATGGATTTTGCGAGTTTTGTGGAACAAATCTCGATTTTATTGAAAGAAACTTGAAAAAACAAGAGAAGAGGTGTTTGTGTGGATGGAGATGGGAAAAAATAGGATGGGGATGGAGATAGAGAAGGGGATGTTGCGGCTAGGGTTAGGGGAAGAGGGGTCGGCCGACTCTCATTTTCAGGTTCTCTCGTTCTTTTTAATATATGATTTGCTTAACAAAAAAAATTAAATATTATTTCTTAAGCTTCGTGTTAGTTATAAACTAGTTCAAATATGATATTTAAAATTCAAAGTAGAGCCCAAAAAATAAATTGGGCATTTAAATTAGTAAAATAATTATGATTAAATTTATTCATAAAAAATTTAAAAATAAATAAAAATAACACATATTTTGCACAAAATATAAGTTAGCTATCTAATTATGATTGTAACATATGTATATTACTCCATTTTAAGAAAAAATGTCCTCAGTACATGTCTAGCAAAGTTATGTGAGTAAGTAGTACAATTTAATAATAAAATCGTAATTATATTCATAAATCTTGTTTTTACAAAATATCATTCGTACATTATTTATATAATTTGTACAATTATTTAAGAATTTTCGGAAAAATTGTTAGTTACAGAAGCATGCCTGTATACATCTAATAACAAACCTAATTGTTTGTAATGCTTTGCATTACTTACATGACCTCTTAACTGAGGGAACCTCTAGTTGTAAAGTTTTTGTTTGTATTGTACTTGTAGTAGGCATCAAATCCTAGTTGTGTAACTGTACTTATAGAGTCTAGAATAATGCTTGAAAGAAGTTCCAAGGTTCATGCCTCAAGCAAGGAGATAAAGACTGTCAAATAATCACAGTTGGGCTTTGAAGAAATGAAGAATTTGCCTAAGTACCAATTCGAGAAGTATATTTGTCTATTCGAGAAGTCTAGTGATAAGTGGATTTTATATCCACTTGGAACGTTCCATATCGGCTTAAATTGGTGTACTTGGACTCAAGTTTGTGGTATTTTTGATGTGTTTTGCTTAAACGTGCAGGTCTGAAGAAATGTCGATTAGGGGTGAACTTTCCGTTGTTTTTGGAGTTGATTTATGATATGGAATGAAGAATGACGACTTAATATCAACTATCAAGAGGATTTATAAGTCTAGAATTGAAGAACGGGAAGTGGCAAAAGAATCGGAAGAGAAAACGGATGAGAAATGAGCAAATTATGGAAAATTCAGATTTCAGGGTATGTTGCGCAGTCTACACTGTTTTGGCCATATCTGGAGTTCTAGAAGTCCGTTTTGGACGATCTTACTGTCCACGCGAAGCTTGGGAAATTTTCTACAAGAATAAAGCAAAATAAAAATTCTGGGCAGGAGCACCAGCGCAGGGTGCAGGCAGCGCTTGGACCAGCGCAGGCAGCGCCCAAATAGTACCCTGGACAGAAAATAGAGCGCAGGCTGCGCTCCATGCAGCGCAGGCTGCGCTCCATGCAGCGCTGGCAGCGCTTGGCCGGCCTGAATTTGCTGAAAAATGTCAGTTTTGCCCCTATTCGAGTTTTAATTGTATTTTTGGTATCAAAACCTATTTCTAATTGTATTCTAGGATGTTTTTCTTGCTGGGCAAGATATCTAGGCCTATAAAAACACATCTTGGCCTTGTAAAATTATGATCATCGTTTTATTATTGTAAGTTAGTTTCGCAAGAGAGAAAAGTGGAGAAGGATTCAAGCTCGTGACAAGCAACGGATCAAGATCTACTTCATCTTTTGTGTTCTTTTAATATTAATATTATTTCTTCCTTTTATATTTTGTCAATTATCATGTTTTCATCTAATCCCATGGTGACGAAGAGTTTTATTATGAACTAATCGTTGTCGTGGGATCCTAGTGGATTTATCTATGTAGCTTAGTAGTTTGCATGCCTTAAAGATTTATGTGTGGTGAATTCTTGATATCCTTATATGGTTGTGCTTATTGAATTTAGGTGCGTCGTGAACATCTAATATGTTAATCTCTTGATAAACGAGAGTGGATCTTGAGATTTAGAACTTGCCATGCTAGCATACGATAGGTTGATGTTTGAACATCATGATTTGTGGCATGAATAGAGATATTATGCTACCCTATGTGATCTAAGTGGATAACTTGTGCTTCAACCTTTATGTTTTCAAATTCTATAGAGATATAGGGTCTAAACATAATAGGTGCCTACTCATCTTCTATCTCTTTTGTGGATGTATGCGTAGATTGGTACTAGTATACCGAGAGGTAACTTTTACTCTTTTCGTGTTATTCGATCAGATATCAAAACCATCGCATGATTTAATTAAAGGCTGCAACTCTAAGTGAAGTAGATAATGAAACTAGGATTCCATGTTTATTCTCATATAAGTAATTTGATTTTTAATTCTTGTTAATTAGTTAATTCTTAGATTTATAATTTGCATCTTAGTTTAATTTAGATAATCAAATCCAATTTTGTTATTTTTCTTAGCAGTGAATTAAAACCATACATTGTTGCATAGGCATATTTTATGAGTAAAACTTAACCAGATCTCTGTGGAACGAACTTTAATTGTATTACTTGTGACTACGTGCGCTTGCGTGATTATAGCATAATAAGTTTTTGGCGCCGCTACCGGGGATCATCGGTGTTTTATTTTAGTTTATGTGCTTGTCAATAGTGGTCGTTAGCGTTCACTGACTCGGATTCTTACTTAGTTTGTTTGTTTCGTGGTGTTTCAGGTACTTAAGTGTGTATGCGAACATGCTTACAAGCTCGTTTGGAAGAACTGGCGGAAGACGATCTTGTAGAGAATAAGGAAGAGGAATCTGAAACTACAGTAGCAATGGCAGATGCAGCAGCAGCTAAGGCTTTGAAGGAGTATTCTCAGCCGAAACTCAATGACATCCAGTCTAGCATTATTAGGCCAGCTATTGCAGCGAACAATTTTGAGATCAAGTCTGGCACAATTCAGATGGTGCAGAACTCGGTTCAGTTCGGGGGTGCTTCTACGGAGGATGCCAACATGCATGTTCGGGACTTTATCGAAATCTGCGACACTTTCAAATGTAATGGTGTGACGGATGATGCTATCAGGTTGAGGCTTTTCCCATTCTCGCTGAGGGATAAGGCTAAGAGCTGGCTACACTCTTTGCCACCTGGTTCCATTACTACATGGGAAGATCTTGCTCAGAAGTTCCTTAATAAATTCTTCCCTATGGCGAAAACTGCAGCATTAAGGAACCAGTTGACTCAATTCCAACAGCAATCTGGCGAGACCTTGTGTGAGGCTTGGGAACGCTACAAGGAGATGCTACGCAAGTGTCCTCATCATGGCATGCCTGATTGGATGGTTATTAATGGGTTCTACAATGGGTTGGGAGCACAGTCTAGGCCCTTGCTAGATGCAGCATCAGGAGGAGCTCTGTGGGCAAAGAGCTATGATGAAGCTTATGAACTTATAGAGATGATGGCTGCTAATGAATATCAAAATCCAACCCAAAGGCTATCTCAAGGCAAGGCGGCAGGAATTTTGGAAGTAGATACAGCTTCAGCTATTGTAGCTCAGTTGAAGGCTTTGACAATGAAGGTGGATTCTCTTGCTAATTATGGAGTTCAGCAGGTGGCTAGTGTTTGTGAGTTATGTGCGGGCACACATGAGACGAATCAGTGTGCTATCTCTTCTGAATCAGCACAGTTTGTGAGTAATTTCTAGAGACCTGCTGTACCAGTTCCAGCTACTTATCATCCTAATAATTGGAATCATCCCAATTTCAGCTGGAGCAACAATCAAAGTGCACAACAACCTTATCAGCAAGCTAGGCAATTCAATCAAGGCTATCAACAGCCTTATACTTCGAGGGCACCATATCAACCTCCTGGATTTCAGCAGCAACAGCCGCATGCTCATGCGGGGCAATCATCTAATGATAAATCAGATGATGTTTGGATAGCGGTAAAGAACCTACAAGCTGGCCAGAAAGTCTTGGAAACTCAGAAAGGACAGATTGCAAGTGCCTTACTTAGTAGGCCTCAAGGAACTCTTCCTAGTGATACGGAGGCAAATCCAGGTAGAAGGGAAAGCAAAGAACAGGTCAATGCAGTTACTTTGAGATCTGGAAAAGTTACGAGTGATCCTAAATCAGCAACTGAAGAAGATGAAGATGTTCAGAATCAGCAGGTTAAAGAATCTGCAGTGCCAATAATTGAGAAATCTGATTTAGTGGCTGATCAACTTGATGGTGAGAAGAGCAAGGAACCTGTTGAAAAGTCTACTCCGGAGCAATCTTCGAAGAATAATCAGATCTATCCACCTCCTCCATTTCCTGGACGTTTGCAGAAAAGTCAAGAGAAACAGTTTCAAAAGTTTATGGATGTCTTCAAGAAACTGTCCATTAATATTCCTTTTGTTGAAGCATTAGAGCAGATGCCGAGATATGCCAAGTTCATGAAGGATATTTTGTCACGGAAGAGAAGGTTGGAAGAATTTGAAACAGTGGCATTGATAGAGGAGTGCAGTGCGGTTCTGCAGCAGAAGTTGCCACCTAAACTGAAAGATCCAGGAAGTTTCACTATTCCATGCACTATTGGCAACCTTTCATTCAGCAAGTGTTTATGTGATTTGGGAGCTAGCATTAATCTTATGCCCTTGTCTGTTTTCAAGCAACTTGGTCTACCGGAGCCAAAGCCAACTAACATCTCTTTGCAGTTGGCTGATAGGACGATCACTTATCCAAGGGGTATAGTAGAGGATGTTTTGGTAAAAGTTGATAAGTTCATCTTCCCAGCTGATTTTGTTATCTTGGATTTCGAAGAAGACAAGAAGATTCCCATAATCTTGGGAAGGCCTTTTCTAGCTACGGGTCGTACTTTGATCGATGTGCAGAAAGGGGAACTTACAATGAGGGTGTAAGATCAGAATGTCACCTTTAATGTGTTCAAGGCCATGAAATTTCCGACGGAGGATGAAGAGTGTTGCAGTGTAGAAATGGTTGATACGGGTCAGAGGAAGAAGTTTGATCAGGTGTTGAGCGTAAAGTCGGACACACACGTGCTAAAACATCACATCAGTGATTCCATTGATAGTTCTTCAATTCGAGATCTCTCGAATGTCAAGCTCGGGAAACTTCCATCCCATTTGAAGTATGTCCTTCTGAATGATGAGTTGGTTATTTTTAAAGTATGTCCAGATAATGTGTTAAGAAGGTGGATCATGGATGATGAGGTTGAAGAGTGTTCGTATCAATCAACTGTGCAGCATAAACATCTTAGAGGTGTGAAGAAGAAAAAGAAAAAGTCGGTTGGAGGAAGGGGCAAAGTGAAGTTTGATTTAGGAAAGAGGTGGGAAGATAGCAAGAAGGTTGTCAACCAATGGGTGAATGGTCCTTCTGCTAAAGACAAGTCGAATGAGATCTTCAAGCCACCATGATTTGAATCATATTTGTCCGGCTAAATGACATTAACGACAGCGCTTTGTGGGAGGCAACCCATGTGTTTCGGTGTTTTCAGGTATGTTTTCTACTATCCCTTGTATTTACTTCCATTCAATGCGGACATTGAATATTATAAGTTTGGGGGTGGTTTGGGGGATAAGTAGTATGTATATGTGTTAGTAGTATTTGTGAGTCATTGTGTTCATATAGATATCATGTTTTGCATATTAGTCGTAATTCATGCATATATTTGTTCGTATTATCTATGTTTGTTTCATTTAGGACATTCTGTTATTTTTGTTTTACCATGTGAGTCATATTAGTTGCATTTTCATGGCATGCATTTTTCATGATCCCTTAGGACGGACTGATTCTGATTGATAGGTGGATGTTGATTTGGGTGTGATAATGATGAGTAGAGGGCTGATTTATAGTTCCTAGGAATTGACTTGCATGTTACGGGAACAAAACTAATTACACAATCTCATTGGGGTGCTTTTGGGCTAGGTTAGAGTCGTGCCTGGGGGATGTTTTGAGATTTAATCACTTGTTTATTCTTAGAATTTTCGTTATTCCCTTTATAGCGTAGGAACACTAAAATCTAAGTTTGGGGGAAAATAGGGATTTCATGCTAGTTGTAAGAATTGTCAATAAAGGCTAGGCGTCAATTGGCTAGTAGCCGGCTCATATTTATATGAGTAGTCTAGAGTTGGAAATGAGAAAGACTCATTCCAGATTGCATATATATAAAAGAAAAAAAATCAGAAAAAAAAAGTCAAATTTTTGTTTGTTTGTTATGCAAAATTAACCAGAGTGAGCTCTTTAATACTCGAGTAATTAAGTCTGAGGGGACTTAGTCCTAGTAACCTAAAGCCCTTGTTGTTTGGGATTGCTGACCTAACACTCGCTACATGGGTATTATTGTATAAGCCTTTTGGGGTCTCATTCATTGCACGGTTAAATAAGCATGCGTATTGTATATAGTGTCATAGTAATAAAGCATGAGTTTCTGTCTACCTTGGATAAGGGTGGAGGTGTTCCTAGGTTATGGAGTGTCTACAGTCTATTCTAGTTATAAACCTGTGATTGTCTTGACGGAAAGCATGTATGATTTTTTGACCTAGTTTTGGGAGTATTTCTGATGAGCATTGCACACACGCACGTTTCTGTTCATGTATTTGTTAGTATACAGGGATTTAGTCGAGCTCTGCTTGGATTTATTCGCATTCTTTGGGATATTTGCTTGTTAGTTGGTTTTGGTAAGTTTGAGGGGATCTTACATTTTCATTTAGTTGCATTCATGCATTGCATTACATTAGGTTAAATGGATTTTGTGGGTACATTCGCTATAGGCCCTCACGAGACCTTACTCGTCCACTAGGGCTGCTTAGGGGTTTAAAGGGCTTGTTGCATATGCCAAATGCAACCGTGATCACCTACGGAAGTGGTACTAGTTAGTTAGTTAGTTGTAATTGTTTATGCTTGAGGACAAGCATCGGTTTAAGTTTGGGGGTGTGATAAGTGGATTTTATATCCACTTGGAACGTTCCATATCGGCTTAAATTGGTGTACTTGGACTCAAGTTTGTGGTATTTTTGATGTGTTTTGCTTAAACGTGCAGGTTTGAAGAAATGTCGATTATGGGTGAACTTTCCGTTGTTTTTGGAGTTGATTTATGATATGGAATGAAGAATGACGACTTAATATCAACTATCAAGAGGATTTATAAGTCTAGAATTGAAGAACGGGAAGTGGCAAAAGAATCGGAAGAGAAAACGGATGAGAAATGAGCAAATTATGGAAAATTCAGATTTCAGGGTATGTTTCGCAGTCTACACTGTTTTGGCCATATCTGGAGTTCTAGAAGTCCGTTTTGGACGATCTTACTGTCCACGCGAAGCTTGGGAAATTTTCTACAAGAATAAAGTAAAATAAAAATTCTGGGCAGGAGTACCAGCGCAGGCTGCGCTCTCCAAGCGCAGGCAGCGCTCCAGAAAGCTCAGAAACAGCAAACCAAGCGCAGGCAGCGCTTGGACCAGCGCAGGCAGCGCCCAAATAGTACCCTGGACAGAACATAGAGTGCAGGCTGCGCTCCATGCAGCGCTGGTAGCGCTTGGCCGGCCTGAATTTGCTGAAAAATGTCAGTTTTGCCCCTATTCGAGTTTTAATTGTATTTTTGGTATCAAAACCTATTTCTAATTGTATTCTATGATGTTTTTCTTGCTGGGCAAGATATCTAGGCCTATAAAAACACATCTTGGCCTTGTAAAATTATGATCATCGTTTTATTATTGTAAGTTAGTTTCGCAAGAGAGAAAAGTGGAGAACGATTCAAGCTCGTGACAAGCAACGGATCAAGATCTACTTCATCTTTTGTGTTCTTTTACTATTAATATTATTTCTTCCTTTTATATTTTGTCAATTATCATGTTTTCATCTAATCCCTTGGTGACGAAGAGTTTTATTATGAACTAATCGTTGTCGTGGGATCCTAGTGGATTTTTCTATGTAGCTTAGTAGTTTGCATGCCTTAAAGATTTATGTGTGGTGAATTCTTGATATCCTTATAAGGTTGTGCTTATTGAATTTAGGTGCGTCGTGAACATCTAATATGTTAATCTCTTGCTAAACGAGAGTGGATCTTGAGATTTAGAACTTGCCATGCTAGCATAGGATAGGTTGATGTTTGAACATCATGATTTGTGGCATGAATAGAGATATTATGCTACCCTATGTGATCTAATTGGATAACTTGTGCTTCAACCTTTATGTTTTCAAATTCTATAGAGATATAGGGTCTAAACATAATAGGTGCCTACTCATCTTCTATCTCTTTTGTGGATGTATGCGTAGATTGGTACTAGTATACCGAGAGGTAACTTTTACTCTTTTCGTGTTATTCGATCAGATATCAAAACCATCGCATGTTTTAATTAAAGGCTTCAACTCTAAGTGAAGTAGATAATGAAACTAGGATTCCATGTTTATTCTCATATAAGTAATTTAATTTTTAATTCTTGTTAATTAGTTAATTCTTAGATTTATAATTTGCATCTTAGTTTAATTTAGATAATCAAATCCAATTTTGTTATTTTTCTTAGCAGTGAATTAAAACCATACATTGTTGCATAGGCATATTTTCTGAGTAAAACTTAACCAGATCTTTGTGGAACGAACTTTAATTGTATTACTTGTGACTACGTGCGCTTGCGTAATTATAGCATATGTGATAAGTGGATTTTATATCCACTTGGAACGTTCCATATCGGCTTAAATTGGTGTACTTGGACTCAAGTTTGTGGTATTTTTGATGTGTTTTGCTTAAACGTGCAGGTTTGAAGAAATGTCGATTAGGGGTGAACTTTCCGTTGTTTTTGGAGTTGATTTATGATATGGAATGAAGAATGACGACTTAATATCAACTATCAAGAGGATTTATAAGTCTAGAATTGAAGAACGGGAAGTGGCAAAAGAATCGGAAGAGAAAACGGATGAGAAATGAGCAAATTATGGAAAATTCAGATTTCAGGGTATGTTGCGCAGTCTACACTGTTTTGGCCATATCTGGGGTTCTAGAAGTCCGTTTTGGACGATCTTACAGTCCACGCGAAGCTTGGGAAATTTTCTACAAGAATAAAGCAAAATAAAAATTCTGGGCAGGAGCACCAGCGCAGGCTGCGCTCTCCAAGCGCAGGCAGCGCTCCAGAAAGCTCAGAAACAGCAAACCAAGCGCAGGCAGCGCTTGGACCAGCGCAGGCAGCGCCCAAATAGTACCATGGACAGAAAATAGAGCGCAGGCTGCGCTCCATGCAGCGCTGGCAGCGCTTGGCCGGCCTGAATTTGCTGAAAAATGTCAGTTTTGCCCCTATTCGAGTTTTAATTGTATTTTTGGTATCAAAACCTATTTCTAATTGTATTCTAGGATGTTTTTCTTGCTGGGCAAGATATCTAGGCCTATAAAAACACATCTTGGCCTTGTAAAATTATGATCATCGTTTTATTATTGTAAGTTAGTTTCGCAAGAGAGAAAAGTGGAGAAGGATTCAAGCTCGTGACAAGCAACGGATCAAGATCTACTTCATCTTTTGTGTTCTTTTACTATTAATATTATTTCTTCCTTTTATATTTTGTCAATTATCATGTTTTCATCTAATCCCATGGTGACGAAGAGTTTTATTATGAACTAATCGTTGTCGTGGGATCCTAGTGGATTTATCTATGTAGCTTAGTAGTTTGCATGCCTTAAAGATTTATGTGTGGTGAATTCTTGATATCCTTGTATGGTTGTGCTTATTGAATTTAGGTGCGTCGCGAACATCTAATATGTTAATCTCTTGCTAAACGAGAGTGGATCTTGAGATTTAGAACTTGCCATGCTAGCATAGGATAGGTTGATGTTTGAACATCATGATTTGTGGCATGAATAGAGATATTATGCTACCCTATGTGATCTAAGTGGATAACTTGTGCTTCAACCTTTATGTTTTCAAATTCTATAGAGACATAGGGTCTAAACATAATAGGTGCCTACTCATCTTCTATCTCTTTTGTGGATGTATGCGTAGATTGGTACTAGTATACCGAGAGATAACTTTTACTCTTTTCGTGTTATTCGATCAGATATCAAAACCATCGCATGTTTTAATTAAAGGCTGCAACTCTAAGTGAAGTAGATAATGAAACTAGGATTCCATGTTTATTCTCATATAAGTAATTTGATTTTTAATTCTTGTTAATTAGTTAATTCTTAGATTTATAATTTGCATCTTAGTTTAATTTAGATAATCAAATCCAATTTTGTTATTTTTCTTAGCAGTGAATTAAAACCATACATTGTTGCATAGGCATATTTTCTGAGTAAAACTTAACCAGATCTCTGTGGAACAAACTTTAATTGTATTACTTGTGACTACGTGCACTTGCGTGATTATAGCATAACATCTAGCATTCGAGAAGTTAGGGATTCGATATCTCAAGACACTATTCGATATCTCTGAATACACTGTTCGATATCTCATTCGATATCTTAGAGATTCGATATGTCTATGTACTCTATTCGAGAACTCAGGAAGTCAACAAGTCAAAGTAGTATTCGAGTTCTCAAGGAGTCAACAAGTCAAAGTTCCATTCGATATCTCAAGGACTCAGAAAGCTATTCGATATCTCAAGGATTCGACAAGTCAAGTGTTCTATTCGACAACTCAAGGAATCCTGAAGAAAAGAGCTATTCGAGAAGTAATTCGATATGTCAATATAACAGTGTTCGAGAACTCAGAGTTATCGATAAAGTCAATTCAAGTTCTCGAATCACCTACTTAGTCACTTCTCGAATACATTCTTGGAGACAAAATACTGAAGAAATTGTACAAGTCAGAAACCTGCAACATGCCAATGCACTTTATGGACCACAATCTGTAACGTGCTCTGGGAAGCCTACAAGGAAGCTTGGAGAGATATAGAAGAGACAAGGGGCTAAAGAAGTGGATCTGAACAGGCTTTACAAAGTCAAATCTGTAACCGTTTAGACGCTTACTCAAAAAGGATAGACAGACTAGAAAGTAATTTGTTTAGCTACCTTATTTGGAGTAAGTAGGTTGTATCCATGTTCTATAAGGATACAGCCTCACTTCCTTAGTCATTAACTTTGTAACTTTGTGAGTCAAGTTTTTCATACATTGTAAGTTGTATCTCTCTGAGAAAAACGAAGCTGAGAATACTATCATTTGTATTCACAGATTGTAGCAACCTTTATCTAATAATACATTAGATTAAAGTGATATTGTGTCTTGTGTTATTCTTTATCCGCACCTTCAATCTTGCACACACAAACACTCTTGCTACATAGACTCTAGCCAAAGAAAAGTTCAAGAATCCATTCACCCCCCCCGTATTCTTTTACCATATTCAATACTCAACAAGTGGTATCAGAGCGGGCTGTTTATTCAAAAACAGAAAAACGATCATGAGTTCGAATACACCAAAGACTACAGGAACGGTGAAGGTCCCTAAGTTTGACAAAGAGAATTACAACCTCTGGAAGATAAAGATGATGTTGTTCATCAAAGCCTCTCATCCTTTGTATCCTGAGATTCTCAAGAATGGTTCTTTTGTTCCACAACAAGAGATACCAGAAAAGACTGTTGGAACCACAACTATCCCAAGATCTTTTGAGGCCAAGGATCCATTAAAATGGACAGAATCAGAAAGGGAGAAGGTTGCTCTTGACAGCCACCTCATGTTGCTTATCATTGATTCCATGGACATGTCAATGTTTGCAAACATTGCATCATGTACATCTGCCAAAGAAATGTGGGATCACATTGAGGTGTTGTGTGAAGGAACTGATGAGGTTAAGGAAAACAAGAAACAGATACTGGTCACACAGTATGAAGCTTTCATGGCACAACCAAAGGAAAGCATTACTGAGATGTTTGAGAGATTTCACAAGCTAGTTACTGAGTTGCAGATGAATGGCAAGGTTTACAGTACCAAGGAGTTAAACATGAAGTTTCTGCTATCCTCACCAAACCATCTAGAGCAAAGGGTCATTTCTCTAAGGGAAAGAGATTTGAGCAAAGTTACATATGATGTGCTCTATGGGGTTTTAAAAACTCATGAGCTTGAGTTGCTTCAGAAAAGGGCTATCCAAGCCAATCAAGGCAGAATGGTAAACACATCATGTGCCTTGATTGTCAAAAAATCTATTCAAGACCTAGAAGCATCTACAAGCCAGTTAAGGATAGAGGAGGTAGTATAAGAGGAAGAAACTGAACCTGAGGTAAGTGAACCTGCTGAGGAGAAGGAGGAAGAAGAGTTTTACACTCTTGAAGAACTAGATGGGATGGAAAACACTTCATATGCTTTCATGGCCAGAAAATTTCCAAACATCAGATTCAAAAGGAATCAACCCTTCAAACCCAAAACCCAAAACCATTCACTCAACAAGAGCAAGGCACCTGTGAAACCAAACAAGAATAAGTTTAAAACCAGCCATGTGGATAGGTCATCTGTAAGGTGCTATAGATGCAATGACCTAGGGCATTTTGCCAGTGAATGCAAGAAGCCTAAAAAGAAGGATAGAGATTATCTTGAGCTTGAAGCTAAGTATGAGGCCCTTCTGAAAAAGCAGACACAAGGTAAGGCCTACATAGCTGAAGGGAACTGTTGGGATGATTCTGACAGTGATGGAGAGGAGCAAGAATTCTGCAATTATGCCTTGATGGCCAATTCCAAGGATGACACATCTCCATCAGACCCTCAGGTACCATCTCTCACTACTATAGACATGTTTGTTTCAGAGTATAAATGCATGATTGAACAACTATCTGTTGAAATGTTTAACATTCATACTAGTATGACGGCTGCTAATGAAGAGATTGCTAAACTGTCTACTAGAAATGAAATGTTAACCAAAAAGAATGAGGAACTTGAGCTAATTGCTATGCAGGTAGAAAACCTTAAGAAAGAAGTTGAATATTTTCCGAACAAGGTTTTATGTGCTAGTCAAGTTGAAAAGGCTCTTAGGGATGAATTAGCTGATAATGAATTCAAACTGAAAACATTTAAGAACTCATCTGGTCTAGTGCAATCCTATTGTGTGAAAAATCAGGCTAAACCCAAAGCAACTATTGGACTTGACTATGACTCTCTCAAACAGAGAAAAGGCTATGCTGTCATTGAAGATGACACAGTTGTTCATGAGAAAGTGCCTCACATTTTGAAAAAGACTGAAAATCCAATTTTAAAGGAATCAACATTTGAAATTGATGAGGATGCCTTACTCATCAAAAAAATGTTGAATGATGAGGATGAGGCACAATCCAGTGAACAACAAGCATCCTCCAAGAGTGAGAGTGTCAAGTCAAAGACCAAGGAGCCAGTAGGTGATAGGATAAGACCCAAGAAGTTTGTTAAGTTTGTTTCAGCTGGAAAGAGCGATTCAGAGGAGAAGGTAACTAAGAAGAAACAGAACAGAAATGGCAAGTTAGGGATTAACTGTAATAACCCTAACTTTAGAAATGCTACAGTGATTAAATGAAGGGTAATGCTAAACATATCCCTAAGGGCTATGGTTAAGCATTAATGTAAGTGGATAAATGCATTTAATATGTCAATTTTGCACTTAATACATCAATTTTGCACGAATATCAATATAATTATGTTAGGTCGAATACACAATATGTAATCAAATACTGTATGAGTAATTAACAAGAACACACGTTTTTAACACTTAAAAACTGTTTGGAATTAACAATTCCTCTCTCAATGATGTAAAATATCAAAGAGAGCTGCTTAGGTTACAATCAATGATAATCTCTCTGTTCGACACCCTTCTAGGGTTAACCTAACTGTATTTATAAAACATACAGCTTCGTACAATCAGTAATTGATTCTCCTATAATTAAGCTATACAATTGATATCAATCACGATTGCTACACGTCTTCTAAGTCAACTCAATCTCTTTGACAGCTATCCAATCTTTCAAAGATATTGCTTCCATATTTATCTTGTATCAATCTTCAAACACTGTTGACTCTCAGACGCTTCCGCTACAGAGTTTAACAACCTCTGTTGCGCTTCCAGTCAGTGTTTGACTAAACTCTGACGACTTCCAGTTAAACTCTGTTTTGTTACTTTAGCTTCCAAACACTGTTCTCATCAATCATTTCTAACAATCTCCCCCAACTTGTTCATTAGCAAGAATGTACAAGTTTACAGTAAATGATGATGTCAAAACAAATACAAAGTCTACAGTGTTTAACATACAAACAGAGTTTAAGCTATTACTTAACAAATTCTACAGAAAATAAGAAAATTCTTACAGACTTCAATTCCTAATCTCTTGAAGATCTGGCATTGTTCTGAGATAGTCTATAAGCAATCTTCTTTCAGCATTTTCAAGCTCTATCTGCATGGCTTCCTTGATTTCTCTCAACTGAGGATCATTCGCATCAGTCTGATAGATAGCAGCTCTAAGATCGTAGATTTTGTTTCTTCTCATTTCATTTCCCAACCTGATATATTTCACTTCGTCAGACTTCACATTAAAATCCAGAACAGTAATTCCAAGATCTGTCTTCGGCTTTGTAGTCCCCTTCTCTATTTCTATCAGATTGCCATTCCAATCTCTGTACTTAGGAACATACTTGCTGTTGAATTTCATACTTCTTCTTGCAAGATTTTGAATCATCTTTTGTCTGAGTACATTTGCAACTGACTGAGCTCTTAGATTTCTTACTCTGAAAAGATACAGAACATATTCTAGTTCTTCCCAGTATTTTAAATCAATATCCTTCTCATCAACCTTAAACACTGTTCCATCAGCCATGAAATATAGCAGAAAATCCTTCTCTAAACACTTCTGATATACAAGCTGTACTGACTCCAGTCTGTCTAAATTCTCTTGGGTGACACCACGACCTGGAACAGCTAATGAAGAAGGATCTCTGGGACCAACATATTGTCTTTTGTCTCTGTGTGAACCTATACCTTCTTTGTTGTTTCCAATTTTACCAGATAAGGCTCTACCATCAGTGAAATCCATTGGAACTGTAGATGCTAGATTTGGATCATGAAGAACTCCTTTTCCAAACTTTGATCTCAACTGAGACGATAATAGTGGTGTGGTCACAACTTGTGTAGCAACAGAGGTTGTGTCTTCATTCTTTTGTACAACATGTGTATCAACAGAGGTTGTAACAACATTCTTCAACTTTTGCTTAGCTTCTGCATCTGTTGGTTTTCTGGACACTTGCATCCTTTGATTAGTACCAACTTGTTCTTTGATTTGAATGCCTTTAAGAACAGGCTTTGCAGCTTTAACAACTTTCACACTCTTCTTCAATTTATCAGACTTTAAAGCTTTTAGATGCTTTTCTTTCAGACTTTTTTCTTCAGCTTTAGCATCTTCTAGAGTAACTCCTTCTGCATTTTCTTCCATGAAAAGCTTAACAGCTAACTCCTCATCAGTCTTTGGATCAGATATTAATTCCAAACTCTTGGTTTTTGAAGTACCTTGAGTTTCAGTGTTTATTCCAACAGACTATGACTTAAGAGATTTTCCAGATCTCAGAGTTAGTGACTCAGAGTTTAAAGCCTTACTCTTGTCACTTGCTCCTCCATCTCCAACATCATCCTTTTTGAGCAGAGTTTGAGAAATTTTGCATTTTGACTTAGCAACTCTCTCCCCCTTTTTGACATCATCAGGAATTAGTATAGATGTAATGAGCTCCAAGGAGTTAGCAATGGAATCAACCTTATCAAACAAGGCAGTCTGATTCTCTTCAACCTTCCCTAACCTGGCAAAGAGAGTATCTTGGGCTTTAGAAAGCTGTACAGCTTTGATTTTTGACTCTCTTTCCATTTTCAGTTCTCTAGTCTGTATCTCAGTCTTCAAAGAAGCAATTTCTTGTTGTGTGTCAGCAAAACTTCCCTCCAGAGTTTTGACTTGTACCACAGTTACCTTTAAGCATGACAAAATCTCTGGATTGGAAATTTGTTTAGCAGTTTGCTGAATGAAATTAGCTGCCCTCCCTTTTGGAAAAATACAGTCTGCTTTATACCAGTTAGCAGCAAATTTAGCAAGGTGCTCTTGTTCAATTGCATGAGATGGACAAGGCTGATCAAAAGATGTGTGTTTGTTATCAGTCTATACTGGTGCACTCAGAGAAGAATCAGAGTTTGCACTGTTTTCAGCACTTGCATCATCAGCTTGAGCAGCTTTTAAAGAACCACTGTGCTGAGCATTGTCAGCCACAGTTTCTGCAACAACTTCTGCAATCTTTTCAATATTCTCCTCATGTTGCTCAGGCTCTGCAACAGAGTTTGCATGTGTAGCTTCAACTTGCATAGGCTTAGAATTATCCTTAGTTGCTTGATCAACCTCATCACCTTTGTCAGGAATTTGATAAGCATCAGAGATTAGCTCTGTGTGTGAGGCTACATTTTCAGTTAGGATAACTGCAGGCTGAACAGCTGCACCAGTTGCTTCAGAGTGAACAACAGGTGAGATAGGATCAAGGATTGGTTGAAATGAGTCAAGAATATCATTCATTGGTGAAAAACCATCTCTGTGATCCTCTTCTGCAAGCATGTTATCCTCTGCATGCATAGCATTCTTAATCACAGCATCCTCTGCAGGTACTTCAACCTCTGCAGGTATTTCAACTTCTGCAGGTATAGCATTCTCTGCAACCTCAACAGTAGGTGTTTGCTGTGAAACCACCTCTGGAGCATCAATAACTTGCTCATCATCAGATTCTGAAAGAATTAATCTCCTTTTCTTGACTTGAGACACTGCAATCACCTCTTCTTCTTCACTAGAGCTCTCCTTAGTTGGTGAAAGTGAAGGTCTGTTTGCCCTTTGAATCTTTCTTCTGGTATAAACAGCTCCAGGTAATGTCTGTTTAGCCTTTGAGTGTTTGGTGTTCTGTGCAGTGTGTATTTTTCTCTTTGGTTTGGATTTGGGTTGATCAGTAGGTACTGGCTCAGAGTTTATTGGTCCAGAGTTTATGTGTTCAGAGTTTATGGGTTCATTGATTTGTTCAGATTGTGGTTGATGAGATGTAGTAGGTACAGTGGTTGTGGGTGTTGACTCAGGTGCTGGTATAGGATGAGAATGTATGGTTTCTAATGGTTCAGGCATTTGTTGTGGTTCTGATTGTTGTGATGATGGTGCAGATTGTGAATCTTGAGGTTGGTTGACATAGTTTTGTAAGGCTAGTGGCATAAACATAGCAGGTATTTGCTGTTTAGTGACATCTTTATTTGTCAAATCAGAGAACATCCTTTTAGCAACTTGAAAAGGCTGAATGACATCAGCTTCAGCAATTGTAAGATTAGGCACACAAGCATTGAATAGCATTTGACAAAATCGAGAAAAATAAACAGATGTAGGCTCAGACAAACGTTCTCCCAAATTCATTAGAACTAGTCTACCAAAATCAAAATTACCTCCATACAGTAAAGCATGACCAATTTGGAGACTGTCAAGAGGAATTGCATCCCAATTTGTTGTCTTCTTTCCAAAAGCCCTTGTAATGCAATCGAAAAAGAAGCTCCATTCCTTTCTCAAAAGTGGCCTTCTCAGAGATCCCAGCTTATTCAAATCTCCTGAACAACCAATTTGCTGCAACATTGTCCGCAAGCGGTCGTGACCAACAACACTGTAAGAAGTGTGAGTCTCAAAATCCAGAGCATCCCTAACCGTAGTTGGAGCAATGATATACTCTGATTCATCATGAGTAAAAGTAATTGTTGGAGTGCCAGACTCTTCTCCATCATCATACACAGAGTTTATCCAAAAAGTAGCAATTTGCGAAGCAGAGAGTTTTGGTGGTGCAGTTAAAGCCTTCCCAATTTCTGAATCTTTCAAGAAATTTTGAAACAAATGAAACGCCTCTAGAGCGTTTGCATTCTCCAATGGAGCTACATAATTGCTAGGAAGAAAAACTAACCCTGTTGCATCAAAAGCTTTGGTTGCCATTAGTGAGAGAAGATAGTCAGAGAAAAGATTGTGTATGATAAGTGTTTATCAAAATGTGAAAGAGAGTGAACCAGAGTTTTGAAAGTAATTTTGTATGCACAGTAACTGTGAGTGGATGAATATGAATCGATGTGTAGTGAGAGAACAAAAACGATTAGAGGAGTAAAAAAACTCAATCGTTTATGTATTATAAGCACGCAACTGATTCTAGAGTAATGTGAGAGTAGGACACAATAATGGGACACGTGTCAAACAACCAGTGGATCACTTAATTATTACCGTTGTCATTCCTATTATTACGACACTTTGACATATTTACACTAATTAACAGTTGTCAAATACCCCAATTACTCCAAAATTTTCAAATCATCTCAATGAAACTTTACCTTAGAGTACTTAACACAACTCAACAGTGTTTATCAATTTTCCAACTTTATCACCTAAACCCTTTCAAAAATTGCACAGTTGTGAATATAATTGTGTGTGAAGCAGAGTTTACCAAAATCAATTTTTAGAGCATCTAATATTTCATAAAATCCATAACAGAAATTAATAAACACTGAATGCACAAACTCTCATGGTAAACACTGATTGTTTGATGAATGCTAAACTCTGTAGTTACTGCAATACAGAGATCTGAATACTTCTATTCCCTTTGATGTTCATGATTATCCAAGTAAGCACACAGTCTTTAAAGACAAAAAGATCAAGAGATAGAGATCAGAGCATCATTCAGTGAGTAACAGTCATGAACTCGATAAACTCACAAACTCTCAAAGCACACAAGTGTTTAGGTGAAGTGTTTACACTCACATTCAATCAGTAAAAGCAGATACTACCATATGCTTGAATGTCCACCAAATCTACACTACTTTGAGTACATATATGCACAAATCAAAAGGACTTTATGAGGGTTGTAATATAGTAAGGTCAAACAGATGAGAAGAGATGTTTTAATTATGAGTGAATTTCAAACTGAACAATTTAATAGACCAAAGTGTTCAGTCACACTGTTAGTACAAATTTGTACAAGATGATCAGTATATATACCTTTTTTTTTTAATATATATACTGAATAAACTTTTCTTTTCTTGAGAAACACTCACCTGCTTGCATTTGATTTTTCAAAAGAATGTAACTGCTATTTATACTACAGAGTTTAAGAAAAATGAGCAGTTAATTAGGCTCAAAGGGGTTTACTAAGGGTGGAATTTATGAACAGTGTTTGAACAGTGTTCAAAAGAATTTTGAACAGTGTTTGAAGAAATGGTAAATCCTAGTGCCTTTATCATTTTCATGCACACACATATCATGTAGTCTCAAAATGGTTTAATACAAGTTCTAGAGAAACATACTTCCTGATGAACATCTCACAACAATAAAAACTGATTGATAGAAAATGTATCAATCACTGACTTGGCTCAAAATCTCACAGGGTGCAGACATGAACTTGAACTCACCAAACTAATCAATGACACATCTCAAGTTTTATAGTTTTTACAAGTACAAACAAGGAATCATCAAGAACCATGAATTTCTTTTGGGAACAGAATGTCACTTATCAGAGTTTAGAGTTCATCAATATCAGAAATTATTTATGAAAGGCAATGCACACAATATTCATAAACTCAGAGTTTAGGACTGAATAAACTAAGAGATGCTATAAATATGAAATAGTATCATGCTGTGTTGATTTACTGCACAAAATCTGATTAGATTACAGTGACTCAGAAAGAATCATGATTTAATTACTGAGAATCATGCTTCATACATTTTTCTTCATTGGTGTTTTCATTCAGACAATAATCAATCCTGAATTCACAGAGTGTATCCAACATGTTAACAGTGTTTAGCAGACAGACATGCTGACAGAGTTTAACAAAGTTTAAACATAAGCATGCATAATAGAGTTTAACACTAAGGTTCACATAGCACTCAACAATTTGCAGAAACATGAGCAATATATTATAAAAGTAAGATCTTGAGTCTAACCAACATCTCTAGTCAAAACTAGAGACCATTCCTAGTTCATTGACCAGTCTTGTAAATGTAGCTTCACTCAATGGCTTGGTGAAGACATTTGCAAGTTGTTATTCTGTAGACACAAAGTGAAGCTCAATGTTGCCTTCCTCAACATGCTCTCTGATAAAGTGATACCTTATGCTGATGTGCTTTGTCATTGAGTGTTGTACTGGATTACCTGTCATTGCAATAGCACTTTGATTATCACAGAAAATAGGTATCTTGTTATACCTCAATCCATAATCCAGCAGTTGATTTTTCATCCATAGAATCTGTGCACAGCAACTACCAGCAGCAATATACTCTGCTTCAGCTGTAGATGTAGATATTGATTTCTGTTTCTTGCTGTACCATGAAACAAGTCTATCACCTAGAAATTGACAGCTTCCACTGGTGCTTTTTCTGTCAATCTTACAGCCTGCAAAGTATACATCAGAATAACCAAGAAGCTTAAAGTCTGATTCTCTGGGATACCACAGCCCTAAAGTTGTAGTGCCCTTGAGATACTTAAAAATCCTCTTTACTGCTGTTAAATGTGGTTCCCTTGGATCTGCCTGAAACCTTGCACACAAACAAGTGGCATACATGATATCAGGTCTACTAGCTGTTAAATAGAGTAGAGAACCAATCATTCCTCTGTAACTTGTCATATCTACTGATGACCCTGCATCTTTGTCCAATTTTGTTGCAGTTGCCATGGGAGTTGTTGCAGATGAACAGTCAAGCATGCCAAATTTCTTGAGAAGATTTCTGGTATATTTTGCTTGATTTATAAAAATTCCATCATCTGTTTGCTTCACCTGTAGGCCTAGAAAATAACTAAGCTCTCCCATCATACTCATTTGATATCTTGACTGCATGAGCTTGGCAAACTTCTTACAGAGTTTATCATTAGTAGATCCAAAAATGATGTCATCAACATATATCTAAACTAAGAGCAAGTCACTACCAGATTGAAAGTAAAACAGAGTTTTGTCAATAGTACCTCTGTGAAACCCACTTTCTAGTAGAAATTTAGCAAGAGTTTCATACCATGCCCTTGGTGCTTGCTTAAGTCCATAGAGTGCCTTGTCTAACCTGTAGACATGGTCTGGATATTTTGGATCTACAAAACCTGGTGGTTGTTCCACAAACACTTCTTCTTCAAGTTTTCCATTTAAAAATGCACTTTTCACATCCATCTGAAACACTTTGAATTTCTTATGAGAGGCATATGCTAGAAAGATTCTGATTGCCTCCAATCTTGCAACTGGAGCAAATGTTTCATCATAGTCTATTCCTTCCTGCTGTGAATAGCCTTTTGCAGCCAGTCTTGCTTTGTTCCTTGTGATAACACCCTCACTGTCAGTTTTATTTCTGAAAACCCATTTAGTACCAACAATGGATCTGTTCTTGGGCCTTGGTACAAGGGTCCACACTTCATTTCTTTCAAATTCATTTAGCTCTTCTTGCATTGCTGTTATCCAGTCAGCATCTTTAAGAGCTTCTTCTACTTTCTTTGGCTCAGATTGTGACAAGAATACATGAAACAGACATTCATTTGTTGTTGCACTTCTTGTCCTTACTCTTGCATCTGGATCACCAATAATCAAATCAGGTGTGTGTGACTTAGTCCATTTTCTTGCAGAAGGTAGATTGCTCCTGTCATCATGTGATCCTCCCCCTTGATCCATGCTCTCCTGATTTTCTTGGTGCCTTTCTTCATTCTCTGATGCTCCCCCTGAGTGTGACCGCTCAGAATTTGAACTATCAGATTTTGAACTACCAGAGTTTGAGTCAGCAGAGTTTGATTCAGAATTATCAACTTAGTCACTATCAGTATTTGAATTATCACTTTGATGTGATTTGTAATAACCCGGATTTTTCAAGAAATGATTATATTATTATTTCAATAATAATAATATTGTTTTCCTAAAATGAGGAGGATTTTTTTATTTATTTTATTTTATTTTATTATTCAACTATTTAATTATTTTCGGTTAAGTGGAGCCTGGTGCTCCTATTTAAAATTTTATTGACCGGGTAGATACCTCGAGTCGATAGTTTATTTGTGCAAAGATTTTATTTTGGAGTGGAATTGTTCAGTAAAATTTTTATTTTAAATTACTGAATAATTTAGAGATTTTAAAATCCTTAGAAAATGATTATTTCAATTATTTGAGGATTTGCAGAAATTACTTGATTAATATATAAAATCAAGAATTCGAGATTTTACTAAAACAATAGTGTTTGTAGTATTTTTATAAAGCCCTGTAAATTGTGAATTATGAATCACAATTATTATTTTTATGATTTGTTTTTATAAATTATTAATATTTGTAAAATGCATATCAATTTAGAAAATTGAGATTTAATTCCAATTCTTTCTCCAAAAGTCTTTAAAAATATTCTAGTATTTAATTATGCTAGAAATTTTATTTTTACAAATTAGAGTTTTAACTCTAAATATTATTTAGAGTATGTAGTGATTAATTGTATTGTTTTAATTGTTGTTGGGCTTGGGCCCATTAGGGTTAAACAAAACATAACACCCAGCACATATTATACACACACGATACACACACAAACACACACAGAGGCGCCGCACAAGAAAACTATCGGGGAGGGGGAGAGAAAAAAATCGGAGGGGGGAGGAATAGAGTTGGAAATTGGGGGTTTAAATTATATATGTATGTATGTATAAATCGTGTATGTGTGGTGTGTGTATACACGCAGGTTCGTGTGTGTGGGTGGGTCTGGTCGGCGGTTGGTGGTCCTCCCGGTGGTGTCGGACGCGTGGGGGGGGGAAAGCAGGGGCTGCCATAGCTGCATGGATGGAGTGGCGGACCACCTGTGGTCGTGGTGTGTGCAGGCGTGCGCGGTAGAGAGAGAGAGAGAGAGAGAGAGAGAGAGAGAGAGAGAGAGAGAGAGAGAGAGGGGGAGAGATTTTTCGGAATTGGAAACGAAAAGGGCGAAATCAAATTGGAGCGACGTGCATCCAAAAAGGAAGATCGAGACGTCAGGTAAGGTCCATGGAATTACTTGGACGAGGTGCGAAGGATTTGTTCGCGGTTTCTGTTTTCTGCTAAGGACCAGAGGCAAGTTTATTTACACATACTCTATCGTTCAGAGTATACCTACTTTGAATTATATAAAATGTGCGGTAAAAGGTTTTCAATCCCTAATTGCGAGTTTTTAATCTTGTGCTCCTCCTTCCAAATCATTTTATTCTTGACTTTGCTAGCGATATTAAATTCTTCTCGTGCAATAATCAAAACCCATGACTTATAATACTGTCGGTGGGCGGTGACATTCTTATGGTTCTACATCTCGATTTATATGTTGTATATTTATTAACTTTTGTAATGTGGTAGAGGACTATATGTTATGAGGTATATATAGATACATATACGTATATATGGAACTACGTGGCAAAGGCTCCGAGGGTAGAGCGTGTATTGAGTTATCGAACTTAGCCCGCGTGTCGGGGCTATTTTGTATTGTATGTTTTCAAAAACCCGGGCAAAGCTTTTAAAAAGAATTTCGCAATAATTAACCTAAAGGCAACATCACCAATAAACCAGTGTTTATTTAATTAATATATGCTCCTAAAAGCATTTACTAATTAAATAAACCTCATTCGCCTAATTACATTTATTTAATTAGATGAATATCATTTTCAAACGCTTTCTTAAAATCACTTTGTCCCGGAGAAATAATAAAACAATTTAATGGAGTGATTCTATCTAGTATATTATTTATCGGAGATAGTTTATTTTCAATACGGATTAAAGATATTCCAATGGTTATAAATTGGTTACTTTCAGCTTAAAACAACTAGATTGATATCGATATATATTATTTGAATGCTTATTTAATTCGATGAATATTAATTATAATATTCATTAAGAAACAAAAAAAAAGGAAAGAGAAGAAGGATTTTCATGCTTATTAATTATTTCTTATTGACCGAGAGTCAGTAGTAGTTATTTGATAAAGTGGCTAAAGTTTGGAGACTGCTGGAGAGATTGTGTCTTGATTTTGATTAGAAATATTCCAAGAGTTGTATTTGGGTGTTTTGAGGTTATTAAATATTCCAGTATTAATAGTAAATATTATTTGAATATTACTTAATAAATGAATATTAATTTGAGTATTCTTTTAAAAAGGGATTATTGAATATTTATTATTTGTTACATAGTAGTCAAATATTTATTAAATACTCTAAGTGTTTTGAAGGTTATAAAACACTATTTAAAGGTTGTCTAAGTACTTTCATAGTCATTTAAAATATTATATTTTGAATCTATCTAGGTAAGTTACTTTTCAAGAACTTATATATATATAGAATTACCCTGTTGTGGTTACAAGCTTTATGCGTACCATTTTTCCATGTGTGATCACAAAACCCTGTGTCGAGATTGATATCGGTACAAGTGTATACCTATACTTGAACTCTTTTGAACTCAAAACATTTTCGAAAACCCCCGGTCAGGTTTTACTCTCTTGCTCGTTTTTCAAGAAATTATCGGTCGACTGAAGTCGAACTTCAACTACTCAAGTTTCTATCAAAATGATTTTGACAAGAAAAGAAAAAGGGGACTCTGGCAGGTGTGGGAATCGTTGACGAACGATTCCCGGGATGTGTAAGTGGCCGTGAGCCAGGCGGTCCATCAATTATTATTCCGACCCAGGTGTTGCCGAAGGATGATTACGGATGTAGTTTTCATCGAGGGTGATTACGGATGTAGTTTTCACTCGGGGATAGTTACGGATGTAGTTTCTATCCTTCTACCGGTAGAGAAGACCCGCGGATTATTGGACTTGGATGTGGCGACTGATCATCGTCAATCCTTGTCAGGTTTTTATGTTTTCTTTAAGTCCCATCCTCCACTTTGGAAAAATACTCAAACACTGCTTCTTAGGCCTAAGTGCCAAGTAGCCGATAGTGTTGTTTTCAATTTTGAAAGATGTTGAATTCATGCAGTATCTAGAACTGCAAGATTATTCTAACAATAATGGCACGTGCTTGTGCACTTTTGCAATTATTCAAAAGATGAAAGATGGTTCATCGGTTATTGATGTTAAATCCCAAATGTTTTGCTTCAAGAGCTTTGATTCTCTTCCTATCAGTTATTTCTGAGTTTAACTTATCAAGTGGTAACGAACTTATATCCTGTACAGAATCTTGAACTGTAAGGTGTTTTGATGATAATGATATACTCATTTGTATATACTTACAAACTTGAGGAGTATTAAAAAGGGAACTTTATAATGGTTTGGTTTATGAAGGGTGGTAATAACTATCTTAGCAGCGTATTGAACTGCATATTTTGAAAAGCTCCCTAAGAGGTTATCAATACTATGAGGTATGGTATGTGGATAAGGTATGAGGATTACTATTGTTGACATGAACTTACTTTATTTATCTGATGTTACCCGAAATGTCATATATCCCCTACTTAGATTTCATTGTTGTAAATATTTCGAAATTGATATTAAGTATCGTTATATTTCAAAAACTCCATGTGTATATTGATATATATTGTTGTGCTCTATTAATACTTGCTGGGCAATTCTTTCGCTCATACTTGCTTGTTTTAAATATTAACCTTTCAGAGGAAGGTAGATGATTGAGGCTTATCTGCATGGCTCAGAAGAAGCAGGCAGTACGCCCTTATGAAGATAATACGATCCAGAAAAGTTATAGCTGGAATAAGTTATATGTAAGTACATTGATGTGTAATATATATTACTTTGTACTGAGTAGTACTAGTTGCTGGTGTACTTCCCAACGAAGCTATACTAGTAGTATAAGATTTTTAAGACATAGTGTGATGTAATAGAATGGATGTAATAAAGATGTAAAGATTTTAGTTCTTGTTTCTAGCCCTATGACCTAAAAGATGCTTGGTGGTTGGGGTCACAGAGTTATATTTCAGTTTTAATGATTACAGATGGTTTAATGTTGTTAAACAGGTAAATTGAGGTTAAGGATTTCCGCGTGACGACCAAATCCCTGACCCCGGATTTGGGGCGTTACAGAAATGGTATCAGAGCTTAGGTTATAGTAAACTAGAAACGAGAGTGAGTAGGAGTGTGTATAGTTACGTGAGAACGTCGAAACTCATGTAGAGTTCCTGTTGGACTATTGGATATAGTACCAATGATTAAGATAAGATTTTGAGGAATATGTTGAGGTAGACTTCACTTCTTGTGGTGATGGATGTCTGCTAAAGAACTCTTAGAGACAAGTGTTGGTTGGCAGGGGCATAGAGCACCCGAGGCCTAAATTTAAGATGATTTTAGGGGATTCATGGAGGCAGTTATGTATTCCCCGAACTATAAGGAATTTCAATATGATGGTGAATGATAGAAAGATGACATCTAGTATTATGGCAAAGATGTGTTGAGAATGTACTCATACTGTTAAAATTCCGAAAGGGAAACAAAACAAGATCCCTATGAAAGGTTATCAGTCGAAGTTGCGGGTATTTAAAACCCTCTCGAGCTTGATAGAGTTTAAGGTAATATTATGAATGGATTGGTGGATAGGCACCGACTGTCTCAAAATTATAGAAGTAAAAAGGGTGGAGATGAGATTGATCAATAAAGATGAGATGTTTTAAGAATCGAGACGGGCTGAGAAAGTCTGAGAAAGACTAGTACGAAGGCTGTTATGCCAATAAGGGATAAGCTTAAGTTGTACACGGAATTGTCATGAGGACAGGAACATGTGGTATAAATACGGTTATAATGGTGACTGGATCTAAGTATGTATTTCCAGCAATGTTCCAGAATATCGCCCATTCGACACGTGGAATTCGTCGTTGCTAGGGGCGACACCGGTATCGAAGTCTTCTCAAAGAATAGAACGCTTGCGTGAGATGCTTGCGTCGAGTCGAATAGAACTCCTTAATATCGTAAAATGTCGATGGTTGAATCTATAGCGACTATTACGAGTCGACGATGACGTCGGTTATCGAGCACCTTAGGGTGTGCGTGGAAAAGAAGAGCGCTACAATCGAACAATTATCCGTCAGAGGAGCCGACATGAAAGGCATCCGTGGAGACCTTGGCATTACCCTCCCCATTTATGAATCATTTTGATTACTTCCCCAGTCTGAATTATTTGATATCTCCCCATTTGCAACTTATGTTTATTATCTCCCCAATGTGAATTATTTGACACATCCCCGTGCATAAATTATTTGGATTACCTCCCTAATCTATGACCTATCTTGACTTCTCTCCAAGAGAGAATTTTGATAAAAAAAAAATATACTCCCTCTTCGAAGTTGTTCTTTAATACTTTTGTTAAACCATATTTAATGTCGATTGTGCCAGAAACTGTCATTATTCCTACCTTCAGATTTCTGTTTTAGGTCGAATACACAATAAGCAATCAAATACTGTATGAGTAACTTAACAAGAACACACTGTTTAACAATTAAAAATTGTTTGGAATTAATAATTCCTCTCTCGGTGATGTAAATATCACAGAGAGCTGCTTAGGTTACAATCAATAGATTTCTCAATGTTCGATTACCCTTCTAGGGTTAACCTAACTGTATTTATAGAACATATAGCTTCGTACAATCAGTAATTGATTCTCCTATAATTAAGCTATACAATTGATATCAATCACGATTGCTCCAGTCTTCCAAGTCAACTCAATCTCTTTGACAGCTTTTACAATCTTCAAAGATATTGCTTCCATATTTATCAATCTTCAAACACTGTTGACTCTTCAGACAATATCGCTACAGAGTTTAACAAACTCTGTTTGCGCTTCCAGTCAGTGTTTAACCAAACTCTGACTGCTTCCAGCTAAACTCTGTTTTCTGACTTTAGCTTCCAAACACTGTTTCCATCAATCATTTCTAACAATCTCCCCCAACTTGTCCATTAGCAAGAATGTACAAGTTTACAGTAAATGATGATGTCAAAACAAATACAAAGTTTACAGTGTTTAACATACAAACAGAGTTTAAGCTTTTACTTAACAAATTCTACAGAAAATAAGTAAATTCTTACAGACTTTAATTTCTAATTTCTTGCAGATCAGGCATTGTTCTGAGATAGTCTATAAGCAACCTTCTTTCAGCATTTTCAAGCTCTATCTGCATAGCTTCTTTGATTTCTCTCAACTGAGGATTATTCTCATCAGTTTGATAGATAGCAGCTCTAAGATCGTAGATTTTGTTTCTTCTCATCTCATTTCCCAACCTGATGTATTTCACCTCTTCAGATTTTACATTGAAATCCAGAACAGTAATTCCAAGATCTGTTTTCAGCTTTGTAGTCCCCTTCTCCATTTCAATCAGATTGCCATTCCAATCTCTGTATTTAGGAACATACTTGCTGTTGAATTTCATTTGCCTTCTTGCAAGATTTTGAATCATTCTTTGTTGAATCACATTTGCAACTGACTGAGCTCTTTGATTTCTCACTCTGAAAATATATAGGACATATTCAAGTTCTTCAGCATACTTTAATTCAATATCTTTTTCAGAGACTTTAAATACTGTTCCATCAGCCATGAAATATAGCAAGAAATCCTTTTCTAGACTCTTCTGATATACAAGCTGTACTGACTCCAGTTTGTCCAAACTCTCTTGAGTGACACCACGACCTGGAACAGACAGTGAAGAAGGATCTCTAGGACCAACATATTGCCTTTTATCTCTGTGTGAGCCTATGCCTTCTTTGTTGTATCCAACTTTACCAGATAAAGCTCTACCATCAGTAAAATCCATTGGAATTGTAGCTTCTAGTCTTGGATCATGAGGAGCACCCCTCTTAAATGTTGATTTCAACTGAGAAGACAATAATGGTGTGGTCACAACTTGTGCAGCAACAGAGGTTATGTCTTCATTCTTCTGTACAACATGTGTATCAACAGAGGTTGTAACTATACTTTTCAGCTTTTGCTTGGCTTCTGCATCTGTTGGTTTTCTGAATATTTGCATTCTTTGATTTGTACCAACAGGTTCTTTGATTTGAATGCCTTTAAGAACAGGCTTTGCAGCTTCAGCAACTTTCACATTCTTCTTTGCTTTTACAGACTTTAGAGCTTTCAGATGCTTTTCTTGTAAACTCTTCTCTTCAGCTTTAGCATCTTCTATGGTCACTCCTTCTGCATTCTCTTCCATAAAAAGCTTAACAGCTAACTCCTCATCAGTCTTTGGGTTTGATGTTAATTCCAAACTCTTGGTCTTTGAAGTACCTTGAGTTTCAGTGTTTATTCCAACAGACTGTGATTTAAAAGATTTGCCAGATCTCAGAGTTTGCTTTTCAGAGTTTAAGACCTTGCTCTTTTCACTTGCCCCTCCATCTCTAGCATCATCCTTTTGAGTCAGAGTTTGAGAAACTTTGCAGCTAGACTTAGCCACTCTCTCCCCCTTTTTGACATCATCAGGAATAAGGATTGATGTAATGAGCTCCAAAGAATTAGCAATGGAATCAACCTTAGCAAATAAAGCAGTCTGATTGTCTTCAACTTTTCCTAGCCTGGCAAAGAGAGTGTCTTGAACTTTAGACAGCTGAACAGCTTTAATTTTAGACTCTCTTTCCATCTTCAATTCTCTTGACTGAATCTCAGTCTTCAAGGAAGCAATTTCTTGTTTAGTTTCAGCAAAATTTCCTTCCAGAGTCTTGACTTGTACTACAGTTGCCTTTAAACAGGATAGGATTTCTGGATTTGAAATTTGCTTTGCAGTTTGCTTAACAAACTCAGATGCTCTCCCTTTTGGAAAAATGCAATCTTGTTTATACCAATTTTCAGCAGACTTAGCAAGATGCTCTACTTCAACTGCATGAGATGGACAAGGCTGATCAAAAGGTGTATGTTTATTATCTGTCTATGCAGGTGCACTCATAAAAGAGTCAGAGTTTGCACTACTAGCAGATTCATCTTCAGCACTTGCATTCTTAGATTGATCATCTTTTAAAGAACCACTGTGCTGAACAGTGTCAGCCACAGTTTCTTCAATAACTGCTGCAACCTTTTCAATAATCACCTCATGTTGCACAGGCTCTGCAACAGAGTTTGTCTTTGTAGCTTCAACAGGCATGAATTCAGAAATTATCTTTGTTGCCTGATCAACTTCATCACCGTTGTCTTGAATTTGAGAAGATACTAGCTCTGTGGGTGATGCTTCAGCTTCAGGAACTTTTGCTGCAAGCTCATCAGCTACATCAGGAGCTTTAGTATGAACAAAAGGTGAGATAGGATCAGAGAATGGTTCAAATGAGTCAAAAATATTATCCCTTGATGAAAAACCATCTCTGTTATCCTCATCTACAGGCATTTTATCCTCTGTAGGTAATTCAACTTTGTCAGTCATAATATCCTCTGCAGGCATTTTAACCTCTGCAGGTATAGCAACATTCACTGTAACCTCAACAGTAGGTGTTTGCTGTGAAACCACCTCTGGAGTTTCAACAAGATTATCTTCATCTGAATCAGAAAGAATTAATCTCCTTTTCTTGATTGGAGGCACCACATTCTCCTCTTCATCTTCACATGAGCTCTCTCTTGGTGGTGAAAGTGAAGGTCTGTTTGCTTTCTGTTTCTTCCTTCTTGTATAAACAGCTTCAGGTGTTGTTTGTTTAGCCTTTGAGTGTTTAGTGTTTTGGGCGGTGTGTTTCTTTCTTTTTGGCTTGGTTTTGGGTTGTTCAGTAGGTGCTGGCTCAGGGTTTAAGGTTTCAGTGTTTAAGGTGTCAGTGTTTAATGGTTCAGTGTTTAAGTTTTCAGTGTTTGAGGGTTCAGTGTTTAAGGGTGTTGAATTTATTGGTGGAGAGTTTAAGGTTTCTGGTTGTGGTTGATGAGATGTAGTAGGTACAGTGGTTGTTGTAGATGTTGGTTCAGTGTTTATGATGTCTATTGGTTCAGGCATTTGTTGTGGTGATTGAGGATCTTGTGGTTGGTTTACATAGTTTTGTAAGGCTAAAGGCATAATTAAACATATCTGGTATTTGCTGTTTAGTGATATCTTTGTTTGTCAAATCAGAAAACATTCTCTTAGCAACTTGAAAAGGCTGAATAACATCAGCTTCATCAATTGGAATGTTAGGCACACAGGCAGTAAATAGCAGTTGACAAAAACGAGCAAAATAAACAGTAGTAGACTCAGACAATCGCTCTCCCAAGTTCATTAGTACTAGTCTACCAAAATCGAAGTTACCTCCATATAGTAGAGCATGACCAATTTGGAGAGTATCCAGAGGAAGTGCATCCCAGTTTGTTGTCTTCTTTCCAAAAGCCCTTGTTATGCAATCGAAAAAGAAACTCCATTCTTTTCTCAAACTTGGCCGTCTCAAAGACCCTATCTTGTTCAAGTTTCCTGCACATCCAATTTGTTCCAACATTGTCCTCAATCGATCATGACCAACAACACTGTAAGAAGTGTGTGTCTCAAAGTCCAAAGCATCCCTAACAGTAGTTAGAGTAATAATATACTCTGATTCATCATGAGTGAAAGTGATTGTAGGAGTGCCAGACTCTTCTCCATCATCATATACAGAGTTTGTCCAGAAAGCAGCAATTTGCGAAGCAGATAGTGTAGGTGGTGCTGTTAGAGCTTTCCCTATCTCAGAATCGTTCAAGAAATTTTGGAACAAATGAAATGCCTTTGGAGCATTTGCATTCTCCAATGGTGCTGCATAGTTACTAGGGAGAAAAACTAACCCTGCTGCATCAAACGCTTTAGTTGCCATTAGTAACAAGATACGAAGATATTCAGAGAAAAGATGTGTATGCACTGTAAGTGTTTATCAAAATGTGAAGGAGAGTATATGAAAAGTGTGAAAATGAATGAGTATGTAAGTAATTATGAGTGGGTGAATGTGAATAGATGTGAGGTGAGAGAATAAAAACAATTAGAGTAAACTAAAACTCAATCGTTTATGCAGTAAAGGCGCGAGTAATGTGTGAGTGGGACATCATCATGGGACACGTGTCAAACAACCAATGGAGCACTTAATAATTACCGCTATCATTACTATAATCACGACACTTAGACATATTAACACTAATTAACAATTGTCAACTACCCCAATTACTCCAAAATAGTCAAATCATCTCAATGAGACTTTACCTCAGAGTACTTAACACAACTCAACAGTGTTTATCAATTTTTCAACTTTATCACTAAAAACCCTTTCAAAAATTGCACAGTTGTGAATTGAGTGTGTGTGAAGCAGAGTTTACCATAATCAATTTTTAAAGCATCTAATATTTCATAAAATCCATAACAAACAGTTAATAAACACTGAATGCACAAACTCTCATATTAAACACTGATTGTTTGATGAATGCTAAACTTTGTAGTTACTGTAATACAGAAATCTGAAAACGTCTATTCCCTTTGATGTCCATGATTATCCAAGTAAGCACACAGTCTTTAAAGACAAAAAGATCAAGAGATAGAAATCAGAGTTTCATTCAGTGAATAACAGTCATGAACTGGATATTCTCACAAACTCTCAATGCACACAAGTGTTTAGGTGAAGTGTTTACACTCACATTCAATCAGAAATAGCAGAATCTACCATATGCTTGAATGTCCACCAATTCTACACTACTTTGAGTACATGTATTCACAAATCAAAAGGACTTTATTCAGGGTTTAAATGGAGTAAGATCAAACAGATGAAAAGAGATGTTTTATTCATGAGTGACTTCAAGTGTTTAGTCACAGTATATATTTGTATAAGATCAGTATATATGCTCTTTTTCTTTTTCTTTTTTTTTTTTTTTTTATTTATTTACTTATTTATTTATTTTTTTTATTTAGCATATATACTGAATAAACTTTTCTTTTCTTGAGAAATACTCATCTGTTTGAGAAAAAAAAAATATAACTGCTCAGAGTATAAGAAAAATGAGCAGTTAATAAGGCTCAAAGGGGTTTACTAAGGATGGAATTTATGAACAGTGTTTATACAGTGTTTGTATAATGTTCAAAAGAATTTTGAACAGTGTTTGAAAGAATGGTAAATCCTATTGCCTTTATCATTTTCATGCACACACATATCATGTAGTCTCAAAATGGTTTAATACAAGTTCTAGAGAAACATACTACCTGATGAATATCACACAACAATAAATACTGATTGATAGAAAATGTATCAATCACTGATTTGGCTCAAACTCTCACAGGTTGTAGACATGAATCTGAACTCACCAAACTAATCAATGACACATCTCAAGTTTTATGGTTTTCACAAGTACAAACAAGGAATCATCATGAACCATACCTTTGGAAACAGAATGTCACCTATCAGAGTTTAGAGTTCATCAATAACCAAAATTATTTATGAGAGGCAATGCACACAATATTGATAGACTCAGAGTTTAGGACTGAATAAACTAAGAGATGCTATAAATATGAAACAGTGTCATGCTGTGTTGATTTTCTGCACAAAGTCTGATTAGATTACAGTGACTCAGAAAGAATCATGATTTATTTACTGAGAATCATGCTTCATACAATTTTCTTCATTGGTGTTTCATTCAGACAATAATCAATTCTGAATTCACTGAGTGTATCTAACATGTTAACAGTGTTTAACAGATAGACATGCTGACAGAGTTTAAAAAGTTTTAAACATAAGCATGCATAACAGAGTTTAATACTGAGGTTCACATAGCACTTAACAATTTGCAGAAACATGAGCAACATATTTTAGAAATAAGTTTTTGAGTCTAACCAACATCTCTAGTCAAAACTAGAGACCATTCCTAGTTCATTGACCAGTCTTGTAAATGTAGCTTCACTCAATGGCTTGGTGAAGATATCTGCAAGTTGTTGTTCTGTAGACACAAAGTGAAGCTCAATGTTCCCTTCCTCTACATGCTCTCTGATGAAGTGATACCTTATGCTGATGTGCTTTGTCATTGAATGTTGTACTGGATTACCTGTCATTGCAATAGCACTTTGATTATCACAGTAAATAGGTATCTTGGTATACCTTAATCCATAATCCAGCAGTTGATTCTTCATCCATAAAATCTGTGCACAGCAGCTACCAGCAGCAATATACTCTGCTTCAGCTGTAGATGTAGATATTGACTTCTGTTTCTTGCTGTACCAGGAAACAAGTCTGTCACCCAGAAATTAACAACTTCCACTGGTGCTTTTTCTGTCTATCTTACATCCAGCAAAGTCTGCATCAGAGTAACCAAGAAGTTTAAACTCTGATTCTCTTGGATACCACAGCCCCAAAGTCATAGTGCCCTTGAGGTACTTGAATATCCTCTTTACTGCTGTTAAATGTGGTTCTCTTGGATCTGCCTGGAACCTTGCACACAAACAAGTTGCATACATGATATCAGGTCTGCTAGCTGTCAAATAGAGCAAAGAACCAATCATTCCTCTGTAACTTGTCATATCTACTGATGACCCTGCATCTTTGTCCAACTTTGTTGCAGTTGCCATGGGAGTTGTTGCAGATGAACAGTCAAGCATACCAAATTTCTTGAGAAGGTTTCTGGTATATTTTGCTTGATTTATAAAAATTCCATCATCTGTTTGCTTCACCTGTAGGCCTAGAAAATAACTAAGCTCTCCCATCATACTCATTTGATATCTTGACTGCATGAGTTTGGCAAACTTCTTGCAGAGTTTATCATTAGTAGACCCAAAAATAATGTCATCCACATATATCTGAACTAAAAGCAAGTCACTACCATTTTGGAAGTAAAACAGAGTTTTGTCAATAGTACCTCTGTGAAATCCACTTTCTAGTAGAAATTTGGCAAGGGTTTCATACCATGCCCTTGGTGCTTGCTTAAGCCCATAGAGTGCCTTGTCTAACCTGTAGACATAATCTGGATATTTTGGATCTACAAACCCTGGTGGTTGTTCCACAAACACTTCTTCTTCAAGTTTTCCATTCAAAAATGCACTTTTTACATCCATTTGAAATACTTTGAATTTCATGTGAGAGGCATATGCAAGAAAGATTCTGATTGCCTCCAATCTAGCCACTGGAGCAAATGTTTCATCATAGTCTATTCCTTCCTGTTGTGAGTAGCCTTTTGCAACCAGTCTTGCCTTGTTCCTTGTGATAACACCCTCACTGTCAGTTTTATTCCTGAAGACCCATTTAGTACCAACAATGGATCTGTTCTTGGGCCTTGGTACAAGTGTCCACACTTCATTTCTTTCAAATTCATTTAGCTCTTCTTGCATTGCTGTTATCCAGTCAGCATCTTTAAGAGCTTCTTCCACTTTCTTTGGCTCAGATTGTGACAAGAATGCATGAAACAGACATTCATTTGTTGTTGCACTTCTTGTCCTTACTTTTGCATCTGGATCACCAATGATCAAATCAGGTGTGTGAGATTTAGTCCATTTTCTTGCAGAAGGCAGATTGCTTCTGTCATCATGTGATCCTCCCCCTTGATCCATGCTCTCCTGATTTTCTTGGTGCCTTTCATCATTTTCTGATGCTCCCCCTGAATGTGACTTCTCAGAATCATCAACAGAGTTTGAATCAACAGAGTTTGATTCAGAATCATCAATTGAGTCACTTTCAGTGTTTGACTTGTCACTTTGATGTGATTCTTCATGCTCCCCCTCAACTGGTTCTTCCCTTGTTTCTGATTGAAGAGTTTCTTCAGTGTTTACCAGTAGAGGTTCAGAGTTTAGATGAACAGAGTTTGTCAAATCAGTCTGATCAGAGTTTACTTTTTCAGAGAATAATTCTTCATTTTCAAAGTGCAATTGATCATGTTCATTTACATCTTCAAGTCCAGTTATTTTCTTGTCATCAAATGACACATGAATTGATTCCATGATCACTCTAGTTCTCAAATTATAAACTCTGAATGCCTTTGTTGACAGTGGATAGCCAACAAAAATTCCTTCATCTGCCTTTAGGTCAAACTTGGTCAACTGTTCAGGATGAGTCTTCAACACAAAGCATTTGCATCCAAAAATATGAAAATATTTTAGATTTGGCTTTTTCTTCTTCACCATTTCATATGGTGTTTTACCATGCTTGTTGATCAGTGTTGCATTTTGAGTAAAACAAGCAGTTTGAACTGCTTCTGCCCAGAAATATGTTGGCAACTTTGCTTCATCTAGCATGGTTCTGGCAGCTTCTATCAAGGTTCTGTTCTTCCTCTCCACTACACCATTTTGTTGTGGAGTACCAGGTGCAGAAAACTCTTGTTTTATCCCTTTACTCTTGCAAAATTCTTCCATTGATGAATTCCTGAACTCAGTTCCATTGTCACTTCTGATTATCTTCACTTGATGCTCTGACCCTTTTTCCAGTTGAATTACATGTTCTGCCAGTGTTAATGCAGTTTCATCCTTCTTTGCAAGAAAATATACCCATGTAAATCTGGTATATTCATCAACAATGACTAATGCATATTTCTTCTTTCCAAGAGACATCACATTCAATGGACCAAAAAGATCAACATGTAGTAGATGATAAGGATCAACAATTGAAGACTCAGTTTTGCTTTTGAAGGAGACTTTTCTCTGTTTAGCCTTTTGACAAGAATCACACAGTCCTTCTACATTCAACAAGGACTTTGGTAGACCTTTTACAAGATCATTCTTGATTAGCTCATTGATGTAGTTCAGGTTCAAATGAGAGAGTTTCTTGTGCCATTTCCAACTCTCTTCACTGGACATTCTTGTAGACAGACACACTGCTTTGCCATCAGTGTTTGTTGACAATTTGATTTCATAGATGTTATTGTGTCTGTTTCCAACTAGAGCAACTTTCCCTGTAGATTTACTGATCACTTGACAATATTCAGGCTGAAAATCCACATGATATCCTCTGTCACAGATTTGACTCACAGATAGCAGATCATGCTTGAGTCCTGGAACCAGAGCTACATTTGTGATGATGACATTTCCAAGATTAATATTGCCATATCCCAGTGTATGTCCTATGTTGCCATCTCCATAGGAAACTTCTGGGCCAGCCTTCTCCTCAAACTCTGATAGCAGGGCTTTATTTCCTGTCATGTGTCCTGAACATCCACTGTCCACGACTAGGGTACTAACCCTGGTGCCCTGCAATCACAAACAATCAATGATTATTAGTTTTAAGGATCCAGACTTGCTTGGATCCTTTGGCTTTCTTAAATCTGTTAGCTTTTGCAGCGGAATTTTCATTAACAGAGTTTAAGCTAACTTTTTCAGAGTTTACATTTGCAGAGTTTACTTTAACCCATTTCAAATTTGGCTTGGGTTCATAGTAATTATAGTAAATAGCATGATAATCTCTGCAAGTGTAAATAGAATGCCAAGTACTTCCACAGTGTTTGCATAAAGTCTGTGGTCTAGTTCTCATATAATCATTCTTTACTGCAGTTTTAGAAGGCAAAGAATTAATGTTCTTATTCTTACTGCAGTAACTAGCAAGATGATTAGTGCTACCACAATTAAAGCATGTTTTTCTAGGAGCTAATGAAGCAAGCATTGGCTTAATTCCTGATGTGATGCCTACTTTTCCATTTTTATTCTTCTTAGGCAATCTCTGTTTGTTGACAGATTTTATCTCCTTAAGCTTCTGCTTGAGTTGTTTATCTGTCATTAAACCAATGTTAGCCTCTTTAACAAAAGTTTTAGCATATGACTCTTTAACAGCCTTTTTCTGTGCTTCAGTCTTAGGTCCACCTATTCCCATGACATTACCCTCAGATGAACAATGTGGTCTAACCTTTACCTGATTTTCAAATCTAAGTTCATCTCCTACAGAGTAACCTAGACCTACTGTATCTGACTGAAACACTTCTTGAGTGTCTTTACCAGAGTGTGTCCAAGTTTTAATGATGTGTTTAGTATCCTCCAATTCAGATTCTAGTTGCTTATACTTACCTAGCAACTCCTGTTCAATAAACACTGCATCATCTCTCTCTTTTTGAATTTTATTCATATTCTCTAGCTGTTCCTCAACAAGTTTATTTCTTTCTTTGAGTTGAGAACACTCAGACTTTATCCTTTCATTTTCTAAAGTCTGATCCCTATAACTGATATGCAATGCTTTAAGATAAATTCTCAATTCAGTTATATTATCTGTGTTATAAGCATAAGTAGTTGGAGGTACCTTGAGATCATCATTTTCAGTCTGAGTAGTAGCCATGAGAGCATAGTTGACTTCCTCATCTGAATCTGAAGTGTCTGCCCAATCTCTGCCTTTGGTGTAGAGTGCCTTTTCAGTTTTACCCTTCTTGCACTCAGGAGCATAGTGACCCATCTCCTTACACTTGTAGCATTGAATCTCAGACTTATCTTTCTTTCCAGATTTGAAGTCCTTTCCCTCAGCTTTCTTGAAGTTCTTGTTGTCAGACTTTGAATAGTCCCTGGAGAATCTCTTTCCCTTCTTGAAGTTCTTGTATCCCATCTTCTTGAAGGTCTTTACCATCAATGCAGCCATTTGCATCATCTCTTCATCATCTTCAGAATCAGATGATCCATCAGTGTTTGAGTCAACATCAGTGTTTGATGACTCATTCTCTGAATGTATGACTAAGGCTTTTCCTTTTGCTTTTCTCCTTGATGCCTCCTTCTTTGATGGTTTCTCCTCAACCTTGAGTGCAACAGACTTTGACTTTCTACTTGATCTTTTATTTCTCTGCTCCAATTCCAATTCATGGGTTTTGAGCAGTCCATAAATTTCATCAATCTCTGTTTCACCAAGTTCATAATTATCTCTTATAGTGGTTGTTTTCACATCCCACTTTTCAGGTAGAGAAAGAAGAAACTTGAGATTTGAGTCTTCTAAATCATACTCTTTGTTAACCAATGACAAATCATTGAGCAGTTTACAGAATCTGTCAAATGTTTCTGTCATGGTTTCATCAGACTTTGCCTCAAAGTGCTCATACTCCTGAGTGAGTATGTTTCTTCTGTTTTTCTTGATTGCAGGAGTTCCTTGACACCTAACCTCAAGTGCATCCCATATTTCCTTTGCAGTTGTGCAATTAATCACTTTATTAGACATAACATTGTCTAATGCACTGTGAAGTAAATGTCTCACTTTTGCATCCTTTGCAATAGATGAAAGATCCTCAGCAGTTAGATCTTTCTTTTCCTTTGGAATGACCTTTGATTCCTCACCAGCAGCAGCAGCAGATAATTTTGTTGGTTTGTGAGGACCTTCATAAATTCTATCAAGGTATTCTGGATCTGTAGCCTCCAGAAACATGGTCATTTTCACCTTCCAAATTGCATACTCTGATGGCCTAAGTATAGGAACCCTTATTGTTTCATACCTACTAACAGTAGTAGGAGCTTTCTCATTTGGTGGAGGTATCTCTGCCATTGATTACTATTGTGTTTGGATCTTTAGCTGTAATAAAATAACAGATTTGGCTCTGATACCACTTTTTAGGTCGAATACACAATAAGCAATCAAATACTGTATGAGTAACTTAACAAGAACACACTGTTTAACAATTAAAAATTGTTTGGAATTAATAATTCCTCTCTCGGTGATGTAAATATCACAGAGAGCTGCTTAGGTTACAATCAATAGATTTCTCAATGTTCGATTACCCTTCTAGGGTTAACCTAACTGTATTTATAGAACATACAGCTTCGTACAATCAGTAATTGATTCTCCTATAATTAAGCTATACAATTGATATCAATCACGATTGCTCCAGTCTTCCAAGTCAACTCAATCTCTTTGACAGCTTTTACAATCTTCAAAGATATTGCTTCCATATTTATCAATCTTCAAACACTGTTGACTCTTCAGACAATATCGCTACAGAGTTTAACAAACTCTGTTTGCGCTTCCAGTCAGTGTTTAACCAAACTCTGACTGCTTCCAGCTAAACTCTGTTTTCTGACTTTAGCTTCCAAACACTGTTTCCATCAATCATTTCTAACATTCTGAAGCCCTGTTGAATGATGTTATTTCAAATTCCCACTTTTCTTTAAATATTGGATAATCCTATGGTGCTATAGCACCACTTGCTTGTTGTATACCAGTATCTTTCTGGTTATCCTTTTCCTTGGAAATTGCACCTTGGAATCTGATCAATTTTAATCCAGGGTGTCCACTTGAGAATTATTTGTCGAAAGACGATAATTATTATCTTCACTTCGAATTGCTTTCATACTTCTCAGCTTCCACTGAGAGGAACAACCCTTTACTTATAGGGGACACAAGGGCTATCTATCTGTGTGACAGAAGTCTGACGGGACGCCGTCACTTGTGAGTTGTGAAATACAAGAAGGCTAACTACCTTTAGTAATGTCTTAACTGAGACACGCAACGTGAGTTCTTATGATCATATTGATCTCTCAGTAAATTCTCTTATTTCAAACAAGGTTTACTTTAATACTCATAACCTTATGATCATCAATGTGTGGCAATAGCCTTGATATGACAGCTATCTTTTCAAAGTTTCATCATTCTTATTATCTCTAATAAATTTGAAGGGGATGCCAACCAGGTCGGCCAAGTCATAAATTCGCTGATAGAAACTAGATTCGCAACGGAATCGCCAAGAGCAGGAGCGAATTCCAAAACGAATAGAATATCAGTGACGTATCAATCGAATTATTTAGTTCATTCCCTCTCAATGATATTATGTTAATGGAATTAGTGTATTCTCTCTCTCAAGGATGTTATGTTAATAGAGTCAGTGAACTCTCTCTCAAGGATAGTATGATAATGGAAAGTTGGGCAAGACGTATATGTGAAAAGAATAATGGTGGGTTATAAGACTCCAGCGATAATAGTGTCAGATAGAGAATCGAGGTTTGAATTGAGATATTGGAGAAGTTGTTTACGAAGAGACACTATCTCCTGTTTTGCAGAATAAGTGTTGATGATAAAAGAGTTAAGGAATCCCAGTAGTGGCCTTAGCTGATTCCGTGGACGGAATCCTTTTAAGGAGGGTAGACTGTAATAACCCGGATTTTTCAAGAAATGATTATATTATTATTTCAATAATAATAATATTGTTTTCCTAAAATGAGGAGGATTTTTTTTATTTATTTTATTTTATTATTCAACTATTTAATTATTTTCGGTTAAGTGGAGCCTGGTGCTCCTATTTAAAATTTTATTGACCGGGTAGATACCTCGAGTCGATAGTTTATTTGTGCAAAGATTTTATTTTGGAGTGGAATTGTTCAGTAAAATTTTTATTTTAAATTACTGAATAATTTAGAGATTTTAAAATCCTTAGAAAATGATTATTTTAATTATTTGAGGATTTGCAGAAATTACTTGATTAATATATAAAATCAAGAATTCGAGATTTTACTAAAACAATAGTGTTTGTAGTATTTTTATAAAGCCCTGTAAATTGTGAATTATGAATCACAATTATTATTTTTATGATTTGTTTTTATAAATTATTAATATTTGTAAAATGCATATCAATTTAGAAAATTGAGATTTAATTCCAATTCTTTCTCCAAAAGTCTTTAAAAATATTCTAGTATTTAATTATGCTAGAAATTTTATTTTTACAAATTAGAGTTTTAACTCTAAATATTATTTAGAGTATGTAGTGATTAATTGTATTGTTTTAATTGTTGTTGGGCTTGGGCCCATTAGGGTTAAACAAAACACAACACCCAGCACATATTATACACACACGATACACACACAAACACACACAGAGGCGCCGCACAAGAAAACTATCGGGGAGGGGGAGAGAAAAAAATCGGAGGGGGGAGGAAGAGAGTTGGAAATTGGGGGTTTAAATTATATATGTATGTATGTATAAATCGTGTATGTGTGGTGTGTGTATACACGCAGGTTCGTGTGTGTAGGTGGGTCTGGTCGGCGGTTGGTGGTCCTCCCGGTGGTGTCGGACGCGTGGGGGGGGGGGAAAGCAGGGGCTGCCATAGCTGCGTGGATGGAGTGGCGGACCACCTGTGGTCGTGGTGTGTGCAGGCGTGCGCGGTAGAGAGAGAGAGAGAGAGAGAGGGAGAGAGAGAGGGGGGGGAGAGATTTTTCGGAATTGGAAACGAAAAGGGCGAAATCAAATTGGAGCGACGTGCATCCAAAAAGGAAGATCGAGACGTCAGGTAAGGTCCATGGAATTACTTGGACGAGGTGCGAAGGATTTGTTCGCGGTTTCTGTTTTCTGCTAAGGACTAGAGGCAAGTTTATTTACACATACTCTATCGTTCAGAGTATACCTACTTTGAATTATATAAAATGTGCGGTAAAAGGTTTTCAATCCCTAATTGCGAGTTTTTAATCTTGTGCTCCTCCTTCCAAATCATTTTATTCTTGACTTTGCTAGCGATATTAAATTCTTCTCGTGCAATAATCAAAACCCATGACTTATAATACTGTCGGTGGGCGGTGACATTCTTATGGTTCTACATCTCGATTTATATGTTGTATATTTATAAACTTTTGTAATGTGGTAGAGGACTATATGTTATGAGGTATATATAGATACATATACGTATATATGGAACTACGTGGCAAAGGCTCCGAGGGTAGAGCGTGTATTGAGTTATCGAACTTAGCCCGCGTGTCGGGGCTATTTTGTATTGTATGTTTTCGAAAACCCGGGCAAAGCTTTTAAAAAGAATTTCGCAATAATTAACCTAAAGGCAACATCACCAATAAACCAGTGTTTATTTAATTAATATATGCTCCTAAAAGCATTTACTAATTAAATAAACCTCATTCGCCTAATTACATTTATTTAATTAGATGAATATCATTTTCAAACGCTTTCTTAAAATCACTTTGTCCCGGAGAAATAATAAAACAATTTAATGGAGTGATTCTATCTAGTATATTATTTATCGGAGATAGTTTATTTTCATTACGGATTAAAGATATTCCAATGGTTATAAATTGGTTACTTTCAGCTTAAAACAACTAGATTGATATCGATATATGTTATTTGAATGCTTATTTAATTCGATGAATAGTAATTATAATATTCATTAAGAAACAAAAAAAAGGAAAGAGAAGAGAAGAAGGATTTTCATGCTTATTAATTATTTCTTATTGACCGAGAGTCAGTAGTAGTTATTTGATAAAGTGGCTAAAGTTTGGAGACTGCTGGAGAGATTGTGTCTTGATTTTGATTAGAAATATTCCAAGAGTTGTATTTGGGTGTTTTGAGGTTATTAAATATTCCAGTATTAATAGTAAATATTATTTGAATATTACTTAATAAATGAATATTAATTTGAGTATTCTTTTAAAAAGGGATTATTGAATATTTATTATTTGTTACATAGTAGTCAAATATTTATTAAATACTCTAAGTGTTTTGAAGGTTATAAAACACTATTTAAAGGTTGTCTAAGTACTTTCATAGTCATTTAAAATATTATATTTTGAATCTATCTAGGTAAGTTACTTTTCAAGAACTTATATATATGGAATTACCCTGTTGTGGTTACAAGCTTTATGCGTACCATTTTTCCATGTGTGATCACAAAACCCTGTGTCGAGATTGATATCGGTACAAGTGTATACCTATACTTGAACTCTTTTGAACTCAAAACATTTTCGAAAACCCCCGGTCAGGTTTTACTCTCTTGCTCGTTTTTCAAGAAATTATCGGTCGACTGAAGTCGAACTTCAACTACTCAAGTTTCTATCAAAATGATTTTGACAAGAAAAGAAAAAGGGGACTCTGGCAGGTGTAGGAATCGTTGACGAACGATTCCCGGGATGTGTAAGTGGCCGTGAGCCAGGCGGTCCATCAATTATTATTCCGGCCCAGGTGTTGCCGAAGGATGATTACGGATGTAGTTTTCATCGAGGGTGATTACGGATGTAGTTTTCACTCGGGGATAGTTACGGATGTAGTTTCTATCCTTCTACCGGTAGAGAAGACCCGCGGATTATTGGACTTGGATGTGGCGACTGATCATCGTCAATCCTTGTCAGGTTTTTATGTTTTCTTTAAGTCCCATCCTCCACTTTGGAAAAATACTCAAACACTGCTTCTTAGGCCTAAGTGCCAAGTAGCCGATAGTGTTGTTTTCAATTTTGAAAGATGATGAATTCATGCAGTATCTAGAACTGCAAGATTATTCTAACAATAATGGCACGTGCTTGTGCACTTTTGCAATTATTCAAAAGATGAAAGATGGTTCATCGGTTATTGATGTTAAATCCCAAATGTTTTGCTTCAAGAGCTTTGATTCTCTTCCTATCAGTTATTTCTGAGTTTAACTTATCAAGTGGTAACGAACTTATATCCTGTACAGAATCTTGAACTGTAAGGTGTTTTGATGATAATGATATACTCATGTGTATATACTTACAAACTTGAGGAGTATTAAAAAGGGAACTTTATAATGGTTTGGTTTATGAAGGGTGGTAATAACTATCTTAGCAGCATATTGAACTGCATATTTTGAAAAGCTCCCTAAGAGGTTATCAATACTATGAGGTATGGTATGTGGATAAGGTATGAGGATTACTATTGTTGACATGAACTTACTTTATTTATCTGATGTTACCCGAAATGTCATATATCCCCTACTGAGATTTCATTGTTGTAAATATTTCGAAATTGATATTAAGTATCGTTATATTTCAAAAACTCCATGTGTATATTGATATATATTGTTGTGCTCTATTAATGCTTGCTGGGCAATTCTTTCGCTCATACTTGCTTGTTTTAAATATTAACCTTTCAGAGGAAGGTAGATGATTGAGGCTTATCTGCATGGCTCAGAAGAAGCAGGCAGTACGCCCTTATGAAGATGTTACGATCCAGAAAAGTTATAGCTGGAATAAGTTATATGTAAGTACATTGATGTGTAATATATATTACTTTGTACTGAGTAGTACTAGTTGCTGGTGTACTTCCCAACGAAGCTATACTAGTATATAAGATTTTTAAGACATAGTGCGATGTAATAGAATGGATGTAATAAAGATGTAAAGATTTTAGTTCTTGTTTCTAGCCCTATGACCTAAAAGATGCTTGGTGGTTGGGGTCACAGAGTTATATTTCAGTTTTAATGATTACAGATGGTTTAATGTTGTTAAACAGGTAAATTGAGGTTAAGGATTTCCGCGTGATGACCAAATCCCTGACCCCGGATTTGGGGCGTTACAGAAATGGTATCAGAGCTTAGGTTATAGTAAACTAGAAACGAGAGTGAGTAGGAGTGTGTATAGTTACGTGAGAACGTCGAAACTCATGTAGAGTTCCTGTTGGACTATTGGATATAGTACCAATGATTAAGATAAGATTTTGAGGAATATGTTGAGGTAGACTTCACTTCTTGTGGTGATGGATGTCTGCTAAAGAACTCTTAGAGACAAGTGTTGGTTGGCAGGGGCATAGAGCCCCCGAGGCCTAAATTTAAGATGATTTTAGGGGATTCATGGAGGCAGTTATGTATTCCCCGAACTATAAGGAATTTCAATATGATGGTGAATGATAGAAAGATGACATCTAGTATTCTGGCAAGGATGTGTTGAGAATGTACTCATACTGTTAAAATTCCGAAAGGGAAACAAAACAAGATCCCTATGAAAGGTTATCAGTCGAAGTTGCGGGTATTTAAAACCCTCTCGAGCTTGATAGAGTTTAAGGTAATATTATGAATGGATTGGTGGATAGGCACCGATTGTCTCAAAATTATAGAAGTAAAAAGGGTGGAGATGAGATTGATCAATAAAGATGAGATGTTTTAAGAATCGAGACGGGCTGAGAAAGTCTGAGAAAGACTAGTACGAAGGCTGTTATGCCAATAAGAGATAAGCTTAAGTTGCACACGGAATTGTCATGAGGACAGGAACATGTGGTATAAATACGGTTATAATGGTGACTGGATCTAAGTATGTATTTCCAGCGATGTTCCAGAATATCGCCCATTCGACACGTGGAATTCGTCGTTGCTAGGGGCGACACCGGTATCGAAGTCTTCTCAAAGAATAGAACGCTTGCGTGAGATGCTTGCGCCGAGTCGAATAGAACTCCTTAATATCGTAAAATGTCGATGGTTGAATCTATAGCGACTATTACGAGTCGACGATGACGTCGGTTATCGAGCACCTTAGGGTGTGCGTGGAAAAGAAGAGCGCTACAATCGAACAATTATCCGTCAGAGGAGCCGACATGAAAGGCATCCGTGGAGACCTTGGCATTACCCTCCCCATTTATGAATCATTTTGATTACTTCCCCAGTCTGAATTATTTGATATCTCCCCATTTGCAACTTATGTTTATTATCTCCCCAATGTGAATTATTTGACACATCCCCGTGCATAAGTTATTTGGATTACCTCCCTATTCTATGACCTATCTTGACATCTCTCCAAGAGAGAATTTTGATAAAAAAAAAATATACTCCCTCTTCGAAGTTGTTCTTTAATACTTTTGTTAAACCATATTTAATGTCGATTGTGCCAGAAGCTGTCATTATTCCTACCTTCAGATTTCTGAAGCCCTGTTGAATGATGTTATTTCAAATTCCCACTTTTCTTCAAATATTGGATAATCCTATGGTGCTATAGCACCACTTGCTTGTTGTATACCAGTATCTTTCTGGTTATCCTTTTCCTTGGAAATTGCACCTTGGAATCTGATCAATTTTAATCCAGGGTGTCCACTTGAGAATTATTTGTCGAAAGACGATAATTATTATCTTCACTTCGAATTGCTTTCATACTTCTCAGCTTCCACTGAGACGAACAACCCTTTACTTATAGGGGACACAAGGGCTATCTATCTGTGTGACAGAAGTCTGACGGGACGCCGTCACTTGTGAGTTGTGAAATACAAGAAGGCTAACTACCTTTAGTAATGTCTTAACTGAGACACGCAACGTGAGTTCTTATGATCATATTGATCTCTCAGTAAATTCTCTTATTTCAAACAAGGTTTACTTTAATACTCATAACCTTATGATCATCAATGTGTGGCAATAGCCTTGATATGACAGCTATCTTTTCAAAGTTTCATCATTCTTATTATCTCTAATAAATTTGAAGGGGATGCCAACCAGGTCGGCCAAGTCATAAATTCGCTGATAGAAACTAGATTCGCAACGGAATCGCCAAGAGCAGGAGCGAATTCCAAAACGAATAGAATATCAGTGACGTATCAATCGAATTATTTAGTTCATTCCCTCTCAATGATATTATGTTAATGGAATTAGTGTATTCTCTCTCTCAAGGATGTTATGTTAATAGAGTCAGTGAACTCTCTCTCAAGGATAGTATGATAATGGAAAGTTGGGCAAGACGTATATGTGAAAAGAATAATGGTGGGTTATAAGACTCCAGCGATAATAGTGTCAGATAGAGAATCGAGGTTTGAATTGAGATATTGGAGAAGTTGTTTACGAAGAGACACTATCTCCTGTTTTGCAGAATAAGTGTTGATGATAAAAGAGTTAATGAATCCCAGTAGTGGCCTTAGCTGATTCCGTGGACGGAATCCTTTTAAGGAGGGTAGACTGTAATAACCCGGATTTTTCAAGAAATGATTATATTATTATTTCAATAATAATAATATTGTTTTCCTAAAATGAGGAGGATTTTTTTTATTTATTTTATTTTATTATTCAAATATTTAATTATTTTCGGTTAAGTGGAGCCCGGTGCTCCTATTTAAAATTTTATTGACCGGGTAGATACCTCGAGTCGATAGTTTATTTGTGCAAAGATTTTATTTTGGAGTGGAATTGTTCAGTAAAATTTTTATTTTAAATTACTGAATAATTTAGAGATTTTAAATCCTTAGAAAATGATTATTTTAATTATTTGAGGATTTGCAGAAATTACTTGATTAATATATAAAATCAAGAATTCGAGATTTTACTAAAACAATAGTGTTTGTAGTATTTTTATAAAGCCCTGTAAATTGTGAATTATGAATCACAATTATTATTTTTATGATTTGTTTTTATAAATTATTAATATTTATAAAATGCATATCAATTTAGAAAATTGAGATTTAATTCCAATTCTTTCTCCAAAAGTCTTTAAAAATATTCTAGTATTTAATTATGCTAGAAATTTTATTTTTACAAATTAGAGTTTTAACTCTAAATATTATTTAGAGTATGTAGTGATTAATTGTATTGTTTTAATTGTTGTTGGGCTTGGGCCCATTAGGGTTAAACAAAACACAACACCCAGCACATATTATACACACACGATACACACACAAACACACACAGAGGCGCCGCACAAGAAAACTATCGGGGAGGGGGAGAGAAAAAAATCGGAGGGGGGAGGAAGAGAGTTGGAAATTGGGGGTTTAAATTATATATGTATGTATGTATAAATCGTGTATTTGTGGTGTGTGTATACACGCAGGTTCGTGTGTGTAGGTGGGTCTGGTCGGCGATTGGTGGTCCTCCCGGTGGTGTCGGACGCGTGGGGGGGGGGAAAGCAGGGGCTGCCATAGCTGCGTGGATGGAGTGGCGGACCACCTGTGGTCGTGGTGTGTGCAGGCGTGCGCGGTAGAGAGAGAGAGAGAGAGAGAGAGAGAGAGAGAGAGGGGGGGAGAGATTTTTCGGAATTGGAAACGAAAAGGGCGAAATCAAATTGGAGCGACGTGCATCCAAAAAGGAAGATCGAGACGTCAGGTAAGGTCCATGGAATTACTTGGACGAGGTGCGAAGGATTTGTTCGCGGTTTCTGTTTTCTGCTAAGGACCAGAGGCAAGTTTATTTACACATACTCTATCGTTCAGAGTATACCTACTTTGAATTATATAAAATGTGCGGTAAAAGGTTTTCAATCCCTAATTGCGAGTTTTTAATCTTGTGCTCCTCCTTCCAAATCATTTTATTCTTGACTTTGCTAGCGATATTAAATTCTTCTCGTGCAATAATCAAAACCCATGACTTATAATACTGTCGGTGGGCGATGACATTCTTATGGTTCTACATCTCGATTTATATGTTGTATATTTATAAACTTTTGTAATGTGGTAGAGGACTATATGTTATGAGGTATATATAGATACATATACGTATATATGGAACTACGTGGCAAAGGCTCCGAGGGTAGAGCGTGTATTGAGTTATCGAACTTAGCCCGCGTGTCGGGGCTATTTTGTATTGTATGTTTTCGAAAACCCGGGCAAAGCTTTTAAAAAGAATTTCGCAATAATTAACCTAAAGGCAACATCACCAATAAACCAGTGTTTATTTAATTAATAGATGCTCCTAAAAGCATTTACTAATTAAATAAACCTCATTCGCCTAATTACATTTATTTAATTAGATGAATATCATTTTCAAACGCTTTCTTAAAATCACTTTGTCCCGGAGAAATAATAAAACAATTTAATGGAGTGATTCTATCTAGTATATTATTTATCGAAAATAGTTTATTTTCAATACGGATTAAAGATATTCCAATGGTTATAAATTGGTTACTTTCAGCTTAAAACAACTAGATTGATATCGATATATGTTATTTGAATGCTTATTTAATTCGATGAATATTAATTATAATATTCATTAAGAAACAAAAAAAAAGGAAAGAGAAGAAGGATTTTCATGCTTATTAATTATTTCTTATTGACCGAGAGTCAGTAGTAGTTATTTGATAAAGTGGCTAAAGTTTGGAGACTGCTGGAGAGATTGTGTCTTGATTTTGATTAGAAATATTCCAAGAGTTGTATTTGGGTGTTTTAAGGTTATTAAATATTCCAGTATTAATAGTAAATATTATTTGAATATTACTTAATAAATGAATATTAATTTGAGTATTCTTTTAAAAAGGGATTATTGAATATTTATTATTTGTTACATAGTAGTCAAATATTTATTAAATACTCTAAGTGTTTTGAAGGTTATAAAACACTATTTAAAGGTTGTCTAAGTACTTTCATAGTCATTTAAAATATTATATTTTGAATCTATCTAGGTAAGTTACTTTTCAAGAACTTATATATATATGGAATTACCCTGTTGTGGTTACAAGCTTTATGCGTACCATTTTTCCATGTGTGATCACAAAACCCTGTGTCGAGATTGATATCGGATGAGTCTTCAACACAAAGCACTTGCATCCAAAAATATGAAAATATTTTAGATTTGGCTTCTTCTTTTTCACCATTTCATATGGTGTTTTACCATGCTTGTTGATCAGTGTTGCATTTTGAGTAAAACAAGCAGTTTGAACTGCTTCTGCCCAGAAATATGTTGGCAACTTTGCTTCATCTAGCATGGTTCTTGCAGCTTCTATCAAGGTTCTATTCTTCCTCTCCACCACACCATTTTGTTGTGGAGTGCTAGGTGCAGAAAACTCTTGTTTGACTCCTTTACTCTTGCAAAATTCTTCCATTGTTGAATTCCTGAATTCAGTTCCATTGTCACTTCTGATAATCTTCACTTGATTCTCTGACCCTTTGTCCAGTTGTATTATATGTTCTGTCAGTGTTAATGCAGTTTCATCCTTCTTTGCAAGAAAATATACCCATGTGTATCTGGTATATTCATCAACAATGACTAGAGCACATTTCTTCTTTCCAAGAGACATAACATTCACTGGTCCAAAAAGATCAACATGTAGGAGATGATAAGGATCAACAATTGAAGACTCAGATTTGCTTTTGAAAGAGGCTTTTCTCTGTTTGGCCTTTTAACAAGAATCACACAGGCCTTCTGCATTCAACAAAGACTTTGGTAGTCCTCTTACAAGATCATTCTTTATTAGCTCATTGATGTTGTTCAGGTTCAAATGAGAGAGTTTCTTGTGCCACTTCCAACTCTCTTCACTAGACATTCTTGTTGACAGACACACTGCTTTGCCATCAGAGTTTGTTGACAATTTTATTTCATAGATGTTATTGTGTCTATTTCCAAATAGAGCAACTTTCCCTGTAGATTTACTGATGACTTGACAATATTCAGGCTGAAAATCTACATGATATCCTCTGTCACAGATTTGACTCACAGATAGTAGATCATGCTTGAGTCCTGGAACCAGAGCTACATTTGTGATGATGACACTCCCAAGATTAATATTGCCATATCCCAGAGTATGTCCTATGTTGCCATCTCCATAGGAAACTTTTGGGCCAGCCTTCTCCACATACTCTGATAGCAGGGCTTTATTTCCAGTCATGTGTCCTGAACATCTACTGTCCATGACTAGGGTACTTTCCCTGATGCCCTGCAATCACAAACAATCACTGATTATTAGTTTTAAGGATCCAGACTTGCTTGGATCCTTTAGCTTTCTTAATTCTGTTAGCTTTTGCAGCGGAATTCACATTATCAGAGTTTAAGCTAACTTTTTCAGAGTTTACATTTGCAGAGTTTACTTTAACCCATTTCAAATTTGGCTTGGGTTCATAGTAATTATAATAAATAGCATGATAATCTCTGCAAGTGTAAATAGAATGCCAAGTACTTCCACAGTGTTTACATAAAGTCTGTGGTCTAGTTCTCACATAATCATTCTTTACTGCAGTTTTAGAGGACAAAGAATTAATGTTCTTATTCTTACTGCAGAAACTAGCAAGATGATTAGTGCTACCACAATTAAAGCATGTTTTTCTTGGAGCTAATGTAGCAAGCATTGGCTTAATTCCTGATGTTATGCCTACCTTTCCATTTCTATTTTTCCTAGGCATTCTCTGTTTGTTGACAGATTTTATCTCTTTAAGCTTATTCTTAAGTTGTTTATCTGTCATTAAACCAATGTTTGCCTCTTTAACAAAAGTCTTAGCATATGATTCTTTAACAGCCTTTTTCTCAGCTTCAGTCTTAGGTCCACCTATTCCCATAACATTACCTTCAGATGGACGATGTGGTCTAACTTTTACCAAATTTTCAAATCTAAGTTCATCTCCCTCAGAGTAACCTAGACCTACTGTATCTGACTGAAACACTTTTGAGTGTCTTTACCAGAGTGTGTCCAAGTTTTAATAATGTGCTTAGTATCCTCCATTTCAGATTCTAGTTGCTTATACTTACCTAGCAACTCCTATTCAATAAACACAGCATCATCTCTCTCTTTCTGAATTTTATTCATGTTTTCAAGCTGTTCCTCAACAAATTTGTTTCTATCTTTGAGTTGAGAGCACTCATTCTTGATCCTCTCATTTTCTAAAGTCTGATCCCTATAACTGATATGAAGTGCTTTAAGATAAATTCTCAATTCAGTTATATTATCAGTATTATAAGCATAGGTAGTTGGGGGTACCTTTAGATCATCATCTTCATTCTGAGTAGTAGCCATGAGAGCATAGTTGATTTCCTCATCAGAATCTGAAGTGTCTGCCCAATCTCTGCCTTTTGTGTAGAGTGCCTTTTCAGTTTTACCCTTCTTGCACTCAGGAGCATAGTGACCCATTTCCTTACACTTGTAGCATTGAATCTCAGACTTGTCTTTCTTTCCTGATTTGGTATCCCTTCTATCAGAATTTCTGAAACTCTTTCTGTCAGAGTTTGAATCTTTCTTAGAAAATCTGTTTCCCTTCTTAAAGTTCCTGAAACCCATCTTCTTAAAAGTCTTTACCATCAAGACAGCCATTTGCTTCAACTCTTCTTCATCATCCTCAGAATCAGATAATGCATCAGTGTTTGAGTCATCATCAGAGTTTGATGACTCACTATCAGACTTTATGACTAAAGCTTTTCCCTTAGCTTTCTTCCTTGATGCTTCCTTCTTTAATGGTTTCTCCTCAACCTTAAGAGCAACAGACTTTGACTTCCTACTTGATCTTTTGTTTCTCTGCTCCAATTCCAATTCATAGGTTTTGAGCAGTCCATATATTTCATCAATCTCTGTTTCAGCAAGTTCATAGTTATCTCTTATAGTGGTTGTTTTCACATCCCACTTTTCAGGTAGAGAGAGAAGAAACTTGAGATTTGAGTCTTCTAAATCATACTCTTTGTTAACCAATGACAAATCATTGAGCAGTTTACAGAATCTGTCAAATGTTTCTGTCATGGTTTCTTCAGACTTTGCCTCAAAGTGCTCATACTCCTGAGTGAGTATGTTTCTTCTATTTTTCTTGATTGCAGGAGTTCCTTGACACCTAACTTCAAGTGCATCCCATATTTCCTTTGCAGTTGTGCAATTAATCACTTTATTAGACATAACATTGTCTAAAGCACTGTGAAGTAAATGCCTTACTTTTGCATCCTTTGCAATAGATGAAAGATCCTCAGCAGTTAGATCTTTCTTTTCTTTTGGAATCACCTTTGATTCCTCACCAGCAGCAGCAGCAGATAACTTTGTAGGTTTGTGAGGACCTTCATAAATTCTATCAAGATATTCTGGATCTGTAGCCTCCAGAAACATGGTCATCTTCACCTTCCAGATTGCATACTCTGATGGCCTAAGTATAGGAACCCTAATCGTTTCATACCTACTAACAGTAGTAGGGACTTTCTCAGAACTTGATGGAGGAGGTATCTCTGCCATTGATTACTATTGTGTTTGGATCTTAAGCTGTAATAAAGTAACAGATTGGCTCTGATACCACTTGTTAGGTCGAATAAACAATATGTAATCAAATACTGTATGAGTAATTAACAAGAACACACGTTTTTAACACTTAAAAACTGTTTGGAATTAACAATTCCTCTCTCAATGATGTAAAATATCAAAGAGAGCTGCTTAGGTTACAATCAATGATAATCTCTCTGTTCGACACCCTTCTAGGGTTAACCTAACTGTATTTATAAAACATACAGCTTCGTACAATCAGTAATTGATTCTCCTATAATTAAGCTATACAATTGATATCAATCACGATTGCTACACGTCTTCTAAGTCAACTCAATCTCTTTGACAGCTATCCAATCTTCAAAGATATTGCTTCCATATTTATCTTGTATCAATCTTCAAACACTGTTGACTCTCAGACGCTTCCGCTACAGAGTTTAACAACCTCTGTTGCGCTTCCAGTCAGTGTTTAACTAAACTCTGACGACTTCCGGTTAAACTCTGTTTTGTTACTTTAGCTTCCAAACACTGTTCTCATCAATCATTTCTAACAAATTATTTAGCAATTTGGGATAGTTTTATTAGTGGAAATTAATGTGAATGCAGGTGGGTCCACTATTATTACTTGGGAAATTAAATAATAATGTAAAGAAGCATTGAAAAACCAAAAATCAATTAAATAACTAAGAATAAATGATGAAAACAAGAGAATATTTAATGCTTAACCATAGCCCTTAGGGCTATAGTTAGCATTTCCCTTAAATGAATAGTAAATTTTGAGGATTTAGGGAAATGGTATGTAGGTACCCTATAATTGAAACAGAAAATGAGTAAACAGAAACTATATTAGTGATATACTATAAAAATAAGTGATTCGAAATGACGATGGATTTCAGAAATTCCTGAATATGGATTTTTGAGAATTTTGATTTCGAATGAGCTTCTATTGGATATTAAGGAGCATGGAGATGTTAAAGGAATTATATATTGAGGAATTAGTGAATTAGGGTAAACTAAAGGATTACTAAGTTAGGGAAATACCAAAGGAATTTGGATTGTTAAATGATTTCAGAACCACTGAGATAATGAGGTATATTCGAAGCGAATCACAATTAGACGAGTATGGAAACCAAACAACCAAGATTAGTAATATAACAAGGATACATACCACATTATTATTATCCAAGGTTATTAGCATAATACTTAGAAAAAAAAACAAGAAAAGAGATTATGAGATCATTAGTATGACATCATTATCCACTAACACTTGTTAAGGGGTAGATTAGTCTTTTGGCAAGGTTTTTACCAACAAAAATCTTCAAGCTTCTCCTAAATTCTAGAATCATCAAGATATTACCAAGATAAGATCAACCAACATACAAGATCATCATCTTCTCCATTCTCCATTTCTATCCATGATAAAATCCCCAAATCTTAACCACAACCTCTCCACTCCATGGGCAAGATTCTCTCAAAATTTCATAGCCATCAAAGGGGTGTAGCCTAGTCAAATACCTCCCCCAAGTTGAAGAAACCAAACTGTCCAGGAGGATTGACAGTTTCTGGGATGATTTTCAAACGGTCATATCTCCTTCATTACTCAATGGAATTTTGTGTTCTTTATATGGTTGGAAAGATGGAGAGATTCTCTACAACTTTCCTTTAGAAGCCGCGTCCAGAAAACCTAGGTAAGACCCTCGTTTTTCATGATCATTACACTGATTATAGCAGATCCGAAATTCTAAGTATGTTCTTGATGTTTCTTGCTAGTTTAAGGTTGTATCAAGGTGTATCAAGGACTACAAGCCTATATTAAGAGTGTTAAAGCTTCAAAGTGTTAAAACTTTCCTTTAGAAGCCTACTTTATACGAGATGCATAAAGTGAACATGCCTTATGGTTAAGAGTTATATTCAAGGAATGGTATCAGTTGTTATCTAGAGTTATATAAAGGAATGGTATCAGTTATTATCTAGAGTTATATGATTTATAATATTATGTTATAAATATTCTTTCTAAATGTTGTGATAGATATTATTGGGTATTATTTAATCCTTCTAAAATAAATGGAATACTTTATAAGAGCATATTGATTTCATTGAATACAGAGGAGATGTCTGAGTCATAATCAAAGTATTATGACATATATAATTTTTTAAAGGTGATGATAAATGGAAATGGAAATGGTATATGTGAAGGGAAATGTGAATGGAAATGGAAAATGTGAAATGGTATTTGATAATGGAAAAATGATTTGAAAAAAGGGGATTGCAACAGTAAGCGTAAGAGGCTGTGTGGAAGTGGCACAGTCCAGCATCCAATATTTATTCCGGCCCAAGAGTGCCGAGGGAGGATGTAGTGGTGGATCTTCCTCCTGGGGGATGGTGGAGAACCTACCTCCGTCTACCGGTAGTAAAAGGGACGGGTACGGAGGGCGACTGATCATCGTCCTTACGTATTCGGCAACAGTGGAAATCCCCAACGTTTTCTTTAAATGAAAGAATTAATAAGGGTTTTCAGATGGTATATTGAAAAGGGAAAATTGTATGAAAGTATGGAATTAATGTTACAGATGAAGAGAAACTGATTTTATATTAATTTACATTACTATTGCATAAGAAGGAAACGAGAAGATGATGGTGAAAGATTTGTCAAGTATTCCTATTATCTTGAATTATTACACTGAAATGGTATATTGATTGTTATTTTATTTAAGAAGAGGAACTAATATTATATGATATTAGAAGAGAAATTGATATTATAATACTATGTATTTCTTTTTGTTCAAAGAAAATTGGAAGGTGTATATATTGAGAAGAAATAAGATTCTTTCCATAATAGTTGAAATTGTTTTTGTCTATTATATATATATATATATATATGTATGTATATATAATGGTTTGTTTCCCTTTAATGCTAGTTGATAGAATTTATCTTGCTGAGCTATTTTAGCTCATTCTTGCTATTTATGTATACAACAGCTAGGTACGCCGATACTCCGCACTACACCCCGCAAGAGGGTACGGAAAAGACGAACTTTTGAGAGAGTGTTGGCAACGATTCCCGAGGTAGCTATCGGACGGTTGGGTATTGATAGATTATGTACATTAAGTGTGTAAGTTGGTGTAATAACTTTTGATTGTTGAAATGCTTCATGTCGAAGTATTATTCAACAATGTATCTAAGTAGGATCCTGGTTTGTAATAATTGCTTAAATCTAAACTTTTAATATTGTGGATGTTGTTCTTTGAGCATATGACAGGTGTGTAATATTATTAAGTGTGGGGTCTATTATGTAAATTTTATTATGCATTTATATTCCAGCTGCCAAGAATAAAGTGTTATTAAATGGAAATTGGTCGTTGACGGCCCGGATCCCTGACCCCGGATTTGGGGCTGTCACAGTTGGTATCAGAGCTAAGAGTCATAATGCTCAGGAACAATAGTGATAATAATAAATATATCAGTAATAATAGAAATTGTGAACTCACATCGAGTTCAAGGGTGGTTTATCGAACGAAGCGTTTATTCTAAGTAGTGATTATAATTTTATAGATTATTACTAATAAAGGTTTATGTTTTATTATAGATGGAGAGGAAATGAGTGAGTCGAGTTATGTTCGTGAGTGGCTAGGGATATATATATAAATGTGTTAATCGGTGATATAATTATTGAATATGGAATATTGTATATTGTACCCTAAATTTGGGTAAATAATGGAGAATATTGTTATGTACAGAATCATGCCGTCTAAACGTAATACTAGGGTAGATGTAAAGGAAAATGAGGGAGTTTGAGGTAATAGAGTAAGTAGATTGGTGAATAGACACTCATTGTTTGTGGAGGTGAAAGGGTGAAACTGAGGTTGGTCGGTAAAGCCAAGATATACCTTACGGACCAAGACAGACTGAGACATTCCGAGATTGACTTAAATGAAAAGGTTATTATGCCAAAAGTGTTAAGTTTATGTAGCACACGGGATCGATATGAGAAAGGGAATAGTTGATGTATCAGGAGGTGTATGTTAGATAACCTCGTGAGTATACAAGGTATGTTAGAATATACAATTTAGGAGTATAGTTTGAAGGGTCCTTGATACCGGAGCAGTGTTAGGCCAAGACGATCAATATTACGTAAGTATATCAATCAGAAGGTTGTGTTTTATTGTGGATAAAGGCAGCGAGTATCGAGCCAAGTCACGACTAGGTAAATGAAGATAATTGGGAATAGCAGACGATAGGTTGAGGCTACATGGTGAGTGCCAAATTTAAGAAATTTTGGAAAATACGCAGTCTAAGATATAAATAGTATTTGAGGAAAACCTTCCATTATTGGGATTTTCAATTGGGCAGAGGCTATTAACGGTAACTACTTTCAAATTTCCTAAAGCCCTGCTAAATTATTGAGTTTCAAATTTTCCTCCACTGGTGAGTAATTCCAGGGTGATCTATCACCTCTTATTCAAAAAGGGCCGGTATCTTTTCATAACTTTTTGGCACCCTTGAAATGTGTTTCAAAATTGTATTTTATCTATCTTAGTCAAAATATTCCTCTAAGATTATTTTCGGAAGATGGTATTTATCATCGTGATTTAAATTTCCATCTATATTTCTTACTCCAACTAAGAGGAACAGCCCTATATATATACACAAGGACAATCTGTCTGTGTGATTGAGAGTCGGAGGGGACGCCCTCACTTGTGTGACATATGGGTTCTTCCATAATATTGATTTCTTAAATATCCTTTTGTTTCAAATAAAAGTTATTTAAAACTCTTAATTTATAAATTGTTGTGGGACCCTTGCTTGTTTCTGGGTTCGTTTCAATTCAAAGTTTCTTAAATTCTATAAATTGTTTCGAATATAGAAGATTTCATTAATGGATGGGATAATGGAAGCAAGGTTTAGAGTATACGTGATTATAAAAGGGAACTTGAGATTCCAAGGGAAATTTCAATAAGAGATAACTAGAGCTAGAAGCGTTTCAATATAAGAGAGGAAGGAAATTCGTGTGAAGAAATAGGTATATTTGATGATTAGTAAAATATATATATATATATATATATATATATATATATATATATATATATATATATATATATATATATAAGGAATTTTAAGGCATAATTGAGATTTACTATTGAGAGTAAGGTGTATTTTGAGGATATAGTCAGAATAAGGATAAACAAAGGAAGTGGGGATAATTAATGAAGGATTTCAAGGTGCAATAACTATTAATGGGGGAAGGCCAATAGTGTGACTAATACCCTAAGTAGCAGAGAAAGATTAAAGATGTTAAGTATTCAAAGGATTAATCCAAAAGGTGTGAATGAGTAAAACTTGAGGTAGAGATTTTGATGAGATTAATAAAGGGAAATTTCAGAGGTGGAATAGATAGTATATCATGAAGGAACTAAGGTGGATCAGCAAGATGTAAAGAGCGTATAGTGAACAATAGACATATGGGATAAGGTATCCGGAGGAAATTGCAGGTACGCTCTAATTTAACCTCTTAAGAGTAAATGTTTGGTTAGGGATCGACTAAGTCAATGAATGGTGTAAATGGACTGATAATATAGATAAGAATAATCTATCTGTGAGAAAGTAAACTATGGTGATATAAGAAAAGGGGTTATTCTCATGTCATCCAAATCAATATCTGTTAAGGGTCAGAGAACTCTATAGAAAGGAGATTAAGAGTATGAGAGAAGGTGTGAGAATATTTTTACGGATGAAGGAAAAGTACATGCTCGTATAGTTATGAACAGGAAATATATATTTTAACCAATATTTTCTTACAATTGTTTCAAGGAATATTATTATAACTTATTTTCTGGAAAATTTTACAGAGGTGATATATACAAATGTTGGAGTATTAATATTTTATGTCATGATAGAGATCAAAATATAGTTAAACAATAGTGAGATACACTACCATCCAGGGAAGGCCAATGTGGTGGCCGATACCCTTAGTAAAAAGAGAAATGAGAGATGAGATAATATAGAGTGACGGAATGCAGGAGAAGGTTGGTAAGGAAAATATAGTGAAGGTATTGCTATTGAAAAGCTAAATGGCATGTTGATGAATGACAAGCAAATGTATGTTGGTGTATTTCTGTATAAACAAGATAGAGATGTTTAAGGAGAAACTAAAGGATGGAGGGAGTAATATGCGAATTAGAAGGTGTAATGTGATAAAGGTATTCGTCGATATCTTCAACGTGATTCCGGGACGGAATCCTTTTAAGGGGGGAAGACTGTAATAACCCTAACTTTAGAAATGCTACAGTGATTAAATGAATAGTAAATTTTGAGGATTTAGGGAAATGGTATGTAGGTACCCTATAATTGAAACAGAAAATGATTAAACAGAAACCATATTAGTGATTTACTATAAAAATAAGTGACTCGAAATGACGATGGATTTCAGAAATTCCTGAATATGGATTTTTGAGAATTTTGATTTCGAATGAGCTTCTATTGGATATTAAGGAGCATGGAGATGTTAAAGGAAATATATATTGAGGAATTAGTGAATTAGGGTAAACTAAAGGATTCCTAAGTTAGGGAAATACCAAAGAAATTTGGATTGTTAAATGATTTCAGAACCACTGAGATAATGAGGTATATTCGAAGCGAATCACAATTAGACGAGTATGGAAACCAAACAACCAAGATTAGTAATATAACAAGGATACATACCACATTATTATTATCCAAGGTTATTAGCATAATACTTAGAAAAAAAAAACAAGAAAAGAGATTATGAGATCATTAGTATGACATCATTATCCACTAACACTTGTTAAGGGGTAGATTAGTCTTTTGGCAAGGTTTTTACCAACAAAAATCTTCAAGCTTCTCCTAAATTCTAGAATCATCAAGATATTACCAAGATAAGATCAACCAACATACAAGATCATCATCTTCTCCATTCTTCATCAATTGGCTAAATCAAGAAGAACAAGAAAAAGAAAACACCAATCTCTCCAAAACTGGTCACCATAAACCAAGCTCAAAGAAAAATTCATATCTTCATTTCTATCCATGATAAAATCACCAAATTTTAACCACAACCTCTCTACTCCATGGGCAAGATGCTCTCAAAATTTCATAGCCATCAAAGGGGTGTAGCCAAGTCAAATACCTCCCCCAAGTTGAAGAAACCAAACTGTCCAGGAGGATTGACATTTTCTGGGATGATTTTCAAACGGTCATATCTCCTTCATTACTCAATGGAATTTTGTGTTCTTTATATGGTTGGAAAGATGGTGAGATTCTCTACAACTTTTCTTTAGAATCCTCGTCCAGAAAACCTAGGTAAGACCCTCGTTTTTCATGATCTTTACACTGAGTTATAGCAGATCCGAAATTCTAAGTATGTTCTTGATGTTTCTTGCTAGTTTAAGGTTGTATCAAGGTGTATCAAGGACTACAAGCCTATAGTAAGAGTTTTAAAGCTTCAAAGAAGGTATAAACATCCTTACCCTTTTGAGTTTATGATGGATTATGGTTAGTTTTAGTGGATAAGTTTGTATAAGTCATGAAACTATGATTATATGTGTGTTATAAGTTGAGTTGATTGAATATGGAAGGAGTATGTGCTTGTAACCATGGTTGGTAAGATGACCACATGGTGTAGGTGATGGTGTATAAGGTGGATGATTGATTTGGAGGAGTTGGATTTTTGGAAAGTATGAAAATATAGCCGTTATAATGTCCGATTTCCATTAGAATCAGAAACTGCCCTGTTTTTGGACACTATACTCGTACGGTACCTTACTGTCCAGACCCCCAAGTGACCATGATAAGATAGAGCATAGTTCATAGATCGTGTGGATATAAAGTACGTTAAAATCTGATGTACGGTTTAGGAGAAAAGTCAGTTTTAGTGAAAGCGGTTCAGAAACCGAGAAAACGCAATTGTGGCAACTTTGAGGTTATAGTTGACATACTTAAACATTTTTAAAAATTATAAACTTTTGGGATATGGTAGTAGGGTAGTCAAAGAGGCATTACCAGTTGACCTTGAAGTAAAATTCGAAATCTTTATTTTCTGAGAATTTTTATAGTCAAGTGTGGTTGTTAAGGGAAATGGTGTAAACCCCTGAAACTTCGATTGAGCTTATAAATGGTTAAGTTCTTGAACCTTTGGGGTAATAGTGATACGTTAAACATATATTAAAGTGTCAAGGGTATTTTTATACAAGAGTGAGGTGAGTAAGAGATGTAGTATTCTAACGACAGTCCTTTTTGTGTTTATAGAAACTTCGGGAGAGCCGCGAGCCATACTTCCAGGATACAGAGATCGAGGCAAGATTTCTTCTATTCTTACTTTGGAAAACTGTTTATCTTCAAAGTAAAATGCTTTCATGGAATATGTATATGTTTTCTATGGTTGCCATATTACTAAGAATTTATTTCCTGATTTCTGGGAAGTAAAGAGAGATGGATATGATCTATGAATTATGAGTATGGATATAAATACGAGATGCATAAAGTGAACATGCCTTATGGTTAAGAGTTATATTCAAGGAATGGTATCAGTTGTTATCTAGAGTTATATAAAGGAATGGTATCAGTTGTTATCTAGAGTTATATAAAGGAATGGTATCAGTTATTATCTAGAGTTATATGATTTATAATATTATGTTATAAATATTCTTTCTAAATGTTGTGATAGATATTATTGAGTATTATTTAATCCTTCTAAAATAAATGGAATACTTTATAAGAGCATATTGATTTCATTGAATACAGAGGAGATGTCTGAGTCATAATCAAAGTATTATGACATATATAATTTTTTAAAGGTGATGATAAATGGAAATGGAAATGATATATGTGAATGGAAATGTGAATGGAAATGGAAAATGTGAAATGGTATTTGATAATGGAAAAATGATTTGAAAAAGGGGGATTGCAACAGTAAGGGTAAGAGGCTGTGTGGTAGTGGCACAGTCCAGCATCCAATATTTATTCCGGCCCAAGAGTGCCGAGGGAGGATGTAGTGGTGGATCTTCCTCCTGGGGGATGGTGGAGAACCTACCTCCATCTACCGGTAGTAAAAGGGACGGGTACGGAGGGCGACTGATCATCGTCCTTACGTATTCGGCAACAGTGGAAATCCCCAACGTTTTCTTTAAAGGAAAGAATTAATAAGGGTTTTCATATGGTATATTGAAAAGGGAAAATTGTATGAAAGTATGGAATTAATGTTACAGATGAAGAGAAACTGATTTTATATTAATTTACATAACTACTGCATAAGAAGGAAATGAGAAGATGATGGTGAGAGATTTGTCAAGTATTCCTATTATCTTGAATTATTACACTGAAATGGTATATTGATTGTTATTTTATTTAAGAAGAGGAACTAATATTATATGATATTAGAAGAGAAACTGATATTATAATACTATGTATTTCTTTTTGTACAAAGAAAATTGGAAGGTGTATATATTGAGAAGAAATAAGATTTTTTCCATAATAGTTGAAATTGTTTTTGTCTATTATATATATATATATATATATATATATATATATATATATATATATATATATATATATAATGGTTTGTTTCCCTTTAATGCTAGTTGATAGAATTTATCTTGCTGAGCTATTTTAGCTCATTCTTGCTATTTATGTATACAACAGCTAGGTACGCCGATACTCCGCACTACACCCCGCAAGAGGGTACGGAAAAGACGAACTTTTGAGAGAGTGTTGGCAATGATTCCCGAGGTAGCTATTGGACGGTTGGGTATTGATAGATTATGTACATTAAGTGTGTAAGTTGGTGTAATAACTTTTGATTGTTGAAATGCTTCATGTCGAAGTATTATTCAACAATGTATTTAAGTATGATCCTGGTTTGTAATAACTGCTTAAATCTAAACTTTTAATATTGTGGATGTTGTTCTTTGAGCATATGACAGGTGTGTAATATTATTAAGTGTGGGGTCTATTATGTAAATTTTATTATGCATTTATATTCCAGTTGCCAAGAATAAAGTGTTATTAAATGGAAATTGGTCGTTGACGGCCCGGATCCTTGACCCCGGATTTGGGGCTGTCACATTAACAAAGATAATAACTATGCTTATATGCCTAATGCCCCTAGGAAAACTTGTCAGAACTGTTTCAGTACCAATCATTTAACTCATGCATGCAAGAAACCTGCTGGTAGTGTATCTAAACCTTTCTATGATTGTTCTGTGCCTCTAAGACATAGAGATGCACCATTTTGTGATAAATTTGACTGTATGCCATGCAATATGAATGTTATGACTAGTTGTTTCAATCTGAGAAGGCAATTCATTGATGATTGTATCAGTCACAATTCTCACACACACTACACCAGGTCAAAGTCTTCGAGTCCTCCTAAAGCTAGGAAGGTACCTCTGTCACCTAAGTCTGAAACCTCAGGTTCTAAGACTTCTAACAGTGATAAGAAGACTAATGCCAAGAAAGTTGACAAGCATGTTGTTTATGATAAAACTGTTTCTAAGTCACATGGACCCAAACTTGTTTGGGTACCAAAGGAGAAGTAATACCTTTGTGTTTGCAGGGCAAAGAAAATGAAAAGAAGGTCATGTGGATTTTGGACAGTGGATGCTCAAATCATATGACTGGTGATATGGCCCTGCTATCACAGTATGAGGAAAAGGCTGGCCCAATGGTTGCTTTTGGAGATGACAGCATGGGTAACACTTTGGGATATGGCAAGTTGAAAGTTGGTAATGTCATCATTGAAGATGTAGCACTAGTCAAGGGGCTCAAGCATAATCTGCTAAGTGTTGGTCAGTTTACTGATAGGGGATTCAAGGTGGATTTTGACAAAGATGAATGTTTGATCACCCACAAGAAGACTGGTGATTTTGCTCTATCTGGAGTAAGAAAGGGAAGCCTGTTTGTAGCCAATATGGACTCTGCAAACAAGGATAAAATTTGTTGCTTTTACTCAAAAGCATCAAATGAAGATTGTTGGCTGTGGCACAAGAAACTATCACACCTGAACTTCAAAGCCATTAATTCTCTAGTCAAAAGAGAGTTAGTGAGAGGCATGCCCACACTTGAATTCTGTCAAGAAGGAGTGTGTGAGGCTTGTCAAAAAGGAAAGATGAAAAGATCTAGCCACAAGACAAAGACAGTGACATCTATAACCAAGCCCCTACAACTCATTCATATGGATTTGTTTGGGCCTGTCAATATTATGTCACTAGGAAGAAAGAAGTATGCCTTGGTGATGGTTGATGATTTTACAAGGTATACATGGGTGGAATTTCTGGCATCAAAAGATGAGGCTCCACAAGTAATCATTGAGCATATAAAGAAAGTTGACAAGGAAGCAAAGGCCAATAATGCAAGTGTGATTGCACTGAGAAGTGATAATGGAACAGAGTTCAGAAATGCCATACTTGAAGCATTCTGTAAAGAGAATGGTATTTCTCAGCAATTCTCAGCTCCAAGGACTCCACAACAAAATGGAGTTGTTGAGAGGAAGAATAGAACTCTAATTGAGGCTGCTAGAACAATGTTACTTGATGCAAAGATGCCTACATATTTTTGGGCTGAGGCTGTGAGCACTGTATGCTATATCCAGAACAGAACCCTCATCAACAAAAACACTGGAAAGACACCTTATAATTTGATGACTGGAAAGAAGCCCACTCTAAAGTATGTTCATACTTTTGGAAGAAAATTCTTTGTATTGAAGGATAATTTTGAATATGTTGGAAAATTTGATGCAAAAGCATTTGAAGGAATTTTTCTTGGCTACTCTATGGAAAGAATTGCATACAAGGTTTATGTCATCAGTCAAAAGAAAGTTATGGAAAGCACAGATGTGACATTTGATGACAGCAAACTACCTGGACTAGAAGAAGCCAATGATGAAGATAAAGATCCATTGAAGTTTGATAATCTAGATGATTCTGATGAAGAGACTGAAACTGAAGTTGAAACTCGAGTTCAACAAACTCAAGTGAATGATGATACAAGAGAAGAATTTGTGCCAATCAATAGTGAAGAAACAAGCATCCAAGACATACCTATGAGTAGTGGCAACTTCACAGGGGGAGGAAATGAGAATGACCATGATGTGGATGATGAAGCAACATCAAGAATGAGAAATCAGGCTGAGCACTCAAGGAAATGGGATAGATCACACACTGTAGAGCAAATCATTGGAGATCCTAATGCAGGAGTAAGGACTAGGAGAGCAACTCAGAATGAGTGCCTCTATGGCTGTTCTCTATCACAAGTTGAGCCTAAGAAACTTGATGAAGCACTGCTAGATCCAGACTGGATTATAGCCATGCAAGAGGAGCTGAATCAATTTGAAAGGAACAAAGTCTGGGAACTTGTGCCTGCACCAAAGAATAGAACCATTGTTGGAACAAAATGGGTTCTGAAGAATAAGATGGATGAAGATGGTGTAATTATAAAGAACAAAGTAAGGTTGGTTGCAAAAGGATACTCTCAACAGGAAGGCATTGATTATGATGAGACATTTGCCCCTGTTGCTAGATTGGAAGCCATCAGAATATTCCTGGCATTTGCTGCTCATTCAAACTTTAAAGTATATCAAATGGATGTCAAAAGTGCATTTCTGAATGGAGAGTTGGAAGAAGAAGTTTATGTGCAACAACCACCTGGTTTTGAGGATCCACACTTCCCAGAATTTGTTTACAGATTGCTTAAGGCACTGTATGGACTTAAGCAGGCTCCAAGGGCATGGTATGATACTTTATCACAATTTCTTCTTGAGAATCAATTCACTAGAGGCACACTGGACAAGACACTGTTTTACAAGAAGCATGGTGATGATCTTATCCTAGTTCAGATCTATGTGGATGATATCATTTTTGGTTCTACAAATGAGAAGCTGTGTGAGAAATTTTCTAAACTCATGCAGAGCAGATATGAGATGAGTATGATGGGAGAGTTGACATTCTTTCTTGGGTTGCAAGTCAGTCAAAGGAAGGATGGTATCTTTATCAGTCAAACCAAGTACATCAAGGATTTATTGAAGAAGTTTGACTTAGAAGACTGCTTACCTGCAAAGACACCCATGGCCACTGCCACTAAATTGGATGAAGATGCTAAAGGCAAGAGAGTAGATATCTTAGTCTAAAGAGGCATGGTTGGTTCTCTACTCTACTTCACTACAAGTAGGCTAGACATCATGTTTGCTACATGTTTGTGTGCAAGGTTTCAATCAAATCCAAAAGAATCACATTTGATTGCTATAAAAAGGATCTTTAGATATCTGAAGGGCACTCCAAACTTGGGTCTATGGTATCCTAAGGACACAGGGTTCAATCTAGTTGGTTATTCTGATGCTGATTATGCTGGATGCAGAGTGGATAGGAAAAGCACCTCAGGTAGCTGCCAGTTTCTTGGACAAAGGTTAGTCTCTTGGTATAGCAAGAAACAACAATCTGTGTCAACTTCTACAGCTGAGGCTGAATACATAGCTGCTGGAAGTTGCTGTGCGCAAGTGCTTTGGATTAGAAATCAACTTAGAGATTATGGACTTGTGTTGGAAAGAATTCCAATCATGTGTGACAACACAAGTGCAATCTCTATAGTTGCCAATCCTGTCAATCATTCTAGGACAAAGCACATTGACATCAGATATCATTTCATAAGGGAACATGCAACTAATGGAACTATTGAGTTGCATTATGTTTCTACAGATAAACAACTAGCTGACATATTCACTAAGCCACTAGATGAAGCCACCTTCACAAGGTTGGTTAGTGAGATTGGAATGCTGAATTCTTCAGATTCTGGCTAAGTGAATATATCATCTAGATTGTTGCAGCAGTAAACACTTACTTTATCTAAATTCTCAATATTTTTGGAGTAAGTGTTGGCTGAAATATGATTTATAAATATTTCACATCTGTTGCATATTTGGAAAATCATATTCTCTTGTTAACTTGAAATTTCTATGAAATTTTGAGGAAATCACTGTTTAATTTGCTAGAATATTCGTGAATGAATATGGCTGGTAAATTTTAAAAAAAAGATAGTGAAAATTGAGTTTCTATGAGTATAATTCGACAAGTCAGACTTCTCAAGTGATTCACTATTCGACATCTCTAACAAGTCTCTTTAGAGCACTCTCGAGTTCTCGAATAGAGTCTTTTAGAGTTCTCGAATAGAGGTTTTCTTGACTTCTCGAATATAGTGTTTTAGTTCTCGATTGACTGAGTTCTCGAATACTATATTTGAGTTCTCGAATCATTTGAAAAGGCTGATTTCTCGCTGAATTTTAACCGATTTTGGATCTTTATTCAGAATTAAGAATTACTCATAAAAACATATTTTACCTAATTTAGATTTACGTCTAAATTAGATAACTGCCAGCTGTGAGTTACAACCTGCTTGAGTTATCGAATAAGCCTTTCTTGACTTCTCGAATAGTTGTTTTCTACTTCTCAAATGCCTGACTTGTCGATACAGAACATACATCTAATCGACAATTCAAGTACTTCATACTTTTACAACTTCACATCTATTTGATTCATTTCATTCGATTTCTCAAGCATCCAAACTCCCAAAACCTCTGAAACCCTAACTGCAAAAGCTAAATTTCTTCTTCAACCTTCGATTTCTTCTCTATCTCTCTCACACAAATGGCAACAGTAAAGTTCAACACCAATTTCATTGCTCTAACTAGTAATGTTGAAGCACCCAACGCCAATTTCAAGTGCTTTGTGAAGTGGATGTCTGAATCTTACATCAAGAATGCTCTATCTGTTAACCCAACTCTGTATCTCGACATTCTAGAACAGTTTTGGCAGTTTGCTACAGTGGAGGTGGTGGCTCTTGACTCTGCAATATCTTCGTACATCATCTACTGCAAGATTCAAGACAAAAATCTCATTATCACCACAGAGGATATGAATGAGGCACTTGGGATGGGTACCAAAGGAGAGGTGTATGACCCACTTGCTACAAATGCTGAATTGGAAGACTTCTTTGATTTCATCAAATATGCAGACAGAATCAGTCTTGGGCACTTGAACAGGAAGCATTTGAGGAAGGAATGGAGTTATGTGTTTGTTACACTTCTTCAAGTCTTCACTACAAGAAAATCCAGCTATGACCAAATCAGTATTCCTACACAGCAAATAGGCTATGCCTTAGCTTATGGAAAGAAGATAGACGTTGGTCTCATCATTATGCAGGAGCTGTATGGGAGACTTGGTAAGAATTCAGCCAAGAGAGGTAATGAAATTTTCTTCCCTCGTTTTATTCAATCTGTCCTTAGTTTCTTAGATGATAAATTGATTAAATTAAATGGGATGAATAAAAATAGAATAGGCTATCCTAAATCCATGACCAAACTCATTTTTGGTAATTTGGAGACTAGGAATGATGTGGATGTAAGACTTAACATAACTCCCCATATGGAGAGGTTGTTTAGAACTTACCCCCACAACATGCCAACATTTGCCTCTAAGTCTGAGTTAGCTAAGCCCAAGCAAGTAGAACAAAATGCTAACCCAGGGCTAGCTAACCAACCCTCTCAACCAAACACTCTACCAATCACTGAGCCAACTGCATCATCCTCTCAAAAGGGTGATGTTAGTAAAAAGAAGAGAAAGGAAGTAATGTCTGCACCCTTAAATATTCTATCTGAAGCAGCATTAGCTGCTGAACTAGGTCTAGAAAGTGAGGAACCAGAGTCACCCTTACTAAGGCCAAAGAAGAAGAAGAAAACTAAGACCACCTCTTCAGTCACACAAATGGCTGAAGTTGTAAAATCAGGGGCAAACAGCTCACTAGATGTGTCCTCTCAACAGGGTGCATCTATAGAATCAAGCATCCTCCCCAATGCACCTTCTTGTATTGAGTCAGCAATATGGGAGTGATAAGGCTGGCACTACACTGAGTGGAGAGCACATCACACTTGAAACTCCCTCTATCTCTCAGGGGGAGTTGCCAAAATCTACTCTACAACACATTACTCTTCCAGAATCTTCATCTCAAATTTCTTTGGAGCCTGTAATTCAAGAAATTGAAGAGCAAGGCATTGATCACCAAGAATCCTTTTCTCTTGGTGAGCCAATGGACTCAAGTGACTTAGTGCATGACACTTTGCTCACCACCCAGGACCCACATTTAGATGGTGAGGGAATGCATGCCGGGGCATCTCCTAATGACACCATCACAAACACAGAGGTTCCACTAGTTTTCACTAGAGACTCTGTGCCTGTGTCAACTACTGGTGTACCTCATCCCACTTCTGTGGAGACACCAGTAGGAGAGTCAATCCATCCGGCTGCAGAAGTTGCATCTGTAACTGAGGAGTCTAGCTTGCCTAGCTCTAGCTCTGACTTCTTGTCACAATGGCTGAAGCCTGTGCAACATGACAGCTTCAGGATCAGGGTCTGTTCCACCACAATTGACGGTTGAAGCACTTCAAAGCTTGGTTGTGGATCAGATTCCTGAGTTTGTAAAGATTGCCCAAAACTTGGTCATCTCAAACCTACCCAATTCTGACTATGAAGCCATCTTGCTATGCCATAAAGAAGATGTAGAGCAGCAACAACAGAAAATAGCAGATGAATCTGCAAGAGATGGTAATGTGGATGCTTGGTTGCAAGGCATGCAAATACTCTGTACCTCTCTCAGAAGGCCTCCAACATCTAAGAGAAGAATACATCACTTCACTGGGGTCCAATGCCAAATCTCTAACTCCCAGTGATGTGTATGAGGCTGTCAATGATATCTACAAGGGGATCTTGAAGGCTACACACTTTCTTGGTAAAGGCCTACAATCAGAAGTGAATGAAGTAGTTGCAGCCACAATCCACCAAGTCAATAAAGTCAAAAGAGAATTCCTCTCCAAATTTCCCCAGTTGGAGTCAGTCATCAAGGACATTCTGGAATGCAAGTCTACATGCACCAAGATGGACAATGGTTTGGCTCTTCTAAAAGATTCTGTCACAGGTCTGGGGCATCAATTTCAGGTTCTATCTGATTAGACTACAGAATCCACTGCCATGCTGAGGACAATGTTCAAAAATCTTTATGGAGATAGGCTAGTGACTGAGGTCCCTATTCATGACATGACCAAGTATGAAGTCCAAAGACTCAAGGATCAATCACTCTCTGGATTCAGGGCACATGAGCTATTCACTAAGGTGGATACTCTTGAAAAGGAGGTGGCTACTCTCACTAAGTCCAATGCTCATCTTACAGACAAGGTTGCACTTCTCAATGATCAGTTGGATACTCAAGCAACCACCACAGCTGATGTTCTTCTGCATCAACAATCTATGTTGGCTGCTATGATGAAGCATATGGGTCTTCCTCTCCCTGAAGAATCTTCCACCCCAAAGGTCACTTCTAAAGCCTCTGTGCCTGACAACAAGCCTAAGGGGGAGAAGAGGACAAGGAATTCAAATACTAAGGGGGAGAAACCCAAGGAAAAAGGGATAAAGTTAAGAGAGGGTGATCAGCAGAGGGCAAATAAATATCCAATTCATGTGCCAGGCAAAGGAAAAACAAAGGTTAATGAGCCTCCTACCTCACTGCCAGTTGTTACTCTACCAACTGTGCATGTCATTACTCCTGGTGGTCAGAAGCAATCTATCACACCACAGTGGTTGCAGGGAGTATGCCATCTGACAAACCTCCATCCTCCATATCTGAAAGTGCCAAGCCTATAGAAGTCAAAGTAATTACTGAGGCCAAGCTACAAGAAGTTGCTAACTCAAATGTTTATCATGATAAAGCCTTCTTGGAGTTTCTAAAAGCCACAAGGGAACAGGCTGGTGACACTCAGTTCTATCTGAGGGAGTTGAAGGAGCAGATTGACTACATCATTGTCATCCCCAAGAAAGTCAATAATCTATGGTTCAAGGAGATAGTGATGATATCCAAATCAAAGATATGACATCTAACATACAAGACTCTACAAGCCCTAAAACACTCAGAGATAGATGCCATACTTGAGCTTATTGAGAAGAGAAATGAGAACAACAAAAGTCTGTTTGATGATTTGAGGAATGACCAACCTTAAAGGCTTCCAGAAGTGATCAAGAAGCCATGGACAATCATCTATCGGTCTGGCACCAAAATTAAAGACATCAAGCAATTGGTCATTCCCCATGATCTCACTTCTCAAAATCACAGACTGGTCATTGCTATTATTGATCAACTATAGAAGAAGGTTGGAACCAGAAATGCTGAAGAAATTGAAGCACTGCACATTCTCAGATCTTTTATAGCAACTGGTGAAACTCCAGAGAGGGCTCAACCTAGGAGAAATAAGGATGATGACTCTGAAGACAAAAGTGATGGGAGGAGGAGACATCATAGGAGAGATAAGGGTGATGAAAATGAGAAGAAGAAGAAGGATGACAAGAATAAGAAAGATGGTGATGACCAAGGAAAAGTCTATGAGAGGAAAATTGGAAAATAGCAAGCCTTAGGTATTGCTAGCAGTAACCTCACCACAATACAAGACTCTGAGTCTAGGGTGAATACTGTTAGTAATGACCTACCAAAATCTGATTCGATGGCTTCTGCAACTGTTTTGCCACCTCAAGAAGAGAAGAAGATTCAAGTCAAGAAACCATGTGTATGTTTCAGAAAGCAAACTGCTAATGGAATACTACTATGGTCTACCAACAAGGGTCATAAGTTTCTGCCTAGCAATCATACAAGGAGGAGTAAATTTAAGCATGCTGCAAGAAGGGTGAAGATATCGAAGTCAAAGGCACTGACAATAATTCCAGGATTGAACCTACCACCTCTGGATGAAATCTATGATGAAGACCAACTGCAGTTCATATGGGCTCAAAGAATCTATCATGTTGCCATTGTTGATGATTTTCTTGAAATAAAATATACTGATGGAAGACAGAAGAAATTCAGACAAGGAACATGTCAGCACTGGGGCAAGCTATATGACATAGAAAGAATAATTGCAATGTTGGATTCTGAAGACAGAGTGGAAAGGGTATGGAAGCTGGAGTTAATTGACTTTGTCAAAATGAAGAGAGATCACCAGGCAGAAATGAGAAAGAACAGTGAAGAGCTACTAAAGAAAAGGGAGGAGGAGTTTGCTGCAATGGAAACTAAGGCTGATGAATTGAGAGCTATGGGTCTGTGTGGAGTCAAGTTTAATCCTTACATCATTGAGTACAAGAAATATGGTATAAATGTAAAGATTAGAATGGACTACATCAGTTCCTATTCTGAGAAACAGCTGAATGAAGTACTTAAGGATTTATCAGGCTCCCCTCTAATTGAAGAACTCACTGCAATGGAAGACATTATTCTTGCCATGGAGGAAAATGCAAAGAAGAAAGCCAAAGAAGCTGAAGAGAAGATGAAAAATGAGAATCTGCAAGCCAAAGCTCAAGAGATGAATCCAAAAGGATAAGACTAGTAGTTTCTCATAACTTGTAAGAACACTTCTATGTACTTTCCTCAATCAATCTACATACCCGTACTGTTAAAGTTTTATCTTTATGTATGTTAGGCTTGTTATCAGACATGAAATTGTGACTAAGGGTCTCACTCACAATTTGGGGGAGATTGTTAGTTACAGAGGCATGCATGTATACATCTAATAACAAGCCTAATTGTTTGTAATGCTTTGCATTACTTACATGACCTCTTAACTGAGGGAACCTCTAGTTGTAGAGTTTCTGTTTGTATTGTACTTGTAGTAGGCATCAAATCCTAGTTGTGTAACTGTACTTATAGAGTCTAGAATAATGCTTGAAAGAAGTTCCAAGGTTCATGCCTCAAGCAAGGAGATAAAGACTGTCAAATAATCACAGTTGGGATTTGAAGAAATGAAGAATTTGCCTAAGTACCAATTCGAGAAGTATATTTGTCTATTCGAGAAGTCCAGCATTCGAGAAGTCAGGGATTCGATATCTCAAGACACTATTCGATATCTCTGAATACACTGTTCGATATCTCAGAGATTCGATATGTCTATGTACTCTATTCGAGAACTCAGGAAGTCAACAAGTCAAAGTAGTATTCGAGTTCTCAAGGAGTCAACAAGTCAAAGTTCCATTCGATATCTAAAGGACTCAGAAAGCTATTCGATATCTCAAGGATTCGACAAGTCAAGTGTTATATTCGACAACTCAAGGAATCCTGAAGAAAAGAGCTATTCGAGAAGTAATTCGATATGTCAATATAACAGTGTTCGAGAACTCAGAGTTATCGATCAAGTCAATTCAAGTTCTCGAATCACCTACTTAGTCACTTCTCGAATACATTCTTGGAGACAAAATACTGAAGAAATTGTACAAGTCAGAAACCTGCAACAAGCCAATGCACTTTATGGACCACAATCTGTAACGTGCTCTGGAAAGCCTACAAGGAAGCTTGGAGAGATATAGAAGAGACAAGGGGCTAAAGAAGTGGATCTGAACAGGCTTTACAAAGTCAAATCTGTAACCGTTTGGACGCTTATTCAAAAAGGATAGACAGACTAGAAAGTAATTTGTTTAGCTACCTTATTTGGAGTAAGTAGGTTGTATCCATGTTCTATAAGGATACAGCCTCACTTCCTTAGTCATTAACTTTGTAACTTTGTGAGTCAAGTTTTTCATACACTGTAAGTTGTATCTCTCTGAGAAAAACGAAGCTGAGAATACTATCATTTGTATTCACAGATTGTAGCAACCTTTATCTAATAATACATTAGATTAAAGTGATATTGTGTTTTGTGTTATTCTTTATCCGCACCTTCAATCTTGCACACACAAACACTCTTGCTACATAGACTCTAGCCAAAGAAAAGTTCAAGAATCCATTCACCCCCCCTGTATTCTTTTACCGTATTCAATACTCAACAAAAATAACTAAAATAATTCATGTTTTATATTTATTTATTCAAAATAATCAGTATCTAAAATAGTAACCAAAATACCCAATTCAATCACATACTCTATTTGCAATGGAGAGTTAACTCTATTTGCCGGGAGTAAGAGAGTTAGGAGTGATACTCCACTACCAATGTAGTATCCGATCTAAAGTGGAGTATCCGGCCTGATACTCCACCAGTATTGAAGTATGTCCCTAATACTCCTTTGGGAGTGGCGTGCATTCTAATACTTCAAAGTATTAAGTAGATATTTAGAACCATATATAATGAATATAGGTATTTTGAACATATTTTACTGAAAATTGGATATTTTAGACTTTCACCCAATTTTTATTAATATCCCACCTATTTACTTGGGGACCTTAGAGCATCTCCAATAGGGGTTGCCAAGAGGTTGCCAAATCCTATGTGGCATGACATACTTGGTTGCCCACCTATTGTAGTATCAATGTTGCCAACAAGTTGCCAACCAAAGTTGCCAAAAGTTGGCAACTTCCCTATTTAGTTAAAAGTTAAAACACATACAACTCACTCCGTATAATAACATAACTAAGATTCGAAAAACTCTCTGCCTCGTTTTGAGAGTCGGCCGCCTCCATCCATCCTTCACCCACCCTTCACTGTTACATCTTTCCATCAAATCCACATCCATCCCACCCATCCTCTCATCCCGTTTCCTCCATTTCTGAATCTTTAATTTCTATTTTTTTAGTTTTTCAATAAAACCGAGATCCAATCCTTTTTGGGTGAGATCTCTTTTATCGTAACCATCGTTTTGGGTTGTTGATTGTTCCCAATTTTTTGGGGTTGTTGATTTATCCCCAATTTTTGGGGTTTATGTTTTGGTTGTGTTTTCTATTTGCTGTCTTGTTTGGTGTGTTGGATGCAGTTCGGAATTTGCTCCAGGTTTGGAGGGAAGATCAGGTTGGAGCGAGCTGTTGTCAGATAGAAGGTAATTGGCAACCACGAGAAGTTGAAGCCATTAGCCTTCGAGAAGCCATTTCTTGGACAAAATCACTAAAGCACATTGATCAAGTGCTAGTACATAGTTCGATTATCGGTCTACGAATCGTGTGTTCTTTTGCTTGCAAATGCTGCACAAATTCTATGTCAGGCTATGGAGAGTGATCTGTCACTCCTCCTGCATTTATTAATCATGTACTCGAAAGTGATAATTTCTAAGTAATGCAAGTACGATTTATTTCAAAAAAAAAAAACATACAACTCCCTAAAAATGTATTTAACTTTACCCTTTTTTTATATCTTCCATATTTTAAAAAATAGGGATAAATATCATATACATCATTTTCTAGATTTAAATGTATCAAAATGATCACTCATTAAAAAAGTGACTCATTTTAGTCATTATCTTAAAAATTTGTATCAAAGAGATCATTTAGCAATGACTAAATTGATACAAAATTTTAACTTTTTAATGATTATGTTGATACAAGTTTTTAAATTAATGACTAAAATGAGTCATTTTTTTTATGAGTGATCATTTTGATACATTTGAATCTAGAAAATGATGTCTTTGATATTTATCTCATTTTAAATGTGTATATAAGATAATATAAAATTTATGTATGGGACCATATTGGCAACTTTTAAAGTTGCCAACTATTGGAGTAAATTTGTAATAAAAGTTGCCAACAATGAGATGGAGGAGAAAAAAAATAAAAAAGTAATATATATGATTATGTGGTAGAAGTTGGCAACTATGTTGGCAACCTCTATTGAAGATGATTAGAGCATCTCCAGGAGTCTTTTAAATCACTCTTAAATATATTATAAAACGGTGGCTTTTAGTGATTATTGATTCATCTTCAACAATACTTCTTATATTCACTTCTTATTTTGTTTTATATTATTAAAAATAAGCTATATTCAAAAAAGTACAAAAGTAAGTGGACAAAAAGAGAATATAATCTTAAAAATTTATAATGTAATACTCCCTCCGTCTCTAAATGCTTCTCTCGTTTGATATGTTGGGACTGTTCATAACATGAGACAAATTACTAATTTATGATTAATCTATAAGACCAAATATAGTCATGAGTGATCTTGTTGGATTCGTATTTATGAGTATTTTAATATAGTAAAGTTTTTATATATAAAACTAATACAAAATTAAAGATATTAACGATTAAAAGTGTGCGTTGGCAAACGTGCTCAAGGGAAATGAGAAAAATTTTTAGAGACGGAGGGAGTATTAATTAAGAATTGTTAGTAGCTCTTAAAATCGAGAAGAGAAAATAGAATTTTAATAAATTTAAGGATCACTAAATATGCTTGGAATAAAAAAAAATTATTTATCTCCTCAAATCAAATTTGAAGTTAAAAATCAATTTAAGAACCTTTCGAAAATGCTCTTAAATCCCTAACTTTATCATGAAAAATAAAACAACAAAAATGTACCCGATTACGGAGGCAGGAGAGCGTCACGCAGTTTTGGTGCCGACACACAGCTGCAGGCTGCTTGTATTTAAGTGGCTCGCATGCTATCCAGCTTGTATCTTTTTGTCCCTTTCTCTCTGGATTATTCAACTCATTTCATTCTGCCCCCAATCGCCTTTCAGACTGCATCACCTGTGGGCTAGCTATCAAATGCATAATCGGATATAGATTTATCTCTAAAACTGGCAAATAGATAATTCGGAAATAGGTTTACCTATATTCGTATCCATATTGAACTACGAATGATATTCATTTTATTTCGAATATGAATAATATTCATTTTTTTGAATATGAATATAGATATTTTGGACGAATACCGAATTTTTCGAATTTTTTTATCGCATTTTCACGATTATTTCAAAACAAGACTTTTTTTTCATTTAGAAAAAATAAAACTGCGAATGTCATACTAATTTTATTTACCTTTTCAATCTAATTTTACTATCTTAAAAATATTAGATTCAAATGATATTTTTATATATGTCTATAATATTTTTACAATTATATAAAATTTGTATACATATATTATTTAATTAATACACAGACGCACAAACACTATAAGCTAATAAAAAAATTAATATTATATATATATATATATATATAATTTAAATATCATATATGTATAATTTCGGATTCTGATACGGATAATATTCGTTTTATTTCGGATATCGATAATATTCGCTTTTTCTCAGATATGAATACAGATATTTCGGACGAATATCGAATTTTTTGGAATTTTTTGACAACCCTAATCGCCTCCAAAGTAAATGTACACATAATTTTATAAAAAATTGCTTTTTTTAACAAAGGATTTAATTCGTTAATAAAAAATCATACATCATCTATAAAAACACTCGAGTCGAACAAACCGTAAAAAGATACCATTGCAGATTAATTCAGTCTTCTTCTTGGATATACCATCAAGCGATTGTTGAAATTGATATATGTACATGTACCTATTTCGCCACATCTGGTTTGAGTTATCTACCATAAATGCAATCTCATGAAGACTTTTATCACTAATTTAAAAACTTGAAAATTCCGCAGATCTAACATCTTGGACATTAATTCACTTCAAAATAAACCAAAAATACATAAAGCTCTCATAAGTTGAGAATAAAAAAAATCCAAATAAATTGAGTACAGATTTTAAAATAAACAAAAATTTAATATAAGACTCGATTTTATTGAAACCAGAAAAAGAAAGTTTAGAAGAAAGGATGGAGGGCGAAAGAAAATTAGAAAGGAGGAAGGAGGTTTTAAACGAAGATTTAAACGGAGAAGGAGACGGATCGAAGAAAAAGGAAGAAGCAACGATTATGGAATTGAAAGGGTTGAAAGGGATCGATTCTCATTAGTGAACTTAGAATTCTTGACATCCGCTCTTACACTTTCGAATATAAAAAATTACTTAACTTCTACTACAAAATTACTACCGGCTACGAAGGTCAAAAAACAATTTTTCCACCGAAAGAAAATTCTCTCTATCTCCTTCTTCGGCTTAGTCTTCGCCAGTGAGCTCCTTTCCTTCGGCGGTGGTTTATCCATCGGCCGGAGGCCTTTTCCTGTCTAATTTTCGATTCCTTTCAATAATAATTCTCCTTTGGTGAGGATTGTGAGTGTTTTTGGGTTTTTCTCTCCTCTTGTGGGAGCTTATTTTTCTCTCCTCTTGTGGGAGCTTATTTTTCTCTCCTTGTGAGAGTATGTTTGGTTTGTTTGGTTGGTTAGATCTGCTAAGAATGACTTTGATGATGCTTTGGGGGATCTGGAATGTCCGCATCAAAGCTGGGAAGCTGTCGATTATTGCAAAAGCTCACCACTCACAACCAAAGATTGTTCATCATCTATTGGGGGTTTTTACTTTCGGCATGTCTATAGCTGTTAACCGGCATGTAGATAGTTGGGGTATTACCCATCCTTGGGAGGTTCCTATTTTCGGCATGTCTATAGCTGGTATCCGGTATGTAGATAGCTGGTATCCGGCATGTAGATAGCTGGAGTGGAATTCCAACTGAGGCTTCTGAACACTGGGGTATCAATTACGTGACGTGGTCAATTGTAACACCGCTGCTCTCAGGGATGTTGGCACAGTTTGGATCATTTCGGATGTCTTCGAATTCATTTTTAGATTCAAGAACTTTTAAGTTCAATTTGTTAAACGATGAGAAAACAATTTATTTGTTTTTCAACCTCGTCGTATCGACAGTCGGGGTTTTGTCCCACTGTTTTATGTTGTATTGATTTAATTTATGAATATATCCTCCTGCATTTCGTCAAAAAAAAAATAAAATAAATTAGATTACAGGTATAATACAAAGTAAATTACTATTAAATATGCATCAAACACATTACACCAGATCCCAGCCAGGATGAATTTTTTTAATTATTTCTTTTAAAGAAAAGATTATGAATGAGTAATTATGGTGAAGAACTTAATTAGCTAAGAACACGTGTTTGTTTAATTAGTGAACACGTAGGAGTCAGTCACTGATTAAAAAGAGTGTTTATAACCGAACCCCCTAGACGCTCATAACTCAACCTTTTGGTACGGTGCAAAGTACCCATCTACCACCTATCAATCCACACTTGTCCCCCCCGACTTAAATTACACTAATTAAATTGTCTAATTATGTACAACTAGTACATGTACGAGTAGGATGACAACGAATCTGATGGGGTTTGGTCAAATTCAAATCCAAAATTTTCGGATGTGATTGGGTCTGGATTCGGGTTTGAAATTAAAATCCAAATCCAAATCATCGGATTTCGGATCGGATTCAGATTTAAATCGGGTTTTCAAAATCCAAAAATTAAAGTAATCACATTAAACAAAACAAAAAAGTATAAATTTATTTAAAATTTAATATAAAAATATTTTAGTTGCATAAAAAATATAGAATATTATAAATATAACATATACATATATATATATATTAATAAAAATAAGACTTACATACCAAAAAATTAAATAAAAATAATATCACATTATTTAAGATATCTCAAATATATATATAAGTGATCATTCATTTTGTTATATATATATGGGTTGGACTCCATAAAGAACACTTTAAATAAAGAACAACAAAGAACACCTCATATCTAATAGATCCATTGCCCCTGGCGGGGCCACCAAATACAAAAAGTTCTTATTTTTTTAGGCTCTATCCATCCAGCAAAAAAAAAAAAAAAAAAATGAAAATTTTACTGTTCATCGATGACGTCATTAGTGACGTCATCATGAACAGTAAAATTTTCAAAAATTTTTTTTTTTTTTTTGCTGGATGGATAGAGCCTAAAAAAATAAGAACTTTTTGTATTGGGTGCCCCTGGCGGGGCCAATGGATCTATTGGAATAAATGATTTTATAGTGTTCTTTATTGTTCTTTATATAAGAGTGTTCTTTATGGAGCAAAGGCCTATATATATATATCGGGTTTTTATCGGGTTTCAGGTTCAGATCGGGTTTCGGGTCAGGTATCGGATCGGGTTATCTAAGATCCAAATCCAGATCAAAACTCTTTCGGGTCCAAAAATAAGATCCAAATCCAAATCCAAATCCAAATACAAAAAATCAGATTCGGGTTGAACCAAATGGATCGAATCGGGTATCCATCCAATCGTACAAGTGTACAATGGCTACTTGGATCACACTGCATAGAGATCTGAAATACTCGTACGACAGTTGGATGTGACGATTTTGTGTCTGTGCCGCTGTACGTATCATTAGGAGTCAGATCTTTTTTCTTTCTTTTTTTTTTTGTCAAAAGGAGTCAGATCTTTGTTTGATTTTCCAAGTAGATTTTTAATCCTTGTTGTAAGTTACTTATTTGTGTCATTTATTTGTATATTTTTGTGCGTCATTAACATAAAAAATTAATATAATTACAATTTTTTCCATAAATACCCAAGTTCATAATTTTTTTTGCAAAAATATCTTTTTTAAAATAATTTATAAAAATACCATCTTATTTACAAAAATTGAACTTAATTAATTAGATCATATTTAGAATTTTATAATAACCCAATCAATTTTGGTTTTATGAGAAGACCAAAACGAAATAGGGTTTTCAGCCCAATCTCTCCTCTATAAATACAATTGTTTTAGGATTAGACTTTGCATAAATCGTTTTAGCAAAAACCCTAGCAGCTCTACATCAAGAGAGGCTAGAGAGAGAGAGAGATCGAGGGCTGTTACCGGCAAGTACCGACTCCGATGATTGTAGAGACAATGGGGCATTCGTGTGGACTGATTAGAGACGCGGATCTTGCATCAAGGGCTGCGTGGTGATTGCATCTTGGACCTCCATCTTTCAGGAATTCGTAAAGCTCTTTAATAGGTATGATTTCATTTCTCCATAATCAGGCATATCTTATACATGGATCCTAGGGTTCAGACCAAAGCAACCAAATCAAACAAATATAATGTTTTGCAGCGTTGCTGTTAACATAAAATCACGCAAGCGTACGTGGTCACAAGTAATATATGAATAAGTCAAGTTCGTTCCCACAGAGATTTGGTTTAGGTTTCAATTCAGTTATTGTACCTATGCAACAATGTATGGTTTTTATTCACTGCTAAGACAATTAACAAGATTGGGTTTTGATTAACTAAAATTAACTAAGAAGCAAATTAACAAACTAAGAATTAATTAACTAACGAGAGTTAAGATTGAATTACTTATATGAGAATAAACATGGGATCCTAACTTCATTAAATACTTCGCTTAGATCTGACGCCTTTAATCACTGTATGCAATGGTTATGATATCTGATCGAACAACACGAAACAAGTACACGCTACTTGTCAGCATACGTATACCAAACTACTCATACATCCACAAAAGAGATAAAAGATGAATAGACACCAATTATGCTTAGACCCTATATGTCTATAGAATTTGAAAATATAACGATTGAAGGACAATTATCCATAAAGATCACATAGGGTAGTATAAAGTGGTTCAAATTACACCACGAATCATGTTGATAACAATCATGAACCTATGCTAGCATGACACGTTCTCCAAAACATGTTCTGCTTGCAAATCATATATGATTTTTAAGATTTTGAATGAAATAATAATGTTAATTGAACATTCTTCGCAAATATATATGTTTTGCAATGTTTTGAGTACATAATGTATATGGTCTGCACGGTCTCCACTCTAATGGTGGTCTCCATAGAACTTAACTCTATATATATTTCATTCAAAATCTTAAAAATCATATATGATTTGCAAGCAGAACATGTTTTGGAGAACAATACGTTCTGCAATATTTTGTTTGCAGAACATACATGATTTTCAAGATTTTTAATGAAATTTGCATGTAAAACATATATGATCTTCAAGATTTTCAATGAAATAGATGGTATAGTGATTTTCATAGAACATGATTTTCAATAAATAAGTTTTTGCAATGTTTTGATTGATATTGGTCTCCGGTCTCCATTAAAAACTAGTCGATAAAGCCGCGCTTCGCGGCGGCATTACAATATTTTTTTAAAAATTCAATACATTTACGTTATATTATAATATTAATATTAAATTTTAATAATTAAATAATCTTCTCTAATGAATCATACGCTTTTTTTGATTGAGCCGCTCTCTCGTTAAAATCGAAATTTCAACTTTAACATATATTATAAAGACTTATATAATAATTTTTATCCATAAAATCGAATCGTAAAAATAAAAAGGAAAATATTATGACGGTAGTATCAAATTCTAATAGTTAATATAATCTTTTCTATTGAGCCGTCTTCCCGTTAAATACATTTCGAGCCACTCTTATTTGGAACTGAAATTCTAACTTCATTATATAAAGAGAGTCAATTCCAATTTTTATATTCTTTAAACTTTCTACTCCCTCCGTCTCATCCATTTCTTAACATAATTTTTTCACTTGCGTGGCACGCATTTTAAGGCTCTTATAAAGTATAGTTCCATAACTTATTTTTAAAATTTTCTTTTTTTGTATAAAAGTAGGATTGTTTTATTTTTATACAAAAAAAAAAAGAAATTTCAAAAATAAGTTATGAAAATATCCTTAAAATCCACCTTAAAATGCCTACCGAACCCCCGTCCCCCAATGTTAACTATTGGGTGGGACGGAGGGAGTAATATTTATGGAGTTTTAAAAGATAAAAATACATCTTATATTTTCTGTATATTACAGATATTCTTGTATTTATTTACAGTTTTCGCATGGGAATGTCTTTCTGTTATGTTAAAATATCAAAAAAAAATATGAAGAATTTTCGTTACGGGAATAATATTTTATGGATATATTTTCTAATGCCAATATAATTAATTTGAATAAAAAAATTAAAATAAAGAGGGATTTCTAATAAAAAAGATATATAGTTTTAAAAAATCGTATAAGACATAATCATGCACCGTTCTCGTATTCTACTTCCAATTAAACATTTTATTTTATGTATTCCTTATATATTCAAACATCTTTTTTACGATCTTCTCTAATGAACCGCTTTCTCGTTTTCCAGTTGTAATTGGACATCTGAACCACTTTAGAATGAAAGAGAATCTCGTTAGCTTCGCGTGGACTGTAATATCGTCCAAAACGAACTTGTAGAACTCAAGATATGGCCCAAACAGCGAATCAGAAAATTCTGTCAGCATTCCGCCAGCACCCAGCACGTTCTACCAGCGCCCAGCTTCCTGCCCAAGGTTGTAGAAAATTTCGTTGTCTTCGCGTGAGCTTTAAGATCGCTGAATTCGGACTTCTAGAACTCCAGATATGGGCAAAACAGTGTAGATTGCACAACCTCCCCGGAAAATCCGAATTTTAATCAATTTAACTTCAAACTCTTAGTTCTGCAAAACTCAATGAAAACATATTAAACACACCACATACTTGAGGCCAAGTAATCAATTTAAGCCAATATGAAGCATTCCAAGTGAACATAAAATTATCAAACACGATTATTACTATTGATCCGCTCTTTCGTTAATACCAAAAACCTAATTTTTACATATATCACTTGTATGATAATGTTTATCCATAAAAATCAAATCCTAAAAATAAAATAAAATTTATAACATCAATATGTTTAATAGCTAATATAATCTTTTTTAATAAGCCGTCTCTTACCGTTAAACACGTTTCGAGCCGCTCTCATTTGGGATTGAAATTTCAACTTCATTACATATTATTAATGATACTTATCTTACACAACTACATTTTTCCTTAAAATCAAAACCTAAAAAATAGAATGAATTCCAATTTATACTTTCTAAAATTTATGGAGCTCTAGAAATGAAAACACATCTTATTTTCTCTTTATAATATAGATAGTCCTGTATTTATAAAGGATTCCTGCATGAGAGTGTTATTTTATTATGTTAACACGTCAATTCTTTTCTTTTTAAATACGATGACTTTTTTTATGACAATAGTATTGGATTTACGAACCTATTATACTTTTAATAGAACTTTTATTTATATGTTTTTTCTATAAATTTGAACTCTTATTCTCTATAAATTCGAACTCCTATTCTACTTCCAATAGAACTTTTAATCATATGCGTTATTAATACTTATTCTACTTCCAATAGAACTTCTAATCATATGTCTTCCCTATAAATTCGAACTCTTCTCCTCTATAAATTCGAACACCTATTCTATTTCTAATATGTTAAATGACATTTTTCTACTTCTAATAGAACTTTTATTTATATATTTTTTCTATAAATTCGAAATGTATTCTACTTCCAATAGAACTTTTAATCATATGCATTATAAATACTTATTCTACTTACAATAGAACTTTTAATCATATGTCTTCCCTATAAATTCGAACTCTTCTCCTCTATAAATTCGAACACCTATTCTATTTCTAATATGTTAAATGATAATTTTCTACTTCTAATAGAACTTTTATTTATATGTTTTTTCTATAAATCAAACTCTTATTCTCTATAAATTCGAACTCCTATTCTACTTCCAATAAAACTTTTAATCGTATGCATTATAAATACTTATTCTACTTCCAATAGAACTTCTAATCATATGTCTTCCCTATAAATTCGAACTCTTCTCTTCTATAAATCGAACACCTATTCTACTTCTAATATGTTAAATGATATTTTTACATTTATTAGTGTTTAAAATTCTAAAATTCTAGAAAATTAATTCGAACTCTTCTCCTTTATAAATTCGAACACCTATTCTATTTCTAATATGTTAATTGATAATTTTCTACTTCTAATAGAACTTTTATTTATATGTTTTTTTCTATAAATTCGAACTATTATTCTCTATAAATTCGAACTCCTATCTACTTCCAATAGAACTTTTAATCATATTGTTACGACTGTATTTCGTCGGACCTTAGTTCGGTCGGACCTGCAAATGAGAAGAATGCGAGGGTTGGGCCCCCCGATTCACCTCCGGTGTGAGAATAAGTTAGTTGGTTTTTGATGACTAATATTGAACGTAGAGAGTTTGTGTTGTGTGTAAATTGTGTATGAAAAAATGAGAGAATGAACCTGACTTAAACATATTCTTTTTCCTCCAGGCGGTTACCCGAAGAGTGGGCGTCGTGCGCCGACGTGTCCCACGTTCACAGGAGAGTGAACTGTATGACCGTTGTTGATATCTGGGCCGAATGAAGTTGGGCCTCCGTTCGGTTTGATGATGCTTGATTGTTGGTTCGGCCCACTAAGGGTATGGGCCTCTAACATGTCCCTGGGCTTCGTTCGGAGTAATCCTCAGGACGAAGGCCAAAACCCAGGCCCATCTTCGGACGTTTCTTCCGGATAAGAATGGCGATGGACAAAGTCAGGACGTCTCTGGGGAGTCGTGTCCCTTTATTGATGACAGCTGCCAAATCTCGAGATCTACGCTTTAATCACCTCCGTTGAATTCCAAACGCTTCTTGTCCCCAACGACGCGTCTCTTCTACTTAAACCTCTAAACCTTCTCATTTTCACCCATACCGCCATATGCTTACAACTTTTCATTTCACAATCTTTAAAACAACAAGCAATTTCTCTCGGAACTTTTCGCGAGTAAGGATTGGAAACGCTGGTTCATCCTCAACCACTAGTAGTTCTCCGATTCCGGTGGCATCCCGTCTCCAACAGGAATACCCTCAAGAACTCGATCTCATCACCCATTGGCAAACAAGTAAGTTCCCTTTTCGCTTAATAATATATGTGTGCTTGTCTTTTTCGTATCTGTTTTCCTGCTGTTGTAACTCTGCATTTTATGTTCGTATGTATATATCTGTTTGTAAGTATGTAAAGTTACCTGTGTTCCTTAGGTAGAGATTAGGCGTGTCCTTATGTCCCTTTTCCAGGGATTTTGGGTCTTGTCTGAAAGTTTTCTGGGCAAGAACATCCTTCGGGATCTTCAATCCTCAAGAACCCTCTTCGGACGGTCCCGATCCCCTTTAATTTAGGCCCTTTTTCACTTGTTCCTCCCTGAGGGATTTAGGATGTCCCCGACCGACCTTGGCCCGCTGTACTCGGCCTGTTTTCTTTTTCTATCTCCTTTCTTTAATCTATCCGATTACAAGGCTAATGTCTCTTCATTTCCGAATGCAGGGACATGGATCGGTCATCCGAAGGTGCAGGCCCTTCTGCCCCTTCTCCTTTTACTAACGCCACCCTGTATCCTGCGGCGAATCATCGGACTGTACTTGACGAAGAAAAACTAACTCCATTCGCCGACACCTATAGCATTCACAAACAACATTGGTTCGTGTACGCCCCTAGGAAAAAAGAGAGGATTTACGATAACCCTCCCGTTCCCGAAACTTGCGGGGGCGTATGCACGGGCATCTCTGAAGCTGCTTTCAAATGTGGGTTTCGGGTGCCGATTCTGCCCATTCTGAAAAAGCTGCTGAAAGAGATGGGTATTGCCTTAGGCTAGCTCGACCCGAATAGCTTCATATTTGTAAACGTTTTTCAAGCTCGCTGCTTGGCTGCCAAGGTTCACCCTCGAACTTCCTTGTTCTGGCATCACTATGACTTTCGCCGTAATTCAAAGAGCTATGGCTTTTATACGATCGCCCACCGCACTAACCGAGCAGATTGGGCCCAGACCAATTCGAACAACAAGGGGTCCCATGACAGATGGTTCTTTCTCTCTTGACCCAAGATCGCTAAGTATTCGGTATGGAGGGACGTCGATCCGGCGAAGCAGGTAATAATGCCCTCGCTCCTAGAGTCGGAGAAGCACGATTATAAATTACTTTGCGAGTTGGAGATGGAAAAAGTTCCTGTATCCCTCAGTCGGGACAAGGATTGGCTGTTCTCCCTCTGGGGTAACGGTAACATTTGCTTTCCTTGTACTTCTGTAAATGTGTGCACTAGTTTGGCTATTGTAAATATATGTTTCGGTCGGTGTCCGATCACTATTATCACGATTTTTAACCTTTGCTTTTCTTGTGCAGTGTCTTCCCGTGAGGAGCTTGTCGAGAGAAGGCGACAGAAGCACGCCGAAAAGGAGGCGGCCGCTGCTGCTAAGGCTATTGCCGATAAGGCCAACGCCTCTGTTCCTGATGCCGATGATGGGGGGAGGTCAGCCTCCAACCGAAAAGAAGATAATGTGGTCGGTACGCCACCGGTCACTTCTCCTCCACGGGACTTGGAGATAAGTGAGACTGGCCTTGCCTCCCCGACCGACTCTAGGAAGAGGGGCAGACTGAGTGAGGCAGGGCTGAAGGTGCATGCCCCTCAGTGGGGGGTCTTGGAGACTGACAAGATAATTGTCCCTGCTCCGCAGTCGTCTACTGTCGTCGGTCCTGATCTTTGCCGGGGTCTCATCCTGCCGGCCGATAGGCCGACATTTGCCCAGACGGATGACCTTGAAGCTTGCACTGAGATGTTGGCTTTGCTTTCCATGGTGAGATCCTTTTCTTCTTGTTGTTATCCATTTTACTTGCCTTCAACATTTAATCCTTTTCCCATGTATGTTTTCAGGGTGTTTCCTGGTCGGCTATTGTTACCGAACGGATGGAGGGAATACAGGCTAAGCTGAAGGGGATCGACCGGCTGGAGGTTCGCGCGGTCAAAGCTGAAGAAAGCCTTCGGACTTCTACCTCTGAGCTGGAGAGGATAACCGGTCAGGCTAACTCTCTGAAGACCGAGAATGAGGCTTTGAAGGCGAAGTTGGAGGAGATCGATGTCTTGAAAAAGCGCATCGATTGGAGGAACCAGCAGCTTAAAGTTTCGAGGAAATCCATCCGGAAGCTGAAGAAGACCCTCGATCTTACCGAAGAGAGGTGCTACCAAATGGGTTACGAAGATGCCATCCTAAAGGCTCATGAATCGGGCTTCGACCACACCAAGCTGCTGGATAACACCATGACGGATCCAGTCGGTCGAACCGATACAGATCGGCCTTTGGTGGTCTCTTCGGGTGAAGATGAGGAGCTTTCTGATTGCTGATTTTTACATACTATTGTATTTAACTCTGCCTTCGGGCTTTAAATTTGTGCCCTTGGGCTTCTGTAATATTTAACTTTGCCTCCGGGCGTTCATAATTTGCCTTCGCCATCTTGCCGCTTAATAACTTATGCATTTTTGTTTCTTTATTTTGCCTTAGCATAATTTCAGTTTTATGCATCTTCGGTCGTTTTGTTTTGACTTAGCATAACATTTGTTTTCTGTATTTTCGGCTTTTGCCTAACATAATCCTTCTTATGTTTTATGCGTCTTCGGCTTGAATTTGCCTTAGCATAATTAATCTTAACTTCATGCATTTTTGGCTTCGGCCTAGCATGTTGTGCGTCTTCGGTCGTAACCTAGCTGCCCCCAGTTTTAAGGGGTTTTGTAATTGATTGAGGCCCATTCGGTTGGTTGAAAATTTCATCCTCCCGGCCTTAATTAATGCCAAAGCAACTTAAATACTAAAACATTTTTGTAAGGGTCCAAATTTCATTCGGTCGGCCCCAAGTTTGGACTCGTCAAGTATCTGTAACTTAACTCGTGATATCCTTGAACACTAAAAATAAGTTAAGTGGCGCATGTTTTACTCGGTCGGCCCCAAACATGGGTCTATTAAGCTTAATATTGTGTACTTAGCTTTTTGGCTATAAATGTACCTAGCTTAACAATAACGGATAAAAAATGGAGCAAAACAATCTTTTCATTAATCATGCAACTCTTACATAGATTTGATTACAGATTGATGCTAGCTTAGGGAATTCAGAATAAAGTTGTATAAGACAAAATACTGAAGTAAAAAGCAGTAAAATTTGTCCAGTAAGCTTACTGGTAAAAACGGCGAAGGCGAGCGGCATGCCAGGTGTTTTTGATTGGGCTGCCGTCCGGATGAGCCAATTTGTAGGTACCCGATCGGACCACTTCAATTACCACGTATGGACCTTCCCAGTTGGGCATAAGCTTGCCTTTTTTAGCTGGCATGGAGGTGGCTAACTCCCGAAGCACTAAGTCCCCGACTCGGAACGATCTCTTCTTCACCCCCGAATCATAGTACTGGGCTGCCTGCAATTGGTACCTTAAGTTTCTTTGGTGGGCAGCCTCTCTTTCTTCTTCCAGTAAGTCCACATTCGCTCGGAGTCCGAACTCATTTGTTTCCACGTTAAACACTTCTGTTCGGTAAGACTCTAAACCAACTTCAACATGTAGAAGGGCATCCGTCCCGAAGGCCAGTTTGAAAGGCGTTTCTCCGGTTGAAGATCTTGTAGTGGTTCGGTAAGTCCATAGGACCCATGGTAGTTCTTCAGCCCAAAGTCCCTTAGCTTCCCCTAGCCTTTTCTTGATTCCATCAAAAATAATTTTGTTGGCCGCCTCGATCGCCCCGTTTCCCTGGGGATGCCCTACCGAACTGAATTTTTGTTTTATCCCGAATTGAGCCAGGAATTTTCTGAACTTGCTCCCAATGAATTGAGTACCGTTATCGGACACACACACCATAGGAATGCCAAACCTCAAGATGACCTGTTCCAGCATGAATTTCTTCGCGGCCTCTTCGGTAATGGCCGAAAGGGGTTTTGCTTCTATCCACTTAGTCATATAGTCGATCGCCACAATACAGTACTTCGCTTGCTTAGTGTTGGTGGGTAGGATCCCCACAATATCAACCGCCCACATAGCAAATGGAATCGGGCTAAGGACTGAGGACATTTCTTCGGGTGGTTGTTTTGGTATTGTGCTGAAAAGTTGGCACTGTCTACACTTCTTGGCATATTCGGATGCATCTTCTTTCATCTTTGGCCAGAAAAACCCTTGCCTGAGAATTTTGAAGGCTAACGATCTTCCTGCTAAATGCTCTCCGCAAATCCCTTCGTGAACTGTCTCCAAAGCTAGTTGTTGTTCAGCTTGGTCTAAACACCTAAGTAGTGGTTGGCTTGCCGATCGTCTAAATAAGCGACCCCCGACTAGAGTGTAATTTCCCGACCGATACTTCACCTTCTGTGCTTCCCTTCGATCAAGTGGTAGGGTACCTTTCTCCAAGAATGCCCTGATGGGAGTCATCCAATTGACCCCTTGATGAATTTCCATGCACTGCTTCTTGTCTATCGAAGGCGTCTTTACTTCGTTCAGATAGATGGACCCATTTAGGTTCTGGGTTTCTGCCGAAGCTAGCCTTGAGAGGGCGTCTGCCCGACTGTTGTTTTCTCTAGCTACTTGAGTTAACTCGAAAGTTTCAAACAACAAAGATTGTTCACGTACCTTAAGGGCGTATGCCTTGGTTCGGGGATCTTTTTGCCCATACTCTCCTGAGAACTGTTTTACCACCAACATGGAATCACTGAACGCCCTAATGTGCTTAACTTCCAGATTTCTTGCAAAATCTAGTCCTGCCAAAAGTGCTTCGTATTCGGCCTCATTGTTCGTCAACGGGAAAGTGAACCTGATAGCTTGACAAATCTCAAATCCTTCTGGGCTTGTTAGAATTAACCCTGCCCCGCACTTTTCCTTGGCGACCGACCCATCGACAAACAACTTCCATTTTCCCGGTGTCTGAATTATTTGCTCTTCAGGAGCCAAGTCGTTCGGCCCCGAGAAAGAGCATTCTACCATGAAATCCGCTAGTGCTTGGGCTTTGATCGAAGTCCTTGGTGTATACTCCAAATCATGCTCCCCTAGTTCGATCGCCCAAGCAACCACTCTGCCCGTTGCCTCAGGCCTTTGCAAGATTTTCTTTAACGGCTGATCGGTTACAACTTTGATCGTCCTTCCTTGGAAATAGTGCCTTAACTTTCTTGCGGCCATTACCAATCCATAGGCGAACTTCTCTGCATTCGAATATCTTGTTTCTGCATCTTTGAGAATATGAGAAACATAGAACACCGGATGCTGGTTCCCTTCGTGCTCTTTGACCAACACGGCTCCGAGGGTTCGGTCGTTCACAGCCAAGTACAGCTGCAATGTTTCTTTCGGGTCGGGTCTCATTAAGAGTGGAGCTTTTACTAAGTACTCTTTAACCTCCTCGAATGCTTTCTGGCAATTCGGCCCCCACTCGAAATTCTTGGACCCCCGAAGTACTTCAAAGAATGGTAAGGCCTTTTCGGCCGATCTGGAAATGAACCTCCTCAGGGCTGCTAGCCGTCCGGTCAGCTTTTGAATGTCCCTGATCGTCTTCGGCGCTTCCATGTCAATGACTGCTTTAATCTTCTCTGGGTTTGCTTCAATTCCTCGGGCACTAACCATGTATCCCAGAAACTTCCCACTATTTACTCCAAATGTACACTTGTTCGGGTTGATCCTCATGTTGTTTCTCCTGAGTGTTTCAAAACATTCCCTCAGATCCTCGGCATGATCCCTGAAAAGGGATTTAACAATCATATCGTCCACGTAGCATTCCATGTTCCGACCGATCTGGGCTTTGAACACCTTGTTGATCATCTTTTGAAATGTTGCCTCGGCGTTCTTCAGGCCGAAAGGCATCTTTATATAAGCATAAGTGCCATTCGGTATGATGAATGCTGTCTTTGGAATGTCCTCGGCATTCATGGCAATTTGGTGGTATCCTGAAAATGCATCCAGGAAACTGAGTATTTGATGCCCCGAAGTAGCATCTATCAGTTGATCAATGTTCGGCAAGGGATAGTGGTCCTTCGGACAATGCTTATTCAGGTCAGTGTAGTCCACACACATTCTCCACTTACCATTTGATTTCTTTACCACCACTACATTCGCCAACCAATCGGGGTAGTCTATCTCTTCGATGAACTTTGCCTCCAGCAATTTTTCCACTTCAGCTTGAATTACTTTCTGCCTTTCCATGGCGAAATTCCTCTTCTTTTGTCTTACGGGCTTGGCTTCGGGAGCTACATTTAAGCAATGTTTGGCCACCGCAGGGTCCAAACCTGGCATATCTTCGGGATTCCATGCAAATACGTCGTGGAATTCCCTAATGACCTTGATGACTTTCTCTTTCAATTCCGGCTCCATGCTTTTTCCAATTTGGATCATCTTTCCCGACTGACCCACGTACAGCTCTACATCTTCGGTTTCGGCAGCCGGCTCAGCAATCGGGCTCGACAGGTCGGCACCAAATTTCTCCAACTCAATGTTCAGTAGTCGGTGGCTGCCCCTAGTGTCATTTTCTCCTCTTTTCTTTTTTCCAGCTTCGTTCATTTCAGCGTCCTTATCTTTCTCTAGATCCTCCAACATGATAATTCGTGCGGCTTTTTGATCGCCCCTCATCTCTCCGACCCCATACTCGGTCGGGAACTTCAACTTAAGGTGGGGAATGGATGAAACAGCCTGAAAGAGTGACAAGGCTGGCCTCCCCAGGATCCCGTTATATGGGCTGTCCACCCGAACAACGTAGAACTTTGCTTCCTTAACCACAGTGTACGGAGCTTTGCCCAGCAATATATTCAGCGTGATCGTGCCCTCAATCGGTACAGGTTGATTGCCGAAGCCATACAGTGGTGCCTCATGGCATGGCTCCAGCTGTTCACCACCCAAATTCATCTTGCAATACGTTCGGTGATACAATATATTGACCGAACTTCCCTCATCGACCAACACTCTCCAAATCTTGTTTTCCCCAATTACGGGGTTTATGACAAGAGGGTCTTCGTGTGGCCATATCACGTCTTCAAAATCGTCTTCCGTGAATGATATCGGAAGTGCTTGCTTGGCGGCATTTGACTGGTAGAGATTGTAGATTTGCCTGGCATACTTCTTTCGGGCTGTTTTGCTGTCCTGATCGAGGATGGTTCCTCCAGATATGGTTCTGACTTCGCCCCGGTATTTTTCTGAACCTTCGGCATCTCTATTGTCTCTCTTCTTTTCCTTATCGTCTAGCCTGTCCCTCAGATCTCCCATGAACTTGGTCAGTTCCCCGTCTTTTATCATTTTCTCAATCAGTTTCTTCAAGTGGTAACACTCATCAGTATTGTGACCTTTATCCCGATGATAGTCACAATATTTGCTGTCGCTTCTTCTGTTTTCAGGGGTCTTTAACTTGGGTGGTCGAACAAACCCAGGTTTACCCTTTATCTCATGAAGAATCTTCGAGATAGGTGTGTTTAGTGGTGTGAACATAGTACTATCCCTATCTCTTCTTCGTTCGGCCCCTTTATCGGGCCTCGTATCATTCAGTCTGCTCTTAATGTCTCCTCGACCCCTTCGGTCGTCCCTTCTATCATCCCTCCGGTCGTCCCTTCGGACTTAATTAATTAGATCATATTTAGAATTTTATAATAACCCAATCAGTTTTGGTTTTATGAGAAGGCCAAAACGAAATAGGGTTTTCAGCCCAATCTCTCCTCTATAAATACAATTGTTTTAGGATTAGACTTTGCATAAATCATTTTAGCAAAAACCCTAGCAGCTCTACATCAAGAGAGGCTAGAGAGAGAGAGAGAGATCGAGGGCTGTTACCGGCCAGTACCGACTCCGATGATTGTAGAGACAATGGGGCATTCGTGTGGACTGATTAGAGACGCGGATCTTGCATCAAGGGCTGCGTGGTGATTGCATCTTGGACCTCCATGTTTCAGGAATTCGTAAAGCTCTTTAATAGGTATGATTTCATTTCTCCATAATCATGCATATCTTATACATGGATCCTAGGGTTCAGACCAAAGCAACCAAATCAAACAAATATAATGTTTTGCAGCGTTGCTGTTAACACAAAATCACGCAAGCGTACGTGGTCACAAGTAATATATGAATAAGTCAAGTTCGTTCCCACAGAGATCTGGTTTAGGTTTTAATTCAGTTATTGTACCTATGCAACAATATATGGTTTTTATTCACTGTTAAGACAATTAACAAGATTGGGTTTTGATTAACTAAAATTAACTAAGAAGCAAATTAACAAACTAAGAATTAATTAACTAACGAGAGTTAAGATTGAATTACTTATATGAGAATAAACATGGGATCCTAACTTCATTAAATACTTCGCTTAGATCTGACGCCTTTAATCACTGTATGCAATGGTTATGATATCTGATCGAATAACACGAAACAAGTACACGCTACTTGTCAGCATACGTATACCAAACTACTCATACATCCACAAAAGAGATAGAAGATGAATAGACACCAATTATGCTTAGAACCTATATATCTATAGAATTTGAAAACATAATGGTTGAAGGACAAGTTATCCATAAAGATCAAATAGGGTAGTATAAAGTAGTTCAAATTACACCACGAATCATGTTGATAACAATCATGAACCTATGCTAGCATGGCACGTTCTAAATCTCAAGATCCACTTTCACTTCGCAAGGGATTAACAGATTAGATGCTAGCTACGCATCTAACAATTAAGCATAACCATACGAGGATATCAATTATACATCACACACGGATCTTTAATTAAAGCGTCAAAATACTAAAACTCCATAGATAAATCCGTTAGAATCCCATGACAACGATTAGTTCAGAATCGAACCGTTCGTTACCATAGGATCTGATGAAAACATGATATTAAACAAAATAATAATGATTACAAATAAACTAGAGTAATTAGTTAAGAAAACAAATCCGAAATCCAGAGTATCGCCTAATTTAGAAGAATACAAAAGTAGAACTAGATCTCTGAATGCTGTCACGTCCTTCGGAATCCGTCTCGAAGTATGATTCTCTATCTCCGACTCTCTCTGAGTTATTCTAAGTGTTGGCACCAATTACAATGATAGAATATGTTTATATAGGCACTAGAAATCTTTCCTAGCAAGAAAAGTCCTAAAATAGCAATTAAATTCAAAGCAGGATAGAAATCAGCAAATTCCAGGAATTTCTGGCGCACTCAGCGCCGCCATAGCGCTCTCAGCGCTACCCTATGCCTTTTTTGGCGCTCTCAGCTCTGCATCTTGCTGACAAACTGCGATTTCTGCTCTCTTTTCTTCATTCTTGCTCCGTTTTCGCCCGTTCCTTTTGCATTAACTCCCGTCTTCATTCCTTTGACTCATGATCCTCCACGGTAGCCTAGGGAAAGACTTCTACCTTCATTCCAAAGCTCAAATTCAACTCCATCATCGACGAAAATCACCAACCCTAGCCGGCATTTCGCAAATCTGCATAACTAGACAAAAACACATTAAAAACGCAACATACTTGAGTCCAAGACATCAATTTAAGCCGAAACGAAGCGCTCCAAGTGGATATTAAATCCACTTATTAGTTGCATCTAGTTGTATACCGTATTTTTACAAATAAGATGATATATTTGTAATTTTTTTTTTACAAATATTTTTAAAAAATGGTAAAATTACAAAAAAAAATAGAAAAAATGATATTTTTGATAAATATTTTATAATTTAATAACTACTACATAAATGAAGAATGTACTATATCTTATGTATTTCTTAATAAATACATCCATATATTTACATACAAATTTTCATAAACTTGTAAAGATTTAAATGAAAGTTTCATATTTGATATCAAATTGTGTATTAAAAGTTAAAATTTAAAATCGAAAAACAAAGTCCTTTTCTCTCTCAATCAATGAGAGTCGAGCCACCACCCTTAGTCCTCATCTCATCTCCATAGCCGTCGCTCCCTCATTTTCTTCCGATCTATCTTCTTCGTCTCCGTTTAAAGCTTCATTCCTCCCTTCTCATCCTCCTTCGGTCCTTCATCCATTCTTCTAAACTTTCTTTTTTTTTTCCAGTTTCAATAAAATCAAACTTTATGTTAGCTTTTTGTTTAATTTAAATTCGTTCTTTGTTGATTTTATTCCCAATTTATTTGGGTTTTGTTTATTCTCTCCTTGTGAGAGCTTTGTGTGTTTTTGGTATGTTTTGCAGTGAATTAATGTTCGGGATGTTAGATCTGCGGGATTTTCAAGGTTTTGATTTAGCGATAAAAGTTTTTATGGGATTGCATTTATGGTCGATAGCTCAAACCAGATGTGGCGAAGCGGGTACATGTACATATATCATTTTCAACAAATCGCTTGATCGTATATCCAAGAGGTCTAAGAAGACTGGATTAATCTGCGATTGTATCTTTTTACGGTTTACTCAACTCCATTATCCTGGTAGATGTCGTATGGTTTTTTATTAATGAATTAAATCCTTTGTTAAAAAAAAGTTAAAATTTAAACATGAGTTACTATCTCTATCGGTGTAACAGTTCATCGCTTGATCCACAACTATACCTTCAAATCAAATCGTTTTTTACTTATTTTTATATCAAAACTTTTTTACAACAATTAATGTACTAAACATAAAATTTTGGAAGCTCTCTTCAATGCTAAAATCAACAACAAAAAGATAATGATGGACAATTGTATGTTTTAGTAAGAACTAATAATTATTCAACATATATCATAATAAAACATATTAATTAATGTTCATTTTCAAAATTGATTCCAACTGAGAGAAGAACAACTCATTTATCAATTTAAGTAAATGAAATTTTTTTACCACAGCAAAGAAATATAATATAATTCAAATAATAAATAACATTAATTTAAGTACCAATATATTATAATATAAAAAAAATAAGTAAGCACCACGCTTAAAATTTTTTAACTAATACAAAAAAAATTAGAGAATTTACAAAAAATACTAGGTGTAAAGTTTCTTTTTGCAAAAATATAATCTCCTTTAATTCTTTGCATATTTAATATCTTAATTGCAAAAATACTATCTTTCCTCTTTCAACCCAATTTTAATTATTTTTTTTAAAAAAAAACTTTTTTTGAAAAATAATTCAGATGAACAGTAACCTGCCACGTGGCATTCATCGATTTTTTAAGGTGGGGTGATTTTGGAGGATTTGGGTTGCAAGACCCCGCCAGGGGCCATATTCAACTCAATGCAACCACATGCAGCTTTTTTTTAAGGTGGAGTGATTTTGATGAATTTGGGTTGCAAGGCCCCGCCAGGGGCCATATTCAACTCAATGCAACCACATGCAACTTTTTTTGTGGTTGCGTTCAGTTGCATAAGAAAGTTCTATTTTTTAGTTGTCATTTTCGACCTCATTTTTAAAATATATGTATATATATTAAAAAAGAGGTCGAAAATGATAACTGAAAAATGGAACTTGCAATCAGAAATTCAGTTGCATGTGGTTGCATTCAGTTGCATATGCAACCACATACAACTAACCTTTTACGCATTTGAAATTTGAATTTTCATATGCGGCTGCGCTGCCCTTATATACAACTGGAAGTTGGGTAAAAAAAAGAAGAGAAAATTCCACTTTCGTTTTTCAGTTGCATATGAGGTTGCATTCAGTTCCATGTGGTTGCATTCAGTTGCATAAGAAAGTTCTATTTTTCAGTTGTCATTTTCGACCTCTTTTCTGATATATATATATATATATATAGTAGGGATCTAGAGAGAACCCTTTTAAAAGGAGAACTTAGAAAACTAAATTAAAATATAGCATATATGTTATGCAAACTGATCGTTGGGAGATGGAGAAAAATGTGGTGAAATTAGATTTTTAAAAAATATCACCGATTGACGGGAAAAATCAAATTAAAAACGGAGGGGATTAGGTGGAATTGCGTGTGTGAGGGTGTATTTGATTAGTGTGTGGGTGCCCCTAGCGGGGCCATTGATTATAATACATCCAATGGTTAGGATTAGTACCTTAGTTTTCTTCAAAAATTGAGTTCTTTTTTGAGCCACACCCATATATATATATATATATATATATGTTAGGTCGAATACACAATAAGTAATCAAATACTGTATGAATAACTTAACAAGAACACACTGTTTAACAATTAAAAACTGTTTGGAATTAATAATTCCTCTCTCAGTGATGTAAATATCACAGAGAGCTGCTTAGGTTACAATGGATGAATATCTCAATGTTCGACTACCCTTCTAGGGTTAACCTAACTGTATTTATAGAACATACAGCTTCGTACAATCAGTAACTGATACTCCTAAAATCAAGCTATACAATTGATATCAATCACGATTGCTTCAGTCTTCCAAGTCAACTCAATCTCTTTGACAGCTTAACAATCTTCAAAGATATTGCTTCCATATTTATCAATCTTCAAACACTGTTGACTCTTCAGACAATACCGCTACAGAGTTTAACAAACTCTGTTTGCGCTTCCAGTCAGTGTTTAATCAAACTCTGACTGCTTCCAGCTAAACTCTGTTTTCTGACTTTAGCTTCCAAACACTGTTTTCATCAATCATTTCTAACAATCTCCCCCAACTTGTCCATTAGCAAGAATGTACAAGTTTTACAGTAAATGATGATGTCAAAACAAATACAAAGTTTACAGTGTTTAACATACAAACAGAGTTTAAGCTATTACTTAACAAATTCTACATGAAATAAGAAAATTCTTACAGACTTTAATCTCTAATCTCTTGAAGATCAGGCACTGTTCTGAGATAGTCTATAAGCAACCTTCTTTCAGCATTTTCAAGCTCTATCTGCATAGCTTCTTTGATTTCTCTCAACTGAGGATCATTCTCATCAGTTTGATAGATAGCAGCTCTAAGATCGTAGATTTTGTTTCTTCTCATCTCATTTCCCAACCTGATATATTTCACCTCTTCAGATTTTACATTGAAATCCAGAACAGTAATCCCAAGATCAGTCTTCAGTTTTGTAGTTCCCTTCTCCATTTCAATCAGATTGCCATTCCAATCTCTGTATTTAGGAACATACTTGCTGTTGAATTTCATTTGCCTTCTTGCAAGGTTTTGAATCATTCTTTGTTGAAGCACATTTGCAACTGACTGAGTTCTTTGACTTCTCACTCTGAAAATATATAGGACATATTCAAGTTCTTCAGCATACTTTAATTCAATATCCTTTTCAGAGACTTTAAATACTGTTCCATCAGCCATGAAATATAACAAGAAATCCTTTTCTAGACTCTTTTGATATACAAGCTGTACTGATTCCAGTTTGTCTAAACTCTCTTGAGTGACACCACCTCCTGGAACAGACAGTGAAGAAGGATCTCTAGGACCAACATATTGTCTTTTATCTCTGTATGAGCCTATGCCTCCTTTGTTGTATCCAACTTTACCAGATAATGCTCTACCATCAGCAAAATCCATTGGAATTGTAGCTTCTAGTCTTGGATCATGAGGAGCACCTCTTTTAAATGTTGATTTCAACTGAAAAGACAATAATGGTGTGGTCACAACTTGTTCAGCAACAGAGGTTGTGTTTTCATTCTTCTGTACAACATGTGTATCAACAGAGGTTGTAACTATACTTTTCAGTTTTTGCTTAGCTTCTGCATCTGTTGGTTTTCTGAATACTTGCATTCTTTGATCTGTACCAACTGGTTCTTTGATTTGAATACCTTTAAGAACAGGCTTTGCAGCTTTAGCAACTTTCACATTCTTCTTTCCTTTTTCAGACTTTAAAGCTTTCAGATGTTTTTCTTGTAAACTCTTCTCTTCAGCTTTAGCATCTTCTATGGTCACTCCTTCTGCATTCTCTTCCATGAAAAGCTTAACAGCTAACTCCTCATCAGTCTTTGGGTTTGATGTTAATTCCAAACTCTTGGTCTTTGAGGTACCTTGAGTTTCAGTGTTTGTTCCAACAGACTGTGATTTAAAAGATTTGCCAGATCTCAGAGTTTGCTGCCTTTCAGAGTTTAAAACCTTGCTTTTATCACTTGCCCCTCCATCTCCAGCATCATCCTTTTGAGTCAGAGTTTGAGAAACTTTGCATTTTGACTTAGTCACTCTCTCCCCCTTTTTGACATCATCAGGAATTAGTATTGATGTAATGAGCTCTAAAGAGTTTGCAATTGAATCCACTTTAGCAGATAAAGCAGTCTGATTTTCTTCAACCTTTCCTAGCCTGGCAAAGAGAGTGTCTTGAACTTTGGACAGCTGAACAGCTTTTATTTTGGACTCTCTTTCCATCTTCAACTCTCTTGACTGAATCTCAGTCTTCAAGGAAGCAATTTCTTGTTTAGTGTCAGCAAAATTTCCTTCCAGTGTCTTGACTTGTACTACAGTTGCCTTTAAACAGGATAAGATATCTGGATTTGAAATTTGCTTTGCAGTTTGCCTAACAAACTCAGATGCTCTCCCTTTTGGAAAAATGCAATCTTGTCTATACCAATTTTCAGCAGATTTAGCAAGATGCTCTACTTCAACAGCATGTGATGGACAAGGCTGAGCAAAAGGTGTATGTTTACTATCTGTCTGTGCAGGTACACTCACAAAAGAATCAGAGTTTGCATCACTGTCAGATTTATCTTCATCACTTGCACCTTGAGCTTGACCATCTTTGAAAGAACCACTGTGCTGAGCAGTGTCAGCCACAGTTTCTGCAATAACTTCTGCAACCTTTTCAATAATGACCTCATGTTGCACAGGTTCTGCAACAGAGTTTGCCTTAGTAGCTTCATCACCTTTGTCTTGAATTTGAGAAGATACTAACTCTGTGTGTGATGCTATAGCTTCAGGAACATGTACTGCAGGTGAGACAGGATCAAGAATTGATTCAGGAACATCATGTACTGGTGACAAACCATCTCTTTGATCCTCTTCTACAGGCATTTTATCCTCTGTAGGTATTTCAACAGTAACATTATCCTCTGCAGGCATTTCAACCTCTGCAGGTATTTGTACTTTGTCATCCACAATATTCTCTGCAGGCATGTTAACTTTTGCAGGTACTTCAACATTCACTGTATCCTCAACAGTAGGTGTTTGCTGTGAAACCACCTCTGGAGCTTCAACAACATTCTCTGCATCTGAATCAGAAAGAATTAGTCTCCTTTTCTTGATTGGCACAACAATATCCTCTTCATCTTCACTTGAGCTTTCTCTTGGTGGTGAAAGTGAAGGTCTGTTTGCATGTTGCTTCATTCTTCTAGTATAAACAGCTCCAGGTAATGTCTGTTTAGCCTTTGAATGTTTAGTGTTTTGGGCAGTGTGCTTCTTTCTCTTTGGCTTGGTTTTGGCTGGGTCAGTAGGTGCTGGCTCAGAGTGTAAGGTATCAGTGTTTAAAGTTTCAATGTTTAATGGTTCAGTGTTTGAGGGTTCAGTGTTTGAGGGTGGAGAGTTTATTGGTGGAGAGTTTAAAGTTTTTGGTTGTGGTTGTTGAGATGTAGTAGGTACAGTAGTTGTGGGTGTTGGAGGTGTTGGTTCAGAGTTTATGGTTTCTGGTGGTTCAGGCATTTGTTGTGGTGATTGAGGGTCTTGTGGTTGGTTCACATAGTTTTGTAAGGCTAAAGGCATAAACAACTCAGGTATTTGCTGTTTAGTGACATCTTTGTTTGTCAAATCAGTGAACATTCTCTTAGCAACTTGAAAAGGCTGAATTACATCAGCTTCATCAATTGGAATGTTAGGCACACAGGCAGTAAATAGCAATTGACAAAAACGAGCAAAATAAACAGTAGTAGACTCAGACAATCGCTCTCCCAAGTTCATTAGTACAAGTCTACCAAAATCGAAGTTACCTCCATATAGTAGAGCATGACCAATTTGGAGAGTATCCAGAGGTAGTGCATCCCAGTTTGTTGTCTTCTTTCCAAAAGCCCTTGTTATATAATCAAAGAAGAAACTCCATTCCTTTCTCAAACTTGGCCGTCTCAAAGACCCTATCTTATTCAAGTTTCCTGCACATCCAATTTGTTCCAACATTGTCCTCAACCGATCATGACCAACAACACTGTAAGAAGTGTGTGTCTCAAAGTCCAAAGCATCCCTGACAGTGGTTGGAGTAATGATATACTCTGATTCTTCATGTGTGAAAATGATTGTCGGAGTGCCAGCCTCTCCTCCATCATCATATTCAGAGTTTGTCCAGAAAGTAGCAATCTGTGAAGCAGATAATGTTGGTGGTGCAGTTAGAGCCGTCCCTATCTCAGAATCGTTCAAGAAGTTTTGGAACAAGTGAAACGCCTGTGGAGCATTTTCATTCTCCAATGGTGCTGCATAGTTACTAGGGAGAAAAACTAACCCTGCTGCATCAAATGCTTTAGTTGCCATTAGTAACAAGATACGAAGATATTCAGAGAAAAGATGTATATGCACTGTAAGTGTTTATCAAAAAGTGAAGGAGAGAATAAGAGAAGTGTGAAAATGAATAAGTATGTAAGTAACTGTGAATGTGAATCGATAAGGAGTGAGAGACTAAAGACGATTAGAGTAAAATTAAAACTCAATCGTTTATTTAGTAAAAGCGCGCAACTGTTGTAGAGTAGTGTGTGAGTGGGACACAATCATGGGACACGTGTCAAACAGCCAATGGATCACTTAATAATTACCGCTGTTATTCCTATAATCACGACACTTAGACACATTAACACTAATTAACAGTTGTCAACTACCCCAATTACTCCAAAATAGTCAAATCATCTCAATAAGACTTTACCTCAGAGTACTTAACACAACTCAACAGTGTTTATCAATTTTCCAACTTTATCACTAAAACCCTTTCAAAAATTGCACAGTTGTGAATATGAGTGTGTGTGAAGCAGAGTTTACTGAAATCAATTTTTAGAGCATCTAATATTTCATAAAATCCATAACAAACAGTTAATAAACACTGAATGCACAAACTCTCATATTAAACACTGATTGTTTGATGAATGCTAAACTCTGTAGTTACTGTTATACAGAAATCTGAAAACTTCCATTTCCTTTGATGTCCATGATTATCCAAGTAAGCACACAGTCTTTAAAGACAAAAATATCAAGAGATAGAAATCAGAGCATCATTCAGTGAATAACAGTCATGAACTGTATAACCTCACAAACTCTCAAAGCACACAAGTGTTTAGGTGATGTGTTTACACTCACATTCAATCAGAAATAGCAGAGTCTACCATATGCTTGAATGTCCACCAATTCTACACTACTTTGAGTACATGTATTCACAAATCAAAAGGACTTTATTCAGGGTTTAAATGGAGTAGGATCAAACAGATGAAAAGAGATATTTTTATTCAAGAGTGACTTCAAGCTGAGCATCTTAAGAGAACAAAGTGTTCAGTCACAGTATATATATTTGTACAAGATCAGTATATATGCTCTTTTTCTTTTTCTTTTTTTTTTTTTTATATTTTTTTTATATATTTTTTATTTAGCATATATACTGAGTAAACTTTTTCTTTTCTTGAGAAACACTCATCTGTTTGAGAAAAAAAATATTTAACTGCTCTTAATACTTCAGAGTATAAGAAAATTGAGCAGTTAAAAAGGCTCAAAGGGGTTTACTAAGGATGGAATTTATGAACAGTGTTTATACAGTGTTTATACAATGTTCAAAAGAATTTCGAACAGTGTTTGAAAGAATGGTAAATCCTATTGCCTTTATCATTTTCATGCACACACATATTATGTAGTCTCAAAATGGTTTAATACAAGTTCTAGAGAAACATACTACCTGATGAATATCACACAACAATAAATACTGATTGATAGAAAATGTATCAATCACTGATTTGGCTCAAACTCTCACATGGTGTAAACATGAATCTGAACTCACCAAACTAATCACTGACACATCTCAAGTTTTATGATTTTCACAAGTACAAACAAGGAATCATCATGAACCATACCTTTGGAAACAGAATGTCACTGATCAGAGTTTAGAGTTCATCAATAACCAAAATTATTTATGAGAGGCAATGCACACAATATTCATAGACTCAGAGTTTAGGACTGAATAAACTAATAGATGCTATAAATATGAAACAGTATCATGCTGTGTTGATTTACTGCACAAAGTCTGATTAGATTACAGTGACTCAGAAAGAATCATGATTTATTTACTGAGAATCATGCTTCATACATTTTTCTTCATTGGTATTTTCATTTAGACAATAATCAATTCTGAATTCACTGAGTGTATCTAACATGTTAACAGTATTTGACAGACAGACATGCTGACAGAGTTTAAAAAAGATTTAAACATTAGCATGCAGAACAGAGTTTAATACTAAGGTTCACATAGCACTTAACAATTTACAGAAAAAGAAACATGAGCATAAGTTTTTGAGTCTAACCAACATCTCTAGTCAAAACTAGAGACCATTCCTAGTTCATTGACCAGTCTTGTAAATGTAACTTCACTCAATGGCTTGGTGAAGATATCTGCAAGTTGTTGTTCTGTAGACACAAAGTGAAGCTCAATGTTGCCTTCCTCTACATGCTCTCTGATGAAGTGATACCTTATGCTGATGTGCTTTGTCATTGAATGTTGTACTGGATTACCTGTCATTGCAATAGCACTTTGATTATCACAGTAAATAGGTATCTTGGTATACCTTAATCCATAATCCAGCAGTTGATTCTTCATCCATAAAATCTGTGCACAGCAGCTACCAGCAGCAATATACTCTGCTTCAGCTGTAGATGTAGATATTGACTTCTGTTTCTTGCTGTACCAGGAAACAAGTCTGTCACCCAGAAATTGACAACTTCCACTGGTGCTTTTTCTGTCTATCTTACATCCAGCAAAGTCTGCATCAGAGTAACCAAGAAGTTTAAACTCTGATTCTCTTGGATACCACAGCCCCAAAGTCATAGTGCCCTTGAGGTATTTGAATATCCTCTTTACTGCTGTTAAATGTGGTTCTCTTTGATCTGCCTGGAACCTTGCACACAAGCAAGTTGCATACATGATATCAGGTCTGCTAGCTGTCAAATAGAGCAAAGAACCAATCATTCCTCTGTAACTTGTCATATCTACTGATGACCCTGCATCTTTGTCCAACTTTGTTGCAGTTGCCATGGGAGTTGTTGCAGATGAACAGTCAAGCATACCAAATTTCTTGAGAAGGTTTCTGGTATATTTTGCTTGATTTATAAAAATTCCATCATCTGTTTGCTTCACCTGTAGGCCTAGAAAATAACTAAGCTCTCCCATCATACTCATTTGATATCTTGACTTCATGAGTTTGGCAAACTTCTTGCAGAGTTTATCATTAGTAGACCCAAAAATAATGTCATCCACATATATCTGAACTAAAAGCAAGTCACTACCATTTTGGAAGTAAAACAGAGTTTTGTCAATAGTACCTCTGTTAAATCCACTTTCTAGTAGAAATTTGGCAAGGGTTTCATACCATGCCCTTGGTGCCTGCTTAAGTCCATAGAGTGCCTTGTCTAACCTGTAGACATAATCTGGATATTTTGGATCTACAAACCCTGGTGGTTGTTCCACAAACACTTCTTCTTCAAGTTTTCCATTCAAAAATGCACTTTTTACATCCATCTGAAACACTTTGAATTTCATGTGAGAGGCATATGCTAGAAAAATCCTGATTGCCTCCAATCTAGCCACTGGTGCAAATGTTTCATCATAGTCAATTCCTTCCTGTTGTGAGTAGCCTTTTGCAACCAGTCTTGCCTTGTTCCTTGTGATAACACCCTCACTGTCAGTTTTATTCCTGAAAACCCATTTAGTACCAACAATGGATCTGTTCTTGGGCCTTGGTACAAGTGTCCACACTTCATTTCTTTCAAATTCATTTAGCTCTTCTTGCATTGCTGTTATCCAGTCAGCATCTTTAAGAGCTTCTTCCACTTTCTTTGGCTCAGATTGTGACAAGAATGCATGAAATAAACATTCATTTGTTGTTGCACTTCTTGTCCTTACTTTTGCATCTGGATCACCAATAATCAAATCAGGTGTGTGAGATTTAGTCCATTTTCTTGCAGAAGGCAGATTGCTTCTGTCATCATGTGATCCTCCCCCTTGATCCATGCTCTCCTGATTTTCCTGGTGTCTTTCCTCATTTTCAGATGCTCCCCCTGAATGTGACTGCTCAGAATTTGAATGATCAGAGTTTGAATCAACAGTGTTTGATTCAGAGTTATCATTTGAGTCACTATCAGTGTTTGAATTTTCACTTTGATGTGATTCTTCATGCTCCCCCTCAACTGGTTCTTCCCTTGTTTCTGATTGAAGAGTTTCTTCAGTATTTACCAGTAGAGGTTCAGAATTTAGATCAACAGAGTTTGACACATCAGTCTGATCAGAGTTTACTTTTTCAGAGAATAAATCTTCATTTTCAAAATGCAGTTGATCATGTTCATCTACATCTTCAAGTCCAGTTATCTTCTTGTCATCAAATGACACATGAATTGATTCCATGATTACTCTGGTTCTCAGATTATAAACTCTGAATGCCTTAGTTGACAGTGGATAGCCAACAAAAATACCTTCATCTGCCTTTAGGTCAAACTTGGTCAACTGTTCAGGATGAGTCTTCAACACAAAGCACTTGCATCCAAAAATATGAAAATATTTTAGATTTGGCTTTTTCTTCTTCACCATTTCATATGGTGTTTTACCATGCTTGTTGATCAGTGTTGCATTTTGAGTAAAACAAGCAGTTTGAACTGCTTCTGCCCAGAAATATGTTGGTAATTTTGCTTCATCTAGCATGGTTCTGGCAGCTTCTATCAAGGTTCTGTTCTTTCTCTCCACTACACCATTTTGTTGTGGAGTACCAGGTGCAGAAAAATCTTGTTTTATCCCTTTACTCTTGCAAAATTCTTCCATAGATGAATTCCTGAATTCAGTTCCATTGTCACTTCTGATTATCTTCACTTGATGCTCTGACCCTTTTTCCAGTTGAATTACATGTTCTGTCAGTGTTAATGCAGTTTCATCCTTCTTTGCAAGAAAATATACCCATGTGAATCTGGTATATTCATCAACAATGACTAATGCATATTTCTTCTTTCCAAGAGACATCACATTCACTGGACCAAAAAGATCAACATGTAGTAGATGATAAGGATCAGCAATTGAAGACTCAGATTTACTTTTGAAAGATGTTTTTCTCTGTTTGGCCTTTTGACAAGAATCACACAGTCCTTCTACATTCAACAAGGACTTTGGTAGACCTCTTACAAGATCATTCTTGATTAGCTCATTGATGTTGTTCAGATTCAAATGAGAGAGTTTCTTGTGCCATTTCCAACTCTCTTCACTGGACATCCTTGTAGACAGACACACTGCTTTGCCATCAGTGTTTGTTGACAATTTGATTTCATAGATGTTATTGTGTCTGTTTCCAACTAGAGCAACTTTCCCTGTAGATTTACTGATCACTTGACAATATTCAGGCTGAAAATCTACATGATATCCTCTGTCACAGATTTGACTCACAGATAGCAAATCATGCTTGAGTCCTGGAACAAGAGCTACATTTGTGATGATGACATTTCCAAGATTAATATTGCCATATCCCAGTGTATGTCCTATGTTGCCATCTCCATAGGAAACTTCTGGGCCAGCCTTCTCCTCAAACTCTGATAGCAGGGCTTTATTTCCTGTCATGTGTCCTGAACATCCACTGTCCACGACTAGGGTACTGACCCTTGTGCCCTGCAATCACAAACAATCACTGATTATTAGTTTTAAGGATCCAGACTTGCTTGGATCCTTTGGCTTTCTTAAATCTGTTAGCTTTTGCAGCGGAATTCAAATTAACAGAGTTTAAGCTAACTTTTTCAGAGTTTACATTTGCAGAGTTTACTTTAACCCATTTCAAATTTGGTTTGGGTTCATAGTAATTATAATAAATAGCATGATAATCTCTGCAAGTGTAAATAGAATGCCAAGTACTTCCACAGTGTTTGCATAAAGTCTGTGGTCTAGTTCTCACATAATCACTCTTTACTGCAGTTTTAGAGGGCAAAGAATTAATGTTCTTATTCTTATTGCAGAAACTAGCAAGATGATTAGTGCTATCACAATTAAAGCATGTTTTTCTAGGAGCTAATGAAGCAAGCATTGGCTTAATTCCTGAAGTTATGCCTACTTTTCCATTTTTGTTTTTCTTAGGCAATCTCTGTTTGTTGACAGATTTTATCTCCTTAAGCTTATGCTTGAGTTGTTTATCTGTCATTAAACCAATGTTAGCCTCTTTAACAAAAGTTTTAGCATATGACTCCTTAACAGCCTTTTTCTGTGCTTCAGTCTTAGGTCCACCTGTTCCCATGACATTACCCTCAGATGAACAATATGGTCTAACTTTTACCTTATTTTCAAATCTAAGTTCATCTCCAACAGAGTAACCTAGACCTACTGTATCTGACTGAAATACTTCTTGAGTGTCTTTGCCAGAGTGTGTCCAAGTTTTAATGATGTGTTTACTATCCTCCAATTCAGATTCTAGTTGCTTATACTTACCTAGCAACTCCTGTTCAATAAACACTGCATCATCTCTCTCTTTTTGAATTTTATTCATGTTCTCTAGCTGCTCCTCAACAAGTTTATTTCTTTCTTTGAGTTGAGAACACTCAGACTTTATCCTCTCATTTTCTAAAGTCTGATCTCTATAACTGATATGCAATGCTTTAAGATAAATTCTTAATTCAGTTATATTATCAGTGTTATAAGCATAGGTAGTTGGAGGTACCTTGAGATCATCATTTTCAGTCTGAGTAGTAGCCATGAGAGCATAGTTGACTTCCTCATCTGAATCTGAAGTGTCTGCCCAATCTCTGCCTTTGGTGTAGAGTGCCTTTTCAGTTTTACCCTTCTTGCACTCTGGAGCATAGTGTCCCATCTCCTTACACTTGTAGCATTGAATCTCAGACTTATCTTTCTTGCCAGATTTGAAGTCCTTTTCCTCAGCTTTCTTGAAATTCTTCTTATCAGACTTTGAGTAGTCCCTGGAGAATCTCTTTCCCTTCTTGAAATTCTTGTAACCCATCTTCTTGAAGGTCTTTACCATCAATGCAGCCATTTGCATCATCTCTTCATCATCTTCAGAATCAGATGAACCATCTGTGTTTGAGTCAACATCAGTGTTTGATGACTCATTCTCTGAATGGATGACTAAGGCTTTCCCTTTTGCCTTTCTCCTTGATGCCTCCTTCTTTGATGGTTTCTCCTCAACCTTGAGTGCAACAGATTTTGACTTTCTACTTGTTCTTTTGTTTCTCTGCTCCAATTCCAATTCATGGGTTTTGAGCAGCCCATAAATTTCATCAATCTCTGTTTCACCAAGTTCATAATTATCTCTAATAGTGGTTGTTTTCACATCCCACTTTTCAGGTAGAGAAAGAAGAAACTTGAGATTTGAGTCTTCTAAATCATATTCTTTGTTAACCAATGACAAATCATTGAGCAGTTTACAGAATCTGTCAAATGTTTCTGTCATGGTTTCATCAGACTTAGCCTCAAAGTGCTCATACTCCTGAGTGAGTATGTTTCTTCTGTTTTTCTTGATTGCAGGAGTTCCTTGACACCTAACCTCAAGTGCATCCCATATTTCCTTTGCAGTTGTGCAATTAATCACTTTATTAGACATAACATTGTCTAATGCACTGTGAAGTAAATGTCTCACTTTTGCATCCTTTGCAATAGATGAAAGATCCTCAGCAGTTAGATCTTTCTTTTCCTTTGGAATGACCTTTGCCTCCTCACCAGCAGCAGCAGCAGATAATTTTGTTGGTTTGTGAGGACCTTCATATATTCTATCAAGGTATTCTGGATCTGTAGCCTCCAGAAACATGGTCATTTTCACCTTCCAAATTGCATACTCTGATGGCCTAAGTATAGGAACCCTGATTGTCTCATACCTACTAACAGTAGTAGGGGCTTTCTCATTTGGTGGAGGAATCTCTGCCATTGATTACTTTTGTGTTTGGATCTTTAACTGTAATAAAGTAACAGATTAGGCTCTGATACCACTTGTTAGGTCGAATACACAATAAGTAATCAAATACTGTATGAATAACTTAACAAGAACACACTGTTTAACAATTAAAAACTGTTTGGAATTAATAATTCCTCTCTCAGTGATGTAAATATCACAGAGAGCTGCTTAGGTTACAATGGATGAATATCTCAATGTTCGACTACCCTTCTAGGGTTAACCTAACTGTATTTATAGAACATACAGCTTCGTACAATCAGTAACTGATACTCCTAAAATCAAGCTATACAATTGATATCAATCACGATTGCTTCAGTCTTCCAAGTCAACTCAATCTCTTTGACAGCTTAACAATCTTCAAAGATATTGCTTCCATATTTATCAATCTTCAAACACTGTTGACTCTTCAGACAATACCGCTACAGAGTTTAACAAACTCTGTTTGCGCTTCCAGTCAGTGTTTAATCAAACTTTGACTGCTTCCAGCTAAACTCTGTTTTCTGACTTTAGCTTCCAAACACTGTTTTCATCAATCATTTCTAACAATATATATATATATATATATATATAGGATCTAGAGAAAACCCCTTTAAAAGGAGAACTTAGAAAACTAAATTAAAATATAGCACATATGGTATTCAAACTGATCGTTGGGAGATGGAGAAAAATGTGGTGAAATTAGATTTTAAAAAAATATCACCGATTGACGGGAAAAATCAAATTAAAAACGGAGGGGATTAGGTGGGATTGTGTGCGTGAGGGTATATTATAATCAATGGCCCCTGGCGGGGCCATTGATTATAATACATCCAATGGTTAGGATTAGTACCTTAGTTTTCTTCAAAAAAAGAGTTCTCTTTTGATCATTTGTCTATATATATAGGCAAGTGCTCAAATACAAACCATTCTTAAAATGAGAACCTACAAACCAACACTAAATTAATTATATTTCATCTATTCTAAGGTTCCCGCCAAGGGTACCTTCACAAAAGTTGCTTAAAATAATTGGCTCTATCCAACAACAACAAAAAAAAAACTTGCCGTGGAAATGCGAAGCATTTAAGATAGTAAACGGATAAGTTAGGTAGTCGTGAGGGCCGAAGGCTCTCGACACACCCGTCAATCGTCTATTGCCTTTACCATTGATTGCCATTCCTTACAACTTTAGAATGATAAAGGCGCGAAGCGCCGTACAAGAAGGTGTGAAGCACCGTTAACGAGTGAAATCCACTGCCATATCATCACGTGAACAGTGATTTTTTTTATTTTTTTATTTTTAAAATTTTTTTGTTGGATAGAGCCAATTATTTTAAACATTTTTTGTATTGGGGTACCCCTAGTTTGGTCATTAGATTAGCTTGAAATATTAAATTTTGCTTGGTTTGTAGGTTTGTATTTTAAGGAGGTTTGTATTGGAGTAGCCCCCTATATATATATGTATATATACATATATATATATGTATATATACATATATATACATATAGGCAAGTGCTCAAATACAAACCATTCCTAAAATGAGAACCTACAAACCAACACTAAATTAATTATATTTCATCTATTCTAAGGTTCCCGCCAAGGGTACCTTCACAAAAGTTGCTTAAAATAATTGGCTCTATCCAAAAAAAAAAAAAAAACTTGCCTTGGAAATACGAAGCATTTAAGACAGTAAACGGATGAGTTAGGTAGTCATGAGGGCCGAAGGTTCTCGACACACCGGTCAATCGTCTATTGCCTTTACCATTGATTGTCATTCCTTACAACTTTAGAATGATAAAGGCGCGAAGCGCCGTACAAGAAGGTGCGAAGCACCGTTAACTAGTGAAATCCACTGCCACGTCATCACGTGAACAGTGATTTTAAAAAAAAAAAAATTGTTGGATAGAGCCAATTATTTTAAATGTTTTTTGTATTGGGGTACCCCTAGTTTGGTCATTAGATTAGCTTGAAATATTAAATTTTGCTTGGTTTTTAGGTTTGTATTTTAAGGAGGTTTGTATTGGAGTAGCCCTATATATATATATATATATATATAGTCCTACTCCAATAGAAACTAGAAACTAAACCATAATCTAACATTTCAAGCTAATCTAATGACCAAACTAGGGGTACCCCAATATAAAAAGTGACTAAAATTTTAGGCTCCATTCAGCAAAAAATAAAATAAAAAATCACTGTTCACTGAAACCAGACCCTATCCCCTGAGAAATCACTAAATTATATTATAGAAATCAGCCGTTTATATTACAAAAATCACTAAATTATACGGTGGAAATCAGCAGAAATTTCAGAACAAAACCCATTTCTTCTTCCATCACCCTACCCCCACCACCACCACCACCACACCACCACCACCACCCCACTACCATCACCACCAACACCACCAGATATACAAATCGTTACCGGTTAACGGTGCTTCACACCTTCTTTTACGGCGTTTCGCGCCTTTATCATTCTAAAGTTGTTAGGAATGGCAATCAATGGTAAAGGCAATAGATGATTGACGGGTGTGTCCAGGGCCTTCGACCCTCACGACTACCTAACTCATCCGTTTACTGTCTTAAATGCTTCGCATTTCTGTGGAAAGTATGAAACTAAACCCTAATCTAACATTTCAAGCTAATCTAATGACCAAACTAGGGGTACCCCAATATAAAAAGTGTTTAAAATTATTGGCTCCATTTAGCAAAAATAAATTAATAATAAAAAATTATTGTTCACTGCTGACGTGACAGTGACGTCAGCGTGAACAGTTTTTTTTTTTTTTTTGCTGAATGGAGCCAATAATTTTAAACACTTTTTGTGAAGGTGCCCCTGGCGGGACCATTAAAATAAATGAAATATAATTTATTTAGTGTTAGTTTTTAGTTTCTATTTAATGGTTGGTTTCTGTTTGATACGTTGCCTATATATATATATATATATATATATATATATATATTTCAAAAAAGAGGTTGAAAATGACAACTGAAAACTGGAAGTTGCAACTTTCGCTTTTCAGTTGCATGTGGTTGCATTCAGTTGAATATGGCACATGGTGGGGTCTTGCAACCCAAATCCACCAAAATCACCCCACCTTAAAAAAAAGTTGCATATGCAACAAGATATGCAACTGAATACAAAAGATAGTATTTTTGCAAATAAGAAAGTATTCTCGCAAATAAGATAATATTTTTGCAAATAGCTATTCTTAACAAAAGTAAATGTGCAAAAATTTACTTTTAGCAATTTAATATTCAAAAAAGCCCAAAAAATTAATCTATAAAATTTTAAGAAAACAAACAGTAACTTGATGTTTTTCAAATAATAACATAAATAATAGATAAAATTAAAAATAAGAATAAATTATTTAAAATATAGACCAAGGGCCAAGTGATACTCTAACATAAAATCCTAAATATTAATGGTACATGGTAGCTTTTAGTTGTTTTTCTTACTTATTTTTGGATCAAAATGTTTTTACTATAATTTGAAAATACTTAAAATGGAATTTGAAAGAGCTCTTGATTACTAAAACAAATAGAAAAAAGAAATTATAATTAACAATAATTGTGTTTTTTTGTGATACATTTCAATTCACGAATAATAAAATTGATGAAAATTTAAATTTTGTAAGATTAATTATTTAACATGTAAAACATATTAACTAATATTTAATGTAGTAGCAAACCCATATAATACTATGCATAAGTTTCAACCAAACAAAAATAATAATATTATATAAAAATAATGTAAATCCATAAATTATAATTTTTTCTTGTTGAAGAATAATTTTTTTTCTAAATTTTTTGAAAACAAACTGTTGACTTAACTATTTCTAAAACTAACAAAAAATCATATATGAAATTAAGGGGGTTTTTCATAAATAACGAAGTCGATAAACTTTTTTTTTTGTAAAAATACCTTTTCTTAAAATTATTTTGCAAAAATAAAAACTTTCATAAAATATTTGCAAATCTAATATATTTGCAATCGACATAAACCAAAATCAACCATATATGCAATTTTAAAATTTTAATAATTGAAATCATATTTAATATATATTAAACCAAATGCAATGCAATCAAAATTAATCTCAAATGCATCAAAATTAATTTCAAATTATTTTTTAAAAATATTAAAAAACAGGTTGTTTTGGTTGCAGAAAGTAATTATTTTGGTTGAAGAAGCTGAATCGAGAAGTGCAGAAACAACTGATTAGAGAAGTCATCAATTCGATATGTGCTACATTGAAAATTCGAGAAGTTTATTGATTCGGTGACGTAGAACGAAAACAAAAATAAATGAATAACTCAGAAAGAAAGAGTTTGTATTATTTCTTCAATGCTTAAACTTTTATAATTGATCCCCTTTTATAGTGAGTGATCAAAGTAAGAAAAGGATCTAGAATATTCTGATTGATAGACATAGGATAGTTGATCTTATCAAATCCCAAAGATCAAGTTATTCAGATACTTAACAAATTATAATGAGCTGGTGATTTCAACAAATCCCCAGAATCATGTTATTCTGGTACTAATTAAATTTAGAAGATTTTGGTAGCTCATCAAATCCTGAAAAGTCAAAATTTTCCTCGTTTAGAATGTTTTCTCATATTCTTGTTTTGCTCTAATTGTTTCGTATATTCCTCTTCTAACAATTCGATGTGCTCCGCATCATTCCCTCTCACTTGAAAAGAACTCATCCCCGAGTTTTTTGGATACTTAAGTGCGGCAGGAGCATAATACTTGTAGATATCAGATACATTGAATGTTTTTGAAATGGTCATGTCACTTGGAAGGTCAACCACATAGGCATTGTTATTTGTCTTCTTCAATATCTTGTACGGCCCATACTTCCTTTGACTTAGCTTCTGATAAGTTCCAACTGGAAACCTTTCTTTCCTAAAAAAGATCATCACTTCCTCACCCACTTCAAAGAACTTAGGATGCCTATGTTTATCAGTAGCAACTTTGTATTTCGCATTTGCTTGCTCGATTTTTTTCTTCACCTCAGGTTGCGTAAATTGAATATCTTCCGCCATTTTTGCTGCATTATTATTGAATTTCTTAGGTAATTCCACCAAGTCTACCACGTGCCTCGATATATGCCTGTAAACAGTAGTAAAAGGGGAAGTGCCAGTCAAACTATGAATGACTCTATTATAAGTGAATTCTGCTTGAGCTAAAGCTGCATCCCACACTTTAGGCTTGTCACCACAAGTGCATCGAACTAAGTTTCCCAATGTTTTGTTCACAACCTCGGTTTGTCCATTGGACTGAGGATGAGCTGTGCCACTAAAATTTATTTCTGTCCCAAATCGTTTTCACAAAGTCAGCCAAAAATTTGCTATCTCGATCCAAGGTGATTGATTTGGACACCCCGTGTAATCGAACTACTTCCTGGAAAAATAGCATGACCACATGAACGACATATGATGTTTTCTTACAAGGAATGAAGTGCGCCATTTTTTAGAATCTGTCCACCACCACAAAGACAGAATCAACCCCTCGTTAAGTACCTGGAAGACCCAAGGTAAAGTCCATAAACAAGTCCTCACATGGGTGTGTTGGGACTGGTAAAGGCATGTATAGTCCCGTATTTTGTATTTACCCCTTTCCTTCTTGACAATTAGTTAACCTTTGAACAATAAATGCCACATCTCTCTTGATTTGAGGCCAAAATATCGTTCTTCTACTGTTGTAGTTGTCTTGTCTCTACCAAGTTACACCTTGCTTGTAGTCGGAAAAATTCACCAATATATTCCGACACACTCTTATTGCCTTGAATACAGGTCTGGAATTGTTGAAACAACATTTGTTCATAATCAGGAGGTAAAAACCTGCCTCTTAGCAATCCTTTCATTCGAGGCCAAGCCGTTACAAGGTGTTTTCCTTGCCTTCTTCGATTGTCCCGAAGATTCTCCTACCAAGCACCGGCACCTCCACGAAGCTTGTAAGCTACAATTTTAACTTGACGATCATCTTGAATATCCATTATGTCAAAGAATTTCTCAACCTCATAGATCCAATCCAGAAAAATCTCAATGTCAAGATTTCCATATAAATTAGGTATCTCAGCATTGATGCGATACCCATTATTTCTATACTCTTACCTATAACCTCCTCCTCGATGACGGGGAATATGTTCCTCCTCATCTAATTCACCCTCATCTGAAACAGTTTGCCTTTGATGACGCTGATGGCGAATCCTTCACCACCTCGTTGATGGACATTATGTCGTCCTTCACGATTTTCCTCAGTATTTCGACCAAGTCCTGCAATCGCGACGCGCAGTTCTTCCAATACTATGGAGGTCATATCCGTCTTGGTAGTGAGCTCATTCACTGCTTGGTATAGTTCATTCTCTCCACGGCCACCACCGTTTCGAGAGTTTGTATTATTTCCTGTACCAGTAGACATCAGGATACTAACAAGCTCTAATACCAACTAACGCAGAACGGAAACAAAAATAGTTGAATAACTCAGAAAGAGAGAGCTTGTATTATTTCTTCAATGCTTAAACTTTTACAATTGATCCCCTTTTATAGTGAGTGATCAAAATAAGAATAGGATCTATGGAATCTTCTGACTGATAGACATAGGACAGTTGATCTTATCGTATTCTAAAGATCAAGTTATTCAGATACTTAACAAATTATGATGAGCTGGTGATCCCAACAAATCCCCAAAATAATGTTATTTTGGTACTAATTAAATTTAGAAGATTCTGGTAGCTCACCAAATCCTGAAAAATCAAAACTTTCCTCGTTTAGAACGTTTTCTCATGTTCTTGTTTTGCTCTAACTGTTTCTTCTATTCCTCTGCTAACAATTTGATGTGCTCCACATCATTAGAGAAGTGGAGAAAACACTGATTCGAGAAGTCTCAATTAGTGAAGTCTAAAAATATTGATTCGAGAAGTTTCAATTAGTGAAGTCTAAAAATACTCACTTAAGAAGTCTCAATTAGTGAAGTCTAATAACACTGATTCGAGAATTCTCAATTTCGAACCGTTACAATTTGCACCTCTTTACCGATTTTAAACTAATTTTGACCGTTACCGTTAATCAAAATGAGGGTATTTCAATCATTATACTTAATAATAATTTTTAAAATTAAATAATTCCAGTTACTTTTATAATTTTTAGATTTTTAGATTTACCAACATTTTATCTACAGTTCACAGTTTTTTTAAAATATAATTCATAATTCAGATTTTTTTAAAAATATTATCATTACTAAATTCTCGTAAAATATTATTTTAATATGAACTTTTTTTGCAATAATTTTCAAAAAAGTTCGCCATAAAATATATATATATATCATAAATTTAAGATTTCATGTTTTTTCTTTCATTTTTTATGAAAACTTTCAATTTTAAAAATTTTGTTTCTTACCTTTTTTTGAACGGAAAATTGTCAGAAGGATGCAAAAAGTAAGGATTGTAATTTATAAGGATGCAAAATGTAATTTGTTAAAGTTTTGAGTGCAAAGTGAATTTTGGCTTAAGTAGAGGGGTGCACAAAGTACTAATAAGTTTATTTAAAATTATTATGAAGTTTATGAAAAAAAAATTGAAAAATAATTTTGGAAAGGAGATTAGACAATAATTGCTCTAAACAAGTATCGGAAAGATTATAATTTTATCACTTACTCTAACAAGTACAAATATGATTAAAATTTTGTACTAATTCTTAATTTTATGAAACAAATGTGAAATGTGAACTTAGATTTTGGCTATAATTTGTTAGACATGTAGTATTTGATTTTCAAAAATCAAAAGTGCAGTGATTTAGCATGGTAGGGTTATTTAGAAGCTTCTGTTAATTTATCAAACGAGAAAAAAGATCCTGAGATTAACCTCAGGAAAGTATACTCTTTAAAATTTATTGGCCCGCAGGTTAATTAATAAAATTTTAAACAAATCTTGATTTTATAAAAATGTTCACCCATATTTACATATAAAATTATACTATTTTAGGGAAATTATATGAGATATATCTCAGGCTCTCTACTCCCTTTATCAAAAACATCATTTTTTATAACATTTTTTACAATTTTATTTTCTTTTCAAAATATTTGTAATTTCTTTAAAAAAAACATTTTGCGAAAATACTAGTTTTTATAAAAATATTTACAAAAATACGTAAATGTGGTTGCAATAAGTGTTGAATTTGGTTGCGCACCAGGTTGAATATGTGGTTAAAAATTGTTGCATTTGGTTGATTTTGTTGCAGAACGTATTTTTGTAAATATTTTATAAAAGTTGGTATTTTTGTAAAAAAATAAAAATACTTTGGTAAAAAAAATTATGTGATGACCAAGACATTTTGAATCCAATGAAACATTTAATTTTAAAAAAATATAAATAAAAAGTGATGCAACTTTAATACGTTACTTAATTATTTTATAAAATTTAATTAATCACACATATTATTTTGTGATGGGAACACCAAGCAAAGTTTTGTGTTTTTTTGATACACTGAAAACCTTTTCATAGAGTGCACTGAAATGTTGCAAGAGTATATTAGTCATTTTAATAATAGTACAAGCAAATTCCTTTAAATTATTTACTTGAAATAAATTTTAATTCAAAGAGCGTGGTTGTGTTGCCGTTGTCATTGAAATGCATGCAAGAAATATACCACCGCCCATATACAACCGGGCACCAAAATAATTATTTTGTCCATATATTCACGTTATA